>OY728155.1:545100806-547578306 GCA_963277665.1 Viscum album | reverse complement strand
AGGGTTCTAGGAGGAACAAATTTTGATAATTTCAAGAATAAATTCAAAAGAAAGGTGTGTATTGAAGTGGTGAAGTTGTTACCCTTTTATAACTGAAGGAAAGGGTAGTTGTGGGAGTAACCCTTACATTTTCAATAATGTAAGGTTACTATTCTTATTTCAAAGGCCCGAAAATAGAAAAACATTGGATTGTAAAATGATTTTGGATTGAAAATCACCTCAACCACTCCTTTTTAGACAATTTTGAGTGTTTTAGGGGGTGTTGTTTTAACTTTTTTCCTTATTTAACTTTTACCTTGGTAAATAATTTCTGATCTTAATAATTAATTTTAATGAAAAATATCAAGATTAATCCTTTTAAATAATTTTATAATTATAATTTTAAAATTGAAAATAATTTTACCGATTAAAATTTCTAATGGTGTAAAAATTTAATATGAAAATAAATACACTAAATCACATAAAAAGGTTTTTGGAGAAATATCATTTTGAAGATTTAAATTTATATATAATATTAAACTATCATGAATTCTAATTTTAATGTAATTAATTGATTTATTATAAAATAAATAAAGGTTATGAGAATTTATAGGTAAGATAAAACTAAATCCTCCTTAAAAATACTTGATCCACTGAAAATATTGAAAATAGTGTTTATACTAAAGTAGTATTTTAATAAGTTCTACAAATATGTTCCATAGGTTTTCTAAGGTCAAATAATATTTTAAAATAAATAATTTTATTCATAAAATTAATATTTAATTACTTAAATGGTTTTATAAGTTTATAGAAAATTATTATATAATGGTAGATTTATACAAATTATGTGTTTCATGAAAGCCATATTTTTAGAATAACAAACTACCAATTTAGAAAAGGATAAAAAATTATACTAAGTCAATTTTAATATGAGTAATTCAAAACTAAAACTTCACTTTTATTAATTTCAAATTATAACATTTTTAAATTCAATTTTTAAACAAAATCATAAAATATAATTGAAAATGTTTATAATTGAAAAAATAAATTTTCCAATATTAACTGTTATTATTATTATTTAATATAATTTACCAACTAAACTGGTGTAAACTAATTATTAATATCAATCATAATTTATCATTTATCATATGTCTCTTGAATCATAAATTCTTATCAAATAGAATAATTTTTTAGAAAAATTATTTTTAAAATTATAAATGATCTTATTGGCCATTTTAGGTAAACTAATTAAATTTAATTCATATTAAAATTAGAATTTCTTTTCTATATACATATAATTCATAAATTGGTTATATATATTCATTCCTCTATATCTAATATCTATGATTTTAATGGTTATATATAAATATTTATATTTTTTCTAAATATATTGTAGTTTTGTTTCTGTCTGGTGTTGCGTATGGAGAAGTCTAATGAACACATTATCAATTAAAATAGAATCATATATTTGAATTTTGGGGTGTTAGAAAGTTTATCTAACAACCAAACATGAAAAAATATATATTTTTTATAATTTGTTTTTATTTTATAATATTTATTAATCTATTTCATGATTGTACTAGTTAATTTTCTTTTTCTATTTATTCTACATTGTCATATATACTCAATCATTTGTGAGTTTTATATTTGATCTATACCATTGATTCAACTTGTGATCATCTCTAATCGATTTTACTTTGTTAACTAGTATATCGTATCTAGCATGGATTTATTATGATCAATAACCATTTATATTATAGTGTAGTTTGACAACACTCGTTAAATTGTTTGTCAAGAGAGAAATAAAATAGTGAAAAAGAGAGGGGTCAATACTGGGCACTCCTCCTCCTCCACTAAAAATTGGTGTGTTGTATTTAGTTTGAATTTTCTTCTTGATTCTCTAGTTATAAGTGAAAAAAACAATTCATACCATAAGAACAATATGATACAATGGATCTATAATAAATCTTAAAATTGATTATATTCTATTAAATTTATTCTACCTATAGGGAATATGGTAGAATAACCAAGTGGGTGGTGAATTATATTTTTCAAATAATTTAAATTTTATATCATATTTTTAAAGTTAATATATCCAAAATAGAAATAATTAGGCACATGAATTTTTCAAACTAGTTCACATAAAATTAACCATAATCCTCTCTTAAACCCTCTAAAACACAGATAGAAGTACCACACACTAACTTTGGAATATTACACTAACTTCTTCAAACCAAGAGACACAATACAATTAAAATCATTTTTCCCTTTGAGGCTTAAACCAAAGACTAACATGCCTTTTTCAACTTGGAGGAAAAACTGGAAAAGTTATTCCTTAATCCGCTAGAGGAACAACTAAAAAATTCTTTTTGGGGGGGATATAACCAACACTAATATACCTTTTAAATGGTTATTATAAATCACACATGATTAATCACAAAATAATAAAAATAATTACAACACCATAGAAACCTATTGAAAAAATGAAGCTTGTGAATTTCAAGGTAGTATGAATCACTCTAGTAAATGAGTTTCAAATTATGATTCCTAGAAAAGTGATCAGATCTGCAATTATCACAATAATTGGGGTAAATTTTAATGATTTATAGTTTTGTATCCTCGACTATTCATATATTTCATTATTTTTTTCTACTATATAAATAAAGTATCTACGTGCACCATATTTTTAAAATTTGAAGTCTTTGTAAATCATATTTCCCAAAGTAATATTTGTATATAACTTCAATGGGACAATTCAATTTTTTTGGTTTGTTTCTTATAATATCATTCATGTGTATTTCTTTCATAAATGAAAATAATATTAATGTTAGACCTCCTCAATATTCTACAAAACAAAGAAAAATTAAATAGTGGAACTCATTATAATATTTAATACAATAGTATATGTTGTCATAAAAATGTGTATTACTATTATTGAAAAACTCCACAAAAATGTATGATACTAACTCTTCATATTTCAATCAGTATTAAATTGAATACCTCAAGCCCTAAAATTTCATTGTGAATATATATGCATGCCTAATCCTATGTTAATCAAATTTCTTTCATTATAAAAAACACTAAAACTAAATTTCATATATTCTAGATAATTAATGAATAATATTTGAACAAATAAAACACAAATAATATACTTAATAAACATACCGAAAATAAAAATATGAAATAATATGAAAAACATAGCATAATCCAAGTTTATGTAAGTATATACCTCAAAGGTAACATATGAGTTTTTAACTCATACTAAAATGGTTTTTCCATAAAATAAGTTCATAATACATATAAAAGTAATAAAATATGAGAAAATTGACTTAAATTAATTGAAATATTATTTTTAGGGATAATATATTTCACATAATGGAATTATACCATATAAGAAAATTTATCTAGATAGCTAATTTTACGTACCTAAATTTATGTATCCAATATATTTGACGTTGCCAAAATAATGGATCCATTATTTGACCTAGATGAATTGATGTATCAATTTTTAAAAGTAGATGAATTCATGTATCCAAATTATTTATGTATCTAAATACATGAAAGAAAAAACATGTAACCAAATTCACATATCTAAAAATATGAAATCTATAAATAGCTTGATTTATCAAAATTAAAACATAAATTAGACCTTAATAAAATAAGAGTCAAACTTCTTTTCAAGTTTAATTATATTTATAAAATTTCATTGTCTTTCCTAAGAATCATGAATCAACTTAATCGGACCTCTATATATTATTTTATCATTAAAATATAGTAAAAATGAGTTCTTAAAAACTATATAATTTAGACTGAAAACATACAATGAATTCTAGCCTAATTTTACAAATAATTAAGACAGATTCAAAATGTTATTTCTTCTAAATAAACTTATATAATTTTATTATCATATTAACTCAATAATAATCACTTGATTTGGAGTTCTTTATCCCATGTTATGACCAAAATACATAAGGTAACTAAATCAAAAAAAATTATGTGCTTCACAATTTAGCTATGTAGAACTTCATTTGCCTACATGAATTTTCAATTCAACTATTTTGTAACAGTACTTTTATTAGGAGTGAATTGTGAAAATCTTGTATAAATGATATTTGAAGGTCTAAAATGTCATTTTAATGCTATAAAATCTTCATGAAACATGTATAACATGTTTTAAACATTCAAAACAGAAAATCTCACGATAATTTATGTAAATAATAATAATATATAACCAAAGTTAAGAATATTTTAGACAATACATGAGATTAAATAAGAAATATAACACTTATTAAAGTTGTGAAATTTATAATTACTCAAAAAATAGTATTTTTTAATTATAAAAAAAATTATTAGTGAATCTAGTTAATGAAGCCACTTCAATATTCTCCCCCTTTTTTACAATTACAAAACTAATTATTATTTCAAAACTATAACCATTTGAAAACAATAAAAAACATAAAATTTTGATAGAAAATATATCTTTCAAATTATAATACATATCTCTAGATTATAGTACTATAGTTTCTTAGTTTTATAATTAAAAATCAACTCCCCCTAAATTTATGAATTCTTGAAAAATTAAAACACATTTAATATTATAAGATGTTTTTTCAGAGGTAAAATGACATAAAAATGAGTATAAATACTGTATAAAATTTTACTAAACATGAAACTTTAAAAACATATTTCAAGTATCCGCTATAAATCCTAATATTGATAGAATATTGGGTTGTATACAGGGAAAATACTTAATAAAATGTTTGTGTAAATCAATAAGAGACACTTCATTAAATAATATTTTATAAATTGTGAAACTTTAATCATTAAGTAGTCATAAACTACTATCAATGAGAATGTTTAAAATAGAAATAAAATGTTTTTTAAATATAAGGATAGTAAATTGAAAAAAAAATTCAAAAAAAATTATATTTCATATAAATTTTAAAATTTCAGTAGATAAATGCACTCAAACACTCCATAAATTCTTCCTGAAAAACATTAAATTTTCATCATACCAAGTTAAAAATTAATTTTCTCAAACTAAGTAAATTACATGTTATTAATAAATATATCAACAAGTTAATTTTATTTATAAATAAATTATATAATTATATTTACTTTTTGAACATTATCCCTAAGAAGATAAAATTTAACATTAATGTGTTTAGTCCTACACTATTGTATGTGATTTTTGGAAATGTAAATAGTATAATTATTGCTATAAAATATTAGAATATTATCAGAATCAAAAATAAATAAAAAATGGTTTCTTAATCCAAAATTATAGAGCATAACAAGATATAACATATAATATATAGATTCATAATTTGGAAGAGAAAAAAATGTTTATTTGATTCCAATGAAACAAATGAATTTCTAAGTAAATAACACATACCTAAAGTGATTTTTATGTCCTCCATACAACCACAAAAATCATAATCAGAATAACAAATAAAATCAAAATTAGTTTTTATCTTGTAGTAAAATATAATATTCAAAAATAATTTAACATATATAATAATCCTATTAATATACATAATGTGACTTTCCTTAGGTTCACTTTGAAATATACCACACATTCCAAATGAAAACATTAAATTAGTCCTTGAAGTAGTTAAGTATAAAAAACATCCAATCATTCCCCTATAATATCTAACAGCATTGGATTTTCTAGATTTATATAATAAAATTTACAAGTAGTACTCATGGGAGTATTTTAACTTTTAGAATAGTCTAAACCAAATCCCTTAACTATCACTTTATCATACTTGGTTTGATTTAGAAAAACACCAGTATTTCTTTGAAATATTCAAATACCAAGAAAGTATTTCAATAATCCCATAATAATCATATCAAATGCATACATCATTAATTCTAAAAATTCATTAAAAATATTTTCAAATTAAGATCCAAAAAATATCATCTATATAAATTTACACTGTCAAAATATCATTATAACTTTACTTAATAAATAAAGTAGGATTGACCTTTCCCCTCTACAATTTGTTTTTCAAAAGAAAATTAGTCAACTTTTCATACCAAGATTAGTGATATTGTTTCAAACCATATATATCATTAAATAGTTTGAAAACATGATAAATATTATTTTCATTTTCGAAACAAGGGGTTGTTTAACATATTATTTTTCAAAAATATAACCATTTAGAAAATCAAATTTTACATCCACTTAAAATGTTTTAAATCCGTGAAACATAGCATAAGAACATTATTTTATAATTTTTTCAAATCTAGAAACATGGGAAAAAATTCAAAATCAGTTCCTTTTTATTGGGAATATCCTTAAGAAACTAATCATTCATTACTTTAATCTATACTTCCATATTTATTATATTTGTTTCTAAAGATCTATTTTTTCCTATAACATGGGAACAATTTATAGGAATAACTAGAGTCCATACATTATTTCTCATGAACTTAATTAACTCATCTTTTGTGGCTAAGGTCTAATTATAATGATCTAAATCTTTATCAATATCCTTATGTAAAAAATCATTAAAAGGCATGATAAAAAAATATTCATAACAGTCTTTCTAGTTTTAAAATTTTAATCTATATTTCCAATAACATTATCTATATAATGATCTCCAAGATTATTCTAATATCATTCATGAATAGGTTTATATTGAGAAGAAATATTCTCGCCCTAAATTTTTTGTATTTTTATCTTGAGATTATTTATCATGAAAATTAAAATCTCAAAATTTGTCCCCAAGTTTCTCAATATCATCATCCCTTTTATTAGAATATTTTTCCTCAGACATAACATGAATTTATTGTTCAGAAATCATGGTTCTTTTATTATAAACTATATATGCATTGCTACTATTTTAATATCCTAAGAATATTACTTCATCCTATTTTTTATAAAATGCATCTAAAACATACTTAGTATTGAGATTGAAAACTTTCCAACCATAAACTCTAAAATAGCCAATTTTCTGTTTTCTACCATTTAAAGTTGATAAGGTGTCTTTTTCAAAAAGGGTATTAATATAATTCTATTGGTAACATAAAAATATGTATTTTTATATTCTTACCAAAAATATTTATGTATATTAAACTCATTTAATATGATCTTTTCCAATTCCTAAAGTTTTTTATTTTTCTTTTATAATAGACCATTTTATTATGGTGTTCCATGCACTAAAAAGTTGTGAGAATTCCTATTTTCTTCAAAAAAATGGATAAATTACAAATTCTAGAATTAACCACCATTATCACTTATAATTTACTTAATTAAGTTTCCTTTTTTATTTTGAACCAAATTAAAAAAATAAAAAAAACATAGATAAAGTGTCATATTTATGTGAAAGAAAATAAACCTATGTGTATCTAGTAAAATATTCAATAATGAAAAAATAATATCTATTACCACCCAAACTATCATGTTTTATAGGAATAAATAATTCTATGTGAATGTGAAAAATAGGCCTTATATTTTATACTTATTTAATTAAGTTGAAACTATTTCTCCCTTATTTAGCTTTTAAGAAGGATTCAAAGATAAAGGTTATGTCGTGTTAAGTATAGGTAACTATAGAAATATTTAGTTCTTTAAAATATATATATATATATTAACTATTGATCAAAGTATTGTTTTCAACAATACATGTTAATGTTATTTAACGGGGGAGATTATTGAAAATATTACTCTGTCTCTTTATGATAATTTTGATGCTCACAAATATCCTTAGTTATTTTGTAATTATTTTATATAGTATTTTTCAGGAATTTAATAATTTATTTTAATCTTGAAATAATGAGAATTTATTACTTTTTCGGAATCTGCTTTAGCGCGTTCTGTAATCACTGTTCATACCTTACTTAGATAAATATAGCACGGAATCTACTTTAGCACATTCTGGAATCATTGTTCATACCCTACATGGATAAAAGTAGCGTAAAGATGAAAATCGTGTATACTTTTTTAGATAAGAGAAAAGTATGGTTAAATAACCATATGTTTTCAGCAAAGTATGGAAGGATAACCTTACGTTAGGAAGGAACCTTACGTTTTTGTTATCAGGAAAGTATGGAAGGAGAACCATACGTAAATTCTAAACATTATGTTTGTTTCTCAAAATTATGGTTCATCAACTTTAGTTTTGTAAACAACCATACGTTCTTGGAAAATTATGGATCTTTTACCATACGTTTGAGTGTTGAAGAAAAAGTATGGATTATTAACCCTATGTTTGTGTTCAACCTTAAGTTTTCAACCCCACGTTTGTGTTCAACCTTACGTTGTCAACCCTACGTTTGTGTTCAACCTTAGGTTGTTAACCTTACATTTGAAGACTGTGTTATTAACCCTACATTTTGAGACCATGTCATCAACCTTACGTTTGGCGTTGGAAATTTTATCAGATGATATTTATGTGCAGCGATCAGTAAGCTGATTTCTGGGTGGATTTCAAACCGGATATAAAGTTGTTTTTAAAGTATGACTTTGACTAATTCAAAGTCGTTTTATTTATGGATTTAAGATCGAATTAAAAGGATCTTTTTATGCCAAGTCTTAAGGGAATTTATGACTTCTATGTAAATTCAAATTTTTGAATATCGCAAATCATAAGGCGACTTTTATGGATCTAAATTTGTTGGAGATATACATTATTATATATGTTCTCTCTGAAACACTAGGTACATATGTATGGTGATCGGTCTTTTATTAAAAAAGGCGGAAAACAGATATTGAAACTATTCACATTGATCTTCTGATTCAAAAGGAGCGTCAAAGCTCTGTTTGTTCAAGAAGAATGAACTCAATAGAAGATTCACCTGTTCTACATCTAATATCTAATGTGGATCTACTACTGTAGAAGTTGTGAACTATATCTCTATATCTACTACAACTGGATCAACTCATAACTGCTTTGTCTTGAAGATAAATATTTCTAGAGACCTCAATCCATTTGCTGTCAATTGCATTATGTTGCAATTGTGAAGATCAACTGGAAAATTTCTTTCTGAAATGCTTTTTATTCTTGAGTAACCAGCTTCTCGTTCTAAGCTGTGTAGGTTAGTGTTTGAACCAGAAGGCTTTGTTTTGCCTTGGATTTTAAAGGTATCAATTGCCTGTACTCAGTTTTGAATCGGTCTGTGGAAAAGAAGACCAGATAGTGAAAATCACCAAGCTCGTGGAGTTGATCGTTGGTGGAGTGGACTAGGGGCATTCTGTTCCCCGAACCACTATACATCATTGTGTTCTTGATTTTACTTATTCCGCTGCACGATCAAATCTGATAAATTATAAAGGACAAAACTCTTTCAAGAAAAGAGTTATCGAAAAATTGAAAAATACACAATTCACCCCCCTCTTGTGTATAATCAGTAGATTCAGATCCAACAATTGGTATAAGAGGTGGAGCCTCTGATAGAGCCTTAGAAAGCTAGAAGAATTTATGGATTATACAATAGAGCATCATGACTGATACAAGAGAAGGGATGTCGATGGTCAGAGCACCATATTTTAATAGAGACAATTATGGTTGATGGAAATCCCGCATGATAATATATCTGAAAAACCTTGGATATAGAGTCTATTCAAAGATTCTGACTCCTTATAAAATTTCTGAAAAATCATGAGACATGGAGTGCTGCTATAGAGGTAGAGTATGATATGAACTCAAAGGATATGAATGTAATTATCTGCAGTCAAGGACCAGATGAATTTAACAGAGTATCTCAGTGCCCGACAGCATATGATATGTGGCAAACAAGAGCTGTGGCATATGAAAGAATAGACAATGTGAGGAAAATGAGATATGCAACTGCCAAATTGAAATTTAACACTTTCAGAATGATTGAAGGTGAGAGAATTACTCAAATTAATGAGAGATTGAAAGAAATTGTCAATAACATAACTTCCCTAGGAGAAGCTATCAAGAAGGATGATAAAGCCTTAAAAGTAATAAGAGTACTTCCTACTCAATGGAATGGTATCTCTACTGAAATCAGAAAATCAACACCTGTCAAAGATCTAACTATGAGAGAGCTGATTGGTACACTGATGATGTATGAAGCTGAAATGCAAGATGAGGCTAATGAAAATAAAGTGCTTATCAAAAGAGAAGATACTGCCTTGAAGGTAACTTCACAACAAAAGAATAGAAAGATGAAGAACAAAGAAGTCAAAGTTAAATCAGAAAGCTCTGACTCATCCAACTCAGATGAAGAACTTGCTCAGCTAGACAGAAAATTTAGAAAATTCTACAGCAAGAAAAGAGGCTTCAAAAAATCCTTTAAGGGAGATAATAAGGAAGTAAGATGTTATAAATGCAAATAGATGGGGAATATAATACCAGATTCCCCACAATTGAAGGATGCAAAGAAGAAGAAGAAATTATTCAAATGAAATGACTTTGAGCAGAAAGACAAGAAAGCTATGAAAGCCACTTGAAGTGTATATGAAGACTCTAGTAGCTCTTCGGAATCAAGCTCAGAGAAATAAGAAGTCAATCTAAAGCAAACATGTGTTTTATGGCAGAAATTGATGAGGTACACTCATATTACTCCTCTGAATCAAATTCTGAATCAAGCTACACAAATGAAAAACTTGCAGCCTACTGCAATATGCTTGAAGAAAGATATGACTCGTTATTTAAGAAACATAAGTCACTAAAAAATATACATAAAGACGTTTCAAATGAAAGAGATACAATGATGAAACAACATAAGGAATTAACTGATAAATACAATTCGATTAACACTAATTGTATTAATTTTGAATCAAGAATAAAAAAACTATAGGATGAAGTAGAATCTTACAAACAGGCTGCATTGGTTTTTACAAAAGGAGTGAATTCATTAAATGAAATTCTTGGAAAAACTGTCATTAAAAAAGAGAGATTTGGAATTGGCAGTAAAGGAGAAAAACCAAAGCTATATAAAAATTATTTTGTTCCTAGCTCTAAAAAGGTTAATTGTAATTTTTGTGGGACAAAGGGACATGTAGATAAAAACTGTTTCTTAAGATAACCTAAAATTTGTGGTATTAAGAAAGCCTATGTTTCAAAATACTTATATGATTCAACTAATTTTAAAAGAACAAAGCAAATCAGGATACCCAGATCATTGCTATCTAACACCCCTAGACCCAACAGAATATGGGTACCAAAGCAATTTTTTTGAATGTCTTTGCAGGTAGTAGGCCACCAGAGAAGAAAAGATATATGGTACATGGACAGTGGCTTCTCAAGACATATGAGTGGAAACTCATTGAATTTTTCTTCACTCACTCAAAATGAAGGAGGACTTGTCAAATTTGGTGATAATGCCAAAGGAAAAAATCATTGGCATTGGAACTGTTAAAGATCCAAAAATAGTCTCAATCAATAAAGTAATTTATGTAAAAGGACTAAAACACAATCTGATAAGTATCTCTGAACTTTGTGATGATGGATAAACTGTTGATTTTACTAACAATTGATGTACTATTTCTAAAGATAAACTGTTTAAATTTAAAGCACCAAGAACTGAAAATGTCTATACTTTGGATTTAAATTTCTTGTGTAAACAACAAGTAAACTGCTTGACTGCTAAATTAAGTGAATCCTAGATCTGGAATAGAAAACTTGGTCATTTCAATTTATATGTTTTACATAGGTAATCTAAGAAACATTTAGTTTCTGATTTACCAAGTCTCAAATTTGAAAGTGACAGATTTTGTGATCCATGTCAACTTGGCAAGAAACACAAATCATCCTTCAAATCTGTTAATAATGTTTTCTACATCTAAACCTCTATAACTTATTCATATAGATTTTTTTGGATCTTCAATAGTAGCAAGATTATCTGGTAAATTATATATATAAGTTTTAGTTGATGACTATTCAAGACTTACATGGATTTTCTTTTTGAAATTTAAAAATGAAGATTTTACTTTATTTGAAAGTTTCTACAAATCTGTTCAAAATGAAAAAGGGTTCAATATTATCTCATTGAGAAGTGATCATGGTGGAGAATTTGAGAATCTGGAATTTAATTCCTTTTTCTCAAATATGGGTATTAAACACACCTTCTCTACACCAAGAACACCTCAACAAAATGTGATTGTAGAAAGAAGAAATATAATTATTTAAGAAATGGCTAGAACTATGTTAAATGAATATAGCCTACCTATATATTTCTAGGAATAAGCTGTGAATACAGATTTTTATATAATTAATAGAGTTTTAATTAGACCTATTTTGAAAAAAGACACCCTATGAACTATGGAATAATAGAAAACCTAAAGTAAATTACTTTAAATTTTTTGGATGCAAGGTTTAAATCTTAAACACTAAGGATAATCTTGGTAAGTTTGATCTAAAATCTGATGAAGGTATTTTCTTAGGATATTCTGCTACCTCCAAAGCTTATAGAGTTTATAATAAGAAGTCAAGGATTGATGAAGAATCAGTTCATATGAAATTTGATGAATCTAATCCCTTTGTGAAAAGGATAGAACAAATGGATGAACATAACTCTAATGATAACATGAAACTTGAGAATTTAAATAATGATTTTGAAAATGATATAAAAGAAATTCAGTCCAGTTCAGAGGAACATGATATTTAAGAACCTTTAAATATATTACCTAGACAGTCTAGAACACTAAAGAATCACCCTTTAGAAACTGTAATAGGTGACCCAGAAACTGGTGTTCAAACAAGAAGAAACTTAGGAAACCTAGTGGAATTCTCTTCCTTCCTATCTCATCAAAAACCCAAGACTATAGAAGAAGCTTTAGGTGATGAAATCTGGGTAATAGCAATGCAAGATGAATTAAACCAGTTTAAAATAAATGAAGTTTGTGAATTAGTGGAAAGACCTAAGAATTATCCTGTAATAGGAACCAAATGGGTCTTTAGAAATAAATAGGATGACCAAGGCACAATAACTAGAAATAAAGCAAGATTAGCAGCTAAAGGATATAATCAAGAAGAAGGAATAGATTATGATGGGACTTTTTCACCTGTATCTAGGTTATAAGCCATTAGAATCCTTTTAGCCTATGCATCTTATATGAATTTTAAATTATTTTGGATGGATGTTAAATCTGCCTTTTTACATGGTTATTTAATGGAGGAAGTTTATTTTGAGCAACCTCCTGGTTTTGAAAACTCTCAAAAACCTGATTCTATTTTTAAACTTACTAAAGCTATTTCTGGCCTTAAACAAGCACCTAGATCTTGGTATGAAAGATTAATTTCTTTTGTTTTGAAAAATGATTTTACTGTTGGAATGGCACACCCAACACTCTTTAAGAAAACTGTGAAAAATAATGTTTTATTAGTTCAAATTTATGTTTATGATGTAATCTTTGGATCAACTAATAAAACTCTTTGTCATGAATTTTCAAAATTAATGCAAGAATAATTTGAAATGAGTATGATGGGAGAATTAAATTTCTTTTTGGGTCTTCAAATATTTCAAAAAGATTTTGGAAATGTTTTAAATCCAAGAAAATACATTACTGATTTACTTAATAAATTTGGACTTGAAAAAAGAAAGTCATTTACAACTCCTATGTGTACTAATATAAAACTTGATTTGGATAAAACTGGGAAATCAGTTGACAACAAGTTATATGGAAGTATGATTGGTAGTTTTTTATACCTTACTGCTAGCAGGCTAGATATAATGTATTCAGTATGTCTTTGTGCTAGATTTCGATCAAATCCTAAAGAATCTCATCTAAATGCTGTTAAAAGAATTTTTAGATATTTAAAAGGAACTATTTTTTAATCTATTATTTATCCAAAAACTTCTGATTTCAATTTGATTTCATATTCAGATGCTGACTTTGGAAGTTTTAGATTAGATAGAAAAATTACATCAGGTACATGTCACTTTTTAGAAAAGTATTTATTATCATGGTCTAGTAAGAAACAACATTAAGTTTCCCTGTCAATAGCTGAGGCAGAATATGTTTCCACTGGCAGTTGCGGTGCACAAGTGTTGTGGATGAAAAACACTCTTATGGAATTTGGATTGAATTTTAATAATACACCTATTTTATGTGATAATACGAGTGAAATTAATATTTCAAAAATTCCTATTAGTCATTCTAGAACTAAGCACATTGATATAAGGCATCACTTTTTAGGAGATCATGTTACTAAAAAAGATATATTTTTAAAATTTATAAATACTGAAATTCAATTAGCAGATATTTTTACTAAACCACTTCCCACTGCAAGGTTAAATTTTATTAAGGGGGATCTAGGTTTATTTAATTTTAAATAATTTTTTTATTTTTAATTTACTTTTATGTATTTATGTAAATTTTATTTTGTTTATTGAATACTCTTTAAGATTTTCTTTCTTTTGCCATATGCAAATTTTATTTGTTTTAAATATATGTAATGATTGGTGATTATACAGGAATCAAGGCTGTCAGAGCATTTTCGACATCTAAACCCTCTCAATTCTATCGAAACCCTTTCAAAATCCAAAAGTCGCACTTCCTCTCATAAACCCTAACCTTCGAACCTCTAAAACCCTAACCTTCAAACCTTCAGAGACTCTCACATAAATGTTAAGGACTAAAAGATCCAGTGAAGCTGAGCCAAGCAATGTCAAGAGACAACGCACCAAGGGAAGAAAAATCTTACAAGGCAAGGTAATCGATCTCGACAGGTTATTTCAGACAAATTTGTTGCTGAAACAAGCGCTGTCATTTCAGAATCTTGAACAAATGTTCAACAGTGAAAATAAGGAATTTCTATATGAATTATAACGTAGATACTTCTTCAAATCTAGACAGCTTAGTCTGGGAGATACCGAGGACAGTATGTTGGCTAAGATAGAGGATAGGGATTTCTCAATCTCTTTAGTAGAGATTAGTTAGATTCTCAACTTCCCTCATGAGGGAGTTTTTCATTTCGATTTGAAAAATATTATAGATTCTATTCATAAATTCGAAGACATCATGTCTTTTCTTTTTGGTACTAAGCCAATATAGAAAATGTTTGTCAAGGATTTGGAGCCTGATTAGAAGATTTTGTTCAAATTTATTCAGACTGCATTAGCTCCACGGATGGCAGAAATGGAAAAGATTTTTTACCCAGAAATGTATATAATGTTTCTTTTGTTAAGCGATATTAAATTAAACTATCCAAGACACATGATAAGATATCTCAGTTACTGCTATCAAAGAGAGGCCCAGATGAATTTCTACCATTTTGGTCAATTTATTTCTAAACTGTTGTTTAAGAAAGGCATGGTGAGATTAGTGGATACTCGAGTTAACTGTCATCAGAGTAATACGTTTAATGCAGGAAATTTGAGGAATGTTGGATATTTCTATAGCACAATTAAAGGAAAAATTTTTCCAGTAGGACCTGAGGAAGACTCAGAGAGTGCTCAGGCTCCACCTTCTAAGTCCAAGGAGGGACAATCTGAATCCAAAGTCAGCAATGTGGCAAGAAGGATTAACTTTGAAGTGGTATATGTTGAGAAAGACAGATGTCAGGAGGGACTTCAATCAAAAAGAAAGAGGCCAGTAAATGAGGAAGTCAGTTCCCCTGCTTTGGAAACAACCACAGAAGCTTTATTTTATTATTCTTTTATAAGGGAAGCTATTGTTTATAATACCATGGAAGATGTTACTGAAATAACAGCACCATTATAGGGATCAAGAGTTCCAGAAGAAGCTCAAAGGGAGAACCAGGAACAGATTGTAGCTGATGTTGAAGTTGCACTTCAACAGGAACAAGAGATGGAGGCAGTGCCTGGTGAAGAAGTGGCCAGACCTCAAGAAACTACTAAAAATATTGCTCTTTAAATTCTAGTGGAAGAAAAAGATGTAGATGAATGTGATTAGAATGCTTCTGAAGCTCAAACATAGGTACTTCAAGAGGATTTTTCTGTGGAGGAGTTTGAAAACTCTAAGGAAAAATTTGTGGACCAACCTTCTCAGGATAGAGAAAAAGAAAAATTTGTTGCTGAATCATTGCCTTTGGTACTGCTGCATCAACCTGAAACTATGAATCAAGCATAGGGTGCATCTGATTCAAGGAAAGAAGAATTTGAAGAACTGTACAGAAAGGTTTCTCAGTTGGAATTTGAGAATGTTTCTATGAGAAATGTCATAGACATAGAATATTAGAAGTTTCAAAAGCTGAAAGAGTGTACAGTTTCAAGGAAATAAGTTGAAATGTTTACAGAGGATATGCTGACTAGTGTTACACAATTAAAATATGAAATATTTATGAAGTCAGATTTATCATATCTGAAGTTGTTTATGGAGAACCAATTTGTATCAGTTGAAAATAATGTTGTTAGTGGATCAGGTACTTCACCTGATTTAATCAGAATGTTTAAGGCTATCATAGCTACGATGTGCAACATGAATGATAGGATACAAGATCTTCAATGTAACAGTGCTCCTTTGTCAGTGTTTCTGGACAATCAGAAGTTCATAGTGGATCAACTGACATCTAGTGGGCCATCGATCAGAATTCTGTTAAATTAGTTATTTGAGAAGCTGTCAGTATTTGTTGAAAATTGGAAAGGATGAATGAATTTTCTAGATTTAATTTAATTGACAATGTTCATATGACTCAAGAGAACAGAGAGCTCATTATCAAGCTTGGAGATGGGATGATAAAGAGACTTCGGGAATAGTTTATTGAAATCAAGTCTGCAATTCAGAGGAGATAGAACCTGTTGCCTATCTTACCCAAACCTTGATTCCTATGTATATCATAGTCATGTATATACTGCTGTTTTTGAATGAAAATTTTCTTCATTGTTTATTTGTTTCTTTCTTTATTTGTTTTAATGATTTTTTTTATACGCTAGTACTCCAAATTTAATTATTGATAAATAGTTCATAATAGCATTTACTAACAATTCAGTGCAATATTAAAAGTGTTAAAATCCATGATTTTTCATTATTTTTAATATCACAAAAGTGGGAGAATTTGGATAAACCTAACATCAAAACATCAACATTTTATTTAGGGGGAGAATTAAATGAGAAATTTGGATTTATAATTATTTTTTTGGTGGAGAAGTTTTTATTTAAAACTTTATAACTAATTTTGAAATTTAATTTCGTTTAAATAATTTTAATTATTTTATGGGTTTTGTGATCATCAAAAAGGGGGAGATTGTTCAGCAAAGTATTGTTTTCAACAATACATGTTAATGTTATTTAAAGGGGGAGATTATTGAAAATAATACTCTGTCGCTTTATGATAATTTTGATGCTCACAAATACCCTTAGTTATTTTCAAATGATTTTATTTAGTATTTTACAGGAAATTAATAATTTATTTCACTCTTGAAATAATGAGAATTTATTACTAATTTGGAATCTGCTTTAGCACATTCTGGAATCAGTATTCATACCTTACGTAGATAAATATAACGCGGAATCTGCTTTAGCGCATTCTGAAATCACTGTTCACACCCTACATGGATAAACGTAGCGTAAGGATGAAAAGCGTGTATAATTTTTAAGATAAGAGAAAAGTATGGTTAAAAACCCATACGTTTTTAGAAAAGTATAGAAGGAGAACCTTACGTTAAGAAGGAACCTTACATTTTGGTTATCAGCAAAGTATGGAAGGAGAACCGTACGTAAATTCTAAGTGTTACATTTTTTTATCAAAAGTATGGTTCATCTACCTTACTTTTGTAAAAAACCATACATTCTTGGAAAATTATGGATCATGTAAAAGTATGGATCTTTTACCGTACGTTTAATTGTTGAAGAAAAATTATGGATGATTAACCCTACGTTTGTGTTCAACCTTACGTTGTCAACCCTACGTTTGTGTTCAACCTTATGTTTTCAACCCTACATTTGTGTTCAACCTTACTTTTTTAACCTTACGTTTGAAGACTATGTTATTAACCCTACGTTTTGAGGCCACGTCATCAACCTTATGTTTGGCATCGGAAATTTTTTCAGAGGATATTTATGTGCAGTGATCAATAAGCTGATTTCTGTGTGGATTTCAAGCCGGATTTAAAGTCATTTTTAAAGTATGACTTTGACTGATTCAAATTCGTTTTATTTATGGATTTAAGATTGAATTAAAAGGATCTTTTTATGTCGAGTCTTAAGGGAACTTATGAATTCTCTGTAAATTCAAAATTTTGAATATCACAAATCAGAAGGCGACTTTTATGGATCGAAATGTGCAGGAGATATGAATTATTATATATGTTCTCTATGAAACACTAGTTACATTTGTATGGTGATCGATCTATTATTAAAAAAGGTGGAAAACATAGATTTCAATAATTCACATTGATCTGCGGATTCAAAAGGAGCGTCAAAACTCTGTTTGTTTAAGAAAAAGGAACTCGATAGAAGATTCACCTGTTCTACATCGAATATCTACTGTGGATCTACTGCTGTTGAAGTCACAAACTATATCTCTATATCTACTACAACTGGATAAACTCAAAACTTCTTTGTCTTGAATATCTATATTTCTAGAGACCTCAATTCATATGTTGTCAATTGCATTCTGTTCCAATTGTGACGATCAACTGGAAAATTTATTTATGAAATTCTTTTTATTATTGAGTAACCAGCTTCTCGTTCTAAGCGGTGTCGGTTCGTGTTTGAACCAGAAGGCTTTGTTTTTCCTTGGATTGTAAAGGTGTCAACTTCCAGTACTCAGTTGTGAATCGATCTATGGAAAAGAGGACCAGATAGTGAAAATCACCAAGCTTGTGGAGTTGAGTGTTGGTGGAGTGTGCTAGGGGCCTTCTATTCCCCGAACCACTATACATCTTTGTGTTCTTGATTTTACTTATTCAGCTGCATGATCAAATCTGATAAAGTATAAAGGACAGAACTCATTCAAGAAAATATTTATCGAAAAATTGCAAAAGACACAATTCAACCCCTCTTGTGTATAATCTGTAGATTCAGATCCAACATTAACCTGATACTATATTTTATCAAATTATTATGAAATAAGATGTTATAATATTTTATGACATTAACATTTTAACATTTTGATCAATTAATTTATAAAAAATAAATAAATATTATATTTTCTTTCTTCTCAAAACAATATAGATTTATCTTTAAATAAAATGCATGTATCATTTTGAAATTTAATAAACAACTTACCATCATATAGTTGTTAAATTAATATTAAATTATGTTTTAACACTTAAACATATAATGGTTTAGGAATAATAACAAAATTTGAAATTCCAACCTCACTGAAACTGTTTATATTTCCTCTATAATTGTCACCAAAAGTAACATTACCTCGATAGAATTTCCTGAATGATAATAAATTTGATGTATAATAATTCATATTTTATGAGAATCCAATTTCTATGTATCAAACAACCTTTTTTATTATTCAAATAAAATTTTCCTACAAAAACATATTTAAAAAAGTTTTTATACCCATGAAAATTTCCATCATATGGGGTTATGATATGAAATCTTGGGAGCCAAAACTGATTTCAAACACTTTTTTATAAGTAATCTTGGAGATAAATGTTTATAAATTAAATTCATAGTATGTAAAATATATTGTGTTAATCACAATGAATACTTATTTTCATAATGACCTTTCATTTGAAATCTAAAATATATAGTAGTAGATGTAATTTCATTAGTTCTCTTAATAAATAAAGTCATATTATTTTTTGGTAAATTTTTATTTTAACCAAGACTAGATCTCATTTTGTTTATTTTTTTAAATCATTATTTTCTTAAATTTTTATCTACCATGAAAAAAAGTGGATAGATTTGAATTTAAACTTTCAATTTTATTTCTAAGTTTTTCATTAACTTTAAGAACAATATAAAAATTTCTTACTTTGGATTTATAATATTTTTATGTGAAATCAATTTCTCTATTTAATTTTTATTTTTTAGAAAGGATGTGTTTTATATTCACTTAATCATATTTAAAATTGGTATGTGTAGTTTTTAAATCTTCCAGGAAAGATTTCTTATGTTCTTCATTTTTCTTAAAAAATATTCATGTTGACTATTAATATTATTATATAAACCACTGATCTTTTAAAATTTATGATCAATTATTTTAACCTCTTAAAAATTTTCCCCTATATTGAATTTTTTATAATAAATTTCAAATGAATGATAATTAGTAGAGTCACTTGATTTGATTAATCCATTAAGTAGATGTTTTATACATCCATTTATAGACCATATTCTTTTTTAGAACTTTAATTCTTATAGAAAATCCATACAAATTCTATTTTTTCTTCTCTTTATTATATTATTTCCTCTTATTATTTTTCTTTCCTTATTCTTGGATAAATAGGGTTAATGTTCCCCCATTTTCTTCACTCATAATATATAATATCTTGAGTATCATTATAAATAAAATTTCCTTTTTTTCTTCCCATTAAAATAATATTGTGAACAATACTTTAAAAATATTCTTGAATAGAATTTATTTATCTTATATCATCCCTTCGTAACTTCTATAGTATAATTCCTTAAATTACTCTATAATTAAGAATTAAAAGAGTAAGTAGAAACATTAGTCTTAAAATCAACTCCATTATTCTTTATATTATCTTCTCTAAAAAAATTATACTATAACTCATATTGTAATAATTATCCAATGATCTCATCAACTGTATATTCTTTGATGTTTTTACTTTTATTTATAACAACCGTTTTAGCATGGAACTTCTTAGGAAGTTCTCAAAGTACTCGTTAAATGAGAGTGTGGTATCTGAAATTTTCTCCTAAGTAACTCATACCATTTTTAATACTATTAAATCTATGTAACATTTCATTAACAGTTTCTTCTTCAACCATTTAAAATTTTTTATATTCATATATTAACATTACTAACTTTGTTTTAATGATCTTATCCAATCCAAGATGTGTAACTTGAAAGATCTTACAAATATCATGCGCATTCTTATATGTAGATACATGACTATACAAATCTCTATTTATTTCACAATATAAAATATTCATCACCTTGTAATTCAACACATACTTTACCATATCATTGCAATTTAATGATTCATTTCACCTTCAGCAAGTTTGTATGGGTTTGTAATAATTTTTTAGGGATCAAAACTCATTTTTTATAAATGATTTCATCTCATATTTCTAGTGTCCATAATCAATTACATAAAAATGAGGTGGTATTTTATGTATCCATCCATAATTTGAACATATTACTATCATCTTAAATATATATTTTACCCTTAAAGGTTACATCATGATATGGTTTTCACAAATAAAATTATATATCAACTGGGGTTCAAGATCTAATACCAGTTCGTATTATTAGGAAAAAATAATAGAGCTCAAATCTTAAAATTTATGCCTTCAATACCAATTTTTGGTCCTAGAAGGAAGATTGAAGAATAGTCCAGAGGGGGTGAATTAGATTTTTCAAATAATATAAATATAATATCAGAGTTTTGAATTTAATGTAGATGAAATAAAAATATTTATAAATGATATATTTTTATAGTAGTTCTAATCAAATTGATCCTACTCTACTCTTCACCCATATCAAACTCAGAGAGATATCAAACCCACTAACTATGGAATCTTACACTAACTTTTTCACACCAAGATTCATAACCCAATTACAAAGCCTTTACCCCTAAAGGATTAAACCCATGACTAACCTACCTTTTTAAACATAGAGGAATAACCCTAACAATCCTTCTTTTTTACCCTAAACACACAACCATAAATAAATTTGTTTGGGGATTTAAAAACCACACACATGTACCTTTTAATGGGGTAGTATAACACACAAATTATTAAGAAAAAATTAATAGAAATAATTACAACACCATAGAAACTAATCGAACAAATGATACTTATGAATGTAAAGTTAGTATGGATCACTCTAGAAAATGAATGATGAATGATTAATCTTAAAAAATGATAAGGTCTATAATGAACACTATAACTGGGGGAAAGTTACCGTGCTTCACAGTTCTAGTATCCTTGAAAATCCATATCTTTCACTTGTCCTATCAACTCAATATATAGAGTTTCGTAATGAAAAACATATTTTAATTTTAAATTCTATTATAAATCATAATTGTTGAATTAATATGTTTATATAACATAAAGGAAATACATTAGAGTTTTTTAGTGTTTCTGTCCCAAAAAATTCTACATGCTTATTTCCTTTATAAATAAAAATAATATTCATGTCAGTCCTCCTCAATATTTTGTAAAACAAATAAAAACTATATAGGGGAACTCATTTTAATAGTTAATACTAAAATTAATGATTTCAAAAGTGTAATTATTAGTGTTATTTGAAAAGTCCCTAAAAATTTTCAAGAATAACTCTTCATATTTCAATAGTCTTAAATTTAAATATCTCAAGTTCCAAAATTTTAGTGTGAATATCTATACACACTTTATCCCATGTGGATATCAATTAATTCATCATAAAACCATATAAAACCTATTATCATGTCTTATAGATAATTAATAATTAATTTTATAAAAAATTAAACACTAATAATATTTATAATAAACTTACATAACTTGAAAATATGAAATAATTTGAAAATATAGCATAACTCCATGTTTATGTAAGTATATACCTAAAAGGTAATAAATGAGTTTTTAATACATACTAAAATGTATTTTTCAACAAATTAAGTTTATGAGACATATAAAATTGATTAAAATAAATTATATCCTATAAAACATCTATTCATATTAATTAAAATATCATTTTGATAGATAATATATTTTATGTAACTGAATTATACCATGTAAGAAAATTTATCCACATAGATGAGTTTCATATAGTTGAATTCACATATATAATATATTCAACATAGATAAAATCACATACCCATTATTAAAAGTAACTGAATTCACATTTTCATTATTTGATGTATCTTAATTTACATAACCAAACTGTTTACATAGCTAAATTCAAATAAGCAAAATAACCACATAACCAAATTCACTTATCCAAAATTCTAAAATTTTTAAACTATTTATATTATAAAATTTCATAATTAAATGATAACTTTTAAAGATGTTAAATAAAATTAATTTTTAATTTAATTATATTTATATCATTTAAATATATTTCTGAAGAATCAAGAATTATTATAATCTGACCTCCATATCTCATGTTATCATTAAAATACAGTAACAAAACAGTTCTAAAAAAACTATAGAATTAATAATGAAAATATACAATAAATTTTAACCTAATTTTTACCATGATAAATATAAAATAAGAATTGTACATCTTATAATTAAATGTATATAATTTTCTTTGGTTTCTAATTCATTAATAATAACTCATTTTATTGTTATTTATCACATGTTATCACCAAAATATAGCAGGTAACTAAATCTGAAAATTTGGATATGTGGTTCGCAATTTTGTAACATGGATTTTCTTTTTCATATGTGTGTGTTTATAACGATTTAATCTGGGCTCCTGTTTCCTGTGTGGATGCACTTATTGTTTCCCCTCATTCTGGATTTCTAAAGGTGGTTGACATTCATCACTTCTTCAGTGATATTTTCTCCTTGATCTAAACGGGATAATGGAATGTCAGTTCCTCCTTCTATGGATTTATCCTCGGAATTCATCACCTAGTCCCAAGTGGGGGTGAGGTGCCACATCCCCTGTGTTATAGACCATTGGCGTGAAGGTAGGAGCTTCGCAAATGATAGGAATTTGAAAAGAAAAGGGCTTCATAGAGAATAGGGTCCTGTGAAGGGTGGGGTTTCATGGACATCAGGGTCTCATAGAGAATAGGGTCTTGAGAATGATGTAGCTGTGCAGAGATCAGGGTATTTCAAAGGAGCTTAGTGAAGGAAATATTCTCATAGAGCATGGTGTCACCTTAGCATATAACTCTTTATTAGGAGAGGTTTCCAAGAAGGCTTAATAATTCGTAGAGCCTCAAGAAACCCATTAGGCTCCCTCCTTCACAAAGGGATAAGGCCTTCATGAAGGGTATCACTTCATGGTGCTCGAGAGAGCTGTTAAATAGGAGATCAGCTGATGAACGGGTGACGTATTGGTGCTTATGAAGGGGGGGAAATTGGTTATTTATAGGTGATGGTGGTCGGCATATCTCACTATGGAGAACAAATGGTTTTCATGAAGAAAAATTAATTCCATGAAGTACATACGTTCATGATCATATCATGAAGAAAAGTTGATGTATGGAGGAAATTATTTCACGATGGCTCGTGAAGAAAAAGTGAAACCTGGAGGAGATACTTTCATGATGGATCGTAGAGGAAAAGTGATGCATAGAGGAGATATGTTTGTGGTGGGGAGCTCCCTGAATCACTATGTTCCCAAGTGTGTTGTGAAGAAAATGGATGCCATGAAGAAAATAACTTCACACGTCCATGAAGGGAGCTTCATGAATGGGTTCCACGAACCATTTTTCCATACCAATTTTGAATATCCATAACTCATAATTCGTAACTCTATTTGGGATCCACGACCACTCGAATCAAAGCTTGAGAAACAGGATATGCCCTTGGATCAAGTATGGAATAAGTTAGTTCATATTTTAGATGTTTTTTTCGGTTCCAATAGTTTATTTTCAATTTAGATATGTGGGAATAGTACTATTTCTATTTTGGAATAGTAAAAATCTTGTACAAATGATGTTTCAAGGTCCCAAATGACATTTTTAGCCAATGAACACTTCATAAAACATATATATATTGTTATAAACAATCAAAACATGAAATATAAAGTTAACTTAAGTAAATAATAATAATATATAACCAAATTTAAGAATTATTTAAACTATAAAAATGGTAAAAAAACTAAATATAACACCTAGTATAGTTTTGAAAATTATAATTACTCTCAATACGGTATTTTTTAATTATCAAAAAATAATTAGTGAATGTGGTCCTTGGTGCTTGTATCACTTCTTTATATTATAGGTGTTTTTATTTAATTTTTTATTCCATAATAAATGTATTAAATTTTTGTTCCACTCATTAAAATAGGTTAAATTTGGGTAGAATATTGTAAAATAATTTTGATTATTCACTTATTCTATTTTCTTATTTATTTCGTTTGGCCATGAAAAATGTATGTGATATTATATTTTTAATTCATTAAATTGGACATGGTTTTATCACTTCTTAGTTGAGGTGCATATCATTTTTTGTTTTAAGATATTATCTATTGATTTCGAGAACTGTCATAGATGGTTTGGGGTATATTGTGTGTGCCTAAAGCTTAGCGGTGGATTTATAAGGCCACCAAACAACCTATGGGAAGACACCAACCATTCAATGGATTAATACAGAAACAAAAAAAAAGTCTTTATATCCTTCTAGTGAGCCGGTGGGAAGAGATTATATGTCTGATGTAGAACTCAAGCTATGGGAATTCTTCTAGTGTCCACTGATAAGCTAGTATACCTAGTGGATAGTCAGTGAAGTCCCCCAGCTCATTGGTAGTGTTCTATTGAGAATGTTAATGAAGAATGGTTTTTTTTTAATTTTTCTAAATCACTCTATTAACCTCTTAATCCTAATTTTATAACCCTAATTTGAACAAGGATCTTGAAGAGGCTTCTATTTGGCATTATTGGTTCCCTAGATCATCATTGATTGGCACATTTGTCCTGAATTGATCAATTGTGATCAAGTTGGTAATTTTGAATTTTTATTCCATTTCCCCATCTTCTCTTGGATTTTCATTGGATCAATGATGTGTTGATATGATCTATCTATCAAGTTTTTTTTTCTTCCTTATTTCTCATAGATCCATTTAACGTTTACTTTCTAGAGGCCAAATCATGTTTGGTAGCGGTTTGGATGTCATGTTTGACTAAGTATATGATCTATTTTCTTCTTCAATGACCATGTGTTCACTGAATTAGATTTATAAGATGTGGTAATTGATTTTTAGGTCCTCCTCTTATCATCTTTTATGATCCATTCCTTGTGGGTGTGTAGAACTCTATATTTCTTTTGTGTGAACCAAGTTTTTAGATAGGTGGATTCGTATGAATTCTTTCTTTAATGAATAACACATGGTCATTGGTATCAAAACATGTTATTTAAATGGTTATTGTAATAATATTTAATTTAAAAAATGTATTTTTAATGGATTTTGATATAAAATGGTCTTCCCCATGAGAACTAATAAAGAAATATTGATTTGAAAGAACCAATTTTGTTTATGGAAACTGGTTTTCAAACCATGGGTTTAAAGATATAAAAAGGGTTATGAAACTATATTTTGAATTGTGATGATTACTTTTCAAATGTTTGGATATGAATAGGACTTGGAAGCCTAAATTCCTTAAGTGAGGTCTTGGTATTAGTACATGTCATTGATTTTTTAGGGGGTTCACACAATGGGTTGTTCCTATGCTCCCTATATTTGTACACTGGGGAAGAGTTTACATGACATAACTGGGGAGAATTAAATATCAGGGTATTACTATACTTATTTCGTCTTTATTCTAGAGACAGGTCTAGGGTATACTAGTCATGATCAGTCATTGCAGAATAATACTATCTATACTGGACAAATGTTATCCTAAAGGTTCCTTCTTTTGTTCTTGGTTGTGATTTATAAAAATGGTTAATTTTGATGATTTTGATTTAAATTGAATAGTTATTTATAATTCCATGTTTTATTTAAGTTTATGCATACCTGATTATATTTAGAAAACTCTATTAAATAACTCCTAGGGAGATCCTAGTGGTATTGTTCTTATCACACCCTATGTCTAACACCCTGATATTTTTAGGAAATATTTCTCTTTAAATAATTTTATTTCTTTGGTAGCTTGTGTTTCATGAAAAACTAAGTTTGAACAGACCATTATATAATATAAAAATAATAAAAAGACAATTATAACCCAGCTGCTGAATTAGAGAGTATGAATACAAATAACCATATTACTAAATATATTAATTCTTAGTAGATAAATACTTAATTTTTAGTAAAGTCATTTTATTTTTCAAAAATATGTTTTCTTAAAAAATGATTTTATTTCATTCTATTAAAAATTAAATATAATTAATTTTTCACTTTTATAAAAAACTTTTGAAAAAATAAAATTCAATTTTTTGAATTTGGAATACCAAAATTATATTAGGATTAATTTTTTATAATATTCTAAAAAATTTGGAATTTTGATGAATAGTAAAAAAATACCAATTTATGTTGAAAACTATATTTTATTTTAAAGAATTTTCAAAGAAAATTTCTATTTTGGATTATATTTGAACTATAATTAGTTCTTATTTATTTTATATAATATAATTTTATACTTTTAAATTAATTTTATAAATGAATTTATTATAAAAACATTTTATACATAAAAAAGGCATTTTCTGGGGGGGAAATCGTATACTTTTTTTGATTAAAATTTAAATTAAATTATAAACTTCTATATTTTTTAATTTGTTAAATTAATTCCATATTGGAAATTATAATTCACAAATTTATTTTATATACCTCTTTTATTTTCGGTAAATATGAATAGTAACCTTGGTAATTTGTTTCACCACGTTTAAGAATAAATCTGGTAATTAATGGAAAAATAAAATGATAAGGGTTAGAAAATGACCCAAAAACTTTCCCAAAATCTATTGGTTGAGTAAGTTTTTAACCATAATCTTTCGTGGCTCTAATTTATGAACCTTTGGATTCAGATTTTTTACATTAATCCCCTTATAGTATTTTATTTCAAAGAAATTCAAACTTGCAACACTATTATTTTTAATATGTATAACATTTTTTAATATATGGTTTTGCAGAAGAGATGCTATACCATAAATAGTATTTGCAAATCTTAAATATTTATCTTATTTTTCAAAATTTATTTTTAATTTTTAGGATATAAATAAAAACCTTAAATTGTTGCACACCAATGATGCAGTAATTATTAAAATAATGGAAAAATAAAATAAATGATATTATAAATATTTAAATGAATATAATTTCAAATAGTTAACATTATAAAGGAATTATATAGAATAAAATCACATTTCTTAGACATAATAAAATAATTTTTTGGGATTTGACACTTTTTAATGATTTTAAAGTCATAGTAATGAAGAGTATCAAATTTGAAAATCATGATATTTAAGTAATATAATATATTATTAAATTATTTAAAAATCGAAAAATATATTTAATAAGTCTAAAAGTGACAATATTAGGACAAAAATATCATCCCATGTACATTTAGTGTCAATTTTAAATTTTTTTCCTCTAGGATAGTATTATTATATTTTAATATTCTAAGAAATTCCAAAAGTGCCCCTCACCTCAATTATAAAAGGACACCCCTTTATTCACTTCATTTCACCACATTGAGACTTTTATCTTGAATATAATCTACCAAATTTTCTTCACCTAATCCCTAGACACATTATAGAGTTGTTTGTCTCACGAAAATCCCAATTCTGAGTTCTTTATGGGATCCTTCAAGGAGGTGGTATTCCAGAGGTAACTTTCTTAAACCACCTCTCTTAATTTCTTTTCTTCTTCTACCATACCCTCACATCCTAAATCCATAAAACAATAATAACTCCAATATCAAGTATATAATTTAATTTTATATTTCTAATGTGATATTTTATATCAATCCATTTTTATCATCCCCTCTTATTTAAAGAAATAAAATCATTGTCCAAATTTTGGTGATTAACCATCTTCATGGATAAAGAGTTTTTGTTTTCTATTACCGCCTTAATGGATGGTCATAAAAATATTATTATGGTAAAATATTCTCATAATAAGTATATTATAACATATTTCATGTTCTAGAAGTAATATATAGACCTAATATTAAGTAAAAAAACTAGTTTGTGATGGATAGAAACCCCACTAATATAAACTAAACATCTATTGTTAATGTTTTATAAAATAAATCATCCTAATGTTAGAATAAAAAATAATATATGGCCTATTTAAACGTATATGTGTATATAAATACCATTTAATTACACTTATTGAGTTTTACTTCCATTTGGAAAGAACTTCCATAATTTAATACAATTTAACCGGCCATAAAACAATAAAAAAACACTCCCAGAATGATAAAATTTAAGTTTATAACTCATCAAAATGGTCATAAATGAACATATTAAAATTATAATAAAGAACATACATGTTTAATAGGTTCTTAATTAAGTAATTAATTTATTTAATTTGATTATCTAGTACATTAAGTACAAGTGAGGATTTCTTTCAGACATAAGGTAATGGATCTCTCTGAACCTCCATATTTCCTATGGGTTACGCTTTCTTTATATTTTCCTTAATTTATATCTTAATTATTTTTATGTAATTATTATATATTATGTTTATGTATACCAAAAAAATTATATTTCTCAATTCATATTTCATTTATGGTGAATTACATGATTTATAAGGTTCCCTTATCAATTCCTCTCAATAAGCGAACCTGGTTAAAGGGAGCTTCTCCATTTCTTACCCATTTTCAAGTAAACTCAATAAACTATTTTAAACTTATAATATTTTTATAAAATAAATCAATTTATTATAAAAAATATCCCACTTATTTTTTTATGTAAATAAATATTCCTTTATCCACTTTAAATAATCTTTATTTTTTCCCTAAAACAGCACTTAAGTATCATATTTCTAAAGTTAACTAGCCACTCCCTTTCTTGTTTTAAATTAAAATTGACTTTATTATTCATGATATATTATTATTATTCCAATATTAATGACCAATAATTATTTAAATCGTTTATTTAATGGATATCATTATCACACGCCCTTTGTTTATGCCTTATGACATGATTATGATACTCATTTCTTTCCATGGGTAACCAAAATGTTTATTCCTTATTTTTTAATATTTATTTGGAACACATATGAAATAACATGTTATGATGGTTGATCTAAGATAGATATTTAATAAATTGTGTGATATTTTATTCTTGTTAGATATCATTTATGGGATTATGGAGTAAACCTAATCCATAATGAGACTTTATCCACCATGTGATATAGTCTTGGTAGTTAGCCTTGACTCATGTTTATGCCATGTTATATATTCCTTTCACTTTCCTATGTTTCCATGATTCTATATTCTATATTTTATTTTTCCAAATTTTTATTAACATTTTATCATGTTATGCCTTGTAACTCATGTTATATGCTTCAATCCCATTTTTATTTCCTTACTATACTTTTTAACTCACCCATTTTGTCTATATATTCCTCAAGTTATCCAATGCAGATGTAGGAGATCAAAATGAGATAGTATCTCACTATGGATATTAATAAAAAGGTTTTTTATTATTGTTACATGTTTTATAATTATGTTCTAAGACTTCTAAATATGTTATACCTTTCTATCCTTGGTTTTTATTTAATGGATAATTAAGCCTGAGATCATGTAATAATATTTATAAAAATCTTGGGTCACCATATTTGGTATTCAAAGAAAATAAAGGAATATTATCCTTGGGAACGCTAATGTTTGAGTTTTAGATGAAGTATGGCTCTCCAACCAAGGGCTTCATTAGGGAAGGGATACCACTATGGATGGGGGTGTGTCTGTACAAGGATGTGAAGCCACCCAAGGATTTCCTGGATAAGTATCAATTATAGTCCACAATAAATAATTCAAGACCATTATAGTTGATTGTTTAGTTACTTTTAGTGACTAGTACTATAAAATTTTAGTAAGAACCATAGGGAAAATTCTGTAACCATTGATAACCAAGATTTAAACTTAGGGATCCCATGCTAGAATATTCATTTCATTTATATGCTTATCCTAATATGTTTATAGTTACCTTTTTATATACTTATTAACTAAGTATTAAATCCCTCACTTGTTTTCACATTAATATGTAAAATTAAATTTCAAGGGAAAATTTTCACAATGGGGGGATAACAAAATACCCCAATATTTTAATAAAATATTTCACTTTAAATAATTTGATTTCTTTGGTTTCTTGTGTTACATACAACACTGAGTTTAAATGAACCATGAAATAATATTAAAATATTAACACAACCATTGTAACATATCCATTGAATTGTACAGTATTAAAAGGGATAACTATATTAAGAAATATTTTATTTCTTAGGAAATAAATAATTATTTTTAGTAAAGTCATTTTATTCATCAAAAATATGTCTTCTTCAAAAAATAATTTTATTTCTTTATATGAAAAAATAAATATAATTTATTTTTTCACTTTTATAAAATTTATTTGAAAAATAAAATTCTTTTTTTTAATTCGTAATGTTAAAATTATCTTAGGATTAATTTTTATAAATTTTCTAAATAATTTTTAATTTTAATGAATAGTGAAAAATATCAATTTGTATTGAAAAATGTATTTTATTTTAAAAAAATTAAAAAATAAATTATTTTTTTGATTTGTTTTAAACTTTTATTAGTACCTTTTGATTATAAATAATATTATTTCTGTATTTTAAATTAATTTTATATAAAAATTTAGTATAAAAACATTTTATACTTAAAAAAGGCATTTTGTAGAAAAAAATATTTTTGCAGCATTTTACTGGTTTAAATTTAAATTAAATTCTACAATTATGTGTCTTGAATTTGTAAAAATAGATTTTACATTTTTAATCATAAGGTACAAATTTATTATATAGAACTATTTTATAAGGGTTACAAAATGATCCTAACACTATACCTGATTAAATCGGGTGAGTAATTTTTGACCATAAATATCCATTTGTAGAATTTAGGATCCTTTGGAGTCACATTATTGACATTAAGACCCTTATAGTGTTTTATTTAAAATAAATTCAAACTTGCCTTGCTATTATTTTTAATAAGTATATCATTTTTTAATATATGTTTTTCTATAAGATATGTTTGACCATAAATAGTATTTTTAAATTTAAAATATCTATATTCTTCGTGAAAATATATTTTTAATTTTTAGGGAAGAAATAAATACTCTAAAGTCTTACACAGTGATGAAGGATTAATTATTAAATTAATGAAAAAATCAAATAAAGGATATTAAAAATATTATAATAAAATAATTTGAGATAATTAATCTGATCAATGAATTCTGTAAAGTAATATGACATGTGTATTATATAATAAAATTATTGTTTCGAATTTTAATCTAACTTTTTGATGTTTTTGATGTCATAGTAATGAATAATATCAAATTTGAAAATAGTGATATTTCATGAATATGATATGTTATTAAATTAGCAAAAAATTAAAAAAATATTAAATAAGGACAAAGGGAATAATATATTGTGTAATATATCATTATCTATGCATTTATAATCCATTTTGAATCATTTTACTCTAGAATAATCATATTATATTTTCATATTTTAAGGAATTCCAAAAGTTCCCCTCACCTCATTATAAAAGGTCACACCTTCCTTCACTTCATTTTACCACCTTGAGACTTATATAGAACATACTCCATGAAATTAAATTATTATCATCCCTATACACATTATATAGGTTATGGTCTCACCAAAATACCAATTCCATATTTCTTAAGGGATCCTTCTAGGAGGTGATATTTCAGAGGTAACTTTTTAAACCACCTCTCTTCATTACTTTTATTCTTCTACCTTCCCCTCGGCTCATTAATCTATCAAATAATAATAAATATAGTATCATGTACATAATATAATTTTATATTTTCACTATAATATTTTCAATCCATCCCTTTTTCTCATCTCCTCTTATTCAAATAAAGGAAATCATTTTCCAAATGATGGTGATTAACCATCTCAATGGATAATGTGTTTTTTTATTAATGACTTAATTTATAGTCATAAAACTATTAATATGGTTAAATAAGATGGTAATAATAATATTATTAGTTATTTCATGTTTTGGAACTAATATATAGACATAATATTAGGTAAAATAAAACTAGTTCGTGATGGACGGAAAAACTACCAAAATAAACTAAACATTTATCATTAAGTTTTATCAAATAAGTCATCCAAAATTAAGAATAAAAATTGATATATGTGACCATTTAAACTTATTTATGTGTATAAATACTATTTCATTTCACTACTAGAGTTTTATTTCCATTATACAAGAACTTTTATAATTATACCCAAGTGAACAGACCATAAAACCATTAAACAAACACTCCCGGAACGATAAAATTGATCTTTATAACCCATATAGATGGTCATAAATGAACTTATTAAAATTATAATAAATCAAATAAATGTGTAATAGGTTCTGAATTAATTAATTAATTAATATAATTTGATTATCGAGTATATTAAGTACAAGTTTAGAATGATTTTGGACATAAGGTAAGGGATCTCTCAAAACCTCCATATTTTCTTTGGGATATGCTTTCTTTCTATTTGTATAAATTAATCTCTTAATTATTCTTATATACTTCTCTTACATTATTTTTATTTTTATCAAAAAAAATATTTATCTAAAATTGTCTTTCTTTAATTTTTAATTACATGTTTTATAAGGTTCCCTTCTCAATTCCTCTCGATAAGCGAACCCAATTAAAGAAAACCTCTCTTTTTTACCCATTTTCAAGTACACTCCACAAAATATTTTAATAATATAATTTTTTTATAAAATAACTCAATTTATTATGAAAAAAATTATTTAATTTATGGTTTTATGGAAATAAATATGCCTTTAGCCTCTTCAAAGACCCTATTTTTTTCCTAAAACCACACTTAAGTGGAACATTTCTAAAATTACCTAGACAATCACTTTATTATTTTCAATTCAGTTAGAAATAATTATTCATTATCTATTATTGTTACTCATTTATGAATTACCAAGAATTATATAAATCCATTCTTTCATGGATACCATTATTATACACCCTTTAGTTATGCCTTATGACATGATTACGATAACCATTTCTTTCCACGGGTAACCCTTATGTTTATTGCTTATGTTTGATTATTCTTGTGTAAAACATAATAATGAACATGGTGATGGGTAAACCTATATATCCCTCTAATTCATTGGTCAATTTTTTACTCTCATGAGATTTCCTAAATGGGGTTAGGGAGTAAGACTAATCTGTTATGGGACTCTGTCCACCATCTGATATAGTCTTGGGAAGTTAGCCTTAAATCATGTTTATGTCATGTTATAAATTTCTTACACTTTCTTATGTTTCTATGATTCCGTATTCAATATGTTACTCTTCCATATTTTTCCTCATATGTTATCATGTTATTCCCTCTAACTCATGTACAATGCTTCAATCCCATGTTTATTCCCTTAATGGGATTTTTAGGTCACCCCTTTGGTTTATATATTCCCCAGGTTATCCTATAAAGATGTTGGAACTCAAAAATAGATAGGATAAAATTATATCGATTAATAAAAATATGTTTTATTATTGTTGCATGTTTTTAATTGTGTTCCTATTCTTCCGAAGAAACTAGACTTTTCGATCCTTGGTTTGTATTTAATGGATAATTAAGCCTAGAATCATGTAATAATATTTTTAAAAGGCTTGGGTTACTATAGTTGGTATCAAAGGAAAAAATAAGGAATATGATCCTTGGTAACTATCATATGTGAGTTCTAGATGAAGCATATATCTCCACCCAAGGGATTCATGAGGAAAGGGATACCACTCGGAATGGTGGTTTGTCCTGACTAGGACATAAATCCACCCCTGGAGTCCCTAATAGGTATAAATTATGGTCCACTAAAAATAATTACAGACCACTATACTATATACATCCTCATGTTTATATAAACCATATTTTATCTAAATAAGTAAGGGTAAATGTGTATTTGTAATGTGGTGATTTTCATGGTTAACTAGGTATAGGTTGATGGATCCAGGCGCAGCGGAAGCGCGTTAGTGGGTTTTCCCAACTATAATTTTAACGTTAAACAACGTTAAATCCGAGATCCATCACGATATAAAACACCGAATCTTCGGAATAGAATTAAGAACGAAAAGAAAAGAAGAATCCCGGAACCCTTGAGGAGGATCATCATATGTTGATTATAATTAATTTAATTAATGCATAAGAATTATCACGTTGGAATTCATTCTTCGTTGATGTATCCGGTCACGATTTGGTGATCCGTCATTGCGTCGTAGAATCCAAGTGTAGGATTCCTCTAGCGGTGATCCACACCTGTGTCACGTATCTCTGGACGTCGCCGAAGAGATCTCAGGGTTCTAGCACGGAAGAACCTTCGCTTGCGATGTCCGCCTTCGACCGCCTTGATCCGGTGCAGGATCTTGCTCTCATAACTTGAGGGAGTTCTTGGTGGAAAGGGAATTCTATCTTGGCTTGAGAGTATTTCCAAATCCGTTGTGCACAACAATGGCTCACAGATATATTGGGGTTGCGAGGATATTTATAATCAGGTTTGAGGTTAATAGAGTTATGACAATAAATAAACACGTTATGCATTTTATTTATTTCATTAACTCTTATTGAAAAACCCCCATGTCGAATTATTAATTCCTTGACATGCGTCCATAATAAATATCATTTAATAAAACAATATTAAATCCTCAAAATCCCAACTGGAAAAAATACACGGCGTGTAATAATTAATACACGGTGTGTACTTTTTTTCCATAAAACTACACGGCGTGTATATTTAATATACACGGCGTGTAATTTTATTTTCCATTTTTCTCCACCACATTTATTAGACCTTGAGTAATGACTATTTATTTCTTAAATAAATTTAACTGCATTACTCGCTAATAAATATATTATTTCGTCCACAATATATTCTCTCGAATAACTAGTGTCAAAATAAATGCGATCAGACATCCTTAAATAATTATTAAACCACAATCGGGAATAATATTTATTTAACTTGTTAAATTAATATTTAACTGAGATACATGGACACACTTAGGGTGTGACCCTCTAGGCCTCTTTCTCAGTGGCATTAGGCTGAGCCTGCCTAAAGTCCAAGGTTAGCGTCTAGCAACACGCCAAGGCACCCATAGAGAAAGAATTTAACTCCGCAATGACGTGTTACCTCCTACGAACACTTACTGAGTAATATAATCCTTTGTCCCAATATCTCCAATCAAGCGGGTTGCATGCTAGTGCCATCAACCCATGTGCCTGATTATTCTTTCTTTGACTTCCCGGAATTGAACTTTCCCATACCTTACCATGGCCATGTATTTATTTAGGATATATAAATTCCATCAAAGGTCCTGAGATATCTACTTCCGTTATGGAACGGAAGGGACAAATACTTTCTCGCATTATCTATTAATGCGGTATTACTCGTGACGCACCCAACGTATCCTACCTCGCTCCGAACAGTGTTTCATCACAGTTTTCGCCAATACATCTAAGTGTGCAAGTTGTAATACCCATTAATAATAATCTTAAAGTCTAAGGATCAATACACACGTTCGTAGATAGGAACATCCAATGACACTGTGAAATCTGGATTTCCTACTCGCGGGTCTCGTTCTTATAATATCCTCCTGGATATTACCAAGGGTCCACACCATGAGAAGGTGCCTCAAAGTTTTATGATTCCTCACCCCTAATGACATGTATTATTTGTGTCCCTCAAATAATATCATTCGTCCATAGAACATACATTCAAGAATAATGTTATGGCACTTTCGGGTTCTCATCATAGCAGGGATCCGCTATGACCCTTTAATGCAACAGGTGTCCTTAGAACATTATCACATGACATGTCACACCGAAGAAAAATCAAGATGTGATAAGGCTTTTATTTAATGAATAAAGTACAAAGTAGTTGGTTCTAGACCACCAACTCCAACAGACTCCCACTTGGACTAGAGCCAATTACTAACAACCTTTAACCTTCTAGATCTCACATGATATTCATGCTTTTGCTAAGATAGGCCTTTAGTAATGGGGTCCGCCACATTCTCTTCCGTGGACACTCTGCTCACTGCAACTTCACCCCTTTGATAGAAATCCCTCAAGAGGTGATACTTCAGGAGTATGTGCTTTGTCCGTTGATGTGACCTTGGTTCTTTTGCAAGATCCACCGCTGTAGTATTATCACAATAAAATGTAATGGGATCTTTACTGCTAGGAACCACATCAAGCTCCTGGAAAAAGTTCTGAATCCAAACGGCTTCTTTGGCTATATCAGAAGCCGCTATATACTCGGACTCCGCTATAGAATCGGCGACAACTGGCTGCTTTGAACTCTTCCAGCTCACAGCTCTTCCATTGAGACATAAAACATATCCAGATTGCGACTTCAGATCATTCTGATCTGTTTGAAAACCAGCATCAGCATACCCTCTGATGATAAGCTCCTCATCTCCTCCATACATGATGGATCCTATAGACGAAGCGTATAGGATCTTGCTCATCCTACCTTTCTCCTGTTGTGTCTGGGGACACATTTTCTTAGAAAGATGTAAGCCATGTGACACTGGAACCAATCCCCTCTTGGATTTTTCCATACTAAATCTCTTTAGTATCTGGTCAATGTATGTACCCTAACTTGGTCCAATCAGCCTCCTGGATCTGTCACAAATGATCTTGATCCCTAGAATGTAGGCTGCTTCTCCTAAGTCCTTCATGGAGAAACACTTGTTCAACCAGTCCTTAACTGACTGTAAGGCTGACACATCATTTCCAATAAGCAATATGTCATCAACATATACCACTAGGATGATGACCGCATTCCCATTAAACCGATTATAAACACATAGATCACATTCATTCTTAATGAAACCAAATTCCTTTATGGCTTCATCAAATCAAATGTTCCATGACCTGGATGCTTTCTTCAATCCATAAATGGATTTCTGTAACTTGCAAACCCATTTGGCTTCACCTGGTGTCACAAACCCTTCTGGTTGTGTTATAGAGACATCTTCTTGAAGGTTCCCGTTAAGGAATGATGTTTTGACATCCATCTGCCAAATCTCATAGTCATGGTAAGCTGCTATGGCAAGTATGATTCTTATGGATTTGAACATGGAAACTGGCGAGAAGGTTTCATCATAGTCAATTCCTTGAAGATGTCTGAATCCTTTATCCACTAGCCTTACTTTATAGGTGCTAACTTGACCTTCCATGTCCAGCTTTATTTTGAATACCCATTTGTATCCAACAGGATTTACATCAACTGGCTCATCGACCAGAACCCAAACTTGGTGCTGATACATGGAATCTATCTCAGAATTCATAGCTTCTAGCCATCTTGCAGCTTCTGAGCTTTCTACTGCTTCCTTGCAGGAGAGAGGTTCATCATTGTCCAACAATAATGATTCACCATCCTCGGTGACTAGGAAACCAAATCTCTCTGGTTCCCTTACCTCTCTTGAGCTCCTACGCAGTACTTGTGTTTTTGGAACCTCTTCCACGGGGACCTGTGGAACTTGTTCCTGTACCAACTCCTGTGTATCCTGAGCATAAACTTCATCGAAGTCAATCTTTCTCTCACTATCCTTCTTGAGGATGTGCTCCCTCTCAATAAAGAAGTCTTTTCTGGCGACAGTCGCCTTCTTGTCTTGGGGGTTATATAGGTAATATACTTTAGTTTCCTTGGGATATCCTATAAAGATACACTTCATGCCCCGGGGTGCCAGTTTGTTGCCTGATAAGGCCTTAACAAATGCCTCGCATCCCCATACATGTGTGTGCGACAAAGTGGGTTTCCTTCCATTCCATAACTCAGATGCAATTCCATTTTCCGCCTTAGTTGGTACTCGGTTTAATGTGTATGCTTCAGTTTGTAATGCATATCCATAAAAGGATAATGGAAGATCTGCATGACTCATCATCGACCTCACCATGTCCAACAATGTGTGGTTCCTCCTTTCACTAACACCATTCCACTGTGGTGTATAAGGAGGAGTGAGCTAAGATAGAATCCCAGACTCCCGTAGAATATTGATGAACTCTTGGTTCAGATATTCTCCACCTTGATCCGATCGAAGCTTCTTTATCTTCTTATCAAGATGATTCTCTACTACATTCTTGAATTCCTTAAATTTCTCTAAGGACTCTGACTTATACCTCATTAAGTAGAAATAGCCATATCTACTCAAATCATCTGTAAAAGTAATAAAGTAAGAATATACACCTCTAGCTTCTACTGGAAATGGTCCACACACATATGTGTGTACCAATCCTAGAAGCTCTATGGCCCTTTCACCTTGTCCACCAAAAGGCGGCTTGGTCATTTTTCCTTGTAAACAAGCGTGACATCTATCAAGTGGTTTTATCTCAGTAGAGTCTAAATATCCATCTTGGCAGAGCTTTGTCAAGCACTTCTCGTTCACATGACCAAGGCGGTGATGCCATAACTGGGTGATGTATGAGTCATGTGAGTTTGTTTCGTTATCGATTGCCAACACTTGGTTTTCGTAATTTAATACATACAAACCATTATTCAAATGTGTCATACCATAACATACGTTGTTCTTATAAAATAGACAAACCTTATTTCCAAACTTGAAAATAAATCCATCCATATCCAAACAAGATACAAAAATTATGTTATTGGTAACACTAGGCACAAAATAACAGTTTTGTAAAACCAAAATCATGCCAGTTGGCAATGAGAGGTGATAGTCACCAATAGCCAATGCAGCCAGCCTTGCGCCATTGGCAGCTCAAAGATCCACCTCTCCTCTGGTGATCTTTCTAAATCTACTTGTTTCTTTCATTTGAATATATATGTGAGCCCCACAAGCTGTATCTAATACCCAATGTGTAGAAATAGAAAGATTGAACTCGATAATGAATGCACCTTTAGCGTCCCCACGCTTCTGGGTGTAGTTCCTCTTCCAATGGCCCTGCTTACCACATGAAAAACACACTGCCTCCCGTTCCTTGCCCGGCCTCTAGATCTTCCCCTTCTTGGAGGGACGGTGCTTGGGGGCTTCATACCGTTTATAATTCTTTAGCCCCTTTGCCTTGTCCTTCCTTTTCTTGTTCACCATAAGGAACACGGATTTTTCACGCCCCATGTCCTTATCTACCTGGTGAATCAAGGTCAGAAACTCCGATAGACTCTTCTCATTGCCGCTCATGTTATAGTTGACAATGAAGCTAGAGAAGGTCTTAAGCAGTGATGATAGGATGAGATCTGTACGCAACTCATCCGGGAATTTAATCCCTAAGATGTCCAAGCGTTCAATATGAGGCCCAGCTGGCGCAGACTCTCCAAGCTTCATGGTAAACAAAGCAATGGAGATCTCATACCTCTCATGTCTCGCCTTCTCTTGGTAGAGATCTTTAAGGTGAGACATCATGCTATACACATCCATGTTTTCATGTTGCTTCAAGAGCTCATTAGACATGGCTGATAGAATGAAACACTGGACATTTGTGGCATCATCCATGTGTTTCATGTAGATAGATAATTCCTCATCACTATCCTCTTTCCCAGGCACAACTATAATAGGCTCTTCCAGCACATATAATTTCTTTTCGTGGCGAAGGACGACGCGTAAATGCCTCTGCCACTCTTGGAAATTGGTGCCGGTGAGAAGGTTTTCTTTCTCGAGTATGGTGCGCAATGATATGTTTGAAGTCATTTTCTTGTCGTTTCTACAAATTAAGATGAGCAAAGGTTTAGTACTTTATTATAAAAATTGAGACAAGTACTTATTAGTCTCCCACTATTTTATCGAAATCCAATAGCCCTCACCATTAACTTCGGAATATTCTGTTGCATGAATATTCTAGTGGCAAGGATCCATATTGCCCTTCGCATTACCCCAACTAGGGTTGGTCAAGCAACTTGAAGGGTTTTAGGTAGGAATTCCAAATTCCAACTGCATTAACTCACAGTTACTTGATCCACTGATTGGACTCCCCAATCCTGAAATCCTTTTTGGATTTCCTCAACCTTTTCCTCTTGGTCACACCAAGTCCTGTTGTGGTAGTCAACCCTTAATGAGAACAAAGTCAAGTCAATCCAAAACCTTGAATTAGAATTCCCCGATAATTGAAAGAACCCCAACTAGGGTTGGTCAAGCACTTTGAACTATGGTTTGATTCTAACCAAGATTATGGAAGGCTATGCTGACTTAATATTTATTTTGAGGGATTTTATCCTTATACGTAAATTTCCATTTTATTATCTTTGGTTACATGCTTGTTAATATTAAGTGGGATATACTTAAGTGATTAACCATGTCTAAGATAATATTTACATATAATCCAATTTTATTTTAGTTCCATCTTGCATGCTCGTTTAATTGATTAATTGTGTGATTGTGACAACACACCCACAATAAATAAACCATGCAACTGACAGAAATAAAATAAATGGTATGATCATGAGCTTTTCTATTGGTTAGTTTATCTAGCGGTTGATAAACTAACCCAAGACCTAGGGGAGAAACACCTTGAACCTTTCGGGTTAGTGTTTACAGCTTTCCACCTGTCCACCTTTGTATCTCCTTGGATTGGTTTCACCTGGGCTCCTGACTTGAGCCGCCTCCACTAGCTTGGGAGCTCCATCCATTACATATGCATTTATCTCACACACAGGTGAGGGGTAAAAGGGGTTTTTACATAAAATAATCCTTGGGCGCGTAGGCCCTACATATTAATGAGGAGATGGCTCACAGGCCAATAAATTTAATTTAAATAAATAAATTAAAAGAAACCATTCACATACAAAGGTCTCGGTCTAGCTCATGATCATCCATACATGCAACGATATTTATGCATAAATAAAACTAGCATTCAATTATTTAATCGTTCTTGTTTAAGATAAATCACGCTCAAATCAATTAATTATCTTTAATTAATCAATCCTTTTATCTTAAATCAATTTTCTGAATTTCCTTGAGATTCTCATCCATCATAATTTTAAACAAATAAATTCATTTAAAATTATCCTTGTACGTAACTTGTACCTTGGAGGAAACCCAGTGAATTCCCATTTATTATGAAGATGTTAAATTAAACACATATATATAAAACACCTATCACGTGTTGTGCCTCATCTTTACACCTGCACCATGGTACACGTCTCAAGGGTTTGTATAATATAATAATAAATTTTAATAAATCCGCCTAATTTGGGTGAGTACACGGCGTGTAGTTCCGACTACACGGCGTGTACTTTTCTTCACCGTCCATCCGAAGTACACGCCGGGGGATAAGGCATGTTAATGTACTTCGGAAATTCTCGGAGTACACGGCGTGTAGAGTGGGATACACGCCGTGTAGTTTCCGCGTTACACGGTTTCCAACCGGGCAGGCCGTGTACGGAGTACACGACCCAACCCTAACTCGAAGGGACTACACACCGTGTTCATTGGACCACAAGGCGTGTATTCCGGAAACCGTGTGCCACCAGTTTCTGGTCAACACATAGTGTCTTAAATTCTTATAAAGAATCCAATACACGACCTGATTTGGTGGATCAGTCAATGCATTGAACCTATACTACACGGCATGTACTTCAAAATACACACCGTGTATTCGGGTGTTATACGGCCAGAAACGTTTGGCTCCTCCGAATAAGTTCCTCTATTTTATTTTAATCAAAATTAAAAGAAAAATCCGTTTTTGTGAGGTGAACGAGAAATGAGGGAGGAGGAATAGATCTCGAGATTCAGATTTCCAGAACGATTAAACATGAATTGAAATAACTAAATTATTAAATACGTAAATCAACAACGAAAAACTAAATAATTATAACCAACGATATGATCGTTTTGATACCACTTGAAGGTTCTGCGCGCAGCGGAAGCGCGTTAGTGGGTTTGCCCAACTTTAATTTTAACGTAAACAACGTTTAATCTGAGATCTGTCATGATATAAAATGTCGAATATTCGGAATAGAACAAAGAACGAAAATAAAAGAAGACTCCCGGAACCCTTGAGGAGGATTATCATATGTTGATTATAATTAATTTAATTAATGCATACGAATTACCGCGTTGTAATTCTTTCTTCCTTGATATATCCGGTCATGATTCGGTGATCCGTCATTGCGTCGTAGAATCCAAGTGTAGGATTCCTCTAGCGGTGATCCACACGTGTGTCACGTATCTCCGAACGTCGCCGAAGAGATCTCCGGGTGCTAGCGTGGAAGAGCATTCACTTGTGATGTCCGCCTTCGACCGCCTTGATCCGGTGGATGATCTTGCTCTCGTAACTTGAGGGCGTTCTTGGTGGAAAGGGAATTCTCTCTTGGCTTGAGAGTATTTCCAAATCCGTTGTGCACAACAATGGCTCACAGATATATTGGGGTTTCGAGGATATTTATAATAAGGTTTTAGGTTAATAGAGTTATGACAATAAATAAATGTGTTACGCGTTTTATTTATTTCATTAACTATTATTGAAAAACCCCCATGTCGAATTATTAATTCCATGACATGCGCCCATAATAAATATCATTTAATAAAACAATATTAAATCCTTAAAATCCCAAATGGAAAATCTACACGGTGTGTAATAATTAATACATGGCGTGTACTTGTTTTCCATAAAACTACATGGCGTGTATATTTAATATACACGGCGTGTACTTTTATTTTCCATTTTTCTCCACCACATTTATTAGACCTTGAGTAATGACTATTTATTTCTTAAATAAATTTAACTGCTTTACTCGCTAATAAATATATTATTTTTTCCACAATATATTCTCTCAAATAACTAGTGTCAAAATAAATGCGATCAGACATCCTTAAATAATTATTAAACCACAGTCGGGAATAATATTTATTTAACTTGTTAAATTAATATTTAACTGAGATACATGGACACACTTAGTGTGTCACCCTATAGGCCTCTTTCTCAGTGGCATTAGGATGAGCCTTCCTAAAGTCCAAGTTTAGTGTCTAGAAACACTCCAAGGCACCCATAGAGAAAGAAGTTAACGCCGCAATGAGGTGTTACCTCCTACGAATGCATACCGTGTAATATAATCTCTTTGTCTCGATATCTCCAATCAAGAGGGTTGCATGCTAGTGTCATCAACCCATGTGCTTGATTATTCTTTCTTTGACTTCCCAGAATTGAACTTGCCCATACCTTACCATGGCCATGTATTTATTTAGGCTATATCAATTCCATCAAAGGGTCTGAGATATCTATTTCCGTTATGGAATGGAAGGGAAAAATCCTTTCCCGCATTATCTATTAATGCGGTATTACTTGTGACGCACCCAACGTATCCTACCTCACTGCGAACAGTGTGTCGTCACAGTTTTCATTAATACATCTAAGTGCGCGAGTTGTAATACCCATTAATAATAATCTTAAAGTCTAAGGATCAATACACACGTCCGTAGATAGGAACATCCAATGACACTATGAAATGCGGATTTCCTACTGGCGGGTCTCGTTCTCATAATATCCTCCTGGATATTACCAAGGGTGCACACCATGAGAAGGTGCCGCAAAGTTTTATGAGTCCTCACCCCAAATGACCTGTATTATTTGTGTCCCTAAAATAATATCATCCGGCCATAGAACATACATTCAAGAACAGTGTTATGGCACTTCCAGGTTCTCATCATAGCACTGATCCGCTATGACCCTTTAATGCAACAGCTGTCCTTAGGAAATTATCACATGACATGTCACACAGAAAAACAATCAAGATCTGATAAGGCTTTTATTTAATGAATAAAGTACAAAGTAGTTGGTTCTAGACCACCAACTCCAACATAAGTATCTAGTGGTGAGATGGTGGTATGATTCTCAAATATTACATTGAGTGTTTATCATCAATTTTGACTGTTTTGGGTTTTGTTTCTGGATTATATATGATTCTATTGGCTTGGTTTTATTTACATGTATCACTATAGTTGTTTGAATTTATTTTTGGAATTTTTTATTGTTCCCTTTCTCCTCCCATATACATATATTCCATGTCATTTGTTATTTTTATTAGTAATATATCATTACAAAATTTTGTCCTTAATGCCCGATTTCTCATCACCAGCCCATGTGGGTTTGGAATTACCTTTCATTATTGTGGTGGACCATGTTAGGAGACTATATTGATGGTGATTCAGTTTGGTTTGGGACAAGGTTTTACTAGATGACTTCTCTGGTATTCCTCTGGAAAGGTAGGTGATGTTTTCTTTCAATCTGGTGTCAGGAACACAGCCAATATCTATTCCTTATAATTGTATAGAACCTTATGAATTGAAGGATCTCAAATATTAGTTGGAAGATATTATAGATAAAGGTTTTATCCATCCTAGTGTATTTCCTTGGTCAACCCCAGTTTTTCTTGACAAGAAGGTCAGAGGATACCTTCATCTCTACATTTATTATCATATCATAACTATGTGATGATCAAGGTTAAATATCAATTTCCTCATATTGATGATTTTTTGGATCATTTTAAGGGGAAAACGTGATTTTCAAAATTTGATCTTTATTTTGGCTGTCATCAGCTCATATTTAAGGATTTTCATATCTCAAAGAAATCTTTCAGGAGCAAGTATGGCCACTTTGAATATCTTATCATGTCATTTGGCCAACCAAATGATCCTATAGTTTTTATGGCATGTATGAACCATATATATCTCCTATACCAAGATTCCATTTTTTCGTATTTATAGATAATATTATAGTTTATTCATGATCTAAGGAAGAGAATAAGAATCATGAGAGATTGGTTTTAGGAATCTTGTGGAATCATCAAATTTATTCTAAAATATAGAAGTTTGATTTTTGGAAGTGGGATGTGAAGTTCTTAGAGAATATGGTTTTGGAACATGGATTATTAGATGATATTAAAAAGGTAAAGGTTTTCCAATAATTTGGAGGGAAACATAATGTCTTTAAGATACATAGCTTCTTGGGTCTCTCTAGATACTATTAGTGGTTTATGAAAGAGTTATCAAAGATAAAATATCCACTGAATACTCTTTTCAAGTAAGGGCTAAAATTATTATGGGATACAAAGTATCATGAATCTTTTTATAAACTGAAATGGTGTCTAACATCATCTCTAATCTTGATCTTTTTATTAGTCAGTTAGGGTTATGTGGTTTATTGTGATTATTTGGGTGATGGTCTAGAATATGTGCTTAGTTAGGGTGATTATGAAGTGTCTTACGGCTCTAGTTAACTTTATCCACAAGAGTATAATTATCTCACTCATGAATTGTAGTAATCAATTATTATGAATGCACTAAATGTTTTATGAAACTAAATTTTTTGGGGGAGGTTCACTATCAATTCTGTTAATAACAGGATAAGTTATATTTTCTTTTAGAAATATCTGAACCACGGGAATAAGTAGTGGGTGGAGTACCTTCATACATTTGAATTTGACATTTCCAACACCCCTAAGAAGGGTAAAAATATTTTTAATGCTCTTAATAGAAAATTACACTGTCATGTCACTTAGAATTAAGGAGTGGAATCTCATGGGAATATTAGATCAACTTCAACTGAATTCTAGGGAGGATTAATCAGGTATTATTTTCTCTAGTTTGTTATTCGAATCATCTATACTTGAATCATATCATCATAAACAATATCAATATGGTGATTTCAAAAGAATTTAATATTATTTATTTGGTGGGTAGATTGTTAATGGTTGTATCTCTCTTAGGGTGTAATTTTTACAATGAATTTCAGTTTTTCATCCCTCTGTCCATAAAAATTTTAGAAATGTAATAGTTGTAAAATTATTTGTGGGATGTTCACATTAGAACAAAAAATATGTTTTATGACATGATACACTGGTTTTTATGGCTAGGTATAAATCAAAACATGGATGATTTTTTGTTTCATTGCTATAACTTTTAATAGGTTAATGTTAAGAACAAAAATCCTTCTAGTTTTCCTCATAATCTTTCAGTTTGATTGTGGAAATGGGATTAGATGTCCATATATTTCATCACTAGGTATCCATAGACTCCCTATGGGAAGAATTGCATTTTTGTGGTGATTTATTGGAAGACTAAAATGGAAAACCACATTCTGATTCAAGACACCACCAAGGATGATTATTTTGGAAAGAAATATATATGAGAAGTTGTGAGGTTACATGGGCTTCTATATTGTATCATCTCAGATAGGCAACATGAATTTACATAGAGATTTTTAAAGGGTCTCCAAAATTTGATGAAGCTCATAAAATATTAACCACATCTTACTATCCATAGAAAAATGCTCATATAGAGCACATTAAAAAAAATTGGAGGATATTCTCTATGATTGTGTCTTAAATTTTGGATGATAATGGGACAACGATATAGGAATGGTTGAATTTTATTATATCATCAGTTTCAATAATTCTATCAAAATGGATTCTTTCGACGCTCTGTATCACCACCAGTAAAAATCACTTATTTGTTTGACGTTGTTGGGAAAGGATTCTCATGTGGAATCGAGTGTTTTCTAAGAGGTGTAGGTGATTATATAGGTTATATATTAATGCTTGGTGATAGCTCAGATTCATCAGAATTGTTATGTAGATCATTGGCATTTTCCTTTGGAATTATCTATTGGTGACCATGTTTTCTTAAGATTATAACATCATTTGGGTCACCTACAGCTTGGGAAGTAAGGAAAGTTAGATCCAAGATTTTTTTAGACCGTTTATCATCACTAATTTAATTTTAAAGGTTGTTAATAATTTGGAATTACTATATCAGTTTATTATGATTCATGATGTATTCCATATATATTAGTTTAATAAATATCACTATGAACCCTCCCATGTTTTGAATTGGGATGAATTCATTTTGGAGTAAGAAATATTAGTGATTGAGAAGCCAGTACAAATATTTAACACTTAGATGAAGGCCCAATGTTATAAATTTATTATATTGGTTAAAGTTTTATAGAAAATAAGATCAAATTCTCATGATTCTTGAATGCATGAAACATTGGTGAGTGATTATTGGCCTCATATATTTTTAGATAATCCCTCTTTTTCTTGACTTTTTGGGGATAGAAAGTCATATGTTGGGGATAATTGTCACATTTGGGTTGTGGTACATCTATTTTTAAGTTTTATAAGGTTATATATTATTTTTTGGAAGTATAAAATATGATTATGAGGCTCTTGGGGTGGCTTGGCCTTAGTGGTGGTTGAAGAAGTCCACCATCTTACTGATGGTTTTAAAAAGAACCACCCTAAGGCTACAGAACCCATTTTCCAGTAAATGGGAAGCCATTGACCAACTGGTGGGTCACCACCGCTCATTCAATGGAATTCTACTGGGAATTTTAATGAAGGGTAGTCTTTAATTTCACAAAATTTTCATATTAACCTATTAATCATATTTTCAAACTCTAATTATACCAGGGGTCTTGGATAGGATTATCCTTCATGTTCTTGGCTCCCTCAATCATATAAAATTGGAAATTTAATCCCATATCAATCCATTGTGTTCAAATTGGTAACTTTGATCTGTTTTATTTTTTTTACCCTTATTCCCTTATAATAAATGTGGATATATAATAAATTGATATGATATGTTGATTTTATATTGTGTCATTCCTTGTTTATTATAAATTTGTTGTGTATTTTTTTTTTTGGAGGTTAGATCTTGTTTGGATGTGGTTTGGATCTCATGTTTGATAAGGTATATGTATGTATTTCTATTCTTATGGCCTTTTGATAGTCAAATCTAATTTCTAATATTTTGGAATTGATATGTAGGTCCTCCTCATAGCTAATCTTATGATCAATTTCCACTTAGTGTATGGATCCCATTGATTCCATTATGAGAACCAAGGGTTGAGGTAGGTGTTTTTGTATGAAGTATTTATTTAATTAACTCTGTGTGCTCATTGGTTTGTAAAATTTTTTTATAAATGGTTATTGGAATAATATCTGATTCACAAAAATTATGTTTAATCAATTTCAATATAAACTTTTTTTACCCTTAAAAAGTGAAAGAGGAAGTATGATTTAAAATCAGTAATTTTTTTATAGAAATTATTTTTAAATCATGGTTTTTGATGATATAAAAAGTATTATAACACTATTTTTTTAATTTTGATGAGCCCTTTTAAAACATTTTGATATGGATAGCACATGGTATTCTTGGGTACATAGTTGGGGGTTTGGTTTTGGGAATTTTTCATTTATTTTTCAAGGATTTAATACATGATGGTGTTCCTTTTATCACTATGTTGGATCACTAGAGACAAGTTTACAAGACATTTTTAGGTAGAATTACAAATTGGGGTATTCCTATGCTCCCTTTTACATCATTTTGATGACATTTTTAGTGCACACTAGTCAGGATTGATAATTATACAAAAAACCTAGAAATTGTGGACCTATTTTATCCAAGGGGTACCTTCCATTTTTCTTTACTATAGTATATATTTTTGATGCATTTTTTGATAAATGGAAAATGATTTTTTTGTATTCTTTGAAAATTTTTATTATTAAATTATTTCGTAAAATATAAAAGAGGTAATTTCTATGATTTTGATATAAATTGAAGAATTTTTTATCATTCCAAGTTTTCTTTAAGTTTTATCATGCCTCATCTTATCTAAAAATTACTTCTTATGGAACTCTTTTTTGGATCACATGAGGCTTCTTTTCACACCATGTACACACACTCGAGTGTGTGTAGACATTGTTTTATCTTATACAAGAAATGAAAAGGTGTCTCAATGATTTAGTGGGTTTCATTCTTAGTTGGGAATGGGTATCTACTTCTGAGATGGTGGGATGATTCCCATGTATCACATAGAATGGTTGTCATTAGTTTTTAATTGTTTAGGTTTTTTCCCTAGATTATATATTATGGGATTCGTTTATTTATATATTCATGTATCACTAATTCTTTTTTACTATGTTTTTAAAATATTTTATTGTTTTTTATCCTCTATTATACATATTTTCTATGTCGGTTGTTATTTAGAATGGTAATAAATAATTAAAAAAGGTTGGTCTTGATACCTGAGTGCTTTTCACTAGCCCATGGGGGTCGAAAACAACCTTTAGGCATTGTCATAGACTAGTTCAGATTCCTAGATTGAAGGTTTATATGTGTCGATTCCTGAAATTTTTTCTTTTTCTTCTTTTAGTTGTCAATATTTTATGTCTAGATACATCAATATAATTAGTTAATTTATAGACCAATGAATTTTTATATCTTTCTATGACTAATAACATTACCCATAATATCCCCTGTTAAGGATAACTTAATAAGGTATAGTTTTAAACTAACTCATATATTACCCAAAACCACCCTTTTATAAATAGTGGTAAATAAAAAATAAAACATTATATAATGATAACTCTAATTTATAAAAATATTTATTAATCAATTATAAATTTAATTTATCAGTTTTGATATCTATTTTACTTCATTTTCAAGAAAAAATGAAAAAAAAATAAAATAAATATCTAATAATAATATGTTTTTTATTTTTTAAGATAATAACATAATTGATAAATTTTGGGGAAAAACAACCAAATAATAATTAAATTCCCACCCATGTGGTCTATAAAACACTTGAGTGTGATTCATCATCAAAAAAATAAATAAAATGTCTCAAACAAATCACCCATATATTTATATATTAAAAATTTTAAAAATCCATTCCATGCTCATATGGAGTGCATAAATGATAACCTTTAATCCATAAACTGATTAAATATGAATTATGATTCAATTATATAGAATACATTAAATTGTAAATAAAAAAAACATTAACATGGACCGACACCCTAAATAAAAAATAAAGCATCCCAAACATTCACTTTATATTGTTCTCTCTCTATTCATAGATATATGGATACTAAATGGTATATGGAATAATTATATAAACTACTTGTGTGGAATATATTAGTTGTATACCCTCCATACATCCAACCCAAAATGCTAGGAACTTCACCAATAAAATATTCCTTGATATAAAATTTACAGACCCATAGTTTTTGATAAAAAATTAGAAAAAACTGATAAGACTATTTGAAACTGTCCAATTGATTTATTATTATTATTTTGTTTTGAAATTAAAAATATTATGTAGAATATGAATTTATAAAAAGGATAAGAGTTATAGAGAGTGAAAAATACTAAAAATAAAAAAAGGAATGCATGTATAGTAATAGAAAACCTTTTTGTTTTATTGTATTTCTCTCATATAATAATGTTATTTGAATTATTCTAATGGTTAATACACATCCCATTTAAATGTATTGGGTTATAGAATATAAATGAATGCATTATATACATGACTCATGTATCCCTATAACCTTTACTTGATTAGAGGATAATGTGTGAAGTATATACTCTTATTATTTCAATGGATGATATTACCTCCAACCATGAACTCATGACCACTATATGTTATCACTGTATGTATATTTGATAAATTAACTAAATATAAAAAACCAACCATTTTTTGATATATTAAAATTAAATAAAAACAAATCAATGGTTCCACATGAATAAAATAAAAATGTTTTAATCCCATTCTTATAAATTCATTCTTAAGAGAATATACAACATACTCCTGTATTTATTTAATCTGTAGAGTAATTTTTTTGTTTAATTGAATATTAGTCCTTAGAGTTTTTTTAATGCATCATGGATATTGAATCATGTGGATATTTTCATATATATATATATATATATTACTATTATTATACTTACATATTTAAAGTTTAACAAGATCTATAAGAAATATTTAATCTTATTTAGCTACAAGAAGATTAATTAAATACTAATATGTATTCCAATATATAACGATAGGATATGTCTCGTCATAATCAATTTTGAGGTTTTTTAAGAAATTATCTTGTGAAATGACTATTTTTATGTCTAAAAATATGATTTTTTTATTTCACTTTCTTAAAGACACTGATTTTTAATCAATTGACATCATTATAGTTGGTATTGTAACGACCCAGACCCGAATAGCCACCTGAATAGTGCTGAACGTGTTAGTTGTTACTACCTTAGGTTCACCACCACAAACACCAAAGGCTGCTGACTAGTAGTGAGGGTCTTATTAGGTATAGTGGGAAGGCTATACACTCTCGAAGGATAATAATTGTACTGGTTTGAGTATAATAATAAGGATGAATTGGAATAAACGACTCAGCAGACTTGAACCAGACCCGCAGAATGGAATCACATTCAATATTGATAAACAGTGGCAGCAATAAATATAAACAACGGCAGTGGAAAGTAAAAACAAAAACATGTTGATCACTTGTAACAACCACTGAACAACAAACATGCATCCAAAGAAGGTCATACATATCCATATGTAATAGTTCCAATTTCTAACCAATTGTAGCTATAAAACAAGTAAGCATGTTGATAGAGGAAAGTAAGAAAAACAAAGTAAAATCCAGCTCAACAAGACCTCACAGTCCATACCATCTCCTTCCAACAGCTAATGCAGCCCAGCTCCTAAAGTTGTCCTCTTTCCTGCACGTAAATCCATAAAGTCTGTACGTGTCCTAAAATCCTAGTGTAGGGTGTGAGACGAATATCAGTAGGACACAACCCAACAGTGCGTACCTAAAATAAGTGTTTATTCATACAAGAATTTATAAGGAAAGCAGTAAATAGTAAGAATCACAAATAAACACAAACTCCACTGGTGATCTGCAGCCACCGTGGAGTGTCACCTGCTTCGGCCAACGATGGAATCTCTATCATGTAACTCGGCACCATGTTCCCCCTAACACCATGTGTCTCAATTACAGACGTCCCAAAGGAACACCTGAGAAATAGTAACCTAGACCCACAATGATTTATATCCTCAATAAGTTACCAGAGGGACAGCGATGTATACCCTCAAAATAAAGTACCATAGGGACAGTGATGTCTGCCTTTAAAATAAAGTAACCAGAGGGACAGTGATGTCTACCCTCAAATCACGGTGAGCCTCTACTCACAACTTGATAGCCTCAATTATATCCCCTAAAGTCTCCTCACCTTCCATGTATCTTCCTATGGCAAGCACCCCCAAACCAACAGTACCTAAACCGCAACTAATGGGGGCCACTACCCATATGACTGGTCAAAACCACATCATCCTGGAGTCTCTTTGTGTGAACACTACTCATAGTTCCAGGTGAGCGGTAATCACCAAAATAGTACCCAAGCCACAACATCTATGACACATCGGGCCCCTACAACCATGTCGCTAAAGTCTGATGGCCCTGCCATCCAAGTAACCCGAGCCATGACCAACCTGATATTCACACTACCTCAAGTCGATGTCCATGATGACCCATCCCATGGTCAGAACCACCCAACATAACCTAGTCCAAGCCCAACCTGTGATTAGCATCACTCAAGAATATCTAGTCCATTCCCAACACAACCCAAAGGTTCTGGCATATGAAGTTTAGCAATTAAATATATAACACATTTAAACAAAACACATAAACAGTCAAAACAATATAAATAGTTAAATTTCACTAACCCAACGGCTATCAAACAATAGTACTGAGGTCTTGAATTCCTCTAACAATTCGTATCAAGGTTTAATAAACTAAACTCAATAGTTTAATCAAACAAAAACAACTATAACCATTTTGGCATTCCCCGGCCAAAATGCCCCGATAAGCAACAACCACTTGCCCAGCCCCGCTCAAGAAAAATAGGTAATAGGGAATACCCAAAGGCATCTCATAGGTCAAATAATAATTAAATAGGTAATAACAGTTATAACATGTAAAACAGGGGCACGCTCAAAATACACAAAAATGCGTTAAATTCTATGCCACCCAAAAGTCTGTGAAAACACAAAAAGTGGTATGCACCACCTACCTGAGACTCATACGATGATACTCCTCCGACAAGAGCCTCCAATTAGGTCTAAAATGCAGTAGATCTATAAAATAATAAAAACTTCTAAAACCCCTATAAGTCGTTCTAGAACAAAAATCAAGAAGAACGACACAAGAGGAATCAAGGCCTTACTAAGGGGGTTCCAACAGATTAAACGGTGTTTGAATCTGATATCAGATGAAGAAGTGGGAGGGATTTGAAGCTCTGGTAGCCTGATTCGTGAACCCCAGCAACCCCTTATACCCTCTACCTCAAAAGGAGGCTACTTCCCATTTTAACAAAATGAAAAAAGAAAGTACATGGTGTTTACTTAAAAACTACACGTTATGTTTCATTTTACTATTCATAAGACGGTTGATATTTCACTGAGGACTTGCCGACTGACCACATGGATTATACCCATGGTACACGGCATGTACCTCTTTACCCTGCCGACATCCCTAAAACGCCATGTATATCCCCATACATGGCCCCTCTACACGGAATGTACTAATAGTACATGGCGTGTTCTAGCTAAAAACATTCTACCCCACCAAAAGGATAACACACCATGTATTTCCTTCACACAGCCACTGGTACATGGTGTGTCTATAACTACACGCCATGTAGTAAGAAATTCCAACATGGTCATCACAAGGCATGTACTCAGTGAGTACATGGCTGGTACTCACCCAACCCATACACAGCATGCACTCTAGAGTACATGGCATGTATTCTAGAAATTTCTAAAACATCCCAGTTTTTCCCAGTTTTCTTAGGAACAAGTCAAAAATTCAAACAGGGTCGGGATTTTGACCCTTTCTAAAAACATAAGTTTTTACAATCTCCCCACCTTAACATAGCTTATCCCAGAGCTATCAAACGAACCCAGAGATGGCACCGAACATACCACCCTAATCAAAATAACCCAAAATACCCTGGTCTTAAAGGTTCTGGCTATATTCCGTAAGGGGCTCCCCACCTTAGGATTTTCCTAACTCGGTCTCAACTCGGTAAAACTCAAAACAAGCAAAGGTTCACAAACATATTTTTTGGACGCATGGTTCTCTCGTGACGCATCATAACCCATATGCCGTATTGGTGCTCCCATTTCATTCCTGACACCCAACGTACTCTGAACCACATCGGTGTCCTCCTCCATGAGGTCCTACATCCCATGGACGCTCAAAATAAAACCTGATGTCATGCACCTCAAGTATATCGCATCCTCGATGCCCCAATTCCCAAGACACCTCAAGTAACCTGCATCCTCGATGCCTCGATGCCCACATCACCTCAAGTAACCTGCATCCTTAATGCCCATGATGCTATGCATCTCATAAATATATATAAATATATTACACACCCGATATGGTGCCAATCCCACTAACCAGCATCTAGTCAGTCCACAGGTCATGTGCATCACATACACTCAACATAGACAAGCCTCTATAGGTCATGCCAAAAAGAAAACATGGAAATCACAGCCAAACCGGTGGTGTACCTCTAACCTTCATTGGCTCACTAGCTTTCTCAATCTCTGGAATCTCTACGGAATGCACTTGGCCTGAAGTATGATTGCTTGATGCCTGACCTCCTTGCGGTGCTACTCCATCCAATGTCCACTAACCACTTGGCTGGATCCCGCAATCTCTGTCATGTCCTCCATGTGCAGCTGAACCTCAGCTACCCTCTCTTGGTACTAAAACTGAACCAACTCTAGATGCCACCATCTGTCATGGTCTCTTATTGTCAGCTGCCTGAGAAGGATACCTGCAAAACCTCTCAATATGCCAAACTTTTCCAGATGCCCGGCACTCCTTTGGATGCCTATTGCACTGAGTCCGAACATGTCCTGACTGTCCACACTGAAATAAAACCACTGAAGAACTGGTACAAGGTGGTATAGATTAGTATTTGGATAGACTGCACTACTGGAACTCATCCCATCCTTGCTTCCTGTTATCCAACCCATCACCTGAAGCCATCATCCGACCAACCTGGAGCTTATCCCTCTGGTTTCCCTCTGTTATAAGCACATGATTCACCGCCTCTGAAAAAGAAACCAGCCTGAATATATTCACCTAGATCTGAATTGTGTGTCATAAGCCATCCTCTAAAAGCCTCACCCTATCTGTGTCATCGCTTACCATACCAAGTTCAAAGCGGGACAGTTTAGTGAAAGTTGATGCATAGTCCATGACGGACATGTCTCCCTGTTGAAGGCTCATGAACTCTCGAGTTGTCTCTTCCCTTAGTGTCTCTGGGTAAAATTGATCAAAAAAACTATCCTCAAAGTCTTTCTATGCCAGTCCCCCGTGCCTGTGAACCTAAATCTACACATCCCACTAATGTTTTTCTGGTCCCCGCAGCATGTATGTCGCCAGCATGACCCTCCACCATAGAGGTGTCTCGAGCTGCTCAAAGATCATCTACATGCTCTCTATCTAGTTCTTAACTGCCTGAGGACCACCCTCACCTCGAAAATGTGGCGGTTGTTGCGACTAGAACTCCCGATTCAGATATTCCATAGATGAATCTATACCCTACGCACCTTTGTCGATCCCCTCCAAGACACGTACCGGGCTAGCTCGAAGCTGCTCATCGAGCCATGGTCCAAACGTTTCCAAACTGAATTGTTGTCATGTATGCTCTATATCCTGAACCTGATCCAGTCCCTAAGCTTGTACCTGCAGCTCACGCTCTGCCTGCACCGGATCCTAGACCTAATCCTACTCTTGAGGCACTATACCATCTCCCTCCTGATGCTCCATCTAAGTCGGATAAAAGGAACCAGCTGAATACCATAAATGGTCAGACATCCCATATATATATATTCAGGCATATAGGAAAAGCAGTAAAAGGTAGCTCTTAACTACTACCCTTACTCTCCCCCACTGCAACCCATGCCCATAGTATCCCTACCTCATGGCCTCCTTACTCTCCCCCAACATAGCCAAGTATCAAAAGTACCCTGAGCTATGCCCATCCTGAAAACCACCTTGCCTCAAACCAATGACAGAGTCACCCAATCCTGGTGATCAAAATCACCACATCCAAAGTACCTACATGCTGGTACAAGAGCCAGACCCAAATACCCTACCACATGTAATTCTACAAATATATAAAGCATGGCATAATACATTGCAATCAATAAGTAATTCTATCAGGAATTTCACCTATTCACATTTCAAAAGAATACAAATCATGGAAATTGATATTAATAACATGGTATTATCACATCACAAGGCATACGTGTAGTTAGGAAATTTAAATACCCTAAAAATGTTCCTATCAAATCCAAAAAAACAACCTTCCTATACTGGGATGAGGTCAAATTTTTCCTTACCGCATCGGTTCCAGGGTTACATATCACATTCAATGACATCACACACCAAGTGAGCCACCAAGGTGGAAATCATATAAACTGTAATCTAAGAAAAAACAAATAGCAGTTCCCACCCAATGTAACTTGGTCCATCTTTCATACCTGGGGCTATAGGCACTCAAGAACAAGCTAGAAACCAAGTTCCAGTAACAACCTATCTCTAGTATACCATATCCCAAATAGTAAATCAGCAGAAATAAAAAAAGAAGTATCAATATCATTAGTATTCAGCAAAACACTGCTATTAAATCCCTATCAAGAACTCCTCTGATACCACTTGTAATGACCCGGACCCGAACAGCCACCCAAACAGTGCTAAACGGGTTGGGTGTTACTACCTTAGGTGCTCCTCCCAAAATTCTAAAGGCTACCGACTAACATCGAGGGACTTATTAGGTATAGTGGGGAGGCTATACCCTATCAGAGGATAATAATGGTACTAGTCCTAGTATAATAATAAGGATGCAGTGGAATAAATGACTCATCAGACTCAAACCAAACCCACAGAGTGGAAACACATTCAATGTCGATAAACAGTGGAAGCAATAAATATAAACAACTGCAACAAAAAGTAAACACAATAGCATGTTGATCACTTGTAAGTACCACTGAATAATAAACATGCATCCAAAGCACATCATACATATCCATATGAAAAGGCTCCAATGGAAAACCAACTATAGCTACAAAACAGGTAATCATGCTAATATAGAAAAGTAAGAAAAACAAAGAAAACTCAAGCTAGGAAAGACCTCAAGGTATATACTATCTCTAGGAAATAGCTAATGTAGCCTAACTCTTAAATCTGGCCACTTTCCTGCACGTAAATCCATAAAGTCTGTATGTGTCTGAAGGGCCCATGCAGGGTGTGGGATGAATCTCAGTAGGACACCACCCAATGGTGCATACATTATATAAGTGTTTAGGCAGGCATGCATTTATAAGGAAAATAGTAAATAGTACGATTCAAAAATAAACACAATCTCCACTAGTGCTCAGCAGCCACCAAGGAATGTCACCTACTTTGTCCAACGTCGGAATCTCTATCATGTAACCCGGCACCGTGTTCCCCCTGATACCACGTGTCTCAAGTACCAACATCCCGAAGGCATTCCCAATAAATAGTAACCTAGAGTAACAGCGATGCATTTCCTCAATAAGTAACTGGAGGTACAGTGACGTCTGCCCTCAAAATAAAGCACTGGAGGGACAGTGATGTCTGCCCTCAAAATAAATTAACCGAAGGGATAGCGATGTCTGCCCTCAAATCACGGTGATCCTCTTCCCCCAACCTGATTGCCTTGATACTATCCCCTAAAGGCTCCACACCTTCCACATGGCTTCCTACGGCAAGTACCCCCAAACCAATAGTACCTAAACCACAACAAATGGGGGCCTCTACCCACACAAGTGGTAAAAACCACCTCATAACATATTCTCTCTGTTTTCACACTACTCATAGTTTCGTGTGAGAGATAATCACCAAAATAGTACACAAGCCACAACATCTCTGACACCTCATTCCCCTACAACCCTTTCACTCAAGTCTAATGGCCCTGCCATCCAAGTAACCCAAGTCATGCCATACCTGACAGTCACACTACCTCAAGCTGACATCCATGACACCTAATCCCTTGGTCAGAAGCACCCAACGTAACATGGGCCAAGCCCAACCAGTGATCAGCATCACTCAAGAATATCCAGGTCATTCCCAACATAACCTAAAGGTTCTGGCATATGCAATTTAGCAATTACATATATAACACATTTAAACAAAACACATAAACAGGAAAAACAATCTAAACAGTTGAATTGCACTAGCCCAATAGTTATCAAACAATAGTACTGAGGTCTTGAATTCCTCTAACAATTCATATCAAGGTTTAATAAACTAAACTCAATAGTTTAATCAAAGAAAAACAATTATAACCATTTTGGAATTCACTGGAAAAAATTCCCTAATGAGCAACGACCACTCACCCAGCCCTGCTCAAGAAAAATAGGTAACAGTGTATACCCAAAGGAATCCCATAGGTCAAATAATTGTTAAATATACAATTACAGGTAAAATAGGGTCACACTAAAAATACCTGAAAATGCACCAAAGGTCGTGCCACCCAAAAGTATATGAAAACACAAAAAGAGATATACGCCACCTACTTGAGTCTTATATGATTATACTCCTCTAAGAATAGCCTCCAATTAGGTCTAAAACATGGTAGATCTATAAAAGAATCAAAACCACTCAAACCCCTATAACTCATTATAGAATAGAAATCAAGAAGAATGGATCAATAGGAATCAATGCCATACCGAGGGGGTTCCAACGGATTAAATGGAGGTTGCATCCAATATAGGACGAAGAATCAGGAGGGATTTGAAGTTTCAGCAGCCTGGTTCACGAAACCCAATGACCACCTATGACCTCTGCCTCAAAACGAGGCTACTTCCCGTTTTAATAAAAAAATAAAGTACATGGCATGTACTTTAAGACTACATGTTGTGTTTCATTTTACTGTTCATAAGACGGCATATATTTCACCGAGGACTTGCCGACTAACTACATGGCGTGTACCTCTTTACCCAGTCAACATCTCCAACACGCCATGTATATCCCTATACACGGCCCCTCTACATGGAGTGTATAGATTATACATGGTGTGTTCATGCTAAAACTATTCTACCCTGCCAACAGGCCTACACGCCATCTATGGCATTCACACAGTCACTGGTACACAGCATGTCTATAACTACACATCGTGTAGTAAGAAATTCCTACACGGTCATCACACAGCATGTACTCGACGAGTACACGGTCGATACTCACCCAACCCATACACGGTGTGTACTCTATAGTACACGGAATGTATTCTATATATTTCTAGAACATCCCAGTTTTTCCCAGTTTTCTTAGGAATGAGTCAAAAATTCAAACAGGGTCCAGATTTTTACCCGTTCTAAAAACTCGCGTTCTTACAATCATGAGCACAATTCATTGAAAAGAATTTCACTTATTAATTATTAATAATTTAGTTTTCAATACATATTTCTATATATCCTAATAAATTTTATTTTAACATTTCATCACTTACATTGGTCTGATATCTTCATTCTCATTATGTTGTGAGACAAAAAATTAAACTATTTAAATAAAATTTTCCATTTAAATTCTAATCTGAAAATCCTTAAAAGAATAAAAAATAAAACAGATTTCATAATTTTTAAAATCATCAAGGTTTATAATATCACCATAAATCACTTTATTAACCTTATTATGTGTTTATTTAGGATAAAATAAAGTTAATATTTCATCTGTAACATATACCTACTTAATAGGGTTATTAATTATATCTAATATGTTTCATTTTTTATGTTTTTTCTCCTTATATTTAGGTGGCCTTTAATTCTTCAAGAATGTATTTTAAATTCCTAAAATGTTTTTTTATTGATCCATTGAGATATAAAATCTATTTAATGAATTCATAACTATTATGTGTGATTTTTTCACTCACATTAGATTTGTGAATTCATCATAAAATTTTATTTTCCAATTCTTGAAAATGATATATATTTTTCTACTATATATCACACATTTATGTAATAGTGTTATGAAATGATAATGATTTTATATTCCAATAAATATCTCCCCTTTGTTTCATTTATCCAACGAAAATCTGGAATATTTATTCATTTAAGTAATATTTAAAAAAATATACCATAAATATGTAAAAAAAAATTATCTTTAAGATATTTGATGGTATATAGTGATTAAAATCCAAAAAAATATTAACATCCTACTTTAAGATCATATTTTTTATATTATGGGACATGAATTCTTACATGTGCATCATAACCAAAAAAGTAACATCTTCAAATCGGTTATCCCTCACATGTCCAAGACTAGCTACTACGAGTCCTCAAGTGAACATCCCCATATTCTAGAGACTAAAAACTAATAGTAAGGGTCCAATAAATATAGTTGAGAGACTATACCAACTAATAAATAATAGAAATCATAGTAGAAACCTAATAAACAAATCAATACACATCGACTCCAATAGATAAATAGGTAATGGATAAAACAATACAACATAATACAATAATGAAATTTCTTCCTGAATGTCATACTAAATGTCATAAAAGAAACCAATTGAAAGAAAGTCACCAAAAATTAAGACTCCCAAAACCAGTTTGGAATCCCATACTTGGTCCTAACAATAAGACCTAGCCCCATCAATCACAATTGACCAATCAAGCATAGGGCCCCTTTCCCTTCTCCATACCTACATCCATGATGTTTTCTTGGTTACCAAATAGAGTCTTGAAAAGGTTCTAAGTAAAAATCAGTAAACAACCTCCAAAATTTTCTAAACAATTCCATTCTAGTAATAGTGAATGAAATAGTATGTTAATAATTCAAATAATTAAAAACTAAACACAAAACATCTAAATAAACCTACTCATACTTTAGATATAGTTTATAACCTAGGTCCATCCATAACAACTTTTTAATTATGTAAAATTTATCTACCCATACTCACCAATGAGTCTAGGAGGATTCCCATACCAAGGACCAATCACACATTCAGTTCATAGCTATAAAACCTTGGACTGAGATTCCACTCAACAGTTCCCCAATATTAGTTGGATATATGGACTCAATCCCATCTCCTTAAATGCAATAGGTTACTGACTAATAGTGAGTAACTAGGGGATTCATTTGGGAGACTATTACCTCATCAATATAGTATATCATAGAAAAATTCAATCACATTAAATATAGGAAGTAGATACAATAAGTAGATATAAGATAAAATAGGCAATCAACATAGGAATATATAATAATCCAAAAGTGTATCATAAAAATGATGTAGATGATACATGTATCTAGAAAATATCGAAAATCAGTACATGGGAGTAGAGTTCAATACAAGTATCCAAAATCCAAAAAGACTAAAAAGTGCCACAGTAGCATTATAAGCCTCAACTTTGTCCAATCATCTCATGCTCCAACAAATGATCAACAACCAGTGTTAGGGAGATTTCCACTATTATCACTTGCAACCATATAATGTGTTTGGGTCTCTAAGGAGTCCCAAATTGGGTGTGAGATAACATCCCAGTAAGTAACCACCCAAATATCTATACAGTTCTAAGAAACATGATGTAATATACTAAACAGGTGTAAGTAAGTAGTAATTTAAGTGTTAAATCCCTAGTAATATTACTAGTATAGACAAGTAATACCAAACAACCTCTGAAGGATCACTGCAATAAGTGTCATATCCTAACATGGTAGCTATAGGAAATATAAACAAATAACATGGCCTCACTGTATAACCATTCATATCTTATCCACATGTCAATTCCATATAAAGAATCCATATTAAAAACCCATGTCCTTTCCATACAATCATTGTCATATATCCCACGGTGGAGCCGTATAATCAAGTGTAGAACACAAAGGTCCTGATCCATGGTGTATGAGACTAAGGCATCCTCATCGAGTCCCAGGAGCATCTCTACAAAAAATTTGTATAGGCACTATTTGGATTCCTAGGATTATGTGTTCCAATATGTCATACATGAGTCCAGGCAAGCCAGATCCAAGGGTGAGAAAATCCTAAGGCATACCATAGAATAAGGACCCAAGGTTTCCACTACCTCATTCTATATCCTTATAGAGCTTTCCATGGAATTTATACAATCATCAACCATTTCAAACCATTTAACAATTCTCGGCCATATGATTCAACCCACTCATATAAAAAATTACATTCAAACCCATTAAATGAGTATACCCACTCATTTAAACCATTACATCTCTTGATTATACACACTCATGTACTCTAATTCCATTTATTCAAGTCGATCAAATGGTTATACACACCCATTTGTCACAAATATTCATTTAACATAGCACACGGGTATACCCACCCATTAATCATAGTTACCGACAAAACTGCCAATCAATCTAAAAACAACCAACTAGTATACCCACTTGTTTAAAAAATTCCATTTTATAATTTAATCAAGTTAGGAATAGAATATTATAATAATGCAAGGAAATTAGGTAGGACATCTCTTATGTATGTAATTAAACCTCATTTAATTACTACTGAGCTTCCTTAAACTAAGAAAACTCGAGAACACACCCCTTGGGTAGTTCATCAATGGTCAAGACCAAAGAAATGGAATGGCATTCCCCATGGTGGTCCCGAGTTGAGAAAAAAATCATCAACGCATCTCAAATAACCTAAGGGCATCCCTAATAGTTCCTACTTCATTTATTTCAGAGAAACATTTCAAATATAGGCCAGAGCTGAAAATTTGGGTGGGTGGAAAAAAGGAAGATATCTCTATAAAGTATAAAAAGGAGAAAGAAAGGTTTTAAACACCTACCTTATCTTGATAGTGGAGTACTCATCTAATTTCAAGTCCAGATTATCCTCTGTTTAGGATAAATCGGAATAATGGACAAAGAATGAGAAATTAGGGCATATGAGCCAAAACCCAAATAGTGTAGTCATTGTTCCGAAGAATCAAGAAAGGATAAAAAAGAATCATGAAATCCCTGATGCAGTTCCTAAATGACTAATAGAGAAAGAAATAGAGTTTGGATTTTCAATTTGGAAAAAATATTACCTTTCGGCCTCAAAGGGAATTTCTTCATATAATAGAGGGGAGAGGTGAGATTCTGTTTCAAAAATAGAGGCTCCTACCTCTATTTTATAAAAAACTTAGTCAGAAAATTACACAACGTTTAATTAACGTACATGGCGTGTAATTGTCAGTTTTCCCTTCATAGGGAAAAACCCTTACATGCTATGAAAACTTATGGCCAAACCATTACATGTAATGTAATCATATTTCATGATGTGAATCCTAGTTACAATCGTGTAACTGGCCTCCAAATATTACAAAGCCCTCCAACGCCTCCAAATATTACAAATCCCTCAAACCTATTCTTTCCCAACAACAACCCAACCGACCCATGGCCTGGATTATGGTTGAAGATAAAAAGAAAAGTAAACAAGCATTTAACTAGAAAAGTAAAATATTTCTACCTTAAGAACAACCTAGGATCTTATAATCTTTCCCCCTTAACGTAATTTTTCCTTGAATTTCCATCTAAAGGTTGGTCAAGATTCTTCTTAAAAATGACTCCAGCCACTGAGTAGATACGTTGGAATTTTGTCCCCAAGTCTTGTCCTATAAATGGTTGTTCTTCCATATCACCCATGCTAGAGGAACTTACCGGCCTAGGAGAACATTCATAACATCCCAGACCCATATTCCACTCAATTGTTCCCCAAGGATGGTTGTCTATATATCCTCAATCACATCTCCCCAAATGCTAGAGGTTGTTGACTAGTAGTGAGGGAAAAGGTGGATCATTAGGGAGACTATTCCCTCATTACCATAGTATATCATAGAGTATTTCAATCACATTCAATAGAGGAAGCAGATATAATAAGTAGACAATAGATAAAATAGTCAAGAAAGACAAGAATATATAACATTCTAGAAGTGTCTCATAAACATGATGTAGATGATACATGCATCTAGAAAACATTCAAAATAGGTACATGGTAATACAATGCAATACAAGTATCCAAAATTCAAAAAGAACAAAAAGTGCCCCAGTAGAATATCAAGCCTCATCTTGGTCCCATTCTCCCATGATCCAAAGAAATGATCAACAACCAGTTTTAGGGCACTTTCCCCTAGTATCACATATAAGCATAAAATATTTTTGGGTCCCCAATGACACCTAAATAGGGTGTGATATATTATCCTAGTAGGTAACCACCCAAATATATATATAGCTTTAAGCATTATAATTCAATATTCTAAACAATTATAAGTAAATAGTAATATAACTGTGAAAGCCCTTGGAATATAACTACTATAGACAAGTAATATCAAATAGCCTCTCAATTCACCCTAAAATAAGTGTCAACTCCTAATAAGGTTGATACAAGAAATATAAAAAACAATGTGACCTCTCCATACAACCATCCTTATCCTATCCACATTTCATTTCCATATAAAGAAGCCATATCAAAAACCCATTGCTTTGCTCTACAAACATAGTTATATATCCCACGGTTGTGATGTATAATAAAGTTTAGACCATGACGGGCCAGATCCAAGGTGTAGAAGACAAAGGAATCCTCATCGAGCCCTAGGATTATATCAATGCAAACTTAGTATAGGTGCATGTTAGAGTCCTAGGATCATATTTACTAACATATATTACGTGATTCCAAGTAATCCATATCCAAGGGGTAGAAAATCCCGAGGCATTCCATGGAATCAAGACCCAAGGTGTATGCTCAACCAAAGTATATGCTACTACATTCTAGATCCATGGAGAGTCATCCATGGACTCTATACAATCATCAACCATTTCATACCATTTAACAATTCCATCCATATGAGTCTACCCACTCATATAAACAATTACATTCAAAATCATTCAATGAGTATACCCACTCATTTAAACCATTACATCTCATGAGTATACCCACTCGTGTACTACCCTTACATTTAATCATGTCACATGGGTATACCCACCCATTTATCATAAATAGTCATTTTACACATCACACAGGTATACCCACTCATTAATCACAATTACCAATAAAACTATTAAGCAATATAAAAACAACCAACGAGTATACCCACTAATTTAACAAATTCCATTTGAAAATTTAATAAAGTTAGGCATGGAATATTATGATAACACAATACAAAAGGGTAGGAAATCTTCTATTCATGTAATTCAAACTCATTTAAGTACAATTCAGCTTCCTTAAAATAGTCAAACTCGAGAACACAACCCTTGGGTAGTTCATCAATGGTCAAAACCAAATCAATGGCATGTAGAACCCCATGGGGGCCTCCTATTTGCACAAAAACCACCAAAGAATCTCAAAGAACCTAAGGGAATCCCTAATAGGTCCTACTTTATCTATTTGGGATAGAATTTTCAAATTTGGGTCATGTCAAAAAGTACGGCAGGCTGCAAAAATGATGATAGTTCTATAAAGAGTCAAAAGCTAAAAGAAAAGTATAGACCACCTACCTTATCTTAGTAGTGGAGTTCTTGTTCAGTATCAAGACCTTTTTAGGTTTATGAAAAATCTAAAGAATGGATGAATAATGATAAATTAGAGCATAGGAGCCTAAACCCAAACAATGCAGTTCTAGTTTTGAATAATCAAGAACGACTAAAAATTAATCGATCACTCAATGATGTGGTTCTAATATGACTAACAGTGAAAGAAATGGAGTCTGAATCTATAATCGAGAGAAACTCCGACCTTTAGGCCTCAAAGGGTCTTCCTGTGTTTAATATATGTGAGAGGTGAGCTTCTATTTCAAAAATATAAGCTTCTTACTCCATTTTAAAAAAATTGACAGGAAATTACACGATGTGTAATTGCCTTATATGGCATAAATGCTTGGTTTTCCCTTCCTGGGGAAAACCCTTACAAGCCATGAAAAGTCCTGGACAGACCATTACACATCATGTAATCATAATTAATGACATGTATCTCAATTACACATCATGTAATTTACTTTAATCTAGTACACATCCCTCCATCCTCTTCTTCCCCAATAACAACTGTAACACACAAATGTTTTTATGAAATATTTTCTTTAAATAATTTAATTATTTAATAGCTTTCATTTCACGCAATCGTGAGCTTAAACAAATTCCAAGATACCCTTAGTATAAAATTAACATTTTAACCTATCCATTAGGTTACTGGAAATAATTATAACTAACTTATGAAAATATATGATGAGTTCATTGGCTACCATTTATTTATAAAAAAATATAAATCAATTATATATTTGTATTTTTTGTATTAATAAATTGAGTGAATAACTATTATTAAGGGAGATTAATGAAATATATATGTTATATACTTAATAAAATGTTTTTTATATTCATCTAATATATTTTTTTTCATTGGGTAACCCTATTTTGTGTATAAAAACCTATATTTTTCAAAATGGTAATTTTCCACCTTTTAATGGAGAAACCAATTTAAATTATGATTTTGACACATTAATAATTTTTATATGGAAAAATAAACTTTTTATTTTAATATAGATATAAAAATTTACTTTGGATGGAATTTTAATATTTTTCTGATAACTTTTAAATTTTAATGAATAGTAAAAATACACTGAATTTTAATTGAAAACAACTTTTTTTCATTGAAATAATTTATATGGTTTAATTATAATATTGAATGGTTTAAAAGTATAAATAATATATATATATATTTATTTATTTATTTATTTATTTATTTATCATTCAATATAATGTATGTCATTAGCATTAATTTTATATCTAATTCAGAAGTAAAAACATTTCAATCTTTTGCAATGTTTTAACTTTTAAAACTTATTATCTCTTTTTGACAAAAGGATTAATTTTAAAATAATAACTCCAACTTTTGTGTTTTGAATTTCAAAAAACATATTCCATATTTGGAATCAGAAGGTCCAAATTATTTAAATATCTTTAATTTATTTTTGGCCATTATGAATAGTAACTTTGGTAATTTTTATTAATATGGTAAAATAATAAATTGGGTAATTAAGTGTAAAAATACTATTATAAAATTACCCTAACACTTGGATCAATATAATTTCAGGAGTTTTTTTCAAACTAAATAATCCTTGGGGTGAAATATTATCCCTTGGAAGACACTTGGATGAGATTAGAACATTTAATTTAATTTATTTAATGAAAAGTTAAATATGTCTTACTCAAAATTTAATAATTATATAATTTTTAATATAAGGTTATACAGAATACCAATTCAATTATAAATACTCATTTTAAAGATAAAATGTTTTTATATATCATTATAATTTATTTTTAATTTTTTTGAAATAAATAATTACCTTAAAGACTTATAATTTAATGATGGGGAAATTTTTAAAGTGATGAGAAATCAATAACATAATTATAATTAAAATGTTAATAACTATTAAAAAACCCAAACACGTGACCACATCTTATTGGTTGAGTATATATCGACTATAAAAATCCAACGGTCGAGTTATAGAACATTTGGATCCTTATAGGAGAGATTGTGACACTTATATTATTTTATTTAAAGTGATATGAATGTTGTCACATTCATAATTTAATGAGTATAAAATTTAAATGTTGGAATTTTCAGAAGTTAAATTTGACTACAAGTATTATTATGAAATAAAGTAGATTTATATTCCTCATGGTATTTTATTTTTAATTTTTTTTCAGCAAATAAGTATATTAAATAATTACACAAAATTTATGTAGTAATTATTTTATTAAAGGAGAAAACAAATAAATAGTATTAAAAATATTAAAATAAATACAATTTGGGCTAATTAATATGTATAATAAATTTTCTAGATAAAACTAACCACTTAGGAATATAATTAAATATATTTTTCTCAGTTAAATTTTTTTCTTAATATTTTTAAAAATCAATGAACTGAATTTTGTCAAAATTGACACTATTGATTGTTTATCAATATAATGTTTTATTAAAGTATTTAAAAATCATTAAAACATTTTTAAAATACATATAATAATTATTTTATGGATTGAAATGTTCTATGGTACTTATTTATAGTCAAATTGACATCAAATAAGTACATATAGGGCCCTTTTAATATTTAAATATTTGCAATCTTAATTAAAATTAAATAGAATAACTAAGTGTTAATTAAAATGATAATTTTTAAATTGATAAAAAAACTTGTCAAAAATTTATTGTTAGATGATATTATAACACTATATCATCTTATCATTGAAATTGGTACATTTTAATGGTTTTTTTATGGTGTTTTATTTTATTATAAATTAATATTTTTTGAGATCCCAAAAGTGTCCCCCACCTTAATTATAAAAGGGCGTCGTCTCCATCACCTTTTCACTTCAATTTGAGACTTAAATCTCATCCATACCCTACCATTTTCCATTATCAACATCCCTAGTTACATTATAGAGGTTCTGGTCTTTGTCAGAGACAAACTCTAGTGCTTTAAAAGGATATTTAGAGGGAGCACGTTGAAGAAGGGGTAATCTCCTCTACTGATTCTTTCAAACTTCTTTCTTCTTCTACTTATTCTTCATGAGTTGTTTCATTGTAAATTAATAAATAAAAAATCAATTATATACTGAAATGTTATTATGGTTATGAAACAACCATATTCAACCTTCTATCCATTCTCTACTGAAAACTAGGGCTATACCAATGTAAATATCCCAATAATTTTAAAAAACCATATTCCAATGGATCAATAAAACCATTAATATAGGGATGTTAATACATGATTTTAAAAATCGTTATATGAAAATTTTGGTATATTTGTGTTGATATTGGTTTTTCCCAAAGGTTTTATAACACGTTGGGATTTTTGAAGGGTACACCAATGGTTTTAAAAACCATAAATATATCTCATCTTTCCCAATGGTTTTTAAAAAACGTTTGGATAGAAAACCCCAAATACTTAGCATGACCATCCTACTTCCAAAAGCCATATATTTTTGCATTTTTTCCCAGCTGCAATCCTCTCTCTGGGTTTTTTCTTAGCCGCAAGCCTCCTTCTTCTAGAAGCAGATCTGTCTGTAGTTTCTACTAAATAAGATACCTCTTCCACTTCAAATTGGATAATGGTAACTAATTTATATCTTTTTACCCCATTTATTTGGGATTTTTTCATTCTATTTCACTAAAATCTGGATTCAAGACTCTCCTTTTAGAGATCACCCTTTAAGTTGAATTTTTTTTAAAAGTTTTAAAGTCAATTTACAACTCTTTAAGCTGTGTTTTTCAATGAAATATTTTCATTTTTAATTAAATGTTTGTTGTTTCATTGTAAATTTATTTTTATTTAATGTATGATTATATGTAATGATTTTAAATAATTCAAAATATATTTAATGTTTTGTGAGAGATTTTAATCTGATTTAATTTTTTATGGAGTGAAAACTATGTTTTAAATAGAAAATTGATTTAATGTGAGGCATTGAACTTAACATGTTTTAAAACAATTCTAATGAATTTGTAATTTTTGATTGAAATGAGTGTGTGTTTTTTCCCTTGATATAATTAATTAATTGATATTTCAAAAAAAATTGATGAAAAATGACTAAATTGGGAAAGGTTGATGATTTGAAATGTGAAGATTAATGTTTTTTGTGGTGTGTTTGAAATGTTTTAAATTTTATTTCACATTTATATCAGTTTATAAAGAATTTTTGAAGTTATATTTTATCAAAAGTAAAAGCACTTGGGATTATGAACCACATTTTATAATTAAATACCTATTTTTAACTTTTTTTTAAATGGTTGGTTGTGAAATAACATGTTTAATATTCCGTTGAGTTTTTTACCCATTGTAGGGGTTTTTTGGGACTACATGATGCTTATTTCTCACCCAGTGTGGTAATATTCTTCTCTACACCATATATAGTCAGGATATATGGGATTATTCAATTTGAAGTTTTTAAAAGTGATGGAGAGTCATTTATTATGTATTTGTGTTAATACTTTCTTAATTATTCATCGTCATCACTTCTTTATTGGTCATTGGAACCTTGATACTAAGTAGGAGTTCCATATTTATATTTTCTTAGAGGGTTCACTTGAAACTAGTGGAAGTCCAATAATCCTAGGAACTAGGATATGGTGGGTTGTGTCATCAAAAAGAGGCTCGTGTAGGCCAGTTGGATGACTTGTGTATTGGGCATACAATATTCTAACAATTGATAAATTAGAGGAAACTACTATATAAATAGATGTGTCTTTCATTTGGGATCCCAAGGTAAATCCCATGAAATATTATATTAATGAATGAGACACACCTATATCAAACAATGAAATATATAGTGTATAAGAAATAAGAACCATGCCTAAAAATATTAAATGTCCCTCTCCATCATCATCAACATCTTTATCAACCACATATACATTCCCATAAAATGACCTATGATGCCCCACATGCTCATGATTCACTCAATTCTCCAGTAATTGAGGGGTATTCACCTCCTTCTTAGTTCCTCCACCTACACCATAGACAAAACTTTTTATCTTAATTTGAGAATAATATTCAAAAAATTGCATTATAAGACTTGTGTTTCCAAACTGGAGACAATTATAGGGAAAACCTAGACAATCCATGAAATAGTGTCATTTTCACCCATAGTTATACAACCTAAAAGATCCATGTCCCATTTAGGAACCCAAAAAACTATTTACATTATCTTAATATTGACCACTAACCTATAATAAATCATCATAATTAATTTTATTTTTCCCAAAATAAGAAACAAGGGCTAATCAAGTGAAAATACCAGATGATCTAATAGAAGCTGGAAGAATAAATGTATTTATTTCAAAATCATGTCCCTTATCTATCATTATGACCCTTTAAATAACTACAATGTAGTCCATCATATAAAATTTCAATACATGGAATGTCAACATTGGATAAAGGATGGTCTCAAACATCCTATCCTTTTTCACCTCATTCTAAAAATGAAGAGTGTAAAATAAATCAACTCGGTGAATCATGTTGAATATGAATACACTGACTTATTCCCTAATATAACCACCAATAATATTTTATCTTTATCCATCATTAGAAAATTAGAGAAGAAAATCTCAAATAAGGGGTCATTGAAGGTTACCCATGATATCCCTTCATGTTTACCATCCTGAATCGTAATTTCCTCCCATCGTCCATCATTACCCTAAAGCATAAATGTAAAAATATTATGATTTTGATCAGTTGTGGTCTCTAAAAATCTGAAGACCCTGTTTTTCATTAATATCCAACCCTCTGTATCCAAGGGGAATTTGTTGACCTAAAATTTTGGGGGATGTTGGTGTTTTATTTCTTGAGTGTAATTAAATGTTTCTATCTCACCCCTGCAGGATTTTCCACCCTGAATGTAACGACCCAAACTTTTTGTTTCCTAAATTTTGTGTGTTATTTTATTTTTATACTCAAAAAAATATATTCTTTAATTAATGAAGTGATTATAATTAAATGAAACCATTGGGTTTCAACTATTATATGACCGTTGGTCAATATGATGGTTTGAAGCTAAACTCTTAACGTTACAATTTTTTGTTTATAAATACAAGTGATCTTGGTTAATTAATATAGAAAGAATATTTGATGGCCCCATCCAGTAGTCTCGGGCCGATCGAATCTCATCTGACAGAACTCGGGAAGGAGGTAGCACTATTGGGCTTTGCTCTTGACCAAAACCAAGCCGAACTTCATCATGTGAAGCTGGAACAGAATCGCCTTCGCGAGAAGTTCAAGCTGATATAAATCACCACTCGGGAAATATTGGCTAAGCTACCCCAAGATCCTATCACCTTAGCACACCTTACACTTAGGTCCTATGCTGTTATTATTAGGGGCTATGTAACGAGACATTAGCTACCTTATGTAATCCTTTAATATAAATAATAATTGTGATTTCTTCTTATGGTGAAGTTTTTGAATTTCCAAATGTCTGGATAAATATAGGATGTATATTATTGATGTTTAGAAAAAAAAGGGGGGGTTAAAATATTTATGTAAACCTTAAATAATTAGTAATGTGTAACGATTTTCAAAAAATGGTCTTCTATATTTGTGTTCAGTAAGAAATTTAGAGTCTAATAAGATCAACTTAATTTTTGGTGAATAGTAAATTATGAATAGTGATTTTACACTTATGATTATTAATGTGACCAAATGGATTAATTAACCTCACTTAAGAAATTATTGATATAATTTAGGCACCTTGATTAAGTAATGTGATTCATTAAAATAGGTAAATAACTATTTCAGAAATTATTAGTCAAGTATTAGTTTTTTCAGGTGAATAGTGTTTTTAAATTAAAATTAAATTATATATATTTAGGAAATTATTTTTATATAATGGAGTTCATTTTTCAATTCGGATCATCGATATTAGGTTAAGGTGATTTTTGGGGATTTTTCTGAAAAAAAATGAATTTTCGGTGAATAGTGAAAATACATTTTTTCGTTTCAGGTGTTTAATGACATCATCAAGGATAAAATAATTATGTAATCATTCTGGTAGACTTATGAATAGTAATATAAGGTATTAGGTGTCTCAAGTGGCCAATAACATGGGCAAATACCATGGGCAAGCCCATGGTTTTTCCAATACCACCGATGAGGTGTCCCTTGGAAATTAATGATTTGTTCCCTCACTTACCCTATAAATACCAAGCCTTTCCCTCATCCATTTCATTCCAAAATCCCCCTAAACTAATTTCTGGTCTCTTTACCTCCCAAAGAGTCCTCCTAAGGTTCCATAAAGCCTCCCAAGGTCCTGAACTTCAATCTTTCTAAGTTACTCTTCAAGGTAAGGGATCCTTTCACCCTCCTCATTTAATTCATGAATTCCTTTATGTTGTGTCTTCTAATTTCCATCTATTTATGTTGAGGTTATGTTATTATATGTTCTCATTTCTGTCCATTTCATGTCTAATTGTTGAGATACCCTTTCCTCTCTCATAAATTTGTTTTCTGAATTTTTACGTGACGTCGTTTGGCTACCCAATTTCTCGTAAAAAATCGCATCTTCCCTTTTCTTTCACATTTCCTTTTCATGAGGTATGTCATTAAAATATTCATACCATGATCTTATTCAGTAATAATATAGTATTATTAATTATTTATGATTGGGTGACCCTTTTCCACTCTCTTTTCAATGTTTTCTAAAACCATGTTATATAGCTGTTATGCTGCAGAAATTTCGTCTCAAAATTTCTATCTATTTCTCTCAGGAGATTCTATTATTTGTTTATGTGAATAACCAGACCTATTTCGTTTCTATGGGTGTTCATAAATATATAAAAATTATATATTTTATTCTGGAATTTACATACATATAACCCTCACTCCATTTCCATGGGTTATAAATGACATAATGATATCATTTTTAAGTACTTTTTAAACGTCACGATTTTGACAAGAAACTCATTTCTTTGATTCTATTTGGGTTATTTATGAAATGTTTTATTTTGATATATGTGTCTCACATGAAATTAAATAAATATTATGGGTGTGCCCTGATATTGCTCTAATGTATTGGGTAAATAATTATTCTCTAGAGATAACAAGTTTCATAATACCTTGGTGAATAACCTTAGTAATTTTTGGTGATATGTTCATGAATGTATAAATGAAATTTTGTAGCCACATATTCAAGTTAAGTTTTAATTTCTTTTCATTATGATATGACTATTCTTTAATTTCTCCTGTCTTTATGTTTTATTCAAGTTCATATTGATATCACAAGTAAACTAATTCCCTTTTTTACACGTATTGGGCCTTCTGCTCACCTTTTCCTTTGAATGTATGTCTCTAGGTTATGAGATGCAGTAATTGTACTTAGGATGAACTTATGATGAATCCTTACAAGTGGATTAGAAGAATTTTTTATGTTGTATTCAAGTTTTATTATTCCTGATTTCCAAGACACTAAACTTAAAAGATCCTCTGTATGTAAAATGTAATGAAAAGTTATGTATTAAAAAGGCAGGATGCCATACTGAACATGTACTTGGAAAAAAGTGATCCGACAATATTTATTTTAATTCTTGATTTGTTAGATAAAATACCAGATAATTCTTATCAACATCCTCATGTACAATAGGTTCTACAACTATGACTTCCAACAGTATGAAAACATTATATTATACTCCCATAACCTACTACATGGGACCACTATAAGGCTTCATTTTATGAAATTCAAGTCCAAAACATAGATAAATCCAATATCCAAAAAAATAATTATGATAATTGATCACATTCACAAACAAGGGGTTACAATAATGTTCAACCTAAGAGTCTAGCTTGGACTCCATGATGTAATTTCCTAATCTTACTCTAAGGAATAATTCCTACATTTGGAGGAGGTATACTTTTATGAAATTTTACAAGAAACCAACATGACATATTATGTAACAACCTTAACTAAATCAACATGTCCTATATATAATTACACATGACCTTAGTAATGCCTCCCCTTATGCTAAATTCTACTGACTAGTAGTGAGGAACTAATTTTGAACTATAAGGATAATATACTCTCCATTATAGTAAATAATAATAGTCAAATAACCAAGAATATGAAAAAAATACAATCTGAGTAAAAATAAAACCAATAATAAACCAATAGTATGAATAAATGCGGAAATAACGCACTCAGTAGTCACATATTGAACAATATACTCATTTCTGGGCAGGATGATCATGTACATGAAGGAATGAAAAATAAAAGTATTAGGGTCTCTACTCCCACTCCAATATATAGATCCTCCCGGTCTCTAGAATCATAAAAATATATACCACTAGATGAAGAAAACAAAGGCCTAAACTCAATTATTAACTACAAAAAATGATGAGTGATCAGGTTACCAAGTTACATGGACGCCCAATAAGGGTGTGAGTAAAGCTCAGTAGGATACCACCGATTTGGTTCCATTCAGGATAAGTAAATGTATTATTTGTTCATGTTATAAAAAAAATAAAAATAGAAGTTAATAAGTAAAAAATAATTGTGTAATCATATCACAAGATCACTAAGGTACACATAAGGAAACACAACCACATACCAAGAATATTTACACTCACCTAGCATCAATGAAACCCGATCAAACCTTCTTCACCTATATAACAAACAAATTAAACCAAACGTGTCTCAGACATCCCTAACTTGAGGAGATAGTCCCATAACATGTTTTATGAATCCCATATGGTAGGATAGTTCATGTAAATTCTGATTGTGTATCTAAAACATCCCTATTAAGAGGCATATTTCACATGTATCAACCAATAACCAGCCTCATGACACATTACCCCTTGATGGAGTTGTTCAAAAATAAGTTTGAGATATCATGAAGGTTGGGATAACCCAAGTATGTCTCAACCAAATTATAACACATTTCTATATGGGGAAATGGTCTATGTGTCTCAACCTACATGCACAACTATAGAAGAAGGATGAATAAAACATTAAATTTGTGATAAAAATGATAGATCAAACATCACACCGTAACAATAAATGAGATATAAATGAAAGATCAAACAATATATCAAATCAAGAAACAATCATTGTTATTCAAAATCCACATGTGACAAAACATCAAGAATAAGTCCTTAGGGATACACATGCACACCATGAGTGATCAAACATTAACATAGATCTCATAGGAAACACAAAAATACACACAACATATAATCAAACAACAATACTAGTGCTACAAGCCACACATTCACACCATGTGATCAACCATCAACACTGGTCTCATGAGTACAGACACACACACACCAAGTCAACCCCTAACCATCGGTGGCTAAGAAATAATCTAGAATGAAAGTTCCATCATATCCCTTGGAACCTTTCCAAATTTTTATGAAAATTCCCTCAAATTGTTAATACATGAAAATCATAAAAAATTTCATGGAATTAGGTCTATCATTTTAATTTATTAGAAAAATTATTTATTATATCATGATGGGTGTTCTATTTAGTTTTCCATGTTTTTCATGAATATCATTACCAACCACCCAAGGGTTTTGTGACTACATATCACTTATTAATAAACTAATCATAAAAAATAGGGTCAAGTATAAAGAAAACTCTATCTAAAATGAATCCAACACCAATACAAGAAAATAACATCTATATTTTCCAACTCACCCATGTCTATTGGGTAACAATCAATCACCATGGGGTCCTACTCATTCCTAAGTTATCAAAATTAATTCATTATGAATAAATTATAATCAATTAATTGTTTATAAATAAAATCACATTATAATTCAAAAGGATTACTTTTTGAATGAATTACTAGATATAAATTCCTATAAGAACTATGACCAACAATCCATGGATGGTTTGTAGCATGCACCTGGATTTTTCTAGGGAAACCCCCTATCAATAGAAAATAAGACATAGTCCATTTTAATATAATTAAGTTATATATTCTAAAAGAGTTAAAGTAGATAACATACATTCACCAAAATGATGTGTGATATCGTACATATCCCATCTCATGTTATTCTCTATCTAGGATGAGTGAAACCCCCATAATTGTTTTTCATTCCATGATATTAAGGAGAATCATTAAAAATACCTAAAATGGAAATGCCCAAAATCAGAAAAAATTGGTAAATAATAATTAATATAGATAAGTGAATAATATAATTACCTTTTGACTTGTTGAAACACACCCAAAATTGTCCAAATAGAGGATAAATAAGAGAGGGAGGCTCCAGCTAATCCCTCTTAGGTGAATTCCAATCACCCAAATTAGCAGAGGGCTAATGCACTCTATTAAATTAATAAAAAGGAATTTTTCCATATTTCATGATGTTACTCCAATCATTACACCATGAAAATTAAGGTTCTAATCCCCAAAACTTTCCTTACATCCTAAAACCTATTAATCCACCACAAGAATATACTTCATGTAGTAAATATTCTATTCATGATGTTAGTGAAATATTGTAACATTTTTCAGAAATGATGGTCACATTTACACTCATCTGATTACCTCATGAAACTATAGGATATCACTTGAGAATTTATCCCTATCCCAAAACTCTAATTAGGGACACTAAAACACTCATAATTTTACTCTAATTTCTAGTCCTCAAAACTAACTATTTAGAAAAATGAGGTTCAATATTACCCAGGAAATTCTGACCAGTAATGATGTAGGCTATTCCAATATCCCCACCAAAGTGGTTACCACCTTTGAGATGTTTTTGTGTCACATGAATGATGACTCCTAATATACCTATTTACCACTTATAAATAGTGATCTATAGTCCATGATTGAATAAAAATTGACTACCTCAGAATCTTTCTCTTTTCGAAATTCCCATCACACTTTCTAGTATGACTCCAAGCATGAACACCAAAAGATGATCCAAAAGCTCGTTGTCACCCAAATTTGATACTAAAATCAATGAAATTTTCCAACCAAACACACCATAGTGTCTTAAACTGATTCCTCCTGAAGAATCGTTTAGTTCCCCACCATAGGAATCATTATATGGGACAAGATTCTATAACTCCAATGGCAGGCCTAGTGATATTCAGTTACCTCACAAATTATCAATGAAATAAAAAGGTGAATTTTCAAAATACAAACCTCATTCCTAGTTTTAAGATGAACCATTGAGTCACTACTAACAAATGAAACTTCAATAAGATGAACTTCCTTGAAAGGAACTAGACTATTATCAAACAACTTAGTCATACTTGATAGTTTTAGATTGATGTAGTTACAACCCACATCATTTAGGTTCATAAAAAATAGTATTTAGTTTAGTTATGATGTCTAGACATACTATAAAGGATATGTATGGAGGATATAGAGCCCATAATCATAGGAAGATAGTTCCTAGGGTGTTGGGTATTTTCATGTGTTTGTGTTTTTCTTTTAGTGCTATTTTGTATATTGTCTCCAGAAGTGTTTTTTTTGTATTATGTAAATTGTATTGTGAGCATGAGTTTTTTTTTTGAATTATTTATTTTTAAGTGATCTATAATCATTTTATATTGTCTTTGTTGTATTTTAAGGTGTTTAATTCTTTATATTGCAGAGGGAAGGTAAGAGGGTAGGTAGGCTGCTGTTGAATTCTATACATTGCAGAGGGGAGGAAAGAGGGCATGTTACCATTTAATTTTGGAGCACTATATACCAAATCTTCATAAATCATTGGTATAAATCTAGAAAAATTCATATATACCAACAGTTTAGCTAAACCATTGGTAAAATACTATACCAATGGTTCACAAACTATTGGTATAGATTTACAACATTAAGTATACCAATAGTTATTAGAAAACTGTTGGTAAAACTATATACCAATAGTTTATAAACCATTGGTTTAGGTAAAATATTTAACATTTATCAATGGTTAAAACCATTGGTAATTATCTATTGTAACAGGTTTCTCTAATCCGTAGGGATATTGTACTTTTTATTGCTCTATACCAATGGTTACTCTATAACTGTTGTTATAGGTCTATCACCATACCTTATCACCCAAAAGTTTGAAAAACCAATGGTATAACATATACCAACAGTTTTCTAGCCTATCCTAATGGTTTAAAACTATTTTTATATCCTTACTTTCTAGCATTGATTCTATGAAAAAGGAAATTACCACGCGTGCATACGTACGGCTTATGGTCTCCACACCGTAGTGTAATCTATTTTTCACCACCACCATACTTTAATGGTTATAATGATGTAAATAATAAATATATATGATTATTATAATAGTATATTAATTCTAAAACTATATACATCATTTACTTCCATACCATTCAACAATTATGGGAATCATTTCATCGCACATGTGTACGTACGACCTACCATCTCCACGATGTGACTGGATTCATTCTACATGATATTCATTAAAGAATGATTATATAAACAAATGGAATGAATAAATATGATATATAATATACTAATATCATTCTATAAATGATATAACTATAACCTAAAAATAGAAACAATAACTTATCTGAAAAAACATGTGTAAGAAAATAAAGAAGTTGACACCCGATGGATGGGTAATAATGTAACTAAATAATGGCTGATAATATGATCATATATGATATAATAAAAATTATTATGATTCTGAAATAAGTAAATTAAATTATTTAAATCATTATAGAAGAGGTTTACATATATACAAAGTAAATCAAACCTAATGTAAGTGATAATTTCACAATCTCATTATTATCCAAGATCATTTATATGTAAGTATTTTCTGGGGTATATTTATTGTCCACTTCCATTTTTCATAAATATGTATTAAAAAATATTATTTCTATCCTTGTAAAAAAAATTAAAGTCAATTTTACTCATTGATGAGTTTTTATGAAATGTTATGAAAGGAATATTTTGTTCTTTCTAGTACGATGTACTTTTTGACTTTCCAACAAAAGGATGAGAAGAATGTTCTCTTTTAACTTATATGGCATTAAAAGATTTATATAATTTCATAACACCTTATTTCAATGAAGATTAATTTACATTATTTCAAGGATATTTTTGAATAAATTATTTTCCCTTAAAATTATGTGGTAATTTTGAGAAAAGAAAATGTTTTTGAAGAAGAAAAAATATTTTCCTCAAGAATTAATTTCAAGTGTTTTATCAAAATTATTTTCCATATAAGATGACATTATTTAAATAGGGTTATGTTTATATCCTTATTATTTCTATGATTTTATTGTGTTTATGATGGAATGATATTTTTTAAATCAATTTTTTTTATATGGATTATGATGGAATGATGTTTAAAAACCCCTTTTATTCCTTGGGTTATACTATGATGAAGGATTTATGTTTTTGTGGAAAACGTAAGAATAATTTTCTTATGATATGGGTGGGGCCTATATCTACCTCTAATACATTTGGTAAATATTTATATCTCGTAAGATAGGTAATAATGTAATGGGAAATCATCTCGTTTTAGTAATATAGGGCTAGAATGAGGAGTGAACTCAGTTTAGTAATGGACTTTTTCTACTATGATTATATTTACAATGAGACTTAACTAATATAAAATGATTTTATAAGATGATGTATAGGCTAAAAAATTTCATTTATTATGTTATGACTTTTGGTATTACATTCATTAATTCTTATAAACTTCTATGATTTATCCCATGGCATGATATCATGATCTTTCATATGGAGGACAATAGTTTCAAAAGTTATGTTATTTTATATTATGATTATAATGTGATTTATATCTACCTTGTTTACCATTACTAAACATCTAAGCTCACCCTTTCATTTGTTTCTTTTCCCCAAGTCATGAAGAAGGTTATTAAGTAAGATATGTCAAAAAGGGGTCTAGTTATGAAAAAATAAGTAAGAGACAATGAAGATGTATTATAAACCAGTTGTTTATGTTTACCTATTTATAAATACACTATACCTATATAGTCCTTTTGTGTATTTTCTATATTTTTTAATGAATATTATTTAATTTTGAATTCATATCAATTTATTTAAATTATGGTTCATTATAGTTTGTATCAGAAGAAAGGTATAGTTAATATTTGGAAATTAGGATGAGAAAAACTTAGTTAGAACCCAAAGGATATGTCAAAGTATAGGTTATAATCCTATTTTTTTAGAAATTATCATTAATAACCTAGGATAAAACCTAAATTATCCTAAATTAAAATTTTATTCTTGATTATATAGTTTTCCCATTATGATTAGTGTTTCTCACACTATGATTCTTAGTTTTAGTCAATGGATGGAACTTGTAGAAACCACGTTAATCATGAATGTGATGGAAAATTAAATTATTTTCCTCCTAAGAAACCAAATGATATAGCATCTTGAATGAAAAATAATTTATATATACTCACACAACTTTCTCAAGCTATGAATCATGCAGTACTTCCAAAAAAAGTAAAAAAGGGAACAAAATTTTATTGATTCCTTCATGAGGCATCATCCACATTCTTTCAAAAGGACTTATGATCCATTAGTGGCTAAAAATGGATTAGTACTAGTAAAAATATATTTTTAGTTCTCCAATGTTTAGAACATGATAAATTCATCTTATCATTCTATTGTTTGGAAGGTGAAGCTGGTAAATGATTTAACCTTATTAAGAATATAAGGCAGAGAGATTAAATTTAATCCATAGAATGGGATGAGTTCAAAAAATTATTTTTCAATATTAACTTTCCTATAATCCTTCAAAAAAATATGGAGAAAGAGTTCCTTGAACTTATATAAAAGGAAGATGAATCTGTTGGTACCTATGAAGAAAATTTTACAAGACTTAAAAGGTGCACTTCTGGAATTATTATCCAACCAGAGAGAAAAATTGATCAATTATTTCATGGATTAAAATCAATCCTCTTAAGGGAATTATCCATAAGGGACTTCAATATATGTAAGGAAATATTTTGATATTCTCTCAATGATGATATGGATATTAGAGTAACCCATCAGTACTATGGGTTTGATAAGAAAAGAAAAATAGAATCCAAGGGAAAATATAAAGACAACACTAAAAAGAAGATGAGTTTTACCTTATGGTAAAAGTTTATAAATAAAAATGGAGGAAATTTTCTGAATGATACTAGAAAAATGTTTTAAGTGTGGGATGGAAGGTCATCAGGTAATTGAATTCCGGATTAATGGGAAAAATATGTATAATGATGTGAATAGAGAAAAGGCTACACAGAATGTTCCTCCTACAATTCAATGTTACAAGTGCAAGGAAATGGGGCATTATAATAATCAATGACCTAAACCAATGGTTTTTTATGATGATCAACATCAGTAAACTCTTAAGTACAAAAAAAAATAAAGTCACATGTTATCACTATCGGTGATGTGGAGTAACATAATGAAGTGGTGAAAGGTACACTTACAATCCACTCTAAAGTAGAAAATATTTTATTTGATTTTGGATCCACCCACTATTTTATTTCTGAATAATTTTCTAAGGGTTTCTTCATATTACCTCAATAATTAGATGTTGAGTTATTTGTGACAACTCCTAATGGAAAAACAGCCACATCAAAAGTTTATAATTATTCTCCAGTTGATGTTTTTGGGAAAGTGCTTCCTAGAAATCATGTAATCCTTATTATAGTGTAATTTTATGTGATTATTTTATGGATTGGATTTCTATATATGGATCTTATATCGATTTACAAGGATGGGAAGTGACATTTTATATTCCAGATCAATCTATGATCATCTATTGATGAAAGTATGAATATAACCTTCCAATAGAAATTTATTCCATATATGGGCCTTGATTCCTATAAATGAACATTATCTGTCACAAATGGTTGGGTATAAACTCACAATTAATAATACAGCCATTGTACGAGAGTTTTATGATGTATTTTAGGAATAATTTCTAGGTCTTCCACCAAATCGTGAGGTTGAGTTTTTAATAGAACTCATACAAACGTCTATGCCTATTTCAAATACACATTATAGAATTGACCCAATTTAGTTATTATAATTAAAGAAGAAACACCAAGAGAATCATGATAAGGGATTCATATACACTATTGCATCACCTTGGGGTATACTTGTTCTATTTGTTAAGAAGAAAGATGGATTAATGAGACTTTGCATTGATTATCGAGAACTTAACAAGATCACTATTAAGAAAAAATATCTTATTCCTGGAATTGATGAATTATTTGACCACTTAGATAGAGATGAATAATTCTACAAGATTTATCTTCATTAAGTATATCACCAACTAAGGGTTAATAAGGAGGATATACCAAAGATAGAATTCTGTACAACATATGGACACTAGGAATTTATAGTGATGCTTTTTGGTCTTACTAATTCCCTATCTATCTTTATGGATCTAATGAATAGAGTATCTAGAGACTATCTTGATAAGTTTATGGTAGTCTTTATAGGTGATATTCTTGTACATTAAAAGAGAAATGAAGAGAATAACGATCACTTGAGAATTATATTGAATACCCTGAGAAAGGATAAGATTTATGAAATATTTACCAAGTGTAAATTTTGGCTTCATAAAGTTTCATTTTTGGGTCACATAATCTCAATATAGGTGATATATTTGGATCCATCAAAAACAAAAGTTGTTAAAAGTTGGTTGAGACCAACAATGGTAACTGAGTTCTGACGTTTTCTTGGTTTGGATGGGTATTATCGATGTTTTGTGAAATATTTTCCATGATTATCTAATTCACTCACCAAGTTTACTTGTAAAGGAGTTAAATTTTTATAGACAGAGGAATGTGAAGAAAATTTCAAACATCTAAAAAGAAGGTTAACCAGTGCACCTATGCTCACACTGCCTGGTAGTGGAGAAAGGTTAGTGATCTATAGTGATGCATCCAAGAAGGGGTTGAGTTGTGTTATCATGAAAAATTATATGGTGATAGCTTATACCTCACAAAAATTGAAAATTGATGAGAAAATTTCCCCAAATCATTATTTGGAGTTAGTTGTGGTAATATTTTCATTAATGATATAGAGGCATTATCTTTATGGTAAAATGTGTGATATTTATACTGATCATAAAAGTTTAAAGTATATTTTCACACAAAATTAGATGAATATGCACTAAATAATATTGTTGTAGTTGATTAAATATTATGACTACTCAATGCATTACCACCCTAGGAAAGCAGACAATGTGGAAAATGATTTGATTAGAAAGAACCATGATAGCCTATCCATGATGAGGATCACAAAATATCCAATATTAATGGATTTGTGAAGTATGGATCTTGAAATTTTAAAGGAAGGGGGTAAATATTATCTTTCTCAAATGAATGTTCAACCATATATACAAGTGAATATTAAGGATGTGTAAAAGGAATATGTAGATCTATAAAAGAATGTGAGAAATGTTCCTTAATTCAACCTTGATTGTGATGGAATAATAAGGTTCAAAAATTGGGTTTGTATTCCTCCCATACTATAATTAAAGAAGGAGCTATTTGATGAGTCTCATAGTTCTTCATTATCTATTCATACTGGAATCACAAAGATGTATAGGGAACTCAAAGATTATTTCTGGTGGGATGGAATGAAAATATATGTTGTTAAATATGTCTCTCGATGCTTAGTTTGTCAATAAGTTAAGGCTAAGAGATAGAAGCCGAAGAGGATTTTACAACCATTACCCATACCAGAATGTAAATGGGAAAACATCACTATGGATTTTGTCATCAAAGTTCTAAAAAATATAAATTTCATAATGTTATAAGGGTTATATTTGATCACCTTATGAAATCAGCACAGTTCATTACTACTAGAGAGGATTTCTCTCTTTATCAGCTATCCAAGATATATGTAAAGGAAGTGGTAAGATTTCATGAAGTACTGCTTTCCAGTATATCTGATCAACATTTGAGGTTTAACAACAATTTCTAGTGAATTATTCAATAGGATATCGATATAGAGTTAAGTTTCAGCACTGTTTATCATCCTCAGATAAACGCTCAGTTTCAGATGACAATTTATACTCTAGAAGACATGTTGAGAGTTTTCTCTATGGATTTCAAACGTGGTTGTGATCATCACCTACCTTTGGAGGAATTTTCTTATAATAATATCTTTCACTCTAGTATTCATATGGATCCTTAAGAAGTCCTCTATGTAAAGAAGTGCAGAAGTCCAAATTGTAGGGATGAAGTTGGGGAAAGAAAGATATTAAGACCTGATATTGTTGATTAAATGGAAGAAAGGGTCAGATCTATTCGATATCACATAAGAGCGGATCAAATTCTACTAAAACGTTATCATGACAACCGATGAAAAGACCTAGTGTTTTAATTAGGTAATAAGGTGTTTCTATGAATATATACGAATAAGAAAGTATTGAGATTTGGAAATAAGGGAAAGATTATCCCTAGGTATATCAGTCCTTTTAAAATTATGGATTGTGTTGGGAAGGTAGCTTACCAATTGGAGCTTCCACCAAATCTATCTCAAGTTCATGATGTGTTTCATGTATCTCTCCTAAGAAATTACATACCTGATCCTTTACAAGAGCTAAACTCAGAAGTTGTACCACTGGATCAAGATATTTCTTATGAAGAACAACTGATAGAGATTCTGGATCACAATGAAAAAGTTTTGTGAATCAAGACCACTCGCTTGGTTAAAGTTTTATGGTAGAACCACTAATTTGTGGAAGCTATATTAGAACTTGAGGATGTGATAAGGCAGAGTTATCCTAATTTTTTTGTTTCCAAATGAAAAATTTCAGGGGTAAAATTCAGTTTAAAGGGGGTATAATGTAACACCAGGATGTTTTTATGAAATATTTTCTTTAAATAATTTTAATGCCTCAATAGTTTTCATTCCACACAATCGTGAGATTAAACGAACTATGAGATGTCCTTAGTAAAAAATAAACATTTTAACCTAGATGTTAGGTTAGTATGAATAAATATAACCAACTTATGAAAATATATAGAGAGTTCATTGGATACCATTTATTTATAAAAATATAAATCAATTATATATTTTTATTTTTGTATTAATAAATTTAGTGAATTATCATTAGTAAATGAAATTAAAGAAATATATATTTTATATACTAAATAAAATATTTTTTATATTCATCCAATAGATATTTTTGTCATAGGGTATGAATAATCGCTATTTGATGTATAAAAACCTATATTTTTAAAAAGGGTAATTTTCCACCTTTTAATGGTGAACCCCTAATAAATAATGATTTTGACACATTAATAATTTTTATATGAAAAAATAAACATGTTATTTTGATGTGGGATATAAAAATTTACTTTGTATGAAATTTTAATATTTTTCTCATAACTTTCAAATTTTTATGAACACTAAAAATACACTAAATTTTAATTGAAAACAAATTTTTTTATTGAAATAATTTATATGGATAAATTATAATATTTAATTGTTTAAAAGTATAAATATAATATATTTTTATCATTAAATATAATGTATGTCATTATCATTAATTTTACAAAGAATTTAAATGTAAAAAAATTTCAATCTTTTGCAATGTTTTAACTTTTAAAGCTCGTTCTCTCTTTCTAACAATGGGATTAATTTTAAATTAATTACTAAAAATTAAGTGTTCTGAATTTTAAAAAATTCATTATATATTTGTAATTATTGGTTCAAAATTATATAAATATCTATATTTTATTTTTGGGTATTATGAGTAGTAACTTCTATAATTTTTATTAATACGGTAAAAGGGTAAATCAGGTAATTAAGGGTAATAATACTATTATAAAATTACTCTAACACTTATCTTAATATCAATGGATGATCTTTTTTACCTAAATCATCCATGAATTGAAATGGTGTCCTTTGGAATCCACTTTCATGATATCATAACATTTATTTATTTTATTTAAATAAAAGTTAAACATGTCTTAATAAATTTTTAATAATTATATAATTTTTAATATAAGGTTATATAGAGGATAAATTAGATTATAAATACCCATTTTAAAAATAAAATGTTTTTTATCGTGATAATTTATTTTTAATTTTTATGAAATAAATAATTACCTTAAATATTTATACTTTATGATGTTGAAATTATTTAAGTGATGAGAAATCAATAAAATAATTATTATTAAAAAGATGATAACCATTAAAAGTCCCAAATACTTTAAAAATATTATTTTTTTAGTATATCTTGACCATAACCATCCATGTATCAAGTTATTAACCCTTTAGAGCCTTATATAAGAGATTATGACACTTATATTATTTTATTTAATGTAATGTTAAAGTTGTCACATTAATAATTTAATAAGTATAACATTTTAAATGTAATATTTTCCAGAATATAAATTCTACTACAAGTATTATTCTAAAATATTTGTGATTTATCTACATAATAGTCTTTAATTTTTAAATTTTATTCAAAAATAAGTATATCAAGTAATTACACAAAATTGATGTAGTAATTATTTTATTAATGAAGAAAACAAATAAATGATATTAAAAATATTAAAATAAATATAATTTAGTATAATTAATATTTATAATTAATATTATAGATTAAATTGATCTATTATAAATATAATAAAATAGATTTTTCAGAGATAACTTATTATCTTAATGTTTTTTAAAATCAATGAATTGAATAGTGTCAAAATTGATAATATTGATTGTTTATGAAAATAATGTTTTATTAAATTATTTAAAAATCATAAAACATTTTTAAAAATATATAATAATTTTTATATGGTCTAAAATGTTCTAATTTACTTATTTATTCTCTAATTTACTGCAAATAAGTAAATATTTCACCCTTCTAATATTGAAATATTTGTTATCTTAATTAAAATTAAATAGAATAACTACTTGTTAATTAAAATAAAAATGTTTAAATTGATAGATAAACATGTCAAAATTTTATTTTTTTATGATATTACAACCCTATTCCATATCATATTTGAAATTGGGACATTTTGGTGGTTTTTGGATTGGGTTAGATTTTATTATAAATTAATATTTTTGGAGATCCCAAAAGTGATTTTCACCTCAATTATAAAAAGGCACCTACTCCCTCACATATTCACTTCACTTTGAGCCTTAAAGCTCATATATACCTATATATTTTACTTTCTCAACTTCCCTAGTCACATTCTGGAGGTTCTGGTCTTCTTCAAAGACCATATCTAGTGCTTTAAGAGGAGATTTATATGGAGCATGTCGAGAAAGTGGTAATCTCCTCTTCTGATTCTTTAAAACTTATTTCTTATCCTACTTCCTCTTAATGAGTTGTTTAATTATAAGTTAATAACTAAATTATCACTTATATACTGAAATTTTATTATGATTATGAAATAACCATATTCCACCTTTTATCCATCTTACTAAAAACAAAATCATCACGTGTATGTACGTATGACTTACCGTCTTCATGCTATGGTGTAATATATTTTTCACCACCACCTTACTTAGATGGATATAATTATAGAAATAATAACTATATATAATTATTATAACATGATATTTATTCTTAAATATTATACATAATACACTTAAATACCATTCAAAAATTATGGGAATGATATAGTCACTAGTGCTTACGTACGGCCTACCATCTCCACAATGCGATGTGATTCATTCTACACGATCATCATTAAATCATGATTATGTAAATTAATGGAATGAATAAATAATATATATATATATTATACTAATATCATTTTTTAAATGATATAACTATAACCAATGAATAGGAACAAGAAATTATCCAACAAAATATCTGTAAGAAAATAAAGAAGTTGACACCCGATGGACGAGTAATAGTGTTACTAACAAATGGATGATAATATGATCATATATGATATCATAAAAATGAATATGATTCTGAAATAAGTGAATGAAAACATTTAACTCATTATATAGGTGTTTTGGATAAATATAAAGTAAATCGAACTTAAGGTAAGTGATAATTTTGTAATCTCATTATTATCTGAGATCATTTATACATAAGTATTTACTGGAGTATATTTATCATCCACATCTGTGTTTCCTAAATATGTATTAAAAAATATTTTTTATATCCTTCTAAAGTTGTTTAAATTAAATTTCAATCATTTTTGAGTTTTTATTAAATGTTATTAAAATAATCTTTTATCATTTTTGGTATGAGGTATTTTTTGACTTTCTGAAAAAAAAAGTACGAGAAGAATGTTCTCTTTTAACTTATATAAAATGAAATTATTTTTACACTTTAATAAGACCTTATTTAGATGAATCTTAATTTACAATATTTCAAGTATATTTTCAAATAAGTTCTTTTCTTTTAAAATTACACATCATTTTGAGAAAAGAAAATGTTTCAAAAGAATAAAAGGTATTTTCCTTAAGAATTAATTTCAAGTGTTTTATCAAAATTATTTTCCATCTAAGATGAAATTATTTACATAGATTTATTTTCATATACCTATTATTACTATGATTTTAATATGTTTATAATGGAATTATATTAATGGAATCCATTTGTTTTATATATATTATAATGGAATGATGTTTAAGTGACCCCTTTTATTCCTTGGGTTATATATGATGAATGATTTATGTTTTTGTGGAACATGTAAGAATAATTTCATTATAAGATGGGTGGGATCTATATCTCCCTCTAGTGAATTGGGTAAATATTTATATCTCATGAGATATACATGGTTGGAATAGGAAATGATCTTGGTTCAGTAATATAGGGCAGGAATGAGGAATGAACTCGGTTCAATAAAGGAATTTGTCCACTGTGATTGTATTGGAAATAATCCATTACTAATATGAAATGAAAGAACAATGGAACAGTACCACTAAAAATATATTTTCAGTTCTCTAATGTTTAAAACAGGATAAGTCATCTTCACATTCTATCGTTTTGAAGGTGAATCTAATCAGTAGTGGAAGCTTATCAAGAGTAGGAGTCAAGGAGATGAAATTGAATCTCTAGAATGGGAAAAGTTCAAGAAAAAATTCTTCAATAAGTAAATTACTAAAATTATACAAAAAAATATGGATAAGGAGGTCCTTGAACTTAAGAGAAAGGAAGATGAATTTTTTGGTACCTATGAAGAAAATTTTATAAGACTTGCATGGTGCACTTCTAGAATTATTGTCCAACATGAGATTAAAATATATTAATTCTTTAGTGGCTTAAAACCAATTATTTGAAGGGAATTATCCATAAGAGACTTCAATATCTATGAGGAAATTTTTTGATGTGCTCTCAAGGTTGAGATAGAGATTGGAGTAACCCATTGGTCCTATGGGTTTGATAAGAAGAGAAAAATGGAACTCAAGGTAAAATATAAAGACCAAAAATAAAATAAGATGAATTTTACTTTATTCTCAAAGTGTGGAAATAAACATAGAGTAAATTGTGTTAAAGTAACTAGAAAATTTTTTAAGTTTGGGGGAGAAGGTCATCAGGTAGTTTAATTCCAAAGTAATGGGAAAAGATTTCTAATGATGTGAATAGAGAAAATGATACACATAATGAACCTCCTACATTTCAGTGTAACAAGTTCAATGAAATGGGTAATTATGTCAATAAATCCCTTACCCAAGGTTTATTAATGATGATCAACATCAGTAAACTCTTAAGTCCAAAGACAAAGGAAAGTCACATGAAATCATTATCGGTGATGTGGAGTATGATAATGAAGTGGTGAAAGGTACATATACCATTCCCTCTAAAGTAGGAAATGTTTTATTTGATTCTGGATCCACCCATTCATTTATTTATGAATAATTTTATAAGGGTATCTCTATATTACCTAAACAATTATATGTTGAGTTAGTTGTGACAACTCCTAATGGAACAATTGTTACATCATAATTTTATAATTCTTATCCAGTTAAATCTTGTGGGAAATTACTTCCCAAAAATATTTTTATCCTTACTGTAGTGGAATTTTATGTGATTATTAGCATGGATTTGATTCTTATATATGTATCTCATATCAATTTCCAAGGAAGGGAAGTCACATTTCATATTCCAGATCAATTTATGATCATCTATCGATGCAATAATGAATGTAACCTTCCAGTAGAAATTTCTTCCATATTATGGGTCCAAATTCCTATAAATGAAAGTTATGTATCTAAAATATTTGGAGAGAAAATCACAATTAAGAATAAACCTATTTTATGGGAGTTTGATGATGTCTTTTTAGAAGAATTTCTTGGTCTTCCACTAATTCTTCAGGTTGAGTTTTCAAAAGAAATAACACCGGGTGCTATGCCTATTTCAAATACACCTTATAGAATGGACCCAATTTAGTTATAGTAATTAAAGAATAAAATCCAAGATAATCTTGAAAATTGATTCATAGACCCTAGTGAATCACTTTGGGGTGCACCTATTCAATTTTTTAAGAAGAAAGATCGATCAATGAGACACTGCATTGATTTTCGATAACTTAACAAGATCACTATCAAGAACAAATATCGTCTTCCCCACATTGATGACTTATTTGACCAACTACATAGAGCTAAATACTTTTCCAAGATTTATCTTCATTTAGGATATCATCAACTAAGGGTTAAAAAGGAGGATATACCAAATATAGCATTCCATACAAGGTATAGACAGTGAATTTATAGTGATGTCTTTTGGTCAAACTAATGCACCATCTATCTTCATGGATCTAATAAATAGAGTCTTTAGATAATATCTTGATAATTTTATGGTAGTCTTTATAGATGATATTCTTTTCTATTTGACGATTAAGGAAGACTGTGAAAATCACTTGAGATTTGTACTGAAGACCCTGAGAAAGGAGAAGTTTTATAAAAAATTTACCAAGTCTGAATTTTGGTTTTAGAAAGTTTCATTTTTGGGTCACATAATATCAAGAGAGGGGATGTCTGTGGATCCATAAAAAACTAAAGTTATTGAAATTAAGCTAAGACCAACAACAGTAACTGAGATCTAAAGTTTTCTTGGTTTGGCTGGATATTATCAACGTTTTGTGAAATATTTTTCATGATTATCTAATCCACTCGCCATATTGAATTAGAAAGAAGATAAGTTTTTTTGGGTAGAGGAATGTGAAGAAAATTTAAAAGATCTAAAAATAATGTTATTCAGTGCACCTGTGCTCACACTACCTTATAGTAGAGAAAGGTTTGTGATCTATAGTGATGCATCCAAGAAGGGGTCGGGTTGTGTTCTCATTCAAAACGATATGGTTATAGATTATGCCTGACGATAATTGAAAATCAATGAGAAAAAATTCCTAACTCATGATTTTTAGTTATCTATGGTAATAATTGAATTAAATATATGGATTCATTATATTTATAGTGAAATATGTGATATTTATACTGATCAAAAAATTTTAAATTATATTTTCACACAAAAGGATTCAAATATTCACCAACGAAGATGGTTAGAGTTGAATAAAGATTACAACTACACATACATTACCACCCTAGGGAAGATAACCAGGTGGAATATGCTTTGAGTTGAAAAGACCATGTTATCCTATGAATGATGAGGATCAAAAAAGATCCAATATTTATGGATTTGCAAAGGATGGTTCTTGAAATTTTAAAGGAAGGGGAGAAATCTTATCTTTCTCAAATGAATGCTCAACCATCTATACAAATAAAGATTAAGGAGGTACAAAATGAATATGTAGAGATACAAAATAAGGTGAGAAATGTTCCTGAATTCAACCTTGATTGATATAGAATAATAAAGTTCAAGAATCAGGTTTGTATTCCTCCCATACCAGAATTAAAGAAGTGGATATTGGATGAGGCTCATAGTTATTCATTATCTATTCATCCTAGAATCACAAAGATGTATAGGGACCTAAAAGAGTATTTATGGTGGAATGGAATGAAAAGAGATGTTGTAAAATATGTCTCTTGCTACTTAGTTTATCAGCAATTTAAGGATGAGAGATAAAAGACTAGAGGATTATAAAACTATTACCCATACTATAATGGAAATGGGAAAACATCACTATGGAATTTGTTATCAGATTCCCAAAACATCTAAAGGAAACAATGCTATATGGGTTACTGCTAACTACCTTAGGAAGTTAGCACACTTAATTTTTATTAGAGTTGATTTCACTCTTGATCATCTTGCCACAATATATGAAAATAAATTTGTGAGATTTCATAGAGTACCACTTTCCATTATATCTAGTCAGGATTTGAGGTTTACCTCAAAGTTATGGTGAAGTCTTCAGAAGGTTCTAGATATAGAGTTATATTTTAGTACAACTTATCATTCCCAGACAAACGGTCGGTCTAAGAGGACAATTCAAACTATAGAAGACATGTTGGGAGCTTTCTCTATTGATTTCAAAGGTGGTTGGGATCAACACCTATCTTTGGTGGAATTTTCTTACAACAATAACTTTCACTTCAGTATTAAGAAGGCTCCTTATGAATCCATATATGGAAAGAAGTGTATAACTCCAACTTGCTGGGATGATGTTGGGGAAAGAAATCTTTTAGGACCTTATCTTATTATGAAATGGCAGAAAAGGTCATATATATTTACCAACATAAAATAGAATATCATAGTTGAAAAAAAATTGTGTTGATAACCAACGAAAAGACCTGGAGTTTGAATTGGGTGACAAGGTGTTTCTATAAATATCTCCCTGGAAGAGAGTAGTGATATTTGTAAATAAGTTAAAGTTAAGAACTAGGTATATCTATCCTTTTGAAATTATGAATCGTGTTGGAATGGTATTTTATCGATTGGTGATTCCACCAAATCTACCTTGATTTGATGATGTGTTTTATGTATCTCTCCTGAGAAATTATATAATCAATCCTTCACATGTACTAAACTCAGAATTCATACCACTAGAGAAAGATCTTTCTTATAAATAACAACCGATAGAGATTCTAGATCATAGAAAAACAATTTGCAAAACAAAACCACTCACTTGGTTAATGTTTTGTGGAGGAACAAACACTTTGAGGAAGCTACATGGGAACCTGAGGATGTTATGAGGAAAATTTAGCCTCATATGTTTGTTTTCCAATGATTAATTTCAGGGGTAAATCAGTTTATGGGGGGTAGAATGTAACACCCTGATGTTTTTTTGAAATATTTTCTTTTAATAATATTTATTCTTCAATAGTTTTGATTGCACACAATCATGAGTTTAAATGAACCATGAGATGCCCTTATTATAAAATGACCATTTTAACCAAGATGTTAGGTTAGTGGGAATAAATATAACTAGCTTATGAAAATATATGGTGAGTTCATTGGCTTCCATTTATTTATAAAAAAATAAAAAACAATTATATATTTATTTTTTGTATTAATAAATTTAGTGAATTACTATTAGTTAAAAAAATTAATGAAATATATGTGTTATATAATTAATGAAATATTTTTGATATTCATCCAATAGGTATTTTTTTCATTGGGTATGAATAAACCGTATTTCATGTATTAAAACCAATATTTTTCAAAAGGGTAATTTTCAGCCTTTTAATGGTGAACCCCTTTTAAATTAGGATTTTGACACATTGATAAATATTATATTAAAAAATAAACATGTTTTTTAGAAGTGGGATATAAAAATTAACTATGGAAGAAATTTTAATATTTTTCTCAAAAATTTAAAATTTTGATGAATAGTAAAATACACTAAATTTCAATTGAAAACAACTTATTTTAATGGAAATAATTTATATAGATAAATTATAATATTTAATGGTTTTAAATTATAAATATAATATATTTTTATCAGTAAATATAATTTATGTCATTAGCATAAGTTTTACAAAGAATTCAGATGTAAAAACATTTCAATCTTTTGTAATGTTTTAACTTTTAAAAAATGTTCTCTCCTTCCAACAATGATATTAATGTTAAATTAATTACTATAAATTCTGTGTTTTGAATTTTAAAACCCGGATTCCATATTTGGAATCATTAGGTCCAAATTATTTAAATATTTTTATTTTATTTTTAGGCATTATTAATAGTAACTTCATTAATTTTTATTAATATGGTAAAAGGGAAAATCAGGTAATTAAGGGTAAGAATACCATTATAGAATTAACCTAAAACTTATATTTATATCATTGGGTGAGTTTTTTTTGAAATAAGTCAACCTTGGGTGGAAATTTTGTCCTTTGGAAGCTACTTGGATGAAATTAGGACATTTAATTTGTTTAATTTAAAGAAAATTTAAATATATCTTACTCAAATTTTAATAATTATATAATTTTTAATATAAAGTTATACCAATGATAAATTCAATTATAAATACTCATTTAAAATATAATTTTTTTATTTATCAAGATAACTTATTTGTAATTTTTAGTAAATAAATAATTACCTTAAATATTTATAGTTTAATGATGTAGAAATTATTTAAGTGATGGGAAATAAATAAAATAATTATTATTAAAATGACAATAACCATTAAAAAACCTAAAAATTTGAAAAAAATATTAATGGTTGAGTATATATCAATCATAACCATACAAGGGTCTATTTATTAACCATTTGGATCTTTATAGAATATATTGTGACACTTAAATTATGTTATTTAAAGTGATGTTAAGGTTTTCACATTCAAAATTTAATAAATATAACATTTTAAATGTTGTATTTTACAAAATATAAATTCAACTAAAATTATTATTCTGAAATTTTGTAGATTTATATTCATCATAGTATTTTATTTTTTATTTTTTATTAAAGAAATTATTATATAAAATAATTACACAAAATTGATGTAGTAATTATTTTATTAATGGAGAAAACAAATAGATGTTATTAAACATATTAAAATAAATATAATTTTGGATAATTAATATATCTAATGAATTTTATATATTACCTTTACATCTTAGAAATATAATTAAATATTTGGTTCTGAGTTAACTTGTTGTCATAATATTTTTAAAAATCAATGAATTCAATGGTGTCAAAATTGACACCATTGATTATTTATCAAAATAATGTTTTATTAAATTATTTAAAAATCATAAAGCATTTTTTAAAAATATATTATAATTATTATATGGTTTAAAATGTTATAATTTACTTATTAATGGTATAATTGATATCAAATAGGTAAACATTCCACCCTTTTAATATTGAAATATTTATTATATTAATTAAAATTAAATAAAATAACTAAGTGTTAATTAAAATGATAATTTTTAAAATGATATAAAAACCTGTCAAAATTTTATTGGGTGATGGTATTACAACCCATATCATCTCATATTCTAAACTGTGATATTTTTTAGGTTTTTTGAATGGGATTTGAATTTATTATAGATCAATATTTTTGGAGATCCCAAAAGTGCCCCTCACCTCTATTATAAAAGGGAACCTCCTCCCTCACCTATTCACTTCACTTTGAGCCTTCAATATTGGTCTTACCCTACCCTTTTCCATTATAAACTTCCCTTGTTTCATTATAGAGGTTTTTATATTCTTAAAAGTCCATATATGGTGCTTTAAATGGAGATTTAGAGGGAGCGCATTGAAGAATAGTTAATAACCTCTAATTATTCTTTCAAATTTATTTCTTCTTGTACTTCCTATTCATGATTTATTTCATTATAAAGTAATAAATACAGTATCACTTGTATGCTAAAATGTTATTTTTATTATTAACAACCATATTCCACCTTCAATCAATTCTACAAAAAACGAAATCCCCATGTGTGCATACGTACGGCTTACCATATCCATGTTGTGGTGTAATCTATTTTTCACCACCACATTACTTTTATGGGTATTATGATGGAAATAATAACTATATATGATTATTATAATATTATATTTATTTTTAAATATTATACATCATCCTCTTCAATACCATTCAATAATTTTGGGAATGATATCATCGCTCGTGCATACGTAAGGCCTACCGTCTCCATGATGCGATGTGATTCATTCTACATGATCTTCATTAAAGCATAATTATATAAATGAATCGAATGAATAAATATGATATATATTATAATAATATCGATTTTTAAATTATATAACTATAACCTATGAATAGGAACAAGGACATATCCGAAAAAACATACGTAAGAAAATAAAAAAGTTGACACCCAATGGACGAGTAATAATATTACTAACAAATGGATGATAATATGATCATATATGATATCATAAAAATGAATATGATTCTGAAATAATACAGTGAAATTCTTTAAATCATTATACAAGAGGTGTAGATACATACAATGGAAATTGGACCTAAGGTAAGGGATAGTTTCGCAATCTTATTATTATCAAAGATCATTTATACGTAAGTATTTATTGGGGTATATTTATTTCCACATCTATATTTCCAAAATATGTATTCCAAAATATTATTTCTATCCTTCTAAAAATTTTTAAAGTCAATTTTATCCATTGGTTAGTTTTTATAAAATGGTATTAAAGGAATCTTTTTTTGTTTCTGGTACGAGGTACTTTTTGACTTTCTGACAAAAGTACGAGACGAATGTTTTCTTTTAATTTATGCAGCATAAAAGAATTTTTATGATTTTATAACACCTTATTTTCAGGAAGATTACTCTACATGATTTCAAGGATATTTTCAAATAAATTATTTTCTTTTAAAATTATGTGGTATTTTGACAAACAAATGTTTTGGGGGAAGAAAGGATATTTTACTCAAGAATTAATTTCATGTGTTTTATCAAAATTATTTTCCATCTAAGATTGTATTCTCTAAATAGGGTTATGTTTAAATCCTTATTATTACTATGATTTTATTTTTTTTATGATGGAATACTATTTATGGAATCCATTTGTTTTATATGTATTATAATGTAATCATGTTTAATAAACCTCTTTTATTCCTTAGGTTATGCTATGATGAATGATTTATATTTTTGTGGCCCACATAATAATGATTTCATTATTAGATGGTTGGGACCTATATCTACCTCCAATTAAATAGGTAAAGATTTATATCTCATGATATAGATATTTCTGGAATGGGAAATGATCTTGCTTCAGTAATACAGGGTTGGAATAAGGAGTCAACTCAATTCAATAATGATCTTTTTCCACTATGATAGTCTTGGCAATGAGCCTTGACTAATATGAAATGATTTTCTATGCTTATGTGTATGCCACAAAACTTTATGTCTTATGTTATAAATTTTCATATTACGTTCATTAATTCTTATGAACTTTTATGATTTATCCCATGGCATGATATCACGATTTTTCATATACATGATAAGATTTTAAAATGTTATGTTTTTATGTATTATGATTATTATAAGATTGATATCTCCCTTGTTTACCATTTTCACGACCCAATCCTACCCAGGCTCAAGCCGCAACTACCCCAAGCCTGCCTCCATAGGCCAGGGGCTGGCGATAAGCACCGAAGGCTAAACAACTTGGGGAGGCCTTTGCCTGAGTACCTGTACACACACACGCGGCACACTCAATGCAAAAGTGTAGAGTAAAAGAAAAGACAATAAATAAAAAGGGCAGATGCTATAAATAAACAACAAATTGCATCTACCTCTAAAAGTAAAAAACTAAAAGTTGAAGGTAAACTGAAAAGAAACGGGGAAAAACATGCACCCAACCAGAAAAGGTGCCATAACCCGGCAACAGGTAAACAAAATAAAAACAGCTGGAAGGTTCCCCCACCAGGAACTCGACTACGACCACCACACGCGGTCCAAGCTCCTGAACTCCTAAGCTCCACTGAAGTCACGACCAACCTGTCTGTCGTCTGCAAGGGCAGACCAATTTTGGGAAAATCCCAAGAAGGATTGAGTATAAGAATACTAGGTAGGATACCCCGAAGGCTCGAGGGAGCAACAAAGGAGGTATCGAAGGGTGATCAGTATAGCAAATAGGGAAAAGTAAAGGGGTACAATAGAGAGTGCAGTAAGAGTAAAACAAGGATTACAGTAAATATTACAGCTCAACCCAATAAGAGAAAGGAGGTAGACTCATCCAGACATAAGGAGTTGAAAATGTTGAGAATATGAACTTCTCGTCGAGTCTTCGCTACCTATAGAAGGAGAGTAGACTAGTCCAACCACGAGAATCTAGACACAGAAAGCATGTGGCATACCCCACGCGTCTTCGCCTCTCCTGGAAGGAGAGTAACCAAACTCAAGAAGTGGGTACTAGAATAGGGTAAATACATATACATATGCTCAACAAGAAGCCCGAACAAGGTCTTAAGGGGATCTCCATCCCGTAGCTCAGCCCAAGAAAGTGAGTAGACAACAGTCCCAGAAGTAAACACCATCGATGCCCAGCATCCCGCATGTCTGCCCTGAACCGCAAGTCAAGGGGCTCAAATCACCACACCTAGAAACTATCCACTTTGGGTGGCACTGACTCACCTACACGGTTTTAGGTCGCGTCACAAGGACGCATCTTGTTGGGGAAAGCGCCCCTCATACTTGAGAATTCTGGGGAAAGTCAAACCACACCTCGACTCTGTCACCTAGTCGAGAGAACACCTCAAAGTCAAGTTGTCACATCACCGACCAGTACAACCAAGGGTCCCGCTCTGGTATTCACGGAGGAATAGCTACAGACTGGCCTGGTAGAAAGGACTGATTCTGAAAGTAGTCATCGGGTAACCCACTACCCAGCCCCGCTGGAGGGTAGACCCTAAGAGGTCGTCGGGTAAACCACTACCCAGTATCTGCTGGAGAGTAAGCCCTACGTAGTCGAGCAACCCATTGACCAGTCTCTACTAGAGGGTAAACCCTAAGTAGAGCGACCCACTGCCCAGACTCTACTGGAGGGTGAACCCTAAGTAGTCGAGCAACCCACTGCCCAGTCTCTGTTGGAGGGTAAACCCTGAGTAGTTGAGCAACCCACTACCTAGTCTCTGTTGGAGGGTAAACCCTAAGAGCAACCCACTACCCAGTCTCTACTAGAGGGTAAACCCTCAAGAAGTCGATGAGTAACCCACTGCCTAGCCCTGTTGGAGGATAAACCCGAAACTGCTCTGGCCATCCCTACTGAAACAACCACACTGGACAGCCCTACTGGAAACAACCTCCTGGGTAGAGGATCAGTGCCCGCATAATGTGTTTGTCACACTAAATAGATAAGAACTCTACCAAGGAACATGAAAATATGGGATAATCTCCCCAGGCCTCTAAAGGTGATTACGCTCCAATCCACTAAGTCACTGTCAAAAAGGACCGAGACAGATCATCCTAGAAAGAGGGGAAAACATCCGCAGTGTACGAACACACGTAGTCGTAAATGGTGTTGTATTCTGATGAAAGGGCATCGTATTGAAACCCCTCATAGCTGAAGAAACATAGGAACAAACAATCTCTCTGTCGGCTAAACCATCGAAAACAAAACCAGGGAGAGACCACTCAGCCCTACTGGTCAAACAAAAGAGCATCGGGCCAGGGGAAAACTCCACCCTTCTGGTCAAACAAACGAGCACAGAGGGACCCTCTGTGTAGTGTGAGGTCAAAGTATGTAAAGTATAACACGGCACGCACATGGGACCCATACGACGTGTGGCCCCATCTCAACCCCAACCAAGTGTACAAACGTTCTCAGGTACAAACATCCCCAACATGTACCTCCAAGTATTCCCGTATACTCCCAAAGTATACCACGTCTCCAACCCTAAGTCTATCGTGCACATGGCACCCCAACGTCAACGCGAAGGGCATAAATGTAAATTCACCAACTTTCCACCTCATCATCCCAGGCACGGCCAACCACATCTCATTAAGCATTTACTCCACTCATATGGGAGTGCACGTGATCACGCACCAAGGGTTCTTTGCAAGCATTGCGGAAAGAACCACCAGCGATACGCCTTTCATGTTTCCACATTTGATGAGATCTCAAAGGAAACTCTTCACATCCTAATGAATTTCACCGTTGTAATCCTCACAGAAAAACATGCGAGATAGGCTATTTATTCACCTCAAACGGATATCTGACAGAAAAGTCGCCAACTCCGCTTTACGCCTGAACGACGTCTCGTGGTCCTGAGCCTCGGCCCCAAAAACAGTTGGGCGCATCGCACCATTGTGATCCCCTTGGGAAAACACGTCAAAATCACTACTCACTTGAGTGCAACGGATATCCGGAGAAAAAGATGCATTTTGGCACACCGCACACAAGCGGTGCTTCGTGGGACCCGCAACCCGGTCCAGAAACACAACGAACAGATCACACCGTTGCGATCCTCTCGAAAAAGTACACAAGATGGACTATTCACTCATCTAAAACGGTCACCCGGTGACAGAGATGGAAAATCTCCATCAATGCCCAACAGCCCTTTCGGGGCCCACACTAGCGTGCAGAATTAGAGCGGGTGGATTGCACTATTGCAATCCCCTTGGAAAAACATCCAGAATCGACTACTCACATGCCCCGAACGGACGCCCAATGAGAAATTCGCTAAACATTGCTCGCAGCTCAAAAGACGGGTCGTGGGGCCCATGCTTCAACTCTAGGTTTAATGCCCGAAACCACCCTGGAAAAATTCGCACCGGTTCCAGGTTCCTAATGCCGCTGATGGCGCTCAAAACAGACGTCAGACGCGTCCACGCCGTCCAAAATAAGAATCCCTGAGGAAAACGCTCGTCCACTTAACATCGCGCTGTGGAATCAATCCCCACGTCTCAGAAGTTAAAAATTCCTGAGACCATCTAAAAAGCATTGTCTCGATGCCAAGAAGACACTACCGCATACGGCAGGCAAAACGGACACCTGTAGCGAAAATGACGGGTGTCCGAAGTCGGAGGGGGCGAACCCCTCCCCCCTGGACAGGACTGGCTGGGTCCGGCCAGTCAGACCGGTCAGGTCCGGGCCGCGTCTCACCCACATGGCCCTGCCGTGGACTCTGGGTCCACATCGTGCCAACCGTCCATGAGGTCGGTCGCGGTCCTCCGTGGAGACCCGCTGAACGCGGGACTTTGTCGCCTCGTGGGGTCACGCGCCATGACACAGCCTCGCCGTCGCGCCAGCCAGCACCGACGGCTCCTTGCGCTCCCTCTCCCGCGGCCACCCCGCCTCAGCCGACACCACCACTCGCCCGCATGGAGAAGTGGTTGCACCGCCGCCTTAGCCCGCTGCCGGAGCCCGCCGCCGCGCCGCCTCGGTCCGTCGTCGCGCCGCCTTGCCGGAAAACAAAGAAATGGCCGGAAAAAATTCTCAGGGCCACCCTGGACACCCCAAAACTCTAGAATTCGATCTGAAAGGATCGTTGGGAAGATAAAATCAAGACTTATGCAACCAGGGGCTTCTCCCGATGAACGGACAGCAATTATACACTATAATTTGAGATCAAAGTAGGTACGGAAATAACAAAAAGTAAACGCGCAAGTCCTACCTTGATGGGCATATCCCAGAGCTTCACCGACGGTCTGACAGAGTTGTCGCGCCTCACCGGAGTGGAGGAGGATAGGGGAGGAGCTTCTACTTTGTTGGGAGCTCCTTGCTCCAGGGAAAAACAACAAACAAGGGGGGAGAAGTGTTTAAATAGAAAACACTTAAACTCTCTCCCCATCGGTCTCGTACCCGAACCCTCAGCAGGGTCAAGGTTAAGCCTCCCCTAGGGTAAACACCACCTATCGAGAACAACGGAGGTCTCAGAATTCTAATCCGAGACCCCATTCAAAAGTTATTAAACCTAACGCCCGAGGCCGCCAAATTACGAAAACGCTCCTGGGGCCATTTTTCGCTGACGGCCCGTGCCCGCAAAACTTATACCCCACCTAGGGTAAAAGGTACCCTCCTAACTCAATGGTGCCCTCGTTTTTCCAATCTGAGTCACCGTGTAAGAGATACTTGAGTTAAGCCGTTAAATGAATAAATTAATTATTTAATTTATCCGTTTAACGTTCCGAAAGTGAGCGAGGGGTCCAAACATCCCGCGCCGACATGTTTTATGTCATTCCTAGGGTAAACACCCCATTATGGACCCATTTGTACACTCGGATCTCTGATCTGAAGCACCGTTTAAGAGTTATCCCATTTATTTGGCGTTCCTAGTGTGAACGCACGGAAAATTTAATTCTGGCCACACTGGGGCTCGGAATCCCACGTCGTCTGAAGGTGCTGCTCTGTAATAACATTAAGAATATTCCAAAGTATTTTATAGCCAAATACCAGGTTCTTACATCATTTCCTCCTTCAAGATTTCCATCCCCGAAAAGAAAAACTAGGGGAACAACTCAGGGTAATAAGCCCACACCTGGCTCTCCCGTACCCAGAAGAACTCCTGCACAGTTCTGAACCACCGCACACAGACCAAAGGATTGATCTGTTTCACGAAATGTCTACCATTGTTAATGACGTGTATAGGAGCACGCACCCATCTCCCTGGGAAATTCTCACGGGAGACATCGTGCACCCACTCTAGACTTTGGGGTTATGGCAAGGTGGTAGGGAACCTCACCATCCCTTCACACGTTCTCAAATAGTCCGAAGGACCCCGGGGGTAGCTCACCTCCCCGATCGAACCTCTACGTCGCACGTTGTGACTGGAATCACCACCCGCACCTGGAACAAGGACCGATGATTACCTCCTTCAGAACATCTATATGGTGAAACACCCAAGGATATTTGGTCACGCAAGGTTATATAGTCTATGTCTCGCAACCAAGACTCTCTTACACGCTCAGAGAGCGAAGGAGTCAACACCATCGACTAAAGAAAAGGTCTTGCATCTTTTTACCTTACCAACACAAGGCCATTCCGACGCCCTGCTTCACCCCGGTAACACCTCAAACAAGGATTAGGGAGAAAATAATTTCACACACATAGTCTAACAATTCTACTGCAAAAATTATAAGAGCTATAGAGCGCACCTCTCATCACCTCATGCTCTGCAGGATCGTAGACGTCCAAAGCTCACGGCTGTCTGCGGTCCCAACTGTCAGCTCTCAGAGCCTGATTTGGACTTCCTAGTGGTGATGGGAAGACCTCGTAATGTTATCCTCCACTTCCAACTCCTCCCGCTCCTCTACTAGCACCACCTCTCTAGGTACTACTCCGATCACAGCGCTGCCTCCGTCGCGGTGGTGCACCTATTACCACCTCCAAATGTAAGACGTGAAAAGAAGATCTCGATCACCAACGCCTGCTACAACACCCCAGAATAAGTTAGAATGCCCAAGGTTACTATGATAGCACATATATCTCTACGGAGACCCTGCACAAACTTCCGCGCTCAGGGGTTTCCATTATGGATCAAGTCCGGGTAAAAGCGTGCACGGTCTGCAAAACTAGTCGCGTACTCGGCCACCGCCATCCCTCCCTGCTGAAACTGCAGAAGCTCCTAGATCTGAATGGAGAATAAGCAGGAGGATAAAATCCTCATGAAACAATAACTGAAAGTTTCCCCATGAAAGAAATGACTCGTCAAGAAACTGAGTCACTAGACTCCACCAATGCCAAGATGCCCCGTGAAAAAGGCTAGCGGCCAAAGCCACTATAAGATCTATCGGTGTCTGAACAAGACTGATAAGGTGAACCACTATCTATAGCCAAACCTCTAATTCCTGAGAGTCTAACGCACAACCAAACCTCAGCAGTCTCTGCCGCTAGAACTCGCGAAGCACGCTTAACCTGCGCTCAAACTCAGTCTGCTCTGCTGAAGCTGTCTGCTGCTCAACAGGTGGGGGGTGCTGCTACCGGACCACCTAGATAGAGGGGCTCGCATGATGGGTCCTGGACTATGGCCTCGTAGCTCACAAGGTCATCTTCACGAACCAAAGCTGGTATCCTGGTTGGCTGTCTTCACGGAGACATCCTGAATATTATCAAGGAGTGTCGCGATCAGATGAGCATATATGTATATCACAACAACAACAATGATGGGGAGTTTACTTAAGATAGACAATCAAGACTCAATCCTACGTGATGCACAAACCAATTTTCCCTGAAACGAGTGTCACCGCATGCCAAGTCGACAAGCAGGTTATCAGGGTTCTGTTGAATGGATACGTCAGTCGTCGCACCATCACTGGACTCCCTGGCCTGAGAGCCGCTCTCGAGAAACATTAACATTGTTGCCCTAAATCCCAACCAATTCCTTTTTAGGGACGTCCAAACATCACCCCAAGAAACAAACCACCTATGATACCACTTTTTCACGACCTAACCCTACCCGGGCACGAGCCACAACTACCCCATGCCTGCCTCCATAGGCCAGGGGCTGGCGACAAGTGCCGAAGGCTAAACAACTCGGGCAGGCCTTTTACTGAGTACTTGTACACACACACACGCAACACACTCAATGAAAAAGTGCAGAGTAAAAGAAAAGAAAAGTAAAGAAAAAGGGAAACTACTATAAATAAACCACAAAGTGCATCGACCTCTAAAAGTAAAAAGTAAAAGCTGAAGGTACACTAAAAAGAAAAGGGTAAAAACACGCACCCAACCAGAAAAGGTGCCACAACCCGGCAACATGTAAACAAAAGAAAAACAGCTGGAAGGGTCCCCCACCTAGAACCCGACTACGACCACCGCACACGGTCCAAGCTCCCGAACTCCTAAGCTCTACTGAAGTCATGACCAACCTGTTCGTCGTCTGCAAGGGAGCACCAAGTGCGGGCAAATCACAAGAAGGGGTGAGTATAAGAATACTCAGAAGGATACCCCGAAGGCTCGAGGGAGCAACAAAGGAGTTATCAAAGGGTGAGCAGTAGAGCGAATAGGGAAAAGTAAAGGGGTACAACTGAGAGTGTAGTAAGAGTAAAACAAGGAGTGTAGTAAAGAGTCCAGTTCAACCCAAAAAGAGAAAGGAGGTAGACTCATCCAGACACAAGGAGTTGTAAATAGTGAGAAGATGATCTTCTCGTCGAGTCTTCGCTACCTATAGCAGGAGAGTAGACTCTTCCAACCACGAGAAGCTGGACATAGAAAGCATGTGGCATACCCCAGGCATCTTCGCCTCTCCTAGAAGAAGATTAACCAAACTCAAGAAGTGGGTACTGGAACAGGCTATATACATATACATATGCTCAAAAAGAATCCCAAACATGGTCGTAAGGGGATCCCATCCCGTAGATCAGCCCAAGAAAGTGAGTATCCAATAGTCCCAGAAGTAAACACCATCGATTCATAGCATCCGGCACGTCTTCCCTGAACCGTATGTCAAGGGGATCAAATCACCGCACCTCAAAACAATCCTCTTTGGGCGACACTAACCCTCCCTCATGATTTTAGGTCGCGTCACAAGGACGTGTCTCGGTGGAGAAAGCGCCCCTCATACTTGAGAGTTCTGGGGAAAGTCAAACCACACCTCCACTATGTCACCCAGTTGAGAGAACACCTCAAAGTCAAGTTGTCACATCACCGACCCATACAACCAAGGGTCCCGCTCTGATAGTCACAGAGTAATAGCTATAGACTAGCCTGGTAGAAAGGACTGAGTCTGAAAGTAGTCGCCAGGTAACCCACTGCCCAGCCCCACTAGAGGGTAGACCCTAAGAGGTCATTGGGAAACCCACTTCCCAATATCTGCTAGAGGGTACGCCCTACGTAGTCGAGAAACCCACTACCCAGTCTCTACTAGAGGGTAAACCCTAAGTCGAGCGACCCAATGCCCAGTCTCTGCTGGAGGGTAAACCCTGAGTAGTCGGGCAACCCACTGCCCAGTCTCTGCGGGAGGGTAAACCCTGAGTAGTCGAGTAACCCACTGCCCAGTCTCTTCTGGAGGGTAAACCCGAAGAGTGACCCACTGCCCAGTCTCTGCTGGAGGTTAAACCCTGAAGAAGTTGATGAGAAACCCACTACCCAGCCATGCTGGAGGGTAAACCCGAAACTGCTCTGGCCATCCCTACTGAAACAACCACACTGGCTAGCCCTGCTGGAAACAACCTCCTGGGTAGAGGATCGGTGCCTGCATAATCATTTGGTCACACTGAATCAATAAGAACTCTACCAGGGAACATGAAAAGACAGGAGAATCTCCATGGGCCTCTCAAGGCGATCACACTCCAATCCGCTGAGTCACTGTCGAAAGGGATCAAGAGAACTCATATTAGAAAGTGGGGAAAACACCCACAGTGTACGAAAACACGTAGTCATAAGTAGTGTCACAGTCCGGTGAAAGGGCAGGGTACTGAAACCCCTCATAGCTGAAAAAACAGAGGAACAAACCATCTCTGCCGGCCAAACCATCGAGAACGAAACCAGGGAGAGGCCACTCAGCCCTGCTGGTCAAACAAAAGAGCATTGGGCTAGGGGAAATCTCTACCATGTTGGTCAAACAAATGAGCACAGAGGTACCCTCTACGCCGCGAGAGGTCAAAGTATGCAAAGAAAAACATGGCACGCACATGGGACCAATACGACGTGTGGCCCCATCTCAACCCCAACCAAGCGCACAAACGTTCTCAGGTACAAACATCCCCAACGTGTACCTCCAAGCATTCATGTATACTCCCAGAGTATACCACGTCTCCAGCCCTAAGGCTATTGTGCACACGGACCCCAACATCAACGCGAAGGGCGTAAATGTAACTTCGCCAACTTGCCACCTCATCGGCCCAAGCATGGCCAACCACATCTCATTAAGCATTTACTCCACTCACACAGGAGTTCACGTGATCACGCACCAAGGGTTCTTTGCAAGCATCGCGGAAAGAACCACTAGCGGTACGCCTTTCATGTTTTCACATTTGATGAGATCTCAAAGGAGACTCTGCACATCCCAAGGGATCGCGCCATTGTCATCCTCATGGAAAAACATGTGAGATAGGCTATTTACTCACCTCAAATGGATATCCGATGGAAAAGTCGCCAACTCCACTTTACGCCCGAACTGCGTCTCGTGATCCCGAGCCTCGACCCCGAAAACAGTCAGGCATGTCACATCATTGTGATCCCATCGAGAAAACACATCAAAAGCACTACTCACTTGAGTGCAATGGATATCCAGAGAAAAATATTCATTCCGGTGCACCGCACATGAGCGGTGCTTCATGGGTCCCATAACCCGGTCTCGAAACACAATGAACGGATCGCACCATTGCGATCCTCTCAAAAAAGTACACAAGATGGAGTATTCACTTGTCCAAAATGGTCACTCGGTGATAGAGATGGAAAATCTCCATCAACACCCAATGGCCCTTGCGGGGCCCGCAACAGCATGCGGAATTAGAGGGGGTGGATTGCACCATTGCTATCCCCTCGGAAAAACATCCAGAATCGACTGCTCGAACGCTCTAAACGGACGCCCGATGAGAAAGTCGTTAAACGCTGCTTTCAGTTCAAAATACGGGTCATGGGTCCCATGCTTCAACTCTGGATTCAATGCCCAAAACCACCCTGGACAGGTCCGGTCGGGTCTGGCCGGTCTGACTGGTCTGGGCCCGCCCGCACTGGCTGGCCCGCGGCTCACCCGTGTGGCCCGGCCATGGACTTCGGGTCCATTCCGCACCGACCGGCCATGAGGCCGGTAGCGGTCCTCTACGGAGACCCTCCGAACGCAGGTCTCTGTCGCCGCGCGGGGTCGCACGCCGCGACCCCGCCTCACCGTCGCGCCTGCCAACACCGACGGCTCCTCACGCTCCCTTGCCCGTGGCTGCCATGCCTCAGCCGATGCCACTACTCACTGGCATGGATAAGCCTCCACACCTCCGCCTTATCACGCTGTCGGAGCCCACCGCCGTGCCGCCTTCATCCGCCGTCGTGCCGCCTTGCCGGAAAACAAAGAAATGGCCGGAAAAAATTCTCGGGGCCACCGTGGATACCTAGAAACTCCAAAATTCGATCCGAAAGGACTGTTGGGAAGATAAAATCAATCCTTATGCAACCAGGGGCTTCTCCCGACGAACGGACATCAATTCTACACTATAATTCGAGATCAAAGTAGGTGGGGGAATAAAAAAAAGTAAACGCACAAGTCCTACCTCGATGGGCGTAGCCCGGAGCTTCACCAATGGTCTGACGGAGTTTTTGTGCCTTGCCAGAGTGGTGGAGGATAGGGGAGGATCTCCTCCTTCATTGGGAGCTTCTTACGCCAGGTAAAAACAACAAACAAGGGGGGAGAAGTGTTTAAATAGAAAACACTTAAACTCTCGCCCCGTCGGTCCCGTACCCAAACCCTCAGAAGGGTCGAGGTTAAGCATCCCCTAGCGTAAACACCACCTCCCAATCACAACAGAGATCTAGGGATTTTAATTCGATACCCTGTTCAAAAGTTATTAAACTTAGCGTCCGAGTCCTCCAAATTATGAAAACGCCCCTGGGGCCATTTTTCGCTAACGGCCCGCGCCCGCAAAACTTATACCCCTCTTAGGGTAAATGGCATGCTCCAAACACAACGATGCCCTCGGTTTTCCAATCCGAGCCACCGTTTAAGAGATACTTGAGTTAAGCCATTAAATTAATAAAATAATTACTTAATTTATCCGTTTAACATTCCGAAAGCGAGCGAGGGGTCCAAATGTCCCACGCCGACAAGTTTTATGTCATTGCTAGGGTAAACACCCCATTATAAACCCATTCATACACTCGAATATCTGATCTTATGCACCTTTTAGGAGTTATCCCATTTATTTGGCATTCCCAGTGTGAACGCACTGAAAATTTAATTCCGGCCACACCGGGGCTCGGAATCGCACGCCGTCTGAAGGCGCTGCTTTGGAATAACATCAAGAATATTAAAAAGTATTTTATAGCCAAAAATTGGATTTTTACAGCCATTAATGAGCATATGATCTCACCCTTTCATATGTTTATTTTTCCCAGGTCTTGAATAAGGTTATTAAGTAAGATATGTCAAAATGGGGTCAAGTTATGATAAAATTAGTGGCAGACAATGAATATTTCTTATGAACCAATATTTTTATGTTTTCCAATTTATAAATACATTATACCTACATGGTACTATCATGTATTTTTATATTTTGTAATGAATAATATTCAATTTTTAAGTAATATCAATGTATTTAAATTATGAGTTTTTATAACTACCCAACCGGCCCACATCCGTCTTAAGGTATAAGCCAAAAAGGAAAGTAAACAAGCATTTAAAAAAGAAAAGTAAAAGATTTATACCATAAGAAAAGCTTGGGATATTAAAATATCATACCCAAGGAGGATTCCCATTTTGGGGGAGAAATTTATATTCCATGCATCAATAGACCCATTTTGAATTCCCATGATATGTCCACTTACATGTTTAATTCACAATAGATCTAGGGAACATTACCAAGACAGGTCCCATTACACAATACATGTGTCATGTAAAAGTAATATCTAATGCATACCAAAATACCAAGCATACTGAACATGATAACAATATTCAATTTTAGTCATTTCAAAGTTAAATAAAAACTATCTTAACAATTACCTTTACATGCCATTATTTCATAACTCCAATTACTAGTTTCAAGATAAGTTACCAGCTCACATATCAATTTTCATAATTCAAATTTATAAGTTAGTTCATTCCATAACTAACATCACAAATTATTTATAAGTAAATAGGTTTATAGATATCAAGTTCCAAACGAAGGTCCAGGTTAGGCAAACCTTTTGGGTGGCTAAAAGTCCAAGTTCACATATACTAATGGATTTGATGTGATCCATAGAGGGTATATGTAAGAGGATTAAAGTAATTTTAGTGGATTACAATAATAATAGGTCATGTACATGGAATGATGGTGTGATCGTACATGTTTCACATAATAAAAACTAAATCATACCCAATGGAGAAAATTTAAACTACCAACCTCAAAGCAGTGAGAAAGGATCCAAAGACTGAACATCCATATCAATGCATAAAGCCATGAATTTCTATGGATAGTGACAAAACCACCACATTAGGGATTGAATAAGAATTTCTGAGTAGAAAAAGAGGGTAATTCACTAATTCTAACATGAATTACCAATTCTATATGTACATATTGAACCACATGTTAAGGAAGTAAGGGAAGACAATAGAGAAGTTGAGGAATCCCTACAGAACCCTTCCAATTTTTTAATCTCGAATTAGGGTCAATGGATAAAGTTTTAATAAATAAATGAGGATATTTGATTTTATAAATATGAATTTTAACTTAATTTTTTGGGCCCAGATTGGCTACACTAGCTAGATGACAGTGCCAGGAAGAATGGAATCACCCCTAGAAACACAAAAAACTGGATGGTGGGATTCCAATATGAATCCCTTTTTGGTAGGGTGAAATTGGTTGTCTAGTGGGTTTATTATAGCATCACCTAGAAACAACCCCATCCATTGGTTATCTGGTGTCACTGCAGCAGCCCATTTGTTACATGTCACTACTATCTATTATTGAAACTACCCTTTGAGTCCCCAAGAACCACTAAAACTCCTTTTTAAATAAGAAATGTGGCTCATTTACAAAATTTAAAAGTAATAAACTAAAAATTAAACAAAAAAACTTGGATAAAATATGATTTCTAACAACTACCCACCATGTAATGGCTCATCCCTAAGTAGTGATCCCATGAATCTTTGAGAGATATCTTTGAATAACTCAAGCCATCGCACCCACATAATCATATCACCATCCCAGGTGTCCACCTAAACATGCCCATAATACCTCTAGGATCACTCTAGGGGAAAGTATTTCCTTGTATTATCTTCTTAATACTTTATATGATAGGAATTAGATTCTCCTCAAATGATGCACCATCATAAAACTCAAAATCATCAACATATATCACGTGAGAATGATCAAGGTGATATCTATGAAGTGGTGACACAGGAAACACATCATATATGCCATAATAGCACTCTGAAATATCTAATAGATATGCCACTAGATAGATCATATCCACTATATCAAATGGTCAATCAAACCTCGGTGTTAGATTCACCTATTACAATATATAGAATTGAACCAACCTAGGCTACATCAATAAAAATACCTTGTGACCAACCTCAAATTCTATATGTCGCCTCTGATGGTTAGGAAAATATTTCTTCATACTTTATGTAGTTTACAACTAATTCCTAGTCAGTTCAACCTATTTAAACATCTCTTGCATGAGACTAAGTTCAATGAGTACTGACTTTCCCCACTCTGGCCAATATAAAGGAAAATGATGTGACCTTATGTATAAAGCCTCAAAAAGGTCTATTTGGATCAATGCATGTAATCTATTATTATAAGTAAACTCTATAAGATCTAGATTCAACTCCCAAGAACCACTAAAATATAGAAAAAGTATCGCATGATGTAATCCATTGTCTGAATCATTCATTTAGATTGTCAATCAGTTTGAGGATGATAGGTTGTGCTCAGATAAACCCACAAACCCATATTTTTCTGAATACCCTGTGATAATCATGATGTAAAATAGGGATATTGATCTGAAATGATACTCCATATAACCCCATGAAATCAAACCATCTCTCATTTATATAGGTTACCCAAATCATAAATAGTGAAGGTATCCATGGTAGGGAAGAAATGTGATACCATTTTCAATGGATCCACAATCACCCATAATATATCATTATTTTGATATATACTGGCTAATTCTTTCAATTGATCCATGCTGATATCATGCCACTTCTATTTCATAATGGGAAAGGGCTAAAAATACACATTAGGCCACTGATTCTCAGCATTCACCTGCAGAATGGTGTATTATTGAATCACTAAACTCATTATCTTATTCTTTATACTTGGACAATAGTAATTCCTATGGATATCATGATACATCATCTTCAACCCAGGATGTACTAACCATTTTTTAACTATATAATTCCCTTATTAACTCCTTATTATTGGATATAGAAACCTAGATGTGACCATAGACTTGAAGAACCTCATCAATGTTAAGGAAATATCCCAATGGTGGATCCCCAACATATATTTTGTCTATCAGGGATAAACCCTCCAAATTAGGAAAATTTATCTTCTTTATTAGATTTAGAATCAAATTAACAACATGGTTTGATGTTAGAGTTTCTCACCCTTGAGACACCTAAACATATTGATGGATATTCGCAAAACTTTACATCAAGAACTACTCCTCACTTGATTCATTCCCTTCTCATGTCTACATCTTACTACTCAAGGAATCAACAATGATTTTTCCCTTTATAGAAACATATTCCAACTCAAATTCAAAAGACTACAGATACTCAACCCCCTTCCTTTAACAAATGTTCATGTCCTACTATGAAAATTTTTACTTTAATCTCTTAGGATCCATGTAGACCATGAATCTCTCACCCAATAGATAAAGACACCAACATCTTAGAGCATGTACTATCATATCTAACTCTAGGTCATGGGTAGGATAATTCCAATCATGTATCCTCAATTACCTATGGCCATAAGCAGCCACTTTTCCTCTACCATGATAACTCCTCTGAGCCCAACACATGATGTGTCGTAATACATGGTATTCTCTTTACCTTTCTTAGGTAACGCCAGGATTAGTGCTAAGGTTATCCTTCCCTTCAGTTCTTGGAAATACTCCTCACAAGAATTTCAATAATCAATCCTTAGACATTTATTATTTAGATCAGACATCAACACTTCTATATGGGAATATTCCTAGATGAATAGTCGATAATGTCCTATCATACCAAAAAATATCTTCATCTCAAATACATTCTTATATCACTACCAATATATGAATACTTTAACCTTATCTAGGTCCACTCACACTCCAACATTTAAGATAAAATGGACCATGAACTTCACTTTTCCTATCTATTAATGACACATAGATAGCTTGGTGTATAGTTAATTCTCTCTCAACATACTCAGGATGATTTCCAGATATTGGGAACAATCATATCTAGACTAGGATTTCATGAAGATGTCGTCAAATAAAACCACCACAAATTATTCTAGATATTGGTGGAAGATCCAATTCATCAAGTCGATGAATATTAAAGGTGCATTCATCAATCCAAAGTAAATTTCCATGAACTTGTAAATGACATGCCTAATCCTATAACTAATCCAAGGTATATAAGATAATCTCAACCTCAACTGATGGTACCCTTACCTCGAGTCAATCTTGTAGAATATTCAGGATCCTCTTGGATGATCAATGATATTTTTTATGCATACAAGGGGATACCATTTCTTGATTGTCATTTGGTTCATCATTTAGTAATCCGCATATAGAAGAAAATGTATATATGAATTCTTAGAGAATAACACAGGGAAATCCCATAGTGAAGTACTAGTATATATGAATCCCTTAGATTCCAAATCCTACAACAACACTTTCAACTCCCAAATCTCTGATGGTGCCATTTGGTAGGGTGGAATTGATACAGGTTTGGCTCCAAGAACCAACTGGATTGTGAACTCAATCTTCTACTGAAGTTTAACTCTAGAAAAATCTTTTGGAAACACATATTGAAAGTGTTCCACAACTAGAAGTAAATTATATTATTGTTATTCACCATCAATTAGAATAAGGTTGGATAAATAGGTCATTATCTAACCTAATTCTCACCGAATTAGTCTTATAAGACCAACCTAAATATCTCATTCATCATGATGGATATATCTCCCCCCACACTATGGATATAGAAAGGTTACCTCCTCCAATAATAGTAAATATGATCCTAGAATATAACTATTAAATCTATACAAATAATTGAATCAAATCCTCTATTTTAAACACAAATAGATCCTAGAGAAAAGGATAACATCAAATCTAAAGTGGATACACTACATAGTGTCTGATACCCACATATCACACCCCAAATGTTGTATTGATGGTCATAATCTCATCCACACTTTCCATATTCAAACAAAATCCATTGGAAATTATGTAGATATAAATGAATATGATGCTCGTGTATCAAAAAACACAAGAAAGGGTATATATAATATGATTCGCACCTCTAATAGTTCTTTAATATTGATGGGTAATGGTCTGAATAGTGTGTAACTAAATCTCCACTCTTCTATGGGATCCAGCCTAACTCTGATGAGATTCTCATTCCTACTGATATTGTCACCCCAATATCAGGGTACCATACCCCCTACCTTGGTTCGAGCCACCATTAGAACTCCATAAACCTATTTACTGAGGTTTTATTGATTCCCTCCCAGGATACAGTGTATGTCACATTCCTCTACCATCTCTAGACTATTAAGTGCTCATATAGAACATTTGTAGGTGGTTATTCCTACTAAAATATTTTAACTCTAGAATAGATAAATGACACTAGTGGTTCTTATGTCCTTCCATTCCAGGCTAATACCACTACCTCTGGATATAGTCCTAAGATGGTGGTCCACTTCCCTTGATCCTATACCTACTATTTTCCTAGTGGAAATTGTAATAGTGGAATTTATTTCTAACTGAAAAGGAACTTCCCGATCACCCCTCTTGGAATTTCCTACCCATTACTAATGGCCTCATTTAGGTTCCCTTTAGTGATCAGATACAAAATCATCATGTTAGAGAAGTTTTGTAAGTTGAATAAATTCATCTGAGACTTTATCTTATATTGAATCTAATCCTAGAATCACTTAGCCCTAATATCTCATCTCTTTACAATGAGGGTAAAAAATATTTTAGCTCAGTGAACTAAACATTTTAGTTCATCAAATACATTTTTTTCCTTTGTTAGATGCATGAAATCTACAGAACTTTCATCCCTCAGTTTCTCAAGGTAGAAGTGGATCAGGAACTTATACTCAAATCCTTTCTAGGTAATATCCTCATGTTGTATAGCCTATACTAGGATTTCCCACCAATGAGTGGCTAGTCCTAATATAATATAAGTAGAAAGTTTCACCTTCCTCTCTATGGATTTCCCTAGATAACTAAATATCATCTGGATGACTCAATCTATAACGTTTCTACCTAATAGAATCCCTCTCTAGAGAACATGGGAGGGTGTTGTAGTAAAAAATCCCCCATTGAATTAGACATGGAAGGAATAACATGTTTAATCTCCCTCTCCATGGATCGCATGACTTGTAGGAAACTATTTAAGGTTTCAAGCACAACGAAAGAATGCAGAGGTGGGAAATATATTAAAATTTATTTTAATAATCATTTCTTGAAACCAATAGCAGAGATATTTCACGTCAAATTTATAATTAATTTATTTAATATTTGAATAAAATAAATACATTGACTTGGGAACTTTCTTTGTTGGTGAATGTTGATTATCCAAAAAGACCCTTTTGGATTACCTTCATTTTCCTGTGAGGATCTAAGGATAGAATCCCTCTTAAGGTGAACCACATGTGCTCCTATGATCTCCAAGAAACACCACTCAATCTTCAAGTGCTGGAATGGTGATTCAAATGTCTTGAGTAGTTCATTATTGATTTCTCATTCTTTAGTCTTCAAGAAATATCTCTTGAACTTTTCATTTTTTAGAGAGATAGAGGAGGAGGAGTTGAGAGAGAATTTGTTTTGTGCAATAATTATCTATTATCAATTTTGGATGCTCTAAACAATAGACATAGACGCCTATTTATAGAGTTGGTATTTAAGTTAAAATATTATTTAATTTCATATAGGACATTGAATAACATTTATTATCTTTAATAAATCACTTTTACACATTATAATAATTATATAATTATTATTTTTTGTCACATGCCAACTTGCGCAATAACAAATAATATATAATGGTCTTGTTCATTAATATTTTTCATCAGATACGATCTCGGTCCATTCGAACTCCTATATCATTTATTGAAAAATATAATAAATATTTTATTCATAAATAAATATTTTATTAACAATATAGATAATAAATATTTATTAAAATATTCAATAAATAAAATAAATATTTTATTCACATTATGGAGAATAAATATTTATTTAATTTATGTGACCAATATAACTTGAAAAAAAATTATTCCTCATACTTTAGAATAACATTTATTCAATTAATTAAACTCAAGCAGAATTTAATTGAGATCAATGGAAAAACTTAATGTGTGACCCACTTGGATTCTTTCTCATTGGTATTAGGTGGGATTGCCTAAATTCCAAGATTATTATCTTGTAATGGTTTAAAGAACCCAAGATAAATAACTTAATGTTTTAATGTTGACAACCACAATCGAATACTAATTGTATTATATAATCTCTTTTTCAGAATATATCATCAAGTAAGTTTCACATCCATGTCACCAACCTATATATTCAATATTTCTTTATTTTAATATCTAAAATAAACATGTCATTACACCAAGGCCATGGAATTTAATGTGACAATTATATTCCAATAAAAGAGTTGAGATATCAGTATCCATAAAGAAGGAAGGGACAAATCCTTCCTCGAATTATTCATTAATGACATGTCACTTGTGACACACCAAACATATCCAACTTCACAATGAAATATTATCATCGTAGTTTATGAAATAAATATAATTAAATGAGTTATAACATGCAATAATAATAATATTAAAGTCTAAGGACTATCACACATGCTCATAGATATGAATATCCAATGACACCAAAACATGTGGAATTCTTACTGGTGGGTCTATTCTCATAGTCTCTCATCTTGTAGATTACCAAGTGAGAACATCATGAGAAGAAGCATCATCTTCTTATAAGTATTTGCACCTAAAATTCTATATACTATGTCTCCCATCATGGAATGTTATCCAATGGTAAAACATTATTTTAGAATATTGTCATAGAACATCAAGGTTTTCATCATAGTAGGTAACTATTATGACCTTATCAATGTGATGTATAGTCTAGGACAGTATTACATTAGATTCATTCATAACAAAAAAAAATATAAAAATAATTTTTATTAATACTCAATACATAGAATATACATGTAATAAAAGTAAAAATAGTTGTTCCTAGGATACCAACTCCAAAAAACTCCCACTTTGGCTAGAAGCAACTACCAACAACCTTTAGTTCGCTAGACCTCATATTATATTCGTGTTTCTTTTGATTTAAGGATTTAAACAAATGGTACACCAAGTTTCCTTTTGTGGAAATAATTCTCACTGCAACTTCACCCCTCTGAGAAAAATACATCAAGAGATGATACTTCTAAAGTATGTTCTTCATAAATTGATGTGACCATGGATATTTTACAATATCCACCATTTCAATATTATCAAAATATAGTGTGACATGATCTTTACTATTAAATACCACATAAAGTTCTTGGAAAATTTTTTTCATCCATACTACTTATTTATCTACCTTAGATTCTAAAATATACTAATAGTTTACTCTAGAATATGCATCCACATCCTACTTTGAGCTCTTCCATATCATAGAACCTCCATTCAAAGTGAATATGTATCCCATTTGTGACTTCATATCATCTTCATCATTTTAAAAACTAGCATATGCATATCATCTGATGACTAGTTTATCATCTCCTCCAAAAACTAGGAACATATCCTTAGTATGACTTAGATACTTAAAGATAGTATTGACTGCCATCTAATGTTAGTCTCCTAGATCATCTGTATATCTTCCTACCTCACTTAACTAATAGGTGATATCTAGCCTAATACATGGTATAGCATACATAACTATCTCAATCACTGATTCATATGGAATCCTTTTCATTATGTTTATTTCCTCATGTGTTTTAGGACACATTTTCCTAGAATGATGAATGCCATATGACATTAGAAACAATCTCCTCTTGGATTTTTTCATACTAAATCTCTTCAGTATCTTATCAATGTATGTAATTTGACTTAGGCTGAGAAACCTCTTTGATCTATCATGATGGATCTTGATCCCAAGAATATATGATTCCCCTCCCAAATCCTTCATAGAGAATTATTTATTCAACCATAACTTAACAGACTGTAAGACTGTTATTTCATTTCAAATAAGTAATATTTCATCATTATATACTATTAATAAAATGATTTCACTCCCGCTAAACCATTTATATACATGTGTCTTATATTTTTTATTTATAAAAACAAACTCCTTTATGGCCTCATAAAAATAAACATTTCATGACCTAGATACTTTATTAATCCATAAATGGATCTTTTCAACTTGCATACCGTGTTGGCATCCTTTGGAGTCAAAATTCCTTCGAGTTGTGTCATAAATACATATTCCAAAACGTTCCCTTTAAGGAAGGATATTTTTATATCCATTTTCAAAATATCAAAATCATGGAAATCCAAAATGGTAAGTAGAATTATGACATATTTCAGTATTGTAACTGGTGAAAAGTTTTTCTTATTTTCAATGCCTTGATGCTATTTAAACCCTTTTGAAACTAGTTGCACCATATAGTTATTGACTAGTACTTCCATGACTAGTTTGTTCTTAAATACCCATTTTCAACCAATAGGGTTTACATCTACTAGATGTTCTACCAAAACCCATACTTGGTTTTGGTACATGGAACCCATTTTAGAATTCATGGATTCTTTCCAATTGAAAACATTTATACCACTTACTTCTTCCTTATAGTTTAGAGGATCATTATTATAAACTAATAATTAGTCACCATCCTTGGTGACTAGAAAACCAAATTTTTCTGGTTCTCTAGCCTCTCCATCACTCCTACACAGAAATTGTGACTCTAGAACAATTTCTTACTCCATGGGGATTTGTGTAATTTTTTCATGTGCCAACTCTTATGTATCTTAATCTTGGAATTCATCTAAGTATATCTCACTCCCACTATCTCTTTTATAGATAATATCCTCCCCAATAAATGTGGGATGTCTATCAACCACAATGTTTTTTATCTGAAGGGTTATATAGGTAGTATCCCTTTTTTATTTGAGATATCCTATAAAGATAAACTTTGTGCCTCTGGGTGGAATCTTGTAACCTAATGAGGCCTTAAAAATACTTTTCAACACCACACATGTATGTAATACAACACGAGTTTATTTTTATTCCATAATGGGTATGATATACCATCTGTTTCTTTATTTGAAACCTAGTTTAGTATGTATACTATTGTTTGTAACGTGTATCCCCAAAAGGATAATGGAAGACGTGTATGACTCATTATTGATCTCACAATCTCTAATAAGGTGTGGTTCCTCCTTTTTCTTAAACTACTACAATGAGGTGTATAAGGAGGAGTGAGTTGAGATAAAATCTCAAACTCCTGTAAATAATCAATTAATTCTAGTTTAAGATATTATCCACAATAGTTTTTGTGATGTTTCTTAATCTTCTTACCAAATTGGTTCTGAACTTTATTATTTTATACCTTTAATTTATCAATAGACTTTCACTTATACCTCATTAAGTAGACATATCCATATCTAAATAAATCATTTATAAAAGTTATGAAGTGTCCCTTGTATCAATGGGAAATGGTCCACACATGTTGGTATGAAGTAATTCAAGAATTTCTATAGCCCCTTCACCTTTCCCACTAAATGGGGGTTTGTCCATTTTTCTTTGTAATCATGCATGACATACACCAATTGGTTTTAGTTCAAAAGAATCTAAATAACTCGATTGATGTAATTTAGTCAAGATATTTTCATTTAAATGACCTAGCTAGTGATTCTAAAGTTGGTTGTGGTGTGATTCATATGAAGTAACTTCATTATAAATTTCCATTATTTGGTTTGTGTAATCCAACACATAAAGATGGTTATTTAAATGTTTCTTACCATGAAAATTTATATATTTATAAAAGAAGCAATATTTATTCCCAAATTTGAAAAGAAATCCATCCATATCAAGTCTATATATAAAAATAACATCTTTGATAGCTAAAGTCACATAATAACAACCCTTTAAAACCAATATTATTCTGGTCGGAAACGTGAGGTGGTTGTCCCCAATAGCTACAACAGTAATTTTAACTTCATTGGTTTCTTTAAGATATACATCTCCTTGTTCAATATTTTTGAATCTACTTGATTCCTATATTTGAATACATATGTTATCACCACAAGATCTATCTAATACCCAATTTGTAGAAACAGATAAATTTCACTCGATAAAAAAATTCACGTGAAACTTCTCCTTGCTTATTTGGCTGGTTGTAGGTTTTATTCTAGTAGACCTTATTTCCACATGAGAAATAGACAATATCCTATTCCATTGCTTCCCTGTTGATATTACTCTTCTTGGAAGGGTGTAAAGAAGATTTGGTTTTAAATATATTTACTTTTCCTTTATGTTTGTTCACTATAAGGACAGAAGTATTTTCATGCTTCATAACCTTATCTACCTAGTGAAGAAGAGTAAGAATATCTAGTAGAGACTTCTCAATGTAGTTCAAATTAAAATTCAAAACAAAGCTAGAAAATCTCTAAGGGAGTGATTTCAAATTGATGTCAGTGCCTAGTTCGTCAAGGAGTTTAAACCCTAACACCTATAAGTGGTCAATGTTTCTAATGATCTTGACTGCATAAGGCCCATCTAGGGATCCCACTCTGGGATTTCTCTAAAATAGTTCCTTAGAAATTTAAATTTGTTTTTGTCTAGCTCTTTCCTGGTAAATACCATGGAGGTTTTAAATAATTCTATACACATCTATGTTTTCATGAGACTTCATTATTTCAATATACATTGATGAAAGCATCAAATATTTAACTTCAACCACATCACTCAAATTTTTTTCATTGATAATGAACTATTCCTCACTCACCTCTTTAGCAGGTGGATCAGGAATCAATGATTCTAGCATGTAATGTTTCCATTCATGGCATAGCACAACCTAAAGGTGTCTAAACCACTCCTTGAAGTTACTACCAGTTAAGAGGTCATATTTCTCCAATATTTATCCAAGGGATAGTCTCGATGATGAACTTATCATTTCAATACACAATTAAAAGGGTCATATTATTATTAATTTTAATGATTAAAAAATAAGTGAGATATAATCAGTTAAATTTTTATTTATTAATTTATTTATTTATTAAATATCCCATTATTTTATCAAGTCTCAATATCCCTCACCATTGAACTTGAAATGTCAGGTTGCTTTAAAAGTATAATGGAAAGGATCCCCGCAACTTTTCTTAACAATACAAATTTTTACAATGAATACAATAATAAAGTAATTAGGTAGGAATCCTTTCCAACTAAGAACTTATAGCTACTTTATCTGTAGATTGCATTCCCATATCCTAAAATCCTGACTTGGATTTCCTTAATACTTGCCTCAAATTATTATTGAATATGCTTTTGTTGTTAAACACTGTATAATTTTAGTTAATTCAACCCAAAACTCTCATGATAACTCCCCGATAAACATAAGTGTCCATACTTTGGCATGTACTACACTTAGTTCTTTGGTTTTATTCCCAATCGACTAATGGAAGGCTTAGTCTAACTTAATATTTAATTAAGGGTTTTTTATTTATTATGAATAAATTTTATCATGTTTTATCATTTACACATCCTATTAATATTATGTGGGTGTTTCTTAATTAACTAACCATGTTGGATAAAAACTTTACTCTTAATTAATTAATTTAATTTCCTTATTTGCACATTAATTAATTTATTTATTTGATCACAGCCTTACATCCATAAAATAAGTAATTATATAGATAGAAATAATTAATTAATTTAATGACCCATTCATGAACTTTATCTAAAAGTTGATTGAATGACAAAACATTAAATCAATATTTGACCTAGGGTAAATAACTCTTATTGTCGGTCTTGGCATGAGTTATATCATTCCAGTTGTCCACCGTTATATCACCTAGGTTGAAATCATTATGGTTCTGTGTTGAACTGCCTCCATCCACCTTAGAATGATCTATTAATTACAAATATTTATTACTCACATGTAGGTGAGGGGAACCAAAGGATTGGTTAAAGGGGGTTACATAATTATCCTTAGACACACAGGTCCTAAATAATAAGTGAGGGAGGGATGAATCACAGGACATTATTTAATTTAATAAAAATTTAAGAAATAAATTAAATTAAAACACCAAACACGCACACAAGTCTTGGTAGAGATCATGAATGGTCATACATGCAATGAATATGAAAAACTAAATGGATAGAATTCATTTCTTTATTTTTTCAATTATTATTTAAGATAAGTGAACTTTCATTATTTAATTATATCCATTTCATATTCAATGATCATTGAATCTTATTTGAGATACTCGTTGTTAATGGAATTCATGGAAAATAAATGGTATAACCAATAATTAAATATTAATTACAATAAATTAATTGATCATTTAAAATTCTATAAAACCATTATTAAATTTTCAAACACACAATGGTGTATTAATCAATAAACTAAGGATTTAATAATATAATTTTTAAATTTAAAGTAATTTAAATTTTATCTATTAATGGGAGACTACACAATGTGTACATGAAGCTATATGTCATGTTCCTCAGTTTTCATATATCCAAGTCACGTGACTGGTTCTTTAGCGTGTTAACTCAGTTGAACTACATGTTGTGTACATGCCATATACACACCTTGTACCTCCTTGTCATGTTCCAGGTTGGCCCTGTCAACACATGATGTGAAATGAAAGCATCACATGTAATTAATTTTTTGGTTTATCTAGATACAATGTTCATAGGTATACAGTATATGCTCTAGCTACATGCCGTGTAACCCAGTTTTACCAACCAAATATTTGGATCTTTATGATGGAATCTCTGGTCATTCTTAAACCTTTAAGAAAAAAAATCTCTAAATAAACATGATTAATATGCCAATAACATGTTAATTAAAATATGATTAAGGAATTAATAACTTTAAATGAAAATATAACCACACTTTTTCATGGATCAAAAATCAAATGAATAATTATAAATTTAAATGTGATCACTTTGATCCCACTTAATGGTTTCAGTCATAGCGTAAGTGTGCAGATGTGGGTGATATATTAAAATTACTTTTAATAATCATTTCCCAAAAACAATAACAATGATCTTTCACATCAAATTTATAATTAATTTATTTAATATTTTAATAAATAAATACCTGGTCTTAGTAACTTTCTTCATTTAAGAATATTGATCTTCTGAAAAGACCCTTTTAGATTACCTTCATTGCATTGTGAGGATCCAAGGATAGAATCCCTCCAGTGGTGATCTAAACATGATATGATGATCTCTGAGCAACACCACTCAATATTTGATTGCTTGCAAGGTAATTCGAATGTCTTATGTTGTTCTTTCTTGATCTTTCATTCCTAGGTCTTGAATAAATATCTCTTACACTTCTTGTTCTTAAGAGGAAGAGAGAAGGATGATTTGAGAGAGAATACATTATGCACAACAATTATTTATTCTCAATTTTGGATTCTCTACACAAAAGACATAGCCTCCTATTTATAGATTTGGGGTTTTAGTAAAAATATTATTTAATTGAATACCCTCCATTAAATAACATTTATTGCCATTAAAAAATTTCATGATACATAATAATAATTATATAATTATTATTTTGTGTCGCACACCATCTTTCTTAATGAAAAATATTATATAATTGTCTTATTAATTAATATTTATCACTAGACTCAGTCTTAGTCCATTCAAACTCCTCTAGAATTTATTGAACAGTTGAATAAATATTTTATTCATAAATAAATACTTTATTCGTAATCTAGAAAATTAATATTTATTAAAATATTCAATAAATAAAATAAATATTTTATTCACAAGTCTGAGAATAAATATTTATTTAATTTAGGCGATCAATATGAATTGAATAAAATTAGTCCTTAGACTTTATAATAATATGTATTCCCTTTATCAAACTCAAATAGAATTTAATTGAGATCAACATAAACACTTAATTTGTGACCATCAAGGATTCTTTCTCATTGGCATTAGGCAACCTTTTCTAAAGTCCAAAATTACTATCTAGAAACGGGTCAAAGCACAAAATCAAAATAAAATAATTTTGAAACTTTGAAAACTGTATATAAACACTCACTATGTAATATAATCCCTTTATCAAAATTTCTCATTAATAATGTTTCATATCCATGTCAGAAACCTATATACTTGATATGTCTTTCTTTTACTATCTGAAATAAACACGTCATTACACTAGGTCCATGGAATTTAATGTGATGGTTCTATTCTAATCAAAGATATGAGATATTAGCTTATATAAAGATGGAAGGGAGAAATTATTCTTCAAATTGTTCAATAATGACATGTCAATCATGATGCACCCAACATATCCAACTTCTCCATGAACTATTATTGTCATGATTTATGAAATAAATCTATGTACGTTACTTGTAACCAGCAATAATAATATTATTAAAGTCTAAGGACCATTGCACACACTCGTATATAGGAATATTTGATGACACCAAAACATATGGATTTCCTACTGGCAGGTCTTTTCTCATAATCTCTCATCCTGGAGATTACCAAGTGCGAACTTCATGAGAAGAAGCCTCGTCTGCTTAAGAGTACTCACAACTGATATCCTATGTACTATGTGTCCCATCATAGTATGTTATCCAACTATAGACCGTTATTTCATAAAATCATCATATCACATCAAGGTTCTCATCATAGAGGGTGACTATCGTTACCCTTATCAATGCAATGAATACTCTAGGAAATTATTACATTAGTGTCATGAAGAATAAAAAACAATATATAATAATAGGTTTTATTAATATTCTATACATCTAATCTAATCAAACTACAAAAAATTGATCTTAGGACACCAACTCCAATAACTATCACATAGCTGATAATCCATCAGATTCCTCAAAGCTTCCAGAAGTCCCTATTATGCTAAGTTTAGTTTGTGATCGTTACCACTCTCCATACATTCAGCCAGAGTATGATGTAGATGCACTTTTCTATAAGGTTCAACACACTCCTTAGAATATAGGGTTCATCACATAATCAAACTCATAAGGACAAGGGTACAATAGATAACCATGGATATAGGGTCACTTCATTTCTTATCTTAACAACAAAATTAATCATATTTTAACGGATTATTTTTTATTTCCTTTTATCAAACATTTCATTCAATTTAATCATAATTTAGATAGGAATATATATATATATAGTGAATATATTCCTAGTATTCTCAATATATGATAGGAATTTTTCCTATATACCTACTATAATGCATTAATACACACCTCTTGCCATACCGTCCCATGATAAAAATCACATAAATCAAAAACATCACAAGATAAGTATATCACCCAAGGTGAAATAAAATCACTAATATAAAAAGTGAATCCTCAAGAATAATAATCTCATCTCTGGAAACTTTGGTTTTCATCAGCACATCAGTTTGCTACTCCCATGCACGAGATCATTACCAAGATCTCATGTGTCCTGTTCTCCTATATACATTTCCTAAATATTAAATAAAAATAAAATACACCCTTTTATACCTCTATTTAACATCCCTATCTTGGTTCACCCTCACATGACTGAGATATGTCACTACAAAACCTCAGGTGTGCCTCTCCATATTCCTGAGGCTTCCAAAAAGAAGTGAGGGTCTAATAAATATAGTGTGAAGAATATACACTCTAATACTGAATAAAAATATCAATAGAAACATGATAAAAAAATAAATATACATTAAATATAGAATATAAATAGGCAATGGAAAAAAATATCAAATATAATCCAACAATTCAATGTCATACTAAATGTATTACTAATTTCCATACAAGTAAATAAATGAAAGAAAAAATAAAAAATAAAGAGTCAAAAAACCTAACCTGAATCACATACAAAGTCCCAAATCCATCTTATAGTCCTAGCAAGAACAATTGACCAATAAATCACATAGCCCCTTTCTCTTTTCTAGACCTCCATCCATGAAGTCTTCTTAGGTACCAAATAGCCGCCTAAATAGGGTGTGAGTAAAACTCAGTAGTAAACCACCAATAGTGTCTAAAAATTTATAGTCTAAGTAATAATACAACAAATAGTACATTAAAAACGTAATTAATAAAAAAATGAACATATAATATATAAATAAACCCACTGACCCTCGAGCTCCAAGTTGACACCCAGGGTTATCCATACCTTCTTTAACACGATGTCGGATGTCTCTATCCATACTCACAATTTTTGTTATTACCAATTTGAATACAAATTATCAAGCCAATTACAATTACATTCTAATATTCCATAATTCCAATTACTAGTTTCAAGCTAAGTTACCAACCCACATATCAATTATCACAATTTCAATCCAAAAGTTACGTTATTCCTTAAACTAATCTTCCAAAACTGTAATAAGAAACTAGGTTCATATAATATAAGTTTTATTTAAATTTTGAGGTTAGAAACACCTCTAATGTGGCCAAAAGTTTAGGGTCTCATACGCAAATGGACCGGATGACATCTATGGGGGGTTTGTGAAAATGGAATCAATAAATTTCACTAGATTCCAATTAGAAGAGGTCATGAGCATGACATGCCAACATGATAGCACATATTGCACATACAAAAAACCAAATCAGACCCAAGGGAGAAACCTTAGACTACCAACCTCAAAGTTGTGAGGAATTATATAAAGGTCAAACATCCAATTAATTGTGAAACACCATTAATCCCTAATGATATTGATACATACACTATATCAGGGCTTGAAGAATAATATCCAAGTATTAAAAGAGAGAAATTCATCAATTTTGGTATGACTGTCCAACTCTAGATGTCAGGATTTAACCACATATCTAGAAACCCATAGAAGGCATTGGAGAGGTCGAAGAATCCCTATCGAACCCTTCCAATTTTTTAATTATTAATTAGGGTCAAGGTAGGAGGTTTTTCAAATAAAACATAGGTCTTAAGTGTAAAAAATACAATTCTACCCTTAAATATTTTCATCCCAGTTCGGTGTCACCAGCTATCCATTGTCTACCATCTAGAATAGTTTCACCCCTAAAACCCCACCAAATAGATGGTGGGACTCCTCTATGAATCCCTTTATTCCATAGTGCCACCAGTTATCTAGTTGTCTTAATATAGCTATGCCTAGTTACTTCCCCATCCACTGGCTACCCGGTGGCACTACAACATCCCCTTTGTTGCATGTCATTATTAACATTTTTTTAAATCACCCCTATGATTCATCAATAACCTATGAAATTCCATTTTAAACTAAGAACATGCACATTTATAGAATTTAAAAGGACTCAAATGAAAATTAAAAAATAAAGTACCTAGATAAAAGATGATGTCGTATAAATAAAACCATGAACATTTCAACTAGAACCAATAAAACTTCTTAATTGAAGTAATAGTTGAGAAAATACATCATAAACATATCACATTTAATTTTCAACATATCTAAAGGTATATATATTGAGATACTCCTTTATGTTCCTAATTCTTTATATTGTGGGGGATAAATTTTTACATGTATGTCATAACCAAAAAAAATAAAATTGGTTATATTATGAACTTAGAAATATGTCAATTTTTTTTGGAGAGTATTTATCTCTATCACTTTGGTTGAAGTGGAAATATCTTATTAAACTCATGTCCATGGTAGATTATGAACAAGTTAATTTATAAAATTTAATGAAAGATAAATTGATCATATATGGCGATCACACAGGTATACATCCTGATTGATGAGAAATTGGAGGGAAAAGGTATTACATTACACATAAACATACATAAGATGATTTTTGTAGTTGTGACATTAACTTCTTTCTTTATGGGTGAATTTATATGTTGTTAGGTTTTGATCTTGGAATTTGGGTAAGGAAAATTAATACCACTAAGAAAGAGGCCTAGAGTGTTACACAAAAAGTGTGTCTATAATGTCATTATATTATAATGAATTTAATAAGAAGAATATATATTAATCTCATATTTTTTAATAATAATTCTTCAAGTAATGTTGATAACAAAAATTGAATCGTGAGATATTCATATTTAGAATATATCAGAATAATTTTATCTCTTGTTTATTTATTCACAAGGTGGTAAATGTATATTTAATTTTTTATTTTTCCATTTAGTGAATAGATTAATATAAATATTTATATTGTTATGTGAATTTTAGAATATATATTAATTTTTGAGTTTATTGAATATGATTTTTTTATTGAATAAATATTATTTATTTAAATAGATATTTTTTATTCATGGTTTAATAAATTCTATATTTGGTTAATGGGTCATATTAATGGCATAGTGTAAATTTTATAAATTTATTTAACAAAATATAAATAATTATTAATTTATTTATTTAAGAAATGATATTCAAATAAATACATGTATTGTAAAAAATAAAAATATAATTAATATTTAAAAAGAGTATTAAATAGAATAAGTAAATTTATCAAGGGATGCTATTTAATTATTTATCATTTTAACTATAATTATAACTTCCATGTTATATCATTTTTCTATATGTGAGACTTATTTTTGCAACAAATGCCTCTCAAGAATTTTCTCATTCCTAAATAAACTAATCCTCATATCCTTCCTCTTTAGAACATAAAAGAATAAGTGAAACTTATTTTTGTGATCAAATAATGAATTATGTGAAGCACTTATCCCTATCGCACTAGCACCTAGAGATTCCAAAATATTGTTTAAATATTCCAGGAGCACGTATGGATAAACCTATCAGAAACCTATTTTATATTCTCCATCATAACAATAACATATCAAGTGAGGAGAAAAATTAATCAAGAGGATTATAAAATTTGGGAAAATTATTTTTAAAATTAATTATAAATTAATTTTGAAATATCCTCTTCTGAAGAATCATGGGTAGTATTTTTCATTTTCATCAAATATTCTCCATCCAAATCGATTAAAATCAAAACAAAATAGGCACTCTCCAAGCACTTCCAATATATATCAAAACCTTTAAGTATAATTTGAGTATTCACTTTCTAATTTATAATTATTTACAATTTAATTGATTATTACTTTGTATTGGATTATTATTTTTAATGTTCATAATTTCCTTTTGAGTCCAATAGTTGAGGCATCACATTAATCTAATTTTTTATATCCATGAATTAGCCAAAAAAACATAGAGGATACTTGAAGATTCCATATAGAAGTTCCAAGTTCACTATATGCATGAGATTATTTCATGGTATGTATTTCAAAATTACATGTCATGTAACCTCGATAAACCACACAATGATCATGACACATAAATCTCAACACACCATATGGATCGGTATATGACTTAATTACATGCAACATATTGAATTCCAGTGTGGCATGCAGATTGGTTTTCATTAGATGACATGTAGTATGTGTGTAGATATCATGTAACCCTACACTATAAAACATGATACACAATTTTAGGTAAGTCATGTGGTTCAGTAAATAATATTACACACAATGTATTGACTTCCATCCAAATAATGTGGTGAGACATATATACATAGTGTGTGGATACATGCGCATGTCATATAACATGTATCATCCCATATAATGTATACACAAAGATGTTCATCATGTCATGTTGGTCAACCCGAAAAGTAATTAAAGTGATAACAAGATTACATGGGATGTTCATGGTTATATTATCATGTTTCAGGATTTTTCCACACTATGTATATGCTAAGTGAATTTCAACCTTTCATGTGGGTATACAAGATTTAAATTATATGCCTCATAAATTCAAAAACTACACTCCATGTAATGGTCATCATACATCCCTTATATGTAATTCCTATTTATAGTGGTGCATGCCATATATATTTATGGAACGACATGTGCCCATACATGCTAAGAATATTATTTGGTTTGAACCATAAAATAACACACCATATATATCACAACATGAATTATAGGATTCCATGCTATATAAGTACATAGTACATGACAAGGACTATATACAGCATGTGTCACATTTAATATTGAGTGAAAATATATGACCTTTTAGTATTAATGCTTTAGAAATTAGATTTTAATATGACACAAAAGATACACACTGTGTGGCCTCCAATTACTTGATGTGAACTAAAAAAAATAAAATAAAGTAATTTTAGTTAATTTATTAAAATTATTAATTATGAGATTGTTATGTCTTCAGGACTGTTAGGACAAAATATTAAGATAATGAATTAATTAATTAGTTTATTAATTTAATAATTCAAATAAATTTATCAAAAATAGAACAAAAGGAAATAAACACTGAAATGAATTGTTATTTCATGTTGTGATTGATAATGATCTTGACTAGTCTATTTATGTATGGAGTTTATTTAATTCAATTATTTATTTATTACATGGTTTATTTTTGTAATATTTTATATCAAATATGATGATCTTCATATCATCTCACACTCTTTTATTATGTATGGGTCTATGTGTATTTGTATTTTTTTTATATAACTATAAACCCCTAGTACCCCTAACCTATGTGGGAGTAAAAAAAATTAAAGGATGGAGGTTATCATAAGAGGAGACAGTTTAGGGCCCGAGCTAAAATGAAACCAACCTAGGAGATACACAAGAGAAAGGAAAATGCTATAATTTGAGTTGGATATATTCTCAAAGATTTATTTCCCCAATGTTCAATATTGGTTTATCATCGATCGATAAACCAACAAATATATAAAATATCATGCTCACATCACATATTTATCTTATTTTATCAGTGCTAGGTTATTTATTTATTTATGGGATGCATTGCTTATTTAGATGATTATACATTGTCACATAAAGTAAATAAATTTACAATAATTCTAAGATAAAATTAAATAAGGTGTTTAATATATATTATATCATATATATAATTAATTACTTATCTATAAAAAAATAATTAACATGTATAAAAATATAAATTAAGATATCATATAATAATATGTATAGAAATAATTTTATCATACATGGTTAATTAATTATATAAGTCCATGTAATAATAATATGTATGTGAAGAATAAGTGAAGAATACTTACACATGATTTAAAAAACCATTCAACTAAAAAATAATACATAAAAACTCCTTCCATTATCTGAGTTAAGATATACCTATAATTAAGTGGTGATCTAACCATTTTTTAGGGCATTTTCAATTTTCAAGGAGTCTTATTGAAGATAATTAATTAACTTAACCAAAATGGTATTAAGGGTAACAAACATTGTCTATATTATACAATTTGGATGAAATTATTTAGGAAATATGAGTATAGGATTTTAGGATAGGGGAGTCCACTTAACATATAAAGGAGGTATAAGTTAATATAATTAGCATGTAAATCCTACTTAAATACCTTAAACTAATTTTAATGACCATAATATGGGTTATGAGAAAATAAATATGGATAATGGAACTAGAATACTTGAGTTAATGGATTTTATAAAAATGATTGAAATGACTATTGGGATTTGAATAAATCATGGGAGATTAATTAATTCCTTAATTACTTCATAATTAGTAATCAAGATAAATAACTAAAATATTTTTTTGTTTATTATAAAAAAAATAAAAATTTTGATCCCTATAATATTTTTTGGATAGAAAAAATTTATTTCTAGAATAAATTTCTAAAAGTGGTAGAGATTTTTATGCATTTTACTATAATAGGAAAATATATTACGTGTGCTGGAGTCCCCAATTCCTGATTTACCACCTCAATGGGCGAACAAGGGTGAGAATGATCCCTAAAAGTGGTAAATAAAGGATGAATCAAATGTTAATTTCATCATATAATATTTTATATTTGGAGAGATGAAGATGAAATATAAGAACATGGATGAATACACCATAATTTATTATCTCCAAGAACTTCAAAAGGAGAAAGACAGGAAATAAATAAATTATATTTTCACTATACAGATATCTATAAACAAGAAGATGAATACCATGATAGTGATTGAGTACTCATTATGATGATGTATATAAATCATTTAGGTAATTTATAATTCTATATAGATAATAAAGTATCTATTAATATAATAGTATCATCCTTACCACCTAGATTATCTAAATTCATTGGAAACTATAATATGAATTATTTAAAGAATCTTTTCAAGAATCCATATAGTTTTCCATGTAGGCATGGATTGGTAGGAATATGTTCCCTCTCGCCTTATGGGTAATTGAGTGAGGGAAGAGTTTGAAAATACAATGATAAGTTTAAATTTAGTGGTTCATTTACAGTATCATTTAAAGAAAAAAATGATTCAAATAGAGAGTATTGAATGAGAATATACCTATTTCACATGTTGTGATAAAGTTCACTGGAAAAATAATTTCAAGGAATTGAAGATGAAGAAATCATAAGAATATAATTTATGAATATTAATAATTGCATGTTATATTTCCATTTAAATTCTTAGGTGTAAAATATATTATGAAACTTTACATATTTCTATCCAAATAAAAGAACCAAGGAAGAAAATTAAATATTATAAGAAGTATTGTGAACTTTAAAGTATATGATGGATTTTGAATCCTAATTAAACTAAGATAAGATAAAAAACTCATATTATAAAGTTTAATGACTATTGTATAACTATTTTTTTATTGAATGTTAAAAAAAATTATCTTATTGTTTAGTTTTGGACACAATGAGAAATTATTTTATGTATGAAATGAATGTTTTATGGCATAAAATACGGAATTAATATTTTAATTATATATGAATCGTTTAAGTAAAATATCAATAATCAATGGTGAATATAACAAAATATGACTCCAATAATACCTATTTGTGGAAAGATAACTCTTATCAAGTAAGACAAAAATTAAATTTATAATATATACCTAAAAGTGTGTTTAGAATAATTTAGATTAAAAACACGTAGGGATTTTAAAATTTTGATTATTAAGTTTTAAGACAAAGAAACCATTAGAAATTAAAGGTGATAAAACCATAAATACTCTAAAATTAGTTCAGAAATATCTGTATGAACTATTTTAAGTAGAAACTAGAGGTAAAAAAATTTACATCATGGAATTTCCTTAAGATATTTAAGTAATATGAAAGAAAATTAAATGAAATGCTTGTTAAAGGTTATTATAATCACTAGGAGGGTTATTTGGGGAATATAAAATCCAAGAATTTATTGATCATTAAAATATAGAGTGGATTTATTAAAAAAATCAAATTACCTTATACATGCTAGAGTGATCATTCTAGTACAAGGAGGATTTATTATGGGTATTCTATGTATTGTAAGTATTCTATTACTAATTATTAGATATTCTTTGAAATTAGATGAATTCACACTGAACTATAATCCAACTACCATGATTAATGGAAATAATATAATTTATTATATTAAAAAAGTTCATTATGTCCCAAAATCATATGTTTTTTATATAAATTATTTTTGAAAGACGAATTTTATATACAAACATAAATTAATAATAACATTACCTATATCATATTTAATTATCCTATAAAATCAAGGATATAAATTTCCCTAAGATAGAAAAGTATTTTTCAAATAATTAAATATTTTTCAGTAAGAGGGAAACACATATCTATTATAAATAATTGGATAAATCTATAAATTAATGAATTTAAGGCTCTATATTCTCATAAGTTACCATATGAATATAAACTCAAAAATACATAGTGGGAGGAATTTTTCAAAATGAAGATACTATGAGGAAAGATAAAACCAAAGAGGGTGTATTTTAAATTCACTAAACTTGGTGACATATTATTCAATAAGAATAATTAATACTTACCCAATAATGAAGTAGAAAATTACAATAAGAAAAAAAAATCAGGTTTATTTCAACTCAAAATGAATTCCATGTATCAAAATCAAATTTTTTTATTTTGGAATTTCTTCTAGTTAATGTAAATTTTTTTAGTGGATATTCAAGAAGAAAGTGTACATGGATGGTAAAATTAGTACCTATAATGTATAATGGGTTTCTAGAGGATTATATAAATTTCAAGGTATTGAAAATAATGAAACCTTTTCATAAATCTATATGCTAAAATCCACTAGAATTTAACTTTTCATAGAAAGCTTTTAATATTATAAAATTTAGAAAATGAACGTCAAGGACACTATCCTTAATGGAATCTTTGTGTAAGATTTCCATATAAAACAACCAAAAGTTTTTCTAACACCAAAGGATTTCGATAAATAATGCAAGTTGCAGAGGTCCATTTCTAGGTTAAAGTAAGTTTCAAGATTATATAACATTAATTTTTAATGAAGACATAAGAGAATTTGGTTTTATTAACAATGAATTTGAGACTCATGCTTACAAGTTTTTAGTGTTATCACCATATTTTTTCAAGTAAAATATATTGATAATATATTCAAAATATATATATTTTTTAATTAATTACTAATAAATTTAAAGGATATTTTTTCATAAAAACATAAATTAGTACCCCAAGTTATTGGGAAAAAGATCTACTATGATAGATATTTTGGATTTATTATATCAATTCATGGTACATTTATTGAAAAGGTTATGAAAAATACAGGATTTAATGATTTAAAAGTGAATTGTTACTATTGTCACATAGTGTAAATCTCTATAAAATAATGTATAATGGTGCAGGAGATAATTAAGATCATGAATAAAAATACATCTACTTAAGCAAAGAGGACTTTCATAAATTCTATGAAATGTACTATAATTTTAATATTTCTCATGTGTGATGCATATTAATGAAATATCAAATAGAACCATGGGAATTTCCTTTGGTAGTAGTCATAATTATCCAACAGTGCATAAAAAGTTATAAAAGATGAGTTATGGATAATTGGAGAAGTGTAAATGTAAGTTATCAAGGGAATGTAAAACATATTTTTTTCATTTAGACCCATATGATCATATATCACATTAAATCTAATTATATAAGAAATATAGTCTTATTGAAGTCTATGATAGTCATATCTACAAATATTTAGTATTTTGTGGTTCCTGATACAACAAAGAGGTAGTATAAAGTATGTAATAATTTTTTTGAGTTACTGCAATTATAACAAGAATTAAAAGTATTGTCCTAATATGTATTATGAAAATATTACGATCATGGTACTAGAAAATATTTTTATTTTATTATAGTCAAAAAAAAGTTAAATACTCAAGGATATCAACTATTTTGTGTTTTTATAAAGAACCAGGTCGGGTTAACCAGACCCATCACCTGATCCAGAACACCACAGGACTGAAATGTGTTCCTGATCACTATGGGAGGGATATAAGAACTAGAGAATAAAAAAATAATATTTTGGAATGGTTTCACACTCAGTAACCAAGAATGAACCATTTGTTAATTGGAAGATCACACCTACAAAAGAAACAGGATCAACAGGCATATGCATTCAACCAGAGTAAACGCAATAATTACTAGAGGATGATATCACAAACATCATCACATCACCATATATATCATTCCATGTATAATACATAAACCTTATATCTATATTCAAAAGAAAGAAACTAAAAATAGGGATCAATAATGTAATGGGAAATATGTAACATCCCGATTAAACCAAAATATCAAAATAAATACTCATAATCCAAACTCTATGATACCATATCTCATACAAAAAAACAAAACTATATAAAAATAATAAAGAATATCCACTAAAATTCATGGTGTCATTTCCCTTACCAATGTCCTACAAAACAAAGTATTCATATGCCCAAAGGGATATACGGGGTGTGAGGCACAAAGCCCAATAAAATACCACCATGAATCTTTATAATGATTTTAACCTTATGAACAAATAAATCCAATTGAAACTAATTTCCAAAACCAAATTAAATTTTAAAACAATCTCAGATGAAAACATTTTCAATTTTTAAATCCCTTTGTTTTTTCTCAAAACTATCCATGTTCCAAAGAATGAATATATAAGGTTAAAATAAATAAATCATCCATCCACCATAAAAATATCAACACACCCACACATGAAATTAAAGTGATCATAATCATAAACACTATCATGTATACAAATAAATTAAAATGCACATAACACCAGGTATCTCAACCAAACAAGGAACTAACATAACACAAGAAGCATACAAATTAATCAGGTTTGAGAAATATGGAACATGGTCTATAACCATAAGAGTGTAGTGTAACTTAGAATAAAACATAATATTCTAGATGGATAAATAAGTATAATAACTTATAAGATCTCTTGGTATTCTCTAGACCCAAACATCTAAGATCTCCCTTATCCCTTGTTCAATGTTTTGTAAGTTCACTCAGTCTTTCTCCCAAAGGCTCTCTTGGTCCCTCGGATAGCATTATAGAGTCTCCCTCAGTCTTCCTCGTAAAGTATATCATGGTTCTATAGACACACACTCAATATCTAATTCATGAAAAACCAAACACCCTAGGTATCCCATATGCTACTCATTTCCAAACATATCAACATCAGTAAGTGTAATTCTTAATATCTATTTTAAAATCAATTTTAATAAACCAGCATGCCTATTTTTATAAAATATCTTCCTAGATGTAAAAACGTTTATAAAACCACTTTTTAAATCTTTTTAAAGTCATAAAAAAATTTTGATCCATTTTACCAAACACATAGAGTGTATTCAATCCAACTCCCATTGAAAACCCCCAATAAAACATCAAATTGTCAATAAAACCCATGAATTAAATAAAACATGGATATAAAACAACCATAAATCAATTAATATGAAATTTTATAAATAAAAATTAAAGGTGACAAGGTATTAAAGTTTTTTATGGAAAACACACATAAATAGAGACACCTACCTAAAAATTGGTTCTAACCATGTTGTCTTTGATGACCACCACTATATTTAGAAAGAAGAAGTACTCAAACACATAAACCAAAATAAAAAATCAACCCCCCCCCCCCAAAAAAACCTTATATTTGGAAAATTAACCATCAAGGGTTTCTACCTTCCATGGAAATGGAAGAGTAAGGTAAGAATCGGGGTAAGGAAGGTGACATAGTGAAATACTAGGCATACCTCAAGAGAAGAATCCAAGGAATCAAGAAGAATCTACCACTATGGTGTGGGGAGAATCTCCAATTCCAAGGGTGGGGGATTTTCATGATAGGGAGAATGAATGAGGTAAAATTTACTTAAATACATTAATAGAATTTTGATAAAAAAAAATTACTTAGAAAACTCACATGGTTTGGAAACATGGTTTGAAAAATCATGATTCAATCATTACGGTGCTAATATCCCCCCAAAACAAAGATATATAGTTGATACTGATCCTTTCATGGTTTAAGAAACCATGATCAAGACATGAAAAATGGATTTTTTCCCCTAAACATCCTTCTCACATGGTTAGTCACATAGTTAGAAAACTATTCACTAACCATGAAACATGGTCAATTTTCCCAAAAGATAAATTTTCCACCCCTACACCTCCAAACCCTAAGAATGAATAAAAAAATAAAAAGTAAAATAAGATAGACTAGTGGCCTAAAGGATGTCACTAACCTCCCCACCATTCCACTTTCTTCCCCAAAAATTCCTTGGGCATCCTACAAATTAAACAAGTGAGGTAATTACTCCCTCAACAACGATTACCAATTCCAGGTATCATGGCTATAATAACAATGATAATAAATCACACGAACCAATGGGATCAATTTTCAATGGAGCACGTTATTTTTATAATACAAAATATGAATAGGTTACTCCATAATGGTGACATTGGGTTTCACTTTTAAATCTTCCCACTCTATTACGAGAGATGGGTCTGTATGATATATCTTTAATTGGGAAACATAAAAAACCTTATGAATAAAGTTCATCCATGGTGGAAACACCAACTAATAGGATTCCTTCCTAATCTATACCTCAATTCGGAATGGTTCAAAAAAAATATAGCTCCGACTTCCCCTACTTTCCTAGGTGATGATGTCATGGTAGAACAGATACCCAAAGAAATACCAGATCACCAACCTCAAACTATAACAGGTGATAAAATGGATTGTAATATGACTTATTATGACTCTGAGATATCATTAACCATTTTTGAGTCAAAAAAACATTCTCTGTCATCTCCTGAATGACACTCAGTCTTAATATGGAATTCACACTAACCTCAGCCCAATATAAAAGGGGATGGTATGGTTTCCCATATAGAGACTCAAAAAAAGCTATCCTTTATAGAGTCCTGAGGACTATTTTTGTAATAAATATCATCCAATGATAAGTTCATTTCCCATAAACCCTTTAATTCATGAAAAAATACTAAGATCATATCCCCAAGAGTTTGGATGGTCTACACATAATTATAATTCATCCGCAGGTGATATTTTATGATCATCCTCAACTTGGATCCCAAATAATCATGAACCCCATTACTAAATCAAGAAGTGAAATAGGATCCTAGTCAAAAAATAACATTAAGGGAACTCCATGAATCATAATAAACTCATGTAAATATAGTTTCTTGATCTCCTCTGCCTTCATCTACTCCCTAATTGGAAGAAAATGGGTCGACTTGGTCAAATGATCAATAATAACTCATATGGAATCTTTCCCAAGTGGAATATGAGCTTGGAAGATTAAAAAAATGTTTATATATTTCTCCCCACTTCCACACTATAATTTTATTATCTGAAACAAACCAAATAGTCTCTAATGATTGTATTTGATTATCTACAAGGTGAAATATATGGGAATTAAGTTAGAAACTGATCACCTTATCCCAAGACACTAATACCTACTACTAAAGGTATAAAACGTCTTGGTATCCCTAGGGTGCAGTACCTAACTTTATAAATTCCCTTCACACATCACCAAAAACCCCAATAACAAAGGAACTATGAAATACCTTCTAAAAATATGATAACCATTAGAATATTAAAACTAATCACCTACGGTCTCCCTACTATTTAAAATTCTTATAATCTACTCAAACACTGGGTTATATTCAAAGTCACTATGAACCTAGTAAAAAAGAGAAGTTTTTAACTACACACTAGTAAAAATCACATTCTCTCTGTACTCCTACACTTCCAACCTCATATTGGTAAACAAACTCATATATCCCCACCTATCTGCTAATTCTCAAATAGCCTGGATCAGAAAAATTTTTCTCAAATCATCTATGAAAACATTACCCTTATCAAGGATATAGACTATATAAAAATCAAAAGTCTAAAGATAATCTACCTGGTGTCTCTATATGAGGTTCAAGTCCCTTTGGGTAAAGATATACTTCAGGGTTTTATTATTAGATTAGACTATGAAACACCCCCTAAAGAGTTAATTTCATCGTGAATTCAACACATGCATCACTTATGATAATTCTAGGTCATGAGTTGGGTAGTTCTTCTCATGTGGGAGTAGTTTTCATGAGCCATAATACACCACGTGGTCATATTACAAAACTACACATCCCAACCCAACACCTAAGGCTTCACAAAACACTGTATAATCTTTCTCAAGATCAAGAAGAATCAAAACCAATGTGGATTAAAAACAAGCCTAAAAAATATCAAAATAGTAGTGCCACTTATAACTCCAATAAAAATTCACCAATTTAATTTTAAAATACATTATGTAAGATCTACCCTAGAGAAGCCTCAAAAAAGTTCCTATAATACCCTTTTAAGACTAAAAATATTATAATCTCAAACACATTCTTGGGTTTCTCAAAATACATTACTACTTGAACATAATAAGGATCCACTGAAACCCGTTTTTTGTAAATCATATGGCCAAATAAATTTACCTCTTGAATCCAAATATGAAATTTGGATAACTTATAATATAGATGATGATCTCTAAATATTCCTAGGAAAAATCTAAAAAACTATGTGGTCCTCCTCCATCTTGGAATAAACAAAGATTTCATTAAAAATCATGACTATCAAGGAGTCCAAAATGAAATGTAAGATCCATTTTTTCAAGAACCTAGAGACTTCAGAAGCATTGGTGAGGAAAAATAGCGTAAAAATACTCAAAGTTTCTATATCATCTTTAAAAAGTAGTCATAGGTACATCTACCTCAAGGAACCTCAACTATTGGTACCCTTATCTCAATTTGATCTTTCAAAACCAACAAGTTCCTCTGATCTGATCAAAAATATCCTTAATTATATTAAATAGGTATTAATTCTTTATAGTTACCTAATTATGGTTATAGTAATCATTAAAAAATTAGAGACTCTCATCTAACTTCTTTAAAAATAGAACTGGTGATGCCCAAAGTGACACACTAGGATTAATAAATCTCTTACCTTCAATTCCATCCAAATAATATTTCTACTCAATCAACTTGAATAGAAAATATGGAAATATGGTAAAAAAAATAATATTTTTCTCATGGATCATATTGATAGTAAACTATGCCTCTCGCTAGGGAGGCAACCCAAAAAATACTCTAGAAAAAAAATCAAGGTATCATTTGTAAGGACCCGACCTTAAAACATTACATAATCATGAATTAAATGAATAATTCACATAGAGTATATTTTCAGGTTTAGAGTTTTAGATAATTAGGACATAACTATTACATCTCAAAATATTGCAAAGTAGACACTTCTACTAAGTTTCCATAAAATAAAACTCTTAAAAAGATACATGTCTAGTTCTATGTTTTAGATATCATGTCATTCCTTGATCCCATCCTCAACCCTATTCATCTTTAAGTCCTATGGAGAACATTTCAAAAACTTGGTATGATCATAAAAAGACCAGTAAAGGATACATAAAGAAAGAAAACTGTTAGTTTTTCAAAACAACAAGTACACTATGAATACTTTATCAAAGTAATACTTTTCACCTTTATGAAGTAGTAAATACTCTTCACTGAATAAAATATCACTACTTATCCTTTGTAACCAAAACATTACCATAAACCCATATAAAGAACACATAACATATAAAGGTAACTTGGGACATAAACATACTTAAATGGAATAACCATACGGTCGACTTCCACACATATCACTACATGGAATAGCCATACGACCAACTTTCATACCCAAGGCATTGGAGGTTATAACATAACCACTCATCCTGGTATTCATGGAACCACCCGTAATTTTGTTTATCACATAACCACTAGTCAAATGTCCAAGTACCATTATAAAATCATAACACATAAAACAATTATAAAGGAAAGAAAACATTTCCACATTTCAATCACAATATATCACTTAAATATACTGACATAAAAAAATCCATTATCAAAACCATTTTCAATACCAAAATACATAAAAGAGTATATGGTATTTATTTACATTTAAAAATATTACGGCTTGTTGAGGAAGCCAAAGATCAAATAATACTCATGGTGGCGGAAAGGTCGTTGTCACCGCGTACGTTAAAAAGAAACATAATTTTTGTCATTTAGTAAAATGATTCGTATAGAAAATATTCCTTTTGAATAAAATTAAAAGTAAAAGGGTTTTATACACCATATAAAAGGAAAGTCTTGTATTAAAACAAAATATGCCTCAATGAAACAAGATTGAGATGAAGTCCCTTACAAAGACGGTATCCTTTGATTAAGGATAAATCAATTACATAATTATGTGTGAAAAAGAATACACCAAATATAAGTGGATATTAATTGTAAAACAATCAGAGTTCATTCACACATATTCATAGAATGACATATTCAAGGAGTATAAGTTTAACCCAAAGAATCAAAATTGGGTTAAGAAGTTCCCTTGCAAAAATTCGACAGCCTAACGGTGTCATTTTAAAATTTAGAAAATGAGATGATGAGAGATAAAAAGGGTATCTCATAACTTTTACATTAAATTTAAAGCAATAAGGATATATGATAACATATCCCAACATAAGAAGATGTAAATTAAAAGACATAATAAAAAGAAGTCTTTTTAAAGAATAGGAGGGTGAAAGGTCCACTTACCGATTTGGGTAACTTTCGAAACGTACACCCCATGGAAGAAGGGTCATACAATAAAGATGTAAATACCCATAAATGAAATTATATTACCCAAAGAGTATAATAATTGGTAGTACATACACCACTCAAATGAAAATGTGTCAAATGTAGCATAAATCTCATGGGAATAAAAGTGAGATGAAAAATCCCTTACGAAAAATCGACAGCCTAACGGCGCCACTTAAAACTTCCAAAAATGGATTTATGAGATCAAATAGGGTCTCTCATAATATTAAAATAAAAATTATAGTATGATTAATATAAAAGAACATCCCCAAACATAATAAAAATGATCTTATAAGAAATGACATAAAAGAGAGTACTTAAAAAGAAAGAGAGAGGTAGGATCCCTTACCTCAAGTCTGACTTGTCTTGTTCGTTTCTTTATATTCATGAATAATAAACTTTGGTAAATTTATAATTACTTAATGACCTCATTTAAATATTATTATTCATTTCATATCACATATTATAATTTTATAATAATTGTTTAATAATTTGAGTTTATATCAGACGTTTTTGTCGATGTTCGGTACATGAGTCAAAATTGAACTTGTTGGAAAAGAATTTTCCATGTAGTTATAGGTACATCATCTCCAGAATAGTATTAATTATTTAAATATCATATATATCCAGTATATATTCATTTTATACTATTCCATAACTTTTTTAGATAAAAATGAAATGCATCGTTCATGGAGACAGTAGGTCGTACGTACGCATGAACGCTACTTTCATTTCTTTGTCATATTAATGGAATTAAAACTAAATGATAGATATATATATTATAATTAAAGAATTATATCCATCATTTAGATTTAATATATGACATATATATCCATTATATATATGTACTTATAATAGTACATAAAATTTGGAGATAAGAAATGAAATGTACCGTTCATGGAGACGGTAAGTCGTACGTACGCATGAACGCTACTTTCATTTCTATTTCATACTTTAATGGAATGAAAAAAAAATAATGATACATAGTTATATTATAATTATAGAATAATATAATATATAACATCATTAAATCCATCCTTTATACATCCCACATATGGTATTAACGATTCAAATCACTTTGAGGGGGCAGTAGTCTGCACTTCCTAAAATGAAATTATCGCGTTTACCCATTATGGAAACCAAAAAGGTATGGAATAAATGAAAAATACAGAAGCATAAATAATACATAAACATAGTGTATATATCATATATAAATATAGTTACATCTTAATGGCCACCATGAGAGGTGTTAAAATAATATTGAACAATCATCGTTTCATGAGGCAATAATTCACCACCCACAGAAACAGTATGTTCTTTAACCATTAGATGGAGGTATGTATTATTGTAGCTAGAATCCTACTCATAACAGAATCCAAGTATATTTAAGATAATTTTTTTGTTACAAAATAAAGGAATAAAAATATTTTAGGGGGTTGGAGAAGTAAAATAAAACAAAAGAACATAAGAGAAGACATTACCTTCAAATCGGATAACTCTTTTTGATTTGAGCTCAAAGGTTTCCTTGGAAATACTTCTGTCCAAATTGAGGCTTCTAGGAGTAATATATGGATGTGTAGAGAGAATATTATCATAGGTTGGATTATCCAAGGGATTTAGAGGTGTGGGTAAGGAGGTAGAGGTGGGGGCCTTTTATAAGAGGGAGGAGGGGCACTCTTGGAAAGTCTTGAAACGTTACTTTATTATAAAATGATTTTCGGATATAAAAGGTCCCAAATTATATATTTCTAGGATAAGGTGATAAGGTTTCAAAATACACCCATCCAATAGGTTTTTGACAAGTGTATGTCTTAGATTTTACATTATCTTTTCATTTTATTTAAATCATTCATTAATGAGGTAATCGCTGCATCATCATGGTGTCATAAATAAATTATTTTATTTAATGTCTAAAAATTATAAAAAAAATACTATGATGTAGAAAATATTTTTAGATTTCCAATTAATATTTATAGTCAAAAATATGACTTGTATAACCCTGTGTAAAAAAATTTTTAGTAAAACATTTTTATTTTAACTTTAAATAAAAAGTTATTAATGTCATTTTCTTACCCAAGTGGCTCCATGGGGTCCCCATGTTGACCCATGGATTGTCTTGGTCGGAAATTACTCATAAAATAAGGGTATGACATGTGTCATGGTTATTTCATATTATTATAACACTATCTTTACATTAAATTACACTAATTACCTTTAATCGCGATTAATAAAACTTAAAAGTTACTATTCACCAAAAATTATTTTCATCCCATTGAACCACATTTTACATCCTAATGACAACCATGTATGTAGGATTTTTGAAATTCAAATCACAGAGGTGGTAAAAATTCATTTAAACGAAAAATCAGTTTTTTAACTACCACTTAGTGGTTTCACTATTCATCAAAAATTGAAGTTTTTCAGAAAAATACCAAAAATTCACCCTAAGCTATAATTAATATTCCGAATTCAAAAATGATGTCTATTTTAAAAAATTCAAAACATATAAGTTTCATTAATCAATTTAATAATTAATTCCCGTTGTTAAAACAAATAGCATGTTTTTAAGAAACAAAATATATCAAAATATTGACACTAGTTTAAGTCCAATTTCAAAGTGAAATTAATTCCAATGACCACCATTGGATTAAATGGTAAAAATATATTCTAATTGAACTTTAAAATTAATTCAAAAGATAATCTAATCATATAAATAAATTATATTAAAATGAGGTTTTGAATTAAAATACAACATTTTTCACTTATTCATTAAAAATGAACTTTATCGGAAAAATAACAAAAACATACAAAAAGTAAATTTTGATGTACCGACTCTATAGAAGGGTTTTATTTGGTCAAATAGATTTTATAAGAGTGACCAAAACTATTTTTAAAGATATTTCTCCATCAAAAGGCGATAAATCGACCTTTTAGTGAATATTAGAGTATTTATGCTTAAAATTGAATTCTTTTCTTATTTTAAGCCTTTATCTTTTATTGGATAAATGTAAAAAAATTTAACAAACATATATAATCATATTTTAGTTATTTCTATTCATTCCCACCAATACAACAGCTACATGTTAACTACCATTTAAAATAATATTATTATATTATTAGAGTGCAACGTAAGATTTCAAAGAAACTCGTTTTTGTGTATTGGGTACGCCATCGAGCATAGTGTTCCCTTTAAAGTAATATTAATATTTTATTCAAAAATATTAATAAATATGAAAAAGTAATATTATTTATTTATCTAGGATGTTACATCAGTCCAAGACCACTAGGAGAAAAATCACTAAACCCGACTCCACAAATATAAAAGAACAACCTAGATAACTAACATGAGATCAATCCCATCTCTAAAATAATGGTTCCTTTCCTCCCTGGTCGTGAATACCAATCACCCTGGAGAATGTGATTGATCACATCGGGAGATAGAAATGAGACCCTATGGTGATAGAAATCAACATACTCTTTGAAGCTAATAAACTAATCCATACCGATGATGAGATCAAAAATTTATAGGTCTAACATGAGGAAATATCACATAAATTCCAAATCAGTAATTAAAACATGACACTTCAGGCCCTTGAAACCTTTATCCTTCCTTATACCCAATAGGGTAAGAAAATAATCATAAGGGAAATCATATCCACTCTCACACTCAAATAATGATGACACATTGATGAGATTAATGAATGTGAAGTTACCATACTAAAAAATCCTAAAATAATAAATTAAAACAGTACCTATGATGGTGGTCTGCCCAAACTAATTATCCTCAGGTGTCTTATCATTCATATAGAGACATCCTAACTAAGGTTTTACCTAATCCTTATTTATATTGTGAGAATCTCCTTTAACGTGGGAGTGATATAATATATCCTTAGAATCATTTGATCACAACTTCAAACCCTTAGAGAGTGAATAAAAAACTCAAAACCATTGATGGATATTATTACAGAAGTGATGAATATAACTTGGTTGCCCAATCATTGGAACATCCTCAAAACCTTAGGAAAGAAATTTTGGTATTGATATAATTCCTACACTGATAACATACCACAAACACATTTCCTGAGGAAATAACTATTATTGGTCCCAATGACTATTGATCACTCCTTTGACTACCCTGATGAGGTCCATCTCACTTCCTCTTCTGGACAAATAAATATTTCTAGTAACCACACATAGAAGGAACACCACTATGACCTATCTTCCTAGCCATGTATACCTATTCCATAAATTCCTTATCATCCACCTCATAATAGTTTGTAAAACAGAGAAGGATAATCATCAAAATCATCCTAGCCTTTAAATCCCATTTCAAAACACCCGTATTTAAGGTAATCACTCTTAAGGAGTTTAGGAGACACATGAGACAACTCGGAAAGATGAGTTGAAAACTCCATAAATTAATGGTCTCCTTACTCCATCATTACAATCTCATGATCCTTCATCATCCTTAATGTCTATAGATACAACTTCAAATTAAAAACTACTTCAAAGGTATTACACATATTGTCCTCATGTCATTTCACTGGCACCATGGATTCCCTCCATTTACAATCCAATCCTTTCAATATATAAATGAAAAATATCTCCTTAGAGGTCTCACGGTTATTTAAAAACTAAAAGATATGATTAATCTATTTTGGACCCTCCTATGGTTCCTAGGTTTCCTTATCACCATGGAAGACTAGAGGATTTTGTTAGTGAACTCATGAGCATGTTCTACCATATATTCCTGATCAAGACTACGATCATGCCCAAAGGACTTGATCATATGGATCACCAACTCCACCATGGTTAGATAAAATAGAGGGTTCACCTATGGGACATGATTTATAGCTCCCTAACTATTCCTAGATGATTCCCTTATATGATTCATTGTCAAAAAAACACAAGACATAACCTCATTCATTGCATAATTTAATATCAAACATAAACAATTAAACAAAAAAGAAACCCTTATAAATGGTACCAACAAAAAGTATTTTCATCAATACAAAATTTAAATGAAAAAGTAGTAAACACATAAAAATTTTAAATATTTTTATATTCTGTATGATTTGGCTTCATTGTTAAACAAGTCATGCACTATCCATGCATGTTCTATAGGGAAGTGATAGACAATGTAGCAAGGGCTATGCATGGCTACTACTAACTATGTGCTTAAACCATATACCTCCTACTATCCTCCTCATTTCACCCTGAAACTCAAAATTAAACATGGTGTCCCCTTGTAAATCATATTAAATAGGGGAATACATAACAACCCAAATAAATAAACCAAAATTAGGATCAAAATACAAACATAATCTCTTACCACCCATGGAAACATGAGGTTTTACATGAATAATAGTTGTCTAAACACTCCTACACCCCTACATCCTAGAATCAATGTTCCCATCTCTTGTCTACCACCTAAAAATAAATAAAAATCCTATAATATCATTTTTTAGAGAACCATATTGAGTCAAATGAGCTCATCACCATTTCCAAAATTCCATATGTCCCAAAGCACATTCCCACTTACCATGAGATAGATACAAGCACTAGGGCATAATAAAAAATCTATTTGTGAATGATTTTTACCTCAATAACCATCCATTATCCATTAATGAATTGAATAGCCTCACCATATAAATAAACATGATCAAAAAACATAGACATACAACTAGAGTAAACACAGCAATAAATAGAGCATGATATCATAAACACCATTATATAACTATATATATCAAGTCATGTACATGAAAAAAGAAAGATATCTATGGTCAAAAGCTCAAAACTAAAAATAAGGATCAAAACCCCAATGGGTAACACATAGAATCTCAATAACCAAAATATAAAAATATATTATCATGATAAAACTTTATGAGATAATGTATCCTCAAGAATAATAACCCCAGGTGGTGCTAATTAAGAAGATCCATTAAAATTCCTGGTGCATTTCCCCTTACCTATGTCATGCAAAACTAATTCTACATATAGAAAAAGGCATGTACAGGGTGTGAGGCACAAATACAAGTAGGATACCACAATGAATATATATAATTATTTTTACCATGTGAACCAATAAATCAAATTGGAACACATTTTTAAAACCAATATCACTTTAAAAAATGTTTACTTGAAAACATTTTCCCTTTTTAATCCCTTTATTTTTTTCTCAAATATAACAAAATTCTTCTTTATTACACATTAATTCATGATTTATTGCATAAAAGTACACATAATACAACATAGAAGATAAATAAGGTTAGTGTATTTGGTAATTAGTACAAATCATATCATCTTGAACATGGGATATAATAATATTATTGAAAACTTTGTTAATATGCTCTTAAAATTCCATGGCTTTTAAAAATGCATGGGATAACCTTGGGACATACATAAAAAAGGGGTGATATATAAATCTAAATAAGGAAATAAAAATGGAATAAGGTGATACATGATAGAAAATAGTAAAATAAATGGGGAATAAAATGCATAAGATTCATAAAAATGAATAATAAGGAATGATATATCATGGTAATCATAACATGGAAAATGTGGAAGCAACTTAAAACATTGCATCATAAACATTGGTTAAGAAAAACTACCAAAACATCATGATGGAAAGTCCCATGAAGGAATCAAGTTCACTCCCTATCCCAAAATTACATCCCATGAAGCTAAACATTACCCAATTCATTAGAGTTCTATATAATTTTTAATGCACCCATCACAATCATTTTATTCTCATGCTTAAGTGTGACACATCGATCATACAACATGGATTCATTCATTATAATCTTTTATTACATGATCAAGGAGTATAGAATACATAAATTTAATTCATAATTCAAATAATTATAATTTTATAAATCTTAACACCCTTGATAGGAAATAGGTATGGTATTCACTACATAATCGTTTTGGTATGGAAAATTGTGGTGAAATTTCAACAGCATAACGGTGTCACTTAAAAATTCATAAAATGGGTTAATGATAGAGAAAGGGGTCTCTCATCATTTGGACATAAAATTGGAAGTAAAATTGACATGTAAATATATATACCAACATTATAAATTATAAATAGAAGTCATAAGATAATAAAAAAACTTGAATAAACAAGAGAAGCATAGGATCCCTTACTTGAGTGGATGACCACAAATGCTTGGGAGGAGCTTCTTGAGAGATTTGGGAACCTTTGGAGGACTCTAGATAGTATAGGGAAGAGTAATTATGTGATAAAAAAATTTAGTGAAGCTAAATTTTACAATGGGTGGGTTTATATAGGAAAAGAGTAGGGATTTCATTAATATTTCTCAAACTTAGGTTTTGGACTCTATATAAAAAAATAACCAAAACCACAAACCTTACCTTGGTTTTTCCCATTATTTCTTCAAAATAGGATATGTTTTCATTATTTTATAAGGAAAAGGACTTAACTTAATGCAATAATACCCCTGGTTATGTAGAAGTGAGTCACACTCTTAAATAAATGATTTTAAAATATTAAAATATCTTAATGGTTTTGGAGGATTCAAAAAAATTATAGAACTAATAAAATAACATAAAATAAAATTATTTTAAATTAAAACATATATTTTGTCTTTTATACTCTATAATATTTATTACATAACTTTTCCATCATTATAATTTCATAATACACAAAGTATGTTTAAATGGTATTTAATTTTTACCCAAAAATTCAACTCTCTCATAAAATTATGAAAAAATAACCATTAGATAATTTATAAATTATGAGTGAAAAAATAATATTCATTTTATTTAAATAATTTTATAAATATTTTAATTTTCACTTTTAAAATAATATTCAATATTTATTGAGAAATGATGGTATTTTTACAATAATATTTTTTGAACCCTTATAAAAATTATATTTGAATTCATAAAAATTATATGGTCATTTATATTTAATAAAAATTATTTAATAACAATATTTTATTAAAATATTATTTATTTAAAAAATCCATTTATTCATTAAAATAAATTCCTTAATAGAATTTGATTATTATCCAAAAATATTATGTGTGTTTTATTATATCGATATAAAAATAATTTATAAAGTAAAAATAATAGGATGAAAATATATTCATTATTTTATAAAAATAATTTATATACTCAGATTTCTTGGGTATTGATACATATCCCTATAACAGTCCATAAAATTCCCAATGAGTAAGGTGTGTGATGGTGAGACTTTCATCAGGTGGTTCGGCGTTCAGGGTTTGGGTTGTGATCTCGATGAGCTTGAACTTCTACCCTAAAAAATTTTGGTCATGCTTAAGTTTTTTGTATATCATCTTGGGTTTGGTAAAGGTAAAATCCCAATAATGTTATCTCCCTTGGAAGTTCTGATAAATGTGCTTCATAGGATATGATCCTACTAGTTGAGGCCATCACTTCTTTTGTCTATGTCAATTTTTACTAATAATGTGATCACTACTAAACAGATATATTATAAATGGTAATTATTCTTAATGGTCATTTAAATGAGATATAAGAAGACCAAATAATTTCATGTGTTTTCTATAACCGTAATACATAATAATACATTTAAACAAATCAAAATATAGAATTTTATTTATAACATTTTGGGTCATTACAATCTTCCCGATTAAGAAATTTCACTCTTTAAATTTTCATTTACCACACTAAAATAGATGAGGATAACTATATTTCATCACTTTATATAGTCCCAGCATCACTTCTTCAAACTTTTGGTTTCTCCAAAGCACTTTGACCAGGTGTATTTTCTTATTTTGTATAACTTTGTCTCTATGATCTAAGATCTTTATCGGTTACTCTTCATATGAGACATCATTCTCCAACAGAACCACCTTTGGATTGAGTACATGTGAAGATTTTGGTATGTACTTTTACAAGAGTGATACATAGAATACATCATATACTTGATATTGGTTAGGTGGGGTGCTATTTGGTAGGCCACCACTCTAATGTGATAAAAGATCTCATATTGCCTATACCTTTTATGAAAAGTAGTCTTATGAATATCCACCTTCTTCACCCTAACATGGTAATATCTCGACCACAGATCCACCTTGGAGAAGTATTGTGCACCACGTAGCTAATTGAACAAGTCATCAATCTGAGGTAGAGGATACTTTTTATTTATCATTATATAATTGAGATCATTATAATCAATGCAAAGGTGCATTAACCTATCCTTATTCTTAACAAAGAGGAATGGTGCACCCCATAGAGAAGCACTTGGTCATATGAACCCTTTATCCTTATTCTACTATAGTTCTTTATTCATATTCTAAAGTTAAACAACATCCATTATATATGGATTCTTGGATGGTGGTAACACCCCATGTATAAGATTGATTGAAAATTCAACCTCTCAACTAGGAGGATGGCCAGGAAATTTATTAAGAAACACATTAGTTTATTCCAACATAATAGGCAAGTCTTCAAGGATCATTACTTCCTTAGAATTAATCATTTTAGATTGATATGCTTTATTTTAGTGAAATAATATCCATGCTTGTGATTCTGGTTCTAAATAAGATTCATCCTCCTGCTTGCACTTGTACAAAATCGGGGGTCAATTCGTGATATGAAGAGTGGTTTCCTTATCATGGAAATTTATGTTGAATCTATATAAGGAAAGCAGATCCATGGCCATAATTTCATAAAATTCTACAAAATGGAGTATTTAAAGGTTTTTGGTGAATTTAATCCCACAAATTTTGATATGGGATGAGTTATATACTTGGGATTCAATAATTTCACAATTTTCCTTTTTCATCGATAACGCAACTTCCATGCATTGTGGTGGTATTTGAATAGTTCTAATAAACTTTCATAATATGAAGGAATGTGTAGAACCATAATCAAAAAATATGTTCACTATCCTTGAATTAATAACGAGTTTACCTATCATCGCTTTGTTGTCGGGATCCACCTCAGTGGTTGTGATGGAAAATTTTCTCTTTTGCTACCTTGGAGGTTGATGGTTGTCTTCTAAAACCCTTAACTTAGTGCATTAGTTTTCAAAGTTCCCTGCTTCCTTGAAGTTGAAGAAATGAAAAATGCAACGATGGTTGACTGGATCATTCCTTTCCTCCATCGCACTAGTGATTTTATCCTATAGTCAATTTCTTTCTAGGTGTCCTTCCTTCCAATACCTAAATCATTTCCTCATCCCCCATGGGCAATTTTTGAGGTGCTTCTTTCCACACCTTTGAAAAGTGGGATGTGGAAATTTCTTGGAATTGTTAGATTTCTCCATCATACCTACATAATTAAACACCACTTTTTTCTTCTCATCCCCATGATACCCTTGATATTCACCGATCTCCATTTCAACTTTGAGGGAAAATCAGACAATTTACTCATAGCTATCAAAGTCATGGATCATTAGGGATTTTCAAAAACTAGGTTTTAGCCCAATAAAGAAGCGTTAAACCTTTCATACAGGGGTAATGACAAAGTCATAGGTGTATCATGAAAGTATTTTGAAGTTTACCTCATATACTCTAATAGATTAATCATCCTTTTTCTTGAGGTTAAAGAAATCCCCTTTAATTTAAAGACAGAGAGTGTGTAGAAAATATTTATTGAAAAACATTTTCTAGAATTCCTTCCCCCCCATCACTTAAATATCTTACAAAAGCTTTATATTATTGATAAATGTACACCATTGATTAGCTTCTCCCTCCATGAAATAAAATTCTAGTAGAAATTTATCTTGTTCATAACATTGAAGGATGGAGATGATATTCCAAATAAAGTTTATCCATTGTTTCGTGATTAAGGGATCAAATGATTCATTGAAAGTCGAAGGCATTTATAACATAAATATCTCAATTTCATATTGTTTTTTCTTAGGGGAATTTGGTTGATCCTCCTGATCTAGGTTTTTATTGAAGACCTGATTCTTTTGTGAGAGTATCATCACAAATATTTTGATTCCTATTCCCATTGGGTTGGGCATCTCATTGGGTCAATTATAACATTTCCCATCACATTGATTGTTAAACCGATTCCTCCTATTTATGGCCACTGGATATAATAAAGGGAAAATTATGGTTGAATATTTTTAAACTATTAAACACTCAAGCAAGAATTTAAATACATTAAATGTATAGATTATAACTTACATTTATTTTCTTAACATATGAATTTATAGGCATCAATATAAGTTATCCATGATCTATTTCCTAACATATATTCTTATGGGAATTTTTTTTATTCCCTTAATAACGGTTCAGAATGATCTTTTGAATTTAAAAAACATATACACTAGGAGTGTCAAACCAGGTGCATAGTAAGGCCTGTTTTTTGGACCAAGTTATGTTGAGTAAGGCCCGACGCACCTTTTCAGAGTTGTTACCCCTAGGTACATCTATTCCAGAACCATGTCCACTTGTAGTATCCAAACAAGGATATATTTTCTTGATAGACCACATACTATATACTTACCAAAAATTAGGGATATTTTCTTATAATTAGTCTTATACCTAAGGTTTTCACAATATTTTTCTAATCCTAATCCCAAAAATAACTAACCTTTTTCTCTGATACCAACTATAATAACCTCGTTTATTACTACACATTAATTTGTGATTTACTACATAAAGTTAAACATAATAAAACCCATAATATTGAAAATTCTAGTGTATTTGGTAATTATGTACATATAATAATATCTTGAACATGGGATACAACAATATTATTGAAAACTTCCTTAGCATGATTTTAAAATTTCATGGCTTTTAACACAATGTGGGATAACCTAGGGACATACATAATGAAATGGTGAGATATAAAGACTAGTAAAATAATAATCATGAAATAAGGTGATACATGATATGAAATAGATATATCAATGGAGAATAAAAATTTTGAGAATCACAAACATGAATAATATGTCATGATATAATATGATAATCATAACATAGAAAATATGGAAACAACTTAAAACCCTGCATCACAAACATCAGTCAAGGATAAATGTCAATAAATCATGATGGAAAAAGTCCCATAAAGGAATAAGGTTCACTCCCAATCCCAACATGATGTCTTATAAGAATAAACATTACCCAATGAAATGGAGTGCTATATAATTATGGGTGTATCTGTCACATTTATTTCATTCTCATGCTTAAGTATGCTACATAGATCATACAAAATAGATTCATTCATCTTCATATTTTTTCCATGATAAAGGAATGTGTAATACATACATGTAAGTCCCAGTTCAAATATTTTTAAATATATAAAGGTGAACACCCTTGATATGAAATGGGTAGGGTATTCACTATATAGTTTTTTTGGTATGAAAAATGGAAATGAAATTTCAACAGCATAACGGTATCACATAAAAATTCATAAAATGGGTTGATGAGAGAGAAAGGTGTCTATAATAATTTGGACATAAAATGGGCAGTAAAATATTCATGTATCCCAACATTAGTAATTTTAAATATAAGGAATAAGATAATAAAGAAACTTAAATAAAGAAGAGAATGTGAGGATCCCTTACTTGAGCGGGTGTCTCCAAATGCTTGGGGGAGCTTCTTAAGAGATTGGGGGTGCCTTAGAAGGACTCTAGAGATAGGAAGGTAGAGTAAGGACATGATCCAAGTATTTTGAGTGAATATAAATGGGATATTTTGTGGTTGTATATAGTAAATGAGTGTAGATTTAGTTAATATTTCTAAAAATTATCTTTTGGACTCTGTATAATAAAATAAAAAAACCACAAACATTAACATGGTTTTTTCCTATAGTTTCTTTCAAATGGAAGTGGTTTTCATTAATTTATAAGTAAAAGGTCTGAAATTAAATAAATAATAACCTTTATTATGTGGAAGTGAGTCACACTCTTAAAGAAATGATTTTAAAACCTTAAAATATATTAATTATTTTGGAGGATTCACAAAAGATTTATAAAATTAAAAAATAAAAATAAAATAGAATTATATTAATGGAAAAAACATATATTTGGTTATGTATACTATTTATAGTATTTATTTTATCACTTTTAGGTCATTATGATGTCATATTACACAAAGTATATTTATACAGTATTTAATTTTTACATGAAAATTTGACTCTTAGAAAATTATGAAAAATTCACTATTAGATAATTTATACATTTTGATTCCAAAAATAATATTCATTTTATATAAATAAGTTTCGAAATATTTTCATTTTTAGTTTTAAAATAATAATTGATATTTATTGAGTAATGATGGGATTTTTATAATAATGGTTTTTAAACCCTTATAAAAATTACATTTGACTTTATAAAAACTATATAATCCTTTATATTTAATAAAAAAATATTTAATAATAATATTTTCTTAAAATATTATTTATTCCAAAAACCCATTAATTCATCAAAATTAATTCCTTCATTGAATTTGAATATTACCTAAAAAATACAATTTGTGTTTTATTATATCAAAATAAATATAATTTATAAAGTAACAATAATAGGATGAAAATATAATCATTATTATAAAAAAATAATGAACATACTCATATTTCTTGGGCCTTGATACATATCCCTTTAATACGCCAACAAACTCCCTAAGATTAAGGTTCACTATGGTGAGACTTTCATGGTGTGGTTTAGCAAACTTGATTTAGGTTATGATCTCAATGATCTTGAACTTCTCCCATAAACAGCTATTCTCATTCTTAAGTTATTGGATCTCAGATTGGTCTTGTTCAAGGGAAAATCCTAGTGATGTTATATCCCTTAGAATATCTAATAAATGGGCTTCAGAGGGTATGATCCTACTGGTTGAGTTCATTACTTCCTTTGTCTGTGTCAATTAGATTTAATAAAACTCTATATTTATATTAATCATGTGATCCCTGATCAATGGATATATTATCAATGGTAATGATGCTTAAAAATTATTTTAATAGTATACAATAATACCAAATAATTGAATGTTTTTTCTATAACCATAATGCATAATAAGACATCTAAACAAATAAAAAGGGGGAATTTTATTTATAATAGTTTAGTTTGTTACATAAAAACTATTAATGATTGAAAGAATGGATATAACAAGGATAAAATAAATAAATACACCACCTCGTATAACATACTCAACACACCCACACATGGAATTAATGTGAGATTAAACATAAAAATTATTATATAACCTAATAAATGGAAATGGGCATAACACCAAGTATGTAAAATAAACAGGGCATTAACATAATGAAAATAATAATATAAATCAATAGGGAATATGAAATACACAATATGGGATATAACCATAAGTTTATAGTGTGACTTATACTGAAACATAATTTTATAGCTAGCTAAGAAAGTATAACAAGTTGGAAGCTCTCTCAGTCTTCCCCGGGCCCATACATCTAGGAACTCCCTCAGTCCCTTAGTCAATGTTTTGGAAGATCTCTTATTTTTCCTCCAAATTATATCTTTATCCCTAGAAAAATATTATAGAATCTCCTTAGTCTTTTTCCAAAAGGATTTCTCTATCCCTTGGACACACACTCATCATATAAGTCATGAAAACCCTCATACCCAAGGTCTCCCATGTGCTTCTCATTTAAAAACATATCCACATCAATAAGTTCCATTCATTAAAGCCATTTAAAAATCCAATTTAACAAACCAACATGATAATTTTGATTAAAAAACTCTCTAATGGTAAAAACACTTATAAAAACTCTTTATAAATCCATTTAAAACCAAAAAACCAGTTTGATTTATTTTATCAAATGCATGTAGTAATCCAATCAACATCCCTTTGAAAATTGACTTTACAAAATAAAATTTCCAATATAAACCATGAACCACATAAAACATGGGTAAAACAATAATAATAAATCAATTAAAATGAAATTATATTATTAAAAACCAAATTTAGAAAGGTATTAAATGTTATTAATAGAAAATTCCCTTAAATAGAGACACCTACCTTGAAATTAGTTCTAGCCTAATTGTCTTCAATGAACACCACTAGTTTTGGGATTGAGAAGTAATAAAACACCTAAAATAAAATAAATTAAGATAAAAACTCCCATTAATAACCTTGGATTTTACCAACTCACAATATAGGTTTTCCATATTCCATGTAAATGTAATAAAAAAGTAAGAATAGGTGAAAGGATGGAGAAATCATAAAGAATTGGCTTACCTAAATCCAAAATACAATGGAATCAAGAAGAAACAACCACTAATGAGAGTGGAGAAGCTCCAAAACTATGGGAGGGATTTGTGCATGATGGGTATAAGGAATTAGGGAAGAAGAACATAAATATATTAAGTGTATTTTAGTAAAAAGTCAAAAAAAATTATCAAGACAACTCATATGGTTTGGCTACACAGTTAAAAAAACTATGATCTCAAAATAATGGTGCTACTATCTCCCCAAACTGAAGCAGAACAGTTACTACTGATCCTTACATGGTTTGAAAAACCATTCTCAAACTATAAAAAGTGGCTATGTCCACCATATCATCCCTATCATATGGTAATCTACATAGTTATAAAAATCATGTTTCAATTGTGCACCGTGATCCTTGTTCCCAAAAAACCAATTTTTCGAATCTTAATAGCTGGGAAATACAGGAATGAATAAAAAGGTAAATAAAATTATAAATAAAAAATACCAATGCCTTGGTGGGTTTCACAGTTTTACTTAAAGTGATGAATTTATAGTAAAAAAAATAAACACACACAAAAATGTGGTAGGGACGATGACTTTATACATACCTTAATAGAAGAATTAACAACATGTAAGATTAAAAAAATTGTGAAATATGGAAACTAGGATATAGGGAAATTTATAGTTATTTGTGTTTGTTTCTCTAAAACCAACAAGATTTATATGTTCGATTACCAAAGTATAAATAAAAATATTATCACATAATTATTATTATTATTTATAAAATTAATGAGATAATTCCCTTAGAGTAATTGTCTCATCAAAAGGTTATAGAAGTTCCATACTATAATGAAAACCTATATATGATATAATATAATTCATAAAAATATATCATATGGTCCTGATAACCAATATATAATAAGATATAGATAATGGTTGAGTATCATGTGTTGGAGGCTCAAAAGGAATTAAGAATTTTCTCATAAAGTTCCCACTTTGTGATCAAAATTAAGGGACATAATGAGGATATACATTTTGGGTCCATAGCCACCCTCTGATAAAAATATTGTAAGATACTTCACCAGAACTTGATTTATAAAAGAAAAAACCATAAAATGAACCATAAGAATGATGCCTGGAACATGGGAGATGAGTGAACCCAAGTTTCTTCACCACAACATAAAACCATTATAATAATGTAAGAAATTATATTTAAATCACTGATTGAAAGGAAACACAAAAGTAAAATAGCAACATAAAAAGGAGTATGTGGTTCTGGATAACAACATAATTCATAAGGGAATGTTTCTTAACTTTTATTTTAATATTCAAGGAAAATATTATAATAATAATGATCTCACTTTAACATAAGGTATTCATCATATTAGATAGATTATATGTGACCCACCCAATATTTTATAAAAGTGTTATTCTAGTGCTTCCTGCCACTACTTCCATCCAACCTTCACGGGTAGAATTCTAGATCTTCTGAGATCCATAGAGGAACACTTATCCTGATCAAATCATCCCACCACCTCAACATGACCAGCCAGTTGATTATTGATCTTTTATAGATTTTATAGATATGAAATCCTATATATCTTCCTGTTAATTATATTTTGATGTTCTGTCTCCTATGGAACTATCCTATATATTCTATTGAAATGAAACTCAACGGTTGTTTCCCCATCTCCATGCAGTCATCAAAAATAAGGTTAATGAATTTTCTCCTTAGATTTATCTAACATTTCCTTCTATTAAAATGTTTCTCACACCTAAAAAAACTCCCAATAGAGATTCATTTCATTTTTTGGATTAAGTCTTAAACTATAACCCAAACATAATTCCTTTATTTAAATAATATAAATTATACATATAGTTCCCCACCATATCTTTCTTCTAGTTAACCCAAATTTACTAAGATGCAACACCACATCAACACTTCCCAATATTTTAGATAAATTTTATGTCCCTTAAATATCCCATAGTTCTAACATTCCTTCCTCAAATAAAATCTTTATAAAGTGATACTTCAACTAAATGTGTATAAGAACCCATGATTTTTTTAATGAAATTGCTCATTTAAATTTATATGTATCTCACACTTGGTAATATAGTATAATATAAAACACATACTCCACATAATAAAAATCAACAAAATTTTATTATATTAATTCAAATATTTTATTTAGAGAATAAATATATCCATAAATTTTGAAAATTTTATAATGGAAAAATAAATAAAAAAATATAAAACAACTAGAATAGGAAAATTCAAACTGTCTTTGTCTCCAAGAATTAATGTACCTATGAGAAAATTTGTAAATAAGAAACAAAACATTTGTAATCCAATCAAAATTTTTTATAAGTGGTAATATAGAACCATGAGTGAAATTTGAATGAATGATGAATGAATTAAATTGGTGGTATTTATTGGGAGTAAAAAACCTATATGTCCATTGGAATATGTATGTTGGAATATTAAATCAGATCATTAGGAATAATAACATAACCATTACAATATGAACTATATCATCAGAATGGTAAAATAATAGTTAGGTATTTTATTAAATAAAAATATAATAAATTTATATCACAAGATAATTAAATAAAAATTTTTACATGATAAAATAAATTTTTAACATAAATAAAGAATTATTTTAATTTATTTGTAAAATATATATGTTTTTTTTCATTAAAATAAATTTTATAGTAAATTTATAATTTTTAAAAATATTTTATTTCAATAAAATTTCGTTATAAAACAATATCAATTTTTATAAAAATGATAATATAATTTTATGAGTTCTTATGTAATTTTTCAATGGGTTGAATGATTTATTTTGTTATAAAAACTAGTATTTTTTAATAAATAGTGATTTTTTTAAAAGTTAAATTTCTCAAATTTTAATAATTATTTTTGGAAAAATGGATTTCATTATTGGAATTAGCAAATAAAAAATAGATTAGGGAAAATTTTTGGTATTTTTATAAAATTTTATGTCACATCATTTCTATAGTTTCTTCTCCATTTGACAAGAACTTCTAGAATTATCTGCGGACTAAAGTGGTTTTGGAATAGTGAAACAAACACTCTTGAGATAGTGTAATAAACATGATGTCTTAATAAAATTATTTTAAAATAACATAAAATAATATTAATAAATTAAAAATAGATGAAAATGGTTCTTAATGAAGTATTTACTAAATTTAATTTTATTATTTAGGAAGTTAGGAGATCATAGTGATAGATTCAAGGGGGTATCTTTGGATCCTTCAAAATAAAATGGTGTTTGAGGAATAGTTTAGACCAAAATCTATAAATGAGATTGATATTTTCCTTAAATTATCTAGGTACTATTTTCAATTGTTGAGAAAATTTTCATGATTTTAAAACCCACTAACCTGGATAACTTGGAAGGGTGTAAAGTTTTTCTAGATTAATGAATGTGAATATAGATTCAAGTAACTGAATCAGAGGCTAACCACTACACCTGTACACACAATAGTCACCTAGGTTAAAGGATTTTTTATATAATTTTTTGCTTCAAATAATTTCATAGGTTGTTTCCTCATGAAAAATGTTAAATGGATAGGCTATGAAACTCGATAGTTGAAGGTGCAAGAGAAGAACTATCAACACTTGATATGGAGTTGGTAGTGGTAATCTTCACATTAAATATTTGGTGGAATTATCTTTACAAAGAGAAGTGTGAAATATATATGAATCATATGAGGATCAAGTATATATTCACATATAAGGAACTCAACAAACACCAATGAAGATGGTTAGAGATGACAAAGAATTATGACAGCTCAATCCACTACTATCCTGGGAAGGCCAATATCATGGTTGATGGAATAATTAGAAAAAATATTATATCCTTATCAATGATAAATATTGAGAAGGATATAATATTCTAATACATGTAAAGGATTCACATTGGAATCATAAAGTATGGAACCACATCTTACCTTTCTCAAATGATTACTCGTCCATCAATTCCAAAGAATACTAAGGGATCCCAAAGGGATGGTTTGGAGACAAAGAAGATGGTGGATGTAATAAGGAATGTTAAATCCTTAGAATTCAATATTTATGGAGATAGAGTTGTGGGATTTTGGTCAAGACTGGTGTACCATAAAATACTGAGATAAATAAGGAGAACTTGAATGATGTACGTAAAATGAAATTTTCCATCTACCCATTTAATATGAAGATATATATAGATCTCTAAGAGAACTATTGGTGGGAAATATGAAGAGAGGGATTATAGAATATATAAAAAAGTTCCCAGTACGTCAAAAAATAAAGTCAGAAATGAAAAATTCAAATGATATGATGCAACTATTACCAATACTCAAGTGTAAATGGAAGAACATCACCATTTATTTTATCACAGGTCTTCTAAATAAATGAAAATCAAATAGTGCCATGTGGCTTATGGTGGACTATAACACAAAAAAACAGATCACTTCATCATTATTCAGGAGGAAGTTTTAATCAATTATATTTTAAAGATATAAATCATGGAATTGGTGGTGTTTTATGGAACACCACTATTGATTGTATCTAATCAATATTCAATATTTACCTAAAAATTCTGGAAAAGATTCCAACATCCTCTAAACACAAAGTTGGACTTTATCATGGATTATCATCCCCAAACCTATGACCAATCTAAAATAACCATCCATATATTTGAGGATATGTTGAAATCTTTCTTTATAGACTTTAAAGGAAGTTTGGATCAAAATCATCCTTTGGTGGAGTTCTCATATAATAATAGCTTCCACTAAGATATTTAGATGCATCCTAATGAATCCATATATGGAAATAAATATAGACATGTAGCATGATGGGATGAAGTTTAAGAACATATGATATTGGGAGCTAAATTTGTTGAAGAAATAGAAGAGGAGGTCAAATATATTCAACAAAAAATTAGAGGAGTAAAAATTTGATAGAAGAGTAATATTGATAACCCTTTATGAGACCTAGAGTTAAAGTTTAATGATAATTTTTTCCTTCATATATCTCCCTATAAGTGATTCATGAGGTTTTAGAAGAAGTTAAATCAATGTTCCAGGTATATTAGTCACTTTGAGATTCTTTATTGCATAGGATTTTTGGTCTTTCAATTATCATTTCTACTAAACCAATCTCCAGTACATGATGTGTTCCAAATATCCCTCTTGAGGAATTACACTCTAATACCTCACATGTACTAAATCTAGAAGTAGTATATTTAGAGAATGGTCTCTCTTATAAGAAGTAGTCCTTGAAGATATTAGAACATAGAGACAAATTTTTGTGCAATAATACAACTCACATTGCCAACATACTTTGGCAGAATCATAAATATGAAGAAGAAAAATGGGAACCTGATAAAGTAATGAAAAAAAAGTACCATCATATATTTTCATATTAGTATATGAAATGAAATTTTGAGGGTGAAATTTCTTAGTGGGGGAATAAGGTAACAACCCTGACTTTTATGAATGGAATTTTCCTTCTGAATTTATACATGTGTCACATTTAGTAATATAATATAATACAAAACACATGTACCACATAATGAAAATAAAAAACACTCTATTATATTAATTCAAACATTAAATTTAGAGAATAAATATATCCATAAAAGTTAAGGTGACATAAGATGATAATAAATATAAATAATTAAATAACTTGAATTATAAAATTTGGACCGTCTATGTCTCTAAGAATTATCAACCTACAAAAAAACTATAAAAATGATATAGAACATTAATAATACAATTAATATTCTTAGAGATGGGTAATATATTACCTTGATTTAAATTTCAACGAATGGTGAATGAAGTAAATTGGAGGTATTTATAGGCAGTATAAAACTTATATGACCATTGGGACATGATGGTTGGAATAGTAAAATTGACCATTAAGAATAGTAACATGACTATTAGAATAGTAACTTGACCATTGGAATGGTAAAATAATAGTTGGGTATTTTATGAAATAATAATACATGGAAATTATATTAAAATTAAATTTAATTAAAATTTGACATGATAAAATAAATTTTTGACACAAATAAAATATATTAGCAATTTTTAGTAAAATATTTTTGTTTTATATTCAATAAAATATATTTTTATAGTAAATTAAGAATTATAAAATAAAATTTAATTCAACAAAAATATATTATAAAATACTATGTATCTTTATATAAATGATAATATAATTTTATAAAGTCCCACATGATTTTTCAATGGGTCAAAATATTGGTTTTATTATAAAAACTATTGTTTTTTAAAAAATATAGATTTTATATAAAAGTTAAATTTATAAAATTTAGAAAATTATTTGGAAAAAATTGATGTTATTTTTAAAATTATCCCCTCAAAATTATCTTAGGATGAATTTTTGGTATTTTTCTAAAATAATTGACTTTTTGTGAATAGTGAAATAAAATATGGGATTTTACATTATAAGTAAATACATAATTAATTACATATTGGATGATTTAATATACCATGATCTCAAAATCAAATTCACATATTACTATATATAACTTCTCAAATCATCAATATTAGTAGTCTTGAAAAGGTATTATATTCAAAAACACTCCTCTCCTCACTATAAAAAAAGGCTCCCTTCACCACCCCTCTTCTCTTCGCACTCTAAGTTCCTTACCTTGAAAAATATATACCCAAATCACTTCCTAAAAATCTATACCATTTCAAATCAGTTTTATTCTTAACAAAAGACTATTCTATGGAGCTTTAATGGATATCCTAAGAGTTAACATCCAAAAGGAGAGATAATATTCTCAATAGAAGTCTCTTAAATTTCTTGACTCTTATAACCCCTAAAATATAATCTATCCATGTTTTTATAAAAACATTAGTAATATTAATAATATAAATTGTTATTATATTAATTTAATATCCATAATCTAATATCCTTTCATCTTTTCAAAAATAAAAACATCCCCTGTGTTTTGGTTGGTTCATCACCTCTATAGACGACATGTTTCATTAATCGTCACCTCTTTTATATATGGTTATATAAATAATATTATGGTTAAATATTAATCTGATAAGTATATTATAGCTTATTTCATGTTTTGTAATGTATACAAAATCCTTAAATTAAATAAATATAATCTATTTTGTGATGGTTGGTAAAGACGCATAAATGAAATAGTCATGCAACGATAACATTTGTGTTGGATTGTAATGTATATGCATATGGCACAATACAATAGGGTTGAATTTTATTTTTAAAAACTTTATTTTTAATTCCTTAAAATGATTTAGTTTAGAATAATTTAAACTAATTCAATTCAAAAAACCTATTAATGTATTTAAAACAATTAATCAGATTGGGCCCTAATTTAGATGAAAAAGAATATTGTAATCAAGTTGGTTATGATAAGTATTCCATAGGTCATAATAGAAATTAATCATATTCATAGTTGAAACGATTTAAAAATAGTAGGCATGCAAAAGATCATAATCACTATGGTTATGATAATCAGAGTAAATCAGTACAATGATCCAATCATAAAGTGTACCGAATCGTATTGAGTAATTAAAAATGTCATAATTAAAAAAGATCATAATGAGAATAATAAAAATGTATCATAATTATATTGGTTACAATAAACATATTATAGAATACAAATATGAATAAGTAAAATAATTAAATTTATATTATAGTATAGTGGAAATTTAAAAGAATATAATTCTTTAAACCCAAAGATAAAGGTATCCTTTATCCTAGGACAGAGTTACCTTGATTTATACTTTCAAGCAAGTCTATCTTACCCAAACCAGGGTGAGCCCTTGATATGAGGATTGGATTCTATCTTCCTATCCCTAAAAGACCTCGATTAAGTTGGTAATCATCTCCTCTATCTTCCTAGTTTCAAAATCCCTTGATCAAAAAATGATTGACACTTCTATATTCCTATACCCACAATCCCTTGATCAAAATCCCAAATGATCAGCGTTGCACTAGGAAAAACAACAACTCTTGAAAGGCACAAGTATGTATAAAGATCAGTTCACAATTTGAATTTAGAGTCTTTCGCATGAAGCAGAGATTTTATAAATCTCTCACTGGATGTCTCAAATTCATCAAAAATTTATAAGCTCGTCCAAATGACCTGGTATTTATAGGCCTCATCCCAATGGTCATATTTTGGCTCCAACGGTCATATTTCTTCCTAAAACCTCGAAGGGACATGGACACCTAAAACTCCAAAAGTCATCTTGTAACTAAAACAATGAAATTGTTCTATTATACATATCAAAACTGAATACACGACATCATTTTGATTAAAATGTTTTCTTTTCGATACAATATTGTTTTCTAGTTATGATAAAGTGGGTACGAAAATAATATATATCTTCTAATAAAATAAAAAAAGTGAACAGTAAATGAGTAGGATGATTTATGTTAAGATAGTGAATACAATTTATCTAGTCAGTACGATACTGATCAGTGTGTATCATGAAAATCATAATCAGATTGACTGATATAAATTATGTTCGGTGAGTAAAATATAAATAATATTCATCCTTGTTATGATAATCATGGAGATAGTCAAACCTATATTTTTTTGTGTGTATGATATTTATCATACTCAGTATGAAAAATGTAATGATGGAATTTTAAAACAAACTATTTAGAGTAAATAAAATAAAATAACATATGAATTCAATTGAAAAGTAAGTTTGTGATTTTCAAAACAAAAAGGAATAAAAAATTCAAAATATAACTTTTTACTTAACAATATCCCCTTTTGAAAAGAATAAAATACAAGTTAAAAATAAGTATAGGATTACAAAATTTTCTAGATTTTATATTTAAAAGTGAAATTCTTATACTTATCTCCCTTTGAGTTTTAAAACTCTTCTGAATAGAATTTGAATACGACTAACCTCCCCCTTAGGATATCAAAATCCCTAAGGATCTTATTAAAAATAATTACTCCCCCTTACTAAAAGTATTCTCCTTTTGAGAATTTCTCTCTTTTTCCCCTTTATAAAATATTTTCCCCCTTTGTGATTTTCAAAAAGGAATAGGATAGTTCTTCTAAGACCGATAAAAGGTTAGAGAAATAAATAATGAAAAAAAGATAAAGTATTTGATCATCTAAAATAAGTTAAAGAACATTCATTCAAAGAATGAAAAACATTTAATCAAAAGAACTATAGATGTCAAACACTTTCATTAATGTTTAAAAAATATATCGAGATTTCAAATAATTCATTTCTTTTCCTTTTATTTCTCCTTATTTATAAGATCTAAAATGATTATTTTCATCTTATTGAACTCTTTTCTATCCTCCATGATCTTGTCAATATATTCTTTCTTAGACTGCATCAATTGCTTCTGATCTTCAAACAACTTGTCCTGGTTATGAATGAATTCTTCCTGATATTTTAGCTTCTCTTAGAGAGACTGAATTCTTTATTCTTGGTCCTTAAAAATTTCTTCTTGAGATTGATATTTTTTTCTTAAACTCTAATTACCATTTATAGGATTTCAACTCTGTTGTATAAAAAATAATTTTTATTCTTCAGGTTAATGGTCTCATCCTAATAAATAATATCATTTATTGAATGACATGTAACCTCTATTCAATTAGTTTGAAATAACTGGACTGACTTTCATCTCGGCCTTTGACCATTTTCAATTTTTTGGTAGTAATACTTTGTAAACTATTGAAATCATTCGAGAGTTCATTCACAAGATTTAGGAGATCTTATATTTTTTCTTCATAAAGATTGATAGTCTCATCATACTTGTGTGATCACATTACTACTTTATTACATGCCTTCCTATTCTCCTTAGAGATGTCATCAAACACCTTAAAGTTGGCCTCAAGGTTCGTCATTATTTTTCTTTAGATATTGATTGGGTTTGATCTCTTGTTTTGATTCCCAACCACAAAATCAACTTTCCCTTATAGTCTAGGTAAAAAAAATAAATAGATTTTCCAATTCTTATAATAGCTTGAACTAGATATTGATCTCTGTTTAAAGAGATTGTCTGATCTGAATTTGTGTCTTCTTCATAACCAGGAAGTCCAATACTGTGACCTCCAGCATCTTCATTATCTGAAATCTAATTCCAATTGATATTGGATCAATTTTTTTCAGCCTTATCATAAAGTTGAATAAATTTCTGAGATTTGGATCCCTGAAAATCTTGATTTGAAGGTTGAATTCCAAGGGATGGAAATTTTCTAGATGTTACTTCAGAGTATCTGACATGAATTTTATTATACTCGGACTTTGGATCCTAACTATATTGTTTTTCAACTTAATTCTTTTCTCCTTTTTCTTATTCTTCAATATTATCTTCACTTTTATCTTCTTCATTGATATATTAATCTATTTGATGCAACTCAGTATCATCTTCTGAGACTTTAGGTGGTGCTGATTCTTCTGCAACTTTCTGTTTCTTCTTTCCCTTATCTTGGATAGAGAGAGTGATGGTGATTTTGACACTTTATTTTTCTAATCCTTTCATCAACTCATCAATAAGGTACCTGTATTTTTCTTCATAAGTTTATTTTTACTCTTAATTTATTTTAGGATTTCATCTGCCCAGATCTTTTTAGCAAGGGATTCAGCAGGATTGAGACCAAATTGCGGGTCTCCTTATTTCCTTTCTGGTTGTTCCTTTATTCACTTGGCTACTGATTATGTATTATAAACACTTTTCTTCTTCAACTCAATAATAGAATCAGACTTGTATTTATTTTCTTTTTTGAAAAAAATCAGTACAAATTGTTTTGGTATTCCTTGGATTCCTCTAAGTGTCTTTTTGGAGTTTCATATTCTACATATTTAACAAACTTTTTTGATTCCGGATTGAAATGAATTTTTATTCTTCTTACAGTATCATCAATAATCCAAATAACTCTTAAATTTCTTAGAAATTTCAAAAGATGAATTTTTCAAAACTTCAATCTTTGGTGGATGAATTTACTTAGAATAGATAGAAACATAACCAGATGGGATTTGATAGCTATAGACATGATATTATTTATGGTATTGAAAATGTGACCCATTAAGTTAATCTTCCTCATGTTCATAAGTTAATAAAGACTAAAAACATTTGAAACTTTTATAGTTTCTCTATCACTACTTCTAGGAATTTAAAAGCCTTCCTTCCAAAGTGAAATAAATCTATTATCATCAAAAAAATGGGTATTCTTCCTTTTTCCCTTTTGAATCTCAAATATATATTTTCCATCCTTTTCTTTAACAAACGATCCCTTTTCCTTTGATAACTTATGTGATAGAAAAAATGCATCTCCCTCTGATGGAACATCTAAGAAATGTCTTGCTTTTTTGGATAACATACTTATCTCACTATCATAGATATGAAACGATACCTTAAAATTGTATTCATCAACCTTCATTGATTTGCAGAACTGAATGAATTCTTCCACAGTGATCGGATCTTAAGAATTGGGTTTTTCAACACAAACGGATTCCCATCATTGGAATTGGATGATTCTCTTAAGAGATGGATCATACTTGTCAGAAAATTCTCTTATAAGTAATATTTCATAGAAGAATTTCATTTTGGATAAATCTTTTAGTGCCATTTATTTTGGAGACGTTGCTGACAACTAATACATGAGTAATACTTTGAAGCCAGAAAACATCAGACTTGGATATATTAAGAGGAGAAGAACTTCATTATTGATTTCAGGATAATTGATGTGGGATGAGGAAGGGAGGGTCCCTTTATATAGGAAAGTATAAGTGATTATTGGTATTCTATGGTCCAAATTAGATCAAGAAGATCTAATGGTTGAAAAAATTTGAACTCTTGAGGGTTTCTTAAAAAAATAAACAATTTTATCATATTCAGAATGAATTCAATAAAGGTTTTTAAAAATGAAGGAATTAAAATGACAATAATAAGAAATTTAATAGAAGTTGTATGGTTAATAAATTATACATTTAGTAGTCCAATGATTGATTTATTGGTTTCATTATATTTTTCTATAAAAAAAATTGGTATGAGAAAATAGGATTCAAAAATGATAAAATTCTCAAGTAATATAAAATAGAATTCATAGTTATGAAAGGTTAAAAAAATGAGACTGATAAATATTAAAAAAATATAATACTAATAAGTTTTAAATTTTAAAAAAATGATTCTGATAAATTTAAAAACATGATACTGAAAAAAAAATATGATACCAATAAAAAATATATATTGATAAAAAATATGATACCGATAAAAAACATGATACCAAGAATATATACTCCCGATTTAAAGAGGAGTAAATTAATATAAGGATATTATTTAAAAAATAAGTAGATGTGAATGATTACTTTACAGTTATCATTCCTAGATTCTGTTTAATGTATTCAAATCTATTGGAAGGTAACGGTTTTGTAAATATATCAGCAAGTTGTTCTTGTGTTCCGATGAATTGTAAAATAATATCTCCTTTTAGTGTGTAATCCCTAAGAAAGTGATGCTTAATATCTAGGTTCTTTTCATGTGAGTGATGCATAGGGTATTTTCTTAATGCCATATCACTAGTGTTATCAGATAGTATTTGAGTTTTAGTAAAACTCATGCCATAATCAGTGAGTGTGTGTTTCATCCACAACACTTGAGCACAAAAACTTACAGTTCTGCAAATTTAGCTTCAATAGTGGAAAGTGCTACTGAGTGTTGTTTCTTATAAGAACAAGAATCTAAAGAATCGCCTAATAAATGACAAGTTCTGAATGTACATTTTCAATTCATTCTATATCCACCAAAATCAGCATCTGAAAAGTTTTTCAATTAAAAATCATTTCCAGAGGAATAAAAAATTCTTAAATCCATATTTCCCTTTAAATAGAGAAAAGTTATTTTCACCTATTTTAAATGAGATTCTTTTGGACTTTATTGATATCTTGCACATAAGAATACTGAAAATATCAATTCTGGATGACGGGTTGTTAAGTATAGTACGCTTCCTATCATCCCTCTAAAAGTTGTTTGATTTAATGGTTGTCTAGTTTCATCATTTTCAAGATTATTTGAGGTATCAATTGGATTACTAATACTTTTATTATTTCTATATCTATGTTTTTTAAGAATATATTTAATATACTTATGTTGGGATATATAAGTACCTTCTCATTTTTTAGAAATTTGAAAGCCAAGAAAGAATGTTAACTCACCCATAATACTCATCTCAAACTCAAATTTCATATGATTAACAAAAGAATCTATTAAATATTTATGAGTTTATCCTAATACAATGTCATCAACATAAATTTGAATAATCAAAACATTTTTGTTGTATTTTCTTATAAAAATTGTTGGATCAGTAGTTCCCTTAACAAAAAAAATCAAAAAAAATCTTATTAATCTATCATACTAGGCTATAGGGGCTTGTTTAAGGCCATATAAAGCTTTGGTAAGGTTGAAAACATATTCGGGATGTTTTTTATCTTCAAACCCAGGAGTTTGTTCAGCAAAAACTTCCTCTTGAACATATCCATTAAAAAAATCACACTTCACATCCATTTGAAATATTTTGAAATTAAATAATGCTACAAAGTGTAATAGAATATGAATAGATTCAATTATAGATATTGAAGAATAGGTTTCTTCATAATTTATTCCATCTTGTTGATTATAACCTTTAGAAACTATTCTTTCTTTATTTCTAATGATTATTCTAGTTTTATTGCATTTGTTTCTAAAAACCCATTTTACTCTAATTATAGAATTTTCATTATGTCTTTAAACCAAGTTCCAGACTTTATTCTTTTCAAATTAATTTATTTCATCTTGAATTTCATTTATCCAATCTTCATCACTTTGAGCCTCAACAGTACTTCTTGGTTCGAATTGTTAAATGAATGCTGGATGTTAAACTTCATTTCTCAAATAACTTCTAGTTCTTACAGGTTGATTTACATCACTAATGATATTATCACTGGTATGATTATTAAGGAATAATTGATTTTGGTTTTTTAAAACCTGTTCATCAACATAAGATAGAAATTATTCTAGAGTGAATACTTCAGAAGAGTCTTCTAACAAACGTTGATAATAAATTTTTTAAAACACATCAGAAGATATAGTTTGGGGTTGTTTAAAAACAAAGAGATTGGTTTCATCAAATATAGCATGTACTGTTCCCTCAGTAGTACAAGAATTTTATTGAAAACTCTATAAGCCTTATAAGTAGTGTAATATCCTAAGAAAACACCTTAATTAGATTTGGTTGAAAAATTATGTAAATTATCTTTTGTATTCAAAATGAATACTTTTAATCCAAATACTTAGAAGTCTGAAACTTTTGGTTTTAGACTAGTCTATAATTCATAAGGTGTTTTATTAAGAAATGGTCTAACTAACTCTATTTATAGTATAACAAGCAATACTAATAGCTTCATCCCAAAAATGTTTTCAATATAATATTTACTCAACATTGTTCCTGTTATTTCTTAAATAATATGATTTTTTATTTCAACAACACCATTTTGTTGAGGAGTTCTAGTTGATGAAAAGTTATGTGTAATACCTTTTTACTACAAAAGGTTTAAAAATCGTAATTTTCAAATTCTCCACCATGATAACTATGAATATTTATCAAAGGTAGGTTTTTTTCATTTTTAACTTTGGCTACAAAAAAATTAAAATAACAATATGATTCAGATTTATTTACTAGAAAATAGACCATGTATATATAGTGTAGACATCAACTAAGAAAAATACATAATACATGCCTCGAATACTTCTAGTTTTTGTAGGACCAAAAATATCCATGTGCACCAACTATAAATTATTAGTTGTTAATACTTTACTAAAAGATTTAAAACTTGACTTATATTTCTTTCTATATTGATAAGGATCACAGACTTTTGAATAATCAAATCTTAGTTCTGGTAGATCCTTAACAATTCTTTTCTTATACAATTTATCTAATTTTATAAGATTATAGTGTCCTAATATTCTATTCTATAACCAATATTGATCTTTCATTTCACTAAGTCAAGGTAATTCTTGTCTTCTAATGTCTTCTAAGTTTAGTGCATAAAAATTTTCATGAAGATTAGCAGAAAGAATTCATCATTGGAAATGTGTACTATACATTTATCATTCCAAACATTCACAAGGTAACCTTTATCACATAATTTAATTATGATTATAAGGTTATTTTTAAGACCCTTAATAAATAAGACATTTGAAATCAAATTTTTTCCAATAAGAACAATATTACCTATACCAACAATCTTTCCTTGAGAATTTTCTCTTATGGTAACTCTTACACCTTTCATTTCTGTAGTCTTTTAAAAGAAGTCTTTGTTACCAGTCATCTGTTGGGAAAATCCACTATCTATGTACCATATTTCCCTATTGTTGGTAATTTCTTTTTTTTCCTAAAAGTAAAACAATTAGGTTTTTAGAATCCAAACTTTCTTGGTTCTAGAAATGTTAGAAATAAAAATTTTGAGAACCCACATTTGTTTTGAAAAAATGGGCTTTTTGGAATCCCAAATATTTAATTTTATTTAAGGAAAAAAATTTATTCCAATGACCTCCACATTGACAATTAGTGAAAAAGGGGTCATTTTCAAGAACAAAATAATTGTTTCTAAAAAGGGTTTTGAATGAGTATATCCCATTACTAAAGTATTACCTTATGAAAGAAGTTTATAAATTTTATCAAAACCTTCTTTAGTAATGGTAAAAAAATTTAAAAGTTTTTTTAAAGAAAATATTTCAAATTTTAGTCTTATAACTAAATTATTATCCACATGAGTATTATATTTAAAAGTGAGTTTTGAATCTAAAACAATTTTTTATGTAATAAATTTTTCAAAATATTTTGAAAGATTATCCTTCATATAATTAGCTTCCTTAAGGTTTTTAGAAATAGAATTAATTTCAAAATACTTTTTATAAATATTTTAAAAAGATCGTATACTTATTTTATTAAAACATTTATTCTAGAATTTTATTTTTCAAGTTTTTTAGAAACATTGCAATTTTGTTTTTCAAGTAATTTAGAAAATCTAGAAATCTCTTCATATTAAGGTAGAGAATTATATTCTAATAAGAAAATTTCTTCATCATAATGAATATATTCATTCTCATCAAGATAATTTTCACTTAAAGAAATATTAGTCAAACATTCAGTAGTTTATACCTTTTCTATAAATAAATTATTTTCAATAGGTATTATAGCAAGAAGACCGATATTCTTATATCTGGAGTGTTCATTATCTGATGATTCATCTAAAGAATATCTACCACTAGCACTCCATGAGTCATTATCCATTAATACTTTCATAATTTTTAACTTATAGTACTTTTTCTTATTCCTCTCATAATTTCTTTTTTTCTATCTTTACTTTTCATCTTTGGGAAATCCGGTTTGATATATCCATCTTTCTTGCATTCATAGAAAGTAACTTAAGTATCTTTATTATCTTTATTGATTTTATTATATATGTACTAAAAGTATTTCTTTCCAATAATCTTATTAATCCTTTGAGAAAGATTGGCCAATTCATTCTCTGAAGGTTTTGATTTTCTTGAATCTTATTTAATCACATCTTTATTTACCTTTGTATACTTAACAATATTCTCAAGAGTTTTGGCTTTGTTCTGATTTGTAGTAGTAGTAAAAGCAATTCTAGAATTCTTTTTCAAAGCTTTTTCTACATCTCTTTTCAATATGTTTTCATGTTGAAAAAGAGTTCCAGACAATTCATCAAGAGTAACACTAATAACCTTTCTCTATTCATCAACAGTAGTTCTTTTTTACTCCCACTCATTAGGAATGATGTCTATAATCTTATCAACATGTGTTTCATCATCTAGTCCTTTTTCTCCCATGGATTGTATACTATTTACAATTTTCATAAATCTTTGTTTCACCTTACAAATAGTTTCTCTATAAGTAAACTCAAAAACTTGATATTCTGCTCTTAGAATAGATCTTTTAGTCTCAACCACTTTAGATGTACCAAAATGAGTAATCTACAATTTCTTCCAAATATTATTTTCTACTTCACAAGAAGAAATATAGCTATATATATTTCTAGTAATAGAAAAAAGTAAAGTATTTCATACCTTGTAATTAAATTGATACTTTTTCTTCTCTTTATTGGTAAAGATTTTAACTTCCTTGTATGGTATTTTGTACTCTCCAGTAAGCATGAAAAAAATTTCAACACTAGTATTAATCACAAAAGTATTCATTCTGTCACCCCAATATTAAAATTCATTACCATCCAAAATAGGTGGTATTGTAGGATTGAGATTTTCAATCAAACCAATATTTAAACCTACCATATTAAAAACAACACAAATTTTTTTTCCAAAGTATACGTTAGGTTAAAAGATATTTATAAACAAAATGTTTATAAAAACAAATTTAACTAACTTGAAAAGGTAATGTAAGAAAATATATGAGTATTGGAAAACTCATATGATACCAATTTTTGGATCATAATGTATATGAAAATGGAAAAAAACAAGAGGGGGTGAATTATATTTTTAAAAACTTTCATTTTTATTCCTTAATAGTATTTATTTTAAAATAATTTAAACTAATTAAATTCAAAAAACATATAAATTTATTTAAAAAAAATTAATAGAATTGCACCCTAGATCTGATGAATACTAATATAATAATCAGGTTTGTTATGATAAGTATTCCATAGATCAAAATGGAAATTAATTTTATTCATGGTTGAAACAATTTAAATAGAGTAAGCGTTTAAAAGATCATAATCACTGTGGTTATGATGATCTGAGTAAAACAGTACAATGATTCAATCATAAAGTGTACTGAATTGTATTAAGTAATTAAAAATATCATAATTACAAAACATCTTAATTAAAGTAATACAAATATATCGTAATAAAATTGTTTATGATAAACATATTATATAATAAAAATATGAAGAAGTAAAAAAATTCACTTTTTATTATAGTATAGCAGAAATGTAAAAGAATACAATTCTTTTAACACAAAGAGAATGGTATCTTTTAGCCTAGGTTATGGGTCCCATGATTTATACTTTCAAGAAATTGTGTCTTACCCACACTAGGATAATCCCTCGATATGATGATCAAATTCTATCTTACTATCCCTGTAATCCCTCAATTAAGTAGGTAATTGGCACCTCGGTCTTTCTTGTTTCAGAATACCTCGATTCGAAAAAGATCGACACATCTATCTTACTACCCCTGAAAACCCTCAATCATAATCACCAATGATCAGCATCACACTAGGAAAAACAAAACTCTTAAAAGGCAGCATTATGTAGAATGAATAGTTCACAACTTCACTTCAGAATCTTTTGCACAAAGAAGAGATTTGACAGATCTCTCATAGGATGTCTCAAATTCATCAAAAAGTTATGAGCTTTTCCAAATAACCTAGTATTTATAGGCCTCATCCCAATGGTCATATTTTTTCTCCAACAGTTGGATTTCATCCTGAAATCTCAGAGGGACTTATACACCTAGCACCCCAATTGTAATCTTGTAACTGAAACATTGACATCGTTCAATTATACATATCAAAACAGAAAACACAACATCGTTTTGATTAAAAGGATTTATTTTTGATACAATACTATTTTCTAGTTATGATAAATTGGGAATGAAAATAATATATATCTTCTGATAAAATACAAAAGTGAATAGTAAATGAGTATGATGATTTATGTTAAGATAGTGAATACAATTTATTTGGTCATTACGATACTGATCGGTGTGTACGATGAAAATTGTAATCAACATGACTGATATAAATTGTGTTCAATGAGTATGATATAAATTGTATTAAGCCTTCTTACGATAACCATGGAAATATTCAAAATTGTATTTTTTTGGTGAGTACAATATTTATCGTACTTAGTATGAAAAACATAATGATGGTCTTGTAAAACAAAATCCTTAGAGTAAATACAGAAAAACAACATATAATTCCAATTGAAAAGTAAGTTTGTTATTTCAAAAACAAAAAGGAATAAAAAATCAAAAGGGGACTTTTACTTAAAATTTTTTACTAAATGAATCACCATTATGTCTGAACGCATGTGGATATTTTGTATCACTAAACTTATTCAATAAATTTAATATCATTTCATTTTAGTTTTGTAATTTTAGTCCCATTTGATATGAACTTATATAATTATACATAAACTAAAGCAGTGTTGGAACTGTGAAAAGAAAAACCACAGGAGAGTAGGAATAAACATGTTGTATTAATAAAATGATTATAAAAGAACCTATTTAGCATGAAATGCCTTGAGATATTTCAAATAAATATTATTTATTAAAAAACATTATATTTTTATTCACTTCTACTTTTATTATTTTACAATTCTCTACATAGAGAGACATCCCATCATTGACACATATATAGTATAACACCAAAATTGGTCTGCTAAGAATAGTTATCCTTGATAATGTTAGATTCAAAGATCATGGTTTCAAATTTCCCCTTAGAAGTATTTTTGTTTCCATATTTCTTCGTATTGAGATAACACTCTCACTTGAAGTGTATCATCTTGAAAAAAAGTATCACATCCCTTTCTTCTTCTTAGATTATACCATTAATTTTGAATAATGGTTTTGTTTGGATTAAAACCTCAACCCACATTTCTTTCTATAAGGAATCATGGCTAAATTATAATCTTGGATGTGCTACTCTAGCTATCACCAATTGGTTTTTGGATGAAACCCCTGAAGGTCTTATCTGTTGGGTCAAGACGGGTTCGGTTGGAGGAAAAGGATCCCAACAAGTGGTATCAAATCCATGGTACAACCCAATGTGTGATGTGTATGGTGTTTACCCATGATGACTGTGTATTTATCATCCTTATGTTTATTTGGATCATCATGATAATTATATTCCTCCTCAATTTAAATATTGATGAGAAACTCATTGAGGTTAATATCTTCCTTATTTTTTTTAGATAATGTTTAACATTCTTCCAAGATATGGTTTCTTATTGATAGTGGATGTGACCATGATAAAAATATTCGTGTTCTTGTTATTTTTCTTCAGATGTTGTAATATGCAGTAAATTCTATAAAATTTCTCTATGATCAGTCTATTATCCACCTATTTGTATGAAATAAACTTGAATACTATAAACTTATTAATTTTTAGTGATGTGTCATTTCTCAAAAGAAAAAAAATACAATTTATCATTGAAAGGTATTTATATGTATCAAAGAACTCATTGAACAATGCATTGAGTATGCATCATAGACACATGAGATCACAATTATCCCTTTTTTACTTGTTTGAGAGGCTCAGAGTATCTTATTTACAGATTTAGGGGTCTTTGTAGTTTAAGGAACATATACCACCTTGAGAGTTGAAAGTAGCATATGCGTCCATGACTGATGTCTTCTCCTAATATTGTTGAGTTATCCTACCCATTTTTAACTGGTAGAACTATTATAAGAATCACGACATATATGGATTTAATCATGTTCGTTGGATTTGTAATGGCCCGGACCTCTCTAGTCCATTCCTTTGTAAAAGTCGGATGTGGTCAACACAGCGCACGTAATAATGATAATTATTAATGATAAAAAATAATAAGAATTTATAAAAATTAAAATATGATTTGTCAATTTATTATATTAAATAATAAAGACGGTAATATAAAGTGTGTGATTAATTAAATTAAAAGGGGTTTTAATTTTAAATAAGAATTTAATAAAATAAGGTGGGCAGTTTGAAAGTAATTGAGTAATTGTTGGAATTAAATTATAATAATAATAATAGGTGTTTTGTTATTAATATTATTCATAATATTAATGAGAAATTAATAAAATGAGTTATGATATTAATTGAAATGAAATAAATGAAGATGTGCAGTGGAAGCATGGTGGTGTGTTAATAAAATTAAAGATGAGTTCGTTATTATTATTATGTTAAATAATAATAATAATGGTGGCATAAAAATATGTTGGGTTTATTAAATTGAATGGTTTTAATTTAATAAAAGTGGTTTTAATTTAATTAGTGTGAAATAAAAAATAAATAGAATTGAATAATTAAATTGATGTATGTTACGCAACATTGACATGGCATGGTTAGATTCAGATATCCAACGGGGTGGTTTAACATGGTCAATACGGCGAACGTCAATAATAATTATTATTATTATTAATAATTGGTGATGAGTTAATAAATTTTAATTGGAGATTTGTTATTATTATTATACTAAATAATAATGATAACGGTGACACAAATATGTGTGTGATTGGTAAATGAAATTAAATGTATTAAAAAATGGGTGTGAGCATGGATTTGATGGAGAGTTGGAAATTATTAATGGTTATTAATTGATGATAATTAATAAAATAATTAAATAAAATAAATTAACCATGAGGCGCATGAGGGTCATGGTGAGGTGCATTGTTGTGTATGTTTTTGAGGAGGGGAGATCCCAATGCCTCCTTTTCTATTATTATCAATAATATATATAATTTTTGGAAAGGAATTAAGGAGGTGGGGGCGCTACACGTTCAGCATGGAACCCCTTGTTTCGAGGTCTTATTTCCTATTATTTATATTAATAAATAAACAAACAAAATAATCAAAATCCCATGTGAGGCGCATGGGAAGTGAATGTGTTGGGTGTGAGTGAATTGAAAATTGTGATTGGAGAAAGACTTATTGTCACACCCCGACCGCGGATGTCAGTAATTGTTCTCCTTTCTGGGTCCCGATTTAAATTTTTCGGAGATTAATTGCATTGGCGGTTTCGCGCCGGTGCGCGGTCACCGCATCGTTAGCGGTGACCGTGCGTTCAGCCCGGGTGACAGTGTGTTCACCCGGTGTTTTAAATATTATAATTTTTATGTTGGTATTTTATTATTAATACCTTTTTATATGTGTTATTGTTATTGTATATATGTTTATATACGTTTATATATATATATGCGTAATAATGTATGTATATGTATAGATCTATATATGTATAAATATATATATATGTGTAACATCTTTAAATTATTTTATAATTATTATTTTAAATATTTGGTCAAAAATAATTATTATTTGAATTAACTAATTTATTATTTATTATTATTATAAGTTTTATTATTGTTATATAAGTTTTATTATTATTATATAAGTTTTATTGTTATTAATATTATATGTTTTATTATTATTATTATTATTATTATAATTATTATTTTTATCACACATATATATATATGTGTATATAAGCCTAATCTAACCCTAATCCTACCCCCTCCCGTAGCCGCCTCACCTCTCTCCCTCTCTCCTCTTTCTTCTCCCCCGCACCAGCACCCTCCTGCATCTCCCCAGCGCACCCAGCCGCCCTCCGTCGTTGCACCCTCCATCTCCATCCCAGCCCTCCGGCGCTCCGCCCCGCTCACCCCGCCCTTCGGCGCTCCGCCCCTCTCAGCTTCCCCTCCGGCGCTCCGCCTCGCCATGCCTGCTTCCTGACCCCCTTCTCGCCCTCGGCCAGCCCGGACCCCCTGCTCGCCCTCGGCCAGCCCCGCCGCCCCTTCACCACGCTGCGGCCGCGCCCGCAAGCTGTCCCGGCTCCTCCGGCCAGCCCGCCTTCCTGCTTCCCTTTCCCCACAGCAGCCCTGCTCCGGCCTCGTCCGACGCCGCCCCGGCCTCTCCTCTCCCCTGCTCGCCGTCCCGACTCGCCCAGCCCGACCACCCCGCTGCCTTCCTGCACGCCCCGCGCCGCCCTCCCCGGCGCCGCGCCGCCCCGGCCTCCCCGTCCCGAGGCCGCACCCTCCTCCCGTCCGGCTCCTGCTCCGTCGCTCCGGCCAGACCCGCCGCATGCCCCTCCCTGTTCCAGCGCCTCTCTCCTGCGCTTCCTCCCCCTCCAGCTCCTCGGTATGTTTTTGTTTTTTTTTGTTTTTTTTGTTTTTCTCTTTATTATTATTATTATGATTACTAACATATTATTAACATTATTATTATTATTATTATTATATTATTATTATGTTATTATTATTAATACTATTTTATTATTATTATTATTATTATTATTATCCTTTTTAATGATTAATATTATTAATTTTATTATTATTTTTATTTTTATTTTTATTGTTATTATTATTATTTTTATTATTATTTATTATTAATGATTATTATTAATTTTATTATTATTAGTGTAATTGTTGTTATTATTAATACTAATTTTATTATTATTATTATTATTATTATTATTATATTATGTTAATTATTATTATTATGTTAATAATATTACATTATTCTTATTATTATTATTAATATGTTATTACCATTATGAATATGTTATTAATATTAATATTATTATTATATTATTGTTGTTATTATGATTATGTTAATAGTATAACTATGTTTATTATATTATTATTTTATTATTATTCTATTATGGTTATGTTATTGTTATTATTATCATTATATTATTATTGTTGTGATTATATTACTGTTATATTATGTTCATTGAATTACTATATTATTAGTATTATTATTATATTATTATATTATAATTGTGCTAAAATATTATTGTTATTATTATTGCATTATTATATTATAATCGTGCCATATTATGATTGTTATTATATCATTATTATTATTATTACATTGTGTTATTATTATTATGATGTTATTATTATTATTTTTATTTTCACATTATTATTACTCTGGCTTTCACTTGTGCTTTGTTAGGCGTTTTTCATCAACTTATATTTGTTTTTGGTAGGTTCAGGATTTTAGGACCCGCGCAGGGCATTTCCGAGAGAGCAACATCGCTGCGCCTTGTTTCCGAGGATCTTCCGACTCCGCGCCTCAGTTTCGAGAGTGTTGGACTTTATCACGTGGCTTCGGACACACGTCGTGTCATCGCGCTTTGGTTCCAATGTCGTTTTACGGTCGCGCTTGGATCTTGAGGTAGGTCTCCCTTTGCACTCGCCTTTAAATTTAGAATTTATTTATTCCTTGACCTTTTATTAAGTTTCAGTAAATTTAAAAGTATTATTAAGTAGTTATCTATAGTTTGGTGATCTGCTGATGATAAAAGTTGTTTTAATTCTAGCGTTTCATTAAAAGCGTTTTCTTGGATTTAATTGTGTGCTTCCATGGTAGTGTTGCTAGATGGTTCTTCCTGAATAATGAAAGACATGTTGAATTGGGTTTTGAAATGTTTTTGGCGTGTGTAAATTAGTAGATGTATTGTTTATGGAAAATGGTGTTTTCTGAGAACCTTGATTAGAGAAAACGTCGTGTGACCCTTTGAAATTGTTTTTGGAAACTTCATGTGTGGTTCTTGGTTGATGAAAGATGTTTTTTTTTGTTGTGTGAACAAAATTTTGGATTTCATTTGAGAAATAGTATTCCTTAAAAAGGTGATTAAAGTCCCGTTTGGCTCTTGATAAAAGTGGGGTGCGTTTTGATATTAGAAAATAACTCTACTTGTGAAACAATTGTGTTCCAGGGTGATATGCTGATTTGAGTTTCTTAAACAAAGTTCTAAGTGTGTTTTCGGTTTTCAATGTAATGGCGTGTGTAATACCCCTTTAGAAATGATTTAATATGAAATGGTAAAAATGTAAATGATATGGCGGCCCGGTTGGCACTTTAATAAATGTGAAGTGATTATACATATATATATATATATATATATACGTACTTGTGAGGGAATTTCTACAGGGGGACTTCCCTTCGAGGGTTGTCGTGTAGCGATGTCCGTGTAAGGGGTTGGCAAGTGCGGTGAGATGAGTCACGCGTGTGAGGGTCTCCCACTTACACAGTGTTACAAAAACCACTATGGGTTCCTGGGCGTCTTGTAGATTATCGAGTGACGGTTGCTTGTTAACCCTGATTAGACGGGTTGGTACCCTCTGGAGTTGTGGACAGGCCAGGTGGGATGTGCCACTGGTTGGCTATTAGGGCGGCCAGTTGGTTATTGACTGTGGAGTACCATGCCGGCAGGTAGTCTGAACCCGAGTACGTCCAGGGGTTTTCTAGGGATGTTCAGGATCGCCCATGGTTATTGCTGATAACTTCTGGTTTGTTTTTACTTGCACTTGGTTTTCCTTGCCTGTTTACCTTTACTTTCACTTGTTCCCCTGCTCGTTTACTTTCAGTTCTTCTTTACAGCTTGTACTGGTTGCTTTGCGGAAATGGATTTCAAATAAAAATGTGTTTTTCTCTTGTGTAGTAAAACTGAAAATGTAACACTTTGCTTTTCAGAATGATTTAAAAAAAACTGATGAAATGGAACTAACTTTCAAAAAAAATAAGGGAAATGTCTCGTGTTTGATTTTCAAGTAAAACATTATGAAAAATTACTTTTATACATTATAGTTCAAACCTGGATTATGTAGATTCTATATTTACTGGCAGTGCATTGGGATTTTGTTGTGAGGCTCACCTACTGAGTAATTTTGTGCTCACGCCTATCTTTTACCTTTTCAGTTGCAGGTTCCTTGTGTTCAGGTTCTCCTGCTTGAGTCGCTCAGTGTGGGAGCGACGTTGGTTGTAGTTGGGTGGTGACCCGCGAGGTCACATGGAGGTATGTCGTGGTGTAGTTGTTTATGTCTTTAGTGTTTGTCAGTTTGTTTAGTTTATATTCATTATTTCGATCCTGTTTTTAGCTTGGGCTGAAATCGTTCCCAACGATTAAAGTTTCAATGCCCGGCACTTGTTGCCATCCCGGGGGGATCGGGAACGCTCCTCGGGACTTGCCGCGGACCGGCTCGGGTGACCGGTTCAGGGTCGACCCGGGCTGGTTCATGACACTTATATCCTCACTCTTTTTTAAATAAATATAATATTATTATTATTAATTGGTTAAACAAATCTTAATTTGATGATAACTCCCTCATACGATATCCGTTTGGCGAACCGTCAGCGACTATGTAACCCTAAAATTAAGACGGTGATTTTAAGAACAATGATGAATATCTTTTTATGACTTTTGTCTCAGGTCAAAGAAATGCCTAATATTAATTTATTATTAACATTATCATTAAATGCATGGAAACCGCATGACGTGTTGTGTGTTGACTAGTCAAATAGTGTAATAGTCATACGGTCATGTTGTGTATTCATTAATACACACTGCGTACTATTTTACCTTTTCATTTCCTATATAATAGAGGAGCTCATGTTATTTACGGACCTCTCTTCTTCTCCGCACGGCGATGCTCCCGGATGACCTAGAAGCCTTCCTTATAACTTCTTCATCCAGCCTCCGATCGTCGATCCGTTAGTGACTGTGGGATCGTGTCAGTGAGTAGAACATCGTACACCCTGTTCCATTCCCTCTTCTTCAAACTCCCCTCCGCAATTTCCAACCGAGGAGACTGCTGATAATTTACGGGAACGACGGTCTTTGACGAACAACTCTAAAAAGGTATGTTAAACCTTTGTTCTTGTATTCTCTTTCCAGTCCTACTTATCCAATTTTCTTCCATGCTATGGCATGTGATCTCTGTGTTGAGGGAGTTTCTTGTGTTGTTGATTCGGTGGTTCTGTGACGTCCTTGGTGGGTGCAGTCGTTTTGGGAGAAGCCTTTTGATCGTGGTGGTCGTGTTCGTAGAAGGACATAGGAACCTGTTGAGGTAGGGATCTTACATTCGTCTCTCTAAATTGTGCATCATGTGGGGTGGGTGTCCTCTTGTTTACATGAAACACATTTGAACTAGTTTATTAAATATAATAACTAGCTTATATAATGGGGATGGAAAGTTTTTGAATGCAGTCACATTATTTATATCCTATAATATTATGTTGTGAATTGAATGAGCTTCTGCCTACTGAAAATCATGGTTTTGGGGGGCCTTTTCTTACGTAATTAAATGTTTCCCTCTCCTTCTATATTTTCTTATAGATGAAAATTTTATTGAATGTGGAAATTGGTTAATCACATAAAGTTGGCTAATTAAATACTCAGAACCCTTGTGTGATCACCCCGGTTCAACAAAACGAAATAATGAACATGTTGGTGTTGGGTTGGTTTTGTTATGGGATGTTTGAAGTGGTAATTTTTGGGTTGTTTTGTGATGTGATTTTTGGCAGCGAGGCTGCAATAATGGGTGGTGAATATTATTAAAGTGGTTCATAGTGGATTATATATGGGGGAAAAGTAATGGAAATATGGAATGTGGAAAATGAATTTATATGTGGAACTTGGGAATAAATGTATGGTGGGGTATTGTGATGGAAATGAATTAAATATGGATATGATAATAAAATTGTTAAGGAGTTGGTATGTGATTTCTTGTGTTTTCCCTAAATTTTATTGTGGTTGGCAGAGGGTCTGCGATAAATGGCATCAAAGGGATGATGATGTACAGGTTTTTGTGTGATTGTGGTTATGGTGGTTGGTTGTGGGGCTGCAGGGATGGGTTTGAATGTGAATGAACTATGGGTTTTGAATAATAAATAAAAGTGGAAGGGTTAATGAATGGTGTGACATGTTAATGGAACAGAAATAATAATCAATGAAGTTGGTTGGTTAATAAGAAGGGACTTGTTTGTCTTGCTTGTGTTTTCCTAACTTGATTTGTGGATGGCAGGGATATGTTTTTTGAACTATTGATCCAGTTTGGTTGTTGATAGTTGCCTAGTAGTAAAGAAACTGATAACTAAATCTATTGAAAGATGAAAACATTAAATGGGGTTTTGGGATTGTTTGTTGTGTGCATACTCTAGAAGTAGCAGTGCCAAGGCACGTGAACAGATCTTTGTGTAGAAGCCTTAGGATGGGCTGGGTGGTTGTTATACTTATATAAATATGTACGTTTTATGTTTATTTACGCACCCCACCCATGTTGAGCACTTAGTTCCAAACACCCCCATTTCATGGGGGAGGGTGTTTTTTCCAACACTTATATTATTGGATGGTTATTATCTCCTTTCTGCTCCCTTTCCTGGGTATCCCAAGTATCTTCGGGCAGGCTGTGATGTCCTGAGCTCCATTATTAGCCCAAGAATCTTCGGGCAGGGTAGTGTGGTGGTTGGTTCAGGTGTGTGCAGGCAGGTGGCTTCCCAAGTGCCTTCAGGATGAGGCCCAGGTGTCTTCGGGTGTGGCAATAGATCTTCTAGCCCAGGTGTCTTTGAGCGTGGAGGTGGTTGTTCTGGCCTAGGTGTTTGCAGGCGTGTTTACGTGTGATAGTTGTGGCCCAGGTGTTTGTAGGTGGAGTTTTCCTGTGGGACTGTGTGAGGATGTGGACCAGGTGTGTGCGGGCGGGGTGAGGCAGTGGGACTTCGGTGAGAATGGCAGGATTGGTCTGATGCGTAGGACGTCTTCAATAACCAGTGGGAAGGTAGTGCGGGGTACCCATACTTTGATAACATTACTACTATACTCTATTGACTTGTGTTACTTGGTGATTGTGACTGGTGAGGCTGGGTGGATAGATTCCTTGCTAGGTTTTGGTTCTTCTGTTTTCTCACGATGCATTAAAATGTCTTCCCACTTGTGCATGAGAGTTTTAGGTTTCCCTACTGAGTATACTTGTATGCTCAACCTATGTTTGCTTTCAGGTTTTAAGGAGGACTACAGGGACTGTGCGGGACCTTACTAGTCAGGCAGGTGGGGTTGCTGCTGGTTGTTGTTGTTGTTTTTATTTACTTTTGGTACAGTACTTGGAGATTTTCTGTACTTGTAGTTTTGTTTTACTATTGTATAAAGCATGCATATGGGATTGGTTTTGGGATATTTTTATACTTGTTCCTTTTCTTATTCTTGGTGTTTGACTTATCCTATTTCCCGATATTAAATTAATAAAAAGGGTAATGCCTCCCATATTTGTGAAAAACTCATACCCTTGGTGCTAGTCACCACTCTGGGGCCTACTGGAGGCAGGACTCGGGGGTTATTATCTTCCTTCCACCATTGCCAGCTTAGGAGGGGCATCTTTGGTGGGAGGGGGTCGTGACAGGATTGAACCTGATTAAATAAATTTCCCATATGTCACCAGCATACTAAATGTTTGTGTCCACTAGATTTCACGAGATCCTATCCAGGATATCAATTTACCCATTTGGAGAATTGGGTCAACCCACCAGATGTACTTGTTTGTGCTTATTCCCAAGCTAGTATAACCAACAATGGAAAGGGATCCATCATTATTCTATATTTTCCATTCGTGAATGTGTCAAGATGAGTGTGTGGATGGTGCGGTGCACCATCCTATATAGGATTTTTTCTAAAATATATTAATTTTTAGAAATGATAAAATTGTTACCCGTCGTATAGGGGTCCTTGGTCCTTCCAACTTTTCAAAGTGGGATTACCAAATCTTTAACGACCCCTTTAAAAATAAAAAATGACTTTAATATTTTAAAAAAATTAAAAAATAATAAAATCCACCCACTACTACAGATAGATTGATATCCAGTGGTTCCCTTTATAAGCGCTAGTTAAAAGTATAATAAAGGGGTTCCATTATCAATGCTAAAAAATAATTGATAAAGGTTACCTTTATCTGCACTAAAAAAGCAATGATAAAGGCCACCACTTTATTCTTTATTTTTTTATCACTGATAAAGGTCACCTTTTTTGTGCTTTTTTTAGCGTCGAAAAAGGGTGACTTTCATCAACCCTAATAAAAGCGCTCACAAAAGGTATATTTCATAAAAAATAACATTATAAATAATATATTTATATATTTATATATTTATATTGATATAAGTATAATATATTTTCATTAAATATGATTTATATAAGACTAAATATACATTTATGCTTAATATAAAAGATACTTAGTGAAAATGGATTATATAATAATTAGAAATATATATATATTGTTAAAAATCATATTTAATATATAAATATATTTATATTGATATATATATATATATATTTCTTAAATATGATTAATATAATACTAAAAATGTATTTATGAATAATATTTAATATAGAAATATATTTATATTAATATGTTGTATATTTAGTGGAAAATGGTTTATCAATAATTTCACACATAAATATACAAAATTAATTCAATTTTATAAAGATAAACATGCAAAAATAATAAGTTGTTCATATTATCATTTTATAATTTTATTTAATAATATTTAATATTTAATATATTGTGTTTTAATTATGAAATTTTATTTATTTTTTATATTTTTATTTATTATTTATTATTTTTTATTTTTTAATATATATATATATATTAAATTTATTCATTTTTATTAGTATTATTTCATTAATAAATTTTTTAATATTTTTTTTAATTTATTCATTTAAAATTTTTATTTGTTTAATATTTTTAAATTTTATTCATTTTTAATATCTATTTATATATTTTGATTGACATTTTAATGATTTTAATATAGAGGTAATTTATATAATTAATATCTGTATTCATTTCCATTTTAATATATATTCATTTTTATATTTTAAAAATTTGTATTATTAATAACTCTTATTCATTTTTTTAATATTTTTTCAATCTATTCATCTTTTAATTAAATTTCACTCATTTTCAACATTCATTAATTTATTATTATTTATTCATTAATAATGTTAAGTGTTTTTTATTTTTTTTATAATTTATTCATTTTTAATATTTATTCATTTAATATTTTTATAATTTATTCATTTTTTATGTTTTTTATAGATAATTATTCATTAATATTTTTAATTTAGAAATATATTTATATTGATATATATATATATATATCAATATATATAGTATGTCCTCAAATGTAATTTACATAATACAAAATATGCATTTACATTTAATATGTCATATATTTAATGAAAAATGGCTTTTAATTAAAAATTAATATTAATTAAAAATATTTACTAATTAGTATCGGGTAATGGATAATTAATAAAATTTTAATTTTCTTAATTTAACATTTATCAAGCTTATGTTACATTAATTTCACACACATATATATGTACTTAATTTGATTTTATAAAGAAACATGCACACACACAAATAATATTTTTGTAATTTATTCAATTTTAATATTCATTTTCTAATTTTATTTTTTGACATAATATATTTAATATATATTATGTTTTTAATCAGAAAATTTTATTCATTTTTTATATTTTTATTTAATATATACTAGTTATTACTTTTTAATATTTTTACTAATTTATTCATTTTTAATATTATTTATTCATTAATAATATTAATTATTTCTTAATATTTTTATAATCTATTTTTTTTTAATTTTTATTTGTTTAATATTCTTGTAATTTTATCCATTTTTAATATTTATTTATACATGTTTATTCATTAACATTCAATTTTATTTTTTATATTTTTCCAATCTATTTATTTTTTAATCATTAAATTTCACTCTTTTTTAACATTTATTCATTTAATATTAGTTAGTTTTATTTATTCACTAATAATGTTAATTATTTTTTCACTTTTTTATAATTTATTCATTTTTAATACTTATTTGTTTAATATATTTTTTTTATTTTTTCATTTTTAATATTTATTTATACATGTTTATTCATTATCATTTAATGTTTTTAATATGGTTGTAAGGTACATATTTAATATGTATCCATCTTTATTTTAATATATATTCATTTTTTTAAAAAAATAATTTAAATAATTAATAAAACATATTCTTTTTTTAATTTTTTTAAAGTTTATTTATTTTTAGTTATTAAATTTCACTCATTTATAACATTCATGAATTTAAGATTATTTATTCATTAATAATGTTAATTATTTTTTACTTTTTTTATAATTTATTTATTTTTAATATATATATGTTTGATATTTTTTAAAATTATTTTAAATGGTTTTTATCCATGCTATTTGTAAATTGATGATGAAACCCTCTTAGTATTTTAAATACAATCCTAAAATAGAACCTCACTCATTCACACCATTCAATCTCTCTCAGAACTCAACCTTTGTCGTTCCTCCCCCACGAACTTCTCGGATGAATTGACCCATTCAAATTTGAATTTATGTGATTCTTTATACTCCTTTTTAGTTGATCTTTTATTGGGTCGCCTTTTTTAGTTCTTATTTTTTTCATTTACCATATGATGTCCATTCCACTTGGCCTATGGGTGTTGTACTAGTTTGCCCGTGTACTATACGACCATCATTTTTAATTTCCAAAGGGTCTGGATACTCAATGTTTTGTTATCTTTAATTTTTCAAGATTTCTAGTGGGTCTTAACATATTATTGGAAGAATTTATTATTAATGTTTATAGTAACCATGTAAAATTTTATATGAAAATAACTATGTAATTGTGAAATTAATTTTTTTTGTAGAAAATTAACAAGAAAAAAATCCCTTAATGAAATCACTTATATGTATAGTATTTATATTTTGATTTAATTTTTTGATATTTTATGCATGTATAATATATATATGGGAACACACATTCACATTTTAAATATATAATTTGTTATATATGAACACACACACACACATATATATATATATATATATATCTTTATATATGTATAGACACACACACATATCTATATACATATATATATTTATATATGGCATAAATGTGGCTAGGGGTTTGGAATGGTTGTGTATTTTCGGCCTAGTCTAGTATGTTCTATTGTAGGTTTATATAAGGATCGATGTGGGTTAGTTGTATTCTAATAATTGAGTGTGCATGGAATTCAATTGGTCGGCTCTCCATCTGATTTTCTCCCACATGTGTATTATGCTTTCCATTAATTTTGATTTATTCACATGGTATTAGAGTGTGAAAAGAGCATATTATTAAAATTTTACCTAGAGGATAGATGCATATATATCTATATACATATTATTAACATGTGATTTCTTTAAGTGATTTCTTTATATTATTAATATAATTTCCAAAGGGTTTGGATACTCAAAATATTTTTTACTTAAGAATGAAATATAGTTTTCCTAAGTTTTCACTCAAGGAGGTTGCTAATTTTGTTCTTTTTCACTAAAAATATTAATTGATTCGACATGAATAGAATTAGATTTATTGAAACTATATTTATTATATAATACAAAATGGTTATTTTTATTGGAAATGATTGTGGAAATAGTGGGTTTTAAGGAATGAAAAACAAATAAAGGAGTGAAAAGGGGTTGAAAAGGGAAGAATTCATATTTTAAGGAATATAAGAACTAGATTTAGATTAGTGGCCTTAAACATGTTCAAGCTATGTAAGTATTACCAAAACATAGAATGCATACACCTAAATTCTAATACTTTGTTAACATATCAATGTATATATACATTTTATGCATACCTTGTGTGTATTCATTTATTTTCTGAACAAAATGAATATTATTAAACCTTATAGGATGGGTATGAATCAAAAATGGATGGATTGTAATTGTATGGAAAAGGAGTATGAAGATTGAGTTAAAGAGTTTATCATGTTTGTTGCTTCAAAAGAATATCTTTCAATACTTTATAGCATTATTTTGAAAATACAAATACATTTCCTTAAAATTTTATATTCTACTTCTTTTATAATTCCCTAGTTCTAAGAATATTTTTATAAGAAAATTATTTTTATGGATAGAGAAATATCAATTTATCGAAAAGAATTATTTTAAATATTTAATCAGATGTACATGTTTTGAAACAATGGACGAATGATTACATATTTCATCAGATGAATATTTATAGAATTCCATAAGTTAAATTATAATTAAGTCATTTAGATGAATTCATATCAAGACCTTTGGAAGAACTTTATCAAAACGAGGCATTGATGCTTTCCAGATGAACATTTGTTAAATTCCTTAGATGACAAAATTTGTTTTTGGTGAATGAACAATTTCAATTTCAACTAGAAAAAATTCAAATACATTGTAATGGTGTAGAAACTTATAAGCACCAAATGAAATGATGTAAAGAAAATTTCTAAATAAAGAAGGAGTTTTTCTAAGGTTGTTACAACCAAATACGATATTTTTAGATATCACCATTGGGATTTTTCCTATAAATAGAAGAAGAGTTTGTGGAGGAGGAATCTTTTATAACCAAAACTATCCAAAGTTTCTATGAATATTTTTTAACATCTTATTACTTTGAGAGTACTTCACTATAATATTTTTTAAAGTATTTTTTTAAGGAATCCCTGAGAGGATATTTTTTAAATTCCTTAAGAATTTAATTGTTTGTAATTGTCTATCTGATCTTTCTGATCAAAAGCTTTATGGGATAGAAAGACAAAGGTTTATAATCTTACTGATCGAGGGATTCTGGAGATAGGAATACAAAGTAGTGTCTGGTCTTAGCATTGATGGATTTATTTTTTTAAGAAATACATAACTTATGCTTAAGTGAAAACCATGGATACCCAATGTCAGGGTTTGTGAATTCATTTACACTTAAGGTTAAAGTGTATAAATATTTTTTTAAGTCATTATTGCTTTCTTTGTAAACTTTTTTATAACTTGTTTCTATGAGTTTTTTTATTCTATTATGAATTATTTAAGGAAAGATTTATTTTGTAAAAAACTTTTCTTAACTTTTAATATATAAACTATTAGTACAAATCTATTTGATATATTTTTCTAATCAAATAGAGAGTTCATCTGACATCCTTTTTTAAGAGGATAGGTAAATTATTATTTTTATTTTATAAAATACATTTAACCCCCCCCCCCCTCTTGTAGGTAATTATGTACACTTACAATTCTATATTTGGTATCAGAAGAGGTTTTATTGTATTTACTATTTTATAATATGTTATAAACTAATATGTTTTATATCATTTTTTCTATTTTTTATAAACTTTTTACACTAAGTTGTTAGTATGAAAATTATTTCTTGTTTTTATGAATATTTAAGGTTTAAACATTGGGACTATAAAATATCAATCTAAGAAGACCACCAATTTTTTATGGTGCTAATAATAAGTAATGGTGAGATCATATGAAAATTTTTGTTATCAACATAGGAGTTGATAATTTTGTCATGGTAATAAGTAACTATTAGATTATAAACATAGGTTTCTACCTTTAAAAATCAAGAAAAGTTAGAATATCAACTTAACTATTGATTTATAAACACTTTTTTATGCTAAATTATAAGAAAGATATATATCCATATTTCTTCTGGTGAAGCCATGAATAGTATTTGGAAAAATTTTGAAGTAACTCACTTTGGGACCACCAAATTCATTGAATCCAGAAGATATATTCTCAGATCTTATTCTAAATATTTAGATCTTATACCTAGAGAACTTATTGTAAATATTCATCAGATATTTATTACAATCATAAATATATTACAATATTTGGGAGATAATGAACTGATAGATGAAAATTTGGTTAAAAATTTTCTTTAGATTATGCCTAGTGAATAGGAATCCAAGTGGAGATACCTTGGTGATGCTAATCACTTAAAAAATATTATTCTGAATGAACTAATTGGAACTCTTATAAAATATTAAGGAATATTTAAAATAGATGATGATAAGGAGAAAAATAAAAATGGGGTATCTTTTTCTTATACTTAAATTATTTATAAGAAAAATAGATCTATAGAGAAAGTTGCGAAATAATCTAAAATGAAGAAAGTTAAAGTTGAGACTAAAATTAGTTCATCAAAATAGAGTGAGAATGAACATGTAAACCTTGAAAAGAGAATGAATAAAATATTTACCAAGAAATATTTCAGTTATAGGTATAAGAAAAATATTAAGGAAATGACTGAAAAGAATTATTCTTCTAGGATGACATGATATGAATAAAGGAAACTAGGTCATATAAGACTAGATTTTCCAAGACTTAAGATAAAGGAAAAGAAATAAAGAAGTTCTAAAATATTTTACGAGAATAAATGGAATAAAATTATGAAAGCTTCATACACTTGGAGTTCAAGTGGAGTAGATAGTTCTTCCGATAATTATTTTTAAAGTAGTAGTGATGATCAAAAGAATATATTTTTCTTTGAAAAAATTATAATGATAAATGAATACTTCATAGAAAAGGTATTTGCTAAAACCCTTACAAATTTAAATTTAAATATAAATTATCTAGATTTTGAGGATGAAAATTATACTTCATCTGAAGAAGAAAATGATACTTCATTTGAAGATAAGGATATTTTACCTAGATTTTAATACATTTTTCATTTTTCTATTTTTTAGGAAAAAAATAGTAATGTTTCTAAAAAACATGAAAATTCTAAGGAAAAACCATCTAAAGAAAATTCAATAATTAATATGCTTTATGTGGAAATTTTTAATCTCACAAAAGATTTTGATAAATATAATTCTAAAATAAATAATGAGGATAAAGGTTTAGTTTTTAAAATAAATTATGAAATTTTGAGTCTGAAAAAATTACTATAAAGATTTCCTTTCAGAAAGAAAAATTTTGATAAGAAGTGAAACCAAATTAAATCTCATAGAAGTATTATTGGGATTGATTTTACAAACCCAAAACCCCATTTTAAAAATAACTAATTTGTTCCAAAAATTGAACCTTTTGTACTAAATGTAAAAGTTGTGTACATTGGAAAAATAAGTTCTCTTTAAATAAAATAAAATATTTTAGATTTCATAAATCTTAATTTTCTAAAGAATTTAAATATATACAAAAAATAAAAGTTATATTGATGTGGCTTCTTAAAAATTTTATTTTATAATAATGTTGGACCAAAGAATGTTTGGGTTCGAAATTCTAAAGGTAAATTTATTCTTTTCATTGAAAGGCATGAGAATTTTTACACACTGAACTTAGAAGACCATAAAAGTAAAGATCTACCTTGACTTAGTGTGATATAAGACTAATGTTGGTTATGCCATATAGGGTTAGGATACTACAATATAATAACATTATCCAAACTTTCTAAGAAAGGAATAGTTAGATATCTACTAGATATAATATTTAATTCTTGTAATGTTTATCATCTTTATCAACTTTAAAGCTACATAAGTCAAGTTTTAAATTTATTAGTGAAGTTTCGACTCATGATGATTTATATTTATCGCACATGGATTTATTTGGTCCTATAAAAACTAGAATTATTGGTGTAAAATACTATATATATGTTTCATTTGATTACTACACTAGATATAGATTGGTTTATTTTCTACAAAAAAAAATGGAAGTGTTTTTCTATTTTAAAATTTTTTTAGCCAATGTTAAAAATGAGAGAAATAAACCTTTAGTAATAATTCATAGTGACCATGGTAGAAAATTTTTAAATTATGAATTTGAAACTTTTTGTAGTAAAAAATTTATAATGCATAAATTCTCAACTCCGAGAAAACCTCAACAAAATGGTGTGGTTTAAATAAGAAATAGAGTTCTTCAGGATATTATAAGAACCATATTGTGTGAATAATCAATTGGTAAGCATTTTTGGGTTGACGCAGTGTGTACTACCTGCTATACTATAAATTGTATTTTACTTAGACCTTTTATTAATAAAATTCCTTATGAGTTATGGACAAGAGGAAATCTAAAACTTTCTTACTTCATACTTTTTTATGCAAAGTATTCATCCTGAATACTAAAGATAATTTACATAAATTCACTCCAAAATCAAATGAAGGAATATTTCTATGATATTATATAAATATTATGTATTATATATTTTTTAACAAAAATAGAAGTACTATTGATGAAAATATTACATGTTAAATTTGATGAAACTCGCCATTTTGTTTCCAAACAACATCAAAACACATATTTGGTTGTTATTTCAAAAGCTATTTTTCAACTAATGTTGGAAAATTCTTATTATGATAGAATAAATGAAGAAATTATTTTTGAAGTGTTTAATCAAATAAAATTCAACCTATTATTGAAGAATAGTCTTTTACAAACCTAAGAAATCAGACAATATTTAAGAATCATCCTAGTGATAATATCATTAGTGACGTAGATCAACCATTTAAAATAAAATTTTCCTTAAGAAATGGATGTTAACATTGTTAATTTCTATCACAATTTGAACCTAAGACTCTTGATGAGGCTTTAGGTGATAAATATTGGGTAAAATCAATGCAATATTAAGTTAATGAATTTGAAAGGAATCAAGTTTGTACTTTTGTAGAACATCCTAAATATTTTTCTATAATTGGTGTGAAATAGGTTTTCCATAATAAATGTTATAAAAATAGAGTAATATTTATAAATAAAGATAGACTTTTTGGAAAGTTTTATAATCAACAAGAAGGCATAGAATATTATGAAACTTATACTCTGGTAGCTAGATTTGAATCAATTTCTATACTTCTTACATAAGCAGCATTTCTAAATTTCATTCTTTTCAAATGGATGTTAAGTGTAATTTCTTTAATGGATATATACAATATGAATTTTATGTAGAAAAAACACATGGTTTTGAAAACACAAAATTTTTGGATCATGTTTTTAGACTTACCAAGGCACTTTATGGACTTAAATATGCCCCTAGGTCCTCGTATGATAGATTAACTAGATTTTTATTACAAAAAATTTGTTAATGGAACTGTGGATCAAACTATTATTATTAATTTTTTTCAAATATATCATCATTTTTCAAATTTATTTTGATGATATTATATTTGGTTTAAATCAAAAAATATATTATATATTACATTGTGAATCCTATGAAATATCAGTTTGAAATGAGCATTAGGGGTGAATTAACTTTTTTCCTTGGTTTTCAGATTTCTAAAAAACAAGAATGAATTTTTATATATCAACAAAATTATATAAAATATTTACTTAAATAAATTATATGACAACACTAAAAGTAGAGCAGGAAGTATTCACCAGAACTTGGCTATCTGGATTTGGAAGAATGAGAGGGTATGGATTTTTCCATCAGTACCAGGCCCGTGCAAATATGCATGGGATAGTTTTCCAAGTGGCCTTGCATTGTTGGAGGTTTTACATAATTATATAATCATTGGTGAGGGGAATTTCTTGTAGTCTTTATCTTGGTTGTCTTTCATTTTAATGGTTTTTATTGGGTGAAGTTTTCAGGGTTTACACTTAGCCTTTAAAAGTGTCATTTGAAAATACAAAAAAAATAGATTCTAGTGAGTGTGAAAACATTAAAAGTATTAGTACTCCTATCAGAACCTAAAATACTTGAGATCTTGATGTGTCTTGGAAACCAGTTGATCAAAGTATTATTAGAGTAATGATCATAAATTTACTATATCAAAAAGCTAGTCAACTAGATTTAATGTTTTCTGTATAATTATGCCCAAGATATCAAGCAAATCCAAAATTATCTCGTCTTAAGGATATGAAATGAATTTTTTCTTACCATGAGGGAACTATAGATATTTATTTATTTTATACACTACAAATTATTTTAATTTAAAAAAAAAAATTTATACTGATTTGGTTAGATGTAAAAAAGGATAGAAAAGGTACATTTAGAACGTTTCATTTATTAAGAGAACCATCAATTTCTTGGTATTATAAGAAAAAAATTCTTTATCACTTTCCACTGTTGAATCAAAATATGTGGCATCTAGAAGTTGTTGTACTCAAGTGTTGTGGATTCAACACATACTCAGTGATTTTGTATTAAGTTTTAGTAAAACTACAATTTTGTGTGATAAAACAAGTGACATATCTTTAATTAAAATCCTAGAACATCACTAGAAAGCTAATTACATAGATATAATACACCATTTCCTTCATGATCACATATAAAAAGTAGATATAATTTTACAATTTATTGAAATGAAAGAACAATTGGCAGATATTTTTACAAAGCCCTTAAATTCTAATAAGTTTGAATGTATTAAATAAAATCTCAGAATCAAAAATATAAAATGGTCATTCATATCTACTTCTTCTTTAAACTATATTCTTATATTAATGAACTCCTTAAGAAAGGAGAAGTGCATATTTTTTCAATACTATAAAATAAATTTTCAAAAAAAAATTCTTATATTTTTTTAGACAATCTTTTTATTTGAAATTTTTCAAACAAATTTTTTGGATGAAATATTTCTTATAAATTTCTCAAAAAAAATTGTTAAAAGTTATTTAGGAAAAATCTATTTTTCAATGTTTTTTAATATTTTCAAAAACAACCCAAGAAGGTTATTTTTCAAAAAAATATTTTAAAATAAAGTTTGTAAATATATCTCAAAAATGAAAATTCTAAATCTTCTAGTTACATATATCTATTATTGTATTACTTTTATGTTATTTATAATACTTATAAACATTTTACAAAATTCTAGGTTTTATTAGAAAAATTTTCTAACTGATAAAACATATAACAAATTTAATAAAAATTAAAAGTTAAAAATTTTATTATCATAGTTGTAGGTTTTATTGTGAGTCATTCATGTAGATTTTGGTTTCATTCTAAACCATTAGATCTCAGGGATATGAAGCATCTCTCTATAGAGGCTATATATAGGACCAGTGAGCCTTATCTCTTTTCTCACTATTTTTTTACAAGATCTCTCATCCTATTTAATTTCTTCTGTTTAATATTTTTTTATTTTTTTTGGTACACAAAAACATATGATTAAATAACTTCCTCAAGTTATTTCACCAGTAGGGCTCCATTCAAGGAAATAATGATTGAAAGATCCTCATTTGAGAAGTATTAATCTCTAATAAAAAAGGTGATTGCCTTTAAAGTTTAGGAATAAATATATGTAGAAAATAGGATTTTGATCTCTATTAACCTAATTCATTAAGTTATTTCAACACATAAATAGAATTTAATGAAGAAGGCGGTCTTAAGCTTTCTTCTTTTCAGTTTTTTGGAAAATCATACAAGTTGAAATTTTAGAGAATTTATGAATTAGTTTAAATTCCTCTAGAATGATAATCAAATTAATTACACTATAAATTACCTAATAATCTTTGATATTTTGAGAATTTTAAAGCTAAATCATCTTGGTTTTCATTATATGAAAAAATTTAGATGTTTTTTGTTATCTTAGTCCAGAAAATAGAATTGTTTTTGTTTGTGTTTAAAATTATCTTATTCCTGAAAAGGGATACAAAGACACTTTAATGGTGGAATATATTTATGTCCTATATTTTCTTTGCAACATGAGAATGTTTAATTTGGTGAATTATTTCACCAATGTTATTAAGTCTATGAAGGTATGGTTAATAAAATTTAATATTTTTCTTTTCCTATATTTTATCAGTAAAATCTTTTTAAATTTTATAGATCTTGAGAATATAACAACCCTACTCTTTATTTCACATTAATAAATGATTTATTAAATTAAATTACACATAATACAACCTATAATATTTATAAGTCTAGTGTCTTTAGAAATTGGGTGAATATAATAACATCTTAAATAAGGGATATAACAAAAATATTAAAAAATTCATTATCATGATTATAAATTCCATGTATTCTAAAACTACAAGGGATAACCTGGGGACATACATAAGAAATGCATGGTCTATAAAGCCTAGTAAGGGAATAAAAAAATAAGGTGATACATTCTAGACAATAGTCGTATAAATGGGTCATAAAAAGAGTAGTAATCATAAACATGAACAATGAGACATGATATAGCATGATAATCATAACATTGAAAATGTGGAAACAACTTAAAATAATACATCATAAACATAGGTCAAGGATAAACCGACAAGACATCATGGTAGAAAAATTCCCATAAAGGAATAATGTTCATTCCCAATCCAAACATGACATATCATGAGACTAAATATTACCCAATGCATTGTATCACTATATAATTATGAGCGCACCTATAACTTTCATTTCAGTCTCATACTTAAATGTTCCAAATTGATCATACAACATGGATTCATTCATCATTATATTTTATTTAATGATTAATGAGTTTTTAATACATACATGTAAGTCCTAATTCAATTATTTATATGTGTATAAATATGAATACCCTTGATAGGAAATGGGTATGGTATTCACTACACAATTATTTTAGCATGGAAAAATCACGGTGAAATTTCGGCTGCATAACGGCGACACTTAAAAATTCATAAAATGGTTTAATGAGAGAGAAATGGGTATATCATAATTTTTAAATAAATTTTACAGTAATTTGGATATTTTATATCATATCCCATCATAATTAAATGAAGATAAAATACATAAGTTAAAGAAGATACTTGAATAAAGAGGAGAAAGGAAAGGATCCCTTACTTGAGTGTGAGACTCTGAATGCTTGGTAGGAGCTTCTTGAGAGCTTGGGGGAACCTTTTAAGGACACTAAAGAGTGTAGGGAAGAGTATGTATGTTCTCTAATGATTTTTAGTGAAGATAAATGGGGGATTGGGTGGGTTTATATAGGAAAATGGGGGGATTTCTTTATTCCTTTTTTAGAAAAGGAATTCCCATGTGTGGCCTTTTTGAACCCTCCACACATAGTAACCCCCCTTTCCCATGAAGAGGTCACTACCCTGAGGTAGAGCCCCAGCTGAGGAAGGATCTGTTGCCAGCCAAAATGGCAGAGCATCCCAGAGGGTGTCAGCCTGATCGGTGATGGTTCGTCAAACCAATCTATCAACACATTGGGTCGCGCCTCATTTTTCCCACCCAGTTGAGACCGAGCGACCCGGTAAGACGGATGGATCCAGGGGGAGAGGCTCACCCCGAAAGAGGACTCCTAGGATTCGAACCCTAAACCTCCCAAATAACGGTGTTGTTGTACCACTCTCCATCACCACTACGCCACCACCTAAGTGGTAGGGGGATTTCTTAATTATTTAGGTTTTGGACTGTATATAATAAAATAACCAAAACTACAAACCATTCCATGATTTTTTTCCATGGTTTCTTCTAAATGGGATTTTTTTCTCATTATTTTATAAGTACATGGTCCTAAATTAATAAAATAATTCCCTTTCATATGTGTAGGTGAGTCATACCCTTAAGAAAATGATTTTAAAACCTTAAAATATATTAATGGTTTTGGAGGATTCATAAGGGATTTATAAAAAATTTAAAATAAACCTAAAGTCATGTTATTTTAAAGGAAAAATATATATTTTTTCCTGGATACCCTTTATAGTATTTATTACATCAATTTTGGGTTATTAAGATGTCATAATACACAAACTATATTTATATGGTATTTAATTTTTACTCAAAAATTTGACAGTTAGAAAATTAATAAAAATTAAATATTAGATAATTTTGATGTTATGATTCCAAAAATAATATTAATTTTATCTAAAAAAATTTCTAAATATTTTAATTTTCACTTTTAAAATAATAATATGTATTTATTGAGAAATGATGGGTTTTTTGATAATAACATTTTTTGAACCCTTATAAAAATTATATTTGACTTCATAAAAATTATATGATCATTTATATTTAATAAAAAATATTTAATAATATTTTATTAAAATATTATTTATTTTAAAAATCCATTAATTCATCAAAATAAACTCTTTAATAGAATTTTAATCATACCCAAAAATACTATTTGTGTTTTCTTAAATCAAAATAAAAATCATTTATAAAGTAATAATAATAGGATGAAAATATATTCATTATTATATATAAAATAATTTACATACTCATATTGATAGGTTCTTGATATATATCCATTTAATACAACAAAAAATTACCTAAGAGTAAGGTGCATGATAACAAGACTTTCATGGGGTGGTTCGGCAAAAATGGTTTGGGATGTGATCTCGATGAGCTTGAAATTCTCCCATAAATGGTTTATCTCATGCTTAAGTTATTGTATCTAAGCTTGGGATTGGTTAAGGCTAAATCCCATTGATTTTATCTCCCTCAGAAGCTTTGATAAATGGGCTTCATTGGGTACGGTCCTACTAGTTGAGGTTATCACTTTCATTTTCTCTGTCAATTAGATTTGTTAAAACCCTATATCTATACTAATCATGTGATCACTATTAAATGGATATATTATAAATGGTAATGATACTTAATGGTATTTTAAATCCAGTTGGATATAATAAAAATAATTGCATGTGTTTTTTATAACCATATTACATAATAATATGTTTAATTAAATGAAAATGGAAATTTTATTTATAACAGTTCGGGTCATTAAAATATTCCCCCCTTAAGAAATTTCACCCTTGAAATTTTAATTTCCCATACTAAAACAGATGAGGGTAACTCTATTTCATCACTTTCTCCAGTTCCAACATCGCTACTTCAAACATCTATTTTCTCCACAACGGTTTGACCAGGTGAATTGTATTATTTCATAGAACTTTTTCTCTATGATCTAATATCTTCACCAGCATCTCCTCATAGGAAAGGTCATTCTATAATGGTACCACCTCTAGATTGAGTATATTTGAGTGTTCTAGTATATACTTTCTCAAGAGGAATACATATAATATATAATGTACTTGATATAGGATAGGTGGGAATGTAATTTAGTATGCCACTACTCCAATGTGATCAAGGATCTCAAAGGGTTCAGTGTATCTTGGACTAATATTTCCCTTCTTCCCAAATCTCATCACTTTATTCCATGGAGATATGCAGAGAATACCATGTCTCCAACATCAAATTCTAAGTCTCATCGATGATTGTCAGCATAACTCTTTTTTAACTCTGAGCGGCCTTGATGTGCTGCTGAATGGTCTTGACCTTTTCCAACATTTTCCCAACCATTTTGGAACCTATAAGTTTTCATTCCCCAAATTCATCCCAACATATAAGTGTTATTCACCTCTTCCCATAAAGGGCTTCATAGGGATACATTAGGATGCTCGAGTGGAAACTATTATTGTAAGAGAACTCGACCAAAGGAATAAGTTGGTCTCATCCTCCTTTGAAGTTCATAGAAAATTCTCACAAAATTTCTCCTAGTGTCTGAATAGTCATATTATATTGGCCATAAGTTTGAGTATGATAGGTCGTACTAAAGTTCAGCTCAGTGTTTAGACAATGTTAGAGACTTTTCCAGGACTTGGAGATATATCTAAAATCTCAATCAAATGAAATTTATAGTGGTAATTCATGAAGACTTAACACTTTTCTAATGTATATCCATGCAATTTGATCCAGTGAGAATTTCTCTCAAAATGAGATAAAGTGATCTGTCTTTGTAAGTAGATCCACAAAAACCCATATAGCATTATTTCCCCTATATTTATTCAAAAGTCCGGTGAAAAATCCCATACTGATGTTCACATATTTCTATGTTGGTGTGGGTAATGGTTACATCATTACCTTAGATTTATTCCTTTTAGCCATCACTTTCTAGAATACTAGGCACTTTGATATATATTTAGCAGTCTCCTTCTCCATATTGTCTCACTAATAGTGTTCACGAAGATCTTGGTACATCTTTGTGTTTCTTGGGTTAATGGAGAAATTCAAAGTATGTGCATCGACCAACAATTCCATCCATAACTAATATTTTATGGAACACATATTCTTGAACCAATATCAAAATTCCTTCTCCATTAACATTTAACTCTGAGGATTTCCCTTTCTTAATAGTTTCTACTTTATTCTAAACTCCTACATCATTTCTTTGAGAATCCTTTAACCTTTCTAAAAAAGACAGTTGATAAATAATTTGTGAAATGATTGATGATGTTCTTTCTTTTATGATTCCCATGTTCATACTTTTCAAATATAAGAAGATTGGATCCCTATCAATTCTCATTGATGATAGAATTATTGGATCCTTTATACTTAGAGCATCCTCCATTTTATTCACTTTACCATTATGGTAGTGTATTGAGAACACATAGTCCTTGATAATATCTAACCATCTTCATTGGAACATATTCAACTCTTTCTGTGGGAATATATACTTGAGGATTATGTGATATTTATATATTTCATACCTCTCCCCAAAGAGATAATGCTGCCATATTTTCAAAGAAAAGATCACTACAACCAACTACATATCATGCATTGGGTAGTTTTGCTCATGAAATTTCAACTGCCTTGAAGCATAGGATATGACTTTTCATTTTCATTAACAGATAGACCAATCCTTTCTTTAAAGCAATGCTAAATACCATGAAAAGTTCTCCACTTGTGGGTAGTGTAATAATAGGTGCAGTGATAAGACTCCTTTGCAGATCCTTGAAGCTCTCTTCACACTCATCATTCTAAGAAAACATGACTCCCTTCTGAGTTATCTTTCTTAGAGGGTTTTAAAATCATAATAAATTTCTCACAAATGGATGATAATACCCATATAATCCAAGGAAACTATGAATATATGTCACATATGTTGGCCTCATCCATCCTTAAATTGCTTATATATTTGAAGGGCCCACATATATCCCATTTTTTATGATGATATTCCCCAAAAAATAGACCCCATTAAACCAAAAATCACATTTTACGTACTTGGAATAGATCTTATCCTTTCACGAGGTCTTAAGAATAGTTATCATATGCTTCTTATCCTCCTCCTTGGTTTTGAAGTATATTATAATATCATCTACAAATATTACCAAAAAATCAAGGTAATCTCAAAATACTCTATTCATTAAGTCCATGAATTTTTTCGGATAATTAGTGAGTCTGAATGGCATTACTATGAACTCATTGTTCTTGTGCCTTATATGAAAAAACATTCTTGGGTATATCTTTCATTTTCAACCTTATTTGATAATATCCCAACTAAAGATCCACCTTATAGAAGTATTGTGCTCTATTTAGTTATTAAAAAAAGTCGTCAATCTATGGAAGAGGATACTTTTTATTTATCATGATCTTATTGAGCTCAAGATAATCAATGCAAAGGCACATTGACCCAACATTCTTCTTGACAAAGAGGACTGGTTCACCCCATGATAAAGCACTTGAGAATATGAACCCTTTATCTATATTCTATTGTATTTGTTTCTTCATCTCCTAAAGTTTCACAAAATCTATTTTATATGGAGTATTGTATAATGCTAACTCCATAGGTATAACCTCGATTGAAAATTCAACCTCTCGGTTAGAAGGAAGACTAGGAAATTCTTTAGGAAATGTGTTTGTGTATTTCCTCAAAATAAGAATTTCTTCAAGGATGATTCTTCATTTAGAATCAATCATTTTATCTTGATACACTCGCTCATCGATAATTAATATCCATTATTGAGATGTTTCTTCTAAATAATATTTATCCTACTTGAACTTTTATAGAATCAGGGGTCAATTCATAATACGAAGAGTGATTTCCGTCTTGTGAAAATTTATGTTAACTCTATACAATGAAACCCAATCCATATACATAATTACATCAAATACAACTGAAGTGATTATGACAATGTTTGTTGGGAATTTCATCCCAAAAATTGTGATAGGTGAGGAGTTACATACTTGGGATGAAATAATTTCCTCGTTTTTTATTTTCACTAATAGATTTACTTCCATGATTTGTGGTGGAGTTTTAATGGTTTTACTAATATTTTTTGATATGAATGAATTCATAGAACTATGGATGATAACCCTAAGTTTCACTTTTTGATTCTAATTCTACTTTATCCAATATAGACTTTGTGATTAGTACTTTTAAACTGTTGAACACATAAATGGTAATCCAATGACATTAAATAGATAACTTATAAATTACCTTAATTTCCTTAACTTGAGAATTTTTAGGCTTCAATCTATGTTATCCATGATCTATTTCTTAATATATACTCTTATGGGAATTTTTTTTTTTGTTCCCTTAATAATGGTTCATAATGAGCTTGTGAATTTACCAAAACATGTCCTCTGGGAGTGTCAAACCAGGTGCATAGTAAGGCCCATTTTCATGTACTAGGTTACATCAAGTAAATTCCTCCACACCTTGTCGGAGTTTTTACCCCTAGGTGTATCTATGCCAGAACCACATCCACTTGTAGTATCCATATAGGGATTTATTTTCTTGATAAACCACTTAATCTATACTTACCAAAATTTTGGGATGTTTTCTTATACTTAGTCTTATCCCTAAGGCATTCTCTATAGTTTTTTAATCTTAATCCTAAAAATAACTAAACTTTTTCTTTGATACAGACTATAACAATCGTACTATTTATTTCACATTAATACATTATTTATTACATTAAATTACACATAATATAACCCGAAAGATCGATAAGTCTAGAGTCTTTGTGAATTAGGTACATAGCATAACATCTTTAACATGGGATACAATAAAAATATTGAAAAATTCCTTAGCATGCTTTTAAAATTCAATGGATTCTAAAACTACACGGGATAACTTAGGGACATACATTAGAAAGGGGTGATCTATAAATCCCAATAAATGAATAAACATGGCAGGAGGTGATACATTTTAGATAATAGGCATATCAATGGGAAATAAAATGAGTAGGAATCATAAAAATGAATAATATGATATGATATAGCATGATAATCATAACATAAAAAATGTGGCAACAACTTAAAACACTACATTGTAAACATAGGTCAAGGATAAACCACCAAGAAATCATGGTGGAAAAGTACCATAAAGTAATCATGTTCAATCCCTATCCCAGCATGACATCTCATGAGACTAAATATTACCCAATTCATTGGATCACTACATAATTTTAGGCACACCCATCACTTTCATTTCATTATCATGCTTAAGTGTGTCACATAGATCATACAAAATAGATTCATTCATCATCATATTTTATTAAAATATAAAGGAGTATGTGATATATACATGTAAGTCCAAATTAAATGAGGTTTATGTGTATAGAGGTGAACAACCTTGATAGGAAATGGGTATGGTATACACTACACAATTGTTTTGACATGGAAAAATTGCAGTGAAATTTCAACAGCATAACGGTGTGGATTAAAAATTCATAAAATAGGTTTATGAGAATGAAAGGGGTATATCAGAATTTTTTAAATAAATCAGAAAGTAAGGGGATATTTAATAACATATCTCATCATAAGAAAATGAAGATAAAATATATAAGGTAAAGAAGATACTTGAATAAAGAGTAGAAAGGAAAAGATCCCTTACTTGAGTGTGTGACTCCAAATGCTTGGGAGGGGCTTCTTGAAATATTATGAGTGACTTGGGAGGCCTCTATAGAGTGTAGGAAAGAGTATGGATGTGATACAAGGAGTTTTAGTAAAGATAAATGGGGGCTTGGGTGGGTTTATATTGGAAAATGGGGGAATTCCTTTATTATTTAGGTTTTGGACTCTACATAATAAAATAACCATAACCAAAAACAATCCCATGTTATTTTGGAATTGGTTTACACAAAATGGGAGTGGTTCCAATTATTTTATAAGGCCATGAGTCGAAATTAATAAAATAATTTCTTTGAATATGTGAAGGTGAGTCACACTCTTAAAGAAATGATTTTAAAACCTTAAAATATATTAATGATTTTGGAGGATTCATAAGGGATTTATAAAATTAATTAAATAATCATAAAATCAAATTATTTTAAATGAAAAAAACATATATTTTTTCATGTATACCATTTACAGTATTTATTACATTGCTTTTGGGTTATTATGATGTCATAATACACAAAGTATATTTATACAGTATTTATTTTTAACCCAAAAATTCAATTGTCTTGAAAAATTATGAAAACTTTTCCATTAGATAATTTCAACATTATGATTCCAAAAATAATATTTATTTTATCTAAATAATTTTCTAAATATTTTCATTTTCACTTTTAAAATAGAAATCGATATTTATTACGAAATTCTGAGTTTTTTGACAATAAGAGTTTTTGAACCCTTATAAAAATTACATTTTACTTCATAAAAATTATATGATAATTTATATTTAATAATATTTTATTAAAATATTTTTATTTATAAAATACATTAATTCATCAAAATAAACTCCTTAATTGAATTTGAATATTACCCAAAAATATTATTTGTGTTTTATTGAATCAAAATAAAAATCATTTATAAATTAACAATAAGAAGATGAAAATATATTCCTTATTATATAAAAAATAATGTACAGGATTATATTGCTAGGATATTGATACATATCCCTTTAATACACCAGCAAACTCCCTAAGAGTGAGGTGTGTGATGGCGAGACTTTCATGGGGTGGTTCGGCAAACATGGTTTGGGTCATGATCTCGATGACCTTGAACTTCTCCCATAAACGGTTTCGCTCATGCTAAAGTTCCTGGATCATAGATTGGAGTTGGTCAGGGGAAAATACCAGTGATGTTATCTCTCTCATTATCTTTGATAAATTGGCTTCATAGGGTATGATCCTACTGGTTGAGGTCATCACTTCATTTTCCCATATCAATTGGATTTGTTAAAAACCCTATATTTATAATAATATTGTAATCACTATTAAATGGATATATTATAAATGATAATGATACTTAATGGTCTTTTAAATCCAATTATATATAATAAAAAGATGTGCATGTGTATTTCATGACCATATTATATAATAATTCATTTAATTAAATCAAAAGGAGAATTTTATTTATAACAGTTTGACCTATTATAGAGAAAATAAAGAATGTATCTATGACTATTAGGAAGAAATTTTATTTGATAGGAGAGGAAAATTTAGTAAGATGTAGTTAGTCTTTGATTCTACTCAAATGAATTTTGAATAAAAATCAGAAAAATTTGTGTCTGAAGAATGTATTGAGAAACTTTAGGAAACATTTTAGAATAGAAAATAAGTTGATTAATTTCCTCCTTTTCTGAGGATGAAACATAAGAAAATTCAAGATAAAACATTTACTGCTTTTATGAAGAATAAGTAAGATAAAAATCATAATTATCCTTCATTTTGGTTAGATAAAGAATAGGCCTTAGAACTTAAGGGAATAGTTTATCATGATCTTCGAGAGGAAGATAATAAAAAGAGTTAGTCTAAAAAGGAAAAACAATAAAAACCTTATTATAGATTTCTTTAAACAGAAAAAATTGATTCAATTAAGAGTTGAAGCTGCAACTAAACTAAAGTCTTCTATTTCCATTCATTCAGAATAACATTTGTTCGAACATTTGTAAGGATAATATGTTCATATTTTAATTAAACCATTATTCATAGACAAATGTAATGAATTTATGGTTTTTCAATAATAAGAAGGAAAAGAAAAGGAAGTAACTGAACAAACTTATTATAAAAAATATTTAAATCCTCTTCTATGAAACAGAAGGTTTAAGAAGAAATATTAAATTGTTTAAGAGATGAACTAGAATCATGATCTTGAAGATTTATTAGAATCCCCCTAAACTTTTTATCTGTGAAGTCTATGAAAAGTGTTTCATTAGATAACCTGAATAAAAAAAGAAGAATCACCACAAGAATAAAATGAACAGCTTTCCAATTATTATTCTTCAAAAAAACATTTTTCTGATGATGGTGATGATGTCATGATATTCACGTTTCAGGTGATAATGTTGTTTCTAATAATGATGCTTATTCAAGTACACCAGGTCCTTCTCTACCAAGTGCTTCTTATAATTCTAAAAATTCCCATCAAAGTAATTCTATCAAATGAATGGAAATGAAAATAAATTATCTCAGTGTGATAATACATCAGTTTTGTGGTATTATGGAAATTCTTCTAGATATAATCAAGGTGAAAATATTTGTAAGGGAAATTTGATTTGTTATAGAATTAGAATTCAGTGAATCATCTTGCAGAGCTTATTATAAAAAATTAAGCTAATTTTAAATATTTCAAAGAAATATATAAATATGATAGAATTAATTTAAAAGAACATAATCATTGGATAAGAAAAACTAAATTAGGTTTTATGTTTTATGTTTAAAAAATAGAGGTAATTTTAAAATCATCTAAAATATCCTTCAAGCTAGAAAAAATTATGATTGATGTTGTTGTGAAATCTTCAAGGTCAATTGATAATCTCAAATTTAATGTTATGAATTAAGATGATGAGTTTATAAAACAATAAAAGAAGCTTGAAGAAGTGTTATATGAACATGAAAAATTAAATAAAGAAGGTTTTGTTCAAGAAGTTATTCAATATGAAAACAACAAAGTTCAAACTCTATAACAATAATTTCTAAATTTTAAGAAGACAGTGGCAGTTATTCAAGAGAATTAGGATGTAAGTTGTAAAGTTCAAGATTTAGAAGAGGAGAAATCAAATTTGAATAATGAAAAATAAGAAGATTATAGTTCTTGAAGAAGATGATACAAAGTTGAAATCATTGATAGTATAGTTAGAAAAATATAAATTGGTTATGAAGAAGATTAATATGATTATTAAAAATATCACAAAGAAAGAATGATATTTTTTTAACTCTTGAAAAAAATTAAGTAATAACTCAAGTATATTCTTTATGAATGTATATTTTTGGATTAATTTCCTTTTTAATATTTTTTGTGGATGTTCCCAATTTAATTGGTTATATATTTATATTAATTTTGGATGAATTTCATTTTAAATTATTTTAGTATAATTTTTTGTTTCATACAAAATTTATTTCCCTAACATTTCAAGAACACTTTCTCTAAATACTTCTTTTTGAAAATCAAGAAGGGGGAGAAGGGTATAGAAATTTTGAAGAGACTATGTCTAAATAATTTTTGAGAAAGGTATAAAACTTTTTATTAAAATTTATAAAAGGTCTAGAAGGAAGTTTCTTAAACTTTAAAATAAAAGTCAAGAAAGAAACAAAGAGAAAATAGGTAAAAGGTAAGTTTTATGAGACAGGGGGAGTAAGTTTTCTTTCTTTAGTTTCTCTCTTTTAAAAGTTATTTTTTGGGATTTTCAAAGAGGGTAGTATTGATGAGTTGAAATAATATATTTCAACACTTTATAACTTTATTTTGAAAATAATAATACATTATTTAAAAGTTATATTTTAAAAACGTTTTTACTTCCCTAGTTCTAAGAATGTTTATTATAGAGAATTATTTTTCTAGATGGAGAAATATAATTTTATCAAAAGAAATTATTTTATGTAATTAATAAAATGTACTTGTTTTACAACATCATATGGATGATTACATTTTTCATTAGATGAGGATTTATAGAAGCCCAGAATTCAAATAATAACTAACTCCATCAGATGAATTTATATCAAAGCCTTCAAATGAACTTTATCAAAAGGTAGAAGTGATAATTTCTATATGAACATTTCTTAAATTCATTAGATGAATAAATTTCATTTCACTGGATGAAAATTTTCCATTCAAACCATAAAAAATTCAAATACACTGTAATGGTGTAGAAACTTTCGAGCATCGGATTAACATGCTATGCAGAATCCTTTCAAATAAAAGAGTTTGTATGAGTCCATTATAACCACCTCCAAGATTTGTAGATATGACCATTGGGATTTTTATTATAAATAGAAGGATAGTTCAAGGATCAGGAATATTTTTCAACCAAGACTACATTAAGTTATCGTGTAGAGTTTGTAATATCCAGGTTTTTTACGATAACTTGACTATAATATTTTTGAGATTATTTTTCTTAAGGAATATATGGGAGTATATTTTTTAAATTACTTAATAATTTCTATGTTTGTAATTGTCTATATAGTCTTGCTGATTGAGGGTTTCTGAGGATAGGAAGACATAGTTTTATTTGATCTTAGCATTAAGTTTTTTCTTGTTGTAATAAAGACAGACCTTATAGTTAAGTGAAAGCCATGGATACTGAAATTCAGGGTTTGGGACCTCATTTACACTTAAGGTTAAAGTATGGAAATATTTTATAAATATTTTGGTAAGTCATTATTACTTTATTTATAATATTTATTATAACTTTTTTATATGAGTTTATTTATAATGTCATTCATTAGTTAAATAATTTTTTCTTTTGTAACAAAATTTTATGAACTCTTTATATATAAAGTATCAATACAAAGTCTCTCTGATATATTTTTATAATTAGAAATAAATTTCATCTGATAACCTATTTCAATAGGATAAGTAAATTAGTAGTTTAATTTTCTAAACTACAATTCACCCCCCCCATCTTGTAATTAATTACATACTCTTACAATCATACAAAGTTTGTAATAAAGCATGTATATGATCCTTCACAAATACTTTTTTCATATTTACATTATTGTTATTCAAGATGAATTCTTCCATAAGAGTTGGAATGACATTTAATTTTTCATGGAATAGATCGATGTTATAAATGTTGGACTAAACATAGGAAAAATTATTTTATATAATGTCTTGTATGAAACTATAGTTTATAGATCATTTGATATGAATACTAGTGTGAATTTTGATAGCTATTTTATGGAAGAAATGATAATGAAATTTGAATAATACCTTCATGATTGTACAAGGTTTCTCTAGAAGATAAATAAATATGAAAAGAGAACATTCTATATAAATTGTAAAAAATATACAACATTGTCTATTGTATTGGAGTTATATAATTTTAAAGCAAGAAGCATATGGAACAACACTAGTTTTATAGAACCACTTGGTCTCCTGAATGATATTCTACGAGAAGAAAATTAGATTCTTTGACAAACATATGTCACTAAGATAATTCCATGTTCAATGGGTATGATATCTGAAAAAAATACATGCATGTACAAAAGATTGGATATTGTTTTGAAAGAACTATGAATCACTCAAAAAATACCATAAGTGTAGAATAATCAATTCAAGAAATATAAATCAATTCCCTCAAAAAATTTATGGTACTTTCCTATCATTACAAGGTTTAGATGACTATATTGATATCATGAAACCACTATACAATTTACATGGAGTGTATATACAATAATTAAATATGGTAAACTATGTCACCCAATAAAATCTCCTTAGTGGGATAAAATTGATTATGAGTATCCTGAATTTGGAAATGAGTCATGAAACATTTGTCTTTCATTATCCACAGATGGAATAAATACTTTTGTTGTAAAAAATTTTACTCACAATACATGGCTAGTTATAACGGTAAATTATAACTCACCACTCTGGTTATGCATGAATTCCAAATACATTATGTTATCTCTACCTATATATGGACCAAAACAACCCAGTAATGATATTGATGTCTCTTTTTCTCCATTGATCGAAGATCTGAAATTTATGTGGGATATAAGTGTTACATTTTATGATTCATAGAGAATAGAAAATTTTACATTAAGAGCCATGTTTTTCAGGATGATAAATTACTTTTCTTATTATGGAAATTTTTCAAGCTATAGCATTAATGGAATGTTGGGGAATCCCATTTTTAAATATGGTAGACACTCAACTAGGTTGAAACATTCCTTGAAGACTGAGTTTTTAGGACATCATAAATTTTCCCCTCGATAACATAAATAATGATCTTGGGCAAAATCATTATATAGAAATAAAAAAGAAGGTATAACACCATCTCCTCTAATGAGTGATCAACAGTTTGAGAAAGTAAAATATATTGACAATGATTTATGTAACCTTTTTAAAAAAAACATATGAAATTGGGTTTGAAAAAGAGATCATTTTTATTTGAATTTCCATATTGGAATTTTTTATATGTTAGAAATTTTCTTAATGTCATGTAGATAGAAAAAAATATGTGATGGTGTTATTGTAACTTTACTGAATGTACCATACAAAAAGATAATGAATTAGGGATAGGTTGTACATGATTGACATGGGGATATGGGAAGAGTTGTCATCGATGAAGGGTGAAAGAAGAACATTTCTTCCTCCAGCATCTTACACTCTATCCAGATAAGAAAATTTTAAATTTTATAACTTCATTAAGGTTGTAAAATTTCCATAGGTATATTCCTAAAATATTAATAATTCCATTTCAATGAATAATTTTAAGTTATAAGGTCTAAAAGCACACGGTTTTCATGTTTTAATTCAAGATTTAATGCTTCTAGAATTACTTTTCATTTTTCCTAAAAAAAGTATGAAATACATTAACAATACTTTTCTTATTTTTGAAATCCATATACACTAAATTTATAGACCCTGTGAAGTTTACAATCATGAATAAGAAAATTTTAGTAATATAATGTGAATTGGATATGTTATTCCCATCATAATTCTTTAATATAATGGTCCACCTTATGGTTCACTTGGTTAGATTGATTCAACTATATGGTTTTTTACATTATATATGGATGTAGCCCATTAAATTTTATATGAATATTTTAAAAGGGTGTATCAAGAATTGAAGTTGTAAATAATGTTGTATTGTAGAGAGATATATTATTAAAAGTGGATGTTGAATTCTATACCAATTACATATCAGATGTTGATATCATTAGTCTCCAAAAATATCATCATAGTGGACACCTTATTATTGAAGGGATTTCTAAAAGAGAAGTTTTTAAAATTTATATTACAAAGTGGGAGAAAGATCACCTTTACATCTTATATAATAGTGTAGAGTTTTTTTCATAAGTTGAATCCCACAAAGTAATTTTTAGACATTTGAATCCATTAAGGGATGAAAAATGGATATCAAATGCCCATAATCAATTGTTTATAGGATGGTTCCAAGATCATTTTTATAAGGACTTATATTCAAATCCAAATTCAATTGTCGAATGAATTTTATGTCTAGCCTAGTGACCAGAAGTAAATATTATATCTTAAACTAATTTTTTAATTAATGGTTATAAGTTCTATAAGAAAGAAAAAGATGAACATAGTAAAATAAAAATAATGGAGTTATGATTATGGTGGAATAGACTCATGTATCAAGTTCCAAGGATTGAAATCTAATTTATGTGAATATGTCATATTTTTGCATCATCAAATAGATATACAAGTTTCATTATACAATATTTCAAGTGCTGATTTTTTGTTGAAAATGGGTTGAAAATGGGACTATAGTTAAAGTCTATGAATTGGGATTCATCAAGGTGAATTTTAGTGTGGAAGTTTATAAGGATTAATCATTCATAATGGAATCATAAGTATTGAAATTATTTTATGTCTTGGATACAGAAAACAAGAATTGATCAATTATTCTATTGGAAACTAAAACAACTGTAGGTTCAGATGGTAATTCAATTAAGGATGACCCTTTAATTGGGATTTCATAATCATTTCATGATGGTCCCAATTTATAAAACGTATTCTGTATTAGAGGGGACTAAAATGAGAAGATTTGGATACTCGATAGAGCATCCAAATCCCTTCAACCTTTAAAGAAAAAATAGAGAGAGTTCAATGAACAGGTTAAAGTGTTTTTTAATGTACTATGATTTTCCTCATAATATTATGTATTATCTACTACATTTATATGATCTAAATTAAATTTTTGACTAATCACACAGGTAATTACATCTCCACACACTGATGTTACCAATCCTGAGGAAGAACGCACAATCGATGCTAAAAAAATAATATTATGAGGGGATAAACAACATATGGATGGAAAAAAAAGAACAGAATAACATCATCATGTTAAATAAATTTATCAAGGAAAGAAACAAAGGTAAAAAATTTGTGGTTGATTGGAATCAATGTTTCCAACCTATTGACCCCAACAAGTCGATGTTCATTAGTTGCATTGGGGTCACAATGAGAATGCATGTGCTAATTGATATAGATTTGTGGAATAATGTCATGACTATATTTAAGAAAACCATTTAGAAATATATTAGGGTAATGTAATTATATAATTTATGCATTTTACCAAAAAAATATATAATGAAACTTTTATTTATTTTTCATTATACCTTTTAAAGTTCGTATAGTTTAGATAATTACCATAAGAATTTTTTATTAATGGTTACTGGAAAAGCTCATAGAGCCTTACATAAACTTCTAAAAAAGCATAATATTAGGGATGGTGATAGGAAAATAAATCTTAACCCACCAGGTATATGTTCACATATTATAAATTGAGAAACATGGAAGGCATTAATTAATCATCGTGATGAAGAATCATTTAGGTGAATTGTAATTGATAATATTTTATTCAAAATAATTTATTTTATCCACTTTGATTCAAAAATATTAATTTATGAAACAAAAATAGAGTGCTAAAAATAATAAATGTGCATCAAAACCAATGTACCCCTATTATAAATCAAGGATGGGGTATGCTCCACATAAATCTATAGTAAAAGTTTTATGTGATATGAAAAAACATATGTTCCCCTATTTATATATAGATTGATAAATTGGAATCCAGTTCCATCCCACATCATGTGTTATAGAAGGTGGCCAAGAAAAATAAAGAGGTAAAACAAGTATATGAAAACACACAAGCATTATAATAATCATGTGTAAGTATAAAATAATAGTAATATATTATGCTTTGTAAAAGTATTACATAAAAATATATATTAATGTTCATATTTTTTTATACAATTTAGACACAAGAATTGGCATAGACTATACCTGAAGAACAAATGCTTTTTTTAAAAGGTAAAGGGGACAAGACCCCATTTATTGAACAAGAAAGAAACTCCTTTTGAAGGGAAGAAGGAGGAACCCATTATAGAGACAGATGAAAAACATCTATAATTATAGGCCACGTGGCCAACCAGGATTCAAGAGTCAAAAGGAGACAAAAATCAAAGAAAGATCAAGCCATAAAGTCTCATCACCCCCCCCCCCCAACTGAAAATGCAGCAACGGAAAGTAATTTAAGCACAAATAGATGCTTTAAAAGATATTATGTTTTGGTCTGGTTTGGAATACTTGTATATAAGAAAGGATCAAAGAGTATAAATATTATAAAAAATACCGGTACATGAAGAGATATATGAACTCGCTATCTTTGAGGCTAACCATTCCCCTCGACCACCCACCTTACCCGTGGTAGTCAATTTTTTCATAAATATTTCTCCAAAATGTGAATCAAACAACTTATGATAACTTTATATTACTAAAATTCTATAGAGAGAAATTGTATATTATTTATATCTATCAACACCCATGCATCACCTTTTTTTATGGGTATGGTGTATAATATCCTAGGAGACATGAATCAAAAAAAACTTCCAAAAAATCATGTGAGAGTGGATATTGAAGTATCTCAAGAGTTGACTGTTGAGTTTACTATTCCTCTTGATGATCTGGATGTTACCACAATTGATAATGCTATTGGAACTTTCACAAAACAGATTATAAAGATACACGAGATATGTCCTTAACAATTTTTTTCAAGTGAAAAACCTTTAACAGTTGATGAAAAATTTCTTAAATGGGGTATGGTATTACAGATGGAAAAACTATGGGGAAAAAAAAGGAATAATCAAGAAAATTTAGTGGATCATCCAAGAAATTAAAAGGACCTTCCGAGAGTACCTTCACCCCACCAATTCCAATGCTTCATATATTAACATTACATGTTCAAGAAAATATGACATTTCAAGATGAAAATATTTCATATATTGAATCTGGATAATAAATATTTGTAGAGGCCATTACAAACATGGTTGTTCTCAAGTGTATAAATGAAATTATCAAGTTTGAATGGTCGGGATTCTCAGTTGTGAATAAACACATGAGGTACATTTTCATAATTTTTTCATCCAAAAAATAATCCATTATGTTCATTATAATTAATAACTACTCATATTTTATATAGGAATATATATTAGTATAATATAAAGGATAAACACTGTGAAGTGAGATTTGGACTCATTATCCTATTATAATTTTGATAGAGAAAACTCATTTAGAAGTGGAAGAAATTGAAAAGATAAAATATAAACTAAGTGCATCGTTTGAAAATAAAATAGCATATGAAATACTCCTCTTGATGACTACAATGTAGGGGTAAAACTCAACAATCTAATCATATAAAATATATTTTTTATTTCTTTCATTACTTACTTTTTTTTAGGAAGCCTTGGATTCTCATTTCACTTAATTCAGATATCCCAGATATTTATTTTTTGGATCCAAAACATGGATTTCCAAAAAAAATCAACCACATATGATGTCCATTGTTAATTTTTAATGCACTGTAATCATCATTCTAATGGTTAAATTCAAATTATATTTTTTATTTTATGTTTTAATGAGAATTTTTTTATGATATGGTGATCTATAATTATCATCTAAATCAGGGTATGAGGTCAATGATTAAACACAAGAATCTTAAGGATTTATTCAAATGGAGACAGATTAATGTATATATAGTAAGTTTTAACTATCAAAACATATTTTAAAATAATTTTCTTATTTTGGTCAATGTTTCTTCATTTTTTGAAACAAGATGATGATAATGATTATAGAAATTACTCTTGAATATTTATCAAATATATCATATACCATCAATAAAATATCATCCCCAAATAGGTAATTTCTAAAGAAAATTGCAATTTCATTTAAAATATATGTTAATTGTTTGTTTATCAATATTTTCTCAGTACTACCAACATTTTAAATAGTCTATGTACTCAAAAGAATAAGTAAATTTCTTTAGAGATTAGTGGGAAGAGTACACGGTGTCAGAATTTTTTTCAACATCAAGTTAAGGTGATTACCTATTATATTTTAAATCTAGTACAAACTATGAACTTAGAGATACATTTTGAATTTGAATCATTACTATCAAAATTCTTGGATATTATTTTTTGTAAAATAAAATTCATGTGGTATTATAAATATACTGGTTATATTTTTATCTTAATCCTTAATTTGAAATTTTCACCCAAACAATTTTCCAGATTTGATCCTCCTATCATTACTAAGTAATTTGAACCCCACCATATATTTTTTCCCTATTAACCAAGGATATATATTTGATAATCCAATTCCACCTATGGTTCCTCCTCCTAATTAAAATAGTATGAAAGTTTTTATTGAGGGTGTGACATCTGGGAGTAGTGGAAATATATTCTCAATAACAATTCACAACATGATGTGAAATAATTTCAGATACATTCAAATCCACCCACTTATTTTATGGATATAGTCTAGCCTTTTAGATACATTTATTAAACCCTCATCTCATGTAAGTACTTAAATATTCCTACTGGCACTATAATTTTTAAATTCTTCAAAAGTTTATATTCTCATTCCCCAATTCATTGTGAATTTCTTTTCAACTATTCACTAATTTCTTTCTTTTGGGGCTTAGGATGTGTTTCTAGAAATTTAAAAATGTTTGGTGATGACCCTACAAATCAAGAATGATTAGAGTTATTTCTTGTGTAGAAGTATCATGGAGTGTTATTCTCTATGGATTCTAGAATAGCTAGTAACATGTCAGAAGGTTCTTGTTCTCTTGATATATTGGAATTCAAGGGTATAACTGATATAATAGAAAGAGGTAAATCTATCAAGGATACTTTTACCCACAAATATAAAGACATATTACCAACTATTGGGATGCAGTTCACCCCTTACAGTGAAGCGGTGTGTGCAGTGTGATTTTTTTCTTCAATTTAAGAAAGGATTGTTCCTTTTGTTTCTTTCCTTTGTATTATTATATTCAAGATCACGTTCCCTTATGTCAAAGCACTATAAGTTGACAAGGGTTAAGATTTATCAATGAATAAACCTCACACAAAATTGGAGAAGATTCAATGGAATATTTATTCTATTTTATACAATTTCTTTGATAGTAACCCTTATATAGGGAATGTATTTACATGCTCCTAGACTCATCATTTTTATTTTGTGTCATGTTGTCTTTTGATGAGTTTTCAAAAAAAAATTATGGGCCATGTTACAATCACTTACACCTCCACAATGGATTCCTTTACTTTCATGTTTGATTCTACCACATACATGATAATTAAAGATAGTGTAAATACTAATAGAGATGCCTCACCAATATCCTAACCTAGTTTTATATGTATAAATGAGGAATTTACTTTGAAAAAAGTTGAACTGGGGTTGGAAGTTGAAAATGTTGAGAGTCCAATTGATCTCTATGTGTCATTTTAGTCTAAAATACATGTCACATAGCCAAAACTAAAAAAATATTAGATTGTATTTTAATTTTAAGACAATGATCCATAATTCATGTGTGATGTGTAGGAATATACTACAAATTAATTTTACACACGATGTGGTCGATATAACTCAAAATGTGTGTTTTCAATATAAAAGTTTCATTTTAGTTTAAAACACGTGTCACATTTTCAAAATCAAGAAAAAAAGATCATATTATTTTTAAACATTATTACAGTGATCCATAATTCATTTTTGATGAGTAGGAATCAACTGCACATCAATCTGATACATGATGTGGCTGTTGTGACTCCAAGTTCATATTTTTAATATAAAAGTGTCATTTTAGTTTAAAATGCATGTCACCTTATCAAACCCTATCAAAAAAGATAATGTTGTTTTAAAACTTTAATATAATGATCCATAATTTATTTTTGATGTATAGGAATTTATTTCACATCAATCTGACACATGATGTTCCCAATATGACTCAAAGTGCATGTTTTCAATATAAAAGTTTCAATTTAGTCTAAAAAATACATCACATTTCCAAAATTGAGCAAATGGGATTGTATTATCTTGAAACTTTAAAAAATGATCCATAATGCATGTGTGATGTGAATAAATTTATATAACATCAATCTGATACATGATGTGGCTGGTATGACTCAAAGTATGTGTTTTTAATATAAAAGTGTCATTTTAGTTTAAAAACATTTCACATAGCCAAAACTGAGAAAGGATTTGTGGTTGTCATAATACTTTATTACATTGATCCATAATTCATTTGCGACGTATAGGAAGTGGCCTCACATTAACCTGATAAATGATGTGACTAGTATGACTCAAAGTGAGTGTTTTCGCATTAAAAGTATCATTTTAGTCTAAAACACATGTCACATAGAAAAAATAATAAAAATCATGAATTGTGTTGAAACATTAGAACAATGATCAATAATTCATGTGTGATGTTTAGAAATCAACCACATGTCAATCTGATACTTTTAAAAAATGAGATCTTATTGCCTTGATACTTTTAAAAAATGATCCATAATTTATCTTTGACGTGTAAGAATCAACCGCACGTGTCACAACCTATCCCCCAGGGCCCATGGCGTGACTACCCCAAGCCTGTCTCCCAAAAGCTAGGGGATGGAGACTAGCACTGAAGGCGTCAACCTACAAGTAGGAGGCATTTTCCTGAGTATCTATACGCACACACACACCCAACCACATCCCAACACACTGAAAGGGGAAACAATTACCACTGAAACAAGCTTAGTGCAAGTACAATTGAAAGTAAGTGGACCAGAATACAAACCCAATATGGACTAAAAACAACAATTAAAAAAATGAAACTCTGATGGCTATCCGTAGAAAACCCCACTAGATCGAGAGAGTAGTGAAGCTACTGGAAGCTGAAGTAGTATGTCTTATCCGCCCAGTCCTACTGGGCCCCGCTTGGTCCTAGGCCACCAAGTCCACCATCATGGTGTCCATCAATACCATCTCCCTGAGCACCCATGTTGTAACGTTGGTCGTCTACATCGGACACAACACATGCGATTGAATCCCATGTAGGGGTGAGTAACACAGTACTCAGTAAGGACCCCAAAACAAGAAAGAAAGAACACACAGCAATTCCTCAAAGTAAAACAAGAAACACAAGATATCTCACACCAGGTATATTCTAGGGTAGTAACAGTATCATCATCAGTCACATCGTCGAACACCTAATCTGTTGGAGAATTCCTCCTCTATCGAGTACAGTGGGAATATCGGGTCACACAGAGCCGCTTCCCACTAACCTTGAACTGTTGTGGTACTCATCGCTGATTAGTACCATGGGTATTGTAACAACCTGAGAAACCATGTTTTTATTTTTGACAATTTTTCTTTTCAATATCACCCGTTAAGTGAACCAACAATCAACTAATAAGGTAATAATAATAAAATTCATCAAATGAATGAAAACTTCTTTTATTCAAATGAGTAACATTTCGGCTACAACCTCCACTGACCGAAAAAAAGGGTAAATTGACCAAAAATCCCAACTAAGGACTCGATTACAATAATGGGGAGACCGCTTAAAACCACTAAGAGCCCAAGAATGCGGTAGGGGTTTCGGGCGTCCATCATAATGAACATGAGGATGGACGAAGCCACTGCAACCATACTGAGCACCAAGGTAATCACACGAACCATCTCTGTTTCTCCTTCAGTCACCAGGAGTGAGGGACACCCCAAGACCAGACCCTTTTATAAGAACCCTAATCTGACCGTTGAACCCCAAACGGCTATAAATTTGACCGTTGGTTTCCCCAAGAATCTAATGTTTTATTTTAACCGTTGGTTTCCCCAAGAATCTAATGTTTTATTTTGACCATTGGTTTCTTCTATCCTCTATGTTTTGTTTTTGACCGTTGGAAATAAGATGGCTTACCCCTGGAAGGTTCGGAAAATTAATTATGTAATTTTCTTCAAAATGAAATCAATGTTAATTTAGTTAATTTATCTCTTGTTTTCCCAAAATGAGAATTTTATTTTATGTTTCAAAATGGTGAAAATTAATATTATTGTTTTTCTTCCACTATACATATTAATTTGAACGATTAAACTTTTACTTTCTAATTATATTAAACTTGATGGATTTTTACTTTATGAGTTATATATATTGCACCAAACCTTAAATTAGATATATTATTTCTTTTATAATTTGACCTTTATTAACTATTTTGGAAACTACGTCAAATTATGGTTTCTTTTACTTATATGTTTCGTGGTGATGATATTTATATCGACACACTTTTATGTATGATTAAATGTAGTTACATTTAATAATAATCTTTAATTAAGAAAAAAAATTAAGGAAATTAAATATATATGTGTGTTTTATGTTTTGATTACCTAATATTTTAATCTCTGATCTTCATAATGTAATATTAAATAATTAGTAAATATGGTTTAATAATAATAATGAAAATTATTGATGTTTTAAGAAAATAAAATAAAATATATTTATATATATATATATACATTTATTTATTAATATGTTTTGATTGAATAAATATATTGACCAATGACTTTTATTAAAATAATAAAAGTTAGTTTAATAATTGAATTTTTTTTAATAAAAACAGTGTTTTAATAAATTAATTAGAATATTAATAAAACAACTTTTTTTTAAACAAAAACCCTGTTGAAAAACCGTGTTTTTAAACACCGCATCAAATCCAGGCCGTCCGATCTGCTCCCTTCGATCGCGGCCGTCGGTTTCTTTTAATGTTGCGCCGATCCTAAGCCGCACGATCTCCCTCTTTTAATCTCATTCGTCCGTCATTTTCCAGCCTTCTTCTTCCTCGCGGCCTTCTTCTTCATCGCACCATTGTACCAGTAGAGTGTAGGGATCGTTTTTCTCTCGTAGGTCTGCTAGTAGACCCCGCTACTCCCTCCTTTCCACAAGTTGGCACCGATGATACCCGGGCCGACAACTCCATAGTCCTCTCCTTCTTTTTCCGTTTTTTTTTTACCCCAAGTTGCACTGAAGCAGGGTGTTTTGAACCGAGATCCTTTGATCTCTCCGACCATCGGACCATCTTCTCTTGCCTCGTCGTCACCTTTTTCTCACCTCCTCTCCAAGCTAAGGTAAGGGGAAATTTTTATTTGAGTTTTGTTTAAGATTCGGTTCTTATATATATACATATATACGGGTTATGTGTATATGTATACATCCTGTGTTTTTACACCTGAATTCACTTGCTTCATTGCCGCATCCTTCTCACCTCTTCCCCAAGTTAAGGCAAGGGGCATGTTTTATTTTTGTTTAGATTTGTTTGAGTTTCGGTATATAAATATATATATACATGTTATATGTATATATCTTTTCAGTATGTATGAACCTGGTGTAAACCAAGACCTTGTGGATCTCCCTCTCAGCCTGGAGAACCGAATATGAGTAAGGGGAAATCCTCTCCTTCGTTTCTTTCTATTTTTATAATCTTTGCATAAGTTATATACACTTGTTGTATAGTTGTGTATAAGAATATACAGGACCATATAAACCTGTTTATACCTTTTTTACCTCTTCCTAAAACCGAACCTAAATAGGGAACCCTTCATCTCTTAAAATTTTCTTTTGCTTTGGGAAAATACCCGGTTATATATATATACTCTTCATGTTTAGGTACATATATATATATACATAATTATACAAAGGAATGAGACCCATTCATTTCAGCTTCCCACTTACTGCAAAAACAAACCAGGGTAAAAGAAGCTCTTGGGCATTATTTTACTTCAGTTTTGGGAGTTTGTGTGTACACGAATACACTTTGTATTTATATATATATGTATAAATGTATACATATATATATATATATATAATACACTTTATGTATGTATACACAACCTGTTTATATGTAATCAACCTATTCTTCACCCTGCCCTATGAAATTGGAGTTTGCGGGTAAATTGTATAAATATATAAGATTATGAAAATATATAGAACATATATATGTACATGTACATGTGGTTATATAAGATGTACATGTACATCTATGTGAAAATATAAGGACAAATTTATTTAATTCTTTTAAAGTCGCATTATCACATAAGGGTTTTATGAAAATTAAGTTTATATAAAAGAACCCCACTCAGGTTGCCAAACATTATTTTTGTTTAATGTATAACATGGGAAATATTTTCTTGAGCATGGTTTAATGTGGTAAATCCATCAATATGTGTAGGTATACATATCATTATGTTGTCTTCAATTAAAAATTCTTTTATGATGTTTGAAAACTTTATAAATAAAAGGGGGCATGTTATTTAAAGGGAAAATAAAAGAGTTTACACAATTATATACATGATTTCCCCAAGATGGACTTGATTACGCACTTTGTAACCCCAAATTCCTGTATTAAACACCCATGATATCCATTTATCATCATATGTGTAAGTTATGAACGACCATGCTTTAAATGGGTATTATGATGTTATGGGATGTTAAGTGTTATGTTCATTTTCTTAAAACCCATGTTTTCAAATGTTAAGATAACTTTTTATGTGCACGGAGCTTTAGCATGTATGTCATAATGTTTTTAATGATTAAACTGTCTTCATGTTATGAATATGTATGTGAAAATGGGGTTTAATTAAGAATGCATGAAACCCTATAAACGAATGACCATGTCAAGATATGTGAGGGATGTATAGGACTTACATGTGACGGGTGCGCCCAGAATTATATAGTGCAACAAGAATGATGTGATGGGTGTGCCCAGAATTATAAAGCGCTCCAATGCATTGGGTAAAGCAGGAGTCTCATGAGACGATTATGTGTTATGGTCTTGGCAGTTAGCCATGGCTCGAGCTATCAAGGAAACGGGGTGGGCAGTGAGCCTTGACCCGTTAAGTATGTTATACGGTCTTGACGAAAGGTCTTGACAATGTCCAGTATTATACATTCCCTCTACATGTAATGATAAAGGTCAACCAGGGGTTAGTTCAACTAATAGGACAACCCCTAGTTGAAAGCTCCCATGACCATGAAAATGTAATTTATGTGTCAAGAACTATTTTTCATATGGTAAACTGTTAGATGATCTGTATTTTTCTCATGAACCATGATATGAATGTTTTCCCTGCTTAGCCATAGAATTCTTTTAGAATTAAAGTAACCTTGTTTGAATATTATGCATTGTTTATTTTTCTTATGTTGCGCTCTCTGATCATGTTTACTTTAAAGCTTATTTCAAGTACGTGCTTCTTTGTGCAAGTGGTTTTCAAAATGATGGATTTCATGTTTTAAGAAAAGATAATGTTTTGTTTTAGGAAAGTTTTTTACTCTCTTCAAAAGAAATTCTTTGAGAAAGGATTTTCTTAAAATGTTTTTAAAACCCCTTACTGGGCATTTTTTCTCACTCTACGTTTTTGTTTAAATTTTTTCAGGCATGGTTGGTACTAATGAAGTTAATCAGAATCAGCTGGTTTCCCAAAATCCTGAGCCTCGCAATCTTCTGTAGTAATGGGACATGATATTAAATTTGTAATGATGTAATGTAATGTTAAGTATATCATGTCTCATTAAGCACCCTGGGTTTGGGGGTCACTACAGTTGGTATCAGAGGATGGGTTCAGGCAACTCTGGAAAACCAGGTGACATAAATGTGTTGCTATGACTAACTAAGTAAAAATGTTATAACTTTCAGATGGCTGATGTACCTACCGACCTTTTTTCACTTCCCATTGAGGCTCTAGAGAACATTGTATCTCTAGCTAGCCATGAGAACTTTCTGAATTATGCCCAAATTCGCATGACGTGTAAGCACCTGTATGACATGTCAAACTCACCTAGGGTGCTTAGTCTTCACCGGGGATTGGGGATGGATTATCTCCTAATGATGATGACCCAATTTCCCTCTTATACACGTTGGGGAAGGTATCACGAAGGACTCTTTCGAGTGTTCACAACTGGCGAGGAATTTGGCACTATGCTTGATAACCCTTTTCAAGAAGCTGCTGCTGCCGGAGACCTCCAAGCGGCTTACATATGCCAAATTTTTCATTACGGCTTCTGGGGCCAGTTAATGGACTTTGGAGCGTTGGAAAATGAGTCCACCCGTGCGTCTCTTAGGCAAGAAGTGTACACCGATGTTTCCCAACTCCATACCCCTCACGCTAAACTCAGGAGGCATTATAAATTTTCCCATGAGTTTAGTCCTATCTGTTCAGCCTGTGTGTGGTTTGAAGAGTTAGGAATTTTTGCCACTCTTTGTGGCGTACGTATTGTAAACTCAAACTTTTTCGTGTAAACTTTTTCATAAATGGAAGTATCTTGTTTCCTTTCATGTCTCCACCTTATCAATGTTGTAAAGAGTTTCCCTTCGATGTTTTTTTTCAGATGGCTGGTCAAACGAACTTCTCATCACTACCCGATGAGCTAGTAGAGGTCATCTTGATCAAGGCATGCACGGTGGATTAACCATCCTTTCTCCACCTGCGAGGGTCCTGTCAGCGTTTGCTCGATCTAGAAAACGGTCCAGAGATCCTTCGTTTATGTCAAGGGGATGATCGCTTCTTTCACCTCATCGCCACTGCTCAACTCCCCTGCTATAGGCGAAGGGGAAGGTACCTTGAGGGCCTGTTCCAGTGTTTTACTCTAGCGCAGAACTTTTCTGCCAGAGCGTGCTTTCTCGTGGCCGCCCAGGATGGCCACCTTAGTTCCGTCTACATGTTCCAAGTCTTGAATCTCAGTCTTCTCAACCGTATCATCCCTCTCGACTACCTCGAGTGTGATGTGTCTAGAATAGTTATCAAGGAGTTTATCTACTTGGACGTTTCCGAGATTTGCATCGCACGAGCCTCCCTTTGGAAGCCCGTGTGCAGTACGCACGAATAGGAGTTCAAGGAGTACTGTTCGAGGTGCATCTGGACTAGGGAAACGGAAGAGTTGTGTGCCAACTTCGGTATCCCATTAACCGAGCCAGATCCACGGTTTAGGTAGTGTTCTACATATGGGGTTTTAGTTTTTCTTTTTTTATGATAGAATTGCGAGGGCGCAATTCTTTGAAGGGGGAAGTAATGTAACAACCCGAGATACCATGTTTTGATTTCTGACAAGTTTTCTTTTCAATATCACCCGTTAAGTGAACCAACAATCAACTAATAAGGTAATAATAATAAAATGCATCAAATGAATGAAAACTTCTTTTATTCAAATGAGTAACATTTCGGCTACAGCCTCCACTGACCGAACAAAAGGGTAAATTAACCAAAAATCCCAACTAAGAATCCGATTACAATAATGGGGAGACCGCTTAAAACCACTAAGAGCCCAAGAATGCGGTAGGGGTTTCGACTGTCCATTATAATGAACATGAGGATGGCCGAAGCCACTGCAACCGTACTGAGCACCAAGGGAATCACACGAACCATCTCTGTTTCTCCTTCAGTCACCTGGAGTGAGGGACACCCCGAGACCATACCATTTTATAAGCACCCTAATCTGACCGTTGAACCCCAAACGGCTATAAATTTGACCGTTGGTTTCCCCAAGAATCTAATGTTTTATTTTGACCGTTGGTTTCCCCAAGAATCTAATGTTTTATTTTGACCGTTGGTTTCTTCTATCCTCTATGTTTTGTTTTTGACCGTTGGAAATAAGATGGCTTACCCCTGGAAGGTTCATAAAATTAATTATGTAATTTGCTTCAAAATGACATCAATGTTAATTTAGTTAATTTATCTCTTGTTTTCCCAAAATGAGAATTTTATTTTATGTTTCAAAACGGAAAAAATTAATATTATTATTTTTCTTCCACTATACATATTAATTTGAACGATTAAACTTTTACTTTCTAATTATATTAAACCTGGTGGATTTTTACTTTATGAGTTATATATATTGCATCAAACCTTAAATTAGATATATTATTTATTTTATAATTTGACCTTTGTTAACTATTTTGGAAACTATGTCAAATTATGGTTTCTTTTACTTATATGTTTCGTGGTGATCATATTTATATTGACATACTTTTATGTATGATTAAATGTAGTTACGTTTAATAATAATCTTTAATTAAGAAAAAAAATTAAGGAAATTAAATATATATATATGTGTTATGTTTTGATTACCCAATATTTTAATCTCTGATCTTCATAATGTAATATTAAATAATTAGTAAATATGGTTTAATAATAATAATGATAATATAATGAAAATTAATGATGTTTTAAGAAAATAAAATAAAATATATTTATATATATATACATTTATTTAGTAATATGTTTTGATTGAATAAATATATTGACCAATGACTTTTATTAAAATAATAAAAGTTAGTTTAATAATTGAATTTTTTTAATAAAAACAAAGTTTTAATAAATTAATGAGAATATTAATAAAACAAATTTTTTTTTAAAACAAAAACCCTATTGAAAAACCGTGTTTTTAAACGCTGCATCAAATCCAGGCCATCCGATCTGCTCCCTTCGATCGCGGCCGTCGGTTTCTTTTAATGTTGCGCCGATCCTAAGCCGCACGATCTCCCTCTTTTAATCTCAGTCGTCCATTTTTTTCCAGCCTTCTTCTTCCTCGCGGCCTTCTTCTTCATCGCACCGCTGTACCAGTAGAGCGTAGGGCTCGTTTTTCTCTTATAGGCCGGCTAGTAGACCCCGCTGCTCCCTCCTTTCCATGAGTCGGCACCGACGATACCCAGGCCGACGACTCCATAGTCCTCTCCTTCTTTTTCCGTTTTTTTTTTTACCCCAAGTTGCACCAAAGCAGGGTATTTTGCACCGAGATCCTTTGATCTCTCCGACCACCGGACCATCTTCTCTTGCCTCGTCATCACCTTTTGCTCACCTCCTCTCCAAGCTAAGGTAAGGGGAAAGTTTTATTTGAGTTTTGTTTAAGCTTCGGTTCTTATATAAATACACATATACGGGTTATGTGTATATGTATACATCCTGTGTTTTTACACCTGAATTCACTTACTTCGTTGCCGCATCCTTCTCACCTCTTCTCCAAGTTAAGGCAAGGGGCATGTTTTATTTTTGTTTACATTTGTTTGAGTTTCGGTATATAAATATATATATACATGTTATATGTATATATCTTTTCGGTATGTATGAACCTGGTGTAAACCAAGACCTTGTGGATCTCCCTCTCGGCCTGGAGAACCGAATAGGAGTAAGGAGAAATCCTCTCCTTCGTTTCTTTCTGTTTTTATAAGCTTTGCATAATTTATATACACTTGTTGTATAGTTGTGTATAAGAATATACAGGACCATATAAACCTGTTTATACCCGTTTTACCTCTTCCTAAAACCGAACCTAAATAGGGAACCCTTCATGTTTTAAAATTTTCTTTTGGTTTGGGAAAATACCTGGTTATATATATATAATCTTCATGTGTAGGTACATATGTATATATACATAATTATACAAAGGAATGAGACCCATTCATTTCAGCTTCCCACTTACTGCAAAAATAAACCAGGGTAAAAGAAGCTCTTGGGTATTATTTTACTTCGGTTTTGGGAGTTTGCGTGTACACGAATACACATTGTATTTATATATATGTATGTATAAATGTATACATATATATATAATACACTTTATGAATGTATACACAACCTATTTATATGTAATCAACCTATTCTTCACCCTGCCCTACGAAATTGGAGTTTGCGGGTAAATTGTATAAATATATAAGATTATGCAAATATATAGAACATATATATGTACATGTACATGTGGTTATATAATATGTACATGTACATCTATGTGCAAATATAAGGACAAATTTATTTAATTCTTTTAAAGTCGCATTATCACATAAGGGTTTTATGAAAATTAAGTTCATATAAAAGAACCCCACTTGGGTTGCCAAACATTATTTTTGTTTAATGTATAACATGGGAAATATTTTCTTGAGCATGGTTTAATGTGGTAAACCCATGAATATGTGTAGGTATACATATCATTATGTTGTCTTCAATTGCGAATTCTCTTATGATGTTTGAAAACTTTATAAAGAAAAGGGGGCATGTTATTTAAAGGGATAATAAAAGAGTTTACACAATTATATACATGATTTCCCCAAGATGGACTTGATTATGCACTTTGTAACCCCAACTGCCTGTATTAAACACCCATGATATCCATTTATCATCATATGTGTAAGTTATGAATAACCATGCTTTAAATGGGTATTATGATGTTATGGAATGTTAAGTGTTATGTTCATTTTCTTAAAAACCCATGTTTTCAAATGTTAAGATAACTTTTTATGTGCACGGAGCTTTAGCATGTATGTCATAATGTTTTTAATGATTAAATTTTCTTCATGTTATGAATGCGTATGTGAAAATGGGGTTTAATTAAGAATGCATGAAACCCTATAAACGAATGACCATGTCAAGATATGTGAGGGATGTATAGGACTTACATGTGACGGGTGCGCCCGGAATTATATAGCGCAACAAGAATGATGTGACGGGTGCGCCCAGAATTATACAGCACTCCAATGCATTGGGTAAAGCAGGAGTCTCATGAGACGATTATGTGCGACGGTCTTGGCAGTTAGCCATGGCTCGACCTATCAAGGAAACGGGGTGGGCAGTGAGCCTTGACCCGTTAAGTATGTTATACGGTCTTGACGAAAGGTCTTGACAAAGTCCAGTTTTATACATTCTCTCTGCATGTAATGATAAAGGTCAACCAGGGGTTAGTTCAACTAACAGGACAACCCCTAGTTGAAAGATCCCATGACCATGAAAATGTAATTTATGTGTCAAGAACTGTTTTTCATATGGTAAACTGTTAGATGATCTGTATTTTTCTCATGAACCATGATATGCATGTTTTCCCTGCTTAGCCACAGAATTCTTTTAGAATTAAAGTAACCTTGTTTGAATATTATGCATTGTTTATTTTTCTTATGTTTCACTCTCTGATCATGTTTACTTTAAAGCTTATTTCAAGTACGTGCTTCTTTGTGCAATTGGTTTTCAAAATGATGGATTTCATGTTTTAAGAAAAGATAACGTTTTGTTTTAGGAAAGTGTTTTACTCTCTTCAAAATAACTTCTTTGAGAAAGGATTTTCTTAAAATGTTTTTAAAACCCCTTACTGGGCATTTTTGCTCACCCTACGTTTTTGTTTAAAATTTTTCAAGCATGGTTGGTACTAATGAAGTTAATCAGAAGCAGGTGGTTTCCAAGAATCCTGAGCCTCGCGATCTTCTTTAGTAATGGGACATGATATTAAATTTGTAATGATGTAATGTAATGTTAAGTATATCATGTCTCATTAAGCACCCTGGGTTTGGGGGTCGCTACAGGTATGCTGGGTCACACAAATTCGCTCACCACCGTGGGTTTGCAGGGCTCACAGAGACGCTTCCCACCTTGAGCGAACTGAGATACTCCTCCTGTCGATTATCGTGGGTCTTCCGGGTCACACAGAGCCGCTCCCCACCATGGGCCTTCTAGGTCACATAGAGCCACTTCCCACTGGGTCATCGTCGAGCAATCTTCAGGTCTCAGCCAACCGCAGGGTTCCGTACGTAGCACCCTTGAGAGAACCGCTCCTCAAGCGATTTATTACATCTCAATGTCCATTAAATTCACCGCAAAGCATTCCAAAAGATTCGCCTCTTCGAGATGGTCCCAACGCCGCAAACAGTCCGTCAATCAAACGCACGGTTTGCAAGATACAAGCGTTTTAGTAACCAGGGGACCGGTTGCGACAAATCCCAGTCCGACTCGGTTAGACCAACCTGACCAACCCAACACAAGGGGTTCCACATACCCCGGTTCATTCTGACAGACCCGACCTGACCTGGTGTTGGTCGGGGTCAGTTTGTTCTGGTCTGGCTAGTGGGTCAGGCCCAATAGGCCTCGCTGGACCCGGCCCGGTTAGCAGAGGGTCCAGCTCACCGGGTCGCCCGGCAACCCAGCCTCGTCCGGCCCAGCCCGAAGAGGACAGGGGTCAGGTCCCCCTGTGCGGGTTCGACCCACTAGGTGCGGGTCCAACTCAGCTCAGTGAGTCGAGTGTCCGGCCCGCTGGGGGGTTCGCGCCCCTTCCGGTCTGCAAGAGGTAGACCGGTCTACCTCACTAGATGCGGTCGGGAGCTGTGTTAGTGCCCCGCCATCACCCCACGGGTCACCGCGGGTCACCGCAGGGTGCCTCCTTTGCCACGGTCAAGTGAATGCGGCCTGTCGCGTGGGACGCGAGTCGGTGCCGCGTCCGCGAGGCTCCGACGTGGTCGAGTGAACGCGTCTGCCGCCTCCAGTCACCAGCTCGGCCGGTGGATTCTTCTCTGTGCCACGGCCCGGTCCGGTCATGGCCTTCCATTCGGCGTGCCGTCATGGTGCGCCATCTCCTACCCGCGGCCACCGCCGACGCCAGCGCACTGACGAATTCTTCTGTGGACCCCCAGGTCTGCACTAGTGGTCCGTTCCTCGTGTTGCTTGCGTCCACATTCTCTAGAGAACGTCTTCTTCACTACGACAGTCTCAAAACTGTCTTGTCATCGATTCAAGAGTTTGGCCATGAAGAACACCTACGGAAGAGGGGCTCAGGCCTTATTTGTGCCGGTATGCGCCCTCCACGTTAGAAGTTAACAAAACAAGGGAGGTCTGGGGATTTTAATTTGAACAACAAAGATAATTAAATCCCTAATAAAGAAACCCCAAAGAAGTCACCCTCCCACAAGAACGCACGGTCTGAATATTAACCTGTTTGTGGGTTAATCCACGTTCATCATTTAGAAATAAGAACAGATAAACTTTAAAATCAAATAACCCCTACCTCTTGAGGTTTGTTGTCGCACGTTCTTCTTTGAGGGGTTAAGAAATCAGTATCGCTTCTCGGTTCCGATATTTAAAAGGTGTCGAAGAAGGAGAAGTTCTATCAGCATTCTTCATTTTTCACTGGGGTGGAAGTCCGTCAGAGTTTCGCTAGAGAATCCTCAAAATTTCTAATCCATATTTCCCTAACTCATCGAACTATAAATAGGATCACATCATAGTGTTCCCTTAATGATGCGATGTCGCGTTGTTGCGTTGTTTTATTTAAGAAACAGTGTCGTTGTTTTGTGTCATTAAAGCGTCGTTACGCTGCGAGTTTAACGAGCCATTAATGAGCCTCATTGATGCACATAGTCACCGCCCTGTCGCTGCCCTGTCACTGCCCGCACAGTGTCATCATCCGCCACTCCAAAGGGAGAAAGAAAATAAAATAATTCATTTAAATTATTTTATTATTTTTCTCGAAAAGTCTGAAAAATAACTTTTCTGCTCGGCCCTTGCCAGCTGAAGTTGAGTTATTTCTAGGAGAATCTCAGCATTCTGAATTCAACGGTTCCCTCGGATTTTCAATCTGAGTTACAGTTCAAAAGATAAAAAATCCTTCTTGCACGTTTATTGAACGTACCTTAAAAAAAGTTCAAAAATTATTAAAATTCATCCTCGACCCGCGTTGGTCGAGGCTAGGCTTAGCCTAGGGGAAACACGCCCCCACGAATCTAACGGTACTCTCAGATTTTCAATCCAAGTTACTATTTATAATTTAAAGGATTTAACATGAAAATAATTTCTACTTAATTATTTTATTCATGGCCAAAAACGAACTTCCACTGTTGGTCTGTGCCGAGCATTGTTAGGGTCTGTCTAAGGAAAGCATACCCTCATGAATTCAGTGGTGGTCTCAGATTTTTAATCTGAGTCACCGTTTGTGAGTTATAAGCATTTGAAAAATAAAATAATTTTATTTAATTATTTTATTTATGGTTATGTCATTTTTGGGTTTTCTCACAGGAGGCCTGTGCCGACTAAACTTAAGTCGTTCTTAGGGTAAACCTTCCATCCTGAATGCCACTGTAACACCCCAAGATTTCATAGTACATTATTTATTCAAAATAATTCAATAACTTGCACTACACGCAACACTGAGTTCTAGCGCACCATGACTTTCCAAACAAGTCGTTCAAAAGAGGTTATGAATATTATTAACTGAATTTTGAACTTTTTATAATCCTTATAATTTTAGAATCCATATTATGAGTTTCTTAGACATAATGTAAGAACAAATACATTTTTTTAGATAAAAGAAGTATTTTTCAAAAAATGCAATTTTACCACCTTTTAATGGCGAAGCCTTCTTAAATCCAATATTTGAAACTTTTATATATTCAATTTGATAAAATAAACTTCTTATTTAGAATTGGGACATAAGAATTTAGTTTTGATAAAGTTTTAGTGTTTTTCTGATAACTTTCATATTTGTGTGAAAATTGAAAAATACTATATTTTAACTGAAAACAACTTTTTAAATCAAAATAATTTATATTTTTAAATTATACATTTTAATGGTTTGGAATTATAAATAGATTATATTTTTACCATTTAATCCAATGATGGTCATTCTAAGTAATTTCACTTTGAAATTGGACATAAACAAGTGTCAAACTTTTGGTAGTTATTATTTCTTAAAAATACGCCTTTTGGTTTTGACAACGGGCATTAATTTTAAATTAATAAATTCAACTTCTATGTTTTGAATTTGGTAAAATAGACTTCATTATTTAATTCAGAATATCAAAATTATCTTAGGGTAAATTTTAGATATTTTTCGGAAAACCTTTAATTTTTTGATGAATAGTGAAAAACACTGAGTTATAGTTTAAAACCGAATTTTTATTTCAATAATTATTTATTTTATTTAAATTTATTTTATGTCAAAATAGATACATAATACCTATATAAGTTCAATTTAATTCATTGGATTCAATTTATAATAATTTTAGATATATAAAAATTTTATTGAACTTTTCACCGTCTTTTACCCATCTCCTAGGAGAATTTGCAAATTCACATAAAACTTAATTTTACCGTTTCTGTAAGTGGAATTTCAAAAATCCGAGATCCACGGTTAATATCAAGGAGTAAAATGTGGTTCAATAAGATAAAAAGAATTTTTGGTGAATAGTAACTTTTTACTTTTATTTACCACAGTAAAAAGTAAATAGGGTGATTAAGGGTAAAAATGATATTATTATTACTTTAACACATGTCTTAATTCTATTGGCTAAGTATAATTAGACCAAAAACAACCTTATAAATAAAATTTGAACCTCTTTGGTCCACTTGGATTAGATTAGAACATTTATTATTATTTAATTCAAAGAAGAGTTAAAAGAGTTAAAATCAAAGTTTAATAACTAAAACATTTTTAATAGAGGGTTATACATAAGATAAATTCAATTATAAATATTCATTATAAAGATAAAAATATTTACTACATAATGGTATTTTATTTATAATTTTTAGACATTAAATAATTTAATTTATTTATGACACAATGATGATGCAGTAATTACATTATTAGTGAAATATTAAAATAACTGATATTATAAATACCCAAATATATATAATTTGAGACTTTTAATGAATTCCATAAATTTTATTTGTTAATATGAAATGTTAGGATTTATTAAATGAATCTTTTTTGAATTAATAAAGTTATTAAGACTCTAACAAAAATCAATTATTAAATAGTGTCAAATTTGACATAAAGAAGTTTTTAAAACAAATATTATATTATTAATTGATATAATATTCTTTAAAATATAAGTCTTGGACAAAGGACTTATATGATGATATTTATGTTATTAATGAACCACTTGGGGTTCTTTTGGTAGTTTATAGTACGTTTATTAACCATATAATATAAAAATGCAAAGAGACATGGTAAATGTCAAACTATTTAACTAAGAGTTAAATCTAAAAGATAAGGGTAAAATAGTGACCCAAACTTATCTAAAACTTATTGGTTGAGTTTTTTTCGACCCATAACCACCTTATACATTAAATAATCTAGTTTTTATCCATTATAAACTGAATATGAATTTATTATAAAATAATACTTTAAGTTTTTTCTAAAGAGCCTCTCCTCTCCCTTATAAAAGGACACCACTTCTAACAAATTCCTCACACCTCTCAAGACTTTTGGATCATAAAACCTCTACCCAATTAATCTCCCTACATCCCTATCCTCCTTCTAGAATCCTTACCTTAGGCATAAGGCACTTCAAGAGTCCTTTTTGGTTCAAACCAAAGGGAGTTACCCAAATTAAAGGTAACGATTTCTCTTAGCTTCTTTTCTTTTATTTTACTTCTCCAACCCCTAAACTCTTCTTATTATTTTCTTTTGAAACAAAACAAGTATCCTAAATATACTAGTATATTTTTATGAGAAGTATTCTAACTACACATACACACACCTCCATCTAATGGGTGAAGAACATAATGTTTCTGTGGATGGAAACCAAATGCCTCACGAAACGATGATTGTTCAATTATCTCCTACCGCCTCTCATGGTGGCCATTATGATGGAACTATAATTAAATATGATATTAATGATATTTATTTTATATATAATCTTCTGTAATTCTATTTTATATCATACCATTATTCGTTTCATGTTGTACGATAATTTCATTTGAGGAAGTGCAGACTACCGCCCCCTCAAAGTGATATGACTCGTTCATACCATACATGGAACATATAAAGAATAGTATTAATGAACTTAGGTAACATATATAAGATATTATATTATACTAAAATAATAATATACTTATGTATCATTTGGTTTTTATTCCTTTTAAAATGAAAAATGAAATGGAAGTAGCGTTCGTGCGCACGTACGGACTACCGTCTCCACAAACACAATGTGATTCATTCCCCATCGTATCCATTCAAGAATAATTTTAATTTGAGGATTAAAAATATTTTTTAAGGACTTAACATCATTCTTTATATAAATAATATACAATCTATGGATAACAACCATGTCTTATGTAACAAAACATATAAAAAAATGAGTAAGTGAACACCCGAAATGACGATAATACTAAAATATTATTAACAAAGCAATATTAAAAGATCATATATGATATCATATTTATGTATATAATTCTTTTATAATTTAATAAAAATTATTTAACTATTATACAGGAGTCTAAACTACCCCCAACCAAGGAAAAGTACAAGGTAAGGGGTTTTTTATCTCACTTTTAATTCCGTGAGATTTCAATTGTTCACCACTTATTTATTGCATGTGGTGTCTGTACTACCCATGTTTGTATTAATTATGTAATATACTTTAATTCATGTATATTTACATCATCATTTTATGATCCTTATTTCATGGCTGTATGTTTCTTAAGTTACCAAATCAATAAGGGAATTTGAAATTTCAATTTCCACTCATTCGGCTTTACGCATGCTTCATTGATTATTTTACTCCAAGATTATGTGTGGAATCACTATTCATTTGATTATGTCATAATTTCCAATCCCCTTTCTATGGATATACTTTTGATACACATAATCAATCCATTGATAAATTCTCAAGTCATCGGTATGAACTTGATAAGATTAATTTTTACTCAATCTCGATTTGTTGAGTTAAACTTTCAATTCATTGGTGTTATTTTTACAAGAATATGTGTGAATGTCCTTTGATTGTTTTACACTGAATATCCAATAATATTGAGTGTATTTATTTTTGTCACACATAATTATGTTGTTGATTTATCCTTAACCGAAGGATACGGCCTTTATGAGAGATTTCATCTCAATTTACATTCCATTGAGACTCCTTTGTTGTTATACACCAAATCACTTTTATATGGTGTATATAATGTACTTTGACATAGTATGTCATGAATCCCTTTATTCTCATGATATTACAAAGTTTTTATTACCTCAATTATTTTTATTCAAGTGTCTTTCTTTTGGTTAGGAACTCTAACTAAAATATCATTTTTAAATGTTTTAAAGATTTATTATTCTAAATCTTTCTCATTAATGTACATGTTTTAAAAATGGTTTTAAGGATTTATTTATATGGAAATTAAAGTTTTCAAATCAAAATTCCTTTTAAAAGTTTCAAATTGGTATGGGACACTTTGATTCAAAAATCTATTTTAAATGGATTCTTGACAAATAGTGTGACTTTTAAATGTTTTCAAGAAAAAGGGGGATATTTATCTCAATAGTTTGATGATTATTTTAATCTATGTCAATATACTTCATTATTATCGATTGAGGTTAATCCGATACAATACAATCTTCCATATTGTATCGAATGAGTTATGTTTGACTGTGGATGTGTTATTTTTATACCATTCATGGTTTGTGGTTAAAGTATTGACATTTCATATGCTAGTTTTTATATGAATGTTTATGTTATGTTTCAAACATTTCATATGAGGAATGCATTGGACTTAGTAAGTGACTGGTGGAGCCCGCTATAGCTCCTCGATGCATCGGTAGGTATCATGAGACAAACTAGTGTCTTGCCACAAGGCCTTGACAAAATCTTATTTGTAGTCTTGGCATGAGGCCTTGACTGTGTGGTTATGATAGTCTGGAATTATGCATTCCATCATTATGAAAGTAGTTATTGATATTGCATGTGATTATTCGACTAGTAGAATATTCACGTGAATAAGTAAATGGCATTCTTTCATTTTACTTTTGTCATATTATGCTGAAGTTCAAGTTTAAAAGGCTTTTGTTTTAGTTATACATTGTCTTAAATGTTTATGCTTATTTATGAAAGTTTCTGCTATATTGTTATCCTTACTGAGCATCTGAGCTCACCCCTTTCTATGTTTTATTTTTCTAAGGATTCCAAAAAGTGTATTGTGATTGATGTGCAGGGTTAATCCAAGGGAATAATGGCATTCATAAAGGATTATTTATGTTGTTTTTTATTTTATAAAGTGTGATGTAACATTAATGTATATAATCTATTTTCAAAGACTGCTAAACCGATCAGTCCTTCGGGACTTGATTCCTTGTAATCATGCCAATGTATTAAAATAATGCACCGAATCTGGGTAACTGGGGTCGGGGCATTACAGTTGGTATCAGATGAAGTTTTGTACAAACCTTGGAAGATATATTTAGATAAACTCTAATTAGAGCACATAAAACTAAGATAGACTTTGAGGATTAGTATAGAACAAATTCCTAGAATTTTGGTATTGTAGAGATTTTGTGAGTTTTCAAAGCAATACATCTCTGTCGGGATACGAGCAGGTAGAGGCGGCTCTGGCACAGATGTACCTAGGGGTAAAACCCAAAAACACCACTTTGAGCTAGACTCAAACGGGAATTGGTGCACGACAACGGGCCTTGCTGCACTCTTGGTTACGACACTCTTGGGGGATATGCTTAGGATAATTCTCATTTTCTTTAAAAATCATTATAAAGGGTTTATGAGTATATAATTACTCAATGAAAACATCTTATGGATTATATCCATAAACCTTTCAATTTACATTAGGTATTTTACAAGTTTGGAATTATTCATTGTAATTCATAAACTGGCCTAGTTTATGCTATTGTATAGAAATGGCACCCAGTAGAAGGAATGTGAACTCCAATAATACGTATGTTCCAAAGAGTAAGAAGGATCATATCTTTCATAGTATTAAGCCAGCATTTAGAAGGGAAATAGTCTCCCATGTATTCTCAACATATAAATAAATAGTATCATGTGTTAATAAGTAAAGAATTCTCCAAGTCTTATGGCTTTGAAGAGAATCAAGAGAAGAAAAGGATGGAAGAGAGAAAGATGGATAAAGGGAAGAGGGAAAAGAAGAATTTTACCATATGTGATAAATGTGGGAAGAAACACCCTGGAACTTTCCTGAAGGGAATGAGAGTTTGTTATAAGTGTGGAGAAAATGGACACCAAGTATGTGACTATAAGGGTAAGAAAAAGGTTTCAAATGAACAATGCTTCATCTGCAAGGAGTTGGGACACTACACGAACCGATGTCAAAATCATCAGAGTATTCTCCAAATAATTCTATTGGATAATAATCAAGTTATGATACTACCACAGATGAGGAGGAATGATTAGAGTTCTTATGTTGTTATTAGAGAATTATGTCATTTGAGTGTTGTATCAACAATGTACTGGTTATAATAATTATGGAGTATATAAAGATTGTACTGCAGTACTATTTCATTAAGTACTTGCGATTGTGTGGAACCAAGAAAAGTGACTCAATAGCAGGTTAAATTTTTGGAAAATATATAGTTGAGAGAAAGATAAACCATAATATGGTTCTGATACTGAGGTAGTAATTTTGGAATAATACATGATTGATTTGGATAAATTATATTGTATATTCTTGATTACCTTAAAACTGATTAATGATTTGTATATTCCATCATTGTTGGAGTTTACAACATTTTTGGATAGAAGAAGTATATCCAGTATTCTATAAGGAAAAGGGGGTTATGAATTTAATCAATAAGGTTTTATGGTAATTCAGGATGTTGCAGTGTTTTAAAAGAATACATGATGAGGGTGTTCACATGTTATTACACGGTAAAAAGGATATTCATTGTGTTTAACTTCCTTATAAATTTTGGACTGTGAGTTTGGACAGAAGTATTTTGGATAATTCTAGTTTGAGATTATTTTTGGATTTCCATAAAAGGACAACCCGGAGGTTGGGCGGCAACCTGTCGCATCCGGCAAGGCCAGGAGACTTGAACCCGAAACCGAAAGGTGAAAAGGGTGTATCACCTACCACTGGCCCACGTGATGTCTTGGATTGAATAATGTAGTCTTTTTTAAAAAAAAATCTGATAGATGAATTATAAATTCATTTTTTTTTTGAAACCCTATATGAATAGGATAAATAGAATAATATTTTTAAGTTCTATTATCTTTTAGATTGAAAGATGAGTTTGTGGTATAAATTAGTTAAAGGATGGGACTCTACTTGTCAAGTATATATTTGTCTTCTTCTCTTATTCTATGAAGAAATTAATTCTTATACTTTAGTGAAGGGATCTTAAAACAAAAAATGTGTTATCCTAATACCATATGTTTTGTTTAACTGATGGTATTTTAAATCATCGTAGATTGATGAATTTAAGGCCCTCAATTTTACACTTGTTTGTGATTGATGACCTCAATCACTACCTATAAATATTTACATTTTTCCTCTAATTATATGTCTCTAATTTCCACCAATATTCTCCTAATCGAGATCATAATTTGGTGGTGACCCTTTTATTTCCCTTTTCCTCTTATTAAGACTAAATCTTATTAACCTAATTTCTGATGTGGGTTTTACCAAAGGTATTTTCTATTTTCAACTTTTTATTTTTGAAAAATAATTTCAAATTGCGAGGATGCAATTTATTGAAGGATGGAAGAATGTAACACTCCAATATTTCATAGTATGTTATTTCTTCAAATTAATTCAATAACTTGCACTACACGCAACACCGAGTTCTAGTGCACCATGACTTACCAAAAAAATCCGTTCAAAAGTGATTATAAATAGTATTAACTGAATTTTGAACTTTATATAATCCTTATAATTTTAGAATCTATATTATGAGTTTCTTAGACATAATGTCAGAACAAATACATTTTTTCAGATAAAAGAAGTATTTTTCAAAAAATGCAATTTTATCACCTTTTAATGGCGGAGCCTTTTTAAATCCAATATTTAAAACTTTTATATATTCAATTTGACAAAATAAACTTCTTCATTAGATTCGGAACATAATAATTTAGTTTCGATAAAGTTCTGGTGTTTTTCTGATAACATTCATATTTGGGTGAATAGTGAAAATACTATATTTTAACTGAAAACAACTTTTTAAATAAAAATAATTTATATTGTTAAATTATACATTTTAATGGTTTGGAAGTATAAATAGATTATATTTTTACCATTTAATCCAATTATGGTCATTGTAAGTAATTTCACTTTGAAATTGGACATAAACAAGGGTCAAACTTTTGGTAGTTATTATTTCTTAAAAATACGCCTTTTGGTTTTGACAACAGGAATTAATTTTAAATTAATAAATTCAACTTATATGTTTTGAATTTGGTAAAATATACTTCATTATTTAATTCAGAATATCAAAATTAGATTAGGGTAAATTTTTGGTATTTTTCTAAAAACTTTTAATTTTTGATGAATGTGAAAAACCCTGAGTTATAGTTTAAAACCGAATTTTTATTTAAATAATTATTTATTTTATTTAAATTTATTTTATGTCAAAATAGATACATAATACCTATATATGTTCAATGTAATTCATTGGAGTCATTTTACAATAATTTTAGATATATAAAAATTTTATTGAACTTTTCACCGTTTTTTATCCATCTCCTAGGAGAATTTGCAAATTCACATAAAACTTAATTTTACCGCTTCTGTGAGTGGAATTTCAAAAATCCAAGAGACACGGTTAATATCAAGAAGTAAAATTTGGTTCAATAAGATAAAAAAAAATTTGGTGAATAGTAACATTTTACTTTTATTTACCACGGTAAAAAGTAAATAGGGTAATTAAGGATAAAAATGATATTATTATTACCCTAACGCATGTCCTAATTCTATTGGTTAAGTATAATTCGACCAAATACAACCTTATAAATAAAATGTGAACCTCTTTGGTCCACTTGGATCAGATTAGGACATTTATTATTATTTAATTCAAAGAAGGGTTAAAAGAGTTAAAATCAAAGTTTAATAACTAAAACATTTTTAATATAGGGTTATACATAAGATAAATTTGATTATAAATATTCATTATAAATATAAAAAGATTTAATATATAATGGTATTTTATTTATAATTTTTAGACATTAAATAATTTAATTTATTTATGATACAATGATGATGCAGTAATTACCTTATTAGTGAAATATTAAAATAACTGATATTATAAATACCCAAATAAATATAATTTGAGACTTTTAATGAATTCCACGAATTTTATTGGTTAATATGACATGTTAGGATTTATTAAATGAATCTGGTTCGAATTAATAAAGTAATTAAGACTTTAAAAAAAATCAATTATTAAATAGTGTCAAAATTGACATAAAGGAGTTTTTAAAACAAATATTATATTATTAATTGATATAATATTTCTAAAAATCTAAGGTTTGGAAAAAGGACTTAAATAATTATAGGTATGTCATTAATTAGCCACTTGGGATTCTCTTGGTAGTTTATAGTAAGTTTATTAACCATATAATATAAAAATACAAAGAGACATGGTAAATGTCAAACTATTTAACTAAGAGTTAAATCTAAAAGATAAGGGTAAAATAGTGACCCAAACTTATCTAAAACCTATTGGTTGAGTGGTTTTAGACCCATAACCACCTTAGATATTAAATAATACAGTTTGGAGCCATTATAAACCTAATATTAATTTATTATAAAATAATACTTTAAGTTTTTCCTAAAGATCCCCTCCTCCCCCTTATAAAAGGACACCACTTATAACCAATTCCTCACACCTCTAAAGCATTTTGGCTCATCAAAACTCTGCCCAATTAATCTCCCTACATCCCTCTACTCCTCCTAAAAGCCTTACCTTAGGCATAAGTCACTTCAAGAGTCCTTTTTGGTTCAAACCAAAGGGAGTTACCCAAATTAAAGGTAACGGTTTCTCTTAGCTTCTTTTCTTTTATATTACATATCCAACCCCTAAACTCTTATTATTCTTTTCTTTTGTAACAAAACCAGTGTCCTAAATATACTAGGATATTGTTATGATAAGTATTCTAACTACACTTACACACACCTCCATCTAATGGGTGAAGAACATAATGTTTCTGTGGATGGCAACCAAACGCCTCACGAAACGATGATTGTTCAATTATCTCCTACCGCCTCGTATGGTGGAAATTATGATGGCACTATAATTAAATATGATATTAATGATATTTATTTTATATATAAGCTTCTTTAATCCCATTTTATAGCATACCATTATTCTTTTCATGTTGTACGATAATTTCATTTGAGGAAGTGCGGACTACCGCCCCCTCAAAGTGATATGACTCGTTCATACCATACATGGAACGTATAAATAATGGTTTTAATGAACTTAAGTAACATATATAAGATATTATATTATATTGTAATAATAATATACCAATGTATAATTTGGTTTTTATTCCTTTTAAAATAAAAAATGAAATGGAAGTAGCGCTCGTGCGTACGTATAGACTACCGTCTCCATGAACGCGATGTGATTCATTCCCCATCGTATCCATTCAAGACTAATTTTCATTTTAGGATTAAAAAAATGTTTAAGTAATTGATATCATTCTGTATATAAATAATATACAACCTATGGATAACAACCATGACTTATGTAACAAAACATATAAAAAATGAGTAAGTGAACACCCGAAACGACGATAATACTAAAATATTATTAACAAAGCAATATTAAAAGACCATATATGATATCATATTTATGTATATTATTATATTATAATTTAATAAAAATTATTTAACTATTATACTGGAGGTTAAACTACCATCAACCAAGGAAAAGTACAAGGTAAGGGGTTTCTTATCTCACTTTTAATTCCGTGAGATCTCCATTTTTCACCACTTATTTATTGCATGTGGTGTGTGTACTGCCCATGTTTGTATTCATTGTGTAATATACTTTAATTCATTTATATATACATCATCATTGTATGATCCTTCTTTCATGGGTGTCTATTTCGTAAGTTACCAAATCAATAAGGGAATTTGAAATTTCAATTTCCACTCATTCAGCTTTACGCATACTTCATTGATTATTTTACTCCAAGATTATGTGTGGAATCACTATTCATTTTATTATGTTATAATTTACACTCCCCTTTCTATGGATATACTTTTGATATACATAATCACTCTATTGATAAATTCTCAAGTCATCAGTATGAACTTGATAAGAGTAATTTTTACTCAATCTCGATTTGTTGAGTTAAACATCCAATTCATTGGTGTTGTTTTTACAAGAATATGTGTGAATGTCCTTTGATTGCTTTACACTGAATATCCAATCATATTGAGTGTATTTATATTTTTCACACATAATTATGTCGTTGATTTATCCTTAACCTAAGGATACGACCTTTATGAGAGATTTCATCTCAATTTACATTCAATTGAGACTCCTTTTTTGTTATACACCAAATCACTTTTATATGGTGTATATAATGTACTTTGACATAGTATATCATGAATCCCTTTATTCTCATGATATTTCAAAGTTTTTATTACCTCAATTATTTGTATTCAAGTGTCTCTCTTTTGGTTAGGAACTCTAACTAAAATATCATTTTTAAATGTTTTAAAGATTTGTTATTCTAAATCTTTCTCATTAATGTCCATGTTTTAAAAATGGTTTTAAGGATTTATTTATATGGAAATTAAATTTTTAAAATAAAAATTCCTTTTAAAAGTTTCAAAGTGGTATGGGACACTTTGATTAAAAAATCTATTTTAAATGGATTCTTGACAAATAGTGTGACTTTTAAATGTTTTCAAGAAAAAGGGGATATTTCTCTCAATAGTTTGATGATTATTTTAATCTATGTCAATATCCTTCATGATTATCGATTGAGGTTAATCTGATACAATACAATCTTCCATATTGTATCGAATGAGTTATGTTTGACTGTGGATGTGCTATTTTTATACCATTCATGGTTTGTGATTAAAGTATTGACATTTGGTATGCTAGTTTTGATACGAATGTTTATGTTATGTTTAAAACTTTTCATATGAGGAATGCATTGGACTTAGTAAGTGACGGGTGGAGCCCTCTATAGCTCCTCGATGCATCGGTAGGTCTCATGAGACAAACTAGTGTCTTGGCACAAGGCCTTGACAAAATCTTATTTGTAGTCTTGGCACGATGTCTCGACTATGTGGTTATGATAGTCCGGTATTATGCATTCCATCATTATGAAAGTGGTTATTGATATTTCATGTGATTATTCGACTAGTAGAATATCCATGTGAATAATTAAATGGAATTCTTTCATTTTATTTTTTCCATATTATACAGAAGTTCAAGTTTAAAAGGCTTTTGTTTTAGTTATTCATTGCCTTAAATGTTTATGCTTATTTATGAAAGTTTCCGCTATATTGTTATCCTTACTGAGCATATGAGATCACCCATTTCTATGTTTTATTTTTCCCAGGATTCCAAGAAGTGTATTGTGATTGATGTACAGGGTTAAGCCAAGGGAATAATGGCGTTCATAAAGGATTATTTATGTTGTTTTGTATGTTATAAAGTGTAATGTAACATTCATGTATGTAATCTATTTTCCAAGACTTCTAAACCGATTGGTCCTTCAGGACTTGATTCCTTGTAATCATGCCAATGTATTAAAATAATGCATCGACTCTGGATAACTGGGGTCAGGGCGTTATAGTAACGATGCCCTCGGATTTCTGATCCAGGCACCTGTTTAAGAGTTATTCCACTTTTTCAGGAAAACTACTCACGCGCACTATTTAAAGCTTAACATTTTTCAACGGGTCCTTCTGGGCACTCCGGGCCTTGGAATTACGTGTCGTCAAATTTCACGGTCTCAAAATAATTCCATATAAAAAAATTATATGGAAATTCCAGGACATTACATTCTCCCCGCCTTAGGGTTTTACGTCCCCAAAATCCAAAACAAGGGAAAAACAAACAAAAGGGGGTACTAATCATGAATATGAGCCTCCCTCTCCCTTGTTCTCTCCTGGAGATTCTCATGCTGCCACCAAACACGCACCAGAGGAATCAACAGTCCATGAAGGACCTGATCCTGTCGATCCTCTGTCTCCACGGGAAACTCCACAAATGTTACCTCATCAACAATGCCCTGCTCTCCATAGTTGATGGTGTGTGACGGATCATGCACGTACCTCCTCAGCTGTGATATGTGAAAAACATCGTGAACCTGATGCATATGTGGGTAAAGAGCTAGGTGGTATGCCACCTCGCCAACTCTACTCAGAAACTAAAAAGGTCTGATGAACTTCGGAGATAGCTTGATGCTCCGACCAAATCTCCACAATCCTCATCGAGGTGAGACATGAAGGAAAACATGGTTTCCCTCCTTGAACTCCAAGGGTCTTTGTTTCCTGTTGTCATATGACTTATGACTACTCTATGCATTCATCATCCGCTCCTGGATGATCCGCACCTTCTCATTGTTAGCCCGTACATGGACTCAAACGGTGTCATGTCGATGGTGGATTTATAGTTATTGTTGTACGCAAAATCCACCAGTGGTAGGTGGTCCTCCCAACTGTAACCAAAAACCAAGACACAAGCACGAAGCATGTCCTCCAAGGTTTGTATGGTCTTCTTCACCTGACCTTCTGTCTGGGGGTAAAAGCTGTGCTCAAACGTGCTGGAATCTAATTCTCATCTTTCACTTGCTGACAAGTGAGGAATCATGAAACGAACTCTTCCACTGCTTCCTTCATTCCTGACAACCAGTACTGACGTTGTAGGTCTTGATACATCTTCGCCGCACCAGGATGTACCTCCAAAGAGGGTGTATGGGATTCCCTCAACACCTCCTCCTGTAATTTCACTGGTACCATGGTGTGTCCACTTAAAATGGATGACGTGCTCCCCACCTATCAAAAATTCATCAAGAGCCTACCCTAAGGATATCTGAGCAAGTTGGGTCTCACAGTCAATGTCCCCAAGTTGTGCCTCTCAAACTCGCTGAAGGAGTGGGGGAGTGACAGTCTTAGACTAGAGGTAAGTTAATCCATCACTGTCCATGAAGGATAACAGTATCGCAGCTAGCCGCTTCATCGCCTCATCCAGCAGCCATAAACCAGACCTCCTGCTGAGCGTGTCTTCCACCATGCGCCCCTTCCCAGGAGTATAGACTATCTCAAGGTATTAGTTATGGAGGAACTCTAACCATTGTCGTTGTCTCAAATAGTGAAAGGCCTATGGGAACCTTTACATCCACACAAAAGGCTACCACCTTTAACTGATTGATGTGCCCATCGACCCTTTGGTAGTGGGTACTCGTTCTTCACGGTCTCCTAGTTCAGGCACAGGAAGTCCACGCACAACCTCAAACTCCCATATGCCTTCTTGGAAAAAAAACATTGGGGTTTCCCATTGTGAAATGCTGGGTCTTATGAACCCCTTATCCTACAAGTTCTCCAGATGTACCCTCAGCTCATGAAGCTCTACGGGAGCCATTCGATATGCCAGTGTAGATATCGGTGTCATCCTAGGGTATAGGTCGATACAGAATTCTACCTCTCTACGAGGAGGTAGGCCTAGAACCTCATCAGGAAAAACATCATAGTACTCATCCACCACTACAGGAAAAATTGGTCTCCTCTCCTCCACTGCACCAAGGGTGAGGCTAGCCAACTAGTGATTGATCAGCTGCACCCTCCTTTGAGAGAGTTTGTCATGTGCTACAAGGGTTTCCTTCTCACCGGTGAAGAAAAACTGAGTCCCGTCTGTGCGGACACACCACACCGTATGCCTAAAACAGTCGATCTAGGCATGGATTGTGGATAACTATTCCATACCCAAGATGACATCATAAGGCCTCAATGATGCTACTAGGAGATCTCAGCTGAAGCTCTTGCCTCCCAAGTAAGCTCACATTGTCGTCACCAGTGTGTAATCGTCGAATCGTCTCCCGTAGGAGTCTCTAACCGTAAGGATCGAGCCAACGGCTCCACCGTAATCTCCGAGCTCCTAATGAGATTCATGGCAAGGAAGGAATGACTATCACCTGTGTCTATAAGTACTGCAACTAGGGTAGAGAAGACACAGATCGTACCTCGGATCATCTATGGAGCGTCGTGGTCGTAAGTCTCTGATGCCTAGAGTTGAGCTTGCCCATGTCCGCCTGCTCCCTGGGGTTGGGGTGGACCACCTGGGGGTGGTGGCAGTAACACCTCAAACCGTTGCTCACTGTCTACTGCTCGGCCGGCTCCCCTGCCACGTTTGTCACCCTGTGGACCTCCTCACTCGAACCGTTGTCACTACCTCAGTGGCTCCTTGACCATCTATCGGTCATCTGTACGGAAGTTCGGGCAGTCACGTGTCATGTGTCCATACCTACCGCATGCATAGCACTGTCTAGATCCTAACCAAATCCCTCCGGACTGGAAGCCCCACACCACCGACCCTGAGTCCTGGGGTCGTCTTCTAAAAGACCTGGCCCACTTGGGCCCACGTGTCTGTTATCTGTTGCCTGTCGAAGACTCTGTCGCCTGGGATCTACTGGTAGCTCTATCTGTAGGCACCTTCTCCTCTAAGAAACTCTCCATTATAAAGTCTCACTTCAGCACCTAGGCCTAGGTAGGGATGCCGAGAGACACCACGGAAGACCTGATCTCCCGCCCGAGTCCCTGGTCAAAGGCCCGAGCCATAAATAAAGGGTCTCACACCATATCTATGGAGTTGAGAGAAAGCTCTGTGAACCTCGCCAAGTACTTGGCCACCATCATGTTGTCATGTTGTAGGTGAAGCATCTCCTGGATGCGCACAGAGCACAAGGTCGCGGGGAAAAACTCCTCCCAAAAAAGCCTCTTGAAGTCAACCCAAGTGAGGGTCACCTCATCATGAGTCTGGATGGTCATGCTCCACCATCTCCCTGCCGATCCCTGCAGAAGGCTCACCGCCAAGATCACCATATGGTCAGGCAGTGTCCTCACTAAGCAAAAGACCCACGTCACAGCCTCCAGTCAGTCCTCAGTGACTTGAGGATCTGTCTCTCCCCTAAACTTGGGAGGTCTCTGTCTCTGAAACTCATGTAGGGAACTGAGCCTATGAACGTCCTCTTCCAGAACTGCCAGTAGTAGATGTTGACCATCAGGTGGTGGTAGCACTGGTGCACCACCCGGTGGGGCCATCTCAAGCACTGGTCCCTAAACAGACGCCTCGTCGCTATGCAGGCAACCCTCACGACCTCGTATCGGGATCCTAGATGGTCGTCTATGTGGAGGCATCTTGAGATAGATCAAGATGTACCATGGTTAGAACATTATACCTAGTGAGCTGACTCTTATTCAAAATCACAAGACACTTATGCAACTAGTGTTTTCATGTATTAAGCTGAAAAGAAAAATCCAAGGTCCTAGTGTATGGATACGTCGGCCGCTACACCAACACCGGACTCCCCAAATCTAAAAGTCGGACTCGCAACATTTAACATTGTTGCTCTAAGAAAAACACAGACTCCCGGTATTTGAGAGAGAACTGACCTCCCTTTGATACCACTTTGTCATGACCCATCCCCCGGGGTCCATGTTGTGACTACCCCAAAGCCCGCCACCCGAAGGCCAGGGGCTGGTGACTAGCATCAAATGCGTCAACCTGCAAGTGGGGGGAATTTTTTTGAGTACCTGTATGCACACACACACCCAACCACATCCTAACACACTGAAAGGGGAAACAAGTACCACTGAAACAAGCTGAGTGCAAGTACAACTGAAAGTAAGTGGGCCAGAATACAAACCCAACAAGAACTGAAAACAGCAAGTACAAAAAGGAAACTATGATGGTCATCCACAGAAAACCCCACCTGATCAGGAGAGTAGTGAAGCTACTGGTAGCCTAAGTAGTAAATCATGTTCGCCTAGTCCTGCTAAGCCCCACCTGGTCCTAGGCCACCAAGTCCACCTTTGTGGCATCCATCAATCTCGTCTCCCTGAGCACCCCTGTCGTAATGTCGGTCGTCTGCACCGGACACAACACGTGTGGGTGAAGCCCGTGAAGGGGTCAGTAACATAGTACTCATTAGGGACCCCAAAATAAAAAGGAAAGAACACACAACAATTTCTCAAAGTAAAACACAAAACACAAGATAGATCACACCAGGTATATTCTAGGGTAGTAATAGTAGCATCATCAGTCACATTGTTGAACACCTCAGTTACTGGAGAACTCCTCCTCTATCGAGTACAGTGGGTCTGTCGGGTCACACAGAGCCGCTTCCCACTAACCTTGAATTGTTGTGGTACTCATCCCTGATGAGTACCATGGGTATGTTGGGTCACACAGAGTTGCTCCCCACTGTGGGTCTTCCGGGTCACACAGAGCCACTTCCCACATTAGTTGAACTGAGGTACTTCTCATGTCGAGTATCGTGGGTCTACCGGGTCACACATAACCACTCCCCACCATGGGCCTGCTGGGTCACACAGAGCCACTTCCCACTGGGCCATCGTCGAGCAGTTTTTAGGTCTCGGCCAACCACAGGGTTTCGTACGTAGCGCACTTGGTAGAACTGCTCCTCAAGCCATTTTTCTCATCTCATTGTCCATTAAAGTCAGCACAAAGCATGTCAAAATATCCGCCTCCTCGAGAGGGTCCCAATGCCACAAACGACCCATCAATCGGACGCACAGTTTGCAAGATACAAGTGTTTTAGTAACCAGGGGGCTGGTTGCGACGGGGCCCGATCCAACTTAGTGTGTGTGCTCGCATCAAAAGTGTCATTTTAGTCTAAAATGCACATCACATGGACAAAGACAAGAAAATGAGCTTGGATTGTCTTGAAACATTTTAACAGTGATCCATAATTCATGTGTGATGTGTACAAATCGACCACAAATAAAATCTAACACACGATGTGGTCTATATTACTGAAAGTGCATGTTTTCAATATAAAAATGTTATTTTAGTTTAAAACATACATCACATAGCCAAAAACAAGAATATGATCTCATATTGTCTTGATTATTTAGTAAAATGGTCCATAGTTCATTTATGATGTGTAGGAATTGACCGCTCATGAATCTGACATGCGATGTTGCTGGAATGACTCAAAGTACGTGTTTTCGCATTAAAAGTGTCATTTTAGTCTAAAATGAGAATCACATAGCCAAACTAAGAAAATGAGCATGGATTATCTTGAAACTTTAGAAAAATGATTTATAATTCATATGTGATGTGTAGGAATTGACCACAAATCAATCTGACACATGATGTGATTGATATGACTCAATGTGTGTGTTTTCAATATAAAAGTGTCATTTTTGGTTAAAACACACATCACATAGACAAAAACCGATTAAACAAGCTCATATTATCTTGATACTTTAGGAAAATGAGTCATAATTCATTTTGATATGTAAGAATTGACTCCATGTTAATTCGACACATAAAGTGGTTGGTATGACTCAGTGTGCATTTTCACATTAAAAGTGTCATTTTAGTCTAAAACACACATCACATAGCCAAAATTGAGCAAACAAGATCGTATTGTCTTGAAACATTAAAACAATGATTCATAATTAATATGTGATGTGTAATAATCAACTACACATCAATCTGATACACTATGTGTCCGGTTTCAAAGTGCATTTATTCAATATAAGTTTCATTTTAATTTAACAAACATCACATAGGAAAAACTGAGTAAATGAGTTTGGATTATCATGGTACTTTAGTAAAACGATGCATAATTCATTTGTGACGCATAGGAATTGACCCCACGTCAATTTGACACACGATGTGGGCGGTATGACTCAAAGTGTGTGTTGTCAAATTAAAAGTGTCATTTTACTCTAAAACATGCATCACATAGCCAAAACTGAGAAAATGATTTTTAATAGTCTTAAAACTTTAGGAAATAGATTCATAATTCATTTGTGACATATAGGAATCGATTACAGGTCAATCTGACACACGGTATTCCCAGTATAACTCAAAGTGCGTGTTTTAAATATAGAACTATCATTTTAGTCTTAAGAAACTGTCACAAAGTCAAAATCGAGAAAATGGGTTCAGATTGTCTTGATACTTTAGGAAAATAATCTATAATTAATGTATGATGCGTAGGAATCGACCACACATTAATCTGACACATGATGTGGCTGATATGACTCCAAATGTGTATTTTCACATTAAAAGTGTCATTTTAGTTTAAAACACATGTCACATGTCCAAATCTAAGAAAACGAGCTTGTATTATCTTAATAATTTGGGACAATGATCCATGGTTCATTTATGGGGGTTTTGGCTGATGATCGCGTTATTACTTCAGTGACACGGCTCCACCTCCTGGTGTGGGGGTTGCTTCAGTAAGCAAGGCGTGTTCTGAGTTGAAGGGGACAACAGTCACGCGCAAAGGTGTCCCGTTCGCTGAAGCCCCCTCTAAAGGTAAATCGCTGAACTCTGATGCATTAACCCATGCTGTTTGGGAACCCCGGATTTCCAGATCTGATGGTGGGCGATTTATGGTAATTGTTGATCTGGCGGCAATCAAAGAGAGGCTTGATGTCTGCAAGTTCTCTCTTATCAGGCGTTTAATCCTATCTAAGGGGGATAAACCGATGAACACATAGGAATTGAAATCCAAGCTTTCTCGGATATAGGGCATTCCAAATTGGCAGATTGTCCCCATAGGCCGGGGTTATTTCCATCTCATGTTTTCATTTCCTGTTGATCGGTTGAAGGCCCAGAGCATTGGCTTCTTCTCTTTGAATCCAGGCATTTTTCGTCTTTCTACTTGGGAGTTAAATTTCAACTCTTACTCGCAGAAGCACTCAAATGCACATATATGGGTGAGAATCTATGGTTTGAATTGGGTGTTTTGGCATCCCTTAATTTTGAATGATTTAGTCTGCTGCATTGGTGCACCTATAAAGATGGACGACAACACTGTTGAAGGGAAATTTGGTTATTTCGCCAGAGTCTTAGTGGATGTGGATATAATGAATAACCTGCTTGATTGCGCCACTTTATTGGCTAATGGTGAGAGCATTGAGGTTAATTTTGAATATGAATTCATCCCAGCTTTTTGCAACTACTACAGGTTGGTGGGGCATGATGTCTCTAATTGTCGGAATGTTAGAAAAATTTAGTTGAAGCAGGTGGGGACCTCCTCACACCCTGGTCATGGAAAAACTCATGGGACCTCAAATGTGGGAAAGGAGTCGAACATGAAACAGGCCTCTATTGGCAATGTCTCTAGGGATATGACTCGAGATACACCGTTGTAGTCTCCTACCCTTGATGAGCATGTTCTTGTGGATACACGTCATGAACGACATGTTTCTAGGACAGAGCATTTTCCTAAGGGTGCTGCCACTGAGGGTGATCATACCCAGGGGGTTTTATTTAAGAATGCTCTTATGGGGAGCATCAAAATGACCGCCTTTGAAGCAGATACTGAAAAATTAGTGCGTGACGATATTGAGCAAGTAGAGAGTCAACCGGCGGTAAGGGAGCACTCTCTTAGTTTGATTAACATTCTTAATAGATCTCATAGCAAGGATGCTTTTTGTGAAGAATTTGGCAACGTTCAGGCTTCTTTTGGAGGTCAACCCGCAGTTATGAAGCCTATTTAGGAAAGTGACATTCCTGATTCGAAGGATGGTCAAGATGACACCTTGAGTCAAACAGGTGGTCTAGCCAAAGGCATTGATTCTCATGAGGAAGTGTCATCGGACATGGATGTTCATGATGAAACCTGGCAGGCTCCTAAGCAGTGAAAGAGAGGCAGACATCCGAGAGGTCGGGGTGGATCTCAAGGGAGGGGTGTCAGATATAAAAGTCGATGATGCTTGTTTGATCCTTTGCTTTACTGTGGCATTGTTTGTGACATGTTTCTGCTTCTCACCATCTCCCCTGCTTGTGTACTTTCTTTTTTCTAATAAATTTTTGGGACCATGGGTTTTAATCCATGGTTTTCACCGTTTCTAGCATAATTGACTGAAAATTAATTTTTTATTAACATAGACCTCCTTTTAAGGGCTGAGGGGGAACCCAACATGACTTTAAGACTAAAAACAACAATCGTGCCCCACGATCCATAGACTCAGGGCAAAAAACAACCCAATTCAAGTCTCCCTTCCCATCAAAAACATTAAGACCGGCTTTCACCTTCTTATTAATGCTCAGCTAGTTGTCTCGTGTAGGGATGCACGGGCCTGGTACTGATGGCAAACACCATATCCTCTCAATCATCCAATCCTGGATAACAGTGTTCTAGTGAAAACTCCTCGCTCTGAACCTCTTCTGGAGCAGTCCCTTGTAGGAGAACTGGTTGCATTGCCTCATAAGTCGCGGACCACATAGACACAAAGAACACTCACAAAAACCATTCCACAAATTCAAAAATTCTAACTCTAACACACTGCCAAAATTTCACAGACCAAATCCTCCTTCACCATGAAACCTTCAAGTGATTAAGATCATTAATACCTGATAATATCATTAATATATTAAGTATTTAACAATATCATATATATATTAATTAATGATGTAGTTAATAATTCATAATATAAATATTAATTAATTATATAATCAATAATTGATAATTGATATATAATTAACAATATAATTTATCATGTGTAGATTATATAACATTAAAATTAATTTTTTTTTATTTTTTTAATGTATGTTTACTAAAATAAATATTGGTTTTATTGCACGGATAAACTTTTGCAAAGACGGTGATCGATGGAAAAAACCTAAGAGTTTTGATTTAGCATATTGGATTGTAATTTTTTTTATTAATTATAAATATCACATTAATGTAAATATTTTTTATGTAAATTTTGAATTGAAATGATGATTCAATTTAATATTTGTATTCTAATCTGATTTTATGTAATATTTGTATTTCAATCTAGTTATTTGTATTCCAATTTTCTTTTCTAATATGGTTTTATGATATATGGGTGCCTCAAGGGTTCACATTTATAGAAATTGTTATTGCTTTTATCACCATTATAAAAATCTTTGATAAATAACACATTTATCACCAGGGTGATTTTAAAGTCGCTTTGCATGTCAACGCATTTTAGCACCACCAAAGCTCATTTCTAGCATTGATATAGGTAATTTATGTAGTAGTGACCCAAAAATGAATTGATATTTTTTGCTTGGACGCATGTGAAATGCCAATTACATGGAAATCTATATGACATTTACCAAGGCAATAAAATAGGATTTGCAGATTAAATGAATCATGAGGATACTTTAATTCATAAATGCCACATACATTAGGCTTTATCTTATTCCATAAGTCGCTGAATTTATATAGATGTCACATATTAAAATATATTAGGGTTTATTTTATCCCACAAGTGGCTTAAATACATTATGGTTTATTTTATTCCACAAGTCACCGAATTTAGATAGGCATTATTTAATTCCAAAAGTCAGTGAAATTAGGTAGGTACAGTAAAAAACATATGGACAAGAGGCTCTATTTGATTCAACAATTCACTGGATTTAGATAGGCTTTACTTTCTATGCTCGCTTATCTCCATCTTTTCATTTTAATATGACTTCTTTCTCAAGGCGATAAGGGGATGTGGCCCTCGAAAACCGCATGATGTTGGGTGCTTTTTGCGTAAATTGTCTTCAATAAAGTGCTCCTCTCGGTGGTCTCCATGTTTTATTGAATAATATTTAATCATTCTTTTCCATCACAAATAAATATTCAAAATAGATATTCAACGTCTAAACCGCGTGATGATGGGTGATTTTATATATTTATGTATCTGTTTTTAATAACAGGTACCAGATATATATATATATATATGTACACACAAACACCTGAACATATACATATATATTTGTATCTAATTATATTTATTTGTATACTTATATACATTTGTATAGATTTACATATATATATATATATAGTTATTTATTTATATTTCTCTAAATTAAAATATATATTCAGGTGTGTGTATAATTATGTATTTATTTATTTATAGGTGTGTGTGTTTAACCTTTAGTCGAGATTTAATTCACCACCAAAAAATTAAGGACAAAAATCGCCCCTCAATAAAATATTTAGCATTAATTTTGTAAAATCATTGCAAATAAAAAAGTTTACTTAAACTGATACTAAATATAAAAAATTTAACAATCGGTGGTTTTGAAAACTGTTATTAAAAACCACTGCTAAATGATACGAATGTTGCAGAGTTTGAAGTATAATTATATTTAAAAACAACATAGCATCATAATTTCCACGACTTTGTTCCACTGGGCGTCAGACCATGTATGTTAACCCCTGGGCTTTGTACAAGAGCAGCTTAAAGTCTCGTGGAGTGCTAGACGGTGCAAGGAAGGTCAAAGCGGAGATTATTGGACGCAAAAATGCTATTTGGAGTGGCTAATCCCACACATATTTACAAATGTGTTTAAAAATAATTATCAATAATACAAATCATGATTTTAAAAGTGAAAAAAATGACCATCACTACTAATAAAACGCCGTTAAAAGCGGGTTTTATCCGAGCTAAGAAAAGAGATGATAAATGGTTCATTTATTAGCGTTTTTTGAGCGATGATAAAGGGTTCATATCATCACTAAAAAACAATGATAAAAGGTCCATATCAATGCATATAAAGGTCATCTTTATCGACCCTCAATGAAATCGTTGATAAAGTCCATCTTTATCAATACTAAAAAAATGATGACAAATGGTGTCTTTATCACCGTCTTTTTTGAACGCTGATAAAGTTTGAAAAAAATATATTATTTTTTGAAGTGATGCCCCCCCAACTTTGTCATCAATCGGAATGTCCCTTCATCCGTGATTTTTAGCCACCCACCCCCACCCCTCCTGGAACCCGCGCTCCCCACCCCGTCAACGCTTTTCCACAACCCAACCTCATGTTCACCCCCACGCGCGCCTGGATTCGATTCTTGGACTTCCTTGCGCAATTTGAATGTCTTTACCATTTCACCAACTTTGTTTTAATCTATATTTTAGGATATATATATACATGCATCTTTTTATTCATATATTTATATAATTATTTGTAAATACAATTATAAAATATATGTTTGTGTGTGTGATGTGTGTGTATATATATATATATATTAATATTCATTTACATATATTAGAGTATAAATATAAATGTATATATGTTTATTAATACACACATGTATATATAAACATTATATATACACATGTGTATATTATAAATGTATATATGTTCATTTACACGCTGTTTTTCAAATGTTTTTGGCATATTGGTGGGCCGAATGTGGTTATCCTGATGAAGGAGATGTGGGCAGAAAAATCTTCTCTCAAAGCCCTAAATGAAACTCTCATCACACTCTTCCTAAAAACACAATGCTCACAGGAAATTACGGAATTTCGCCCAATCAGTTTGTGCAATGTCATTTACAAAATCTTTTCCAAAATCTTGGTGGTCAGGCTTAGGGATTGCCTACCACATCTTGTTATTGAAAATCAAAACGCTTTCGTCCCAAGGAGATCTATTACTGACAATGCAGTCATTACGTATGAATTATTCCACTCTATGAAAACGCAGTCTTCTTCCAAAAAATGCATTATGACAATGAAATTAGACATGATGAAAGTTTATGATAAAGTCGAATGACCTTTTCTTGAACTTGTCCTTTCCAGGCTGGGCTTTGGGATGAAATGGATTTGTAATATCATGAAATGTGTTACGACTATCTCTTTCAGAATCAATATCAATGGGGCACCCTCAGAGAGTTTCAAGCCCTCAAGAGGTTTGCGGCAAGGGACCCCACTATCACCTTATCTTTTCACCCAGGTGGCTGGCGTTTTTTTCATCTCCTCTTGAAAGCGGTGGAGAAGGAATTATCCATGGCGCAAAGGTATGCCGAAATGACCCCCTATCTCCCATCTCTTTTTTGAAAATGATAGTCTCCTTTTTGCTCGTGCTACCCCGCAGGAGTGCATCTCAGTTCTGAAAATCATTTAAGTTCTATGAAAGGGCTTCTGGTCCGCGTATTAACCCTTTGAAGTTAGAATTATCCTTTAGTAAAAGCGTGGTACAAACAAAGAGGGAGGAATTGCAACGGGTGTGTGGTTTTCCTCTTGCCGAAAAGCATCTGAAATACCTGGGCATCCCGATTGTTATCGGTAGATTGAAGAAATAAGTGTTCGCTTCAATCGTGGATAGTGTGGAAAAATTGATTTGCTTATGGTCTAATATGATCTTATCCAAGGCAGGGAAGGAAGTACTTATTATGTGGCTCTAGCAATCTCATCTTATGCTATGTTGTTATTCAGATTTTCGAAAACCTCTAGCTGATTAAATCCATTCTCAATTGGCTAACTTTTGGTGGAGATCCCATGATGACAAACATAACACCAATTGGATGTTGTGGGAGAAATTGTGTGTCTCGAAGTACCGTAGAGGTCTTGGCTTTAGGAATCTCTAATGGTTTAACGAGACACTTCTGACGAATCAAGGATGATGCATTCTCTCCAACCCAAATGCCCTTTTCTCAAAGGTTTTGTGTGCAAAATATTTCTCTCATTCTGATTTTTTGCATGCCCACCTACGACCGCAGCCACATTTTTTATGGAGAATCATATGGGGTGCTAAATCTCTTCTCGAGAAAGGCTGTGTTTGGAGAATTGCTGATGGGAATGAAATTAGTGTTTGGAATGATCTGTGGCTGGCAAATGGTGAAAACTTTAAGGTTTACTCGACTGTTGTTCCAGACTTCAAAAGTGCAAGGGTGCGAGACTTGATTAATGATTCGTTGGAGGGCTGAGATCGGGGAAAGATTTGCAGGTGGTTTAATGAGATTGATCATAATCTCATTTTCAGTATTCCTCTCACGTCAAGAATGAGTATTGATCAAATTTAATGGATGGAGGAATCTTCTGAGAGGTACTCAGTTCGTTCAGGCTACAAAATTGCGAGTTTGTGATTTGGCGCAGGCTCAGACTGTTGATTGATGGAGGATGCCCTAGGCGCTTTCTTCTCCACCCAAGTTCGTGTTTTCACATTAATTTGACACATGATGTGGGTGGTATGTCTCCAAGTGCATGTTTCACATTCAAATTGTCGGTTTAGTTTAAAACACGTGTCACATGTCCAAATCTGAGAAACGAGCTTGGATTATCTTGATACGTTAGGACAACGATTCATGGTTCATTTGTGATGTGTATGTAGCAACCATACGTCAATCTGACAAACAATGTTGTCAGTATGACTCAATGTGTGTGTTTTCATAATAAAACATCATTTTAGTTTAATGATATAATTATTAACAACTATTCAAGTGATTAAGATCATTAATACCTGATAATATCATTAATATATAAAGTAATTAACAATATCATATATATAGATTATTAATTAATGTTGTAGTTAATAATTCATAATATAAATATCAATTAATCGTATAATTAATGATTTACAATTAATATATAATTAACAATATAATCATTAATAATATATTTAACAGTATAACTGATAATATCATTAATATATTCAGCAATTAACAATATAATATATCATATGTGGATTATATAACATTAAAATTATAATCTGTTTATTTATTTAATGTATGTTTACTAAAATAAATATTGGTTTTATTGCATGGACAAACTTTTGCAATGATGGTGATCGCTGGAAAAAACCTGCTATAAGAGTTTTGATTTTGTATATTGAATTGTAATTTTTTTGATTAATTATAAATATCACATTAATGTAAATATTTTTTATGCGTATTTTGAATTGAAATGATGATGCAATTTAATGTTGGTATTCTAATCTGATTTTATGTAATATTTTGTATTTCAATCTGGTTATTTGTATTCCAATTTGGTTTTCAGATATGGTTTTATGTTATATAGATGGTGCAAGGCTTCAAATTTATACCAATTGTTATTGTTTTTATCGGTATTATAAAAAACATTGATAAATGACACCTTTATCATTACTAAAAAAATTGACGACAAAGTCGTAATGATTTTAAAGTTGCTCTGCATGATATAGGTGCTCTGACAAAACTCATTTCTAGCACTGGTATAGGTGATTTATGTAGTAGTGACCCAAAAATGAATTGATATTTTTGCATTGGACGTAAGTGAAATGCCAATTACATGGAAATCCAAAGTATATAACATTTACCAAGGCAGTAAAATTGGATTTTTAGATTAATTGAATCATGAGGATACTTTAGTTCAATTCATAAATGTCGCATACATTAGGCTTTATCTGAATTTAGATAGATGTCACATATTAAAATAGATTAGGGTTTATTTTATTCCAAAGTCGCCGAATTTAGATAGGCTTTATTTTATTCCACAAGTCACCCAATTTAGTCAGGCATTTAATTCAAAGTCAGTGAAATTAGGTAGGTGCAGTGAAAAACATATGGACACGAGGCTTTAGTTGATTCAACGATTCACTGGATTTAGCTAGGCTTTACTTTATATGATCCCTTATCTCCTACTTTTCATTTTAATATGACTTCTTTCTCAAGGCGATAAGGGGATGTGGCCCCCAAAAACCGCATGATGTTGGGTGCTTTTTGCGTTCGTTGTCTTCAATACAGTGCACCTCTCGTTCGTCTCCACGTTTTATTAAATAATATTTAATCATTCTTTTCCGTCACAAATAAATATTCAAAATAGATATTCCACGTCTAAACGGCGTGATGATAGGTGATTTTATGCAATTATGTATATGTCTGTAATAGTCCGTAAATAATATATATATATATATATATACACACATACACACAAACACACGCACACACACATATATATTTTGTGTCTATTTATATTTATTTATATACATTTGTATAGATTGACATATCCATATAGTTATTTATTAATATGTATTAATTTATATTTCTCTGAATTAAAATATATATTCATGTGTATATATATAATTATGTATTTATTTATTTATAGGTGTGTGTGTTTAACCTCTAGTCAAGATTTAATTCACCACTAAAAAATCAAGGACAAAAACCGCCCCTCAATAGCATTAATTTTGTAAAACCATTGCACATAAAAAAGTTTACGACACTGAATATACAAAATTTAACAATGGTGATTTTGAAAACTGTTATTAAAAAATCACCGCTTTGTACAAGAGGAGCTTAAAGACCGGTGGAGTGCAAGATGGTGCAAGGATGGTCAAAGCGAAGATTATTGGACGTAGAAAGGCTATTTGGAGTGGCTAATCCCACACCAGTTTACAAAAGGGTTTAAAAATAATTATCAATAATACATATTGTGGTTTTAAAAGTGCAAAAATTAATTTTATCAGCGTTCAAAAAAAAAAACACCGTAAAAAAAACACTGTTAACCTAAACACCGTAAAAAGGCAGCTTTATCCGCTCTAAGAAAAGAGATGATAAAGGGTTCATTTATTAGCGTTTTTTGAGTGATGAAAAAGGACCCATATCAGTGGTGATAAAATGCCTCCTATATCGATGCTCAAAGAAAGCGTTGATAAAGTCCATTTTCATCAATGTTAAAAAAAGTGATAATAAATGGTACCTTTATCAATGTCTTTTTTGAGCGTTGAAAAAATTTGAAAAAAAATTATTATTTTTTTGACACAATGCCCCCCCAACTTTGTCATCAATCAGAATGTCCCTTTGTCTGCAATTTGCACCCACCCGCCCGCACCCCACTTGGAATTCGCGCTTCCCACCCTGTAACACCCCAAGTTTTACTAAAAATAAATAGAAATGCATGTAATTTTGTTTTAAGTAGATATTTTTAATTATCATTTAAAACATAACTTTTCTACTTCTATGTTCTGAATTTCAAGAAACTGTCATCTACAATTGTGTTCAATATGTTATTTGGAGTTTATTGGAACGAACTTGTTTTTTGGGTGAATAGTAACATACCCTTATGAATAGTAATATGAATAGTAATATGACCCTAATGAATAGTAAATTTTATTATTATTTTATTTTCTTAAGGATTTAAGATAATAACATCCTGGTTAATTTTTCATCGTGATATAGAAGTTGTTATAGAATTAGAATTGCTAATTTTTGAATTAAGTATGCTTTTATTTAAAAATTAAACTAATAATATTTAGAAAATTATTTTCAAAAAATAAACTTCATTTTTGAATTCTACACGTCGATAAATGGTTAGGGTGAATTTTGAGAATTTTTCTGAACCAGTTGATTTTTCAGTGAATAGTAAAAAGTACAGTTTTTAGTTTCGGCGTGTTAATGACACCATTAATGCTGTAATAATAATGTCATAAATCTGGTTCACTTGTGAATAGTTAAATAAGACGTGAGGTGTCCCAAGTGTGTTATACCATGGGCAAACCCATGGTTTCGCAAATACCACTCATGAGGTGTCTCTTGAAAATTATTAAAATAATCCCTCACTTTTTCTATAAATACCAACTATTCCCTTTGTTGAATTCATTCCCAATTCTCCCTCAACGAAGCTCTGACCTCCTTACCTTTATAGTAGTCCTCCTAAGGTTTCCTCAAGCCCCCAAGGTCCCAACCTTTAAGTTCTAAGAGTTACTCTACAAGGTAAGAAAATTCTCAATTTCTTTCTTTTCCCAGTCAAGTTCTCTTTTATGTGGTATAACTTTCAAGTTTGCATACCATGTTCTTATTTCCTTCTTATTCTTGATCTACTCTATATTATGATTCATTTCTGGATGGGTGACCATTGTCCCCTCTATTTTTAATATTTTCTAAAACCATGTTGTGTAGCCGTTAGGCTACCTAATTTTTGTAAGAGACTTCTCACTTATTCTTTTATTTTGAGTTCCTTTCTCATTATTTCTTCATCTCTTCTTACCCAAGTGGCATGAAATCTCCAGAATCATGTATATTCTGGATGTTCTCATGTTCATGGAAAATTCCTTATCATCATTATTCTCCTCTCCCACTTATTTAAGGAATAAAAACATTGTCTGTGATGTGTCGAATTACCGACATCGTTGACGATGTGATTTCGATTTCCATTAATTCTTTCAATTCTGGTCATGAAACCATTTATATGGTTGAACCAGGTTATAATATATGTTTTATGACTCACCCATGGTTCTGAAATTCTTTTGTACTCATGGTTCTAATTTATAAGACAAAATGAGGTTGTTGTTATCAAAGAACCACTAAAATGATCTAAACGAACATCATTAATATTTTAACTTATGAATCATCTCCATTTTAAACATCAAAATGATAAATTTTATAAATTATGGTACTGAAAATATGTAAATACATTTCCATTCCAATTCTGGAATTTCATTTCCAATCGACAAGAACATCCACCATGAACCAATCATGGAAATCATGTTAAGAACTCACCCAAAAACAGTGCAAGGAGCAAAATACTAACAATTAAAGGTTGAAATATTTTTATGAAATGATATAATAAGTTTTTATAAACATGAACACGTTTCTGAAAAATACTAATAACACTCTTTTAACCATTATACATGAAGTTTAAACAATTTTGAAGTAAGACAAACCCAAGGTAAGAGAATTCTTAACCCGATTTCCATTCTTTGGGTTAACCTTCTACTTCATTATTTATGTGCTATTTAAATTGCTTGTGTGATGAGTTCTGTTTATATTATGTTTTATTATCTGTATTTACAATATATATACATACTCCATTCACTCTATTAAGTCTCTCTTCAATTGTATGATATTTATAAGCAGCTTTTCTTTTAAAAATCCTCTTTTTAAATTCAGTTTTACGAAATTCCAAAGTAATGTTTTTATGGAATTATTCGTGTTGTATGATTATGTTTTGGTTCTTGGGAATTATTTATGATGAAGGGTGAAACCTATATCTCCCTCCAATGCATTGAGTATGAGTATGTTGGAGGTTGGCTGTATGGTTACTCCAAGTGTAACTGCGATGGTTACACAAAGTAAGGTAGCCGTAAGGGTTACAGATTATAAGGTAGCCAAGAATGGTTACAAGATTATGTAAGTAATGCCCCAAGATACCATTATGATTATATTTATGTTTTGTGTGGATCTTGTGTTAATCTCATGTTACACAAAGTAAGTATATATGAGTGACAAGCATGTCTTTTGAAAATGTTTTCATACGTTATGAGTATTAATGGACTCATGTGCTCTTTCCTTCTTTTTCATCCCTTACAGAGATTTTGTGCTCATCCCAAGTTTTTAAATGATTTTCAGAGGTTAATGGATTTGTAAGACAAAGAAGGAATCCATGTTAAATGTTGAATAATTGTCAAGAGGTCATTTTTAAGTTTTAATGTTTTATATTTTTTAAAAAAAATGGAAATTGTTTTTATGGTATCCACTATGTAATAATGTGTAATGTTATGAATGTATTGTCCTAATTCTCTAAAGTTCTAAACTTGAAGAGATACTCATTGTAAAAGGAAGTGTTTTCTTGACTAAATTCAAGATTATGTATGTAATAAGCCCGGGTCCTTATAGTTGGTATTAGAGGATGGTTTAGATAACTTTCGGGGTTATGGTGATGTTAATAGAATACCATAAATGATTTTCACTCTATGTTTAATTTGAAATGTTATAACATTTAAAGATTACCATGTTGCTTTATCTAAGACATGTTTGTTCAGAATGGTTGTCCACAGAAGGAACAAGGATGCTGAAGAGGAGAGGCACCAAAAAAATGATATCCTTCCGGAACTACAGCCCAGAATGGTAGGGATTGGAACTGAGTGGTTTGTGATAGTAATGACTCAGCTAACACAGACAATAAATGAGGGGGGCATCCATGCGAGAGAACCAATAGAGGTACCACAACGGAACATGACAGTAGTGGAACATTTTATGAGACAACATCCTCCTGCATTCAATGGATCTTCTGACCCAGTAGCAGCTAAAGGATGGATCAAATCCCTTGAAAAGATATTTGATGTTATGGGATGTTCAGACAATCAAAAGGTAAGTATTTCCATTTATCGTTTTGAAGGGGAAGCTGATCAGTGGTGATCAATGGTAATGAATATCAGGGGTAGAGAGGATTTTTATGCCTTAGAGTGAGATGAATTTAAAAGTCTTTTCCTTGAAAAATATTTTCCTCAGGTGGTGCGGCATAGAATGGAGAAGCAATTCCTTGAATTGAAACAGAAGGAGGAAGACTCAGTGGCCGTGTACGAAGTGAACTTCATCCGACTGGCGAGGTATACTCCAAATCTTATTCTGGATCTTGATAGAAAAATCAACCGCTTTTACTCAAGATTGAAGCCAAGGTATCGAAGGGCGTTAGCCTCCCGTGAATTCCAAAGTTATGAGAAACTTGTCTGATGTGCTGAGAGGTTAGAGATGGAGTTTGCTGATGATCATGTGCATTTTGGAACCAAAGAGAAAAAGTGGTTCAGTTGGCAAGCAATTAGTAAGAATCAACCAAAGAAATCTGATGGTAAGAAAATCCAATTTCCAGTTTGTGAAAAGTGTGGCAAGAAACACCCTGGGGAATGTCTTAGAAAAACTGAGAAGTGTTTTAAATGTGGTAAGTTTGGACATATGGCCCGATATTGTAACGAAAATGATCCAAAGACTAATCCTGATAAAGCAGAATGTAAAGTGTTTTAAATGTGGTGAAATGGGTCATTATGCAAATACTTGCCCAAAGAGAGATCTAAATGATACAAAGAAGCCACACTACAAGTATAAAAGTGTAGTGAGATCCTTTGTGACTACATCAACAGATGTCGAGCCATACAATGAAGTTTTATCATGTACTTTGTTTGTTCACTCAGATTTTGCTAAAGTTTTGTTTGATACAGGTTCTATACATTCCTTCATCTCTGATATTTTTTTTGGTAAATTGGAAATATCACCTCAACAAATTAGACCCGAACTTGTTGTTAAAACACCAGGGGGAAATGTTATAGCAAAGTGGAATTATAAGAATCTTTCTATTGTGGTTTGTGGAAAGACTTTACCTGCAAACCTTTTTGTTTTAACCTTATTCGAGTTTGATGTTATTCTGGGGATGGACTGGCTTTCTGATTATCATGCTAAGATTGACTGTAGAGCTAAAGAAGTTGTTTTTCAGAAAGAGTTTCAGTTTGTATACAAGAATGAACCCATACAATTGATAACATATCAGGAAGCTGAGAAACTATTAAAAGATGGAAATGAAAGTTATCTTGCTCATATTGTTGAAAACAAGAGAACTATTCAAATTAATGATGTGCCAGTGGTAAATGAATACCTTGATGTTTTTCCTGATGAGTTACCCGGTGTCCTACCCGATCGAGAAGTCGAATTCACAATTGAATTAGTTTCTGATGCTAAGACAATTTCAAAACCCCCATATCATATGGATCCAATAGAACTTCTTGAATTGAAAAATCAGTTACAGGATTTTCTTGACAAAGGCTTCATTCGTCCTAGCACTTCAGCATGGGGAGCTCCTGTTTTGTTTGTTAAAAAGAAAGATGGTTCCATGAGACTTTGCATTGATTATAGATCTTTTTATAACATCACTGTTAAAAACAAGTATCCTTTGCCTCATATCGATGATTTGTTTGATCATCTCCAAGGAGCTCAGTACTTTTCCAAGATTGACTTGAGATCCGGATACCATCAGTTGAAGGTGAAGGAGGATGACATCCCAAAAACAGCCTTTCATACTAGATATGGACATTATGAATTTGTTGTTATGTCATTTGGATTAACTAATGCACCTGCTGTATTCATGAATCTTATGAATAGAGTATTTCATGAGTTCTTGGATAAGTTTTTGGTTGTATTTATTGATGACATTCTGGTATTTTCTAAAAATAAGGAGGAGCATGAAAAACATCTAAGGGTTGTTTTTCAAACTTTAAAATAAAAGAAACTATATGGAAAATTAAGCAAGTGTGATTTTTGATTGCAACAAATTTCTTTTCTTGGGCACATTGTAAATAAAGATGGAATAACAGTTGATCCTGCGAAAACAAAAGTAGTTGATGAATGGCCAAGACCCACAAATTTTATAGAGATTCATAGTTTTCTAGGCTTAGCAGGTTATTACCGACAGTTTGTTAAGAACTTTGCATGGTTATCTAGCCCGATAACTAAGTTAACACGTAGAGGTTAAATTTGTTTGGACAGAGGAATGTGATGTTTGTTTTTAGGAACTGATGAAGAGATTGGTGAATGATTCAGTTTTGGCCTTACCTTCCCGAAATGGTGAGTTTGTCATCTACAGTGATGCTTCTTTGAAGGGACTTGGTTGTGTTTTGATGCAGAATGATTAGGTAATTGCCTATGCTTTGAGACAACTTAAACCTCATGAGCTAAATTGTCCCACACATGATTTGGAATTGACAACTGTGGTTTTCGCTTTGAAAATTTGGAGGCATCATCTATATAGAACCAAATTCCAAATATATACTGACCATAAAAGTCTAAAGTATATATTCACTCAGAAGGAATTAAACATGAGACAGAGAAGATGACTAGAATTGATAAAATATTATGACTGCATGATCAATTACCATCCCGGAAAAGAAAACAAAGTGACGGATGCCTTGAGTCGGAAACATCATGCATCATTAACCATGTTACATTTGGAACATGATCCCTTGATTAATGATTTAATGAATTTTGGCATAGAAGTTGTTGGTGCAGGGAATACATCTGTTTTGTTTCAGGTTTTAGTGCAGTCTTTGTTGACAGACAGAATTAAGCAAGCGCAGAAGGAAGAACGTGAGCTATAGAAAAAGGTAGAATTGGTTAAAATGGGTAAGTTTCCAGAATTTAACCTTGATAAATATTATTTTTTAAGATTTGAAAAAAGGTTGTGTGTGCCTAGTGATTCTCAGTTGAAGAAAGATGTGTTGTGTGAAGCTCATAGTTCTCAATTTTATGTTCATCCTGGAAATACTAAGATGTACAGTGACCTTCGGGAGTATTATTGGTGGGATGAAATGAAAAGAGATATTGCTGATTTTACCATGAAATGTTTGACGTGTCAACAGGTTAAAGCAAAGCGACATTTACCAAAGGGGATGCTTCAACCTTTGCCAGTGCCAGAGTGGAAATGAGAGAATGTATCCATGGACTTTGTGGTGGGACTACCAAAGACTTCTCGAGGTAACAATGTAATTTGGGTTATTGTTGATCGACTAACAAAGTCTGCACATTTTATTTCTATTCGAGATACAATGACTTTGGATCAACTTTTTCGATTGTACCTCAAGGAGATTGTCAGGTTACATGGAGTTCCTATTTCTATTGTATCTGACCGAGATCCCAGGTTCACTTCTAACTTTTGGAAAGGACTTTAGAAGTTGTTGGGCACATAGATAAATTTCAGTACAACTTTTCGTCCTCAATCAAATGGGCAGTCAGAACGAACGATTCAAACTTTGGAAGATATGCTTCGATCTTGTTCAATATACTATCGGGGAAGTTGGGATCAACATCTTTCTTTAGTTGAGTTTTCTTATAATAACAATTTTCATTCCAGTATTCAGAAGGCACCTTTTGAAGCCTTGTATGGGAAGTGGTGTCAGACTCCAGTGTTTTGGGATGAAGCCAGTGAAAGAAAGTTGATGGGGGATAGAATTAGTTGAAGAAGTGGCTGAGAAAGTGAGGATGATCCAACAGCACATAAGGACAACTCATAGCAGACAAAAAAGTTATGCAGATAACAGAAGGAAATACTTCTCTTTCGAGGTAGGTGACTATGTTTTCTTTAAAGTCTTTCCTCAGAAAAGTGTGATGCGTTTCGGTAAGAAAGGAAATCTAAGTCCACGGTTCATCGGTCCTTTTGAAATATTGGTGAAAGTTGGAATAGTTGCATACCGCGTAACTTTGCCTCAGAGCTTGTTTCAGGTACACAATGTTTTTCGTGTTTCGATATTGAGGAATTATGTGCCAGATTCATCACATGTCTTGAGCCCAGAAGCAGTTCAATTGGAAGAGAACCTTTCTTATGAAGAGAAACCAGTTTAGATTCTTGATCGAAGGGAACATGTATTGCAGAATAAGGTAATCCATTAGGTAAAGGTTTTGTGGAGAAACCACATGGTTGAAGAAGCAACAAGGGAGTCTGAAAATGCTATGAGAGAAAAATACCCTCAGTTGTTTAATAAGTAAATAAAATTGTGAGGACACAATTTCAAGAAGGTGGGGATAATGTAACACCCCAAGTTTTTCTAAAAATAAATAGAAATGCATGGAACTTTGTTTTAAGTAGATATTTTTAATTATCCTTTAAAATATAACTTTTCTACTTCTATGTTCTGAATTTCAAGAAACTGTCATCTACAATTGTGTTCAGTATGTTATTTGGAGTCTATTGGAACCAACTTGTTTTTTGGATGAATAGTAACATACCCTTATGAATAGTAATATGAATAGTAATATAACCCTAATGAATAGTAAATTTTATTATAATTTTATTATCTTAATTATTTAAGATAATAACATCCTGGTAAATTTTTCATCATGATATAAAAGTTGTTATAGAATTAGAATTGTTAATTTTTGAATTAAGTATGATTTTATTTAAAAATTAAATTAATAATATTTAGAAAATTATTTTCAGAAAATGGACTTAATTTTTGAATTCTACACATCGATAAATGGTTAGGTTGAATTTTGGGAATTTTTCTGAAACAGTTGATTTTTTAGTGAATAGTAAAAAATATAGTTTTTAGTTTCGGTGTGTTAATGACATCATTAATGATGTCATAATGATTTCATAAATCTAGTAGACTTGTGAATAGTTAAATAATATGTGAGGTGTCCCAAGTGTCTTATACCATGGGCAAATACCATGGGTAAGTCCATGGTTTTGCAAATACCACTCATGAGGTGTCCCTTGAAAATTATTAAAATAATCCCTCACTTTTCCTATAAATACCAACTCTTCCCTTCATTGAATTCATTAACAATTCTACCTCAACAAATATCTGGCCTCCTTACCTTCATAGTAGTCCTCCCAAGGTTTCCTCAAGCCCCCAAGGTCCCAACCTTCAAGTTCTAAGAGTTACTCTACAAGGTAAGAAAATTCTCAATTTCTTTTCTTTTCCCATTCAAGTTCTCTGTTATGTGGTATAACTTTCATGTTTCCATACCATGTTCTTATTTCCTTCTTATTATTGATCTAATCTATATCATGATTCATTTTTGGATGGTTTACCCTTGTCCCCTCTATTTTTAATATTTTCTAAAACCATGTTGTGTAGCCGTTAGGCTGTCGAATTTTTGTAAGAGATTTCTTACCTATTCTTTTATTTTGAGTTCCTTTCTCATTATTTCTTCATATATTCTTACCCAAGTGGCAGGAAATCTCCAGAATCATGTATATTCTGGATTTTCTCATGTTCATGTAAAATTACTCATCATTATTATTCTCCTATCCCACTCATTTAAGGAATAAAAACATTGTCCGCGATGTGTCGAATTACCGACATCGTTGACGATGTGATTTCAATTTCCATTAATTCTTTCAATTCTGGTCATGAAAAAATTTATATGATTGAACCAGATTATAATATATGTTTTATGACTCACCCATGGTTCTTGAATACTTTTTTACTCATGGTTCTAATTTATAAGACAAAATGAGGTTGCTGTTATCAAAGAACCACTAAAATGATCTAAACGAACATTATTAATATTTTAACTTATGAATCATCCTCATTTTAAAAATCAAAATGATAAATGGTATAAATTATGGTACTAGAAATATGAAAATACCTTTTCATTCCAATTATGAAATTTCACTTCCAATCGACAAGAACATCCACTATGAACCAATCATGGAAATCATGTTAAGAACTCACCCAAAAACAGTGCAAGGAGAAAAATAATAACAATTAAAGGTTGAAATGATGTAATGAAATGATATAATAAGTTTTTATAAACATGAGTACGTTTTTTTAAAATACTAATAACACTTTTTTAACCATTATACAGTAAGTTTAAACAAGTTTTAAGTAAGACAAACCCAAGGTAAGAGAATTCTTAACCCGATTTCCATTCTTTGGGTTAACCTTCTACTTCATTATTTATGTGCTATTTAAATTGTTTGTGTGATGGGTTCTATTTATATTTTGTTTTATTATGTGTATTTACAGTATATATACATATTCTATACACTCTATTAAGTATCTCTTCAATTTTATGATATTTATAAGGGGATTTTCTTTAAAAATTCTCTTTTTAAATTCGGCTTTATGAAATTCCAAAGTAATGTTTTTATGGAATTATTCATGTTGTATGATTATGTTTTGGTTCTTGGGAATTATTTATGATGAATGGTGGGACCTATATCTCCCTCCAATGCATTGGTTATGAGTATGTTGGAGGTTGGCCGTATGGTTACTCCAAGTGTAACTGCGATGGTTACACAAAGTAAGGTAGCCGTGAGGGTTATAGATTATAAGGTAGCCAAGAATAGTTACAAGATTATGTAAGTAATGCCCCAAGATACCTTTATGATTATATTTATGTTTTGTGTGTATCTTGTGTAAATCTCATGATACACAAAATAAGTATATATGGGTGACAAACATGTCTTTTGAAAATGTTTTCATACGTTACGAGTATTCATGGACTAATGTGCTCTTTCCTTCTTTTTCATCCCGTACTGAGATTTTGTGCTCATCCCAAGTTTTTAAATGATTTTCACAGGTTAATGTATGTTTAAGACAAAGAAGGAAGCAATGTTAAATGTTGAATAATTGTCAAGAAGTCATGTTTATGTTTTAATGTTTTATATTTTTGAAAAAAAAAACAGAAACTGTTTTTATGGTATCCACTCTGTAATAATGTGTAATGTTATGAATGTATTGTCCTAATTCTCTAAAGCTCTAAACTTGAAAAGATCCTCAATGTAAAAGGAAGTTTTTTCTTGACTAAATTCAAGATTATGTATGTAATAAGTTCAGGTCCTTATACACCCTGTCAACGCTTTTCCACTACCCAACCTCCTGTTCACCCTCGTGCACGACTGGATTCAATTCTTGGACTTCCATGCGCAATTTGAACACCTTTATCATTTCACCAAATTTGTTTTATTCTATATTTTACTATATTTCTATATATATATATATACATACATCTTTTTATTCATATTTTTATATAGTTATTTGTAAATACAATTATAAAATATATGTTTGTGTGTGTGTGATATATATACACTTATATTTATTTAAATATATTATATATTAATATTCATTCACATGCATAAAAGTATAAATATAAATTTACATACGTTTATTAATACACAAACATATGTATATATTAACATCATATATACATTTGTATAGGTATATATATATTCATATATTTTTATAATATAAAAAAGGTTTAGATTTTTTTAAAAAAATAAAATGGATAGTAATTAATTCCATATGATTTATATAATTATTTTTAAATACATATTGACATTTAATTGAATATTTTGATATAAATTTTTTATAATGTATTTATAAATATTTACCGTAGATATATTTATATACTATATTTAATGATAATGATATATTTATAAAAATACATTTATATATGATGTATTTACACAATATTGACACACATTTATATATAAACATCACTTGTATAGGTGTGGGTGTGTATATATATATATTAATGCATTTTTATAAGGTAAATAAAATGGATAATTTTTTATTTTAAATAGAATGAATAATAAATATTTATTTTCACACTGTTTATATATTTAAAAATACATTTTTATATAAATATATTTAAATATTTATCTGTACAATTGATTTGTTATATGTAAATATAAGAAAACATGCATACATTTAATTAAAAATAAAACTACAATATGAAAACTAATAAAATTTCAAAACATAATATCTATATGAATGTAATCCATGAGAATAAATTCAGTTGCCACCGAACAAGAACAAGAAGACCCTCTTAAATGAAGATGAAATCCCATCAAATTTTAAAAAATATGAGTGTCCCAACTAAAAATATAACGTCCCGACCTGGGATCCACTTAACCCATGTCCCGAGTTGGTGGGTCACATGACCTCAAACGCACATCCTCGTACACCAGAGGCTGCTGACTAGTATCGAGGGTGTAAATGTGGTACAGTGGAGAGACTACCCACATATCATAGTGGAACAATGAAAATAATAAATAAACAGGCGATAACTGAAGCATGATATAAGTAGACGCTGTGACTACTAGACCAGTAACCCGTCGTAACAGAAGTAGAATACAAATAGATACAATAAACAACTGAGAAAGTGTAAATAAGAAACAATAACTCAGGAATCCATAACCATTCTAAACGATCTATAGGCTCCAATAGAGGTTACATGCCCTAAATCTCATAATGAATGTGAGTTGTCGTGCTTAATACTCAAGATAGGTGGGGGTGAGACGTCATGCCCAACACTTGATATAGAGGAATGTGGAATTCCATGCCCATCAACCAATTGATAATATAATGGTGAGAGACATCATGCTCAACACCTGATGTAAGGGAGAGTGAAACGTCCTACTCAAAAAGTCCCTTAACCATCGTTCCACATAAACATGAATCAATTAGCGTGGACTTTCTATCCTTTAGCATTTATTCAATTAGTCCATTTAATTCATTTAAGAAATGAAAACCATCTTGAAGTAAGCCGTTCAACATTAACAATCCTTTCAAATAATCAAGGCATGAAAATTCCATTTTCATCAATTCAATCAATCCATTTAATATATGTGGGAAAGGAAATACAATTACAAGGTTCAACCAAGCACTTAGAAGGTGCTACCATCAATTAGACAATTTCCTACAAGGGAAAATTCCATTTACAACTCAAGCTGAATGCTTAGAAGGCGTTGATTCATTTAAACAATTAAATATAAAAGTGAATTTCAAGACAACACACCCAAGGGGTGGCTATGATTGAGGTTGGAATCCTCTAAATACATAATAATTATCTTTGGGAGTATATTAACATGCGAAACAATTTTTCAGAATCAAAGAATTCATTTATAGGCAATGCACAACAAAAGACGATGTGCGACACTATGACAGAGCTATAAAAAACACTAAAACTTTGGGAAGAAATTATAGACCACTTACCGTAGGGTTGTAGATAGCTCCTCATCCAACAATGACTTCAGATTTGAAGTAGTTTGGAAGAAAAATGAAGAATGGTCAAACTCCTTGAAAATAGGGAAAAATAACTTTCACCTAAATAGCGCAACATGTAATGATTCAAAATTTTTATGTATTATTTTTGAATGCTGTATGGATTATTTTTAAGACCAAATGCTATGGTGACGCGCGATTCTAAGGTCTAGTGTGTTGGATAAAATATATTAAATATATTAAATAACACGCACACACAGTTTTCCAAAAAAAGTGAAATAAATTCTAAACAGGGGCCCATATCATAAATTTGAGGGCACTATTGAGTTCAAAATATAGGTTTTACCCTAAGCGTGACATAACCTTTGTCGATGTGGGATGTTTGTGGAAAAGTCATTGCAGATGTTAAATGAATACAACAATTAATTAAATTGTTTTATTTGTTCGTTGGCGCATCGACCAGATTTTTCCTTCTTTAAATACACACTTGTGGAAAATTTTTAGGGTTATCCATATAACCTTACAAATTGATGAGAGCCTTTGGAGCCGTTGGAGGAGATTCCATTGGCGAACAATGACCAGATCGAAGATCAATGACCGATGTGAGATAGAATCAAAAGATCTATCCAATGATCATGGTGCAACTCCGTTCTTCCTTGGTGATCAATATGAATCGAGGTAGGATGTTATTTGATTTGGATTCTTTCTCCATTTTCTCTTTCTATGTCAAACACAGATCAATTAACCAATAAATTGATCTGCAGATCGTGCGTATTGCAGGATGAGATTATTGCAAGATTTTATTGGGAGAATTTATTTGTGATTATTTAATTCCTCATTTTCATTCTAACAATGATGGATCAAGGCCAACACAAAAATTGACCGAGGTTTGTTCCTTGTGTTTTTAGTTGTACATTTCTCCCCTTTTTCTCCATTCATAACCGTTTTCCCAGCAGTTCAATCCAAATACCGAGGAATCGATCATTGTGCATCTATTTCTTGGTGAAACGATATGATATCGTAGATCTAAAATTGGTATAGCATAAGGGTCATGCAATGACAGTAGCGGCGTGAGGATTAGACTAGAATTGAGACCCTCGATTCAAGTGGAGCATGCGAATGATGACAAGAACCTATGGCGGGTGTTTTAAAATGGTTTCAAAGGCTGAATTCTGGTGAACGACCACAATGAGGCCCGATTAGAGTAGATCTGTGATTTTTGGAAAGATTGAGGCTAAAATACAAGGCAATGGAAATGTGAGCATACGCGGAAGGAAGATCAAGGGTTTCAAAAAAATCCCGTAACACACGGAGAGTAATCCGGGATTACCCGGTGTGTGGGGACCTTATAATGGTGGCTAGGGTTTCGAGAGAAAGATAAGTACCACATGACTTGTGACCGGGTCACATGACGTGTGAATCCTCCCTGATGGATCGACATGTACCTCACATGGTACATAGACATGGCTTGGAGTACACAGCCATGGGCACGATGTGTACCCCTAAACAGGCATGACCATACCAAGGCTACATAGGAATAGCTGTGTACTGGGACATGGGATGAAGTAAATGGGCAACGACACACCATATACCTCTACACAGACATGGACATGGTCCTTTTACATAGGCAGGACCTGAGGTTGAAGGGACATGGCATATAAACCTACTACACAATGTGTACTACTTGAATGTTGTCTTGGAGCCCTTATCCTCTGAATCTTGGACAAATTTCATTAGGGTATGTTCCCCATATCCATTTCTTGAGGTTTAGTATGGACTCACCTCCTACAAATTGAAAATAATTATTGGATATAGTTATTGAAATAGTTTCGTGAGCCCTGGAGTGAGATACTCTATCATATTCTTACCCTAGGTGGAGTTCTTGGTATCGTTGTGACCAACACTACACGAGCGCCGATCCTATACTTAGTAAGTTTTTCCAGATTGAGTTGTTGGTATACTCCATAACCTTAGTTGTAATCCTCCCATATGTATCATATCTCTTTAGACTTCAACATACGCTTCCTATGATGAAACTTGATGAGCACTACCTGTCGAACATACATCATCAGTGCTATCTGAATCATGGAGTGTATTCTACCAGATGATTTCTATGTGGAATATTTAAGTTGGAATCCTAGGTTGACATTATGGTTGTGACTTTACCTTGATATTGTGTGTCTTTGTTGATTATATCTAGATATTCTTATTATACGTGTTGTAGACATGTACCTGTGTAGAGCTGACTATTATCCCTTTGTTGTATGTTTTTTGGTTTTAGAGTATTCTACTGGGCATTGTTACACTCACCCTTGCAGGGGATTTTTTCACACGTGTCGTGTCTTGTGAAGACGATCGACCATTTGATTGATTCCTAAATATACCAGGACCATACGATGGTTTGTGAGACCGGATAGGCCGAGGTGTGTTCCTACAACATCTTGACAACATTCCCTATATTTACTCTCATGTTGTACTTGTTTTAACACTCTTTATGGCAGGTTTGTATTTGAAACTCTGGTTGTGGGATGTAAATGTATGCATGCCTGGTTGTTCAGTTGTTTTTAAATTTCATTATTATATGGGTTTGGAGATGTGTGCGTGTGTACAAGTACTTATGCTAAGGCCTCCCATGTTAATGATATGTCTATTCAGCACTAGTCGCTAGCCCCTGACCTATTAGAGGTGGGCTAGGGGAGTCACAATATGAGTCACTTTGGGATGGGTCATGATAGATTAATATTATAGGATTCAGTTCTACCTTAGGACCAGAGTCTGTGAGATTGGTTTGGGGAAACAATGTTAAGTGTTTCGAGTTTGGATTTCAGGCTAGAGACTCCAGTTCTATTGCGGTGACTGATGTATCCATACACTAAGACTCTGATCACCTTCTTTTGAACTCGGTACATGAGAAAACTAAATGCAAGGAAAAAATAGTACGTGCATCATATAGGAATGGGTTGTGGTTTCCATGTCCTTCTTCAGTTAAATCTCCAAATATACTCTTTGACCAAGGTACATCTTGTTTACTTTCAGGATACCTCCATGATGTATTCCATCTTGGATTTAACATCAGGAACATAAGGATTATCCCCTCAGTTATGAGGCATAAATACAAGGACTAGTTACATAGGTGCTACCTCCAGGTGGTGTACCATCTATACCACCACCTGTAGAGCAACAGATGGTACCTGTAGTACTAGCTGATGAGGTGCACAGGCTGAGCACAATTCATGAGTTTTAGTGATAGATACCCCTTAGGTTATAAGAAGAGCCCGACCCATAGGTGGCTGAGGACTGGCATGAGGTGGTGACATGAGTCTTTTGTCTGGTTAGGATACCAAGAAATCAAATGGTGGTCCTGGCGACAAGCCTTCTCCATGTCACAACAGGACAATGGTGGGGGTTAGTGACCCAGTCTTATGATGAGGCAACTCTAGTGTAGTAATAGTTTGAGTTCCTTTCAAGAGAGGAGTTCTCTCTAGCTATGTCAAGGGTTATACATATCTAGGAGCTTCTGTAGCTCCAATAGGGAAGCATGATAGTAGCAAAGTATTCATCGAGGTTCACCAACCTCTCCAGGTACTCGATGGATATGGTTGAAGATCATTTATTCAAGTCTTGGACCTTTGAGTGAGGACTACATAGATACATATGATTTTGTGTTATACCTTTATGCATTCCCACCTATGTTGGGTGCTAGAGCGAGCTTTGGTGGTTTAAAGTTTCCTAGTTGAGAAGACACAGATAGTGGTTGCTAACAGTGGGCCCACACAAGCAGAGACCTCGACAACATGGATCTGACATCAGTCTTAGGGACTTGTACATGCGATACGTTTTAGGAGGAGGTCCAAGTATAGAGGTTTTGTGGTTTAAGGCTCACAGGATGGGTTTAGTCAGCCCAGGGAGAGGCGGTGCTTCTTATGTGATGGTATGTGACATCTTGCATGAGATTTTCCAACTCATCATATGGATGATAAAGAAATAGTGAATAATCCACCTAGATAAATGTAGTGGTAGGAGCAGACAGGTCCGTAGGGTAGTGGATGTGGCAAGGGAGCTAGGAGAGCAGCTGGAGGTGGTTGACGCTTCGACTTGTTACCACCACTACCCCTAGGTGGTCCATACCAGGCTCAGGGAGCTTGAGGACAGGGATGGGGACAATTGAAAATGGGCAAGGCTTATGATCTAGAGGCCCCAGGAATGATACAAGATATAACATGTGTCTTTTCTACCTTAGTAATTGGTATGTGTTTTGTAACGCGTCCAATTAGCAAATTTTTATAACCAACTGACTATTGTAAAAGTGGTGAGCAGGGTCAAACCATTGAGAGCACGAAATTTAGTTCACTAAAATCATCTCATTAGACAATGTTTAGATGGGCAAAAGTTGAGGGAATTCCAATTCTGTTATTATTATTTAGACAAAATATTGAGAATCTAACAAACTAAAGTAAATTCCAATTTAAAAAAATGAAAAACTCTAAATCAATAAAAAGTTCCGGGGATGCTGACGTCGTAAAAAAAATCTACTATGCAGCCATGAAAAATATTCTTTTATGTGATTAAATATTTATTCTGTCTAATTATCATCAGTTCCAAAAACAGAATAATTTTTTAGATGACCATTTTATATCTCTTAATTTATCTAAGTTTCCGTTCTCTGGTGTTATAAATAAATTAAGAGAATTGTTCATGTACTGAACTAAATAGCGAAATGACACAACCCGTTTCTCACAAAGCTATGCCACCAATTTGCACTACAATCAGTCAACACGGTTTACCTTCTCAGACCGTCGAATCAACTTATTATTAAAATGACCAGTTTCAATTTTAGAAATTAATTCAATTTAAAAATAATTTAAACAAATAAAAATTCAATTAAAATAAATTCAACTGAAAATTAATCACAAAATGAAAGAATCACATGGAATGCACAAAAACTTTAATTACTTGATCAATATCCCAAAACAAAGAAAGTTACCCCGACATCAAAACTAAAAAAGTGAATGTGGCAATTAGATGATAATTCATGAAAAATAAGACCACATTACCGAAGGAAGTAATCAACCCAGTTTGCACTCTTGCTGCATGAAGAAACACGCAAAGCGTTGATCTTTGAATGAAAATTATCCCTACACATGCACGTCGATGTCATCACTCCCAAACTATTATTGTGCAAGCTGGACAGATAGAGGGAGAAGCATCGGGTGTATACGGTGAAGCGCGTGCTGCTTCCTAGTTCGGCGTGAGGAGGCAACTTGAGCGAGGGAGGCACACCTTATGGTGGTGATGCAGATCTGCGGCGTGGTAGCTCTTGGAGGTGGGCTGGTGCACTGCAGGAAGGTAGGCATGAGAGGGGAGGGGGAGGGGAGTGGGTGGTTGGGTGAGAGAGCAGGGAGAGGGAATAGGGATGAGGAGGGTGGTTGTGTGGGAGGTGGGTCGGTCAGACAGGGGGAAAGGGGATGGTGAGTGGGGCGAGAGGGTATCCATAGGGGGTGGGGAGGGTGAGTGGGGAAAGCAGAAGAGAAGTGCAGGGGGAGGGGAGCAGGTAGTAGGGGCTGGGGCCACTAGGTAAGGAGGGGGCATGGAAGATTGGAGAGAGAAGGCAGGGGGTTGGGGAAATAGGGGGAGACAAGAGAGTGGAGAGAGAAGGCAGAGAGGTGAGGGAAAAGGGGAGGGGTGTGTGGCCAGGAGATAGGGAGGAGTTGTGGGGAAGGGATCAAGGTAGGTAGGTGGGGAGAAAAAAAATCAAAACGAAAAAAAAAATTCAAAATTTAAAAATCAAATTTAAAATTCAAAAATTAAAAATCTAATTATCTAAAAAGCTAAATAATAATAAAATAATAATAATAATAATAATAAATTAGTTATAATAAAAATAGTAATAATAATAATAAGTAGACTTATAAATATATATATTATATTTACAAGTCAAATTAATATAATTAATTAATACACTAATAATAATAATAACTAATATTAATTAAACTAAAAAAATAAAATATTAAATATCAATGAATTAAAAATTAATAAAAACTAAAAAATGAAAATAAATAACTAATATTAATATAAAATTAACTAAAAACTATAAAAATCACTAAAATATAAAAAACTATAAAAATAAACTAAAAACACAAGAAGCAGTTCGAAAATTAATTAAAACTAACACTAGTGCAGAAAACGTTTTTTACGTCACCATTTTTTACGTCGGTTATATAAAACCGACGTCATAATATGTAAAACGAGGTTTTTTACGTCGGTTATTTAATAACCGACGTAAAAACCTGTGTTTAGTACACCTTTAACGTCAGTTATTTTTATAACCGACGTTATTAATCGCGCGGCTTCGTTTTTTACGTCGGTTATACATTAACCGCCATAAAAAACAGAAGCGGGGGGTGTTTGTTACGTCGGTTATTCAATAACCGACGTAACAAATCGACATATGTACGAGTTATTACGTCGGTTATTGAATAACCGACGTAAAAAACGCGGTTTTTGAAGGCCTTTTTACGTCGGTTATAAAATAACCGATGTAAAAAAAGAATCCGCAGATGTTTTTGACGTCGGTTATGGAATAACTGACGTAAAAAAACGCGGATTTTGAGCCCTTTATAACGTCGGTTATAAAAGAACCGACGTAAAAAAAGAATCGGAGGAAGGTTTTTACGTCGGTTATTGAATAACCGCCGTTATAAATGTTTTTTAAAAAATTATAACGCCGGTTATTGAATAACCGACGTGATAACTCATTTAAAAATTTACCCAGACCCGTGGATTGTCATTCGCGAGTTTACCTTCGACAGTCGCGACTCGTCTCTCTCGCGCGTAAACCCGAATCGGCTCGTCCATTTCGTTGGTTTAGATTCATTTTGCGATCATCGTTTCTCATATTTAATCTCCTCGGATCAATCATCTAAACTCGCAGCACTCAGGTAATCCTCCCACTCGTTCGTTTTTTTTCGCGGATAGTATATATATATGTGTTGTGATTTTTTTGTTGAAACTAGCTAAGATTCTTCGATTGCGAACCCTTTTAACTCGTTTTGGCACCATAATCTTATTTATCATCCCTAGATCTATTAGTTCGACTTGCAATATTGACTAATTTTATGATTTCACTAATTTTTCATCGTTTTCTATAAATCCCCGAGAGGGTTGGGGCGTGTCCATTTGGATGGGTTGCCCTTTTACAGTTGTTACTACTTTATTCACACACAACCATGGCATAGGTGCATGGATTTGGGATCACATCACCATTTTCACCCCCTGCAAACAAAGTTTCACGAGGAGGACTCGCCAGATTTCCCCTCGGCATGTTAAAAATTTTAGATACCCTCTTTTCAGCAAGTAAAAAATTAACTAGTTTTTTCTTCACTACTTATCCTAAACAAATAAAACCACCATTCTTTCTAGAACCTCTACTAGATCCATTGCATCCATCAACATACATATTTGGATCTGAAAGCATCCCTTAAGCCGTATGTTCGATGCTAACATCCTTTACTGATCTATAGAAAATATGATGGTCTGCTAAGCTCTCCATTTAAAAGTCAAACCCCACCAATTATTCATCCTCATCATGAGAAAATGGAACAACATCTGAATTTCTGATTCAATCTCTTGGGTCACTGAACAAACATTAACTCCTTCAAATCCACACCTGGAATAGACAACCTAATGTCGAGTTCCTTCTCTATCTATTGAAACTCAGTTCTTCCTCCACACCTAAAAACATTCTTTGAATGGACCAACTTCTTGTTATGGTAAATTTTCAGTGATTCCAGGGGGGTGGGAGGGCTATCAAGAGGGTTGGGGGGTGTCCAGGGGGGTGTCCAAGGGGGTAGGGTGTGGGGGGTGGTGTCCAGGAGGGGCGGGGGGCTGTCCAGAGGGGTCGGGGGGTGTCCAGGGGGGTTTACAAGGGGGTGGGTGGGTGTGGGGGGCTGTCCAAGGGTGTGGGTGGGTGTTGGGGGGTGTCCAGGGGGGTGTCCAAGGGGGTAGGGGGTGGGGGGTGGTGTTTAGGAGGGGTGGGGGGGCTGTCCAGAGGGTTGGGGGGTGTCCAGGGGGGTGTCCAAGCAGGTCGGGGGTGGGGGGTTGTGTCCAGGAGGGGTGGGGGTGCTTTCTAGAGGGGTCGGGGGCTGTCCAGAGGGGTCGGGGGGTGTCCAGGGTGGTGTCCAAGGGGATGGGTGGGTGTGGGGGGCTGTCCAAGGGGGTGGCGGCCTGTCCAGAGGGGTCGGTGGGGTGTCCAGGGGGGTGTCCAAGGGGGTGGATGGGTGTGGGGGGCTGTCCAAGTGGGTGGCGGCCTCTCTAGAGGGTATTTGGGGTTGTCCGGGTGGGTGGGGGGGCTGTCCAGAGGGTTAGGGGATGTCCAGGGGGGTGTCCAAGGGGGTAGGGGGTGGGGGGTGGTGTCCAGGAGGGGCGGGGGGCTGTCCAGAGGGGTCGGGGGGTGTCCAGGGGGGGTGTTATATCTTACTATATTTTGTTTAAAAAATAATATTCAAGCATATTTTTTTAAATACACATCGATTTGTTTTATATTTCAAAATTGTTTACATTCAAATTATGATTTTTTTCATATAAACATATATTTGTCTTATCTAAAAAATATATATATTTTTGCTATTTGTTATAGGTAATAATGAGTCGAAGTTGGATTACGGCACATCGAATGAGCAATGAATATGAGGAAGGTGTTGATGCCTTTTTGGAATTTGCTAAACGAAATGTTCCAAGTAGTGACATTTTTTTCTGTCCATAGAGAGATAAAAGATCATCTGATTTGTCATGGTTTCAATCTGAGTTACAACCCTTGGATTTGGCATGGCGAAACTGGACAGAATGTCACTGATGATAATGAATCTCAAGATGGTAATTCCGATGGAATTGAAGAAATGATTCGCGATATTGTAGCAGAACAAATTGAGATAGAACCGACAATTGCACGTCTATATGGTGATGCCGAAAAACCATTATATCCTGGTTGTACAGATTTTACGGTTTTGTCGGCGGTGTTAAGATTGATTAACATGAAGGCGAAACATGGATGGAGTGACAGAAGTTTTACAGAGCTGCTACAATTGATGAAAGACATTCTTCCAAAAGATAACGATCTTCCAGATTCACATTATAAGGCCAAAAAAATATTATGCCCGATGGGATTGGGATACAGGAAAATACATGCCTGTCCGAATGACTGCATTATATATAGGAAGGAATATGAATTTCTGAAAGAGTGTCCTAAATGTGGGACATCACGGTATAAGGTGAAAGAAAAATCACAAGCTGATGTAGAGATTACAAAGCTCCCTTCAAAGGTATTTTGGTATCTTTCTATAATTCCTCGTTTCAAACGTTTATTTGCTAATTCACATGATGCAAAAAGGTTAAGATGGCATGCTGATGAGCGGGTATGTGATGGAAAAATACGTCATCCAGCTGATTGTCCACAATGGAAGAAAATTGATGCCTAGTACCCTACATTTGGAAATGAAATTAGAAATCTGAGACTAGGCTTGTGCACAGATGGAATGAATCCATACCGAACCCTCAGTAGCACACATAGTTCATGGCCTGTTTTATTGGTAATTTACAACCTCTCTCCTGAAGTTTGTATGAAGCGCAAATATGTCATGTTGAGTATCATGATCTCTAGTCCAAAGCAACCCGGCAATGATATTGATGTATACTTGTCACCGCTGATTGATGATTTGAAACTGTTATGGGCTGATGGTATTAGGGAGTATGATTCTTATAAAATGGAATATTTTCAACTGCATGCAGTGCTTCTATTCACTATAAATGACTTCCCAGCATATGGAAATTTGTCTGGATACAGTGTTAAAGGGCATAAAGCATGTCCAATTTGCGAACAACAGACGTCATATTGTCAATTGCATCATGGGAGGAAAACAGTGTACATGGGTCATCGAAAGTTTTTGCCTATGGATCACCCTTATAGAAGACTAAAAAAGGCATTCAATGGCTCACAAGAATTTGATACTGCTCCAAAACCTTTATCCCCAGATTTGTATTTTGAGAGGGTGAAAAACCTTGATGTGACATTGGGAAAGACACAGAAATCTGGTAATGATAGACATATTTGGAAGAAAAGGTCAATATTTTTTGAGCTACCATATTGGAGGTATCATGAAGTCAAACATAATATTGATGTCATGCACGTGGAGAAGAATATCTGTGATTCTTTGATCGGAACATTGCTAGATATTAAAGGAAAGACAAAAGATGGGTTGAATGCAAGGTTAGACCTAATATCAATGGGAATACGTTTGGAGTTAGCTCCCACTCCTAAAGGAAGACGAACATTTCTTCCCCCGGCTTGTCATACATTATCGAAGAGGGAGAAAAGTAGCTTCTGTCAGTGTCTTCATGATATCAAAGTGCCTCAAGGTTATTCTTCAAATGTAAAATTTTTTGTCTCATTGAAAGACTTGAAGTTGATAGGTATGAAATCACATGATTGTCACGTTATGATGCAAAAAATTCTACCAGTTGCACTGCGTGGAATATTGCCCATCCGTGTCAGAAAGACTATAATGAGGTTGTGTTATTTTTTCAATTCAATTTGTAACAAGGTGATTGATGTGAATGCTTTGAACATTTTGGAAAAGGATGCAATTTTTATACTTTGTCATTTGGAAATGTATTTTCCTCCAACTTTTTTTGATAGGATGGTGCATTTAATGATTCATCTGGTTCGAGAAATAAAGCTTTGTGGACCTGTATATCTTCGTTGGATGTATCCTTTTGAAAGGTATATGAAAATATTAAAGGGATATGTTAAAAATCCATATCGACCTGAAGCCTCCATTATTGAAAAGTATATTTCTAAGGAGGTAGCAGAGTTTTGTACGAGCTACTTGGGTACGGTGCAACACATAGGGTTGCCTCCATCTCGCCATGAACGGGTTAATAATGAGGGAAAGGGGATTCGTGGCTTGAAAGTCAAATCACTGTCAGCTGAACAGATGAAGAAGTTAGAATCATACATCTTGAATAACATAGCTGATGTTCAACCGTATATCACATTGCATATTAATGAGTTGAAACAATGTCATCCAAAGAAGAAAGAAATGTGGATTTTGAATGAGCACAACAAAACTTTTTTGCCATGGTTTAAAAAGACCTTGCTTGGTAGATCAGATGTATCAGAGACATTAAAATGGATAGTGGGTGGTCCATCTTTAAATGTGATAACATGGTCCACTTATGACATTAATGGCTATACATTTCATACGAAAGCTCAGGACAACAGAAGTGCAGTTCAGAATAGTGGTGTATTGGTGTTTGCAGAAGCAATGCATTTTTCGAGTGCTAAGGACAGAAACCCAATTTCGGCATCAAGTGCATATTATGGAGTGATTGAAGACATATGGGAGGCTGATTACTTTAAAATTAAAGTTCCTGTTTTTAACTGTAAATGGTTTATCGGTAACAACAGTGTCAGACACGATGAATTTGGAATGACACTTGTTAATCTGAATAGATTGGAAGACACAACTGATTCTTTTATAATGGAAACACATGCCAAACAAATTTTCTATGTAGTAGATCAATCAGATATGCAGTGGGCTATTGTTTTACAAGGGGAAAAACAATATGTTGGTGAGGATGAATTTGATGAAGATGCTGATTTATGTGAGATCCCTACTTCCATGGAAAGATTAACAGAACATAATGATGAGTATGTTGAATACATGGTTTGTGCCATAAGGAACGATCACGACGAAGGAATTTGGGAAAACAATCCAACTGTACATTCCTAAAATTACAGGTAACACATGTTTATTTCTTGTTTACATTTAGTTTTTTCATATAATGTTAGATATTGTAAATTTTTTACTTATTAAAACATGTATCAAACCAAAATGATAAAACAATAAAAACCGTAAAGAGGAGAAGTACTGGGCGCACCTGCTGGCCGGTGGTGGATCACCGGTTGGCCGGTGGTCCAGACAGCAAAGCTCTGTCTGGTCCATCGGCCGGCCGGTGATGAGCCAGCGGCCGGCCGGTGGTGATCCAGCGGCCGGCCGGTGGTCCAGACAGAGAGGAAGGCTCTGTCTGGTCCACCGGCCGGCCGGTGGTGAGCCAGCGGCCGACCGGTGGCCCAGACAGAGCAAGGCTGTCTGGTCCACCGGCCGGCCGGTGGTGAGCCACCGGCCGGCCGGTGACACCAGGCAGTGGGCAAGTCTATGCCTGGGTCCTCCGGCTGGCCGATGAGCTCACACCGGCTGACCGGTGGACTCAGTGAGTCCACTTTTCAGCTTTCTTGGGCCAACTCCTTGGCAACCTTTTTCCTATCAACAAAAACACTTGAAAACAAGTTAGAACATAATAAGAGTGATTGTGATCATTAAAATCCAAGAGAGAGGGGTACAACAGACTGTGTTTACCATGTTTATCATTGTTTAACATGCTTACCATATTACCAATGTTTACTATTATGTAATTTAGTACACTTTTCTATTTTCTGATTAAGTAGTATTTTGAATTTGTATATTTGTGAACTAATGTTTGTTTTTTTGATTTGAAGGAAAATGACAGATCAATCAGTTGATCAGCCACATGATTCTGGAGATGAGCATATTGGTCATACATCTGGGGAGGAACATTCACATGCTCCTATTACGAAAAAGAGTTCAAAGGTTGGTAAGCGTGGGTGCACACATTTACCAAAATTATCACTTGCCCGTACGAAGGAGGAGAGGATAGTCGTGGAGTTTCATGATGATGATCTTCCTAGAGGTCCAAATGCTAAAGATTTTAAGGGTTTTGTAGCAAATCAGGCTAAGAGCAAAGTAAGCATTCTCTATGATGATTGGAGAAGTGTGGATAAGGCGATAATTTCTCATCTGTGGGAGACCATTTTGGTAAGATCTTTTGCTATTGTTTGACTGTTCTTTAAATGTTTCTAGTATATATAATATTTTTAACCTCTTTTTTATCAGATGACATTTGATATTCCTGACACTGGAGGAGTCAGGAAGAAATGCTTATCGTTGGCTGCTAGGAGATGGAGGGATTTCAAATCAACCCTCTCATCTGATTTCATTTATGGTCATAGGAGTCGTGAGAATCCATGTCGTATATATCCTTTTATAGATGAAGACACATGGAGACAATTTTTTGAAAGTAGAAGAAAAGAATCATTTTTGGTAAGGGCAATGTAAACTTTTATAAGCTTTCTTATATAAATGATCTTATTATTGTTTTGTTAATGATTACTTATTCTTAATTTACAGCAAACAAGGAAAGCTCATCAAGAGATCCAATCTAAAAATGTATACCCTCATAGTTTATCTCGGGGAGGGTATGCATTATTGGAAGAACAAATGATGGCAGAAAAATTTCAACAACTAAGAGCTGAGTCTTCAAGCTCTGGAGAGGTGGCCCCTCCATCCCCTCCATCTAGACATGAGAAATGGAAAAGAGCTCGGAAGGGCAAAAAAGGACAATATCTTTCGAAAGAATCGAGACTCGTAGTTGAGAGGATTGTAAGATATCTATTTTATTTATTTAAGTTTACTATTTTCGTCATATATTTCCAATCATTATGGAAATGTTCAATTAATTATTACAGGAGTCTCTTGAGGAGCAGAGTTCACAGGGGACATTTACACCATCTGGGAGGGAAGATATTTTATCTGTGGCATTGGGAAAGCCCGAACATCCTGGCCGTGTAAGAGGATATCCGACAGGTGTATCTGTAAGAAAAGTGTTGCCACGTTCCTCAACTTCTAACGTTGAGAGAGTTTATAAAAAAAAATAGAATCCTTGGAGGCTGAAGTCCATAATATTAATGCGACAATGGAGGACAAGATTAGAGCATCGGTGCAGTTTATGTTTGCAGACTTGCAAAGACAATTTCAGGGTGCAGCTCCCACTCCACCTCTCCCAGTAGCTCCCACTCCCCCACCTCAGCCTGCGGACCCCATTTTTGATCCTCCTCCTCCGCCGCAGCTACCTACTTATTATGAGTTGTATGTTGATGATCCTCAACATCATATAGTTGCATATGGGATGGTATATTGTATAGGATATACAGTTCATCATCAACAGTTAGAGGTAGAGAATCAGAGGGTCACTGTATAGGATATTATAGATAGATCAGCTCGGATACCATTACCTACAGATGAGGTGACGACAGTTGGACATAGTATCGGCCATTTTTTACTTTGGCCATCCAGACTTCTTCGACTCATTACCATAGAGGTATGGATGTTATATCTTTTATTTTATATTTTTATTAATGTTTTATCATTTGAAAACTAATATATTTTTCAATTTATTTTTACAGGAATACTTCAAAGGTAAAGAAATACTGTATAGACAACAACAGAGACAGATAGCTATGACATCAGATGCAGATACTAGCAGTCTTGACAAATTGTCAAGATATTCAAATTTGTTGGCGGATCATTATGACTTTACAATGGAAGCTCATGTCTGTGGACGTGAACTAAGTGTGGGGATTATGAAAACTGATATCATGGAGTTTGTCACTGGAGATAAGTTGGGCATCAACGTGGTGCAAATTTTTATCATGTAAGTCTTAACACCTTTTCCTTGCGTTATATTTATTAAAAATGTATACTTATGTCTGCTTTGTATTAGGTATCTGTATAAAATTTGTGAGAGGAATGAGCTGACAGATGTATATGGATTCGTGGACCCACAATTGATTTCCCCTGAAGCATGTGCATTGGATGAGGAACAAAGAATGATTTATATTGCTGATAGATTTGAAAAGAATGTAATCACACAGTGTTGGATGATGCCTTTTTGTGAGAGGTATGAAACACATCCCTCTCAAAGAGTTAATTATCTTTTAACATAAAAAACCACTAACGTTAAATTTCCTTTTATCAGGGATCATTGGATGTTAGGGGTTTTTTGCCCTAGGGAGAAAACACTTTATTGGATATGCTCTCTCCATGATGATGTGCGAGAAAGTTTTAAGAATATATTGGAAACGTAAGTTTCAATTTCACAATAGTTTTATATATTATAATGAATTTTAAATTTACCCCATTCGTATTATTTTCTAACAGGGCATGGGTCCACTTTTGAAAAAGCGCAAAGAAAAGGAATTTCAAGATCAAATATGTACATGCGAAGGTAAATATCCATTTATAATTTGTACATTTTGATTTATTACATAAAAATAATATATTGAATTTACACTCATTCAAACAGAAATGTCATGAGCAACAAGGCATCATCGAATGCGGATATTACATGTTAAGATTTATGTATGAAATAATAACAACTGGGACAGTTCTGAGTTTTGACCTGGTAAGATTTCCTCTTTCTCATAATATTTCAATTTGATTTATTCATTATACACGTTGACTACTATCCTTTTCCTTTGTAGATTTTTGATGACCCTCAACCCTTTATTGCTGAAGATATCAAACACTTATAAGTGGAGTGGTCAAATTATTTTACAGGTTTGATTGACTTTTAGTTGTTTGTAATGTAAAATGCAATTTTGAATATTGTCAATGTAATTGTGTATTTCGTAGTCGTTTAGGTTGGATTTAGTTTTTTTTGAATTTGACAGTGTAAGTTTTGAATGTTATATAAGTGAATGTTTAATTTTTCTCTACTTCTTGTTTTGGTCTACTGTTGATGGTTTTTCTGGTCTGGATTTTGGTATGGGGGGAGAGGTTCCAAGGGGGTGGGTGGGTGTTTGGGGGGTGTCCAAGGGATATGGGAGGGGTGTCCAAGGTGTGTTTGGGGCTGTCCTAGGGGTCGGGGGGGGGGGGGGTGTAAATGAGGGTGGGGGGGGGGGGTGTACAAGGGGTGGGGGGTGTCCAAGGGATATGGGAGGGGTGTCCAAGGTGTGTTTGGGGCTGTCCAAGGGGTCGGTTGGGTGTAAATGAGGGTGGGGGGGGGGGCTGTCCAAGGGGTGGGGGGGGGGGTGTCCAAGTGGTGGGGGGGGGGGTGTCCAAGGGATATAGGAGGGGTGTCCAAGGGGTGTTTGAGGCTGTCCAAGGGGATGGGGGGGGGGGGTTTCCAAGGGGTCGGGGGGGGGGGGTGGGGTTTCCAAGGGGTCGGGGGGGTGTCCAGGGGGTGGGGGGGCTGTCCAGGGGGTGGGGGGGTGTCCAAGGGGTGGGGGGGTGTCCAAGGGATATGGGAGGGGTGTCCAAGGGGTGTTTGGGGCTGTCCTAGTGTTTGGGGGGTGTAAATGAGGGTGGGGGGGCTGTCGAAGGGGTGGGGGGGTGTCCAAGGGGTGGGGGGGTGTCCAAGGGATATGGGAGTGGTGTCCAAGCTGTCTGGGAGTTCTGTCCAAGGGGCCGATTGGGTGTAAATGAGGGTGGGGGGGCTGTCCAAGGGGTGGGGGGTGTCCAAGGGGTGGGGGGGTGTCCAAGGGATATGGGAGGGGTGTCCAAGGGGTGTTTGGGGCTGTCCAAGGGCTCGAGGGGGTGTCCAGGGGTCGGGGGGGGGGGTATCCAAGGGGTCTGGGAGGGATGTCAAGGTGTGGGGGGGTGTCCAATGGGTGTTTGAGGCTGTACTAGGGCTCTTGGGGGTGTAAATGAGGGTGGGTGGGGGGGGGGGCTGTCCAAGGGGTGGGGGGGTGTCCAAGGGGTGGGGGGTGTCCAAGAGATATGGGAGGGGTGTCCAATGGGTGTTTGAGGCTGTACTAGGGGTCGTGGGGGTGTAAATGAGGGTGGGGGGGCTGTCCAAGGGGTGGGGGGGGGGTGTCTAAGGGTTGTGGTGGGGCTCCAATGTGGTGGGGGAGGGCTGGCCAGGTTGTTAGGTGGGTATAGATGAGGGTGGGGTTCAGTTGGGGCTTGGGGGAGGGCTGGCATGGTTATTTTTGTTGTTTGGTTTCTGGTTGCTTTTTGGTGAGAGCAGTGCAGTTATTTTAAAAAAAAAATATCGCTTTCACGTCGGTTATTTTATAACCGACGTGGTAAATAAATCGGTAGGGGTTTATCACGTCGGTTTTTTCGAGACCCGACGTGATAAACCGTTCCCGGGCCTTTTATCACGTCGGTTCTTAATATAACCGACGTGCTAAAAGGCCTGGGAATCGATTTACCACGTCGGTTATTGGATAACCGACCTGCTAAAACGTTTCCCAGGCCTTTTTATCACGTCGGTTATTTAAGAAACCGATGTGATAATAGGCCCGGGGAAGGGTTAATCACGTCGGTTATGTCATAACCGACGTGATAAATGATATCCCAGGCGTTTTATCACGTCGGTTTAGAAATAACCGACGTGATAAACCCCCCCGCGCATATTTAGCACGTCGGTTATTATATAACCGACGTGCTAAACCCCCCCACCCGCGGTTTATCACGGTGGTTATATAATAACCGCCGTTATAAATCCCCATCCCCCATCATTTTTCACATCGGTTATTAATGAACCGACGTGATAAACACCGTGATGTTAGGGATGTTACGTCGGGTTTTAAATAACCGACATAAAAAACATTATTTATAACGTCGTCCGTATTAACGTCGCCTAAAAACCGACGTAAATAATGAAAAATAACCGACGTAAAAAATGTTTTCTGCACTAGTGTAAATTAAAAAATTATAAAAAATATTAGTAAAGTCCATGTACATCAAATCCCCCACACTTAAACCTTTGCACTATTGGAAAAAAAAATCAGAAAGAATACAAAAGTGGACCCGTAGGAAAATCAAAACATCAAAATTTCAAGGTCAAAAATTTTCAATCTATTTTACCCACAAAAAATATCATGCTTTATTTAAAACTCCAATTTTTAAAAACCTTTTTTCTTTCACTCACATTATTTCCAAAACAAGTACGTGCACTCATATATCATATGACCTACCTCGCCATCACTCTTCTCTCTCAAAATATTTGATCAAAGCTATGCTCAATTCTCATACACATGCATGCTTGCCATATGCTTTCCATGATTTTCATATCTCAACTAGTACAAATTAAAAGAAAGCACCAATCTTGAGGACTTTACATTAGGTTGAAATGTCTTTAAGGCTGTGGGACAGTGGGTCAGAATTTTTTTTGACAAATTTTTGCACAAAAGAGGGTAAAATCTTGAAATAAATACATGATAAGTGTTAATCCAAATGTGAACATCAAAATCTTGCTCCCCCACACTTATAATGCTTCTTGTCTCCAAGCATATGAAAATCCAATGTTTTTTAAGGGACACAACCCACTAAAATAGGATGGATAGAAAAATCTAATGAGCATCAACCCCAAACCCATGAAATAAATGTAAGACAATATCCCAAGAAAGGTATACAAGTAGCACGTATGCTGTAGAATTTTAGTGAAAGAAGTTCATATAGAAAACTTTTTAGCTCCTGTAGTAATGGGTCATCACTTTTATAAGTATCCCTAAAAGAGAGGGTTACCACGTAATGGCAACCAATGTACTCATTATTGGAACAAAAAATATTCTATATTCCCATCTAGAAATACATGTAATGAATGTGGCTATTGTGAAAAAATAACACATATGACTAGGATGAGATGATGTTAATCTATGTACATAAAATGACTCACTGCCCATCAAACAACCCTCTCCATGAATAAATCTCTCCCCTACACTTAGATTGAAAATTATCATGCAACTAGTCAAGAAATGGGTAGGGAAGGGTATCAGCTATGGGATCATCCTAAAAGGATTCTTCATAGATTTTAAGGGCTACACGATAGAGAAAATTCATAGGTGGCTTAGTGGGTCAATAAGGCTTAATATCAAATATATGCCTCTGTCATTTTAGTGCAATTTTCAAAATTCCTATCACTTTTATGAAAAAACATGGAAAGTTCTAGAAAACAAAATATGGTCAATATTCACTTAAGAAAAAGAGAAATAGAAGATGATACAAAATGGGTCAAAATCCTTATAGGTATGGAAATAAAATGTTGGACAACACTGATAAGCATGAGTGCAAATAAGTGTCTCAAAAATAAACAAGTTTTTGAAAAACATTTTCGAAGCATAGAATAATATCAACAATCATCTAAGTTACGAGATCAAGGATCAAAGCATTCTAAACAAGAATCACGTGTTCAAAACATCCCATGGATACATGTGTTATGTTCCTGACTATGTTATGAAAAAAATGTAGTATCTTTCATGTGGGTTCATCAATGACAGGAATGTTAGTTTTTTTTTTCATTTTTCAAAATTTTCTTGTTTTTTTGTGTACATGGTGTGTTTGGAAGCATAAAATATAGAAAAAATAAAACACTTCCCTGAGTAAGAGCCGATAGACACGGAGAGGCTATCTATATCTGATGAAGCTCCAAAAATTATGTGCCTGTAAAATCTACACATGGAAAACACATACCCGAATCATATCATAAAGATAACACCAAGGATCATAAAAATGGAAGCAGATATGCTGGAGAATGACAAGTGCACGAAAATTTCAGGAGTAGCTAAAAATGTTCCAAACATACGATGTTTATTTTCTAAAACAAACCAGAACAAATAAAAGAAAAAGATGAAAAACTAGGATATGGGTTTCCTCCCAAGAAGTGCTAAGTTTTATGTATTCAACTAGATGGATAGACAATGGTCAATCATCTTGGTCCATCAGCTCATAACTCCTCTATCTATTGCAAGAAATGGTAGCTATGTTATCGAGATCATGGGGACGTTTGGTGGGATTAACCACGTCAGTAGCATAGTGGTCTTGAATCTAGTGCGGAAGGAATGGAATCTATTATATTCATGGTGGTGACGGCTACTGTAACACCCCGAGCTTCCACGATACGCTTCTCATTCAATAATGCAATAGCTTGCATTGTACGCAACTTCAAGTTCTAAAACACCGCGACTAATCAAAGTAGCCGTTATGAATAGTAATAACCACTTTTTAAAATTATAGAAATTTTATATTTCAAAATGGACTTCATTTTTGAATTCGTAATATCGAAATTATCCTAAGTTGAATTTTTTGTAACTTTCTGAGAACTTCCAATTTTTTTATGAATAGTGAAAAATACTTAAAACAACTTTTTTAATCAAAATAATTTATTGTGATAAATTATACTATTTAGTGGTTTTAAATTATAATTAGAATATATTTTTACCATTTTATCCAATGGTGGTCATTAGAATTAATTTAACATTGAAATTGGACATAAACAATTGCCAATCTTTTGATATAAATTGTTTCTTAAAAACACGCTATTTGTTGTGACAGCGGGAATTAATTATAAAATTAATTAATGCAACTTATATGTTTGGAATTTTTTAAAATAGACATCATTTTTGAATTCGGAATATCAATTATAGCTTAGGGTGAAATTTTGGCATTGTTCTGAAAAACTTCAATTTTTGATGAATAGTGAAACCACTAAGTGGTAGTTAAATAACTGATTTTTCGTTTAAATGAAATATTACCACTTCTGTGATTTGATTTTCAAAAATCCGACATACATGGTTGTCATTAAGAAGTAAAATGTGGTTCAATGAGATTAAAATAATTTTTTGGTGAATAGTAACTTTTAAGTTCTTAATCGCGATTAGAGGTAATTAGTGAAGTTTAAGGTAAAAACAATGTTTTAATAATATGATATGAGCTTGATACTTGTCCTACTCCTATTGGATGAGTCATGGCCGACCAAGACAACCCATGGGTCAACTTGGGGACCCCATGAATCCACTTTGGTTGGAAAATGACATTAATATATATTTATTTAATGTTAAAATTAAATTGACACAAACATGAGTTGTTTTACTAAAACAGTTTTTAAGTGGGGTTACACAAGTCCAAATTTTGACTATAAATATTCATTAGAAAGATAAAAATATTTCCTACATCATAGTATTTTTTTATATAATTTTTAGACATTAAATAAATTAAATTATTTATGACATCATTATGATGCAGCGATGACCTCATTATTTAACGATTTTAATAAAATGAAAAGATAATGTAAAATCCAAGGCTTACACTTGTCCAAAGACTATTGGATGGGTATATTTCGAACCCTTATCACCTTATCCACGAATTATATAAGTGTGGGACCTTTAGAATCCGAAAAGCATTGTGTAATAATGTAACATTTCAATCTTTCCAAAAGTGCCCCTCCTCTCCACTTATAAAAGGCCCCCACCTCTCACACCTTATTCACACGTTCAAGCCATTTGGCTCGGCCAAAATCTTCCCAAATACTCTCACAACTTCCCCCTATTACTCCTAGAAGCCTTACTTTGGGCAGAACTCTTCCCAAGGAAGCCTTTGGCTCAAATCAAAAAGAGTTACCCGATTTTGAGGTAATGTCTTCTCTAATGTTGTTTTATTTTATTTTTCTTCTCCAACCCCCTAAACTCTTTTTATTAATTTCTTTTGTAACAACAAAAGTATCCTCAATATACTAGGATGTTGTTATAATAAGGATTTGATCTACACTTACACACACCTACATCTAATGGTTAAAGAACATACGGTTTCTGTGGATGGCGAATTTCTACCTCACGAAACGATGATTGTTCAACACTCATATAACACCTTCAAAGGTGGCCATTAAGATGTAACTATTTTTATATATGATATATAATATGTTTATGTTTTACTTATGCTTCTGTATTTCTCATTTATGGCATACTTTATGATTTCCATTATGGGTAAAACGCGATAATTTCATTTTAGGAAGTGCGGACTACCGCCCCCTCAAAGTGATTTGAATCGTTAATGCTATATGTGGGATGTATAAAGGATAGAGTAAATGGTATTATACACTATATTATACTGGAATTATATTATACATTTATATCATTATGATTTTGTTCCATTAAATATGAAATTGAAATGAAAGTAGCGTTCATGCGTACGTACGGCTTACCGTCTCCATGAACGGTGCATTTCATTTCTTACCTCTAAATGTTACGTAATATTATAAATGAATGTATATAATGGATATATAAGATATATATGACATCTAAATCATGAATATAATTCTGGAGATAATGGATATTCTACCACATAAACAACTTGTAATTATAAGAAGTTTATTGTTGACTCAAGTACCAAAGATCGACAAAACAACCGTTATTAACTTAAATAATTACATAATGTTCATATCATTGTAATAAGTGATATAATAAGGATAATGAAATTGAAAATGGTTCTTAATAAGGTATATATTAACTCTAGTTTATTATTCAGGAGGTTAAAGAACGGTTGAGTCAAGTCAGACACGAGGTAAGGGAACTTCTTAACCCAACTTCCATTCTTTGGGTTAATCTCCTACTTTCCAATTATGTCATGATATTATTATGTATTATTTTGTATTTTTACTTTATTTATGTGTACCTATAGTGAATACACATAATAGATCTATTTTATTTTAAAAATGATCTTTTTAAGGACTTCGTCTCAATCTCCTTTCATTGAGTCATATTTGGTTTTATACACAACTTTCTTTTATACGGTGTATAAACCCCTTTGACTTTTACGTTTATTCAAAAGGAATATTTTTATAAGAAGAGTTTTACTAAACGACAAAAAGAGAATGTCTTTCTTTCCGTACATATGCGGCGACAACGAATTCTCTGCCGCCGTGACCATTATTTGAGTTTCGGCTTCCTCTACAAGCCATCATTTTTTTAATGAAAAATAAATACAAAGTTTTAACTTTCTTTTATTTTGGTATTGAAAATGGTTTTTAAAGAGTTTTATTTTATCAATGTGTTGTATTGATATCTTGTGATTGAAATGTGGAAATTTTATGTTTCCTTTATGCCTGTTTTATGTGATACGATTATGTTATGGTTTATGATATGTTTAAAACTATTCATATGAGGAATGCATTGGACTTAATAAGTGACGGGTGGAGCCCGCTATAGCTCCTCGATGCATTGGCAGGTCTCATGAGACAAACTAGTGTCTTGGCATGAGGACTTGAAAAAATCTTATTTGTGGTCTTGGCACGAGGCCTTGGCTACGTGGTTATGATAGTCTGGCATTATGCATTCCATCATTATGAAAGTGGTTATTGATATTGCATGTGATTATTCGACCAGTAGAATATCCATGTGAAGAAGTGAATGACATTATCTCATTTTACTTTTTCCATATTATGTTGAAGTTCAAGTTTAAAAGGATTTTGTTTTAGTTATACATCGCCTTAAATGTTAATGTTTATTTATGAAAGCTTCCGCTATATTGTTAACCTTACTGAGCATCCGAGCTCACCCCTTTCAATGTTTTAATATTTTCCAGGATGAGAAGAAGTATTTTATGAATGACCTGTAGGGATAGTCCGAAGAGGATAGAAGTGTGGACTATGGAGACTATGTTATTGTAGTTTTTCACTTTATGATGTAATGTAACGTTTACGAATGTATCTAGTGTTTTCAAGGCTACTAAACTAATAGGTCTTTCGAGACTTGATCTTTTGTGATCATGCCAATGTTACGAAGTAATGCACCGACACTGGGTAGCTGGGGTCAGGGTGTTACAGTTGGTATCAGAGGTAGTTTAGTACTAACCTTGGAAGCTAGATTTAGATAAACTCTGATTAGAGCACATAGCCCGAAGATAGACTTTGAGGATTAGTATAGAATAACTTCCTAGAATTTTGGTATTATAGAGATGTTATGAGTTTTCCGAGCAATACATCCCTGTCTGGATACGAGCAGGTAGAGGCGGCTCTGGCACAGATGTACCTAGGGGTAAAACCCGAAAACACTGCTTTGAGCTAGACTCGAACGGGAACTGGTGCACGACAACGGGCCTTGCTGCACTCTTGGTTACGACACTCCCGGGGGATATGCTTAGGATAATTCCCATTTTCTTTACAAACCACTATGAACGGTTATGAGTATATACTTCCTCAAATAAAACCTTTTTATGATTATGGATTATATCCATAAATAGTTCAATTTATGTTAAGTATTTTACAAGTATGGAATTATGTATTGTGATTCATAAACTAATCTAGTTTATGCCATTGTTTAGAAATGGCGCCTAGTGGAAGGAATGGAAACCGTATCAATGCACGCACTCAATGTAGGGATTTCCCTCCTGCTCAAGATAATTATTGTGGAGCTGGAGATACAACTGGTGCTGATCAACTTTTTACCATACTGGGACAACTCACTCAGGTTATGAATAATAACATTACTCGTATGGAGCACCCTGATCCGCAACGTGGAGGATCAATGTTAGACCGCTTCATGAGGCAACAACCACCAACCTTCAATGGGAGTACAAATCCTATAGTAGCTGAGCAATGGATAAATTCCTTAGAGAAAATATTCCATGCCTTGGGGAGTAGTGAAGGGGAGAAGGTTGTCATGGCCGTTTACCGCCTCACTGGAGATGCCGATCAGTGGTGGTCGCTGATTCAAAACACAAAGGAAGATGATGACGTATTGAATATGGAATGGAGGGAGTTCAAAGAGATTTTCTTAGAAAAATACTTTCCTCGTGACCATCGAGCAGATATGGAAAGGCAATTTCTGAGTCTGAGGCAGAAGGAGGATGAGAATGTCGCAAAGTATGAGGATAACTTTACAAGGTTAGCGAGGCATGCTGCCGATTATATACGTAACCCAAGGAGTAAGATTGATCGTTTCTTTGATGGGTTAAAACCATTTCTCCATCGATCTTTAGTATCACAATCCTTCTCATCATACGAAGATATTGTCTCGTGTGCTATCAAGACAGAAAAGGAATTCTCTAAGTCTTATGAAAACAAAGTAAAGCAAGAGAAGAAGAGAACGGTGGAACAAGAGACAGATAAAGGGAAAAAGGGAAAGAAGGATTTTCCATTATGTGATAATTGTGGGAAGAATCACCCAGGTACTTGTCTAAAAGGAATGGGAGTTTGTTATAAATGTGGAGAAAAGGGTCACCAGGCTCGTGATTGCAAGGGAAAGAAAGAGGCTATCAAAGTTGAATGCTATAATTGTAGAGAAATGGGTCATTATGCAAATGAATGTCCCAAGCGTTAGGGAAACTTACCTCAGAAAAGGCCAAGGGATCAAGGACAATCTTATGCTGTTACTACAGTTGAAGCAGAATAACTAATGTATTGGTGCTTTTGGACTCATGGATTATATTTTGGTTATTAGAATAATGTGATATATATATAAGGATTGTACTGAAGTACTTGTTGATTTCAGTAAGGTTTTAATATGATGAAGGTAATTATATTTTTAGTATGTGACAATAAGAGAAACTTTACTTTGTTTGGGGAATCTGATAAATTGATTTTGGAATTAAGAGACCTTTTAGAGAAAGTCTGGACAGAGGTATTTTGGATAACTATAATGGTTGGAGTGTATTAATTTGATCTTTGGATAGTATTGTTTAAGGTTAAAAAATTTATGAAGATTATTTTTGGAATATTATGATACTATAGTTTTAGGAAAAGGACAACCTGCAGGGTGGGGAATAACCCGTCGCGTCGGACAAAGCTGTAGGAATCGAACCCAGAACCATAGTGCGACAAGCCTTTATTTCCTACCACTAGACTACAGGAAGTCCCTGGTTATTACAAAATAGTTTTACTAATCTAAATGGTATGTGTTAACATTTGGAACCTTATACAATTAGGATAAATAGAATATTTTTGAGTTCCGTTACCATTTGGAGTAAAAGTTGGGTTTGTGGTAAAAATTTATTAACGAATGAAAGTATACATAACAAGTATGTATATTCCCTTACGTTCTTAGTAAATCTCCTAAATAAATTCCTCAACATTATAAAAGGTAACTTAAAACAAAAATGTTGTCGGTTAACTTTTCCAACTGGGGATTCAATGACCGTCTAACCAATCACAAGTTTGTGATTTTCTTGTGGTTAAACTTTCTCCTAATCCTGTTTTCTATAACTCTGCATCAGACCTTGATGGTTTGTTTCTCCTCCATATCCATATTTTCATAGAATCCTAGAATGGTCTATATCGGGTGACCTTTGTACTTATCTTGCTTTCTTTTAATGTTATATATTTATTAACCTTATTTCCGATGTGGGTTTTCCTCAAAGGTATTTTCTCTTTTCAACCTTTTATTTTCAAAGAAAAATTTCAAATTGCGAGGACGCAATTTATTGAAGGAGGGGAGAATGTAACACCCCGAGCTTCCACGATACGCTTCTCATTCAATAATGCAATAGCTTGCATTGTACGAAACTTCGAGTTCTAAAACACCGCGACTAATCAAAGTAGCCGTTATGAATAGTAATAACCACTTTTTAAAATTATAGAAATTTTATATTTCAAAATGGACTTCATTTTTGAATTCGTAATATCGAAATTATCCTAAGTTGAATTTTTTGTAACTTTCTGAGAACTTCCAATTTTTTTATGAATAGTGAAAAATACTTAAAACAACTTTTTTAATAAAAATAATTTATTGTGATAAATTATACTATTTAGTGGTTTTAAAGTATAATTAGAATATATTTTTACCATTTTATCCAATGGTGGTCATTAGAATTAATTTAACATTGAAATTGGACATAAACAATTGCCAATCTTTTGATATAAATTGTTTCTTAAAAACACGCTATTTGTTGTGACAGCGGGAATTAATTATAAAATTAATTAATGCAACTTATATGTTTGGAATTTTTTAAAATAGACATCATTTTTGAATTCGGAATATCAATTATAGCTTAGGGTGAAATTTTGGCATTGTTCTGAAAAACTTCAATTTTTGATGAATAGTGAAACCACTAAGTGGTAGTTAAATAACTGATTTTTCGTTTAAATGAAATATTACCACTTCTGTGATTTGATTTTCAAAAATCCGACATACATGGTTGTCATTAAGAAGTAAAATGTGGTTCAATGAGATTAAAATAATTTTTTGGTGAATAGTAACTTTTAAGTTCTTAATCGCGATTAGAGGTAATTAGTGAAGTTTAAGGTAAAAACAATGTTTTAATAATATGATATGAGCTTGATACTTGTCCTACTCCTATTGGATGAGTCATGGCCAACCAAGACAACCCATGGGTCAACTTGGGGACCCCATGAATCCACTTTGGTTGGAAAATGACATTAATATATATTTATTTAATGTTAAAATTAAATTGACACAAACATGAGTTGTTTTACTAAAACAGTTTTTAAGTGGGGTTACACAAGTCCAAATTTTGACTATAAATATTCATTAGAAAGATAAAAATATTTCCTACATCATAGTATTTTTTTATATAATTTTTAGACATTAAATAAATTAAATTATTTATGACATCATTATGATGCAGCGATGACCTCATTATTTAACGATTTTAATAAAATGAAAAGATAATGTAAAATCCAAGGCTTACACTTGTCCAAATACTATTGGATGGGTAGATTTCGAACCCTTATCACCTTAGCCACGAATTATATAAGTGTGGGACCTTTATAATCCGAAAAGCATTGTGTAATAATGTAACATTTCAATCTTTCCAAAAGTGCCCCTCCTCTCCACTTATAAAAGGCCCCCACCTATCCCACCTTATTCACACCTTCAAGCCATTTGGCTCGGCCAACCTCTGCCCAAATACTCTCCCAACTTCCCCCTCTTACTCCTATAAGCCTCAATTTGGGCAGAACTCTTCCCAAGGAAGCCTTTGGCTCAAATCAAAAAGAGTTACCCGATTTTGAGGTAATGTCTTCTCTAATGTTATTTTGTTTTATTTTTCTTCTCCAACCCCCTAAACTCTTTTTATTAATTTCTTTTGTAAAAACACCAGTATCCTCAATATACTAGTATGTTGTTATAAGATGTATTAGAGCTACACTTACACACACCTACATCTAATGGTTAAAGAACATACGGTTTCTGTGGATGGCGAATTTCTGCCTCACGAAACGATGATTGTTCAACACTCATATAACACCTTCAAAGGTGGCCATTAAGATGTAACTATTTTTATATATGATATATAATATGTTTATGTTTTACTTATGCTTCTTTATTTCTCATTTATGGCATACTTTATGATTTCCATTATGGGTAAAACGCGATAATTTCATTTTAGGAAGTGCGGACTACCGCCCCCTCAAAGTGATTTGAATCGTTAATGCCATATGTGGGATGTATAAAGGATGGAGTAAATGGTATTATACACTATATTATACTGGAATTATATTATACATTTATATCATTATGATTTTGTTCCATTAAATATGAAATTGAAATGAAAGTAGCGTTCATGCGTACGTACGGCTTACCGTCTCCATGAACGGTGCATTTCATTTCTTACCTCTAAATGTTACGTAATATTATAAATGAATGTATATAATGGATATATAAGATATATATGAAATCTAAATCATGAATATAATTCTGGAGATAATGGATATTCTACCACATAAACAACTTGTAATTATAAGAAGTTTATTGTTGACTCAAGTACCAAAGATCGACAAAACAACCGTTATTAACTTAAATAATTACATAATGTTCATATCATTGTAATAAGTGATATAATAAGGATAATGAAATTGAAAATGGTTCTTAATAAGGTATATATTAACTCTAGTTTATTATTCATGAGGTTAAAGAACGGTTGAGTCAAGTCAAACACGAGGTAAGGGAACTTCTTAACCCAACTTCCATTCTTTGGGTTAATCTCCTACTTTCCAATTATGTCATGATATTATTATGTATTATTTTGTATTTTTACTTTCTTTATGTGTACCTATAGTGAATACACATAATAGATCTATTTTATTTTAAAAATGATCTTTTTAAGGACTTCGTCTCAATCTCCTTTCATTGAGTCATATTTGGTTTTATACACAACTTTCTTTTATACGGTGTATAAACCCCTTTGACTTTTACGTTTATTCAAAAGGAATATTTTTATATGAAGCGTTTTACTAAACGACAAAAAGATAATGTTTTTCTTTCCGTACATATGCGACGACAACGACTTCTCTGCCGCCGTGACCATTATTTGAGTTTCGGCTTCCTCTACAAGCCATCATTTTTTTTAATGAAAAATAAATACAAAGTTTTAACTTTCTTTTATTTTGGTATTGAAAATGGTTTTTAAAGAGTTTTATTATATCAATGTGTTGTATTGATATCTTGTGATTGAAATGTGGAAATGTTATGTTTCCTTTATGCCTATTTTATGTGATACGATTATGTTATGGTTTATGATATGTTTAAAACTATTCATATGAGGAATGCATTGGACTTAATAAGTGACGGGTGGAGCCTGCTATAGCTCCTCGATGCATCGACAGGTCTCATGAGACAAACTAGTGTCTTGGCACGAGGCCTTGACAAAATCTTATTTGTGGTCTTGGCACGAGGCCTTGGCTACGTGGTTATGATAGTCTGGCATTATGCATTCCATCATTATGAAAGTGGTTATTGATATTGCATGTGATTATTCGACCAGTAGAATATCCATGTGAAGAAGTGAATGGCATTATCTCATTTTACTTTTGCCATATTATGTTGAAGTTCAAGTTTAAAAGGCTTTTGTTTTAGTTATACATCACCTTAAATGTTAATGTTTATTTATGAAAGCTTCCGCTATATTGTTAACCTTACTGAGCATCCGAGCTCACCCCTTTCAATGTTTTAATATTTTCCAGGATGTGAAGAAGTATTTTATGAATGACCTGCAGGGATAGTCCGAAGAGGATAGAAGTGTGGACTATGGAGACTATGTTATTGTAGTTTTTCACTTTATGATGTAATGTAACGTTTACGAATGTATCTAGTGTTTCCAAGGCTACTAAACTAATCGGTCTTTCGAGACTTGATATTTTGTGATCATGGCAATGTTACGAAGTAATGCACCGACTCTGGGTAGCTGGGGTCGGGGCGTTACAACTACTGAACATGGATATCAAATGAAAGCACCTCAAACTAGTGCTCAACATCAACCAGATGCTGAGTCACCTGTCATATGAGGTCATATGGTGATGGAACATGCACTTTGATGACCATAAAAGAGGCAGAAGAGCTAGAAATTTTGTTTTAACTTCACCCACAAGTAGAGAAAGATATATATAGAAAGAGTAAGAAAATAGAGACCAAGGAAAGCAGAACTAGTCCGGTTGCCTCCCAATCAATGCTAAGTTTAACGTCTTCCACCATACGGATAACCTCTCATTGTAATCAGAATTATTAAATTAAACCTATTGTATCAGAAGTGTGATAAAGTTTTAGGTGTTGACCATTAAACTTAAATGGAGGCATCTTCCCATCTGAAATTTTGACAGCACCATGTGGATAAACAATTGTTACAGTGCAAGGAACCGACTACTTTGACTTGAGTTTTCCTGCCATGATCTGAAGTTGTGAGTTGAAGAGGAGAACTTTTTATCTTGCTAAAAAATTTCTTTGTTGTATCCTTTTATCATGATAGGCTTGAGTTTTATTTTTGTATATTAAAGCATTGTCATACGGTTCTCTCCTCATCTTTTCTAGTTCATTCATCTGTAGAAAACACTTCTCTTGGGCAGTTTTGAAATCAAAATTCAGCTTCTTCATAACACAATAAGCTTTATGTTCTAGTTCTATAGAAATGTTGAAGGTTTTTACAAAGACCAAGTGATACTAGGACATTCTAATAGGTGTCTTTTATGCAGTTCTGTAAGCCCAAAGTGTGTCGTCAAGTTTTGCAGGCCAATCTTTCCTAGATGTACTTACATTTTTCTCTAAAATTCACTTAATCTCTTTGTTTGAAACCTTAGCTTGGCCATTAGTTTGTGGATGCTATGGGGTGCTCATGTAGTGGTTACATCCATGGAGAATCATTAGATTATGAAATAGTGCATTATTGAATTGGGTACCATGGTCATTGATGATTAGCCTTGGAATTCCGAATTGGGTAAAATTGCATTGTTTTAAAAATTTATTGACAAATCAAGTGGTATTTTATGCAAAAAATTTAGCTTCCACCCATTTTGACACATATTCCACATAGACAAGGATGTATGATTTTTCAAAAGATTTAGGAAAAGTAACAATGAAGTCAATTCCCCATATGTAAAAAATTTCAATGCCCAAGATTGAATGTTGTGTAATTTCACACTTCCATCATATACCCCTATTTATTTTTCATTTATCACAATTCATGATGAATTCATGAATATCATGATTCATAGTAGGCCATTATAAACCACATTGTAACACTTTTATGATTGTTTGATGAATTCCATGGTGTCCAACAACTTATCTAGCATGGAACAAGTTCAAAACACTATCAACTTCTTCTTCTAGGATGAATAATATAATCATTCCATCCATACAATCCTTGAAAAGTAATAAATCATCCTAATAGTAATGGTGTGCTTAATTCAAAAATCATTTTCACTTTTCCTTTGAGAAATATAGGTGTACCACACCTGAAGCTAAGTAATTCACAAAATCGGCATACCAAGGTGTTATTGTCTCAATGGCATAGAGTTGTTCATCAGGAAATGTTTCATTGATTAGTTCTGCACTGATTTCACTTGTGTCATGGTTGAGGCATGATAAATGACCAGTAACAAAATTCTCAGTCCCTTTTATTCCCTTGACTTCAATGTCAAATTCCTAAAGTAATAATATCCATTGAACAAGTCTTGGTTTCACATCTTTCTTGGTCATCAGATACTACAAGGCAGAGTTATCTGTATAGATAGTGACTTTGGACAACAACATATGAGATCAAAATTTATCAAAAGTAAAGACAACTGCTAGAAGCTCTTTTTTAGTTGTTGTGTAATTATATTGAGCCTAATTAAAAGTGCGACTAGCATAATATATTGGTCTAAAGATCCTTTCTTTTCTTTGACCCAAGGGAGTACCAACTTCTCAATCACTGACATCACACATTAACTCAAACGGATGCACCCAATCTAGTGAAATCATTATCGGGGCTTCAACCAAACATTGCCTTAATATCATTTTCATGGGTTTAGCCAATGAGATGAGCATGACATGAATTGTAGAGGAATGAATTCCCGCTAGGATTTTATATCTCATTGTGAGGAATGATTTATGATTTTGTGCAAGATGTGAATTTTTTGAAAAAAAATGCAGAGATTGTGTTCAAATGAAAGATTTTGAAAACAAGATATTTGGTGTATTTTGAAAATGGTTTGATTTTCAAAAAGCATGTTGAATGTTTTCAAAAATGGTTGAAAATGGAAAAATATTGTTTTGAAAACAATATTGTAATAATTGCTGTGATATAATTTGCGATTCTAAGCCATTAGTTGCTAGAAAGTGAGATTGACAGAGTTTGTTGTTGGTTTAGAAAATGGAACCTGGTAGGCGTCACTGAAACCAACCCGAAGATGCTGTGGAGAATGTGGTTTCACCTAAACCATGGGTGAACCAAGAGATGGTTTAGAGTATTGTCCAATATTTTCAAGCTGTGGATATGGGGAACCAGAGTAATGAACCAAGGCATGTGGATCATACCACCCAGTTCATGAAGCAGAATCTACCGAACTTCCGGGGTGATGCTGAACCTGAGAAGGTGATGGTGTGGCTAAGTAGGATGAATTGTATCTTCGATTTCATTGACACACCATCATAGCTCAAGGTCCTAGCAATGTATATTCTCAAGGATCTTGCATGCCTGTGGTGAGATTTAATAGTACATGATAAATTGGATGAAGGCCTTACATGGGAGGATTTTGAGGAATTGTTCAACAAACAATTTTATCCTCATACATTCAAGATCCAGAAAATGACATACTTCTTCATCCTGAAAATCTTCTGTCACAGAGTACACAACTAAATTCATGAATTTAGTCAATTTTTCACCAGAGGTTGTGGCAAGTGCATCTTTAAAGGCACGCATCTTCGAATCAGGTCTAAGGCAGAAGATTCGATCAAAGATTACTGTGATCTGTATTACGAATTATATAGAGATGATGAACAGAGAAACAATGGATGAATGTGATATCTTAGGATCAATAAGAGGAGGAATGATGTTACCTATAGGGAATGGTGGGAACTCAATCATTGGGAACAATCAGAAAAGGGACACCTATTTCCAAGGTGGAAGCAGAAATCATAATTAGACGGTGGGATCAGTGAACCTTCCTCCACGACCCTAGATCAAAGAAAGTTGCTTTCAATGTGGTTTTCTTGAACACATAAAGAGAGAGTGTATAACACAACCTAGAGCATGCCATTACTGCAAGAATATGGGGCACCTTTAGCGATATTGTCATAGTGCTCCAAGGTCAGGTGCTCGAGACACTTCTCAGGCATCGCAAGCATTGTATGCTTTGATAGAACGAGGAAAGCAGAATCAATCTCATTAGAAGATCAGAGCTAGCCATGGTGATTCTAGAAATACCATGACTCCTCAACCAGGCCAATCTCAGCAAGAAAACAAGGAGAACAATGTAGCGACGAAGCAATTGTATGAATCTGAGAAGATGATTATCGATGATCAGGATATACCATCTATAGTGAGAGGTATGATTATTTTAAATTCTACCTTTGTGTAAGTGTTGTTTAATACCGGTGTATCAAATTCCTTCATTATTTCTCATGATGTTGACTTGCTATGTTTAAAACTTGAAATGATTCCTTCTATTTTGAAACTGTAAACTTCTCTCAGTGAATGAGAATGTCAAGAATTTGTGTGCAGAGCATGTGTTATAACTATTGATGGAGCTAAGCAAAAATGGTACTTCTCGATGCTGTATATGGATGTCTATGATGTAATCCTAGGTATAGATTTACTGATAATGTTTAAGGCTCAAATATACTGTTATAGGAGAATAATTAGTTTCATGACCGAGGACAACATCAAACATCTCTTTAGAAGAGAGAGTATTGTAAACAAGGATGAAAAGAGATTGTTTACACCAATGGTGGGAACGATATCTTACCTGTTGGTAGAGTTGACTTTAGAATCAATGGAAGAGATCGAGGAAAATAGTTTTCTAACTAATGTGGATCAATTTCCAGATGTCTTTCCCAATAACTTCTCAAGGTTACCACCTCTAAGGGAAGTGGAGTTTATGATTCATCTCCTTACAGGGAGTAGTCCTATTTCCCTTCCATCTTATAGGATGGAACCAATAGAGTTACAGGAATTGAAAGTGCAGTTAGAAGATATAGAAAGAAATGGTTTCATTTGACCAAGTACGTCTCTGAGGGAAACACCAGTTTTGTTCGTGAAGAAGGCAGATGGAACTTTGTGACTATTTGTTAATTATCGTAAGCTTAACCAAGTTACAATAAAGAACATATATCCACTTCCATGCATTGATGATCTATTCAATCAATTAAGGGAATCTAAGCAGTTCTCCAAGATTGACTTGCGATCAGGATATCACCAATTGAGAGTTCAGAGAGAGGATATTCCAAAGACAACTTTTAGAAGTAGATATGACCACTATGAATATATAGTCATGCCTTTCGGTCTAACAAATTCACAAACGGTCTTCATGGAATTGATGAATTAGTTATTTCAACAATATCTAGATTATTTTTTTGTGGTGTTTGTGGACGACATTTTGGTCTATTCAAAGACAAGTTCTAACCATGAGAAACACCTAGAAAAAATGTTACAAATATCGAGAGACATTGTTTGTATGAAAAATTATCAAAGTGTGATTTTTGGATATAATAAGTACTTTTCTTTAGCCATGTCATTTCTAAAATAGGCATTTATGTTGATCATGAAAAGATAGAAGCTGTTATATCATGGCAACCAACAAAGAATTTCTTCGAGATATGAAGTTTTCTTGGTCAAGCTGGTTACTACCGACACTTTGTGCATGATTTCTCATGACTAGCTTCGCCTATGAAAACTATAACAAAGAAGAATTCTCCATTCCAATGGACAGAGGAATGCTATAAGTCTTTATAGGAGTTGAAATTTTGGCTTACATCCGCACCTATCTTGATTTTTCATGAATTAGGACAGGGGTATGTGGTGTACTCTGATGCTTCAGGATCAGGGTTGGGCTGTCTTCTCATGCAAGGAGACCACATGGTTACTTATGGTTTAAGGTAGTTAAGACTGCATGAGAAGAACTACGCAACACACGATTTGGAGTTAGCTGTAGTTTTCCATGATTTGAATACATGGAGACACTATCTCTTTGGTGAGAAATTCACTGTGTTTACGGACCACAAAATATTGAAACACATTTTCTCACAGCAATATTTGAATCTAAGAAAAAAGAGATGGATTAAGTGTCTCTAGATGTTTGACTTTGACTTGATGTATACACCAAGAAAAGGGAATTCAATGGCAGATGCATTGATTAGAAGTTCATATGCTTAGTTAAAAAAAGAATCTTTAGATGAATGGTAGTTGATATCTATCCTAGCCGACATGCACGTGGAACGTGAAGACCGAGGTGATGTTGTGGTTTTCTTTTTAGCTATGCTAGTTCTTGATTTGGTAAAAATTATCAAAGAGGTACAAACATCAGATGCAGAATGTCTGGTTATGAGTTCAAACCTCAATGGTGGGGAGACTATTGAGGGATGAAAACTTAATGGGAGTTCAGTTTTGTGCTTTAGAGATCGGATAGTTGTACCGATGTCTTTTCAGGAACAACTCCTTCATATTTACCACCATTTGAGATGGGATGTACATCTGGGTACACAAAATATGTATAAGGCCTTTAAGACACAATTTTGGTGGAGCGACATGAAAAGAAAGGTGGATGAGTTCATCTCACGGTGCTTAACTTGTCAGCAGGTTAAAGCAGAGCATCAGAGACCAGCAGGAATGTTGCAGTCTTTACCAATCCTTGTGTGGAAATGGGAGCAGATAGCGATGGATTTTGTTATAGGTCTTCCAAGAATGGTTCAGAAACATGATTCCATATGGGTGATAGTGGATCAACTTACCAAGTCAGCCCATTTCATCCCTATTCATGAAAATCAAATGGTGGAGGATCTATCAAAAATCTACATCTGAGAAGTGTTAAAAAGGCATGACATACCAGTTTCAATAGTCTTAGACAGATATATGAGGTTCACATCTCGTTTATGGAAACCCTTATAGCAATCTCTTGGGAATTAGTTGACTATGAGCATAGCGTATCATCCTCAGACGGATATGAAATCCGAGTAGATGATACAAATGTTGGAATAAATGTTGTGGGATTATGTAATGGATTTTGGTGGTTCATGGGAGGATCATATACCCTTAGTGGAGTTCTCATACAATATTAACTACCAGGACTCGATACACATGGATTTGTTTGAAGAATTGTATGGGAATCCTTGTCATTCTCCACTATGCTGGGTGGAAACAGGTGAAACTTTACTAGTTGGGATGAGCCTTGTCCAAGAAACAACTAATAATATCCAGTTGATCAGAAAGAGGACAGAGATAGCTTAGATTCATCATAAATCTTATGCAGATCACCGTAGAAGACCGTTGTCGTTCGCTGTGGGTGATTATATCTTCTTGAGGATATCTCCAAGGATTGGACATCGCCGTTTAGGGAATCATGACAAGTTATCTCCTAGATACATTGGCACTTTCGAGATACTAGAACGGGTTGGGGAGGTGGCATAACGGATGGCATTACCACCATGGTTCAATTCGGTGCATAATGTGTTCCATGCATCTCAGTTGAAAAAGTATCAACCTGATCCTGACCATGTGATCAGATGGGATCACATTGACCTAGAGCCAGATGCTTCATTGATACATATCATGGTATGGATTTTCGATAGGCAAGAGAAATTCTTGTGGGGAAAAAGTATCGGTCTAGTGCGGGTTTTATGGCAGCATGGTTAGATTCAGGAAGAAACTTGGGAACATGAGAAGGAAATGAAAGAGCACTGACCGAAACTCTTTCAGTTGGGTGAGGGTTTTCTACTTTCTGAGGATGAAAAGACCAATGGTAATGATAATATAGTACCCTCAGTTTCTGGTTTGTAACCCTTACTTAATTCTTTTCATGGTTATAAAGTTTAGGGTGATGAAGGGGAGAGTAGGGAGAACTTTGAATGAAGTTTTGAGGAAAAGGGGAAGTTGCACGAGCGACACATGGTTTATCTAACTGTGCAGCCAAACCGTATGTAGTTGGTCATTTTGAGGAAGTGTATCTCACACAGTTAGAGTACGGTTTGGGAGACCGTGCGAGGAGGCTGTGCAAGGGTTTTCCGAGGTAGTGGCTAATGCATGGTTAGCACATAGTTTGTCTAACCATGGGAACTAACCATGCAGGCACTTAAGTGAGATCGTAAAAAAGTGGATCTCACACGTTTTTGCCTCTAAATGGATTTTTTCCCTTCTAAGCAGCCATAACTTGGGATTACTCCCCCTTGAAGGTAGGAGAACCTCTCCCAAGTGTTTTGGAGGCAATCCTAAGGCTTTCCTTGGTGAATCAAAGCTGGATTTTTGAGGTATGTGATCATTCTTCATCGTTCTTGATCAGATTCTTAGATCTACTTAGATATACTTATCCTCTTCTCTCAGTTTCTTAGATCTATGCCCGTTATTGGTAGATTTAAGTGTGTGGATGCCAAATATGATGAGATTTGGTCTTGGTATTTCTAGGAGAAGATATCTAAGGCAAGTTGTTGGAGAATCGACCTGGTTTTCTTGTGAGTTCTTCGTTTGTTGTGATTTTCATCAAAACCTTTGAAGTAAGAGGCTTAAATCTCATCTCATCTTGCTAGAATTGATTGACTTAGTTTCAAATTGGTTTATTTGAATAGGATTGATTATGAAAATCATGGATTAAATCTTCTTTAGTGATTATTTATGGTTTTAGTTAAATTGTGAAATCTTGGTGAATTATTGTGCAAAGTGATTGGATTATGGAATTTAAAATGATGATTTCAAATTATGGATTTTATAGAATTCTTAAATGTTTTTATGAAAATGGGTTTTCAATAAAAAGGATGTTTTATTGAAATGGTTTGGTATTGAAATGACTTCGATGGAATTGTTTTTCAATAAAAAGGTGTTTTTATTGAAAGGGTGTTTTGACACGATCCTTAGGCATATTGGTGTGTGAGTTCATATTGAATTTCTGGGGCTTGGTTGAAATATAACCTTGTTCTCAGTGCCAAAGGTTAAATGGCACATGACATATAAATTTCTTATTTCATACACGGGGCTTGGTTGAAATATGACCTTGTGCTCGGTGCCAAAGGGCTAATGGCACATGGGAAACAATTACCTTGTGACGACTTGATAGATTGACGAGAAACCTCTCATGAGTATGGAATTATCATAACGTAGCATGTATGGTTGGTTTCATGGGTTTGTGGAATGGTTGGGTATGCCAAGAAAGGGATATTGTGAAATGATTTTAATGCTTTTTTAGTTATTTTTTCTAGAAAAATATCTTGCTGGGAAAATTGGTTTCAATTAGCACTTGTATGCTTTTGGTAATGAATGGTTTTGGAAACTTGTTTATATTTAGTTATAAAATATTTTTTGAGAAATTGTTTTATATAAACTATTTTATATAATTGTTTCCAACTCTTCTATCCTAGTGGAGTGAGTAGGGAAGTCATTGGGGAAAACCTACTGAGTTTTATACTCACCCATGGTTTGGAACTTTGGTTCTTTTGCTGATACTATCTTTCGAGGCAAGGGAAAAGGTAACGTTTCCCACATTTTTAGCTCTACCTCGTGATGTTTGAGCTATTTGGAGATTATGAAGCTTGGATCTTGTGGAGCATGGAGTCTTGTGATATTTTGGGAGTCTTGTGTTATTTATACGCTATGTACTTTGATACTTAGTTATTCTTCTGTTGTGGGATATTTTGATGTGGTTTTAAGATACATGAAGTTGTTGAGTTGTCTTTTATTTGTTCATGCATCATATAGTTAATGTTTGGTTATGACTGGTTGGTTTATTGGTTTATTTCCAAAAGGCTAAATTGTCCCCCACTTGTATTTGAAACCCTTCGGCATTTATTACCAGCCTTTGGCGTCTTGGGGACGTCGCTTAAGGCCTATTAATGACTCGTTGTACTCTAAATCCAATGAGAATTGGTAGGTCATTACACAGTCACTGTTATTGTGGTTATCAATTACGCTTTATCATTCTCAAATACTATGGTCCCACCCTTTTTAGGCACTACTTACAATGGGATAACCCACTGGCTATCATAGATAGGAAATATTAAACCAGCATCAAGAATTTTAATAACTTATTTCTTGACTACTTGTTTTACTGGAGGTATTAAGTGTCTTTGTGGTTTCCTACAAGGTTTTGAATTATCTTCCATATGTATTATATGAGTTTAGATGGTAGGACTTATACCTTTTAGATCAGTAATCATCCAACCTATTGCTGAATTCCTTTGCGACAGGACATCGAGCAATATTTTTTCTTGTTCACTCAAAAGATTGGCATTTATGATGACTGGAAAGGTGTTTAAATATCCCAAGTAAATGTATCTTATGTTTGGTGTAAGAGGTTTAAGATCAAGTGTTGGAGGATTTTCAAGCGATGGAGTCAAGGAGGTGAATTCCTGTCAATCTAAAGGTTTGACCATGTTTCTAATGAATTCCACTTACATGATTGATTTAGTAAACTCCTCATTTTCATTTTATAAATCATTGAGATTCCACGTATCGCTAGCTAACTCATCCCATTCTTCAATTGTATCCAAGAAATGACAGTCTGATATAGAGGGTTTTTCTATAGCCTTTAAGACATCAAATGTTATGTTTCCATCCCCAATTCTAAAAATTAATTTTCCCTCTTGGACATCAACCATCACTCTACATGTTTCTAAGAAATGTATCATGATAATGAGTAGTATTTCCTTATCTTCTTCTATATCAAGTACAATGAAATCAACAGGGAAGTAATATTTATCAACCCTGATGAGTACATCCTCTAGAATTCCCCGAGGATTCTTCACTAATTGGTATTCCATTTGCAAGGCGACCCTCATTATATTTAATTCTGTGATGCCCATTTCTTCAAGGACTCCAGATGGCATGAGGTTTACACTAGCTCCAAGGTCGCACAAAGCTCTTCTAAATTGACATCCTCTAATATTGAAAGGAATAGAAAAACTTCCAGGGTCTCTTAGTTTAAGAGGTATGTATTTGGGTATGACTATTAAACATTCCTCATGCATTACGACTGTTCCCACATCATCTATTTTTCTTATTTTTGACAAAATTTCCTTGATAAATTTATCATAGTGGGGAATTTGTGTAATGGATTCTGCAAAAATAATATTTATGTGAATCTTTTTGAATATCTCCATGAATTTTAAAAATTTAGCATCCAACTTCCATTGATTTAGTATTTGTGGGAATGAAGGAGGTGCTTTGTGAGCTTTCATTCTTTCATTGAGTGTCTCTTTTTACTTTTATTTTCTTTCATTTTCAATTTTTGAAAGTTTTTTTGATCTTCCTCCTCTTTAGCTTCAAGTAGGATTGTTTTGTTTATTGAGTCACCATTCTCAGTGGCAGGTGTAGGCATCTCATCTGTTGGTCGAGAATCAGTCATTTTATGCTCTAGTAACTGTGTTCCACTTCGTAATGCGATAACTTTTGACTCTTCTCTTGGGTTAAATCTTGTTCTATCCAGTAGATTTCCCTATTTTCAGTTTTTAATTTGTGTGGCTATATGACCGAGTTTATTTTCAATGTTGTTCATGGATGCTAGCAAGTTTTGGGTGTTTTTTTGTAAGTTTTATGTTGCTTTCTGCAAGTTTTGGGTATTTTTCTGCAAGTCTTGAGTTGCCATCTCTTGTAACTCAAACCTTGATTTTTTTGACATCATTAATTTTTCTATAGTTTCTCCCCAATCTTTTTGAACTTGAATTGTAGGAGGGGCCATGTTTTTTGTTTTCTTTTGATCCTTATATTATTGTTGTTGATGAAATGGTTGTCGGTATTTCTGCCGAGATCCTTGCTCCTGCAATTGCATGGTGGGTATGAAGGAAGATTGAGCAGAGAACCTAGGTGGGCCCATGTTCTGGTTTATTGGCTGAGTAGCCACTGGTTCCTTCCAACCTTGATTTTGGTTATGACTTTACTAGTTTGGGTTGTAATTTTTTTCCTAATTTCCTTTGTTGTAACTAAAAAATTTAGCTTCAGACATATTGTTCTCAGATGTGTTATATGGTCACATGGGATAATCATGAGGTCCATCACAGTGTGGGTAGTATTCAGCTTGAACAACATGGACTAGTTTAGGTAGGCTTACTGACAAGTTTTCAATCCTCTTATTGAGAGATTCAAATTATGCATCCATGAATGTCTGAGAATCAACTTGACACACTCCTACTTTTCTTCTTGAAAAATATTCTGGCCACTAAAAACTATGTTCTGCCATGTGTTGAATTAATGTGTACAGATCTTTAGGATCCATTTCCATGAATGCATTGCTAGTAGCTATGTTTATTGTAGACTTACTCTTTAGTTGAATTCCATAGTAGAAATCTTGCAACTGGTTCACCAACTTCATCCCATGATGAAGAAACCGTCTTAACATGGACTTGAATCTTTCCCAAGATTCTTCTAATGATTCGTATTCACTTTGACAAAAGGACTTGAGGTCTCTCTTGTTTTTAAAATATTGAATTGTTGTGTAATATCGATCAAGAAATTTTCTTCTCAGTAATTCCCAGGTGAAAACTGTTTCTGAGTTAGGACATTCTGACCAGTCCTTTGCTTTCTCTTTCAATGAGAATGGAAATAGTCGCAAGATCAGTGCATCATCGATCGCCCCATTATATTTAAATGTGTCACATACTTAGAGAAATCTATTCACATGCATATAAGGGTCTTCGCTGATCAATCCATGAAATTGTGCATGTTGTTGGAGCAGGTTGATCATAGATGACTTCAATTCAAAGTGCGTCACTTGAATTCTGGGTCTTGTTATTCCTAAGCTGACTCTGACTATGTAGGGTCGCAACTCCTATCTCATAGTAGTCCGAGGACATTGATTATCAGTGTGGTTTTGAAAGTGGGGGTGCACTTGTCCACCGGGAAGTGCTTGAATGTGAGTCTCAATGCTTTCCTCTGATGAACGCATTTGATTTTTGGTCGAGGTACCAATTTGTTCTTTTCCTTTTCTTTGATGTTCAAGTTGTGGATCAAGGGGTGGGTCATTTTTTGATAGATCTGAATTACAAGTGTTCACCATTTAGGCAAACAATGCCTAAAGCAAGTCCTACTTGAAATTTTATTAATGTTAGACATGTGGTTACTCCCCAGAAATAGTGCAAAAAATTATGTATGTGCGTCGCAACACATCTAATTTACATATTTTTATAACCAACTCACTACTATAAAAGTGGCGAGTAGGGTCGAACCACTGAGAGCATGGAATCTAGTTCACTAAAATTATCTCGTTGGACAATGTTTAGACAGAAAAAAGTTGAGGGAATTCCTATTTTTTATTATTATTTAAACAAAAAAAAATTGAGAAATCCAACAAACTAAAGTAAATTGCAATTAAGAAAAATGAAAAACTCTAAACCAAAAAAAAGTGTCAGGGATGCTGAAGTCATAAGAAAACCAACTACGCAGCTATAAAAAATGTTCTTTTATGTGATTAAATATTTATTCTATCTAATTATCATCAGTTTTGAAAATATAAGCATTTTTTAGATGCTCATTTTATATCTCCTAATTTATTTAATTTCTCGTTCTATGGCATTATAAATAAATTAGGAGACTCATTTAAGTACCGAACTAAATGGAGAAATGACACAACCTATTTCTCATAAAGCCGTGCCACCAATTTGCACTACAATCGGTCAACATGATTTACCTTCTTAGACCGTCGAATCAACTTATTATTAAAATTTCTAGTTTCAATTTCCGAAATTAATTCAAAGCAAAAATAATTTAAATAGATAAAAATTCAATTAAAATAAATTCAACTGACAATTAATCACAAAATGAAAACATCACATGACATGTGCAAAAACTTTAATTACTCGATCAACATCTTGACAGAAATAAAGTTACCCCAATATGACAACTAAAAAAATGAATGTGGTAATGAGATAATAAGTCATGAAAAATAATATTGCGTTACTAAAGGAAGTAATCAGCTCAGTTTTCACTCTTGTTGCATGAAGAAACACACAAAGAATCAATCTCTTAATGAAAATGATCCCTCTGCACACACATCAATGTCGTCACTCCTGAACTACCATTGTGAAATCTAGATAGACAGAGGGAGAAGCATTCGGTGTATACGGTGAAGTACGCGCTGCTTCCTAGTTTGGCGCGAGGAGGAGGCAACTTGAGTGTGGGAGGCACGCCTTATGGTGGTGATGTGGATATGCGGTGTGGCTACTTCTGGTGGTGGTCTGGTGTGCTGGAGGAAGGTGGGTGTGAGATGGGAGGGGTAGGGGAGCGAGTGGTGGGGTGAGAGAGTAGGGAGAAGGAATGGGGATGGGGAGGTAAGCTTTGTGGAAGGCGGGTCCGCCAGACATGGGGAGAGGGGATGGTGAGTGGGGCGCGTGAGTAGCGGTAGGGGGTGGGGAGGGTGAGTGGGGCGATCAGGAGAGAAGTGAAGGGGGAGAAGAGGGTGAGTGGGGCGAGTGGGAGAGACGTGCAGGGGGAGGGGAGCGGGTAGTTGGGGCTGGGGCCACTGGGTAAGGAGGGGGCATGGTAGATTGAAGAGAGAAGGCAGGGGGTTGGGGAAATAAGGGTGGTGGGCGAGTGAAGAGAGAAGGCGGCAGGGTGAGGGAAAAGGGGAGGGGAGTGCGATGAGGAGATAGGGAGGAGTCATGGGGAACAGGTCAAGGAAAGTAGGCGGGGAGAGGAAAAAAACAAAATGAAAAACAAAAATTCAAAATATAAAAATCAAATTTAAAAATTAAAAATAATATTAAAAATTAAAAAATTAAAAATCTAATTATCTAAAAAGCTAAAAAATAATAATAAAATAATAATAATAATATTGATAAATTAATAATAATAAAAGTAGTAATAATAAAAAGTATAATTATATAAATATATATATTATACTTACAAGTTAAATTAATATAATTAATTAATAAGCTAATAATAATAATAATAATAACTAATATTAATTAAACTAAAAAATAAAATATTAAACGTTAATAAAGTAAAAATTAATAAAAACTAAAAAATGAAAATAAATAACTAGTATTAATATAAAATTAACTAAAAACTATAAAAATAACTAAAATATTAAAAAATATAAAAAAGAAACTAAAAACACAAGAAGAAATTAGAAAATTAATTAAAACTAAATTAAAAAATTATTAAAAATGTTAGTAAAATCCATGTAAATCAGTAATAGTACTAATTAATATAGGTTCTAGTCATTCCTTTATTTCCACCTATCTGGTTTGAGACTTAAAGATCTTGGTTGAGCCCTGGCTCGACCCATGCACTTAGAAACTACTACTGGAGATGAATCAGTGATCACACACTTGTGTTGATAATGTGACCCGACTCTAAGTGGCAAGATTTTTTATTGGGATCTGTTTATAGTAGCAATGAGGTCTTACGACGACATCTTAGGTATGTACTGGTTATCTATTGTAACATCCCAAGTATTTATAGAAAAATACATTTTCAAATCTATAATATTTTTGAGTTTAATATTAATTTTAGTTTAAAGGGGACACTATGTATGATAGCGTACCTGACACGCAACAAAAAGTTTCGGTGAAATCTTACGTGGCACATAACACCAAGTTATACCGAAAAATAATACAATAATAATATTATTATTTTAAATGGTAGTTAAGGCCTAGCCGTTGTATTGGATGAAATGAAATGAATTATATGTATTATGATTTTACATATTTGTAAAATGTTTTTTACATTTATCCAATGAATTTTAGAGGCTTAAAATGAGAATGAATCCAATTTTAACCATAAAATACCCTAATATTTTTAGAAGGTCGTTTTACAACCTTTTCATGACGAACCCTCTTTAAATCTAGTTTTTGTCACTTTTATATGTTATATTTGACAAAATAAACTTCTTCTATAGAATTAGGACATCAGAATTTACTGTGGCTAATTTTTTGGTAATTTTCTGATAAAGTTCATTTTTAATGAATAGTGAAAAATACCGCATTTTAAGTCAATAATGCCTTTTCATAAAATTTATTTGTATAGTTAGATTATATTTTTATTGGTTTTAAAGTGTAATTGTATTATGTTTTTATTATTTAATTCAATTTTGTTCATTAACAATAATTTTACATTTAAATTGGACATAAACACATGTTAATCTTTCGATAGTTTTTATTTCTTAAAAACCCGCTTTCTAGTTTTGACAATGAGAATTAATTTTAAATTAATTAATGAAAATCATGTGTTTTGAATTTGGAAAAATGGATTCCATATTTGGAATCATAAGGTCCAAATTATGTAAATAGGTACCTTTTATTTTTGTATATTATGAATTGTAACTTCAATTTTTTTTATTTACCATGGTTAAAGGGTAAATTAGGTAAATAAGGGTAAAAATAATATTATAATAATATTAAAATACCCTAAAATGTGTCTTAATATTATTGGATGAGTCATGGGCGACCAAAAGAATCCTTAGGACCAACTTTTGGCATTTGGGAGCCACTTGGGAGTGAAAATGACATGTTATAATAATTAATTTAAAGTAAAAGGGAAATATAACCTAAACATGTACCTTTTTACTAAAACAATTTTAAGGTGGGGTTATATAGGTGATCTATTTGACTATAAATATTTATCAGAAAGATAAAAATATTTCCTACATCATGGTATTTTATTTATAATTTTTATATATTATATAAATAAATTTAATTATGACATAATGATGATGCAATGATTGCTTCATTAATAAAGGATTCAAATAAATGATATTATAAATATTAAAATAAATGTAATTTGAATATTTTTCTGCCATCCACAAATTTTATAGATTATTACGACATGTCAGATTTTATTTAATGCTTTTGGTTCAAAGGAATCAAGTTTTTATGACTTTAACAAAAATCAATTACTAAATAGTATCAAAATTGACATAAATGAGTTTTAAAACAAATAATATTTTATTAAATGATATAATAGTCCTAAAAATTTAATATTATGAAAAATAACTTAAATAATGTTAAAAATGTCATTAGTGATCCACTTATAGTTTTATTGTCATTTTATAGTAACTATAGTAACCATATATTGTGAAAATACAAGAAGACATGGTAAGAGTTAATGTTTTGAACTAAGGGTTAATGTTAAAAGATAAGGTTCATTTTGTGGCCCAAACTTTATAAAACCTATTGGTTGAGAGGATTTCGACCCATACTCATATTATACTCTAAATATATAACATTTTGTAACTATTATAATTTGAAAATAAATTTATAATAAAATAATATTTCAAGACTTTCCTAAAGTGCCCCTCCTCCCTCTTATAAAAGGCCACCACCTCTACCCACTTACTCACACCTCTAAATCCACTTGGATCATCCATTTTATTCTCAAATAATCTGAAAACATCCCTCTATTCCTCCCAGAGGCCAAAATTTGGGTAGAAATCCATCTTAAGGAGACCTTTTGTGAAAATCAAAAGGAGATACTTGAAAAAGAGGTATTTGTTTTATCATCTCTTTCAAAATTCTTTTCTACTTATACTTTATATTATTATGTAGTTTGCATTATAATGTAATAAATAAAATATCTTCTATATTCTGATTTGTTATTATAATTATGGTACAACCTTATACCTCCTTTTATCCATCCTACAAATAATAATATCACCATGCGTGCGTACGTACGACTTACTGTCTCTACGCCATGGTGTAATTTTTTATTCAACAAGAATTAATTTGGATGGGTATAATTATGATTTTAATGGATTTAAATAATGAATATAACATTATAATTATTCTGTATAATTAATATACCATCCAATTCTATACCGTTTAACCATTAAGTGAATGATATCATTGCTTGTGCGTACGTACAACCTACCGTCTCCACGATGCGATGCGATTCATTTTACACGATCTTAGTTAAACCATGATTATATACATGAATGGAATTAATTAATATTATATATATTATATTTATATTGACTCTATGGTTCTATAATTTTTATTTACAACATATCTTTATGTTTTCCATAATGTGTAATACGATAATTTCATTTGAGGAAGTGTGGACTACCACCCCCTCAAAGTGATATTAATCATTCATGCCATACATAGAATGTATAAATGATGGATCTAATGAACTTATGTAACATATATAACATAGATATTATACTATAATTATAATTTACCTATGTATTATTTAGTTTCTATTCCTTTAATATGACAAATAAATGAAAGTAGTGTTCATGCGTACGTATGACCTACCATCTCTATGAACGGTGCATTTCATTTCTTATCTACAAATGTTATAAAATATTATAAATAAATATATAATGGATATATATGATATTTAAATCATGAATACTATTTTGGAGATGATGGACTTATGACCACATGGACTAGTGACATCATACCATGTTCATTTTTGACTCAAGAACCGATTATCAACAAAACGTCTGACATGAACTAAAATAATTAACTAATTATTATAAAATGGTTATAAGTGATGTAATGGGAATAATAAACATAAAAAAGGTTCTGAAGAAATTATAAATTAACCTAATTTTATTATTCGAGAAGATAAACAACGAACAAGACAAGTTGAACTCAAGGTAAAAAACTTCATATCAATCTTCTTTCATTGAGGAATATTTTGATTTATATACAGCCATATTTTATAAGGTGTATAATAAAACCATTTTACTTTTAATTTCATTCAGTGTTTATCAAAAGGGAATCTTTTTTTATGAAGCATTTTACTAAATGACAAAAGGAATGTTTCTTTTTAACATACGCAGTGACAACGACCTTTCTACCTCTGTGAGTATTATTTGATATCTGGATTCCTCTACAAGTCATAATGTATTTAAAAATAAAAGTAAATAACATATTTAGGTATTTTGGTTTTGAAAATGGTTTTGAGAATGAATTTATTATATTAATGTTTTGAAATGATGTCTTACGATTGAAATGTGAAAATGTTATTTTTACTTTATGCTTGTTCATGTGTTATTATTATGTTATGGTTATTGGGAATTGCTTATGTATATGGGTGGTTTCGTAATAAACTAAGGGAGAGTGAGTTCGTGATAGCTCTCCAATGCATTGTGTAACGTGACAGAGGTAAATGTTAAGGTTTCTCCTAAGAGATTTAGGGAATATACGGTGATGGGGATTCCAAACATAACTATGAAGGTTACTCCCTATGTAGCTGTGAAATCTACAATGTAATTATGTTATGGATTTCATAAGTTACCATTATGATTTATGATTTCTATGATTTATTCAAAAATCTCATTATTTAACGAGGTATGTTAAAGAGATTATGTTTTATGAGGGAAAAGTATGACTTCATTGATTTGTATGTATTCATGGAATAATGTATTCTTTCCTTATTTTATATCCCTTACTGAGCTTTTGATGCTCATACCAAATCATTGAAATGTTTTTCACAGGGTATAAAAAAGGCTAAGAGAAAGGAAGAATTCAAGAAGATTTTTATCAAGAAAATAATTCTTGTTTTATTTAAGAAGTTTTATTATTGTGATTTTTTGGATATATTAGAAGTGTCAACTTTGTAATATTTGAGATGTAATGTATTAATAATGGCCTAATTATTTTAAAACTCTAAACTTGAAAAGATCCTCGATGTGAATTAAAGTCAAATTATTAACTCATCTCAAGATTATGTAATTTTTTAAGGATGGGGCCTTATATCTACAGTTCATGCCTAGATTGACTGTTACAGGCATAGGATGTGGTGTGTCTATAGTGACTGGACTAGTTTTTTTTGTGGGTGAAAATGGAATATAGATAGTACAGGATATAGTCACGCATAAGAGGGAACATCTGATTACTCAACAGTTAGCTAGCATGACCCATTGGTGCAGTGGATGTTACGAGTTTCCAGTTTCCTGTAGTGGTGGTGGAGTATGAGGAAATATTCCCTGAGGATGTTCAAGTTTACCTCCACACCAAGAGATAGACTTTTTCATTGGCATATACCCCAGAATTACATGAATATCTGCTCCAACATATTGGATGGATCCTGTAGAGCTTTGTGAACTAATGGTGCAGTTGGAAGACTTGTAGAGGAAGGGATTTGTTAGACCCAATGTTTCACCCTGATAATCCCCAGTTTTGATTGCCAAGAAGGTGGATTGGAGCTTGAGGTTATGTGTGGATTACTAGATATTGAATCAAGTGATTATAAAGAACAAGTATTGATCGCATAATGATTCTCTATTCATTTCCACCCTTACACCACTATTTTAAACTGATTTTGTATTGAAATTTCCAAATATAATAACAAATTGAACTTCATGTTATATTAAATGATTTCATTTTTATCATTATTAAATAGATAAATTTAACTTGTTTCAGTATTTACATTGTAGGAGGAGGTGATTTGGAGGGCCCGAGATAAAATCCAAGTAAAACGGGCCAAACCATGCAAGAGGCCAAGCACACTTGGGAAGTTCAATTTATACTATGGATAATATGTGAATCCAATTGAGCTAAGAAATGGTGTACATGTCCAAAACCGTATAGGATACATTTCTCAAGAAGACCATGGATCCTAATTCATCCATTTGGAGGCCCAAAAGAGGTCTATATTGTGAATAAATTCCGGGTGGGTCAAATTGGACCACCCTTCAGTATTTGGGCCATAACCTGAGCCTCAGAACTCCAATTGGTCCGATCCTACCTCCATTGGAAAAATAACTCAAAGACCCACCTCTCCACCAAAATTAAAGAATTTTTCAGGTGTTTTGGTTAGTAAAATATCTGGATAAAGAAGGAGGAAGAAGTATGCCATGAATAGCCACCTAGTCCCTTAGGCACTTGACTTATTTTGTAGAAAGAGTGATGTATTTGTCTATAAAATCACCCCTCACCCTCATTATATTATGTTTCACGACCAGGGTTAAGTGGGAGTTGAACTTGAGAGATATATTCACCCATTTTAGTTCTATTAGACCTCATGAACTTCTAAGCCACTTAGTGAACAACTTGAGGGGTGTCCTTTGTTGTAATCCCGAGCTCCATGCTTGTAATCTTCATAAGGTAATTGAATTTCCAAGTTTGTTGTCTGTTGTTATTAATTTCTAAATTATGAATTTTTATTTATTATTGTATGATCAAATAAAAATAAAAGGAAAATTAATCCTCACACTTTCATGCATAACCCAGATCTTGTGACGATTTGAGCGTGTTCGTTTGTTTTCTCTCCCCTTCCCTTTCATGAGTATGCAGATAGATCACACCAGTTGATAAAATCTAGAATCTATAACCCATGAATATGCATGATTTTTGTCTTGTGGAAATATTAAAATTGAAACAAATCTAGTCATCTCATCATGTTGTTGATGTGATGCCTTGATTGAGTTTCGTTTTTACATTGATTCAATAGTGTTGATTTTTGAGCGGTCACTGATAATCAATATCATTGGTTGATAAAATCACAGGTTGTAACCTAGTAAGTAATCACATACCACACTGGTTTCATCATGTATAAAATCAAGGAATCAATGATCCTTCCCATTCCCTTGAGAGCGATGATGGATTTAGCATCAAGGGACACTTACCCGGGTTGATCATGATTTCTCCAACAAGTTTCTCTCACTTAGTAATATAGTTTCAATTTCTGTTTTTAAATAAAAAAAATCCAAGATTTATAAAACCTCATTCCACTTTTTTTTTTAAAATAAAAAACTTCTTTTGGAATCAATGATCTAAGTATCTGTCGAGAGATGACTTAGGGTTCCTGCTATACTGTAGAAATTCCAGTTAAAACTAAACAACTAATTTGACGTGCTCAACAACACAATCAAAATTTGACTCCATTGTCGGGGATCCAAAATCATTTTTCCTTTTAATATTTTATTTTCTTTTTTTTATTCCCTTTAAACACCCCTTCCCTTTTGGTTATTTTTTTGTGTTTTTGTTTGTTTTTGTGTTTTTTATTCTCTGTCTTTCTCTCTCTCTTCTTTTTCCTCTCTAATTCTATGACATAACATTCTATTTTCTTTTATCATTTAATTATTCTTATGTATTTTTATTTTATCCACCATCCATCATAAAAAACAAACAAACAAACAATCTTCACAACTTATTTTCATGACTTTATTAGGAAAAGAAAAACAGTTTGAAATAGACCCTAAAATTAAAAAGAAACTTCACTCACAAATTAGGTCATCCAAAGCAGGACAATCAAGAAAAATAGGGGAAACCATTACCGAACCTCAATTGGTCCCAAACCAATCAAAAATTGAACCAAATCAAAACCAAGAAAACATGGCTGCAAATAACTAGACCTTAAAGGAACTGACCACCCTGGATGTGGAGTACCAACCTTCGTACATCAAATATCCTGAGGAAACAGCCAACTTTGAGATGAGATCAGGGCTCATCCACCTCCTTCCAAAATTCCATGGTCTTCTTGGTGTGGACCCTCACAAACATCTTAAAGAGTTTCACATAGTATGCTCCCCCATAAAACCCCAAAATGTGTCTGAGGACCTAATTAAGTTTAGTACCTTCCCTTTATCCCTTGATGGTGTAGCCAAAGACTGAATATACTATCTTCCTTCCACAATTGGGGGCTGGAATGACCTAAAAAGGCTCTTTCTAGAGAAGTTATTTCCTGCCTTCCAAACTGCATCAATTTGAAAAGAAATCTATGGCATTAGGTAATCTCAAGGGGAGAACCTTCATGAATACTGGGAGATATTCAAAAGACTTTGCTCAAGCTAGCCCCACCACCAGATTAGTGAACAAATTTTATTCCAGTACTTCTATGAGGGACTTATCTTCATGGATCATGGAATGATTGATATTGTAGATGGTGGTGCCCTCGTTGATAAAACTTCTTCCAACGCTCATGAATTAATAGACAACATGGATCAAAACACACAACAATTTGGTACATGAGCAATTGCACCAACTCGAGGAGTTCATGAGGTAAGTCATTCATCCCAAGAACAAAAGGTTGATAATAAACTTGATGAGATGCATACCCTTCTAAGGCAATTAGCTCAAGCACATGGCAACTCACACTCTTCTTCAGTTCTATTACACTGTGGTATTTGTTCTTACAATACTCATTTTTCTGATGAGTGTCCACAACTTCAAGATTCACCCGAGTCTTGTGTTGCAGTATTCCTAGGGCATCCATTCTAACCACTACAGGAAAAATGGCTATATGCGACGCGTCAGGGGCCCGTCGCAAATAATAGATATTTGCGATGGGGGGGGGAGGGGGTAAGGACCCATAGAAAAAGGTTTGGCGTGAAATGCACGCCAAGCTACGGGCAAGGGCATTTGCGACGAGTTCCTATTCCTATCGCAAATGCCCGATGGTGGTTTTTAGTATTTGCAACGAGATACTTTTCCCGTCGCAAATAGTATGTCGGCAGGTACCCATTTACGATGGGGCCCGTCGCAAATAACTTTTTTTTGACCGACTGTAATTAATGCAGACAGTGGGCATTTGCAACGGGTCCCGTTGCAAATGCCACTATTTGCGACGGGTTTACCGTCGCAAATAATCTAACCTATATATATATCCCCATTCGTTTTTCCTCTCATTCTACTTCTTTCTCAACTTCTCTCTCTATCACTTTTGAAAAATTTTCTTCTAAAATTTTTCATAGATTTAACTTTTAAATCGGAGCATAATTCGTGGCTTTTATACTCTTAAAGCTTCAATTTCAAGGTATTTATCTATTTTTTTATTGTTTAGTTAATTTAATTTAATTTATATTATATATAATTTTTGTTAATTAGATGCAATTAAATTAAATTAGAGTTAGATATTTGTCTTTTTAGTATTTATTTTTATGAATAATTATGTCTAAGTGTTAATTAAAAATAATTGGTAATAAATTGTAATAAATTGTAATAATTAGTAATAAATTTTAATAATTAGTAATAAATTGAAATAATTAGTAATAAATCGAAATAATTAGTAATAAATTGAAATAATTAGTAATAAATTGAAATAATTAGTAATAAATTGGAACAATTAGTAATTATTAGGATTAATTAGCAATAATTAGGATTAATTAGTAATAGTTAGTGTTAATTAGTAGTAATTAATAATAATTAGTATTAATGAGTATTAATCAGTATTAATCAGTATTAATTACTATTAATTAATAATAAATTGTAATAATTAGTAATAAATTGTAATAAAGGCAATTAATTGTAATATTTAGTAATAAATTGTAATAATTTGTAATAATTAGTAATAAATTGTAATAATTAGTAATAAATAGTAACAATTAGTAATAAATTGTAATAATTTGTAACAACTAGTAATAATTTGTAATAATTAGAAATAATTAGTAATAATTTGTAATAATTAGTAATCGTTAGTAATAGTTAGTAATAGTTAGTAATAATTAGTAATAATTAGTAATAATTTGTAGTAATTTGTAATAATTTGTAATAATTATTAATAATTAGTAATAATTAGAAATGATTAGAAATAATTAGAAATAATTATAAATAATTAGAAATAATAAGTAATAATTAGTAATAATTAGTAATAATTAGTAATAATTAGTAATATTTCAAATTAATTAGAAATAATTAGAAATAATTAGAAATAATTAGTATTAAATAGTAATAAATTATAATAATTAGTAATAAATTAGAATAATTAGTAATAGATTGTAATTACGAGTAATAAATTGTAATAATTAGTAATAATTATTAATAAATTGTAATAAATTTTAAAAAATTGTAATAAATTGTAATAATTTGTAATAATTTGTAATAATTAGAAATAATTTGTAATAATTAGTATTAATTTGTAATAATTAGTAATAAATTATAATAATTCGTAATAATTAGTAATAAATTATAATAATTAGTAGTAAATTATAATTATTAGTCATAAATTATAATAATTAGTAATAAGTTATAATAATTAGTAATAATTAGTAGTAATTAGTAATAATTAGTAATAATTAGTAATAAATTGTAATAATTAGCAATAAATCGTAATAATTAGTAATAACTATAATAATTAGTAATAATTAGTAATAATTAGAAATATTTTGTAATAAATAGTAACAATTTGTAATAATTAGTAACAATTAGAAATAATTTGTAATAATTAGAAATATTTAGTAATAATTAGAAATATTTAGTAATAAATAGTAATAATTAGAAAAAATTGTAATAATTAGTATCAATTAGTAATAATGAGTAATAAATTGTAATAATTAGTAATAATTATGATTAATTAGTAATAATTAGGATTAATTAGTAATAATTAGCAATAATTAGGATTAATTAGTAATAATTTGTAATAATTTGTAATAATTATGATTAATTAGTAATAATTAGGATTAATTAGTAATAATTAGGATTAATTAGGATTAATTAGTAACAATTAGTAATAATTAGTAACAATTAGTAACAATTAGTAACAATTAGTAACAATTAGTAACAATTAATAACATTTAGCTATAATTAGTATTAATTAGTAAAAATTAGTAAGAATTAATAACAATTAGTAAAAATTTGGATTAATTAGCAATAATTAGGATTAATTAGTAATAAATTGGAATAAATTTGCGTACATTGATAAACTGTCACAATTTCCAGCAGATTGGTGGCATTCCTTTTGATCGATGACTTAGCTCCTTATAACTTTCTCCCACTGAAATTAGTATAAAAAATATGCCTAGAAATACGTCAGAGCAGATTTTTTTATAGTGATTTGAGTCGAAGAAAGTTGCAAGGAGGTGAGCCATCAGACAAAAGAGGCTCTTTTGCCCAAAGAGTAATCTCCTTAGAACTTTTCTGACTGAAATCACTATAAAAAGTATGCTTTGATGTACGAATATCAATTTTCATATGCACGAGCATGGAGACCAGTGCGGTGAGGCCTTCCTGCTCTCCATCCTCCGACATACAAAAATAGTTATTTGTACATCGAGCAGACTTTTCATAGTGTTTTTTGTCATAGAAAGTTGGAAGGGGATGAGTCGTCGGGTAAAAGTGCTGCCACAAATCTATTTGAAATTGTGCCGCTGATAATTAAGAATAATTAGTAAAAAATACCTGTAATAAATAATAATGAGTGGTAATTAGTATAAATTTTTAAAATGAGTGTAGATTATTAGAAAATCTTAAAAACAGTATAAATAACTATAAAATAATAGAAATTATTATAAATTTCTATAAAAGTGAATTTAATTGTCTTCTATATTTTGGATAGTGTTTATATTATATCTAATTATACAAAATAACTAATTATTTCATATTTTTTTTTGAAAAATATGGAATAAGGAAGTCAACAAAATTCATTATTAGATGATCATGTTTGGATATATCAATGTAGAAATCCAAATAGTTTTGGTTTAAATCCTATATATATTGAGGGTGTTTAAGTTTTCTTATCATTTGCATCATCAAAACTAAAATTTGTTTCAAAAGGGACAATTAAATGTCCTTTTAAAAAATGTGCTCTGATGATGTATGACATATTTGAAAATGTTGGTGGCCATTTATTATGTTTTGGTTTTCAACCAAATTATGTTTTTTGGTATCAACATGGTGAACATAGTTCCAAAGAAGATACTAATAATTTGGTTCTCGATCCAGTACGGTTTCAAAATTTAGTACATGATGTGGCTGGTCCATATTTTCAACAAGCTGAAACTTAGGATGATATTGATTTAACTCCTAAGTTAGAACCATCTCATTTATATGAGATGTTGAGGTCCGATGAGGATTCCTTATATACTGGTTGCAAGATAATCAAGTCTGAAGCATTTTCTAAATTTATGGCTATTAAATCAAATAATGGAATGACAAATAGTTTTTTTGATCAGATATTTGCTTTGTTAAAAACCCTACTACCTGAAGGAAGTGTGTTTCCTACAAATTTTTATGAGAGAAAAAGGCTGGTTCGTAATATGGGTCTAGGTTATGAGAAAATTCATGCATGTTTAAATGACTGCATCTTATATTATGGTGAAAATGAGTTATTGTATAGTTGTCCTACATGTGGATAATCAAGGTATAGAGAAACTTAACTAGGGAAGTCTGGATTTATTCTTGTAAAACAATTGAGATATTTCTCGCTCACACCCATATTGCAGCATTTATTTATGTCTCAAAACACAACGTCATTCATGTCATGACACAAAACAAACCTTTCAACTGGTAAAAGCTAAAATCATCCCTCTGATGGTGATTCACATTACCATTTTGACAAAGTGCATTCGTCTTTTATTTTATAAGACCAAAATGTGAGATTGGGTCTTTTTACTGATAGTTTCTGTCTATTTGGTTCTTATATTAGTTAGTATTCATGTTGACCTATCTTTATAAATCTGTATAATTAACCTCCATGGATGTTGATGAAGGAGCCATATATATTTTTGACCTTATTAATTCTAGGTCATCTGAAAAAGAATATTGATGTTTATTTGAAACCATTGATTGATGAGTTAAATTCACTGTAGAGTAATGGCGTCATTACATATAATGTTTCTAAAAAACAAAACATCCTACTAAAAACTGCATTGATGTGGACAATTAGTGACTTCACATCATATGACATGTTATATTGCTGGAGTACACATGGTCCAAAATCATGTTCGTACTGTATGAGAGGAAACAAATCATTTATGCTCATTAATGGAAAAAACCTTGTTTTTTTGACTGTCATCATAGATTTCATCCAACGGATCATCCTTTTTGAAGAAACAAATATCATTTTAGAAAAGGAACAATTGAAAAAGATGAGCCTCCAACAATGATCTCAGGTACAGAGTTAAAATAAATTATTTCCTTATTACCACCCATCACATTTAGACCAATAATAAACCAATAGAAAATTGATGGGTTTGGACAAGAGAACAATTGGATAAAACAGATCATTTTTTAGGATTTTCCATATTGGTCTAATTTGTTGGTCTGTCACATATTGGATGTGATTCATATCGAGAAGAACTATTTTGATAATTTATTTGTTATAATTTGGGATACACCATGTAATACCAAAGATAATGTAAATGAATGATTAGATCTTACCAAAATTTGCAAGCAACCGAAACTTGAGCTATTTGAAAATGTCAGATCATAGAAGTTAATGAAGCTAAAAGTAGCTTATACACTATTCAAAGATAGTCGCTTATTATTTTGTCAGTGGATTGCAGATTTGAGACTTCCAGATGGTTATGCTTCAAATTTGGGAAGATGTGTCAGAAATGGTTATATTATCGGATTTAAAAGTAATGACTGTCATGCTTTAATGGAAATACTTATTCTGATTGGATTAATTAGTTTGTTAAATCCTATGATTTGGGATGTGGTAACAGACATATCATATGTTTTTTCGAGACATTTATGCCACAACAAAAAACTATGATGCAGTAAGAAAACTGTAAGAAGATGTCATTTTATCTTTTTGTAAACTAGAAAAAATCTTCCTGCCATGTTTGTTTGACTCAATAGAATATTTGATATTACATTTTCTGCATGAAAAAATGTAGAGCTCCGGTACATTTTCGATAGATGTACCCATTTGAGAGATGCTATATAAATTGAAAAAAATGTAACAAAGTATCAGTTGAAGGCTCAATTGTAGAAGCGTATTTTCAAGAGGAAATTTATTTTTTCTGCTCTCATTACTTTCAATCTAAATATCCCTCAAAACCAAACTGCATGAGCCATAACTAGGGAAATATTGATGATGACATGAGCAATCAATTATCTGTTTTCAATCAGTCTGAACTTGGCTTTGGTGGAGTTCATGAATGATGGATTTCAAATAATGAACATCACAGAGCTCATACCTATATTATTCTCAACTGTGAAGAAATGAAACCATTTGTACTGTGAGTGATCCTATCACTTAATCTATAATTTTTGTAATAACACATTAATGTTATTTTATTTATAGGTTATATGATAATCATATCAAGAAATAGTTCCCACAAATTACAATAGCTGCTCCTGAAGAACATCGTCAATTTTTTTTCCTAATGGTTTCAAAAACTGATTACATAGATTATTTTTCATTTCACATAAAAAATCAATTTAATACTTGTTATAGTGATAATTGTTTTACAAATTTTCAGGTATCTCAACATAATGATATAATTGATAATTGATTGTTTGTATTGAGTAAACCACCATCCAAAATGGTTGAATATTATAATGCATATGTGGTGAATGGTTTTCGATTTCATACACATGCATATGGGAAATAAAAAAACAATGAATAATGGTGTTTTCTTGAGAGGATATCATCGTAGAGAAACTGAAGTTGAATTTTACGGCATGCTGGAAGAAATCATTGAACTATGTTATTTGGGACAACATTACATAATGATGTTTAAATATTAGTGGTTGGATACTGAGAGAGTATTGTATGTTCATTCAATCCATGGAATCATTGATATTAAATATAAAAGTCTTCTTGTAGTAAATGAACCCTTTTTATTGGATCATCAGACACACTAAATTTATTATGAAAATTACTGTGCTACTTTAAGGGAGTTGAGTGATTGGAGGATCATAATAAAAATTAAATCTCAAGAGTATCTATTTACTGAAAGTGAATGTGGTACCACTGAAGTGTAAGGAATTGAAATTTTTCAAGAGACTACTCCGAATCCGTATTTTTCATGAAGAGATATGAATATCATGGATGACACCCCACAGTTAAGGACTGATGGTGATGATGAAGTTAATGATGTTAAAACTGAATTTGAAATGATAAGAAATGATGAAACTGAAACTAATAAGGAAATTCATAATGCTAAGGAGGAATATGAAGACATTGACATCGATAGCTATGAAGACGAGGTTGAATATAGACATTGACACAATTAAATGCTGGTTATAATCATATATAATATATATCTATATATAATAGTTGTTTTCAACTGTTTTCTAACAACAATCATTTCATGTTTCATATGGATGAGGATCCGTATCGTCTGTTGCAGGAGGCCGATCTACCTTTGGACGAGTAGGATGTTGGATCATCTGACCCTCAGACTACTAGCGGTTCAGGGGGAACTCAAATTGGGCATGGTCTTTCCCAAATGATGATTCCCGACCCTATCCCTGAGCAATGTTTACATCTTGGGTTTGATCCACACACGTAGAGGTATTTTTACCCATGTATTTTAGTTAGTTTTAATTAATTAATTTATATTATAATTATTTGATTAATTATTCTTCTTTTTTTCACAACTTTATACATATAGATGTTGGATAGGGGAGTGCTATATTGCATAATTATTTTTCTGATGCATGAGTGTCATCAGATGAGATTCCCATTGACGTACAACACCGCATGTTCGAGGAATGATTAGTACATAAATAACTAACATTTATTTTGAAATTAATTTAATTAATAATTTGATATACTAAATTATTTGTAGGGTTTATGGTATCCCATTGATGAGAGCATGCATGAGGCTATCTAGAAGTCATGGAAGGGAGCTATGCATCCGCATTGCAATCAGTTTTTGTAGAACCTCTATGATGCCAACATCCAACTCGAAGGGTGCTCACGGAGAGTCATCATCATCTCATGCACATTATCAGGAGAAACTGCGAGCTCAGAGTGAGATTATAGAGACTACGTGTAGGGAGTAGGAGGAGATATGTCAGTGGCTGTAGTAACAACAAGAAGAGTTCCTACGATAGCAGAAGCAGGAGATATAGGATGAGATGTGATGATAGAAGCATCAGTCAGAGTAGGAGCAAATAAAGTACATGCGACTCCTGACTCGTAGTTTAGGGATGAAGTTCCCTCCACCATCTCCTCTAGCTCTAGATGACCCTCCCCCTCAGCGATGTATTTTTATTTTATAATGAAACATTTGAATGTATTTTTTTATAATATTAACTATTTAAAGTTTTAAATAGTGCATTTTTATATTGTTTCGAATATTACAGTTTTTATTATTTATTTAATTTTTTATTATATTTATTATTTTATTAATTAATATATTTTTATATTTTTATGAATATTGAGCTTTTTATTATATTACTAATATTAATATTAATATTTTAATAATAATAATAATAATAATAATATTATATTATTTAATTATTGTATAATTAATTTTAATTTACTAATATTAATATTAATATTTCATTTATATTAATATTATATTATTATTATTATTATTATTTTATAAATAATATTATTGTAATAATATTAATATTATTATTTCATTTATATTAATATTATATTATTATTAATATTATTTTTTTAATTTGTTTTTTTAATTTTTTCAACTATTTGCGACGGGTCCCTCGCAAATACTAATTGCAATGGTCCATCAAAAAAGGTTTTATTTTTTTTTTGTATTTTCCATAGTATTTGCAATGGTCCATCGTAAATACTAATTACGATGGTCTTTCACAATTTTTTTTAAAAACAAAATCAAGAAAACTATTTGCGACGGGTGACTGGCCCATCATAATAGAGTTTTTTAAAAAAAATGCTGAACCTATTTGCGACGATTCCATTGACCATCACAAATAATAACTTTTTGCAACATACCATCACAAAAGGTTATATTTATGACGCCCTTTTCTACAATGGACCATTTGTGACGGGAACCTATCGCAAATGCACCGTCACAAAAAACCCTGTTTCCAGTATTGAACAAGCACCTCCCTTCAAGCAAGAACCATTTAGGACAAATCCAAACCCCGAGTGGTAAGCACAACCGCAATACCAACAATAAGGAAAATAAAGATACCCCAACCAAAATTGGTATCAACAAGGACAAGGTATACAACCTTCTTATCCTTCACCTTCTTGAAATAATCCTCCTCTTACTCCTCTTAAATCTAAAGCAAACCTTGAGGATATGGTGAATAAAATTGAAACCCAGAACCTCCTGTTCCAATAGAACACACAATAATCTATTCAAGACCTATGAACTCAAGTAGGATAATTGGAAAACACCATCAGTGAGATAAATATGTAGGGTTTTGAAAAATTATCATCCCAACCTGTTTCCAATTCAAAAGACAAAGGTAATGTTTCTTCAATCACACTTTTTAATGGTAAGTAAGTTTCTTCATCCAATGATTCTACCCAACAGGTATGTCCCCCTCTTGAAAACACTCTTTCTCCACCCATAAAAAATTCCAATGAAGAAAAAAAAGGGTAAAAAAATTATCCTTGATGATTCCCATAAATAATCCATTCCCCTTCCTTTCCCCCAAAGACTCTATAAATATAAGAAGAATTTTGATAATGACATTGATAAAGAAATAATGGATATATTTAAAAATGTGAAAGTTAACATTACTTTACTTTATGTAGTTAAAAAAATCCCTTGATATGCCAAATTCCTTAAAGAGCATTGCACCCATAGATGGAGGCTGAAGGGGAATGAGAGAGTCAACCTGGGAAGGAATGTCTCGACCATAATTCAACTAGAATTTCCAACCAAATTCAAGGATCCGAGCACTTTCACAATACCTTGTACCATAGGAGAGACATTCTTTTAAGATGCTATGTTAGATTTATATGCTTCTATTAGTGTAATTTCTCAATCCATTTATACTTATCTATAGGTTGGAGATCTTTAACCGGCAGGCATTGTCATGCAACTTTCCAACCGGAGCACTATGCACCCTATATGAGTGATTAAGGACATCCTTGTAAGAGTGAAGAATCTCATCTTCCCCAATTATTTATATATTCTTAATATGAAAGATACCCAAACCCAAGGACATTCTCCTCTCATAGTAGGGAGTCCATTCCTTAAAACAGCAAAGATGATAATTAATTTTCACAACGGTACACTGTCCATGGAGTTTGGTGGAGAAAAGGTAAGTTTTAACATCATTGATGCAACAAAACACCCCATTGAAGAGCACTCTAGTATTCCTGTCTATTTGATGGAAGTGCTCTCTAATGACACACAAACACACACAAAATTCTCTCCTCAACCAATGCTCTGATTCATTTTCCTCTTCTTATCCCATTAATGATTTGAGTTTTGATTTATGTTTTGAGTGTTTTTTTGATTATAAAAAGTGTAAATTTTGTGATTTAATTGAAGAGTGTGTTCATTATGAGTTACCCATGACCATCGATGATTTTGAATATCTCATTTCCATAGATTCTATTTCCTTATAGAATAAACATTAGTAGATAAACAGTTTCATGGACCTCATCCCCCTACACCCCTCCCTTAATCCAAAAACCACTGGTGTTGGAACTAAAACCACTTACTTATAATTTAAAATTTGCCTATTTTGGGGGTATTGACTAATATCCCATCATTATTACCAATAAACTCTCTCTATAGTAGGAATAAAAAATTCTAGACCTTTTGAGAGAGTGTAAAAAGGCGAGAGGATGCACATTGGATGATATTCCTGGGATTAGCCCATCTATTTGTAGGCACCATATAATTTTAGATGATGAGGCTAAGACCATAAGGAAATTTCAATGATGGTTAAATACCATTCTCCTAGAAGTGGTAAAATTGGAAGTCAGTAAATTACTTGCTAATGGGATCATTTATCCTATATCTAATAGTAAATGGGTTAGCCCAGTGAAAATTGTGCCTAAAAAACTGGAATAACTGTTATGTCAAATGAACAAGATGAATTGGTTCCAATACATGTTCAAAACAGTTGGCGAGTCTGTATTGACTACCATCGACTGAATCAAGACACACAAAAGGACCACTTTTCTCTAAATTTCATTGACCAAATGTTAGAATGACTGGCTAGTAAGCCCCATTATTGTTTCCTTGATGAATATTCGGGTTATTTCCAAATCCATATAGCCCTTGAGGATCAAGAAAAGGCAAGATTTACCTATCCATTAGGAACATTTGCATACCGAATAATTCCTTTTGGTCTATGTAATACTCCTGTTACTTTCTAGCGATGTATGTAGAGTATTTTTTCCGAGTACCTTGAGAATTATATGGAAGTATTTATGGATGATTTCATGGTATATGGATCTTATTTTGATGACTGTTTGGAACACATATGTTCTTTCCTCCACCACTACATTGAAAAAGATCTTGTATTAAATTATGATAAACACCATTTCATGGTTTAGTGGGAGATAATTCTTGGGCATGTTATTTCATATTATAGAATTTAAGTGATAAATTAAAATTGAATTAATTTCAACCCTTCCATATCCAAAATGTGTTCGTGAAGTACAATATTTCTTGGGTCATGATGGTTTTTACTACCGATTCATTAAATACTTTAGTAAGATCTCACTTCCATTGTCCTAATTATTATAAAAAATTTTTAGTTTGTGTTTGATAAAAATTATGAGGATGTACTCAATTCACTAAAAATGAGTCTCACATCACCTCCCATCATCCAACCACCAAGGTGGGATCTACCCTTCAAAATTATGTGTGATGAATCTAACTTTTCAGTTGGGGAAGTCTTATCATAAAGGGTTAAGAAGTCTCCTCATGTCATTGTGTATGACTCACATACCTTTGACCCTACCCAGGTTAACTACGCAACCACTGAAAAATAACTCCTTTATATTGTGTTTTCCTTGGAAAAATTTCATTCATATCTTCTTAGTTCAAAAGTCATTATATTTTCTAATCATGCTACCCTTTGTTTTCTCCTAAAGAAACCTAAATCTAAGCCTCACCTCATACAATGGATGCTCTTCCTCCATGAGTTTTACCTTGAGATTAGAGATAATAGGGGATTGGAAAATGTTGTATCTGGACATATTAGTAGGATTTATCCACTACTAGACCCCCATGTCGAATCATCCCTCCCTGTTAGATAATTCTTACCACTTGATAACCTTTGTGATGTTGTGGACCCTACCCCATGGTATACAGACATTTTGAATTTTCTAGGAACATCTAGGGTCCCCAATGATTTCAACATTTCACAATCCCAGATACTTAAGCATGATTCTCAGTGGCACATTTGGGATGACCCATATATGTGGAGAATTTTTAGTGATCAAGTGATTCATCGGTGTGTCCCTAACCATGAGTTCACCTTTGTTTTGACCTTCTTCCACACTTTGGATTGTGTGGTAAACTTTGTCTCTCAACATACAGCCCGAAAGGTCCTTAACTCGGGACTTTTTTGGACAACATTGTTTAGGTATGCCCATAGATTTTGCAAGTCATCTAGTCATTGTCAATTCATAGGGAATATATCTAAGAGGAATGAAATGGCCAAAAACCCATGCTATTTTATGAAATCTTTGATGCATGGGGCATGAATTAATGAAGCCTTTTACAAATTCATTTTTTTATGTAAATCTTCTTTCCTATTGACTATGTGTTTAAATGAGTCGAAATAAAGGCTACTAAGATCGATGACTCTCGAGTTGTTGTTGATTTTGTGAGGTCCCAGATTTTCAGTAGATTTGGTTTACTGAGATTCATCATTAGTGATCAAGGTTCACTTTTTTTCAATTTCAACATGAAAAACTTGCTTCATAAGTATGGGGTTGCTTATAAAGTCTCCACCACATATCACCCCAAACTAACAGACAAGCAGAAATCTCAAATCAGAAAGTTAATCGAATCTTGGAAAAAATGATATAACCCAACATGAAAGATTGGAGTTTGTGTTTTTATGATGCACTTTGGGCATACTATACAACTTTTAAAACCCCAATCGAAATGTCACCATATAGGATTGTGCTTGTAAAGGCTTGTAACCTCCTGATAGAGGTTGAGCACTATGCATGTTGGGATATTAAACAATGTAATAAGAATATTTTAGAAGTAGGTGAGCATAATAAGCTACAAATTCAAGAGTTAGAAGAAATTTTTTGTGATGCAAATGAGAACTACCATATCTACAAAGATAAGACAAATGATATCCATGACAGCATGATTCATCAATAGAAGTTCCATATTGGTGATAAGGTACTCATGTACAATTCCAGGCTAAAGCTCCACCCAGTCATGCTTTATTTCCAATGGATTAGTCCTTATACTATTACTAATGTTTACCATTTTGGCACAATACAGGTTTTTCATGAGCAGAGTTGATGAATTATTACCATCAATGGGAAGCAACTTAAAGAATTCCATGAGGATTTTACAAAGAATCTGGTGGATAAAATCCACCGTCTAAAAGAAAAATACCAGTGAAACACACTAGGTTTCATCCTTCATTCTCACATTCTCATTTATTATAGTAAGTACACTGCACATTCTAGGTGTGTGTGTGTGGGGGGGGGGGATACATTCCTATGTTCATTAGTATTTTAACCTTCTTTTTTCTTTCTTCTCTTTTTCGCCTTCTTTATAGTATTTTCACTTTTCTCCATCTTGTTGAGTTCATTAGGATTTTCATCGTATTTATTATTTATTCTCCTTTTCACCCTTTTTATGGTATTTTTCCATCCCCCTCTTATGGTCACCAAATTATGGAACTTACTGAAAATGCATGTTTAAAATTTTGATTCCATGTTTTTTTGACATTTGATAAAAACTTGTCTCTTTTATAGAATGAATATTTTTATGAATTTAAAACGAGGTAGTGATTATTTTAGTAAATTGGTTATTTGTAAATGATATAAATTTTTGTATCTCGATTCAACCTTTGAGATGATTGATACCCCTTTAGTGAGTAGTTTTTGGGAAAACTGTGTCACTAATATATCCACACATTTTTTCACCAAACCAAAAAGTGTGAATATTTCATACTTAATAGAAGGTAACTATATGTTAGGTTAATATTTATTATCTTTATAAAATGTTTTTTCAATATGTTAATTCCTTATATGCTCTATTTCATTACTATATCGGATTGTCCTATGGGTGTGTACCTGATATCCAACTGTTGTACACCCTCAAAAAAACAAAAACAAAAAAAAAACATTAAAAAAAAGAGGGTTGTGTCTTGGGTAGGTCAAAAAACACTCATCCTCTACCTTTTATCTTATTATAACTATTATAATTAGTGTCATGAGGAGATCAAATAAGGGTTAAGAGATGAGTGTGATATTTGTTCCACATGCAAATTTTGAAAAAACCAAAAATAATAATAAATGAGGTGAGTGTTGAAATGTGAAACATATGGGAATATGTAGTTCAGGAGCTTAAAATTTAAATTCTGAGAATTCTTAAGTGAGTGGGTCTTGAAATATGATTTCAAAGGATGTAGGGTAGGTTTGGTGGACAAAATCATTTAAGCAGAAAAATGTTAAAATACTCTATATTTATTGGAAAGAAAGTGGAAAGAATAGCATGGAATGGTTTTCACACACACATATAAAGATTTAGTGGTGTGGTTGAGTTTTTAAATCTTTTATCATGTCATTATCATGAATTTATTTGAATTTAATTATGATATAATTTATGAGGCATCTTTTTACATTTTCACTAGGAATAACTCCTTGGTGTGGTTTGTGCTTTGATCACATTACTTTAATGAATTAAGATTTACTTGAATGTTAAATCTTCACAAAGTTGTGAATATCTACATGCATAATTTTTTTTGTAAATTTGGAATTTTCCAGGAGTACAAATGTTTAGGTGTGAGGGTGTGATCATATAGAGATTCACTATTCATTTCCACCCTTACACCACTATTTTAAACCTGTTTTGTATTGAAATTTACAAATATAATGATAAATTCCACTTCATGTAAGATGCAATGATTTAATTTTTATAATTGTTAAATAGGTCAATTTTACTTGTTTAAGTGTTTACATTGTAGGAGGAGGTGATTTGGAGGGCCCAGGATAAAATTCATGCAAAATGGGTCAAACTGTGCAAGAGGCCAAGCACACTTGTGGAGTTCAATTTCTACTGTAGATGATAAGTGCATCCAATTAGGATAGTAATTGGTGAAAACGGTCAAAACCATGAGTTATAAATTTCTCAAGATGACCATGAAGCCCAATTCATCCATTTTGAGGCCTAAAAGAGGTCCACTTTGTGAAGAAATTATAGGCGGGCCAAATTATACCGCCATTTAGTATTTGGACCCTAATTCTTGACTCAGATCTCCAATTGGGATGATTCCACATCCATTTGATAGATAAATATAAGGCCCAACTCTCCACATAATGTTAAGTCTTTTTCAAACATTTTGATCAGTTGACTAACCAGATAAAGGAGGAAGAAGTATGCTATGAATAGTCACCTAGTCCCTTAGGTACTTGAATTCTTTTGTGGAAAGTATGATATCTTTTTCTATAAAATCAACCCTAAACCTCATTCTATCATTTTTTATGACCAGTTTTAAGGGCGAGTCTAACTTGAGATCTCTCTTTTCCCAATTTAGTTACCCTATCCTTTATGCACTTCAACGCCTCTTAGAAATCAATTTGGGGGGTGTCCTTTGTTGTAATCCCAAACTCCACACTTGTAATCTTTTTAAGGTAATTAAATTTATATGTTTGTTGTCTATTTTTATTCATTTATACCTTCCAAATTTGTGTTTATTCTAGTATGATCAAATAAAAATCAAAGGAACAAGAATCTTCATGCTTTCATGCATAACCCAGATCTTGTGTTGATTTGAGCATGTTTGTATCTTTTCTCACCCCTTCACTCTCATGAGTATGTAGATAGATCACATTGTTTGATTAAATAAAGAATCTATAAATGATTAATATGCATGTTTTTTCTTGTATAAATATTATCATTTCCACAAATCTAGTCATCTCATCACATTGTTGATGTGATTCCTTGATTGAGTTCCATTTTTACATCAATTCAACAGTGTTGATTTTAAGTAGTCTTAAATAATCAATATCATTGATTGATCAAATACTAGGTGGTAATCTAGTAATAAATCACATACCACATTGGTTTTAGTGTGTATAAAATCAATTAATCAATGATCCTTCCCATTCCCTTGAGAGCAACGATGGATTGAGCATCAATGGACATTTACTCAGGTTTATCATAGTTTCTACAACTAGTTTCTCTCACTTAGTAATATAGTTTCAATTTATGTTTTTAAATCAATAAAACACAAGTTTTATAAAATCACATTCCACTTTTATTTTCAAAACCAGAACATTCTTTTGGAATTAATGATTTAAGGCTTTGTCGAGAGATGACCTAGGGTTCCAGCTATATTATAGAAATTTTATTTTAAACTAAACAAACAATTTGAAGAAATCCCCATCAGTGTTCATGGAAATCATGAACCAAATATTTTAGTCTTTCTTAGACCAGTCTTTGGTGGTCTTCTTTGATGATATCCTTGTGTACTCAACATATGAGGAGGAACGTGCAATACACTTGGGGATGGTTCTCTACATACTTTGAGAGCACCATCTTTACAATAATATCTATAAGTGTCAATTCTGGATACAAGAGGTCCACTTTGTGGGACACATTATCTTAGAAGATGGAGTGGTAGTGGACTCGACCAAGGTCGAGGCTGTGTTAGTTTGGGAGCCACCCAAGAGCGTGACGGATTTTCAGAGCTTCCTTGGTTTGGTAGGCTATTACTGTAGATTCATACTTGATTTAAATAGGGTATCAACACCCATGGAAACTTTGAAATAAAAGGGGAAACCTTTCATGTGGACAAATAGGTGTTAATATAATTTTCAGGTGTTGATCCATATATTGATAAGTGCTCCCATCTTGAGATTTCTAGAGGAGGGTGTCAAGTACGTAGTGTTCTGATGCATTAAGAACCAAACATGGTTGTGTTCCTATAGGATTATGACTTCAACATTATCTATACTCTTGGGAAGGGTAATGTGGTAGATGATTCACTAAACAAGAGATCTTGTACATTGTTGCTGAATGAGGTGTCAGAGCAGTTGGCCTTGTTACAGTTATCCATTGTTGATGGATATGGTGAATCTTACCTCTAGTTTATGGTTGTTACCCCTCATCTTTTATAGTGAGTCTGGGTAGCACGGCTTGGTGATATTGATTTTGAGATCCTACGTACTTAGATATCCACTGGACATGCTCCTGATGGTTTTTTTGAAGGTGGGTAGGATATCGTTCTTTTTAGAGGATGCATGATGGTACCAGTGACATTGTGGGAGGAGGTTATGAGAGAGATTCATACATCTCCTTTTATTGGTACATACATGTGTGGAAATGATGTACTAGGACCTTAAACGTTAGTTTTGGTGGCTAGTAATAAATAAGGGAGTTTCATAGTTTGTCTTTCGATGTCTTACTTGTTAGCAAGTGAAGGCTGATCACCAAGTTCCAGTAGGTTTAACTCAACCACTTGAGGTTCTAGAATATAATTGGGATTGGATATCCATGGAATTCATGATAGGCTTACCACATACATCCAAATGAAATGATTCCATCTGGGTGATTGTAGAATGAATCACCAAGTTGGACCACTTCTTAGCTATCCAAGAGCAGAGTTCAATAGTGATCCTGGGATGCCTCTATGTGTAGGAGATAATATGACTCCATGGAGTTTCATCGATGATCATTTATGACTATAATTCTCACTTCACATATTGGTTATGGAAGAGATTTTAGGAGGCTTTTGGAACTCAGATATGCTTGAGCATGGTATTTCACCCCCAGACTAACGGCCAGACTGAGCAGACCATTTAGGTCTTGGAGGACATGCTGAAAGCTTGCATGTTGGACTTTTTCCATACTTGGGAGGATCATCTACCTTTGTTGTAGTTTTCATATAAAGATAGTTACCATTCAACCATTATTATGGAAGCATTCTAGGATTTATATGGGTGACCATATAAGTCACAAATTTGCTGGACTGACCCAGGAGAGTTATCACTTATGGGACTAGAGTTGGTGTGAGCTACTACTAAGAAGATGAAGATCATCCAAGATTGGATGTAGACTACATAGATATGTCAAAAGTCATAGGAAAATAGTTGAAGGAGTTCATTGGAGTTCAAGGAAGGAGACCATGTGTTTCTATGGGTTTCACCTCGACATGGACTACTGAGATTTTTCCAAGGTGGCAAGCTATCTCTAAGATTCATTGGCCCTTTATAGATACTATGTAGAGTTGGCGAGTTGGTGTACCAATTATCTCTCCCATCACAGTTAGACCAGGTACACGATGTCTTACACGTGTTTCAGCTGAGGAGGTACATGAATGACCCATCACATGTCATTGACTGGGGAAAGATGGACGTCGAGGATGGATCTACCTTTGCTAAGTACCCGGTAGAGATTGGGGATCAGTAGTAGAGAAGCCTTCGTGGGTGAGCGATTTTGTTAGTGTGTATCTGGTGCTAGTATAAGAATCTATAGGAGGTCACTTGGGAGCAGGAGACTTAGATTTGTGCTTAATACCCACATCTCTTTGTGTAGCCCTTATTTTGATTTTTTAGGATGTAAAGCACCAAGGTGGGGAGAATTTAATGACTTAGATTTTCCATGTATTTTTTTGAATACTGTATGGGTTATTTTTGAGACCAGACACTAAGATGAAATGTGATTCCAAGGCCTGATGTTCCTAGAATAAATATTTGTAATATATTAAATAACACACACACACACACACATTTTTCTTGAAAAAGTGGAAAAAATTATAAACAGGAGCCTATATTATAAATACAATGGCACAATTGAGTTCAAAACATAGATTTTACCATAGGCATGAAATAATCTTTGTCAGTGTGGGGTATTTGTGGAAAATTCATTGTAGGCGTTAAATGAATAAAATAAATAATTAAATTATTTTAGTGATTCATTAACACATCAAACTAATTTTCCTTATTTTAATATTCACTTATATAAATTTTTTGGGTTATCTACAACACCTTGAAAATTGATGAGAGCCTTTAGTGCTATTGGAGGGATTCCATTTGCAAATGATGACCAGATTGAAGATCGATGACCAACATGAGAGGGAATCAAATAATCCCACCAAAAATCACAACACAAATCCATTATTCATCAGTGATAAATCCTAATCAAGATAACATGTTGTTTGATTTGGATTCTGTCCCTAATTTTTCTTTTTATGATGAGTACAGATCAATCAACCAACAAATTGATCCGCGGATCATGTGTATTGCGGGATGAGATTATTATGTGATTTTATTTGGAGAATTTATTTGTGATTATTTGATATTCCTCATTGTAATATAAACAAATAAGGATAAAGGCCAACATGAACAATAGAAAAGGTCCATTCCTCATGTTTGTGGCTGTGTATTTCTACCCCTTTTCTCCATTCATCATCGAGGCTTCATTTTCTCGATGGTTTGATCCAAATAATAAGGAATCAATTGTTTCACATTAGTTTCTTGTCACAATGATCAAATATCGTAGATATGGACTTGGTATAGGGTGAGCATCATGCGAGAGTGGTAGTGATGTGCAGATTGGACCAGATTGGAGACCCACGATTTGAGTGGGGCATGTGAATGATGATGATAACCAATAACGAGAATTTACCTAATGGTTTTAAAGGCTAGATTCCAACAAACGACCATAGTGAGGCCTAATCAAAGTAGATCTGTGATTTTTAGAAAAATTTAGGCAAAAATACAAGGTGGTGGTAGCACGAGAATACATTGAATAAAGATCTAGGGTTTCTAGAAATTCCTATAACACATGGTGTGTAATCCAGGATTACATGGAGTGTGGGGTCCTTATAGTAGTATATGGGATTTCAAGAGAAAGATAAGTATCGCATGACATGTGACTGGGTCACACAACATGTGACTCCTCCCTGATTGCTCAGTGTGTACCTCAAAGTGTACAAAAACACAGGCTAGAGTACACGGCCATAGGCATGCTATGTACCCCTATGGAGACACGATAAGGCTAAGGATACATGGGAATAACTACATATAGGGACACGAGATGAAGTATAAGGGATGTGTCACACAATGTACTTTTAAGTGGTCATGGACATGGACCGTTTACATGGGAAGAACCAGGGTTGAAGGTACATGGTGTGTAACCCTTATACATTCCTTGTACTACTTAAATGTTGGATTGGATCTCTTATAATAAGTATCTTGTACAATTTTCATTAGGGTTCATTCCCCACATCCATTTCCTAAGGGTTAGTATAGAATCACCTCCTACACATAGGACAATGATCCCTTCAGTAAGAATTTCTGGATAGAGTAGTTGGAATACTTCTATAAGGCTCAGAGTGAGATCCTCTACCATCTTATTACCCTAGTCGAAGTTCTTGGTATCATCGTGACCAACACTACATGGACATCAATCCTCTACTTAACATGTTGTTCCAAATTGAGTTGTTAGTATACCCCATATCCTTGGGTGTGATCCTCATCTTTGTATCGTATCTATTTATAATTAAGAATATACTTCCTATGATGATACATGACAAGCACTACCACTTGTATGGAAGTCATTAGTGCTATCAGACTCATGGAGTGTATTCTCCTGGATGAGTATTATATGGAATCTTCAGGCTGGAATCCTAGGATGATATTAAGGTTGTGTCTTTACCTTGAGACTGTGTGTATTTTTTTGAGTATATCTTGATATTCTTGTTATATGTGCAGTAGAAATATACCTATGTAAATATGAATGTCATTACTTTGTTGTATGCTTTGTGGTTTTAGGGTATTTTACTGGGTATTTTTATACTCACCCTTGAATGTTCTTTGCCACATGTGTTGTGCCTTGTGTAGATGATTGAAATTTTGAGAGAGTCCTAATTGGACCTGGACCAGATAGTGCTTAGTGAGACCAGATAGACCAAGGTATATTCCCGTGGTATCTTGATATTGGTCCTTATATTTACTTTCAAGTTGGTCTTGTTTTCAAACTCTTTGTGAAGGGTTTTTATTTGGACCTATTTACATTACTTTCTATTGTACTCTGGTTGTTGGATTTAGATATATGCATGCATGGTTGTTCACTTGTTTTATCATTTCAACATTTTATGTGCTTGGAGATGTATGTGTGTGTGTATAGGTACTTAGGATAAGGCCTCCAATTTTAGTAATATGCCTACTCGGTGCTAGTTTCTAGCTACGAGCCTATTGGAGGTGGGCTTGGGGAGTCGCAGATCGAGTCCCTTTGGTATGGGTCATGACACCATAGATTTGAAGAACAACCATGAAAATAAGCAAGATTAATCAATATCTTACTGATATAGATTCAACATGGCCGACAATGTTTGATTTGGAGTTTGAATCAAAGAGTTATCTCAACACCTATGAGACGAGGAGAAAAATCCTTCGGGAGAAAAATAGGGCTTATCATCTACTAGAAAATGTGAGGAGAAGAATAGGGTTTAAGTTTTAACTTTATTAAGATTATTTTAGTAATTTCACCCTAAAAAACACAGGTGCATGGTTCAGATGCATGGTTTGGAAAAAACATGCACAAACCGTGCTCACCTCATAGTTTAAGGAGGGACCCTACATGGTTAAGGTGCACAATTTCCCTAACTATGCCCAAACTCTGTGAAATGCCTCTATTAAGAAGTTTTCAGTTTTTACATGGATGTACACCTTGGGTCACATGGTTATAGAAAAATTATATGGCCTACCCTCTTTGTCCAAATCTTCAAGCTTTGGGATCCAAACAAACCTCACATGATCCTAGAACATTTCTTAGGCCGTAGTGCACATTTACCAAGATAAAATGAAAGAATCACATTGGAAAAAAATGAGTTGTACCTTTGTGAAAAGCCAGGTCATTACAACCTCCCCTCCTTAAAGAAACTCATCTCTGAGTTGGCCTTCTGAGGGTAAATAGTTATCATATGGGAATAGATCTTACCATTAAGATTGTATATCAGCTTCCCACTCCTAGGTCTCACCTGTACTTGGCTATTCTACCATAGAACTCATACCAAAGGAATTGAAATATGACAGAGTGTCTTCATGCTATGATCAACAATACACATCAGATACTCCTCAAAAGAAGCATACATTTATAACTAAACATCATCAGGTTGAGAATCATGTGATGGGTCTAGATAATATCAGTGAATTTGAGATACATAGAAGAAATCATACATATACTGATATCTCTAAGGAAGTTCTATCTAGTAATCCACTGATCTGATTCACTTCACAACCTTTAGGGTTCCAATGAATAAAGGTGAAAGCTTACCCTACCTTTGAAAACATTGATGGAACAACTTGGGAGAGACTTTCTAGAAAACCCAATATTCAAACTTGAAATCAAGAGTTCATCGGCATCTGTTGGCATATGAATTCTGTCTGGACTGATCTTTTATCATGTGCTTTCTGATCAATTGGACCTTCTCTAAAGTATCTTAGACAAGATAAGGTCTAATTAATGTCACCTCCCCTATATCTAACCAACATAGTGGTGATTATATAAGGCTTTATAAGGATCCATTTAAATGGTATCCTTGAAGCTATTATTATAATAGAACTCAATAATGGGTATGTGTTTCTCCTAGAAACCCTTTAAATCAAGGAAACATGCATGAAACATGTCCTCTAACACCTAAATCATATGATCTATCTATTATTCAGTTTGGGGGTGATAGATTGTGCTTAGAAACACCTATATATTCAAGGCGTTCTAGAATTCCCACTAAAATTGAGATGCGACATGAGAATCTCTATCAAAAACAATAAAACAAGGAGATCCCTGAAGATGGATGACATCCCTGATGTATAGCCTCCCTATCTCATCTATCTAAAAGGTATCTCACACAGCTAAAAAGTTTATGACCTTCATCAAATAGACAATTCATACCCATACTATATCATTTTCCATGAGGTGATATGGTTAAACTAGTAACAAAATCCATAGAAACATCATCCCATTTCCACTTGGGAAAGGAAAACCACTACAAAAGTCCTACCAGTTGCTGATATTCTGACTTCACCTACTGACAGGTGGAACACCAAGTGATAAATCCAGCAAATTTCTATTTCATAGAAGGCCACCAATACTGGTGATGTAAGTATCAATACATCTTGGTGATATCAGGATGTACCATCCAAATTGAGGCATGAAATTCCCGTATAAGCTCCTCTCTGATATCATCTGAGACCCAAAAAAACTTATGAAAGCATAGGGTCTCATCCTCTACCATGGTCCAACCTGAATATGAATCATCAAATGTGACACTTTCCCTTATGACTAAGCCTTCAGGATCATATAGTTTCCTTATTTTCACTCATTCCATAGAATTATAGGTTAGTTCTAATGCTGAGAGAATAGACTTCTCATGATCCTCACAAACCTCGATGCGTATCTCTAAAAATAAGGACATGAGCTACCATTCATCACTGGCCTCCTACATTTCCTATGTTAGATTCTTTCGGCTCAGTGCATCGACTATAGTATTTCCTTTTCCAGGCTTGTAGCCAAGCTCAAAATAAAAGAAATTTAGATAATCGACCCATCTATGCTACCTCAGATTCAGATCATGCCATGTGAAGATGTACTTGAGGATTTTGTGATAAGTGAATACCAAAAAACACTATTCAAGTAGGTAGTGTCTCCAATAGTGTTGAGCATACCGTAGCTGGATCAAGGTCGTGCGCCAGATAATTCCACCTGTAAATCCTCAAATGATGAGACCTGTATGTGACGACTCGCTCATCCTAAATCAAGAAAACTCTTATACTAATAAATGATGTGGCACAATAGACTATAGAACTCATGCCTATCTCCAACAGAATCAGGATTGGAATTGAATTCATTCTTCCCATTAACTCCTAAAAGGCTATTTCAGAAGCTTCAGATCATATGAATTTCACACCCTTTTTAGTCAGATAAGTAAGGGGTGCTGCAAGCCATGAGAAATCCTAGATGAAGCATCTGTAATACCCAGATATCCCCAAGAAACTCTATATGTCAAATATGTTCTTGGGCTGTTCCCAGGAAACTACATCTCTCACTGTAATGACTCAGAGTTTTATCAATGAAATTTCCCTTTTTATAATTATGTCATGTAGTATACAAAACATATATCACATATAGAACCCAATCAAAACATTATTCTAGTAAATTAATAATGATACATTAGTCATAAAAAAACCAATAATAATTCAAATATTATAGTGGGATTATAAATAGAAAATAAGATAATAAGAATGGGAAAATTTGGATATGATCGATCCACTAGAATGATCATACTCATGAAAAAAGATGATGAAATAAAAAATAATATTAAAATATGAAAGTATATATAACCTTAGAGAAAATAGTTCTGAATGATGAATAGAATAATAGGTATTTATAGGAAGTAGTAATACCATATGACCATTAGAAATCTGAAAGTTGGAATTGTAACTCGACCATTAGAATAGTAATGTGATCATTAGGAAAATTAATCTAGCTGTTAGAATGGTAAGCTCACCTATGAAAGTATAAATAAAATTTATTTATCTTATAAATGAAAATATTACATATTTATATCATGAAATATGTAAATAAATGTTTTAAAAATGTTAAATTAAGTGTTGGTAATTTCATGAAACACAAATGTTTATTTACAATTTTATAATTAATATAATGATTTAATATAAAATTTATTTTTATAAAATAGATTCATAAATTAATATTTTGTTTTATTATGATTATAAGATAATTTTATGAGTCCTTAATTAATTTTTCAAAGCGTCATAAAATCTGTTATAATATTAAAATCAGTATTTTTCAAATAAATGATGAATTTAATTAAAAATTTAATTTCTCATATTTATAAAATTATTTTGATAAAATAGAGTCCATTTTTGAAATATATACATCAAAAAATGGTTAGGGTGATTCTTTGGGATTTTTCTAAAATAATTGAATTTTTGATGAATAGAAAAATACGATAATTTGTGGTATTTAACATTATATGTAAATAAATGAAATTTTAAGTCATAGATGGTGTAAGTATCCATTATATCAAACTCACATGATCTATTTACGATATTTAGTCATGGTAATAAACACTATTTATAGTCTTGATCTAAAATAATAAAAAATGAATAAAATAATAAAAACACCCCTCTCCCCCTGTAAATTCCACCCTCAACACCTCTTTACCTAACACCTTATAAGATTTGTATATTGTCTAGGTTCTACCTAATTATCTTCCCAAGCCTCTTCTACATTTCCAAGATCTACTAGTCTCAACAAAATACCAAACCCAAGTTCCTTAATGAGGTTCTCAAGGAGAGGATATTCAAGAGGTAAAATTCTCCTTCTTTCTCTTTTAAATTGTTTATTTATTATAATTTATAATCCCCCATATCCAAAGTGACATGATAGATCCAGTATCACTTGTATACTAGAATATAAATCATCAAATCTCTTCTCTTCTCCTCTTATTCTAGAAATGAAAACATTATCAGTGTTGTGTCAATTCACTGCCTTCATGGATAACGAGTTTTTATTTTTCATTAACACCTTAAAGACTGGTAATACAACCATTATAATGATTAAAATATATTTTAAAAGTTATATTATAACTTTTTTCATGTTTTTTAACTAAAATATATACATAATATATAATAATAAAAAAACTAGTTCACAGTGATAAAAAAACTGTCAAAATAAACTAAACATTTATCATTAATGTTTTATATAATGAATCATTATCATATATAAAAAAATGATATATAGGACGATTTAAATTTTTTGAATTATATTAATACTATATGATTCCAGTTCAGGAGTTTTTCTTCCATTTGAAAAGAACTTCCATAATTTTACACAATCAAACTAACCATGAAACGAATACTCCAAGAATGATGAAATTGAACTTTATAACTCCTAAAAATGGTCATAAATGAACTTAATAAAATTTTAATAAATAAAATACATGTATAAGAGGTTATTAATTAAGTAATAAATGAATATTATTTTTATTATCCAAGAAATTAAGTTCAAGTGAAGGACACATTCAGAAATAAGGTAAGGGATCTCTCTAAACCTCCATTTTTTCCATAGAGTTATGCTTTCTCTCTCTCTTCACACCAATGTATTTATTCATTATTCTTATATAATTCATCTAAATTTTGTGTATATGTTCCAAAATTATGTATCCAGATCAATTCATCCTTATTTTATGGGTAAATACATTTTTTAAATGGCTCCCTTCTCATTTTCTCCAAATAAGCAAGCTCGATTTAAAGGGAACTTCCCAATTTATTACCCATTTTCAAGTACACTCCATAATTTATTTTAATCCACCATTATTTTAATAAAATAAATAAATTCATCATGGAAATCTATCTTAGTTAATTTTTGTTTTTATACAAACAAGTATTCTTTTTTCCTCTTTAAATACTCTTTAATATTTTCCTTAAAACCACACTAAAGTGGATCATTTATAAAGTTTCTTAAACACCATTTTTACATGTTTTCACTTTAGTTGGAAATAATTTATCATGATATATGACTATTTTCCCCTATTAATGTACAAGTTTGATTTAAATCCATTCTTTCTTGTACACCATTATGATATGCCCCATGGTTATGCTTTATGACATGATTGCAATACCCATTTCTTTACACAGGTAACCCTTATGTTCATCCATTATGCTTGATTCTTCATATAGCACACATCTGCATGGGCATGTTATGATAGTAATTCCCAGATAGATCTATAATGAATTGGGTAATTTTTAGTCTTATGAGATGTCATGTATGGGATTAGGGAGTAAACCTAATCCATTATGGAACTTTTTCCACCATGTGATCTAGTCTTGGTTGTTATCCATGACTCTTGTTTATATCATGTTATATGTTGCTTTAAAATTTCTATATTTTCATGATAATATGATTCAATGTTCTATTTGATATGCCTCAACATGTTAATTTATTTTTTGTTCCTATTATGTTATCATATTATTCTTTGGAATCATGTGCTATGTTTCTTTTCCATGATTATTCCCTTACTAGGATTTTTAGCTCATCCATTTTGTATACATATTACCTAGGTTATCTTATATAGATGAAGGTGCTCAAATGAAGTTAAGAGATAACTATGGAATATTAATATGAAGATGTTTTATTCTATTTTTATTTATTCAATTTTATGCACCTAGGATTCCAAATACACTATACTTTACAACCCTTGGTTTGTATTTGTTGAATAATTATGATTTGAATCATGTAATAATATGTGTAAAAGGTTAGGTTTGTTATAGTTGGTATCAGAGGCCTATCTAGTTATCTTTGGGAATTAAGATTATAAAACTTTAGTAAGAAACATAGGTATAATTCTATCACCACAGATAACCTATATTTAAAATTAGGGAATCAGATGATATGATATACTTTTAATTTACAAGTTTATCCTTATATGTTCAAAGTTTAATTTTTTATATTCATATTAGCTAAGTATTAAGGACCCCTAATTGTATTTTTTTTCATAGTTAATAGAGGGAAATAAAATAACCCGTTCCAACAACCAATGTGATAAGAAATGTGATGATTACCCTAATGAAATACCAAATATGATTGGAATGGGAGCTCATAAATTCATGACAGTACTGGCTCAACCGACTCAAGTTATAATCGATTACTTAAATTGTGTGGAACACCCTCATTCTCTTAATAAATAAAAAGTTGTGGTCAAATCCTTTATGAAAAAAGGACTCCTATATTTAGTGGATCTTACAATCCCCTCATTATAGAAAAATTTATTAACTCCATTGATAAGATGTTCTATGTCCTACAATGCTTAGAGGAAGAGAAATTCACACCGACAATTTATCATTTTAATGGGAAGCTTATTAGTAGCAGACACTAATAAAAAAACAAAGTCTAAAGAGAAAACTGAATCCAGGTATTGTTAAGGATTCAAGAAAAATATTTTTCAATAAATATTATCCCTAAACTCTTCATCTTAAGATGGAGATGGAGTTACTCATTCTAAAGAAAAAAGAAGATTAATCTATCAGGGTGTATGAGGAAAACCTCACAAGGATTTCATGATATGCCTTCGACTTTGCAATGAACACTGAAATCAATGTGGATCAATTATTTAGTGGATTACATCCAAGTATATTAAAATCATTATAGATTCAATACTTTGACAGCTATGAGAAGATTATACGTTGTTCCCTTAAGGTTGAGATGAATATTGAAGACTCTTAGTGGTCTCACAGGATTAAAGATAAAAATAATAAAATGGATTTTAATATGGGAGGATTGATAAAAAAATCCCATGATGAAGAGTAAACCCAACATACAGTGTGTTAAAAGTGTGAGACGAATAATCCTGGGAACTTTGTAAAGGGAACCAGAAGATGCTTCAAATTTAGAGAGAGGGGCATAAGGCTAATTATTGCTGAAGGGATATGAAGAAGGACAAAAATTTAGAAGAAGAAAGGAAGGTTTAGATAAATTATTAGCCTATATTTCAATGTTTAATCTATAAGGAACATGGTAATTATGTGATTCAATTACCTAAGATAAGGTTTGTTAGAGGCAATCAACCACAACAACCTCTAAGGCAGCAAGGAAGGGTATATTATATCACTAATTCTAAGGTAGATCTAAAGAATGATGTGGTGATATGTAATCCAGTTATTCATTTAAGAATATTGAATATACTATTGGATTTTGGTTCTACGCACTCTTTCATATCATGCAAGTTTAGTAGAAATATTCAAACACCACCTCAAAATATGATAGTTGAGTTATCTGTGAGAATAAAAAATGGGGAAATCATTTCATATAAAGTATATAACTCCTCCCTAATTAATGTTGGTAGACTAAACCTCCCTAAAAATTTCATCTTACTTCCTTTGGTTGAGTTTGATTCTATATTAGGCATAGATTTTTTATCTTTATATAAATCCAATATCAATTGTCCGGAAAGGGAGATCACTCTTCCCATCCTGAGGAATTCTCCAATTCCATATAAGATTAAGGAGGTGGATAAATATCATTTTGAATCTCATTCTTAATCATGGATATTATTTCCTTATGAGAAATCATATCTAGATAAAATGATTAAGATAAAGGGTAGAATCATGCTTGAAGAATGCCCATTGTGAGGGAATACACTGATGTGTTCCCTAAAGAATTTCTTGGTCTTCCTCCTGATTGAGAGGTTGAGTTCTAAATTGATCTAATAGCTAAATCTCTAAATATATAAAAAATTCCTTACAGGATAACCACTATTGAGTTGGAGGAATTGAAAAAGAAGTATTAGGAGAATATGGACATGGATTTTATACACCCGAGTGCTTTACTATGGGGTTTTCCGGTCCTCTTCATTGAGAGGAAGGATGAATTAATGCATCTCTACATTGATTATCATGAACTCAAAATAATCACGATAAATAATAAGTATCCAATTCCATGGATAAACGACTTGTTTTATCAGGTAAGTGGGGCCAAGTATTTCTCTAAGGTGGACCTTCTGGTGGGATATCACCAATTAAAGGTTAGGAAGGAAGATATTCCCACGAATGCATTTTGAATGAGGTATGGACACTATGAGTTCATAGTGTTGCCCTTCGAACTCACTAATTCTATAACAATATTAATGGTATTAGTGAATTGAGTCTTTAGAGATTACCAAATTTTTTTTGTGATAGTCTTTATAGATGATATTTTGATATAATCCAAGAGTATAGAGGAACACAAGGTACATTTGAATACACTACTACAAAACCGGCCTTTAATAGCACTAGTATTTATCAGTGCTAGAAAAAAATGCTGATAAATGGAATATTTATCAATGCTAAAGAAAGCAATGATAAATTTAACCTTTTATTAGCATTTTTTAGCACTGATAAAGGGAAATTTTATCCATGCTTTATTTTTAGCATTGATAAAGGTAACCTTTATTAGTGCTTTATTTTTAGCACTCATAAAGGGTATGCTTTATTAGTGCTTTATTTTTAGTGCTAATAAACGACACCCTTTATCAATGATTTATTTTTAGAATTGATAATTATTTATTTTATTAGCACTTTTTTAGTGCTAATAAAGTTCAGAATAAATAAAATGAAATAATTAAAAAAATAAAATAAAAATAAAATAAAAATAAAAATGAGTTTATTAAAAAAAATATTACAAATTTTATTAATTAAATAATTATTGATAAAAATGAATAAATTGATTATACATTATTAAACATTAAATTTTTTATTAATTAGATAATTATGATAATTAATGTTATTGAATTGTATATATTAAATATATGGATATATATTAATGTATATAAATATGATTTATATATTACAAAATATTTATACGCTTTACATTAAATAGTCATATATTTATTGAATAATGGTTTATAATTAAAAAATAATATGAATTAAAAATATTGACTAATTGCATAGTACTTGTCAAATAATTGAATGATGTTTGATTTTTTAATTTAACATAGATCAAATGTGTGTTATATTTATTTCAAATATACATAATTAATGCAATTTTACACACAACGCACACACACAAAACTTATCCATTTTGTCAATTTTTTAAAGTGTACTTATTCTTAATTTATTCAATTTCACTCATTTTTAACATATATGCATGCACTTAAAATTAGATATTCATTTATAATCTTAACAATATATTTTTTTAAAAATATTTATAAATAAATATATTTATCAATATTCATTTACTATATTTATAAATGTGCATTTACTATATTTAAACAGTTATATATTTATAATTATAAATAAATAAATATTTCATTTAAAAGTATTTATATAATTATAAATAAATAGTTATATATATTTAAATAATTATTAAATTTATAGTAAATTTACTTAAATAATGAATATATTTACTATATTTATATTTATATTTATTTATTAAAAATATATATATGTATAATTATATAAATATATATAGTGATATAAATATTATTTTTTAAAAATATTTCTATAATTATAAATAAATATATATAAAATTATAATAAATATATTTAAAAAGGAATATATTTACTATATTTATATTTATATATATTTATAAAGTATACATAAATATTTATAATTTTTTATTTATAGTTATAAATCCTTTATCCGTGCTTATGTAATAAGCGCTGATAAAGATGAGGATTTATCAGTGCTAATCAAAGTGATGATAAAATTGATATCTATCAGCACTATAACTTTAGCACTGGTAATGATTGATTTTATGAGCACTTATTTGTAAGTGCTGATAAAAGTGTCCCAATCTATTTAAAAAACCCTAACCATTTGTGAACCCATCACGATATCAGAAGTTTTCCTGAGAAGCCACCCGATGGCGACGCTCCTCTTCGGTGAATTAAAGATAGAATCACACCACTCAACTCCCTCTAATTGCTTGAACATCTACCATGACATATGGTTTATAATTTTAGTTTGGGTTTCTGAAGAGGATTTCAGTTTTTCTTTAACCTAGCGAGGTAGGCCTTCTGATTTTCTTTGTGTACTTTTGGTTTTGTTTTTGATTTCTTCTTCTACAATTTGTTTATGATCCATAATTTATGATCCCTTTTTTATGATTTGTTTGTGATATTTTATTTAGGTAACAATTTGTGGTCCATTGTTTGTATTGACTTTTGTTGTATGATCCGTTGTTTATATCTGACACTAAACCTTTGATTTATTCATTATTGTTTTACTGTTATGTTTTATATCTTCTTACTAAATAATTTTTTCAGATATGTATATTACTGTGTAGAAACTTTCATGTATATTATTGTTTATTGACTACTGATTTGAGGCACATTTGTGGTTCTCTAATGATTACATATACATTGAAACTTTTCATGGACACCTCAGTGGACTCACAACTTCAGATGCTATTTTTTAGGAACCAATTTAGTAGAGTGATTCTTGTTTCTCTATTGGTTATATGGATAATTAGATCTAGTTCCTCTTAGAATTAACTATGGTATTTAGTTTTCTTATGGAGAAGATTCAAATGGGCCATCCCCAGTTAATCACATGAGGTTTTATCACATCAAGCCTTCACTTTTTGAATCATTTTGGTGCCTTTAGTTCACATTATGTTTGAATATCTGGTATTTATCTATTTTATATTTCTTGTAGACCATAATTTAGTTTCTATAATGGAGTGACATGTATGTGTGTGTATATATCTATTACATCATTATTTATTTCCATATTTTTTAATAGGTATTCCTATATCGGGTAATGATGATTTTGGGTCTTCATTTCCATTGACCCCAAGGGTCATGCTTAACCTATGGTACTAATTATTTCTATTTGGGGGGGGGGGGAACTCCCATTTATGGTTTTTTACACCCAAAGTTTAAACCATACTTTAGTGACTTTGAGGTGTATTAGAGTTCATATGATGATCTAAACTAGTGTTGTGTGGGTAATTCAGGCTAGGTTCATTACACCATCCATCTTCCAGTTTACACCTATAAAGTTTAGTGATACTATCATTTATTATCTTCCTTTATCTCCCTCTCATTATCATATTATTTTATATGATTAAATATAGTGTATCCATCCATGTCATTATCCTATATCATCATATTAGAGACATAAATTATAACGTGATTCATCAAAGATATTATGCATCCCCTATGTGCCTTCTATAAGTATCCTTCTCACCCTTAATCTCTCTACATGGTTTATAATTAGTTATAAGGGATTCCAACAAATTTAACTTCTCTTCTGGGTATTATATAATGCTCTACTGTCTATACTACTTCTACAAGTTTTCACTAGATATAAGATTCTCTTTCTCCAATTTAGATCACAAGGAAAGTGATGTAGTCAAGTAACTTTCCATCATCTACAAAAATAAAATAATATTTATCAAATTTTAATGATTACTAATTATGATGTTATTAATGATTATATTATATCTCCCACTATTTTTTAAAATCCCAACATCCCTTGTTGTTGGATTTGGAATATCTAGAAGCTCAGATATTCTTGTAGAAATGATCCATATTTCCCTTGTTATAACACAAATGAGAATGAGAGAGGGAGTGGTATCCCAATCCATGAGATACTATACCAAATTCAGAAACAAGCATATAGTTTTGAATTCATGGACTTCATTGAAGTATTAATCCCCTCAAACCCATATTTATTCCTTTCTTTACAAATGCACCAAAATGCTATAAAATGAATGATAGTTCTCTCCCATTTATTATTAGCATTATTTCTCAATCCATGAAACCACTAATCTAGTTGATTTAATAAGAGTTTATTATTCTTATTTATCATATTTGAGTTTCTTTTAACTTTTTAATTACCTATATTGTATTTTCATTTGTTTATGGGATTTAATAAATATTTTATATGGAGTAATTATTTTCTTAAATTCAATTACCCATTTTCTTCAACATACTAAAATTCTTTGAAACAATTAAATGTTGAGTTTCCCTTATTATAATTGTCTATAACTTTCACTTTTTATAATGAATATCTTATATGTATTTTTTTATATATTGTATAAAATTAATATTTTATGAACCTAATAGTATGGATATGAACTGAAAATGGATTCATGCTAATTTTTTGACAAACGAATATGAAGGTAAAGTTAAAGAGTTCATCATGTTTTCAATAGATCAAGTAGACGACCATTCTAAAATCCTATGACTAGGTTTGTGTTATTTTTATTCAAGAAAAATTAGTCCTAAAGGGTTGGAATAACATTTGATTTTTCATAGAATAGATCAAATCTATAAATTTTGGACTAAACATGGGAAAAATCTGAATGTGGACATTTATTGTGATGATACTACGGTTTCTGAATCATTTGATATGAGTACCTTTGTAAAATATGATGGAGATCGCATGGAATAAATGACCATGAAAATTGAAGATGAAATTTGTGGTTGTACAAAGTTGTTTGAGGAGTTAAATAGGTGTTTCAAGAAAAAATTGTATACCAGTTGTACTAAATACAAAACATTGTCATCTGTATTGAATTTATATAATTTAAAAGATGGTAGTGGATGGAGTGACACCAGCTTTACAGAATTATTTGGTCTTCTAAAAGATATGATACATGAAGAAAATGAACCACCATGCCACACATATGATGTAAAATGAATGTTATAATCAATGGGAATGATCTCTATAAGATTAAATGATTTTCCAAATGATTTCATATTGTTTTGTAAGGACCATGATTCACTCATAAAATTCCCTAAGTGTGGTGTAGATTGATATAAGAAAAATCAATTAATTACTTCAAAATATATATGGTACTTTTCTATAATTACATGTTTTAGAAGACTATATTGATTTTAAGAAACCATGAGACAATTAACATGACACGAAGATATAAGAATTAAATATGGGAACCTATGTCATCCAACAAATTCTCCTTAGTGGAATAAAATTGATTACGAGTTTCTTAAATTTGGAGATGAGATAAGAAACTTTTGTCCCATTTTATCTACAAATGGAATAAATAATTTTGGGTATATAGAGTAGTACTCACAATACAAAGCCCATAATGTTGGTAAATTATAACTTTCCACCATGATTATGCATAAATCACAAATACATTATGTTGTCTCTTCTTATATCTGGACTAAAGAAACCCAGTTATGATATTGATGTCTATTTGTATCCATTCATTTAAGATCTGAAATTGATGTGGGATAAATGTGTTATAATGTATGATTCTCATATAATTGAATAATTCACATTGAGAGTCATGTTGCATGGAATGAGAAATGACTTCCCTGCTTATGGAAATTTAATAGGATTTAACATTAAAGGAATGTTGGGGTGTCCCATTTGTGAAAAACACACATACTCAATTCTATTGAAACATTCATTGAAGACTGTGTTTTTAGGACATTGAAATTGTTTACCTCAATGACATAAATACTGATACTAGATGATAACATTATATTGGAATATTGAAAAAGTTACAAAACCATATATAGTAAAGAGCGATCAACTATACAAAAAAGTAAAAAATATTGACTATATTTTTATTAAACCATTTTTAAAAAATCTTAAAATATAAGGTTGTAAGAATATATCAATTTTATTTGCATTTCCATATTGTAATTATTTGCATGTGATACATTTTATTGATGTCATGCATATAGAAAAAAATTATTTGATAGTGTTATTGGCATGTTACTAAATGTTCTCGTAAAAAAAAAGATGAAATCAAGGCTAGGTTAGATTTGATTGAAATGGGGATGAGGGAAGAGTTGGCACCAGTGAAGGGTAAAAGGTGGACTTTTCTTCCTCCAACAACTTACACTCTATCCAAATAGGAAAAATTAAAATTTTTCCTTTTCCTTACTAGTGTAAAATTTCCAAAGGGGTATTCATCAAATATCAAGAGTGTCATGTTAATGAATAATTTAAAGTTACATGGACTAAAATCACATGAATATCATGTTTTTATGTAATATTTAATTAATGTTTCTTTACATTACATTTTGACTCAAAATGCATGACATACATTAACTAGATTTTGCTTCTTTTTCAAATCCATATGCAGAAAATTTGTAGACCTGGTGAAGTTTCCCATCATGAATAAGGATATTGAAGTCATATTAGGTGAATTAGAGATGTTATTCCCACTATCATTCTTTTATATAATGGTCCACCAGATGGTTCACTTGGTGAGAGAGGTTCAACTATTTGGTCCTTTCAATTGCAGATAGATGTACCCCATTGAAATGTATATGATGATTTTTAAAAGGTATTTAAAGAATCAAATTGGGTTAGAAGGTTGTATTTTGGAATGATATATTGTTGAAGAATCTATTGAATTATGTACCAATTATCTATTAGATGCTGAAAGCATCTATCTCCTAAAGTATCATCATAATGAACGCCTTATGGGTGATGGAACTTTTGGAAGAGATGTTGTTAAAATTACTATTATAGAGCAAGAGAAATAACATATTTACATATTATATAATAGTGAAGATGTTTATCCATACATTAAATCCCACAAATAAATTCTTGGAGATTTGAATTCATCATGGACAGAAGGATGGATATCAAATACACATAATCAACAGTTTATTGAATGATTTAGAGATCAAATTTATAAGGAGTTTTCTAAAAATCTAAATTAAATTGCCTAAAAACTTCAATGGATAGCTAAAGGACCAAATGAAAATGTTATATCTTACACTTGTTTTGTAATCAATGGTTATACGTTCTGTACAAAAGAACACGATGACTTTAGTACGATGAAAAATGGTTGTGTTAAGCTTTTGGCTGAAGTGACACACATATCTAGTTCAAGGATACAAACCCAATTTATACAAATATGTCATTTTTTGGAATTATAGAACAAATATATGAGTTGGATTATATAACTTTTCAAGTGATACTTTACTGTTGCAAATGGGTTGACAATATCAATGGAGTGAAAGTTAATGAAATGGGATTTGTGAAGGTGAATTTTAGTGTGTAGGGGAAAAAATGAGTCATTTATAATGGTATCATAATTAGTGCAAGTATTTTATGTCTCTAATCCAACAAACAAGTATTGTTTGATTGTCTTGCTGGTAACTAAAATAATGTCGAGTCAGTTGAAAATTCAATCGAGGATGACCCTTTCATTGGGGCATCAAAATTAGTTCATATCGGTCCCAATGTAGACAACAAATTTTATATTAGAGGGGACCACAAAGTGGGGATTTAGATTCTAAATAGAGGAACCAAATCATTGAAACCTTAAAAAAATAGATTTCAATGAGAAGGTAAAAGTTTTTTTAATATATTATGTTTTTCCTCATAATATTATATGTTCTATACTGTATTAACATAATATAAATTAAATGTTTGACTACTCATGTAGATATTGTCTTTTGTGCATGATGATATTACCCATCCATCGAAATAACAGGCTATAATGAAGGAAAACCTTTTGGAAAGATATAAAGGTAATGTTAAGATATACTTTCTCTATTTTACCAAAACATCATATAATGGAATTTTGATTTAATTTTCATTATTCCTTATAGATTTTATTTATTTTAGAAGATTTTTTCCATGTTTTATGCCTTTGAAAGAAGAGAAATGATGCTATCTATACTCAATCACAGAGGTAATCTTGATGTTTGCATAGTAAAATAATTTTCCATAGAATTATTCATTTATTATAATTGTTCCTTTTTTTTGTTTAATTTATTTATTTTTAGAATTACTCAAATAATAATTGTTTTATTATACATGTGGATTATTATTTTTGGGTTGGGGTTCTATGTCTATCTTTCATGCCTTTTTGCACCAAAACTTTCACATACTTATTCTCCCTCAAAACCTTTTTACCCCTATAGTGGTTCATTTATCACTTTATTTCAAGTTACCTCCACTCTCTTTGCAGGAAGAGAAACAATGCTTCCTCTTCTTAATTACAGAGGTAATATTTATGTTTACACAGTAAAATCATTGTCCATAGAATTAATATATTGTTTAATATTTATGTTTAATTTATTTCTTTTTAGTATTACTCACATAATAATTGTTTTCTTATACAGGTGTATTCTTTTGTTCGAGTTGTGGTGCTCTATCCATCTTTCATGCCTTTCTTCACTCAAACTTCCACAAAATTATTCTCCTTTAAAACCTTCCTCCTATGCAGTGTTGATATTTATCATTTTCCTTCAAGTTCCCTCTATTTCTCAATCATAGAGGCAATCATTATATTTGAAAAGTAAAATCATTTTCCATTAAATTAATGTATTATTTCATATTTAGGTATAATTTATTTCTTTTTAGTATTACCCATAATAATTGTTTTCTTATACAGGTGGATCCTTTTTTTCGAATTGATATGCTTTGTTTGAATTTGATCATGCAGTTTTGGTAGTTTGATAAATAAAGTCAATGTAAATCACAGTAACATTTAAATTTAGGATTATTTTTAGACTTTGGGATGTGTTCAAATTAGCCACACCTCAATTCGACACATGATGTGACTGGTATGACTCCAAGTACTTATTTTTTATTTAAAATTAACATTAATTTTAGTAGAAAAGTCGACTGACTTACTCAAAAGTAATCAAACATATTCATATTGTTTTGATACATTAATACAAATATCTATAAATCATTTGTAAAGTGTAAGAATCAGATGAACCTCAATCTGATACATGATGTTCCTGATATGACTCAATGTGTCCATTAATAGTTTAAAATCGACATTTGACTTTAAAATGTGTCACTCACTAAAAACTGAGAAAACTAAAAACTGAGAAAACACCCTCATATTTTTTTGATAATTTAGGGAATTTATTCATAAATCATTTTTGAGGTGTAGGAATTGGCATCACATCAAATGGATACATGATGTGCTCTATATAAGTCAAAGTGTGTGTTTCAAGTTTAAAATGACATTTTAGTAAAAAAGAAACGTGATGTACTCAAAACTGATAAAAAAACATTCATATTATTTAAATAATTTAGGAAAATGATCCATAAGTCATTTGGGACATGTATTAATCAGCCACACCTCATTCTGATGCGCCGTGAGATCAGTATGACTCTAGCTGCATCTTTATTTAACATTGACATCAATTTTAGTAAAAAAATAAACTGGCTTAATAAAAACTAAAAAAACACATTCATATTGTTTTTATACTTTTAGAAAATGATACATAAGTGATTTTAGATGTTCATGAATTAGCCTCGCCTTAATTCGATGCACGATGTGACTGGTATGACTCCAAGTGTGTGTTTTTATTTAAAATTGACATCAATTTTAGTGAAAAGGCTAACTGACCTACTCAAAACCTAGAAAACACATTTACATTATTCAAATACTTTATTAAAATGATCCATAATTCATTTTTGATATATAGGAATCATCCACACCTTAATCTGATACACAATATGATGAGTACAAGTTAAAGTACGTGCTTCAATTTTAAAATTACATTTTAGTAAAAAAGACAAGTGACGTACTCAAAATTGAGAAAAAACACTCAGATTGTTTTGAAACTTTAGGAAAATGATCCATTAGTAATTTGAGACATGTATTAATTAGTCTCACATTAATCCAATGCACAATGTGACCAATATGACTTAAAGTGCATCTTTTTATTTATAATTGTCATCAATTTTAGTAAAAAGGCCTACTGACCTACTCAAAACCAAGTAAATGCATTCAAATTGTTTAAATAATTTAGAAAAACAATCAATAAGTCATTTTTTATGTTTATGAATCATCTAAATCTCAATTTGATTCACAATGTGATCGGTATGGGTAAAAGTATGTGTTTCAATTTTAAAATGGTATCTTTGTAAAAAAGACAAGTGATGTAGAAAAAGCAAAGAAAACACATTCATATTGTTTTGAAACTTTAGGAAAACAATCCATAAGTCATTTGAGATGTGTAGAAAATAGTCTCACCTCAATTTTAAGCATGGTGTGACCGATATGACTCAAAGTACGTCTTTTTATTTAAAATTGTCATCAATTTTAGTAAAAGGCCAACTGAACTATTGAAAACTGAGTAAAAACATTAAAATTGTTTAAATACTTTAGGAAAATTATACATAAGTCATTTTTGATGTATAGTAATCAGAAACAACTCAATCTGATACACAATGTGATCAGTATAAGTTAAAGTGCGTGTTTAAATTTTAAAATGAAATTTTAGTAAAAAAGACAAGTGACGTACTCAAAACCAAGAAAAAACATTTAGATCGATTTGAAACTTTAGGAAAATGATCCATAAGTTATTTAGGATGTTTAGGAATCATCCTCACATCAATATGATATACGGTGTTACCGGTATGACTCAATGTACATCTTTTTATTTAAAATCTTCATCAATTTTAGTAAAATGGACAACTGCCCTACTCAAAACTAAGTAAACACATTTGGATTGTTTTTATACTTTACAATAACAACCCATAAGTCATTAATGACTTTTAGGAATAATTCTCACCTCAGTATGATACACGATGTGTCCTGTATGACTCAAAGTGTCTGTTATCAGTTTAAAATCAATATTTTAATTCAAAAAGTGTCACTCATTGAAAACCGATCAAATGCACTCATATTTTTTTGATTATTTAGGATAATGATTCATAAGTCATTTTTGATGTGTATGAATCTATTTCACATAAAACTGACACACAATGTGATCATGATGAGACAAAAGTTTTTCTTTCCAGTTTAAAAAGACATTTTAGTAAAAAGACAACTAACATACTCAAAGATAAGGAAACATATTCATATTATTTTGATACTTTAGGAAAATGATCCAAAATTCATTTAAGACATGTTGGAATCATATAAACCTAATTCTGATGCATGGTGTGACTGGTATGACTCGAAGTTCATCTTTTTATTTAAAATTTTCATCAATTTTAGTAAAATTAACACTTTCTATTAATTTATTTTTTTATATTATTACTAACATATGAATTTTTTCCTTATAAAGGTGCATTATTTTTCTTGAGAATGGATAGTTTCTTCAGAAAATTTATGAGTCAGGTTAGGATTAAAAGATAAAGGAACATTCATGTTTTTGAATGTATGTAATAATTTTTATTTATGTAATTGTATATACCAATGTTTGAAATGTCTATAATATAGTGTTTTTTATTGTGTTTGTGTTGTAAATTTAATTTCATTTAAATCCTATATTGGTACTTCTTTCTATTGATATATGGTGTTTTTCTGGTGCTGTGGTGTGTTTTTATAGCACATTGCAGAGGTGGTGCAGTGTGCTGTTACAAAACACTGCAGTATGACCCTTTATCATTACTTTTAAAAGCATTGATAAAAGGTATTTTATTAGTGGTTTTATAAGCATGGGTAAAGGTATAATTTAGCAGTGATTTTATAAGTGCTGATAAAAGACTAGGTATTTTAACATCGCTCATGTAGTCAGTGCTTTTCTAGTGCTGATAAAGGCTATTTCTAGCACTGTTAAAGGCCAGTTTTATAGTAGTGATATTATTCTAATGAATTTTTGAAGGGAGAAACTATATGAAATGTATAGAAAATGTGATTTCTATATGAATGAAGTATCATTCATGGGGCATGTTATCACTATAAAGGTAATATTGTCATGACCTGTCCCCCGGGGCCTGTGCCGTGACAACCCCAAGCCTGCCTTCTATAGGCCAGGGGCTGGTGACTAGCACCAAAGGCGTAATTACCTAAAACTGGGAAGGCATTGCATTTATAACCTATAAACACACACACAAGAAAGCACACAGCTGGACGAAACACCAAGTAAACTGTATAACAAAAGAGTTCTGAAAGTAAAAGGGGCCATAATACAAGCCCAACAGTAAAGGTATAGACACGAATGAAATGAAATACAACTGAAGGAAGTGAAAATACATCTACTGGATCATCCTTAGAGGTTCCTACCTGAAGGGTGGTCACAGATTGCCTTCTTAGCACTCAACATCTGTCCGTCTCCTCTGAGTATCGACACGCCGTATGGTCCACCTCCAGGTACCGTCCAGTCCTGGTACTCTCAGCCTCCGTCAGCGCTGTCCATCATTTGCATCCAACACAATGATGTGAAGGCATATCCTGTGCAGGGGTGAGTATAATGATACTCATTAGGGACCCCGAGACACTCTAGGTCTCACAAAATCCATCAAGGGTAAACACAAATAATGAAATCAACAGATAACCCTAATTAGGTATATGGCCATACATATACCTAAGTTATCAAGTGATCTATCTCAATCAGGAGTAAAACACAGAAGTACTGACTCAACTCAAACCAGGATTTTATTCTAAGGGTAGTATCAAGTAATATCTCGAGTCACATTATTGAAACCTCGGTTGCTAGAGAACTCCTCCTCTATCGAGTTTAGTGGGCCTGCGGCGACACCAAGCGCGCTTCCCACTAACCTTGATCTATTGAGGAACTCCTCCTATCGAGTATCGTGGATCTGTCACATCACCAAGTGCACTCCCCACCGTGGGTCTTCCGTGTCACCAAGCGCGCTCTCCCTCGTATCCTACTGAGGTACTCCTCCCGTCGAGTACCGTGGGTCTACCGCGACACCAAGGCACTCCCCACTGTGGGTCTTCCGCGACACCAAGGTGCTCCCCACTAGGCTAGTCGAGTCACTCTGAGTCAAAACGGTCAGCAGTCGTCAGGTCTCAGCCAGCTACTAGGTCTCCGAACTATGCTCGATTGTCTTTGGGAGGATCCACTCCATGAACTACTGGTCGATACTCCAATTTTCATGAAGTACCTTGAAGAAGTATCTCAAATGTCTGCCAAGTCATAGGGGTCTCAACGCGACAGACGACGTGTCAATTGGACGCCCGGTCTGTGAGTTATTAGCCATTTAGTCTCGGGGGCCCGGTTGGATTCATGCTCGATCCAACCTGACTGTTTCCCATCTCAAACCAAAACTCTAGTGGAGTATATTCAAAGGGACCATCTCAGTCCAATATTTCCAACACCGTTGACTGTTCATCAAACGGACATCCGGTGCCATAGATATGGCCAAAAGAAAGTAAAGGAGAGTAGTGGGCCTGGGTCCGGTTTGAACCAGCCGGGGATGACCCAGTTTGGGTCGATCCGGCCAAAACCGTTGGGTCTGGCCCAGCCCAGTGGGTTCGGCTCAGCCCGTTGGGTTTGGCCCAGCAGTCCGCGAGGGGCCATGGAGAGCTGCGTGGGGGGCTCGGCCTCAGAGGATGCCTTGAGGGCGCGGGGCCGGTTCGGCCAGAGCGCCATAGGGGGGCGCGGGGCTAGTTTGGACAGGGTGCTGTGAGGGGCGCGGGCCTGTTAGGCAGGGGCGCCGGGAGGGGCGCGAGCTGGTTCAGTCGGGGCGCCGCGGGGGGCGTGGGCCAGTTCGGCCGGGGAGTCGTGAGGGGCGTGTCCCGGTTTGGCCGGGGGCCGCGAGGGGTGCGAGCCAGTTCGGCCGAGGGGCCGTGAGGGGCACGGGCCGGTTCATCTGGGGCACCGTGAGTGGCGCGGGTCGGTTCGGCCGAGGCACAGTGAGGGGCGTGGGCCTGTTCGGCTGGGGCGACATGAGGTGCGTAGGCCGGTTCAGCCGGGGCACCGCGAGGGGTGAAGGCGGCTTGGCCTGGAGTGGCGACTCGGCTTGGAGTGGCAGCTCTACTCAGTGGCTCGACACGATGACGGTTCGATGACGGTGTGGAGCGGTAGAGGTCACCGTTGACATAGTGCCGTTTCCTTTTTCACCTTCCTCTATTTCGAATTACACATCAAAGAAGAACGACAGAGGGGTCGGGCCATGTTAGTTTGGCCCACAACCTCCGCGTTTAGAGTGGTAGAAAGTGGTTCACCAAGAATGAAGCAATGAACTTCAACCATGATCTTCCACAAAATAAATATTCCCAATCCCATACAAGAGAAAAATGGATAGTATTATCACGCAAATAAACCCCCTACCTTGATCGTTTGATGATGTCGATGAAGAGGGAAGAAGATGAAGTTGTTGTTGCTCGTCTCATCCGCCATGCACCTCCAATTCCGGGCTCGTGCATCATTTCTTCATAGATGAAGATGTTCCCCCTTGAAGGGTGTCCCGAGGAAGAAGTCAAAGTTGGCGTTCTTCGTCAGTGGAGCGTTCTTCGTTGGAGAGCGTAATCCTCCAAGTGTTGGGCGTTGCATCACTTTTCCAACACTTCGTCACTTAGTGAAGCCATCCCAAAACCTCCTCCCAAGCTCCATATATATAGGAGAGGGGGAGAGGTTTGTAATGATCATGGAATTTATGATGGTTCATTTTTTAGGAACCTTACTAAATTCCAACAACGCTGTTACTTAATATTTAAAAAGGGGTCAAGCTAATTAATTTACATTGGCAGAATAAAGTGGTGCGTTGGCACAATTTAATATGGAGGAAGCCAAGAGGCTCCTCCACATTAATAAGGGGGGGGGGATTGAGTGTTTATTTAAATTAAAGGGGGATTTAATCCTGAGTGGTCCCCACCACCATAACCTCTCATGAGAGGTTTATGTTTGGTGGTCCCCACTCCTCAAATTCCACATGGAGGTTTAGTTCTAGTGGAACCCACCTCCCAACACCCACATGGGTGTTGCAAATAAAAATAAAAATATCATACACTTTTATTTTTATTTTATTCTTACACGAAAAACCCATAAACTAACTTTCACCCTCAACCAACATCTGTCGAGGTGAAAGTCTCTTTAAGCGATTACCGGAGCTGTGAGTTCAACGGTGCCCTCAGATTTCAATTTTGATCACCGGTTCAAATGTTAGAAAAATTCGCTCACACATTTACTGAATGTACCTGAAAAAAAGTTCAGAAATTCATTCCGAGCACTCTGGGCCTCAGAATCATGCGCCATAAATTTTCACAGACTCATAAAATTCCCATTTATATTAAAAAAAATTACATGGAAATTCCGGGTCTTTACAAATATCTATGGACCCTTTCAAGAAAAAGGAAATAAAGGAGTGGACCAAAAAAAAATCTATAATGGAGATCCATAGTTTCTTTGGTCTAGATGGGTATTATCGATGATTTTTGAAGAGATGATCTTAATTTTCAAACCCACTAACCAATATTACTTAGAAGGAAGTAAGGTTTTTCTGGACCAGTGAATGTGAAGACCGCATTAAAGATTTGAAAAAGAGTCTTATCACTACACTATTACTAACATAATCGATAAGTGGGGAAATATTTATGGTTGAAAATGATGATTCAAAGAAGGTATTATGCTATTTACTTATGAAAAATAATAAACTGATAGCACACACCTTAAGGTAGTTGAATGTTCCTGAGAAAAACTATCCCACACATGATCTGGAGTTTGTGCCTGTGATCTTTGTATTGAAAATATGATGACACTATCTCTATTGGGAGAAGTGTGATATATATACTAATCATAAAAGCCTCAAATATATATTCACATATAAGGATATTAATATGTTCCGGTGAATATGTCTAGAGTAATCAAGGATTATGACTACTCAATCCACTATCATCCAGGTAAAGTGATTAAAGTGGTAGATGCTCTAAGTAGAAAGGATCCTATAACTTTATCAATGATGAGAATTATGAAGGATCCAATCATATTATACTTTCAATTGATGTACATGATAACCATAAAGTAAGGTACATCATCAATCCTTTCTCAAATGATTGCTCAACCATCACATTTATAGATGATAAATGATGATCAAAGTGATGATGTGGAGATTCAGAAGAAGGTGGAAGCTATTAGAAAAGAGAAATCATAAGAGTTAAAAATTCATGAGGAAGGAGTTATAATATTCTGGTCATGATGATGTGAACTATAAAATATTGATATAAAAATATCTTTTGAATGATGCACATAGTTAAACATTATCTATTCACCTAGGGAGCACAAATATGTATCTAGATCTCTAAGAGCACTATTGGTGGGACAATATGAATAAGGAGATTGATAAATATACATCAATGTACATAACATGTCAAAAAGTGAATGATGAAAGAAAAAATTATAAGGGGATGATGCAACCATTACCCATACCAACATGGAAATGGGAAAACATCAATGTATACTTTTTCACTGAACTTCCAAAGACATCTAGTGGATATAACTCTATATGGGTTATTGCAGATCATCTAAAAAAGACTACACACTTAATCATAATTTGAGCGGACTTTTCACTTGACTAACTTGCATGAATATACACAAGAGAAGTGGTAAGGCTACATAGAGTATCATTATCTATTATATCTGATTGAGATCCGAGATTTACATCAAAGTTCTAGAAAAGTATCAAACATGCTATAAAAATTGAGATAAACTTCAGTAAGACTTATCATCCTCAAACTGATGGCCAATCTGAGTGAAATATTCAAATATTGAAATACATATTGAGATAATGTTCTATGGACTTCAAAGAAGGGTGGGACTAAGATCTACTGCTGGTCGAGTTCTCTTACAAAAAAAATTCCACTCAAGAATCCAAATGGATCCATATGAGGCCCTTTATGGTAAAAGATATATGAAAACTATATTCTAGGATGACATTAGTGAACATATGCTGCTGAGACCTAAAATGGTTAAAGAAATGGTAGAAAAGGTGAAAACCATTCAACAACACATCAAGGAATACCAAAGTTGACATAAGAGCTATTCAGATAATCATTGATAAGACTTAGAGTTTGAGGTTTTAGACATGGTATTTCTATACATATCTACATGGAATATATTCATGAGATTTAGAAAGAAAGGAAATCTATGTCCCAGGTACATTGGTCCCTTCAATATTCTTGATCACGTTGGAGCCGTGCCCTATCAAATAGCACTTCCACCAACCATGTCTCAAGTACATGATGTATTCCAAGTATCTCTCTAGAGTTTGTACATACTATATCCCTTAGATGAATTGAATTTATAGGTGCTACAACTAGAAAATGATCTCTCTTATAAGGAGTAGCTGGTGAAGATCTTGGACTATAGAGATAAGGTTCTACGCAACAAGACTACTCACATAGTCAAAGAACTATGGAGGAACCATAAATATTAGGATGCAACATGGGAATTGGAGGAAGCGATGAAGTATAGCTAGTCTCATATTCTTTCACCTTAGTATGTAGAAAAAAAATTCAAGGGTGAAATTTCCTGGGGGGGGGGGAGAGAATGTAACAGAACAAAATTTTATGAGTGAAATTTCCCTTCTTATAATTATGTCATGTAGTATAAATCACATATATAACATATAGAACCTAATAAAAACATTATTCTAATAAATTAATAATGATACATTAGTTATAAAACAAACTAATAAGAATTCCAAATATTATAGCGGGTCAATAAATAGAAAATATGATAATAAGAATTGGAAAATTTGGATCTGGTCGATCGACTGGAATAGATACACTCACGAACAAAGCTATAGAAATAAACCCTAATGTTAAAAGATGAAAGTATATATAACCTTGGATAAAATATAAGTTAATTATGAATGGAATAATATTTATACATAAAAATTATTAAACCCTTATGACCATTAGAAATCTGACTGATTGAATAGTAACATGACTGTTGGAATAGTAATGTGGCCACTAGTAATAGTAATCTAGCTGTTAAAATGGTAAAATAACCTATTAAAGTATAAATAAAATTTAGTAATCTTATAAATGAAAATATGATATATTTATATCACGGAATAATTAAACAGACGTTTTAAAAATGATAAATTAAGTGTTTTATTTTTATGAAACATAAATATTTATTTACAATTTTATAATTAATATAATGATTTAAAAGAAAATTTAGTTTCATAAAATAGATTCATAAATTAATATTTTGTATTATTATTATTATAATATAATTTTATAAAATCTTAATTAAAATTTCAAAGTGTCATAAAATCAGTTATATTATTAAAATCAGTATTTTTCAAATAAATGATGACTTCAATTAAAAATTAAATTTCTCATATTTTGAAAATTATTTTTTATAAAATTGAGTCCATTTTTTAAATATATATGTCTAAAAACATTTGGGATTATTTTTTGGATTTTTTCTAAAATAATTAAATTTTTCGTGAATAGTGAAATACTGCATTTTATGATATTTAAAATTATAATTAAATAAATAAAATTTTGAGTCATTTTTGAGTCATGGATGATGTAATTTCCCATTATCTAGAACTAACATGTTTTTTAATATATTTAGTCATGGTAATCAACACTATTTATAGTCTTGAGCCAAAATAATAAACAAATGAATAAAATAATCAAAACACCCATCTTGTCCCCCTATAAATACCACCCCTTCTCATCACACCTCAATGGATTTGTAGTGTGTCAATTTTCTACCTAATTCTATTACCAAGTCTCTTCCTCACATCGAATAGCTTTTGGTCTCTTCAAAAGACCAAACCCAAATTGCTTAATGAGGTTCTCAAGGAGAGGATATTCAAGAGGTAAAATCCTCCTTCTTTCTCTTTTAAATTATTTATTTCTTATACATTATTCTCACCCCTATAAAAAGTTACATGATAGATATAGTGCCATATATATACAATAATTTAATTGTGTTAATGGAATATCCATCATCATATATCTTATCTTCTCTTTTTATTCTAAAAATAAAAACATCGTCTATGATGTGTCAATTCACCGCCTTCATGGCCGAAAAGTTTTTATTTTTCATTACCAACTTAAATTATGGTAATAAGACCATTATAATGGTTATTTAAATTGTATATTATAACTTTTATATTGTTTTGGAACTAATATATATTCCTAATATTAAATAATAAAATAAAACTAATTCGCGATAGTCGAAAAACTGTCAAAACAAACTAAATGTTTATCATTAACGTTTTATCCAAAAAATCATTATCATATCTGAAAAAATGATATATGGGACCATTTAATGTTTTTTAAGTATATTAATACCATTTCATTCCACTTATGGAGTGTTTATTCCATTTGAAAAGAACTTCCATAATTTTACACAAGCGAACTGACCATGAAATGATCTCTCCCAAAATTACAAAATTAAACTTTATAACTCCTCAAAATGGCCATAAATGAACTTAATAAAATTATAATATATAAAATATATATAATTGGTTATGAATTAAGTAATTAATAAATCTAATTTTATTATCCATGACATTATGTGTAATTACAAAATGCCTTTGGACATATGGTAAGGATTCACTATGAACCTCTATTTTTCCTTTCAGTTATGATTTCTCTCTATTTACACCAATGTATTTTTTAATTATTATTATATAAATATTCTAAATTCCATGTATATGTTCCAAAATTATGTATCCAGATCAATTCATAATTTTTTCATGGGTAAATACATGTTTTAAAAGGTTCTCTTCTTATTTTCTCTGGATAAGTAAGCCCAATTTAAAGGGAACTTCTCAATTTATTACCCATTTTAAAGTAGACTACATAATAGGTTTTAATACACCATTATTTTTCTAAAATCACTCACTTCATCACTAAATACTATATTATTTCATTTCTAGTTTTATACAAACAATTATGCATTTTTACTCTTAAAATACTCTCTAATATTTTCCTTAAAACTGCACCAATGTGGCCCATTTCTAAAGTTTTGAAACACAATTTTTCATGTTTTCACTTTAGTTGGACATAATTTGTTATGATATATGCCTATTATCACCTATTAATTTTCAAGTATGATTTAAATCCTTTCTTTATTGTACACCATTATGATATGCCCCTTGGTTGTGCTTTATGACATGATTACGATACCCATTTCCTTTCATGGGTAATCCTTATGTTCATCCCTTATGTTTTATTCTTCATGTGGTGCACACATGCATGGACATTTTATGATGGGTTCACCTGGATAGTGGTACAATTCATTAGGTTATTTTTATTCTTATGAGATTAAATTTATGGTATTAGAGAGTAATCCTAATCTATTATGGGACTTTGTCCACCATGTGATATAGTCTTGGTAGTTAGCCTTGACCCATGTTTATGTATGGTTATATGTTTCTATAACATTCCTATATTTACATGATCATATGATTCCATGATTTTTATGATATAACTCTACATGTTTTTTCATGTTTCATTCCTATTATGTTATCATGTTATTCCTTTGAACCATGCATGATACTTCTTTTCCAAGCTTATTACCTTAGTGGGATTTTTAGGTCATCCCCTTTTTATGTATTCCCTAGGTTATCCTATGAAAATATAGGATCTCAAAGGAAATTAAGAGATCACTATGGAAGATTAATATATTTATGGTTTATTATATTTCCATGTTTTCAATTTTATGTACCTAGTCTTCTAAAGACACTAGAATTTATGATCCTTTATTTATGGTTGGTGGTTTAAATAAAGGGAATTAACCAACTTCTAATGCTTGACTGACTTGAATTACTAGGATGAAGTTGGGAGTAGAGGACCGTGCCTATGCTCGAGATTCCAAATGTATCATTTTTTTCCTTTTTATATATTTTGTTTTCATTTGGTATATTCTTTTATCCCCTACCACCACACCATTCATTTTTTTATAGATAAATCTTATAGAATCATCAAACATTATATCTAGTTATTATTCAGCTTCAATTAATTGTATTATTTATGTCTTGCATGATTTATCTTTGTTGTTCTTCCACCACCAATTTCTTATTCTGTTTCTGCTACTAGTTATTATTATCATTTAATTATGTACTCACTCTCATATATGAGGGAATAATATTCCCATGGATAAACCCTAGGACCTCATTGCTTGTTGATATCCTATGACATTCAAGGAGGCACATTCGAGGTCTTGTAGCCACCATCTCAGGGAATGGTTACATGGAATCTATGGTGGTTCTCTACATGATTTAAGAGAATAAATAAACTAATATGTAGTAAAAAAATAATAAAATGAATAAATCTAGATTTAGGTGAAAAAATTGATTCACGAGATTCATAAAAGTAGTAGGTGCATTCAATAGGCCATACAACATGACTAGGTACTCATAAAGACTATACATGATCTTGAAAGATATGTGAGGTATTTATGATTACCTGACACACACATGATGATATCCCAAACTGAAATCAATCTTTGAAAACACTCTAACTCCACCGATCTAAAAAAAGAGGTCATATATTCGAGGTAATGGATACCTGTTATTTACTATGAGCTGGTTCAATCTACAGTAATCCATGAAAAGCGTAAGGATACTATATGCCTTCTTAGAAAAAAGGATCAATGAACCTAAAGGATAAGTTCCATGTAATATAAATCCTTTATAATCCAAGTCCTCTAACTTTTTCTTGAGCTCTATAAGCTCCCTAGGTTCCATCCTATAAGGGGTAATGGAAACTGGTGCAGCTCCTAGAACTTGCTCAATAGTGAATTCTACCTCTCTCACTTGAGGCAGCCCAAAAATGTATTTATGGAATACATCCCTAAAATGATCCACTATAGGAGGGAAAATAGTGGGTTGTAACTCTTAATTATCCAAGAAATGACTAGAAATCTTTGTCTTCACTCCACTCATCCTCTGCTACATGGGTCATGCTCAAGTTTAAAGAACATCCCATTCACCCTTGTATACATACCTACCACCATGTTGTGATGTAAATGAAACCCTTAGATGATAAAAATCAATATGATCTTCATAGGGAACTAACCAGTCTATCCTAATGATTACATCATACCCTATCATGTCAAGGATGAAGAGATTCTATATGAAAATACATCAGCCTATCTCAATGGGATAATAATTTCATTAATGGATGCTTTCTAATTAGATACCTAATGGGTTATTGAGTGTAATTATGTGTCTATATTGATTCCCAGACTCTCCATAATCATATTATATATAAAGGAATGTGACACAACTATGTCAAATAAAACATACCGTAATATAGAGGATGATATAATAGTACCTCAAACTATAGAAGGACTGGTGCTATGCTCTTGCAAAATAGGCTTTACTACATGTAATTGGTTAGAACCGTGGCCCTAAGTCATAACTTGACTACCCTGAGCAAGTCCACTCTGTTGGAACTAAGAGTCAGAAGTCTGATTACCTCTACCTTGACCACCACCTCATCTTTATTAGTCATTGGTATTCTATCCAAATGTTTAGTGAGATACTAATATCCTTTCTATAGAACACAGGGTAGGTGTAGATCTCCACTCGCTTGACACTGACGGAAAGGTCCTACAAAAGCACCGGATATGCCCCATCCTACCGCAACATATTCATTACACTGGATCCCATAAACACTGAGGTTTTTTATGTCTTGGATATTTTCACTGATGAAAAAATAATAAATTTTTCATCATTTTGATCTCGACCACTACTTCCCTTGTGATAAACCTCAAAATGATGATTCATTACACTAGAAGAACTACTAGCTAATCAAGATGCCGAATCACCATGGTTTGCACCATCATCTTCCCTTAGGTCCTATCAGTAATTAGGTCCTAGTTGACCATCTTAAAAATAGTATCCAGCCTAAAAACATTGACCTTTGATTGGATGGCGTATACCATCCCATCCTAAAATAACCTAGTGGTCATAAGATAATCACCCGCTATAGTTGGTGTGGGATGCTATATCTTAGTAGAAAGAGAAGATTACTCCACGATAGAAATAGTTCCCTACTATAGGTTCATAAAATCTCTAGCCTAATCATCCCTTAGAATATTTGAAAATAATCAGTCATAGAAGATCTCTAGTATGTCTACCTAGATCATGTATCTATTAAGATCTACCTAGGTAATAACATCCCACCATCTCTTGGTAGAATCGTGAAGCATATAAGCGTCAATATTGACCCTCCACTTTTTAGGAGTCTTTAGATGCGCAAAAATAGAAAGCATGAAATCCATTTATGACTCTATAGTATATGATCTACCATATCCCCAAAAGGTGGTAGGATTCTACTTATGAAACTCCAGAGTCAAATTTTCCATATTCAGGGTAGTTTGAGAGACACCTTGCATATTTTTCATCATGAAAAAGATAACCTCTCAAAATTGGGCATCGTTTATTATATAAGGATTATACTGAAGTACCATAGGTGGAACAATAGGAGGAATCACTAGAAGATTAGGTCCCCCTACATCTGGTACATGGTCATCACCGCCTTCAGGGAATACAAATTGAGGCTATCATGGTGTCATGATTCTACAATTCCAAACACATGCCTCAAAAGTGAATTTAATAATTTTAAAGTTTGAAAATAGATAAATAGGACTAGTAAATATTCTTCCTATGAATAGATAAAAACTCTCTGCCTAATCCAAAATCCAGGTCTAGGTGAAATGTAAAAGACCATAACAAGATGTAAGAATGTAAGAGACAACTCATCTACCCACTTCTAAGGTCAGGTCTAGGTTTAGGTCTCATATCACACGTATGAGATAACCATTTCATTATAAAAGTCATATTCATTTTTAAATTGTGCTCATTATGTATTTAAATCTATTTAAATGGTTGAATTAGATGGAATACCATTAACAATTTATAAGAACCTATACTATTTATAAATTTTGATGTGGCGTCCAATTTATAACTATAACATGTTCCAGTCCATGCGACCAATGGTACATGGATCAACATGCCACAAATGACTTCTCATAGTGTCTTCTTTAACCATCATAGAAAAAAATGTTAGGTTAAGGAAAACACTTTAAGTTTCAATTATTTTTTCTTATTCCTATAATAAATTTTAGCGCATATCAATATATAATAATTAAGCACTAACTTTATGCAATAGGATAATGCATGTTGAAAGTAAAAATGGAATGTAAAATGCATGAAATATTAGACCTATTGTTCCTATAATGATTCATGTAATGTCACACCCACATTTGATCAGGCCAAAGTAAAAGAAATATCATTACAATAATACTAATAATAATAACATCATAAGATATGCACATCACCCAATAGTGAAGTCATATGAACTTGAATATACATAATCAATAACAGCAAAAACCAATTCTTAGATAATTTGGATTTCCCCTCTACATGAGTCAGTTAAGAACATGAAAAGGCTAAAAAAATCCATAATCTCCTAGGATCCTTTTTAATACCCAACCAATAAGAAAAATGAAAAGGAATACCAGTGATACCACATGGTAACATCCCAACCTGAGATCCACTTAACTTGTTCCTTGAGCTGGCAAGTCATATGGCATCAAGTGTGCCTCCCCAAATGTCATCGGCTTCTAAATAGTAGTGAGGGTGTAGAGGTGGTATAATTGGGAGAGTATACCCACATATTAGAGTGTAAAGGTGAAAATAATTTATAAAAAGGCAATAACAGAAGCATGATATAAGCAGACACTATGACCATTGGACCAGTAACCCTCCGTATCATAAGTATAAAACAAAAAGATATGATAAAAAACTATGGAAGTATAAATATGAAACAATAACTATAATAATATCAAAATATAAAAGGATGATTCATATTAAATGATTTCATGGAATGTTAATGTATATAAAATGGGAAAATATTGTACAATCATATAAAACAAGTTATACAAAAATATAAAAAGGAAAAATACTAATCCATGATCATCTCGAGTATATGATGAGTCCTCTTCTTCCATGATCCACACTATAAGAAAAAAAATCAGACATCTGTTGCATGGAACTTTCCCTAATCCATACCTATTGAAAAGTAGTCTACTTAGGTACCAAAAGTGTCCCAAGTAGAAAGTGAGATAAAATCCCAATAGGCCTGCACCAATGGTGTCTAGAAGTAATCCAAGAAGTGCATATATATAATAAGTGTGTAAGCATAAATAAATAATTAACAATGTTGAATAAATAAAGACTAGCCTAATCAGGTTATTAAAGGACACTTGACAGCTCTACCTACTTGAAATTAGGCTGGAAGAGTATCTGAACTGCAACCATATACATATATAGTAATAATATATATGGTAAAGTTTTATAATTTATCCACCTATATACACTAATTATGTGCAGACATAAGTAGGCATATACCTAGATACTAGGTGATAGATGGATTGAGGTGTATGCCAGGCATCCATAACCAGTCTAAACAAGCTATAGGCTCCAACAGTGTGTATGTTCCCTAAATATCATAATTAATGCGAGTCTTCATGATCAACACTCGAGATAGGTGGAGTGATATATCATTAAAAAAACCCAATATAAAGAAACATGGAATTTCATGCCCATCACCCAGATAAAATTATAACAATGAGAGACATAATACTCAAGTCCCGATGTAAGGGAGAGTGAAACGTCCTACTCAACAAGTCCCTAAACTATTATTCCAAATCCAATCTTAATGATGTAATCATAATAATAATATCATATAGGATAACCACTTTGTAATAATTTTCATCAATAACAATATATAAAAAGGGGTGTCATAGTTTATATAAGCCATATAATAAGCATGAATCAATTTTCATGGCCTTCCCACCCTTTATCATTTATTCAATTATTCCATTTAATTCATTTAAGCAAAGAAAAACATCTTGAAGAAATTCATTCGACATTAACAAGACTTTCAAATAATCAAGGCATGGTAATTCCATTTTTATCAATTTAATCACCCCATTTTATATATGTGGGAAAGGAAATACAATTCCATGGTTCAACCAAGCACTTATAAGGTGCTACTATCAATTAGGCAATTTCCTACAAGGGGAAATTCTATTTTCAACCCAACATGAACACTAAGAAGTCATTTCTTTATTTAAACAATTTAATATAAAAGTGAATTTCAAGATTCAACAACCAAGGGGTGGATATGATTGAGGTTGGAAACCTCTAAATACTTAAAAATTATTCTCAGGAATAGATTAACATGGAAAACAATTATTTATAATCAAAGAACTCATTTATAGTAAATGCACAACAAAGTCTGGATATGAAACAATTAAAAATATATAAAAAACACTAAAAATTTGGGAATAAATTCTAGACCACCTACCTTAGGGATTTAGATGACTCCTCATCCAATAGTGGATTCAAATTTTAAGTAGTTTGGAAGAAAAACAAAGAACAGTACAACACCCTGAAAATAGGGAAAAATAGCTTGCACCTAAATAGTGAAATCGATATGAAGCAAAACCATGAAAGGAAACAACTAAAATAGAAACCTTACCAATGAATATCCAACATGATTAATGAAATTTGATTTGGAGTTCAGATTAGAGATTTATCTTAATTTCTATGAGAGGAGGATAAAAATCCTTTGGGATAAGAAGAGGGCTACTTATCCACTGGAAAGTGAGAGGATAATAAGAGGGTTTAGGTTTAAAATTCATTAATTCCATTTTAGTAATTTCAACCTAAAAAATTGGGGTATACATTTGGATGCATGGTTTGGCCAAATTGTGCACAAACAGCGCTCACCTCAATACTTAAGGAGGGACCCACATAGTTATGGCTCACAATTTCCATAACTGTGCACAAACCTTATGAAATTACTCTTTCAATGTGTTTTGTAGTTTTTACATAGGTGTGTGACTTAGGTTGCATGGTTATAGAAAAGCTGTATGACCCAAGTTGTTAAAAAGGTTCCCCACATGGTTACCCTACATGGTTAGTACTAACCATGTGGTAACTGTGCAACCTACTATGTTTTTCCAACTCTCAGAGCTCCAATTTTTGAAAAAACCCTAGACACTCATTGAACCTTCCTTAGGTTATAGTGCACATGTACCAAGATAAAATGAAAGATTCGTATTGAAAAACAAATGATCCATAGCTTTGTGAAAATCTAGGTAGTTATAAAAAACTCAATTTTGGAGGTCTTATGTTCCTTTTTACCTCAAAAAATTGTGACCGGACCCCCAGGTCAACATGGCATATATCTCTTCACAAACTTCAATTTGATATGTGGTAGAGGCTAGAAGGACACCCAGATCAAAAGTTATGGCTTCTTAAAGTTCAATTTATGTTTTCAACTTATCTTATATCATTCATTAGTTTATTGAATTTTTTATGTCATACAATTGTTATTAAATGACTATTTCTCAATAATAATTGGAAAATTATTAATTAATATTATATTTTAAATATTTTATAAGCCATTTTGAACTAAATATATTATATATTAAGTGTAAATTCATATTTAGTATTCTATAAATCACATTTAATAAAATATATTATATTTATGTAAATATAAATGTATTTATGTATTTATATATTATTTTCAATTATATATATATTTTTTATGAAATATAACATTAATCACCACTAAAAAAATCACAGAAAAGGGTAGCTTTTATCTGTGCTAAAAAAAGCACCAATAAAGGGGGTCTTTTATTAGTGATGATAAAATATACTCTTTATCAGTACATTCTTCTAGCACTGGTAAAGGCTAGCACTGGATGAACCCAAATCAGTAGTAGTGTATATATATAAATTTATAATTATATAAATATACACAATTATATGAATATAAATAATTATTTGAATAAATATATAAATAGTATGTATATAAATATATAAAAATATATAGATATATCCCAAAACATGTAACATACTAGTTTATGGTATGTCTCTTTTAATGTTTGGGATATTGTTTTATTGAGTTCGAAGGGCTCTTGAGACTTTGGGAGTTTCTGCATGGGCTGGTGCTGGGCGTTGGTTGCAAGGAAATTTATGCTATAGATTGTTCACTAGGAAGAAGCCATGAAAATGAATTACAATGTAAGATTATTTATGCTGGAAAAGATGGATTTAAACTGTAAACTCACTACTCATAATTTTAACCCAAGATAATTCTTTTTTCAGTGTACGTGCAACATGGGGTATTTACACTATAAATCTAATATTTACAACAGAATTCCCTTATATCCATCGGTTTTATGAGAGATTCCTGCCTAATTTATTTTGGCATTTTGTAGGTTCTCTTCCTAAGGACCCTAGGCTTCCTCCCATGTGTGGTGAGAAACCATTTCCCTTCTATGTGTATCTGTTGGGCATTTGGTCTCCAGGTTGATTCCTTGATATACTTCATCTTCATTTATCATTAGCAGTTCCCATTATAGGTGTGATTTTGGGTGCGATATTAAAGGTAGGTGGTTCTATAATGATTTAAACTATAATTTAAACCCTAATTTATTGATTAATTTGTAATAATTTTTTAATTAATTTAAAAAACTAGATTAGAAATGATTTTAAGTATGTTTTGAAAAGGGCATTAAAATTGTGAAACCCCAATTTCAATGGGATTTAAATTGTTTGGTCGATTTTTTAGAAAAATGATGGTTTGATTGAATGTTGATTTGATGGAATTATTTGATGTTAATTCTTGAGAAAAATTGATTAAAATGAAAGATTAATTGAAAAGGGATAAATTTTATGAAAACCTTTGATTTGGTTTTGAAATGAAAAAGGCATATCGAACTTGAAATTGGGAAATTAAATTATGAAAGATGAATTGATTTGAAATGAATGATTGCCCCAAGAATGAATGAATGGTTTATTGATTGATTTAATTACATGTGAACCTGGGTAGTTAGTGGGTGACTAGGACAAGAACACTAGGATTATAACTCCCTATAAATGGATTGATGATGATAATAATAACTAAAATAAGTTTGGCATGATTTTCCATGACGGGTCCCCTAGTAGGGTGTTGATTGATTATCCCAATGGATTTATCCAAAGGATTTGTGCACACATACTTATGTTGTGATGATTATTGAGATGCATGAGGATCCTATATCTAGAAAGTAACATGCCTTAGAGCTTATGACTACAGTGCTTTGTTTTGTTTGACTTGGTTACGCATGAAATTATTTATAGAACTATTTTATTCATTCTATTATCTTTATATAATTTTTTATATAAAATTTTCATTTTATACATGTTTTTATATATTTTTATTCTTTCATTTTGAAATCATATTTTATTTTAATATATAAAAATATTTTTCCATGAATTTTTTTATTTAAATTGAAATAATAAATGGTTTAATTAATATGGAATTGATTTTGGAACACTTAATGATAACCTACTAGAATGTTTAGCTGACAACCTACCTTTTCCTTTGTGTGTATGTATATCTTTCCATGCTAGGTATAGGGAAAGGGAAAACACAACTTGTTGGTGTTATTTGAGTCTGATCTGTGGGTCTCTAGGGTGATGATAGTGACTAGTGGAGCTTTGGTCAACTTGTGTAGCATTCCATACCTGGTTCATTCATATGTAATCAAAACTTGTTGGCCACATTTCATTAAGAATTTATCCTCAAATGACATATAATACCAACTAAAATTAAGGTGCTATGGTGGTATAGCGATGAAACTATTCCCTCATGATTAGAGTGAAACATAGAGGTGGATAACAAAAAAATCAGAAAAACCAAGATAATAGACCAGCTGAAAAAAATATCAAAAATAATAAGGAACAATAGAAGATAATTTAAACAATAAACCAAACCATAACCAAAATCATTTATATAAGATGATTTTATGTCAGTATTCCATACAAAAATGTAATCAGACATACGTGGAAATTGGTGTACAAAATAATAAATGTAAAACATAATAAAAAAAATACCAAAAACTAACCTATGAGCACCCCGAGAATTGAATTAGTCATATTCTATCAAGATATAATCCTAACATATAATAAATCATCTATAACATGGTACTTACCTTTATCAGTAACCGCATCTTTGAGTTCTTTCCAGTTACCAATTGACAGCCTAAATAGGGTGTGAGTAAAAATCAGAATTCTACCACCAACGATGTCTAACACTGTCCAATATGTGAATATACAATGATAAGTATGTAGGTAATAGTCAATTTAAATCAATAATAAATAAACAATTTCAGTCTGGGTTCTTTATGGGACACCCGTATAACACTACATTATTTGGCCTAATATGAAATGTCTCTAAGTATATATTTTTTAGATTTATGTTTATATGTTTGGGACCCATGGTATATAGCCAAGGTTTACATAAATAATTATATTCGTGGACATTTCATAATTTCTATGTCCTTTAAATTCATAAACCTATGAAGTCCATAGGGGTTTACCCTTGGAAGTTTACTATAAGGGGAAAGCACTACCTAGGTCCTAGGATCATGTCTAGTGTAGCCTCAGTGCTAGACTTTAAAGAATCCCAAGGTGGTAACCATAGTGGCCCATAATATCATACCGAATCCAAGGATAATCATCCAAGGAATTCAATTTTTTTAATTTTTCTAAATATAGGTGAACCCTCAGTTCTAATCCAGGGAATTCACATCCATAAAACAAAGACCAAATCCTTGTGTGGTCATTCACTTTCTAGGAACATCAACGAATCAGTGGATTCCCATGGTCCCATCCAAGGAAAACCACAATAGGAGTCCATTTATCACTCAAGGAATTCATCAATATTAAAATAGTTCATGGTATTTGAATATAATCAAGAATTTTATATTAACCAATTGAGAATCCATAAATATAATAATGTACATGTTCACATTTCATAGTTCAACAAGGGATAGGTGACATGACCATGCCTTTCACCTTTCAATTATACCATTTAACCATTACACATATATATATATATATATATATGAATGGAAAAGTTAAACCAAATTAGAGGGTGGTTCAATTACATAGCCTAATATTAGGATGCCTATAAAGATATTATTCCATTTCATTTAATTTCCTTTAACTATTTTATTTAACAAGGCTAATTTAACCCACCTCAAAAGGTGTTTTAATTTTATTTCAAGGAATAAAATTTAAGGGCCTTTAAAGTGACACACACAAAGTGATGGTTCACATCAATGTAGAAAACCTCCAATGATGTAAGTTAGGGTGAAATGAAAACCTATACATTATTCCAACAATTTAATTATTTAATTTGATATTTCAAGGGTTTTACATGAAAATACTAGCACACAACAAGATGGTACATGATATAAACATCCAAAAGTTTAGGGAAATGTAAAAAACCACCTTTCTTAGATGTTTAGTAGAATACTATTCTATTATTAGCCTTTAAATCATGCTAGAAAGAGAGAAACTAGAGAAATAAATGAATACCCTAAAATAGGGCATATGATTTTTCATGGATTTAACATTATATACAATGAGATAAAATATGAAAGGAAGCAAGAGGATTGAAGGTATTACTGAGATGGATCCAACACAATAGATGAAATTTGAATTAGATTTCATACAAAGGAGGTAGCTCAAATCCCGAGTCGATGGCCAAGGGAGAGCTCCAATATGAGGGAGAAGGTTCTGTGTGAATGGGGGAAAGAAAAAGGATAAGGAAGGTTATAAGGAAGGAGTGTTAAAAAGATATTTTCACCCATTTTTAAGGGAATGTAATTTTTCATCATGGTTGGACAAACCATGCACCCACTATGCACCAATAATGTCTAGGTGACACACCACTCTGCATAGTTAAGATCACCTAAGAGCCTCCCCTTTGAACGGTTAGGTGGATGGTTAAAAAAACCATGCACTAATCATGCGTTTTAACTTTGTAAAACGCCCACACCATTTTACAAATCCACGTAGCCTACTCTATATGGTTAGATAACTATGAAACTCCTCTTACAGGGATGCATAGTTAATCCATATAGTTACTACTAACTTTTAGCAAACATGCGCCTCTATCTGTTTCTCAAAACATCAGAGCTTCAGTCTCAAAACAATCCCCAAGCACTCCCAAACCTTTCATCAAAATATTATCTACAATTATTAGAGTAAAAATAGGGTTAAATTGAAATTTAAAGGATTTTTACCTCTCTAAAAATTCATAATGTTACAACCTCACATCCTTAAAATAACTCATCCCCAAGTTTCCCTTTTAAGGGTGGTAAAGCATCGTATGAGAATATCTCCAACCATTGAGCATGTACATTTTCTATCTCTCCAAGGTTTCATCCTATACGTGGCCGTGCTACCATAACACTAATAATAAAAGAACTAACCTACCTCATAGATCCTTGATGCTTCAATGAATGATACATACCATATATTCCTCAAAAAAAGCATAAACATCAAACTCAACCTCATCCGGATGATGGATATTAGACGGTTCTGAATATTTACTTCGAAGATATAAAACATGAAAGATTTAATGCATGGATTAGTAACTATAAGGTAACTAAAACTAAATGGATACTTGTCCTGACTCTCTCCAAAATTTCAAATGTCCCAACAAAGCTAAGTGAAATCTTCCCATGTTTTCAAATCCATCAATGACCCAATATAGGTGAAATATGCGAGAAGACAAAATCTCCCACCTTAAACTGTAGAGGTTGATGATGAAGATTGATATAATAATTCTACCTATACTAAGATGTTTCCATACATTTTCTGATAAACTATACCTTCTATAAAATATTTTGAACAAGACATGGTCTTATTAGCACTGCTCACCTACCTCTAAATAGCGCAAGGGTGAATGAAACAACCTACAATATAGCGACTCATAAGGATCCATCTGTATCATTTCTTGGAAGTTATTATTATAATAAAATTCAGTGAGAGGTAGGTTTTTCTCCCAATAACCTCTAAAATATAAGATATATACTTGAAGCACGTCCTCTAACATTTGTATCATCTGCTTAGACTATCTGTTAGTGTGTAGTTGATAAGATGTATTAAGAAGTACCTATGAACCCATAACTTTATGAAATATCTTTCAGAATTGCATCATAAACTAAGAATATCTGCCTGATAAAATAGTCTGTAGAACTCCATGAAGTCATATGATCTCCCTGACATATTGCCTCCCTTTCTCATCTCTTAAAAAGGTATGTCAAATAGGTAGAAAGTGGATGACCATCATCATTATATCTACAATAACCCATACCGTGTCACTAATTCAAGGTGAACTAATTAAAACCATCATGGAGTACATAGTAATGTCATCCCATTTCCACTTAGTAATGGGAAATGGCTGTAAAATCCTTGCAAGTCACTCGTCTTCCACGTTCACCTATTGACAGGTGGAACACCTAGTTACAATGCCTGATATCTCCTTTTTAATCCCCGACCACTAATACTGGTGGCATATATCACTATAAATCTTGATAATACTAGGATTTATTTCCCAAGTAGAGGCATAAAATTCTAACATAAACTCCTCTCACACATTGGTAAGAACCCAGATGCATCCTTGAATGCACAAGATCTCATCGGCTTAAATAGATCAACTAGGAGGTATGTCCTCACCTAAAACCCTCTCCTGTAGGAACAAGCCCTCGATATCCAAAAGCTGCTTCATCTTTACTCTATCAATAAGAGAATAAATAAATGATAATGCTGTGATTAAAATCTTTCCATAATGTTTTTACACTTCAAAGTGCATCTCAAAAAACAAGGCCAAAAACTGCTACTCACTACTGGCCTCCTAAACTGCTTATGTCCGATTATTCCTACTCATAAAATTAGTCATCACATTTACATTTCTATGTGTATAAGGAAGCCCAAAATCAAATGAATATAGGTATTCAATCCATCTTCATTGTTTAAGGATTAATTCATGCTGGGTAAATATATAATTGAGGCTCTTGTGGTCTGTATACACCATAAAGCACTTACCCAATAGAGAGTGTCTCTAATAACATAAACCATGTACCGCTACTTCTAACTCAAGGTCATGCATTGGGTAATTATACTCATGATCTATACACCACAACTCAATCTCTTTGCATAAAAAATACCCCCAGACTGATTCTTGATGCATCATAATAGACTGTACAACATCTTACAGGGTCAAGTAGAATCAAGATCATTGCTGGAGTCAATCTTCCTTTCAATTCCATAAGGATTCATAATATGCCTTAAAACACATAAATTTTGCACCTTTCTTTTTTAAATACCATAATAGGTGCTGTAATTTATGATAAATAAAGATAAAATTCATGTAGTGTGTAGATAATGCTAGGAAACTTCATATATCAAATATGTTCTTGGGATGCTTCTAGGAAACCATATTTCTCACCTTATTTGGGTCCATAGATAATATCGATTATGATATGATGTGACCCAATAAGTAAACCTTTTCGATCCAAAAGTGGCACTTTATGAGTTTATCATATAGTCGGTGATCTCTCAGTATACTCAAAACAATATCAAGTTATTTTCCATGATTATGTCGAGTTTGTGAGTATTCTATGTTTTCTTACATAAAAATGACCACAAAAGAATCTAGATAAGAGTGTAAAACCCAATTCCTCATAGCCATAATAATTATTTGTGCATTTTTAAGATAGAACAACATTACCAAATACTATTATAGCATCCTAAAACTAGTTCACTCATAAGCAACAAAACTCGAGTGGCCACATGGCTTCAATAATTCCTCCCCATATATTCTAGAGGCTTCCAAATATCAATGAGTTTTGATGCTGGTAAAATGGGGATACTATTTACTAATGATCATAATGAAACACTGAGGTGGATAATAGATAAATTAGGTGAAACAAGTTAATGGATCAATGGAAGCATAATATCAAAAATAAGCATAAAAATTAGAATATCATTTAAAAAAAAAGAATATCATCACAAAAATAAACCAAACCATATCCAATATCATATACAAAAGATAATGTCATGTATATTTTCTATACAAAAAGGGAATTAGGCATACATAGAAATAGGCACACATTAAAATACACATACAATATAAGGAACAAAAGGCAAAAAACTACCCATGATCATCCCAAGAACTGGCTTAGTCATCTGATACCAAGATCCCATCCTAAAGGATAATCAAGCATACAAAACATGTCAATGACCTTTTTCCTACCTATATCCATGAGTTCCATCTGGGTACCAATCAATGAACCATATAGGGGTTGAGTAAAACTTATAAGGCCACCACTAATGGTGTATAACACCATCTAGTCTGTGAATATAGAATGGGTAGTGTGTAGGTAATTATCAATGTCAAGCAGTAAATAAATAAACTACATCGGTCCATAGGACACCTGAATGACACTAACTACTTTGGACTCAGTCAAAATTTATTTGAACACTTAAATTTTAGGTTTATGTTTATAAGGTCAGAACCTAAAGTATACAACCAAGTTGTCCATGAATAATGATATTCATGTATATTTCATAATTTCTAGGGCCTTTAAATTCATAAACTAGTGAAGCCTATAGGGGTACACCAATGGAAGTTCACTGTAAGGGGAAAGAACTACCCAATCCCTAGAATCATGTCAGGGGTAGCCTTAATTATAGACTTAAAAGGATTACAAGGTAGTAACCATAGTGGTCCGTTATATCAAGCCAAATACAAGGAGAATCATCCAATGAATAAATTTATTTAATCTTTAGAAATATAGGTGAACTATTGATATTAAAATGGGGAATTCACATCTATAAGAAAAAGACCAAATCAATGTGTGGTCATTCACTTGGTATACACATCAATGAATCAGTAGCGTCCCATGAGCCTATCCAAGGAAAACCATAATGGGATTCCCAGCATCGCTGATGGAATTCCTCACCATTATAATTGTTCAAGGTCCATGACTATAATTAAGCATGTTATAATTACCAATCATGCATGAATAATCATAATAATGGACATGTTCACATTTCATAGTTCATCATGAGCTAGGTAAAATGACCAATACATTCACCTTTCAAATATATGAATTTTCCATTTCATTTTTATGTATATATGAAAGGAAAAGTTAACCCACATTAGAGGGTGGTTCAATTACATAGACTAGTCTTAGGAGGCCTAAAACATATATTACATTTAATTTAATTCAATTTCACATGGCCAATTTAATCCACCTAAAAAGGCAGTTTAATTTCATTTCATGGTACTAAATTTATGGGACTTCAAAGAGATACGCCCAAAGAGGTGTCACAAATTAAGGTAAACAACATCTAATGACGTAAGTTAGCATGAAATGAAAACCTATACACGATTCCACTAATTTAATAATTTAATTTGACATTTTAATAGAGTCACATGGAAAGACTAATGTATGGAATGACCGTGCAAGATATAAAAATCCGAAATTTTAGGGAAAAGTTCAAGACCATTTAACTTAGATGGGTAACAGGCTCTTTGTTTGTTATCAGCCTTTAACTCAAGGTAGAATTGGAGAAATCCGAGAAATAGAATAATACCTTGAAAATAGGCGATATGATCTAAAAAAGATTCATAATTCCATATAAAGAGATAAACTTAGAAATTAAGAAATAGTATTGAAGGTCTTACTGAGATATATCCAACATAAAATATAACACTTTAATCAGAAATCATATATAGGAGGTAGCTTAGATCCTAGGTTGATGGCTATGGTAGATATCCAAAATGAGGGATGAGATTATTCATGAATGGGGGAAATAAAAAAGAGAAGAAAGGTTATAAATAAAAAGGTATTAAAAGGTTATTTCACCCATTTTTAATGGGAGAATGTTTTAGATGCACAGTTGGACAAACCATGTGCCAACCATTCACCACCACTGTCTAGGCGGCACACCACACCACATAGCTAAGTGCACAGTTTGAAAAACTGAGTGCAACCCATGCATGATCATTGTCTAAGAGCCTTACCTTTCATGGTTAGGTGAATGGTTAAAAAAACATGTGAAAATAATGTATTTAATCATTTCAACCCACCTACAAAATTTATCATATCCACACAACCTACCTTTCATAATTAGTTAACTGTGAAACTCCTCTTACAGGGCCACACAATTGAGCTACACAATTACTACTAACCATGTGCTAACCATGTGCCTCTGTCTTTTTCTCCAAAAACCTTAGCCCTGATCTCTAAAAAATACCTAGAGACACCCTAACCCTTAATAAAATTCTTAGGTACAATTACTTGAGTAAATAATAGGTTTAAATAGAAATCTAAAGGTTTTATACCTATATGAAAAGTCAGGATGTTACAACTTGTTACCCAGGGTTTGGGAGACTTTGTCTTAATGGATGTGGTTTTGTCTTGTTGATGATGTTTTAATTTGGGATACCTATCTATTGATGGTAACTTTTGTCTTTTATGAGTACTTGTAATACTGACTATATAATGTTTTATTTTACACTGTTCAATTTCACCTTTGTGGAAAAATATTTCCCTTTTATTCTTGATTGATTTTTGGTGATAGTAACCAATATATAGGGAATGTGAATGAAAATAAGGACATGTAAGAGTCAACTAGAGTATTAGTGTACCATTGTATGAGGAATGGTTAATGAAAAAATAGTATCAAAGCTAGGTTGACCTTATTTACCTGATGTTAGTATGCAGTCTGGGATGTATTGGTTGATAGTAGGTAGGATTTTCGGGTATTAGGAGGAAGTTGTGAGAGAGTTCCTAGCTATATCTCATCATAACGGACCTGAATTCACCATGGGTTTTTGAGAAAAGTGACATTGAGAAATAAATTGATCCGATTCTATTCTTTTACTAGAGCTTGATCTGAGCATTTTGAAATCCAAATATTGAGTTCCATCCGATTGATCTGATGATCCCAGTATCTCTTATTTGAGTTGTTGATCTAAGTATCCTTTTTGATGTTTTCGTGTTTCCTATTAATTTTGTGTAGATTAATTCCTCTAGGATGTAATTTTAAGTAACCAAAAGAGGAATCTACGAATGAACCATTACAATTTATCCCTTTGGATGATCATAACCCTGTTGAGATAGTGGTGCATGCCATCCAAGCTATGAGATAAGTAGCTACACCTATTCCCATTCAGGTTCTAGTCATGTAACCTCAAAGGGATGAATCTAGAGATCATTATCAATAGTTCCTTTGGAATAAAACTCCATTATTACAATGGTCAAATGATCCTCAAGATGAATAGGTTTTGTTGACAAATATTGAGGTATTTTTGAGTTCTTGGAAACACCAGATTCAATCAAACTGAAATGTGATACCTTTAAGATCAAAGTACATAGAAGGGGATGGTGGTATTAGATGTTTATGAAAAAGAAACATGAATTATTTTAGTGGAAAGACTTTATATAACTCTTGAAAAATAATTTCTACATTGAGTTTATGGTTTTGTAAAAATATATAGAGTTTCTCAACCTCTAATAGGGTGACATGACCATGACACAGTACATGAAGAATTTTGTTAAGATCATTTAGTTTTCACCTAAGGTTGTATACAATGAGAATTTTAATGATCTAATGTTTTATATGGCTCTCATATTTTATATTTTATCATAGGTTTTCTTGATGAATCTCACTTCATATTTTGATGTATTAGATAAAGAGTTGACGATTATGCTTGACTTGGATGGTGAGGGTTGATAGGAGTTCCATTTTCTCCTAGTGACATTGTTGCACGTCATTTTAAAATAAAGGGGAAGTGTGATGATTCTTGTGGTGTATATAAATATAAAGAATCATATAGACTTCATATAGTGCCTAATATATTTCCTTTGAATTGCTTTCAGTATGGAAAGGTTGGGCATTCAAAATTTGTTTGCACTAATGAACCCAAGATCTGTGGTTCATGTAGATTTTCAGGACATCTATAGAAGTCCTTTCATATATTTTATTCTCTATACAGTGTAAAGAGTTAATCAACAACTAAAGGAACTATATTTCAAGAATATACTTCAAAAAAAGGGGTTCTACCCATAGGCATCTGGAACAAAGATTTTACACAGAGTAGAAGAGTATCTAGAAGAAGCTGATGTGGGTCCATTAACTATGAGTGGTTCCATCAATATAGTTTATCTTTTGTGACTACTTTATTTGATACTCATTCATATCACTCATTCATATAAAATTTTATTTTTAATCCACTAAATATTCCTACAGAACTTTTGTCTCATGTGATGAATATTACTATGCCCCTCAGAATGAAGAGAGAGTAGGGTCTTTGATGATCCTCTTGTAAATTCTATCTATTAGAGATTAATCTCACATAAAATATTATGGTCCTTGAAATGAAACCTCTTGATGTCATTCACAGGATAGATTAGATTATTTCTCATAAGGCTCAAATTTAATTTTATCTTTGAAGGTTCTCCTTTACTACGCCCGATGGGGTGTGTCATGTTTTTCAGGGAGATTGAAACCTGAGGTCAAGTATATCCAAAAATTATTTTCTAGAGTTGGGAATGGTAATATATGTGTTTTATTTTATTTTTGAGTGTAGATATTTGAGTGGAGATCTCACACTAATTAGCGTTGAGTTTACCAACATGTTTCCATATGATTTTTCTAGATTTCCACTAGTATAGAAGGTGGAGTATTCCATTGATTTGGTACCTACTACAAATCCAATGTCTATTACTTCTTACTGTATGGAATTTTTTGAATTAAAAGAGTTTAAAACTCAACTAGAAGACTTTTTAGAGAAAACATGTATATGCCTAAGTGTGTCACATTGGGGAATTCCTATTCTTTTCAAAAAGAAAGACAATGGGACAGTTCACCCTTGTGTGGATTACCACAAAATAATTTGAGTTATGTTAAAGAACAAGTATCCATTACCATGTATTGATGATCTATTTGACCTGTCAAAAGGGGATAAGTGGTTCTCAAAGATTTATCTATGGTCTAGTTATCACCAGTTGAGAATTAAATAATCTAACATCCATAAGACTAACTTCAGAAGTAGATATAGATATTATGAGTATATTGTTATGTCATTTGGTCTAACCAATGATCCTATAGTTTTATGGAACTAATGAATAGGATATTCTTTAAGTATCTCATTTTTTTCATGGTGGTTTTTGTAGATTACATCTTAGTCTCCTATAAAATAGAGAAAGACCATGTGAGTCATTTTAGAATAGTTTTATAAATCTTGATAGATCTCTAAATTTATGAAAAGACAAAAACAAATGATTTTTGTATTGGGGAAGTGAAGTTCTTGGAAAAAATGATCTCAAAACATGGTATTATAGTTGATCATGAGAATATGAAGGATGACATGACATTTTAGAAACCATGTAATGTATTCAAGATTGGATATTCTTGGTCTTGGCATGGTATTACCACATACTTTTTAATATTTATCAAATATGGATTCTTCAATGAAAACTCTCACTCATAAAGTAATGAAGTTTTTATAGGATTAAAAGTTTGATAATTATTTTGATAAGATGAAGTGTCTTTGGACTTTTATATTGGTGTTTAATCTCCCAGTGGTGAAGTAGGCCTATGTGGTTTTCTATGATTCACCTAGTTCATGTTTTGGATGCACTCTCTTGTAGGGTGATCACATGGTGGCCTATGGTTCCCAATATCTTTGGCTACACAAGAAAAACTATCCAACACATAACCTCAAACTTTCTATGGTATTTCATGCAATTAAGATATTTAGTGACACTACATTTTCAGATAAAGGGTTATAATCTATTCCAATCACAAGATCCAGAGTTATATCTTATTTTAAAAAGATGTGAACCTCCGATAGAGGCATTTGGGGGACTACCTGACATCTTTTGATTTCAAAATTGACTACACCCTAGGTAAGGTTAATTACATTATTGATTAATTGAGAAGTAAAATTCTAATTCAATACATTAAATAATTATCAGAAGATTGGAACTTGATGGTAGTATTTTCTCATGTGAATTTGGGAGTTCAAGAGGATGAGATTGAGATTGTTTTTTCACATTTTTAGTGGACATACTATCTTCAAATAGTTATTCTTTTGGAGTATAAACTAGATGATTAAGTCCTTGGAATTAGAGAGCCTATTTATAGTGGGGAGAACATTAGTGAGTATTTATTTTCTTTTGAGGGTATCCTTTGTTTTTGGAGTCTATATGTTGTGAATTTTCTAGTGAGAAATTTTGTGATGAGGGATTACCATAATTCATAGTTTCTAATGAACCCAAGAACCAAAAAGATGTACTATGACATGAAGTGATGATTTTGGTGTCCAAGTATAATATGAGACATTGTAGGTTATTTATAAGGTCCTAAACTTAAACATTACTTAATCTTGAGATAAAATAATAATTTGACTTTAATTTACATCGAGGATATTTTGAGGTTTAGAAATTTATATAATTAGTTCATAACATATACATAACATCTTGAATATTACAAGTATACACTACTACTCACTATCCATTTTTTTCATAAAACAAAAACTCTTTAAAAAAAGAAACATGACATCGTTTCATGTTTTAACAAAATAACTTTTCCCTATTCTTATCCTTGACTCTATTTTTCTTTATGTCTTGTTAAAAACATTTAAAAACTTATTATGAGAATAAAAATATCAGTAAGGGATACATAAAGAAAGAAAACTATTAGTCTTGGGATAAAATGAAAACCATGAATACTTTATCATAAAGTAATACTTTCCACCTTTAAGAAGTAGTAAATATACTTCACTGAATATAAGATCATTACTTACCCTTTTTTGTAACAAGAATATTAACATAAAGCCTATAAAAAGAAACATATAGCATATAAAGGTACTTGGTACATAAATATACTTAAATGTAATAACCATACGGTTGACTTCCACACATATCACTAAATGGAATAACCATAAAGCCAAATTCCATACCCAATGCATTGGAGGTTATAACATAATAACCTATCCTTGGTTTATCACGAAACCACCCATTATATGGTTTATCATGTTACCACCCATCATTGGGTTATCATGTAACCACCCGTCAAATGTCCAAGTACCATTTATAGTCATAACACATAAAAATTGAAAATATCAACATTTCATTAATAACATTTCATTTGAAATAACAAGAAATAATTTCAAGATATTGAAATACTCAATCCATTTCAAAAACCATTTTCAATACCAAAACAAACAAAAATGGAAAAAGGGATTTCTTTTCCTTTTAAAAACATTTAGGCTTATAGAGGAAGCCAAATAATGATTACGACAGTAGAGAGGTCATTGTGACTGCATACGTTAAAAACATTCCTTTTGTCGTTTATTAAAACAATTCACAGAAAAAATATTCCCTTTGAATGAAAGTAAAATTAAAAGGGGTTTATTATACACCATATAAAATAAGGAGGTGTATATTATCAAAATGTTCTTCAATGAACGAAGATTGAGATGAAGTCCCTTACCTTGTGTCTGAATAGTCATGTATGTTCCTTGTTCTTCCTGAATAATAAACTTAAGTTAATTTATAATTGATTCAGAACATTTTTCAAGTTTATTATTTCTTTTATATCACTTATTACTATATTATAAAAATTTCATAATTATTTAAGTTAATATCGGTCGTTTTATCGATATTGGGTACTTAAGTCAAAAATGAACTTGTTATAATTAAAAATTGACCATGTGGTCAAAATTAAATTATATATAGAATGATATTCATGATTTAGATATCATATATATCATATGTATCCAGTATATATGTATTTATAATATTCCATAAAATTTGGATATCAGAAATGAAATGCACAATTCATGGAGACGGTAAGTCGTACGTACGCGTGAACGCAACTTTAATTTTCTTTTCATATTTAAAGGAATGAAAACTAAATGATACATAGGTATATTATAATTATATTATAATATCATATTATATATATGTTACATAAGTTCATTAACACCATCCTTTATACATTCCATGTATGACATGAAGGAGTCATATCATTTTGAGGGGGCGGTAGTCCGCACTTCCTCAAATGAAATTATCGTATTTACACATTATGGAAATAATAAAGTTATGATTTAAATAAAAAAATAATAGATATAATATAATTATAATATATATTATATATAAATATATTTCCATTATAATGGCCACCATGAGAAGTAGTAGCAGATAATTGAACAATCATCATTTTGAGAGGCACAAGTTCGCCGTCCGCAGAAATAGTATATTCTAAATCCATTAAATGAAGGTGTGTGTGAGTGTAGTTATAATACTTGGAATAAAAATATCCTAGTATATTTAATATACCAGTGTTTTTATAAAATAATTGAATAAAGAGAGTTTATGGGGTTTGATAATGGAAAATAAATGAAAGAAGCTTGAGAGAAGACATTACCTCAAATCTGGTAACTCCTTTTTATTTAAGATAAACGGACTTCTTAATTTTCTTAATTTTCAAGTTAAGGATTCTAGGAGGAAGAGGGGGATGTTTAGATATTATTTGGGCAGATTTTTGATGAGTAAAGGGGCATGAGATGTGTGATTAAATGGGTATATGTGATGCCCTTTTATAAGAGGGAGGAGGGGTACTTTAGGAAGGTATTGAAATATTATTTTATTATAAAATTATTTTCAGTTTAAAATGGTCCCAAAGTAATTTATTTTAAATATAAGATTCTTTTTGGTCAAAAAACGCTCAACCAATAGGTTTTAGACAAGTCTAGATAACAAATTTAATATTATCTTTTAGCTTTAACCCTTAGCTAAATAATTTGACTCTTACCATGTCTTCTTGTATATTAATACTATATGGTTAATATAGTTACTATAAAATGACAATAAAACCTCATGTGGTTATTTAACGACATTTTTAACATTATCTAAGTTATTTTTCCAAATACTAGATTTTTAGGACTATTATATCATTTAATAAAATAGTATTTGTTTTAGAAACTCATTTATTTCAATTTATATACTATTAATATCATGAGTTTTAAAAAAAATCCATAACAACTTAATCCCTTAAAAAAACATTAATTTATTCAAATATAAAAACTCATAATCATACCTAAAATTTGAGTATGGAATAAAAATTTTCAAAATAAATTTATTTTAATATTTATAATATCGTTTATTTAAATCATTTATTAATAAGGTAATCACTACATCGTCATTGTGTCATAAATAAATAAATTTATTTGATGTATAAAAATTATAAATAAAATACCATGATGTAGGGAATATTTTTATATTTCTAATTACTATTTATAGTCTAAAATATCACTCATATAACCCCATATAAATATTTTTTTACTAAAAGATACATGTTTATGTTATATTTTTCTTTACTTTAAATTAATTCTTATAAAATGTAATTTTCACATCTAAGTGGTTCCATGGAGTCCCAAAGTCGACCCAAGGATTCTCATAGTCTAAAATATCTCATAAAATAGGATTAGGACACATGTTATGGTAATTTAATATTATTATAATATTATTTTTTACCCTTATTTACTAGATTTACCCTTCAACCATGGTAAATAAAATAATTACTGAAGTTTCTATTCATAATTTCTAAAAATAAAAGTTAAAAATTTACAAAATTCGAACATCTTGAATCCAAATATAGAATAAATTTTTTTAAATTCAAAACACAGAAGTTGCAGACATTAATTTGAAATTAATTCCTCTTGTCAAAACCAAAAAGCGTGTTTTTAAGAAGTAAAAACTATCTAAAGATTGACATGTGTTTATGTCCAATTTTAAAGTGAAATTACTTATAATAATTTTTTTTTGATTAAATGATAAAAATATAATCAAATTACTCTTTAAAACCAATTAAAAGTACAATCTAACTATATAAATAAATTAGATGAAAAGACAATTTTGACTTAAAATGCGGTATTTTTCACTATTCATAAAAAAATGAACTTTATATGAAAAGTACCAGAAATTTATACAAAGTAAATTGTGATATCCTGGTTCTATATAAGAATTTTATTTTGTCATATATAATATATAAATGTGACAAAAACTAGATCTAAAAAAACTTCACCATCAAATGGTGGTAAATCAACCTTTTAAAAATATTAGGGTACTTTATGCTTAAAATTGGATTCATTCTCATTTTAAGCCTATAAAATATATTTAATAAATTTCAATACATTTAACAAACTTGTATAATCATATTTTAGTTAGTTCTTTTTATTCCCTCAAATACAATGACTATGCGTTAACTACTATTTAAAATAATAATAATATTATATTATTTTTCGATATAACTCAACATTGAGTGAAATGTATGATTTCAGAGAATGTTATGTAGCGTTTTATTTTCTCCTGACTTTACTTGCACTTTTCTTTTAATAAATTTGCGGGACCAAGTTTATGCCTGGTTCAGACTTTCCTGGTATGATTTCAGAGAAACCTGTTATTGCATATTGAGTACGCTATCAGACATAACATCCCATTTAAAGTAAAATTAATATTTAATTCACAAATATTAATAAATATGAAAATTACATATTATTTATTTACTAGGGATGTTACATCCTCCCCCCCTTTTGAGAATTGCATCCCCGTAATTTTTATCACTTATCAAATAATTGGGGGTATTTACCCCTCATAGAATTTTTAGATTTCAAAATTGCCTTTTAAAACATATGGGTTTTAAAAAGAAAATTTACCTGATGAATTACCTTATTCCGCAACAATTTCTCTCTACGGTCAAGAATCTATACTAGTTATGCATCATAATAAATATTCTCTTTCAACTAAACTACCTATGGACTCAAAACATGAGATAGATCTAGCATATATATTCTCAGTATTGAAACATGAAAAAAATTTTGTACCTGGGATAAACATGGAGTTTAAGAAACCTTATAGGCAACTGATCCAACTTTCTCTAAGATTTAATAGGGTCCAATGAACCTCGGACTTTTCTTTCCCTTTTTACCAAAACGCATCACACGTTTCCTTAGAGAAACTTTGAGAAAGACATGATCACCTACCTTAAAAGAAAAATCCTTCCTCCAGTTATCCACATAACTTTTCTGCCTGATCTGTGCTGTCCTCATGTACTTCTAAATCAATTCAACTTTTTCTGCCATATGTTCTACCAATTCTTGTCCTATCAACTTCCTTTCAACCATTTCATCCCAAAAAGCTGGAGTTCGACACGACTTTCCATATAATGCCTCAAATGGTTCCATATATATACTAGAATGAAAATTGTTATTATAAAAAACTAAACAAAATAAATATTTTATCCCAAGTTCCCTGGTAATCCAGTGAACAAGCACATAACAAATCCTCCAAGATCTAAATTTTCCATTCTGACTGCCCATCTGATTGAGGTTGAAAAGCTATAGTGAAATTTAATTCAGTTCCCAATGTCTTCTAAAGGCCTTTCCAAAAGTTATTAGTGAACGTTGTATCATTATAAGATAAAATAGAGAGGGTAACTCCTTGTAAATTAACTATAACATTAATATACAACCAATAAAGTTGATCTAAAGACAAAGTATCTTGAATTGGAAGAAAATGAGTAGATTTAGTCAATCAATCAACAATAACCCAGATTGCATTGTCACCTCGAGATGTTTTTGGTAACCCCACTATGAAATCCATGTACAAATTTTCCCATTTCCACTCTAGCACTGGAAAAGGATAAAGAATCCCATTTGGTAACTGCCACTCTACTTTAACCTGCTGACAAATAAAACACTTCACAGTAAAGTCAGTAAAATATTTTTCCATTCTATCCCACCAGAAATACTTCTGAAGAGCTCTGTACATCTTAGTACTGCCAGGATGAACTGAAAATGGAGAAATTTGGGCTTCACATAATAACTATTTATTCCACTAGGAATCACATGGCACACATAATCTTTTTTGAAACCTTAAAACACTGTCTTTATCATTGTTAAATTCAAGTAACTTACCCTTCTGAACCAATTCTACCGTTTTCTGCAACTCACTATCTTCATTTTAAAATTTCTTAATACTATCTAATAGTGATGATTTCACTTCCACCTAAAACAAAATAGTGTAATTCCCTGCACTAACAACTTCCAATCCAAAATTCATTAGATTATAAACTAAAGGATCTCGTTCCAAATGTAGCATGGTTAATGTACATTACTCTTTCGACTCAAAGTGTCAACTATATCATTTTCCTTTCTAGTATGGTTATGGATCATGAGATCATAATCCTTCATTAATTTTAGACATCTCCTCTACCTCATGTTTAATTATTTATGAGTGAATATATACTTTAAAAGTTTTTGATCAGTATATATTTCACACTTTACACCATACAAATGATGCCTCCAAAATTTTAATGCAAAAACAAAAGAAGATGATTGCAAATCATTTTTAGGGTAATTTAAATCATGGGGTTTAAATTGAAGTGAATCATAAGTAATTACCTGATCATTATGTATAAGGACACAACCATGTCCTTTCAACAAAGCATCACTATAGATAAAAAATTTACCATTTTTGGAAGGTAGTGCCAAAACTAGAGCATTCACCAATCTTGTTTTCAATTATTGAAAACATTTATCACATTATTTTGTCCAGATGAACTTAACACATTTTTGAGTTAACTTAGTCAGTGTAAGACCCCAAGATTTCACGGTACGCTTCTCTTTTAATAATACAGTAGCGTGTGTTGTACGCAACTTCGAGTTTTAACACACACCATAATCAATCAAACTAGCCATTATGAATAGTAATACACACTTTTTGAAATTTTATAAATTTTATCTTTCAAAATGGACTTCTTTTTTTGATTCGGAATATCGAAATTAGCTTAGGGTGAAATTTTGGTATTTTTTTGAAAACTTTCAATTTTTGATGAATATTGAAAAAAACACTAAGTTATAGTTCAAAAATAGAATTTTTATTTAAATAATTATTTAATTTTTTTAAATTTAATTGAGGTCAAAATAGATACATAATACCTATATAAGTTCAATGTAATTCATTGGAGATAGTTTAGAATAATTTTATATATATAAAAATTTTATTGAAACTTTTCACCGTCTTTTACCCACCTCCTAGGAGAATTTATAAATTCATATAAAACATAATTTTTAGAGACATGATATAATTTTGGATATGAATAATATACATCCCATCCATAACAAATGTGGATCACATAACAAATAATATAAAGCAAAACTAATCCGTTAACACCCGAAACGATGATAATACTAAGATATTATTAACAAATCAATGTTAAAAGATCATATATGATATTATATTAATGTATATGATTCTTGTATAATTTAATAACAATTATTTGACCATTATACAGGAGGTTAACCTACCCTCAACCAAATAAAAGTACAAGGTAAGGGTTTATTTCACAATCTCTTCATTATCCGAGGTTGTTTATACGTAATTATCTACTGGGACCTCTTTATCATCCACATCCATGTTTCTTAAAAATGTATTTCAAAACATTCTTAATATTTTACAGAATATGGGTTAAATTCATTTATACCATTGTTTTACTTTTTATAATAAGTTTATAAAGGAATCTTTACGTCATTTTCCAAACAAGGTCCTTTTTAACCTTTTCAAGGTAAGAATGTATTTTTTTAACTTATATGGCGGGTGCGGCTATTTTCCATCGTTATAAAATCTTTGAAGCTTCCCTTAAAATATTATAAGAATTTTTTCAAAGTAAATGTTTTCTTTTATAATTATGTGACTTTTAAATGATTTCAAAAAAAGAGATATTTCTCTCAAATAGTTTTGATTTCATCTATGTCAACATCCTTTGATGGATTTTAAGCTTATTTGAAGTTGATTTATTATGATACAAAACTGCCATATTGTATTGAAAGTTTTGTGATATGTTTGACTGTGGATGTGTTATTTCTATACCATTCATGGTTTGTGGAGAAAGTATTGACATTGCGTATGCTACTTTTAATATGAATGTTTATGTTATGTTTAAACCTATTCATATGAGGAATGCATTGGACTTAATAAGTGACGGGTGGAGCCCTCTATAGCTCCTCAATGCATCGGTAGGTCTCATGAGACAAACTAGTGTCTTGGAACGAGGCTTTGACAAAATCTTATTTGTAGTCTTGGCACGAGGCCTTGGCTACGTGGTTATGATAGTCTGGCATTATGCATTCCATCATTATGAAAGTGGTTATTGATATTGCATGTGATTATTATACTAGTAGAATATCAATGTGAATAAGTAAATGACATTATTTCATTTTATCTTTTCCATATTATACTGAAGTTCATGTTTAAAAGGATTTTGTTTTAGGTATACATTGCCTTAAATGTTTATGCTTATTTATGAAAGTTTTTGCTCTATTGTTATCCTTACTGGGCATTTGAGCTCACCCCTTTCAATGTTTTATTTTTCCCAGGATGTGAAGAAGTATTTTATGAATGACCTGTTGGGATAGTATAAGGAGATATGATTGTGGAGACAAGATGTTGTTGTAGTTTTCACTTTATGTTGTAATGTAAACTTTAGGAATGTATCTAGTTATTCCAAGGATACTAAACTAATAGGTCTTTCGAGACTTGATATTTTGTGATCATGAAAATGTTATGTAATAATGCACCAACTATGGGTAACTAGGGTCGGGGATTTACTGTTGGTATTAGTGGAATTTTAGTACAAACCTTGGAAACTAGATTTAGATAAACTCTCATTAGATCACATAGCCCTAAGATAAACTTTGAGTATTAGTATAGAAGAACTTCCTAGAATTTTGGTATTGTAGAGATTTTGTGAGTTTTCTGAGCAATACATCCCTGTATTGATACGATCAGGTAGAGGCGGCTCTGGAACAGATGTACCTAGGGGTAAAACCTGAAAACACCACTTTGAGTTAGACTCGAACGAGAACTGGTGCACAACAATGGGCCTTGCTGCACTCTTGGTTACGACACTCCCGAGGGAAATGATTAGGTTAATTCTCATTTTCTTTACAAACCACTATGAAGGGTTTATGAGTATATAATTCCTCAAATAAAACATTTTTATGATTATGGATTATATCCATAAATAGTTCAATTTATGTTAAGTGTTTTACAAGTATGGAATTATGTATTTTGAGTCATAAAATGATCTAGTTTATGCCATTGTTTAGAAATGGTGCCTAGTGGAAGGAATGGAAACCATATCAATGAATTCACTCTATGTAGGAATTTCCCTCCTGCTCAAGATAATTATAGAGGAGAAGGTGATGCAACTGGTGCAAATCAGCTAATCACCGTACTGGGAAAACTCACTCTAGTTATGAATAATAACCTTACCCATATGGAGCACACTGATCCGTAGCGTGGAGGATCAATGTTAGTTCTCTTCATGAGGCAAAAACCACTAACGTTCAATGGGAGTACAAATACCTTAGTAGCTGAGTAATTGATAAATTCCCTAGAGAAAATATTTCAGGCTTTGGGGAGTAGTGAAATGGAAAAATTTATCATGGAAGTTTATCGCCTTACTGGAGATGCTGATCAATGGTGGTCATTGATAAAAAACAAAAAGGTATATGATGAAGTATCAAATATGTAATGGAGGGAGTTCAAGGAGCTTTTCTTAGAAGAATACTTTCCTCGTGACCATCAAGCAGATATGGAAAGGAAATTTCTGTGTCTGAGGCAAAAGGAGGATGAGAATGTCGCAAAGTATGAGGCTAACTTTACAAGGATAGCAAGGTATGCTAGAGATTATATACATAACCCAAGAAGTAAGATTGATCATTTCTTTGATGGGTTAAAACCATTTATTCGTTGAGCATTAGTGTCACAATCCTTCTCTTCGTACGAAGATATTGTCTGATGTGCTATCAAGACAGAAAAAGAATTCTCTAAGTCTTATGACTTTAAAGCAAAGCAAGAGAAGAAGATATCTTCTGATCACTCTGGGAATGGAAATAAGGGGAATAAGGGGAATAAGGGAAAAGTTGAATATCTATCCTACAATAAATGTGGGAAGAAACACCCTGGTACTTGCTTCAAGGGAATGGGAGTCTATTACAAGCGTGGTGAAAAAAGGCCACCAACCTCGTGATTGCAAGGAGAAGAAAGAAGCTACCAATGTTTAATGCTACAACTGCAGGGAGATGGGACATTATGCAAATGAATTTCCTAAGCGTTAGGGTAACTTACCTTAGAAAAGGCAAAGGGATCAAGGCCAAACTTATGCTATCACTACTGTTGAGGTAGAATATCTAAAAGACGTGGTGGCAGGTAACTTAATGGTTTCCTCAAGTTTAGAAAATGCATTATTTGATTCTGTATCATCGCATTGTTTCATATCTTCCCAGTTTTCTAAGAAAATTATATATTTCATATTTTATTTAACAAGGGAGTTGTCAGTTAAAACTTCTAAGGGAAGTATCATTGCTACAAAGTTCTATGGATCTGTCCCCATTATGGCATATAAATGTTCTTTATCTACTGATCTCATCGTCATACCTATGATTGAATTTGATATAATCCTCAGTATGGATTGGCTTTCAGACCATGATGAAAACATTTATTGTAAGAATAAGGAGGTTACTACTTTTGATGATGATGATGATAACGAAAACCTTATCATTAGAGAAGAATCATCACCACCTAATTCTTACCTAGATCCACCCCCAGTAGCTCAACTAAATTCAATTATTGGGGAGGAAGAGAATGAAATAACTATGGGATAGGAAAGGAATGTTCAAAATAGAGGATGTTCCTATTGTGAAAGAATATGTACATGTGTTTCCAGAAGATTTACTTGGATATCCTCCAGAATGAGAAATTGAGTTTTCAATTGATTTAATTCCTGGTTTAATGCCTATATCGAAGACCCCTTATAGAATGGCCACTGTGGAATTAGTTGAACTAAAGAAAAAACTAGAACAATTGAGTAATAAGGGATTTATTCACCCTAGTATTTCTCCATGGGGATCCCCTATCCTTTTTGTTAATAAGAAAGATAGATCTATGAGGTTATGTATCAACTACAAGAAAATCAATGCTATAACAATAAAGAACAAGTATCCCCTACCTCGCATTGATGATTTATTTGACCAACTGCATGGAGCTCAATACTTTTCAAAGATTGACCTTCGATATGGATACCAACATTTGTGTGTGAAGAAGGAAGAAATTCTGAAGATAGTATTTCAAACCAGGTATAGGCATTATGAGTTTACAGTAATGCCTTTTGGATTGAAAAATGCACCCTCTGTATTCATGGATCTAATGAATAGAGTTTTCAAGGAATATCTCGATTATTTTTTGGTGGTATTTATTGATGATATCTTGGTATACTCTAAAAGCTATGAAGATCATGAAAATCACATGCGCATTATCCTAAAGACTCTTAGAAGACATGAATTATATGGGAAGTTTAGCAAGTGTGAATTCTGGCTTTAGGAGATCTCTTTTCTTGGCCATATTGTCTCTAAGGATGGAATATCTGTTGATCCTTATAATAAAAGAGCAATCCAAGAATGGCCAGCACCAACGAGTATAACCAAGGTATGCAGTTTTGTTGTCTTAGCAGGTTATTATCGGCGTTTCGTCCAGAATTTTGCCCGATTGGCTAACCCATTAACGAAGCTCACATGTAAAGGGGTTAAATTTTTTTGGACAAAAGAGCGTGAAGAATGTTTTGAAGAACTGAAGAGAATATTAGTCAATTCTCCTATATTGACTCTACTATTGGGGAATGATGGATTCATTATTTATAGTGATGCATCGAAGAAAGGACTTGTTTTTGTCCTTATGCAGAATGATTGGGTTGTTGCCTATGCATCACGACAGCTAAAAATTCATGAGAAAAACTATCCTACTCATGATCATGAGTTAGCTGCTGTATTTTTTGCTTTGAAGATATGGATACATTATCTCTATGGTGAAAAATGTGAGATTTATACTGATCACAAGAGTTTGAAGTATATTTTCTCACAGAAAGAACTCAACATGAGGTAAAGGCGATGGATTGAACTACTCAAGGATTATGATTTCATGATACACTACCACCCAGGGAAGGAAAATAAGGTGGCATATGCTTTGAGTAGAAAAGATCATGGAGTTTTGAACATGATGAGAATTGAAAGAGATCCTATATTCATAGATCTAGTGAAGATGGATATGGGAATTACCATGGAAGGTGAAACATCAATGCTTTTTCAAATGGTTGCCAAACCATATTTACTAGAAAGGATTAAGAGTTCTCAGACCGATGATAAAGAATTTCAAAAGAACATTAAAGCTGTGAATGATGGGAGATTGGGAGACTTTGTGTATGAAGAAGGAATTTTGAAATTTGGGAAGAGACATTGTGTTCCTGATATACCTGATCTGAAAAGGGAATTGTTAGATGATGCTCATAGTTCCAATTTCTCTATACACCCTAGGAGCACCAAAATATATAGAGATTTGAAGGAGAATTTTTGGTGGGACAACATGAAGAGGGAGATTGCTGATTTTGTGTCAAGATGTATGGTTTGTCAACAAGTGAAAGCTAGAAGGCAACAGCCTGGAGAAGTCATGAAACCTCTTCCCATACCGTAGTGGAAATGGGACAATATTACGATGAACTTTGTCATGGGGCTACCAAAGACTCCTAGAAGGAATGATTCAATATGGGTTATTATTGATCGTTTTACCAAGTCAGCACATTTTATTTCTATAAGAGAAGATCTACCACTAGAACGTCTAGCAATACTATATATTAATGAAGTTTTGAGACTTCATGGAGTACCCCTATTGATTGTTTCTGATCGTGATCCCCGTTTTACTTCAAGATTCTGGAAGAGTCTTCAGAAGGCCTTGGATACTGAACTTCGTTTGAGCACTGCCTACCACCCTAAAATAGATGGAAAATCAGAAAGGACTATTCAAACCTTAAAAGACATGTTGAGATCAGGCTCAATTGACTTTCAGGGTATGTGGGATCAATATTTACATCTGGTGGAATTTTCCTATAACAATAGCTTCCATTCAAGTATTCAGATGGCACCATATGAAGCGTTGTACAGAAAGAGATGTCGCACACCAACCTCTTGGGATTACGTTGGTGAAAGAAGACTCGCAGACCCAGAACTGGTGGAGGAAACGATGTAAAAGGTGAAGGTAATACAAAACCACATCAAAGAAGCTCTGTTTCCGACGCTTTTGCCGGGGCGCGCGCTCATCCGTCCGCGGGGGAGGGGGACGCGCGGATTTGTTGCCCCGCATTCCCGCTTTCCAAAGGCGGGCGACATTCGTTACTTATTCAGGTACGTCTGCTCCTTGATCGAAACGGGATGATGGGATGTCGGTTCTTCCTCCTGTGGATTCCTCCTCAGAACTCTTCACCTAGTCTGGGTCTCCCTTATAGATTTAATACGTAGTTCGTGAAACTCTTCCCAGTGCCATGTTTCCATGGACGCCGGTTAATTACACTGCTTCTGTCGGGACATTCCAAAGGGTCCAGTCAGGGCAGCAACCTTCGGTCAGGGGAGTAATCACGTTTGAGGCATCAGTAGCGTGTCTGGATGCTGGGGTACCTGGCATGTCTGTCTGTTATCCTCGATCACAAGGCTTCTCGAGGGCGTGGAAGCCCGAGGCATCCCACATCGAGTGCGGGGAATTACATGTCATAGACACGTATCTGGGGTTTTCCTCAGCTTCCCATGTTCAACACAGGGTATGTCGCAAGTTTAACGTCTTGCGGAGACGATTAAGAAGGAAATGGGACCATCGCAGGGGGGGCGACAGCGAAGTTGGGCTTGAGCCTTGAAGAGGCTTCCTACGTATCCCCGTGGCAGGGAATCAAAGTCCGCGTAGTTCGGGATGGCGCCGGTAAACCGACGTGAATTGGGTGATGGGTGGGCTTGAACCTCGTGGAGGCTTCCTACGTACCATGCCTTAACACGGATCAAAGACCTCGTAGTTCAGGAGGTGATGATCTCAATGGCTTACCACTGGACCAGGATGGGACCCGACGTGAAATGACGGGTGGGTGTGTCGGTGAGCCGACGTGAAAGTGGACCTTGGTCCAATGGGTGGTGGGCTTGAACCTCGTGGAGGCTTCCTACGTACCATGCCTTGACACGGATCAAAGACCTCGTAGTTCGGAGAATACAGTTTAACGTCATGCGGGACGATAGTGAACCCTGACGTGAATAAACGACGGGTGAGCTTGAACCTCGTAGAGGCTTCCTACGTACCATGCCTTGACATGGATCAGAGACTTCGTAGTTCAAGAGGTCACAACGGCTTACCGCTGGACTGGAATGGGACCCGACGTGAAAGAGCGACGGGTGAGCTTGAACCTCGTAGAGGCTTCCTACGTACCATGCCTTGACATGGATCAAAGACCTCGTAGTTCAAATGGAAAGTAGACCTTGGTCCACTGATGGTGGGCTTGAACCTCGTGGAGGCTTCCTACGTACCATGCCTTGACATGGATCAAAGACCTCGTAGTTCAAATGGAAAGTAGACCTTGGTCCACTGATGGTGGGCTTGAACCTCGTGGAGGCTTCCTACGTACCATGCCTTGACATGGATCAAAGACCTCGTAGTTCAAATAGTCTTGTCAGGGTCGGTGCTCACTCTAAGCCCACGTGAGTCATGCTCGGTGTGAGAAACAAGAGGTTGCAAAGACCTGACGATCACGTCGCGAAGGGTGCGTCCGTGAGAAGCGAAGAGGGGCTTATGCGTTGAGCGGCCCATGGTGTTGGGACTTACTCCAGGATGGAGGCCCATGGTGCGACAAAGTGCGGGAAAGATAGACCTTGGTCCGACAATGGGAGGTTCCTCGTTCCCTATCACGTCCTCCACTGACCTTGGTAATGGGGAAGTACCGAGATGCACGGGTGCAATCATCCGTACCAAAGGTTAGGGATTTACGCTCTGAGGCGACCCTTCCCCTGCGAACATACACCACTCCGACAAGGAGGATCTCATTCCATGTGCGGAAGAGTTCCATTCCCGTGGAGACGAGTGGTGTAATGAATGTTCGAGCTGGGGGGACCCTTCGTGAGGGAGACGAGGTTGGGTCACAGTTTAACGTCATGTGTTGAGGACGTGGTGCTTGGCAGTTTAACGTCCTGCAGCTCGGACGAGGTGGGTTCACTCCACACCCCTAGGGCTTACATAACCGGTACCCTCTGGTCCTTGGGGAAGGGAAGGTGTCGGTAAGGCCATGGTAAAGGGGGGTCGCGGGAGGAACCATCGAGGGGTCCACGTTAGCGTGGCTATGCGAAGAAGCAATAGCCGTTAGCGTGCCTATGCGAAGAAGCATTAGGCGAAGCAACGCTACGGGAGGTGTTGTCCATGGGACTTTGAAATCACATCGTGCAAACCTGGAGGGTCGCACAGAAAGAGGAATCGCTAAGCAGAGGAGTGTGCTTTGCGAAGTGGGGTGCCTTGGCCTTAGCATGGGGCAGAGGTGGGAGTGGGAGGTGCTTCGCGAAGTGGAACAGTGTTCGCGGAGCACTGCCTCGCGAAGAAGGAGTGGTTCGCGAAGCAGGGTCCTGCCAAGCAATGTGCTTCGCGATGCATAGTTATCCTGCCTTGGCATAGGGATTACTAGCATGGGTTGGGTGTTTCGCGAAGCACAAGTGCTCCGCGGCTGCCGGGTTCCCTTGGGAATCCCCTTCCTTTGCGAACGCCCTTGGGCTTCGTGAAGGGCATCCCTCTCGGAAGAGGGGCTCAGAACGAAACAAATCAGAGTCGTCTCGCGAAGTAGAAATACCTCGTGGAGCTCATGATTCCCGGGGCAAAGCTTGCTTCGCGATTCGGGAGAGGAGAAGCCGAAAGGTCGGATCGTCCGTCCTTTGGGACTCAGGGGGAGTCGAGTATTTATAGGGAAGGGGCGCCGCGATGCAGGGCTCGCGCGCCGCCTTCAGAGCTTCGCGGAGGCTCGCGAACGTCAAACGGGCTCGCGGAGGATCACCGCCTCTGGTGCTTCGCGGCGGCTCGCGAACGTCAAACGGGCTCGCGGAGGATCACCGCCTCTGGAGCTTCGCGCCGCCGCCAGGGTTGGGGCGCTTCGCGGCGGGGCTTCGCGGCTGTGCTTCGCGGCTGTGCTTCGCGAGGCAGCGCGCCGGCTGTCTTTTTCGTTCCTTCCTTTCGGGCCACATTTTTGGCGCCAACAAGCTCAAAGTAGGCAGAAGATCTATGCCGATAATCCAAGTAAGGATTTGGGATTTCAGATAGGAGATCATGTTTTCTTGAAGGTATCTCCATGGAAGGGATTTATACATTTTAGTAAGAAAGGTAAATTGAGTCCCAGGTACATCGGACCTTTCAAAATTCTAGAACGAATTGGTGCTGTAGCTTACCATTTGGCAATGCTTCCAAATCTCTCCAAAGTTCACGATGTGTTCCACGTATCACTGTTGAGAAAATATATGCCTGACCCAACGCATGTACTCACCTATGAGGAATTAGAACTGGAACCTGATATGTCTTATTGCGAAGATCCCATCAGGATTCTTGATACAATAGAACAAGTGCTGAGAAACCGGACGACTCGTCTGGTAAAAGCTCTATGGAGAAACCATAAAATGGAAGAGGAAATGTGGGAACCTGAGGAACTTATGATGCAGAATCACCCGAGTCTTTTTATGCGGTAGAATTCTAGAAATTTTGAGGATGAAATTATTTGAAGTAGGGGAGAATGTAACACCCCAATCTTTCACAGTACGCTTCTCTTTGAATAATACTGTAGTGTGTGTTGTACGCAACTTCGAGTTCTAACACACACCACAACCAATAAAACTAGCCGTTATGAATATTAATACCCACTTTTTGAAATTTTATACAATTTATCTTTCAAAATGGACTTCGTTTTTAGATTTATAATATAATAATTAGCTTAGGGTGAATTTTTGGTATTTTTCTGAAAATATTCAATTTTTGATGAATAGTGAAAAAAACACTAAGTTATAGTTTAAAAAACGAATTTTTATTTAAATAATTATTTATTTTATTTAAATTTAATTAAGGTCAAAATAGATAAATAATACCTATATAAGTTCAATGTAATTCATTGTAGTTAGTTTAGAATAGTTTTAGATATATAAAAATTTTATTGAACTTTTTCACCGTCTTTTACCCACCTCCTAGGAGAATTTAAAAATTCACATAAAACATAATTTTACCACCTCTGTGAGTGGAATTTTGAAAATATGAGAGACAAGGTTAATATCAAGGAGTAAAATGTGGTTCAATAAGATAAAAATAATTTTTGGTGAATAGTAACTTTTTACTTTTATTTACCACGGTTAAAAGTAAATAGGGTAATTAAGGGTAAAAATGATATTAATATTACCCTAACACATGTCCTAATTCTATTGGAAAAGTGTATCTAGACCAAAAACAACCTTAGGAATAAAATATTATCATTTAGGTCCAGTTGGATTATATTGGGACATTTATTATTATTTAATTCATAGAAGAGTTAAAAGAGTTAAAATCAATGTTTAATAACTAAAATTTTTTTAATACAGGGTTATAAAATATATAAATTCAATTATAAATATTCATTAGAAAGATAAAAATATTTCCTACATAATGGTATTTTATTTATATTTTTTAGACATTAAATAATTTAATTTATTTATGACACAATGGTGATGCTGTAATTACCTAATTAATGAAATATTAAAATAATTGATATTATAAATATAAAAATAAATGTAATTTGAGACTTTTTATGAATTCCACTAATTTTCTAGGTTAATATGACATATTAGTATTGGTTATATAAATTTTATTCTAAGTAATAATTCTGTTATGAAATTATCAAAAATAAAATACCCAATAGTGTCAAAATTGACATAAAAGAGTTTTTAAAACTAATATTATATTATTAATTGATATTCAATTCCTAAAAATCTAAGGTTTGTCCAAAGGAATTATATCATGATAGGTGTATCATTAATGGACCACTTGGGGGTCACTTGGATATATATAGTAAGTTTATTAACTATATAATATAAAAATACAAAGAGACATGGTAAATGTCAAACTAATTAACTAAGAGTTAAAACTAAAAGATAAGGTTAATATAGTGACCCAAACCTGACTAAAACCTATTGGTTGAATGGTTTTAGACCTATAACCACCTTAAAATTTAAATAATCTAATTTTTATCCATTATAAACTGAATATTAATTTATTATAAAATAATATTTTTAGCTTTTTCAAAGGTGCCCCTCACCCCTCTTATAAAAGGGCACTCACCGTTCTCTCTAATTCACACCTTGAAAGCCTTTTGGATCGGCCAAAACCTACCAAAATATTCTCCCAAATTCCCACACTTCAACCTAGAGGCATTAGTTTGATTAGAAAGCCAACCTAAGGAGACCTTTTTATGAAATCAAAAGGAAGAACCCGAAGAAGAGGTAATGTTTTCACCACACTTTTTCCAGTTCCTTTCTTCTTTAACTTCTTCTTTCTTTGTTATTTCCATTATAAAATAATAAATACAGTATATTATATATACTATGATGTTATTATAAATATGGTACAACCATATTCAGTATTCTTCCCATCCTTTGAATGACATGTCACCATACGTGCGTACGTACGGCTTACCGTCTCCACGTCGTGGTGTAATTGTTATTCAAAACATTAATATTTGTATGGGTATGATAATGATGTGTAATTTATGTAAATAATAAATATAAAATTATAATGATTCTATATATATTATATACCATCCAATTATATATTATTATAATATCAAAATAATGATATTGTCTCTTGTGCGTACGTACAGACTACCATCTCCACGAACACGATGAGATTCATTCCCCATCGTATCCATTCAAGACTAAATTTCATTTGAGGATTAAAAATAATTTTTAGAGACATGATATAATTTTGGATATGAATACTATACATCCAATCCATAACAAATATGGATCACATAACAAAGAATATAAAGGAAAACGAATCCGTTAACACCCGAAACGATGATAATACTAAGATATTATTAACAAATCAATGTTAAAAGATCATATATGATATCATATTAATGTATATGATTCTTGTATAATTTAATAAAAATTATTTTACCATTATATAGGAAATTAACCTATCCTCAACCAAGGAAAATTACAAGGTAAGGGTTTATTTCACAATCTCTTCATTATCTGAGGTTGTTTATACGTAATTATCTACTGGGACCTATTTATCATCCACATCCATGTTTCTTAAAAATGTATTTCAAAACGTTCTTAATATTTTACAGAATATGGGTTAAAGTCATTTATACCCTTGTTTGACTTTTTATAAGTGGTTTATAAAGGAATCTTTATGTCATTTTCCAAACAAGGTCCTTTTTAACCTTTTCAAGGTAAGAATGCCTTTTTTAACTTATACGGTGGGTGCAGCTATTTTCCGTCATTATAAAATCTTTGAATATTACCTTACAAGATTATAAGAATATTTTCAAATTAAATGTTTTTTTTATAATTATGTGACTTTTAAATGATTTCAAAAAAAGATATATTTCTCTCAAATAGTTTTGATTTCATCTATGTCAACATCCTTTGATGGATTTTAAGCTTATTTGAAGTTGATTTATTATGATAAAAAACTTCCATATTGTATTGAAGGTTTTGTGATATGTTTGACTATGGATGTGTTATTTTTATACCATTCATGGTTTATGGAGAAAGTATTGACATTGCGTATGCTAGTTTTAATATGAATGTTTATGTTATGTTTAAACCTATGCATATGAGGAATGCATTGGACTTAATAAGTGACAGGTGGAGCCCGCTATAGAGTCTCGATGCAATGGTAGTTTTCATGAGACAAACTAGTGTCTTGGCATGAGGCCTTGACAAAATCTTATTTTTAGTCTTGGCACGAGGCCTTAGATACGTGGTTATGATAGTCTGGCATTATGCATTCCATCATTATGAAAGTGGTTATTGATATTGCATATGATTATTCTACTAGTAGAATATCCATGTGAATAAGTAAATGGAATTATTTCATTTTATCTTTTCCATATTATGCTGAAGTTCAAGTTTAAAAGGTATTTTTTAGTTATACATTGCCTTAAATGTTTATGCTTATTTATGAAAGTTTCTGCAATATTGTTATCCATACTGGGAATTTGAGCTCACCCCTTTCAATGTTTTATTTTTCCCAGGATGTGAAGAAGTATTTTATGAATGACCTGAAGGGATAGTATAAGGGTATATGTGTGGGGAGACAAGATGTTGTTGTAGTTTTCACTTTACGTTGTAATGTAAACTTTATGAATGTATCTATTTATTCCAAGGCTACTAAACTAATCGGTCTTTTGAGACTTGATCTTTTGTGATCATGCCAATGTTATGTAATAATGCACCAACTCTAGTTAACTGGGGTTGAGGAGTTATAGTTAGTGGACAAGATAACTGAGAAAAGTTTTCAACAAACCTTCAGTAATAACCCTATAATCAAAGAAAACTATGAATCTAAGTGATATTGGTAGGTATTGGCCAATATTCAACAAATTTTGTTTTAGAAGGGTCAACCATTATTCCATTTTTAGAAACAATATGACCAAGGAAAGAAATTTTTTGCAACCAAAATTCACTCTTACTAAACTTTATGTACAGTTTCTTTTCTTTTATGGTTTTAAAAAGAATCCTTAAGTGACTTTCATGTTCCTCTTGGATTTTATAATATACCAAGATATCATCAATAAAAATAACCCCAAAATGATCCATAAACTGATTAAAGACTCTATTGATGAGATTTATAAATACATAAGGTTCATTAGATAACCCAAATGGCATAACTACAAACTCATAATGTCCATATATCGTTTGGAAAGCTGTCTTTGGAATATTATCCTCCTTTAACTTCAACTAATAGTACCTGGACCTCAAATCAATCTTAAAAAAATTTAGGGCTCCCTAGAGCTGATCAAAAAAATCATAAATATGAGGCAACAAATACTTGTTCTTAATAGTGATGTTATTCAAGACCATGTAATCAATACATAGTCTCATATAACCATATTTATTTTTCACAAATAAAAATGGAGCACCCCATGGTGAAGTTCTAGATTGAATGAAACCATTATCAAGTAACTATTTCAATTTTTTATTTAACTCTAAAAGTTCAATTTGATCCATTCAATAAGGGGTTTAGAAAAAGGTTTTTCATTGGGCACTAAATCAATAGTAAATTCAACCTCCTAATTGGGAATAATACCAAACATTTCATAAGAAAAAACATCTGTGAATTCATTCACCACTGGAATATCACCAATAAAAAATGTTTATTTCTTTTAAAAAACATGAGATAGATAAATTTCACTTAAATATTTAATAAATATTTTATCTTCTTGATATGTTATCAAAGGTATGAAATAACAGAATAAAACTTTCTTATATTTACAATCTATTTTATCACGATAAACTTAAAGCCTATACATACCCAAAATGATATCAAATTCCACTGTGTAAGGTTCAACACAATTTGTCGGAAATACTACCCCACTAATAATAATAGGAAGAATCCTATAAGTCTTGGTTGCTTTAAAACTTCCACCCTGATTTTTTACCAAAATTTATATATCACTTTCATGAGGTTCTATATCTAATTCACTCGCAAAGCTCTTGATAATGAGAGAATGTGAAGATCCAGAGTCAAATAGAGTTTTTGAATATTTTGAAGTAACATGTAACATACCAATCACTAATTCATTTGATGGTCCCACATCAATCGTAGTAGTTGAAAATGATTTTTATATGCCCATATACTTTTGATCTTGGTGGTTTCTACCCTATGTAATCAACTTTGGACACACATTGGCATAATTTCCAACTCATTGAAACCAAAGCATCTTACCACTGGTTTTTCATTTCCTACCTGATCACATTCCTTACAGTTATGAGAAATATGAATAGTATTACCACATTAGAATCACTTCCTGGACTTTTTAGATACATTATCCTAGATTCTTATTACCAAACTTCTCACAAGTTGGAAATTTGGTTTTCTTACCTCCAGGATTCTTTGAGAAATTCTTTCCAATTTCCTTCCAACTAAATTGCTTATTTTGTTTTCTCTAATGGAGAACATGCTCATTAGAAAACTCTATTTCTACCTTCTCAGCACATCATACAAGTTTCCAATAGATTTTGAACTCATGAGAATCTAACACCTTTCGATATTTTGGCTTCAATCTTAAGTAAAATCGATTTATCTTACTATCAATATCTCGAATAAAATTTGGGATGTACCTTGACAAATGAGTGAAATTTTATTCATATATAGCAAAAAAATCTTCCTCATTTTGTCTCAATTCCAATAATTGATTTTAAATCCTAAGCCGAAAAACCTTAGGAAAGTATTTCTCAAGGAAGATATTCTTAAATTCATCCCATTCTATGGTGTCAATATCTTCACTTCCTCTGATAATTTTAATCATTGACCACCATTGATTAGCTTCACCTTCAAAATGATAAATAGTAAGACTAACATTTTGATTGTCTAAATAGCCCATTACATGAAAAATATTTTCCAACACTTTAATCCACCCTTCAAATTGCACAGGGTGAGATGATCCTTGGAATGATGGGGGGTGTTTCCCCCTGAAATGCTCAAAGATTGACATATGCCTGTACGGTTGGTCTAGTTGATCTCATGCATGAACACCACCAGCATTTATCTCCTGATTTAACTGATCCATTACTGCAAAAAACTATTTAGTTCCAGTTCCAACCATCTCAAGATGTTGATTTGGAAGGTTATTTCCCTATGTATTCCCTCCCAGCATAGCTGCCCTATTTCCTCTATGGAAAACCATTCTGAACAAACATATCTTAGAAGAAGAAACGTGGTAATCTTAAAACTCTATATCATTTCAATTTGACCATAAAGTAAAAGTAATTTATGGATATTAATTTAAAAATATCCTAACTCCTAAATTTATCTAAACCGACTTATGATACCAACTATAAGGCCCCAACCATAAACATTACTTAATCTTGAGATAAATCAATAATTTGAATTTAATTCAAATCGAGGATCTCTTCAGGTTTAGGGCTTTAGATAATTATGTCATAACATATACATAACATATTGAATTTTATAAGTAGACACTTATACTCACTATCCATTTTTTTTTCATAAAAAAAATACTCTTTAAAAAAAGAAACATGACATCGTTTCAGTTTTTAACAGCATAATTTTTTCCTTATCCCATCCTTGACTATATTATTATTTATGTCCTATGGAAAACATTTCGTAAATTGGTATGAATACAAAAATCTCAGAAAGGGATACATAAAGAAAGAAAACTCTTAGTCTTGGGATAACATGAAAACTATGAATACTTTATAAAAAATTAATACTTTTCCACCTTTTAGAAGTAGTAAATATACTTCAATGAATATAAGCTCATTACTTAGCCTTTTTGTAACTAGAAGATTAACATAAATCCCATAAAAATCAACATATATAATATAAAGGTAACTTGGGACATAAACATACATAAATATAATAACCATATGGTTAACTTCCACACATATCACTAAATGGAATAACCATACGGCCGACTTCCATACCCAATACATTGGAGGTTATAACGTAACCACCTGTCCTTGGTTTATCATGGAACTACCGGTCATTTAGTTTATCACATAATCAATCATCATTTTTTATCACGTAACCTCCCATCAAATTTTCATGTACCATTTATAATCATTACACATAAAATATTGAAAATATCAACATTTCTCTAATAAAATTTCATTTGAAATCACAAGAAATAATTTCAAGATATTGAAATAATAAATCCATTTTTAAAAAAATTTTCTATAACAAAACAACCAAAAAGGTAAAAAGGGATTTATTTTCCTTTTAAATACATTAAGGCCTATAGAGGAATCTGAATAACTATTACGGCGGTAGAGACTTCATTGTCGCCGCATACGTTAAAAACATTCCTTTTTTCATTTAGTAAAATTCTTTGTAGAAAAAAGATTCCCTTTTAATGAAAGTAAAATTCAAAGGGTTTTATTATACTACATATAAAATAAGAAGGTGTATATTATCAAAATATTCCTCAATGAAAGGAGATTGAGACAAAGTCCCTTACCTTACGTTCGACTCATCACATACGTTCCTTATTCTTCATGAATAATAAGCTAAAGTTCATTCCTACTTGATTCAGAAACTTTTTCAAGTTTATTATTCCTTTTTTATCACTTATTACCATGTTATAAAAATTTCATAATTATTGAAGTTAATATCGGTCGTTTTGTCGATATTGGGTACTTGAGTCAAAAATGAACTTGTAATTAAAAATTTTCCATGCGGTCAAAATTACATTATCTCCATATAGATATTCATGATTTATATATCATATATATCATGTATATATATATATAGTATATATGTATTTATAATAGTTTATAACATTTGGAGATAAGAAATGAAATGCACCATAAGCCGTACGTACGCCGTAACGGTACTTTCATTTATTTTTCATATTTAAAGGAATAAAAACTAAATGATACATAGGTATATTATAATTATAGTATAATATTATATTTTATATATGTTAAATAATTTCATTAACTCCATCCTTTATACATTCCATTTATGGCATGAATGAGTCATATCACTTTGAGTGGGCGGTAGTCCGCACTTCCTTAAAAGAAATTATCATATTTACACATTATGGAAAGCATAAAGTTATGATTTAAATAAAAATAAAAATAAATGAAAAAATATAAATATAATATATATCATATATAAATATAGTTCCATCATAATGTCTACCATGAGAGGTGGTAGGAGATAATTGAAAAATCAACGTTTCGTGAGGCGGTAGTTCGCCGTCCATAGAAACAGTATGTTCTAAGTCAATTATATGGAGGTGTGTGTGAGTGTAGGTATAATACTTGTAATAAAAACATCCTAGTATATTGTATATACTGGTTTTGTTTTAAAATAACTGAATAAATAAAGTTTAGGGGGTTGGAGAAGGGAAAATAAATGAAAGAAGCGTGAGAGAAGACATTACCTCAAATTGGGTAACACCTTTTGATTTAAGATAAAAGGCCTTTTGAATTGCCTTCTACCCAAGGTAAGTCTTCTAGGAGGAATATGGGGATGTTTATAGATTATTTGGGTAGACTTTGTATGATCCAAGGGGCTTGAGAGGTGTGGTTAAATGGGTATAAGTGATTCCCTTTTATAAGAGAGAGGAGGGGTACTTCAGAAAGGTATTGAAATATTATTTTATTATAAAATTATTTTCAGTTTCAAATGGTCACAAAGTAATTTATTTCAAATATAATATTATTTTGGGTCGAGAAACTCTCAAAAAAATAGGTTTTATAATAGTATAGGTTACAAATTTAACCTTATCTTTTAGCTTTAACCCTTAGGTAACTTATTTGACTCTTACAATGTCTTCTTGTATATTCATACTATATGGTTAATATAGTTAATATAAAATGAAAATAGAATCTAAAGTGGTTAATTAATGACATTTTTAACATTATCTAATTCATTTGGATGAATATTATATTTTTAGGACAATTATATCATTTAATAAAATTGTATTTTTAGAAAAACTCATTTATGTCAATTTATATACTATTCATATCTTGACTTTTTAAAAAATTCATAACAACTTGATTATTTTAAAAAAACTTAATTAATTAAAAGATAATAAGTAACACGCATCCCCAAAATTATAGGATGGCAAAAAAAGTTTCATAATAAATTTATTTTAATATTTATAATCTCATGTAATTAAATCATTTATTAATAAGGTAATCACAACATCATCATTGTTTCATAAATATTTTTTTATTTGATGTATAAAAATTAAAAATAAAATACCATGATGTAGGAAGTATTTTTAAATTTGTAATGACTATTTATAGTCGAAAATATCACTTATATAACCCTATATAAAAATTATTTTATAAAAAGATATATTTTTATGTTATATTTTTCTTTACTTTAAATTAATTCTTATAAAATGTCAGTTTCACATCTAAGGGGATCAATGGGGTCCCAAAGTAGACCCAAGGATTTACATGGTTAGAAATATCTCATATAATAGGATTAGGACATGTGTTAGGGTAGTTTATTATTTTTATAATATTATTTTTTACCCTTATTTACCAGATTTAACCTTTAACCATGGTAAATAAAATAATTACAGAAGTTACTATTCATAATATCTAAAAATAAAAGGTAAATATTTACACAATTTGAAACTCCATTTGGTGGATCTTCTTAGGATTCCTCGGGTGTTCTCTGCGGCGATCTTGTGGTTCTTCCTTCTTACTGTGGCGATTCGCCTTGGGCTTCCACGACACTGCTGGTCTGATCCATAGGTGTAAGACCAGATACCGACACACTCTATGGAGCATTCAAGGGTTTTCTCTCGGTTGTGAGTTGTTTTCCTATGGCGGTCTCTCAGCATGTGGAGGTCATCACCTGATTTGCAGCGGCTGGGTACTTTGAGGGTCTGTGAGGGTTTCCTTCAGCGGGTGGGGGGGTTGTAGTGGGGTTTCCCTTGTTTGATTTTCTTGGATCCGTTTGATTTCTGTTATGGAATGGTGATTCTGATTAATGGTGCTTGGGCTGGAGGCCCTGTTATTTGACAACGACGAGGAATACTGGTTGTTCATGTTTCTGTGTTTCGTGAAGGTTCGTGACGGCGGTGGCCGGACTAGATTATCTCGATGCTACAATGACAGCTCCACTGTCGTCCTACTATGAATGGTGGCACGTGGTGTTCTCGCCGGTGGTATGATGGTATACGCGTTGACACGCTCCTTGAGGTGGTTGCATGGCTCGAGGTGGAAATGTGGTTCGTGGTGCTTTTGATCTTTGAATTTATGAAGTTGTTTGATTTTGGATTTTTTGCTGTTTGGTTGTGAGGTTACTAGTTATCCTAAAGAGGCATTATGAAAAAAAAGATTTATAGTAAAAACTACCAAAATATTGACATGTGTTTACATCCAATTTCAAAGTGAAACTACTTACAATGAATAGAATTGGATTAAATGATAAAAATATAACCCAATTACACTTTAAAATCAATTAAAAGTACAATCTAACTATATAAATAAATTAGATGAAAAGGAAAATTCATCTTAAAATGCGGTATTTTTCACCATTCATAAAAAATGAACTTTATCATAAAATTACCAGAAATTTATCCAAATTAAGTTTTGATGTCTTGATTCAATAGAAGAAGTTTATTTTGTCAAATAGAATATATAAATGTGACAAAAACTAGATTTAAAAAAGTTTCACCATCAAAAGGTGGTAAATCAACCTTTTAAAAATATTAGAGTATTTCATGCTTAAAATTGGATTCATTCTCATTTTAAGGCTCTAAAATTTATTGGATAAATTTAAATACATTTAAAAAATATGTATAATCATATTTTAATTAGTTATGTTCATTCCCACCAATAAAATGACTATGCATTAACTACCATTTATAATAATAATATTATTATATTATTTTTTCATATAACTCAACGTTGTGTGCAATTGAAGATTTTGAAGAAACTCGTTGTTGCGTGTTGAGTATGGTATCGAAAAAAGAACCCATTTTCAGGTAAAATTAATATTCAATTAAAAAATATTAATAAATATGAAAATTTCATATTCATTATTTACCTGGGATGTTAGGTTATTTTTCTCGTTACTATACTTGTTAGTAGGTTAAATCTGAGAACTTGAAACAATCAGTTTTTCTTCAACCCCATCCAATGTTGACTTGGAACTGGGATGAGATTTTTTATATTTTTGTTTTGGGTGGATATGTATCCATTAAAAAAAGAAATTGATATGGGTGGTGATCGGTCAACTGACCAAATCATTTCACTCTATGCCCATTCCTAATACAACCAAAATTGAGGACTTGAGAAGCCTATACATGTAGGATATTTTCAGATTGCATGGAGTTACATGTACTATAGATTTTTTGTAGGGATCCTTATTTTACTTCTCATATTTAAAGAGGAAACTAAGAGGTTATAGGATCCTAGGTGAGATTGAATATGACATATTATCTGTAGATGGATAGTCAGACAAAGCGGTCAACAAAAATTCTTGAGGACATGCTTTGTGCCTGCATTCATGACTTTTTTGGAGATTTGGGTATCCATTTAGGATTGGTTGAGTTTTATTATAATAATATTTACTAGTAAACTATTAAAATGGATACTTTAGAGGTATTGTATGGTGAACCTTATATATATCCACTAAATTTGTCGAAGATTGGTGAATCTTCTTTGGTTGGACTATGTTTGGTCCAAGATATGACTACAAAGATCCAATTAATTCATCAAAGAATAGTGATGGTATATATTTGATATAAATCCCATGATGATCATTGACATAGAAAATTATAGTTTTCTTTTGCTGACTAGGTGTTTTTAAGTGTTTCACCACAGTTAGGTTACCAAATTCATGGAAAATAGGTAAAGGTTGCACCAATATTTCTGGGTCCTTTTAAAATGGTTGAGAAGGTGTCTTATCATTTGGAACTTCCACATTAGTTGAATTCGATCCACAATGTTTTTTTAGGTGTCATATATTAGGAAGTATCTCTATGGCCCTTCTCATGTCTTGAGTTGTGTAGGCCTTAATGTTAAACATGATTTATCTATGAATGAGCATTCAGATAGGACTTTTTACTTTGAGACAATGGTTATTTGTGGGAATAATATACCTTTAGTCCTTGTACAGTGAAAACTTTGTTCATATTCACATGATACTTGAGAGTGTGAGGCACTGGTGAGAGAGCAATGACCTCATCTCTTTTATATGTAATCTTCTTGATATTATTTCTGGGGATAAAAAGAATTTATGGTGGGGATTTTGTAACATTCTAGTTTATGGTACATCTATTTTAATGTTGAAGAGCTTGTTTTTCGAGTTTGAAGGGCTCTTGATACTTTGGGAGTTTCTATAAGGGTTGGTGTTAAGTGTTGGCTATAAGGGAAATTTACACCATAATTTTAGTATATATTATCTAAATTGTTCATTGGAAAAAATCCATGAAAATGGATTACATAATAAGATTATTTATGACTTAAAATATAGATTTACACCAAAAATTCATCACTCAAGATTTTTAACCAGAGGAATAATGTTTTTTGGTGTATGTGCAATATGTGATATTGATGCTGTAAATCCAATATTTACAATGTAAATCCAAGATTTATGATGTAAATGCCATTTGTATAATGGTTTTATTTGAACTTCCTACTTAAATTATTTTGGTGTTTGATAGGCCCTCCTCTCAAGAACCCTAGGCTTCCTACCACGCACATTGAGTGACCCCAAGACTTTTAGGTGTCTTTGTTGTGTTGGTCTCTAGGTTGACTACTTGATCTTCTTCATCTTCATTCTTCATCGACTGTTCCTATTGCGATGGTTTTTTTGAGGATGTGATTAAAGGTAGGTGATTGAAAAATTCTTTAACCTATAATTGAAACCCAAATATCTTGATTTATTTAAAAATAAAAATTAGAAATGATTTTATGTATGATTTGAAAAGGGTATGGAAATTGTGAACCCCCCAATTTCAATGGGATTGATATTGTTGGGTCTATTTTAGAGAAAAAATGATAGATTTAATTTTAACTTTTTTTGATGAAAGGATTTGATGTTGATTCTTTAGAAAATTGGATTAAAATGAAAGATGAATTGAAAATGTATGAATTTGATGAAAACCAGTGATTTTATTTTGAAACTAAAAAGGTATGTGGAACTTAAAATTTGGAAATTGAATTGTCAAATACGAATTTATTTGAAATGAATAATTGTACAAGTATTGATTGATTGATTGATTGATTAAATGATTTATGAGATTGGGTAGTTAGTTGGTGACTAGGAAAATAATATTAGGACCAGACTCCCTAGAAATGAATTGATGATGAAAATAATAAATAAACCATGTTCAAAATGATTTTCCATGACTGGTAACCTAGTGGGGTGTTTATTGATTTTCCCAATTTCTTGAGACTTAGGGAGTGTGGTAACATACTTGAGCCATAATGATGAATGAGAAGTGTGAGGATCCTAAAGCCAGAAACTAACATGCCTTAGGGATTTTGACTATGTTGATTTGTTTTGATTGACTTGATTACACATGACCTTTTTTATAGAACTATTTTATTCATGAAAGTAAATTTATATAAATGTTTTATATAAAATGTTCATTTATTCCATGTTTTGATGAATCTTCCATATTTCATTTTGAACGCATGTTTTGGTTTAAAATATGAAAATGCATTTCCATTCTATGTTTTATTTAATCAAAAGGAATAAATAGTTTAATTATTATATAATTGATTATGTAACACTTGATGAGAACCTAATGGGTTTTTTAGTTCACACCCTACCTTTTCCTTTGGGCATTTGTAGATCCTATTATGCCATATTTGTGGAAAGGGAAAGTACCACTTAGAGGTGGTAGTTTTGGTTGATCTGTGGGTCACTAGGGTGATGATAATGACTGGTGGATCTATATTACACTTGTTTCTAAGGGTTTTTGAGTCTTTGTCTTAATGGATGTTTCATTGTCTTGTGGATGATGTTTTACTTTGGAATACCTATCTTTTGATGGTAATTTTTCTCTTTGAGGTGTTCTTGTCATACTGGATATGTAATGTTTTATTTTCCATTTTTATATCATACTTTCTGGGGAATATCATTCAATCCAATCCTTTCTTGATTCTAGGTGCTCGTATCTAACATGTTGTGATCGGGAATGACCTTCTGGCTATGTCAAGGTTAGTTTGGGTATCAGTGTACAAAGGTATGTGGGTTGGTTCATGATAAAATATAAAAAAGAAAATAAGTTATTGTAGTGGCAATGGGAATTAACTCTAAACATAGAGGTCCCATGTTCAAATACTTAGTGTTACGGGAGATGGGTGAATGAGATAGGGTGTTCTGATCATTAATAAATGGGGGGGGGGGGTGAGGTGGAAATCATTAATAAATTTTTGTGGTCTGTAGAAACCCATCCCAGTTTTCCACCCTAATAGAATTCTAATCTGGTTGGACACTAGGCCTTAGGCGCGCCTCCCCATATGCCAAATGCTGTTGTTTTACAAAGAGGGTGAAAAAAGGTGATAGTGTGGAGATTATTACCTATGGAAGTGATAATAATAATGGTTCACAAAATAAATATAGCAGTAGAAAAAAGAATAAAAAACAAGACCAGAAACGCAAAATAGCAGAAGGATAAACAGACAATGAAAACTATGAATAATAAAGACAAACTTGGCATTTGTAGAGTAAAACACCATTTTTAACTACTAAAAAAACTACATATTAGACCAGGTTATGAAAAACAATATATAAATAGTAGTGTCTCTTATGGTTGACCATAAATACATACATACCATAAGCATGCTAAACAAAGAGGGAACTCAAAAATAAACTATAGTTAATATAAGAACTTATAAGGCCCCTTTACATCCATACCATGCTAATCAGTACGACATGATCACTAAGGTCTAGCTTTTGATATCATACTCTTACCTAATCAGAGATACATAAATTATACACACATATAGAAGGTCTTTTGTAGGGTGTGAGAATAAACCTTATTAGGAAACCACTGATGTGTGTTTATCTTACATCAATGATAATTCTAGTGTATCTAAAAATAAATAAAACAGGAACTGCACACAAGAATAAGTAAATACATGCTCACCTAATGCTCTGTCGCCACAAGGAAGTGATCACCTTCATCATCCATCACCAATATACCACATGCACCTAATTATTTATATGGAATACAATGACATGTCTACATATATATTACTACTATGTGAAGGATCCTTAACATAAAGCCTAAGAAATCCCCTAGTGAGAAACAATATGGAGAGCCCACAGGAACCTCCTATAAATGTTTCACTGACACCACATGCCAACTGAAACCTCCCATGTCATAATAAAATTACCGACCTCCTAAAGGAATACCCAAACAAGAACCAAGTCCCTCAGAATTCATATTAAAAAATCACCTTTGGATTGAAGCCTGAAGTCAAAGGAACAACGATGACTATCCTCCAAGAAATAAAAACCACTAACTCAATAACCGACATCCCATGGATTGACGATATCCATCCTTTAGAATAATATCATCCCAATGACCTCAATATATGGAAAGTATTATCCCCCAGCTGATGTTCTCAACACCATCAACAAATGATCCATCTCCATCCATGTGAATTTATATGGCAAGCGCCTAAAACTCCACTCATGGTCAACACCATCCAAATATTTAACTAAGAGAGGCCTATGCCCACATGAGTGGTCAACACCACCTCATCATATGAGTCCTATCTATGTGAACTTGACTCTAACAATGTATTAGGCAATCACAATGTGCAAAAATCACCAAATATTACCTAATCCACATCATCCCAACACCTCATTCCCTACAACCATGTCGTTCAACCTGGTTGTCATCACTATCTCATATCACATGGGCCATTCGCATAGCCTAACAACCACATTGACTTGATCCAATGATCAAGTCACCCCAACTAATGATCAATATCACCTATTTATATAAATATCAAGCCTTAACCAACTTGATGAATACCATCACCTCAGTCCAGGTGGTCAACACTACCTCAATTCTTGGACTAAGCCCATCAAGTTCCCATGGAACCAAGAAATAAATTTATTATAACCAATTTCATTTAATTAAAACACACACATATCCTAGTATTCTCAAGTGTTACAAATCCTCTCACCAAGATTATACCATTTTTAGTCAAGGAGGACCATACCCATATACACATCATGTGATCAGTTTAATAATTAAAGACAAAAATTAAATTATTAGGGTCTCTCTCGGACAACCCAACGACACACTCAATAATGTAACCCACAAAACACTACAAAATCAAAGAGAAATATTAGAATCACCTACCTTATACTAGAAGATGTTCTCCCATTTTATATCATCTTATAACTTGAATTGAATAAGAATAAATCAGCATTTTAGAGAAACACCCTAAAAATAGGGTAAAACGACTTGTATAGATTTGACACTCCATATGGAGAGATCAAGATAGAAAAGATGATAGAGGATATAAGACATATGCAGTTCTAATGAGAGAAAAAAAAATCAAAGATGAGATCTTGGGAAAAGGAGATCCCTCAAATCCTAGAGGGAGAAGAAAAGGGGGAACTCCATCTATTGTGCACGTGCGTGGAGAAGAAAATAGGAGGAAAATAGATAAATATAAGGAGGGTAAAATCCATAAATTCATCCCTTTAAGTGACCTACGTGGTTTGGGTGCACAGTTTGGCTAGCCGTGAACCAAGTGTGTGGCATCAACTATCTAGGAACTGCACCTCACAGGGTTGGCCTGCACCATTTTCCAAACAGTGAACAAAACATGCATAAATCCTCTTATAAAACTAAAGAATTACCTACAAGGACATGAAAACCTCCTTAACAACTTTTCAAACCTTGTGTAAAGATAAAGGAGGGCCACACCGTTTCTCTTGGGAGACCGCATAGTTTTCCTAATCCACATGCCTTTGTCTACACACCCTAAAAAGTTGTTTTTTTAGCTTCCGATGCACCCAAAACCCACTAACAACCCCAAGTCACATTAAAAGCATTTAAAACCATATAAAAACAAGGACTTGGGTAAAAAATATATCCCAGAATTAGGTTCTAAAGTCAAGAATTTAATTTTTACTATTCACCGAACATAAATTTTTTGAATAGTTTGAGGATTTCGACCCACTTAAAAAACCCAAGATGTTAAAATAAACCCTCATTAACATAGATTATCCTTGAGATATAAATAATTCCCTAATAATGTTACTAGATATTCCCATATTATTAAAATCACCCTCGTTTACCCTAATTACAAAGTCACAGGTCAACTCTCTCAAGGTGCTCCCCACTTTAGGAGTTTCCTAACCCAATCACTTTCAAACCCAAAAATCAAAATTATGATTGTCGTTAAACAATTCTCAGAGTCAAAAGTCCTCCATTGATGTACCATCACTTTTGTACCTGATCACATTTTGAAATCATGCCCATTTCATACCTAAAACCCCTCAAGTACCACATTTCATTAGATTCCCACCTCATGCCCATGTCACACATGGAACCTATGAGGCCTCTCTTCCCATTAGATGCCCACAATCAGTATTGGTTCCACAAATATCAAATAGAAATTACATCACATAAATTACTTGGTTCCAACACACCTCAAATAATCCACACATCCATCGATGTCCATAATAAATAATGGTTTCGCACACTCCACACACACACACACATATGTATATATATATATATATATATATATATATCATGGAGCAGTGCCTATGCCAACCTACTAACCAGATCCTGGTTAGTCCAAAATTACATCCTATGCACCTCATCCACAAAAAACTGGACATGCCTACAAATAAGGTCCATGCCAAAATATAAAGAAATCCGATCATGACCAAGAAGCACATCTAACTGTAGTAGGCTCCCCGGACTACTCTACACTAGAATCTTTACTACATACACTTATCCCAAAGCCCCACTACCTAAGGCCTAACCTCCCTATATATTTTCACTAGCTACCGACCACTGACCCCACTGTTGGGTCTCAATATCCCTTCCACAACCTTTATGTTCATCTAAATCCTAGCTACTAGTTCTAGGTACCAATCTCAGTCTATCCTCAGACCCTCAAGTCTACCTCATTCTCTAGCTACTGACTTTCTGATAAGCCTTCTTGCAAAACCTCTCAAGATTCCCAACCTGGCTGAATGTCCAGTATGCCATTTGTATCCAATCAGACCACATATGAACATGTCCTCGATTCCCACAGTAGAAGCACAACATCAAATATCCACTCCTCCATGGTCTGATCGATATTTGGCCTAAACACCATGCTAATACTTCTGAAAGCCTCACTTACTATTATTTGAAGAATCTATACTAATATTACCTAACACCATCACTCATCCTAAGTATGAATAGTATATCAAATTTCCCACAGCTATCAATGCCTGATTAAATACCTCCAAGAATGAGGATAACATGAAGATGTTTACTTGTTCCCAAATAGTGTACCATAAACCATCCTTGAAATGCATCACCCTCAAGGTTTCATCACCCACCATACTGGGTGTGAAATGTGACAAGTCTGTGAAGGTAGCTACATAATTCATGAAGTAAATGTCTCCCTACTATGGGATCAATAACTCCTGATCTCTCTTTACCCTAAACATCTATGGGTATAAATTCTTGAATAATATGGATTAAAAATATTTTCAGGCCATTCTATCATGTCTAACTACCTAAACTTGTATGACCCACTAGTGATTTTATGGTTCTCTGAGAATGTATGTCACCAGCTTCACCCTCCATTATGAGGGTGTCTCAAGTTACTCAAAGATTGTCTACACCTACTCTATCCAGTTCATCACCACCTATGGTCCACCCTCACCCTAAAATAGTGGTGGGTGCTATGACTAAAACTCATGAGTCAAGTACATCATAGATGGTTCTAATCCCTAGGTTCCTTAGTCAATCACCTAGATAACCCAAACCAGACTTTATTTAATCTTCTTATTAATCCATGGTCCAAAGCTTCCATATCTTGTGACAGATCTATCTGTAACTAAGCCTATACTAGAGCCTGTACCTGTGGTTCATTCCTATCCCAACTCTCTGGGGCCTCAACCCAACCCACATGGGCCTCATCTTATGAAAAATCATTCCTCACCAAATCAATACCCTCTAGAAACTCCACCAGATCCCGTTTAGATGGCATCCCATTGAATTCCAATACCATGGTTAGATATACATAATAACATAGATATAAATAACATAGATATGGAAAGATGTAACAATTATCACAATATCAATTCAATTAAATTTCCTTATTGAAACCATGTCACACAACATCCGACCTCATGACCCCTTACTCACCCATATCAGATCCTGGTATCATATATAAATCTGGCCTCATGGCCCCTCAGCTACTAATAATAGGTTCATGCGTCACATATAAATCCCAGGTAGATGAGTAAAATTCCGCCAAAGAGTCTATATAGGAAAGAAATGTTTATATTATTTGTTGAAATTTTAAACAACTCACCCCTATCATCATCCCTTCCTACTCTTATTAGAGACAATCCCATAGATATATATCACATATCCCACAAATATTTCACTGGAACCACATGCCTGGGTTGGATGAGTAGAATGAAAGCAAAGAGAGTCTAAGTAGGAAAACACTATTTTTATTCCTTTTTTGATAGTTTAAACAACCCAAAACATCTTATAAAAAACTAGGTTCCCAATAAAAATCATAACAAATTAATTACATGAACACACATACACACACTTATATATCAATCATCCTATGCACCTATGAAATAAATAATAACCCTTTTCCACACCGGGGCAAGGATCTATATCTCCTCCCCTTCCATATAGGTCTAAGGAAAAATATCATAATATATAATAATCATATCCATGTGCACCATTTTATATGGAAATAATATCAACTATAAAAGTACACAACAAAAAATCAATTTCCCATACTTGGAAAATTAGTCTCTCCCCCATGCATGGGGTTGCAGGCACCCAAATATGAGATCTAAACCCAATTATCACTAAATACTATTATCTAGTCTAACATAATCCAAATAATAAGATCCAAAAAGACATAAAATAAATACCTATGATACGATTTATAGCACCCTAACCCGATTTACCACCTGAATAGTGCTTCGATCTGGTTGGCCACTAGTCCTTTGGTGCGCCTCCCAATATGCCAAAGGCTAATGACTAAAAACAAGGGTATAAAGAGGTGATAGTGGGGAGAATATAATATTTGATGGTGATAATAATAATGGTCCATAGAAATATATAGCACCAAAAGAAAGATCAAAAACAATATGACCAGTAACCCACAGTAGTTAAAGCATAAATAGAAAACAACAACAACAATGAATAATAAATTCAAACATACCATTTGTAGAATAAAAAAACATTTGTAGCTAATAAAACAAAACATTAAATATTAGTTCATAACATAAAAAAATTAGATAAATGGTAGGGTATCCCATGGACAACAATTAGTACATACATATCGTAATCATGATGAATAAAGAGGAAACTCAAAAATAAACTCTCTTTGATGCAAGAACCTCAAAGTTCCATGGAAATAAATACCATGATAAGAAGTATAACATGATCGCTAAGGTATAGATCTTGATACCATTCCCTTAACTAATTGTAGAAATATTAAGTCTACACATGTCCCAAAGGGCCTGTGTAGTGTGTGTGAATAAATCTCAGTAGGCCACCACCAACATGTGCCTGTATTATATCTGTGATAATTACAGTGTATCTAAACATAAAGAAAAGAATCACTGGACACATGTATAAATAAATATGCACTTCCATTGTGCTCAACAACCATAAGGAAATGATCACCTCCATTATCCATCATTGATATACCATGTCCTCCTATTATATATATGGTATACAATGACATGTATGGAAATATATAACTATAGTGGTGATGATCCTTAGCATAAATCGCAAGGAATCCAATGATGAGTAAAAATATAGAGATACATTAGGCACCACCTATAAAAGTATCCTCGACACCTCATGCTGACTGAAACCTCTCATGTCATAATAAAATAACCAGCATCTCGAAGGCATGCCCAAACAAGTACCTAGTCCCTTAGATCTCAGCTTAGAAAATCCCTATCAACTCAAAGACCAATGTCTGAGGCACACCAATTTCTTTCCTATAAGTAATAAATACCATTGTCTTAACAACCGATGTCCTAAGGAACGATGATATCCATCCTCCCAAATAATCTCAACCAATAACCTCAATATATAGTGATCCTCAAACCCCAACCAATGGTCTCAAAACAGCAAACCAATTGTCCATCACCATCTACTTGGATTTCTATGATAGGCATCTCCAACCTTAATTATGGTCAACACCATCCTAATCCAAGACTAATAGAGGCCTCTACCCACATGAGTGGTCAACACCACACCATCATCTGAGTCCTATCTGTGTGAGAAGAACTCCATTAGCATGTTTTCCAATCACGATGAAATAAAAAAACCAAAAATTACCTAAAACACATTATATCTACGCCTCATGCCCCTACGTCTATGTCACTCAACCTGATGGGCATCACCATCTCATATCAGATGGTCCATGCCCGTAGCCTGATGACCTCATAATTTCAATACGATGACCATGTTTTTTAACTGATGATCAAACTCACTCAAGTATATAAATCTTAGGCCTCAACCAACCTGAAGAATCACATTTCCTTAGTCCAAGTGGTTAACAACACCTCAATCCTTAGGCTAATCCTATCAAGTTCCCATGGAACCAAGAAATAAATTTTTTATATCTAATTTATTTTAATTAAAACACACACAACCTAGTCTTCTTAGGTGATCCGAAGCCTCTCAATAGGGTTATACCATTTTTAGTCAAGGTGGAGCATGACCATAAACACATCTTGTGATCAATTTAATAATTAATGACAATAATTAAATTATTAGGGTCTCTCTCAGGAAACCCAAAAACACCCTCAAGACCACACCCCTTGAAACACTATGAGATGAAATAGAAATATAAGCACCACCTACCTCACACTAGTATACATTCACTAATCTGATATCGACCTATAACTTGAGATGAATTGGAAGAAATTGGTATTTTAGATGAACGCCATGAAAATAGGGTAAAAAGGATCGTAGATATTTTACACACAGTATAGAGTGAGTAAGGAAGAAAAGAGGATAGTAGAATAAAGGTCTTACTGATGTAGTTCCAATGATACTAACAAATATCGTATCAGAGCTCGAATGATGGAGATCCATCAAATATTAGTGGGAGAAGAAAATGGGGGAACACCCTCTACTATGCGCATAGGCAGAGAAGAAAAGAGAAGTAAAAGAAATAAATAGAAGGGGAGGAAAATCCATAAATTCACCCCTTTAAGTGACCCACATGGTTTGAAAACACAATTTTCCTAACCGTGCGTGAACCATGTGGAACCCACTACCTTGGAACCACACCTCACATGATTGTCACACATGGTTTTATAAACCATTTAAAAACTGTGTTTGAAGCCTCTTCTAAAACTGTAGAATGCCCATATGACCATGAGACCCCCTCTTGCATGACTTCTCAAACAATATCCATAGCCAAAGGAGGGCCACACAGTTTCTCTTGCAAGTCCGCATGGTTTTCCAAAACCATACACCTTTGTCTTCTCATCATAAAATATGGGTTTTCGAACTTTGATGCACTTGAAACCCACTCAAAAATTTGAGGAACTTGCCAATAATTTAAACCCATATAATAAGAAGGCCATGTGTCAAAAAAACCTTGTAAAATTATGTTTCTAAGTCAAGAATTCAAATCGTCCTACTCATTAAACAAAAAAATTTCAAATGGGTTGCGAATTTCGACTCGCTCCAAAAAACCGAGGATGTTACATGGTGAGCCTCACACATGATCATGGCTAGTGGTGGGGTGGGATAACACTGATAAAGGGATATCTTGAGTGAAAATAATATTTTTTTTAAAAACATTAATTTTATCTGAGATTTTATTAGCACTGATAAATAAACCCCATATCAGCATGAAAAAATGAATTATAAATGGCAGCCTTTATCAGTGTTAAAAAATGATGATAAAAGGAACCTTTATCATCACTAAAAAAGTACTAATAAAGAGTTTCATCTAGGATTTCCTTTTTAGCACTAATAAAGGGTTAATTTATAAATTCCTTTTTAATGTTGATTAAAATTATAGACTTTTAAGGGATCTTATTACATCAATGATTTTTTAGCCCTTATAAAGATGAATTCTAGCACTAATAAAAGGTGTATTTCTAGTAGTGAATGTTCTTTAAAAAAATTTATCTTCAATTATTCTAAGCATATCATATGTCTTATTGAATTATAGTTCACTAATGAATGACACAAATAGATCAATCCTTATTGTACATCAACCCAACTTTAGTACAAATAGTCTTAAGTTTAGGGAATATGTTTTGTACATTCCCTTTGTTATTACTTAAAAACCACAAAAAATCTATTATGATTCGTTGGATTATCTAGTGAACTACTAATGATACAATATTTATCAGTTCTAGAAATGGAAATCATCAGGGATAAAATGAAATGATGTTGTAAGTGCCTTTAAAATTCAGAGTCTTTCATCTTCACTAAAAATAATAGCGATAGAAGAAACCTTAATCATTGCTAAAAAAGTGCTTATCAAGTGGGTCATTTATCAACACATTTTTTACTGCTAATGATGGTGTTACTTCGTATATAAATTTTTAGTTCTAATAAATGGATATTTTATGAGAGTAATTTTTAGTACTGATAAAATATTATTTAATTATAACTTGAAATAGCATTGATGAATTCTCTATTGTAGCAACGTATAACTATAATTAACAACACACTACAACAAAAAATGTTTTAAATAAGTTTCAATAAATTTACATCACAATAAAAAAAACTACAAAATTATTATAAAAATTTAAAACATTGGTATTTACAATTACATAGGTGCAAAAAATTACATTGGTATATATAAAATTTATTACAAACATAAAAAATTTTAAAAACATTATTTCATTGTCTTCAAACCCCCTTTAAAGTCTTGAAAATTCAACCCATCAATAAAAAAATCACCCCAACTTGAAAAAAAGAGTGTAAATATATAAAAAATAAATTATTATGTTATTGATAATATAAATAAATAAATAAATTAAACAAAAATATAATACAATGCACTAATAAAATGTCACTTTTAAACTGAAAACATGCACTTTGAGTCATACTGGGCACACCTTGTGTTAGATTAATGTGCGATTGACTTGTACATGTAAAAAATGAATTATGAATTATTTTACTAATAAATGAAGAAAATTCAAGCTTGTTTTCTTGGTTTTGGGTATGTGATGCATATTTTGAACTAAAATTTTGATTTTAAATAAAAATACACACTTTCAGTCATATCGGGTACATTGCATGTTAAATTGATGTGAAGTTGATTATTACATGTCAAAAATGACATGTAACTTTCATAAAAGTATCAAGGAAATATGAGTGGGTTTCTCGATATATAGTGACTGAAACACCTTTTTGAACAAAAATGTCACTTTTAAATTGAATGCACACATTTTGAGTCATAATAGGAATATCTTGGATCGGTTTGACGCGAAGTTGATTCATACCCAACTAAAATGAATTATAGAATAATTTTATATACTATCAAGAAAATATGATTGTTTTTTCTCATTTTTTAGTATGTGATGAGTATTTAGAACTAAAATGTGAATTTTAAACTAAAAACATGCACTTAATGTCGTACCGGGCACATCACGCGTTAGAGTGACATGCGACTGATTCATACATGTCATAAATAATTTATGGATATATTTTTAAAGTATCAAGAAAACCCTAGTAGGTTTTCTATGTTTTTATTGAGGGACACAAATTTTGAACTAACATTTCACTTTTAAACTGAAAACACACACTTTGAGTCATACTGAGCACACCGTGTGTCAGATTAATGTACCATTTGTTTTTAAACATAGAAAATTACTTATGCATCATTTTAATAAGTTAATAAGACAATATAAGCATGTTTTCTCAATTTTGAGTATGTGATGCATGATTGGAACTGAAATGTCGATTTTAAATAAAAGAACACAATTTCAGTCATACGGGCCACATCGTGTATCAAACTGAAGTGAGATTAATTATTAAATACCAAAAATGAATTATGGATCATTATCCTAAAGTATCAAGACAATTCTAGTGAGTTTATTTGGTTTTTAGTGGGTGACATATATTTTTGAAATAATTGTGACTTTTAAATTGAAAGGAAATAATTTGAATCATATCAAGCACACTATGTGTCATATTGACATGTGGTTGATTCATACATTTTAAAAATGATTTATGGATAATTTCACTAAATTATAAAGATAATATGAGTGTATTTATAGGTTTTTAGAGACTTTTGAATGTTTTTGAACTAAAATGTGACTTTTAAACTAAAAAGTTGCACTTTGAGTCATATCAGGCATACTGTGATCCAGATCGATGTGTGGTTGGTTTGTACATGTCAAAAGTGACTTATGTATTATTGTTAAAAAGTGTAAGGAATATTAAAATGTTTTTTCTTAGTTTTGAGTATGTGATGTGTGTTTTGAACTAATATGTGACTATTAAATTGAGAATATGCACTTATAGTCCTACCTATCACAACATGTGTCCGATTAAGATTTGGATAATTCCTACATGTAAAAAATTAAGAATGGATTATTTTTATAATGTCTTAGGACAATACAATTGGGTTTTATTGGTTTTCAGTAAGAGAATCATTTTTTAAGTGCATCCAGGCAACCCGGGATGAAATCCTGGTGGAGGCACAATTTCTGGGGGTACTGTAGTAGTAATGTAGTAGGTACTATAGTAGGGGATGTAGCGGAACTGTGCAGTACTATAGTAGGTACTGTAGCAGTAACTGTAACTGGCACTATTTGACACTGTAGCAGTTAAGAATTTTCCCCTGTTTGGGCCTTCGGTCCACCGATTTGGTCCCTGAGTCCTTTAAGGCCTTCGTGCCACCTATGCCTTCGGGCTAGAAAGGCCTTCGGGACACCTCAAGGACTTTGGACCACCTTTAGTGCATATGAAAACCTGACAACCAACACAGAACAAGCTCTATTGGAGGATGGGCGAGGAACTTTCACCACAGTAAAAGCTACACATATTACAATAATGAGAGGGCATGCCACTTTCCATCAGGACAAGGCTGTGCATGCATGGGATAGCCTATCCGAACATCCATGTGAAGGTGGAGAGACAATTTCACAATGAAGATGCTAGGTGGAGTTGTTCAAAGTAGTTAGTCTGGGATGTTTGTAATGTTTGAAGCCTACGGGAAATGAATTCCTATAAGGCCTACAGGGCCATGTAATACTTACGACTATTGGAATTGTAAGGGTTCCACCTCACCCCTTGAAAGGTGGATTATCAAAAATTAATAAAAAATGAAGGCCTTCGGGCCATTGGATGGATGGATAAAAAATGAAGATACACATTTTGGGTCATACTATTCACCTTGTGTATTAGATTAATGCATGAATAATTCCCATATGTCACAAATAACTTATAGATAATTTTACTAAATTAGTATAACAATATCAATTTTGATTCTCTATTTTGAGTATGTCACATGTATTTCGAAATAAAATGTCAATTTTAAATAAAAGATGATTTTTGAGTCATACCAAGCACACTGTGTGTCAGATCGATGTGCGGTTGATTTGTAAACATAAAAAATGACTTATGGATTCTTTTACTAAATTATCACGACAATTCAAGTGTATTTTCATGATTTTTAGTGAGTATAACATGTTTTTAACAAAAAAATCATTTTAAATTGAAAACTTACACATTAGGCCATACTGATCACATCATGTTTTGGATTAAAGTGAGGCCAATTCCTACCCATTATAAATTATTTATGGATAATTTTCCTAAAATATGAATGAAATATGAGTGTTTTTGATATATATTTAGTGAGTGACATTTTTTAACTAAAATGTCATTTTATACTAAAAATGCACATTATGAGTTATACAGGTCACACAATGTATCAGATCAACACATGACCGATTGATAAATATTACAAATGAATTATGGACCATTTTCTTAATGTATCAAAACAATATGAATGTGGTTAATTAGTTTTCATTAAGTGAAACACATTTTTAACTAAAATGTCACTGTTAAATTAAAAATATACATTTTGTGTTATGCTGGTTACACCGTGAGTCAAGTTGGAATGTAGCTGATTCCTATACCTCAAAATGACTTATGGATTATTGTACCAATGTCTCAATATAATTTGCGTTAATTTTATTAGTTTGAAGTATCACTAATACACAAAATATATTTTATGTAAAAGGTTTTAAATCAATTATTTATATAACTGACATTAAAAACATTCAAGTTTGGTTTTAACATCAATTTTAAAATAAAAAATGTTAAAAATGAGTTTTTGATGTCATTTATTTTCAAACTAATGTTAAAAACTAAATTTTGACCATCAGTTAGTAAAAAAACAATGTTAAAATCTCATATTTAACATCAGTTAAATTATAACCAATGTAAAATTTAAAAATTTGAATCACACCAAAATGGTGTTCTATTTTTTATAGCACACCTTTAAAATTTTCTATTATTCCCTAAAATTTATGTTTCCATGGTTTTATTTCCATTTTAAATTAAATGTTTTCACAATCAACATGTATTCATTTCAGATCAACTCTTTTGATCATGATCATCATTACACCGATTCTACTATTTTATTCTTTAACATCATTCTAGCAATTATTCTTTTAGTGATCTCATCATGGTATTTATAATTATTTTTAATTGATTTAATTTGTTTATGATTATTTTTATAAATTAATTCACCTATTAATGATTCTTTTTTTTCTTATAATGAAGAATCCTTCATTGGATCACATTAAAATTACAAAGATTCTTTTAGAGTATAAAATTACTTCTAAACCGTAACTTCATATGTCTACTGAGTTATTTCCTTTGAATAAAATTATTTCGATGAAGACTTTGAGGTGATTTAAAATTAAGTTAAATATTTAAACTTTTCTTGTAGATTTCATTTGGTTTTTATGTTTTTTTAAACTTTTACCGATTTTGTATTTTCATTGGATGGAGTAATCTATAAAAATTGTTTTTTAAAAAATAGATATTTTTACATCATTTATTATATATTCAATTTAAAAAGACATATTCAATGTTGGTTTTTATAATTAATGTTGAATGCCACTTTTTTTACACCGATTATACAATAACCGATGTAAAAGGTGTTTAATATAATAATTTTAACATTAATTATAATAAACTATGTTAAAAACCTATTTTTATATCACCTATAATATCATCACCCATAAAACTAAAATTAAAAAATATAAAAGAATGCTGTAAAAAACCCATTTTTCACCAGTGTATGTCTTGCTTCATTTGAACTAAAACCTGAATTTTAAACTAAAAACATGCATTTTGAGCCATATGGGCCACATTGTATGGTGGATTAACATGTGCCTGATACCTACATATGACTAATGAATTTTGGATTATTTTCTAAAAGTATCAAGTCAATATGTGTGTATTTTCTCAGGTTTAATTATTTATAGCATGTTTTGTATTAAATGTCAATTGGAAATTAAAACACTTACTTTTAGTCATACCAGCCACACCAGGTTTTATATTGATGTACAACTAATTCATTTAAATCTAAAATTACTTATGTATCATTTTACTAAATTATCAATAAAATCTAAGTAGTTTTTCATGGTTTTCAGTCATTGACATGTGTTTTGAACTAAAATGTAACTTTTAAACTGAAAACACGCACTTTGAGTCATATCAGGCACACCATGTATTGGATTTATGTATGGATAATTCCTACACATAAAAAATTACTGATGTATAATTATCCTAATGTATAAAGATAATAATTTTTTGTTTTCTTAGTTTTGAGTACGTGAATTGTGTTTTTTACTAAAATGTCAATTTTAAATAAAAATACATACTTTTATTCATACTAGCCAATTTTTTTTTTCAAATTGATGTGAAACTGATTCTTATACATAAAAAATTCTTTATGGATTATTTTTCACAAATTATCAAGATTACCTTAGTGGGTTTTTTTTGGATATTAGTTAGTGATGCACGTTTTAAACTAAAAAGTTATTTTTATACCAAAAACACACACTTTGAGTCATAACAGGCACAATATGTGTCATATTGATGTGAAATTGGTTCCTAAACATCAAAAATGATTTATGGATCATTGGGATAATATATAAAGAAAATCTAAAAAATGTTTTCTTGGTTTTGAGTATATGACTCATATTTTGAATTAGAATATTGATTTTAAATCAAAAAACTCACATTCAATCATAGTAGGAACACAATGTATCGAATTGATGTGTGACTAATGTTTACACATTATACATGAATTTTGGATCATTTTAATTTATTATAAGTAAAATTGGATATTTTTTTTAAAATTTTAGTATGTGATGCATGTTTAAAATGAAATGATCAATTTTAAACTAAAAACACACACTGTGTGTAAGAAAAATGTGTGGTAAATTCATAAATGCAAAAAATGAATTATGGAACATTTAACAAAATAAAAAGATAATTTCAGTGCATTTTATCCATTTTTAGTGAGTGGCACATGTTTTTAACCAAATGTCATTTTTAAACTAAAGACATGCATTTTGAGTCGTATCAGGAACACAATGTGTCAAATATTCGTGGTTGATTACTTATATGTGAAAAATGGTGTATGTATTTTTTTATTAAATTATTAGTAACTTCTTATTTCATTTTCTCTATTTTCAGTGATTGTCACGTGTTTTGAACTAATATGTCACTTTTAAACTAAAAACACACACTTTGAGTAATAATGGGTATACTATGAGTCATGTTGACATGAATTTGAATCTTATATGTCAAAAATTATTTATGAATATTTTTCCTAAAGTATCATGATAGACCAATAATGTTTTCTTAGTTTTCAGTGAGTGATACATGTTTTGAACTAAAATGTGGATTTAAATAAAAACACACACTTTTAATCATACCAGCCACACCATGTGTCATATTGGTGTGATGCAAATTCCAATATTTTAAAAATGGATTATGGATAGTTTTTATAAATTTTCTATACAATATGAGCATGTTTTCTTAGTTTTCAGTGAGTGACACATTTTTTAACTTAAATTTCACTTTTAAATAAAAACACAAACTTTCGATCATACCAAAAACACCATGTGTTAGATTGACACGTGAGTGATTCCTACATGTCAAAAAATGACTTATGGGTCATTTTATTAAATTATCAATATAATGTAAATTTATTTTATTATTTTTTAGTTATTGACCTGAATTTTGATATAAAATGTTACTTCTAAATTGAAAACATCCACTTTGAGTAATACCAAGTTCATCGTGTTCTAGATTGACATGTGGATGAGTTCTAAATTCCATAAATGCCTTATAGATCATTTTATTAGAGTATCAAGATAATCCAATCATGTTTTATTAGTTTTTATTTAGTGATAATCATTTTTAAGTAAAATTTCATTTGTAAACAGAAAACACACACATTGAGTCAATTAAAAACTGAAAACACATACTATTAAACATAAAAATATCAAATAAAGAACAAATAACTCTATGTAGAAAATAAATATTACCTTGGGTAATCACCCTTGCCGAATAATTTTTCAAGTGTTGATTTTCTATAATAATATCATGCTCTACATATAGCACAAAATTATTGGAGAAAAATCTATTCTTAATGAAGTCACCTCTTCATGATCTCTATGAAAATTAATGAAATAAATAGTAGATGAAAATGATAGTAAAATTAACTAAAAAAGAAATTGAGAAAACAATGATAAAATTAACTAAATATGTAATAGGAAGTTACCTCTTTATTATGTCTATATACATCCTGATACAATTTATTCTTTGCACTAATTTTAAATTAAATCTATCTCCTATTTTGAATATATAGATTTTTGATAGTCCTGGTAATACTGGAATAATATTAGTAAATAGACAATTAATTAATTTTTTAAATGAAATTTAAATTATAATAATAAATACCACTTTGGTGATGCTAGTTTATTTATAGAATGCGATATCTTTCAGATATTTTCAAACATGATAACGAAAATCTTTTCCATTAGTTTGTTTCAAACATTTTTGAAACATTAACAAAAATAGGAAATTTTATTTGATATATGTTTTGATAGTGAAATATTATTACATATACCCTAATACATATCTAGTTATAGAAAATGATAGGTTTCTTGTACTCATAGACCGTCCTCATACCATGATTTGGATGATATTTATACACAGCCCAATCAAAACAAAATTTTCAATAAAACATAATATAAAAATATAACTTGAAGTCTATTTTTAAAATGTTGAATGTAGTGTATTATAATTATACAATCATCATTATTTATAGTCAATTTTATAGTAATTTATGCATTGAATATAAAAAATAAATATTCAGAGTATCTAAATTTATTATAATGAGAAATCAATTCTCCCTAAAAAAAGTAATAAATAATGAAGGAAATAAAAATATATTTGATATGATTATATTATATATTTTTACCCCTGCATCATGTGTATTAATAATATTCTATTGTATATAATTTTATTTTCAAACATTGTGAATAATTGGTCCATTATTTTTAAATACTTATTTTCTTATATTGACCTATGTTGTGTAGAAGTGATGTAAGGAATCATGAGTTTGAATTTTAGTTTGTAGGGTTTAACTTTCAAATATTATTTATATATATACTTGAAAAAAAATATATATAGTATTTAACTATAATTTATATAGTAGGCCACCTATTGGACAAAAAGATTTAGAAAACTATAATGTCCCATCTCGGGTGCCACACACTGGTGCCCCCAGTCCATCAGTCACATGACATGAAGTGCGCCTCCCTGTACGTTAGAGGCTACCGAATACTAGGATTCCCAAGGACACCCGTACCTCATGCCAACTTTGGATCATACTAGATCCTGAAGTGATCTTAGGTAATATCATATCTTAATAGCTGCTTCAGCTCATGCTGGAGCCCTAAGTATTCAAAGGAGATATCATATCTCAATACCTGCTTCGTCTTATTTTGGAGACCAAAGTATTTTAAAGTGAGGTCAAATCTTAGAGTACCTTTGTTTACATTATTTAATTCATACTTTAATTCCCATGTTACCATATATAAATCACACATTAGAATGAACATGTTCCCATTCTCTAATTCATACTTAAATGACCATGTTCCCCTTCATAAACACACATTAAAATGACAATGTTCCCATTCTACATTTCACACTTGATGTTCCTATTCCTAAACCCACATTAGAATGACCATGTTCCAATTCTATAATTCATACTTGAATGAACACATTCCAATTCATAAACACATAATTAATTTAGTAATTAATTCTTCACATAAATTCTATTACTAATTAAACAATTAGTTTATCACATAATTACCCTTAATTAATTCAATAATTAATTAAGTCATTAAACCGATTAATTAATTTAACAACCAATAAATAAAGATTCAAAAACTCAAATCCCATAATTAATTCCAAAATTAATTATATTATTATTAATCTCAATTTTTCATAATTAATTCCACAATTAATTATCTCCATCTATAATATCATTATCACATAATTAATCCCACAATTAAATATCTCAATTCAACCAAATCTATATCTCATAATTAATTCCCCAAATTATTATCTAAATTATGATTCTTAAATCTCATAATTAATCCCCTAATTAATTATTTAAATAGAAAAACCCTAAATGTCATAGTTAATTCTCCAATTAATTATCTATTTCCCCAGTACTTCAATAAATCAATTGGACACATTAATTAACCCAATTTAGGAATTCAAATGGCTAAAGATCACTAATAATTCTACAATTTTCATACATGTATCAAAATCATGACTATTGGAATTGAATATTAAACCACCTACCTCAATTATTATATGTATAATTTCCCAACAAAAAACCCCAAAAATTGAGTGGCGTAATGACATAGATCTAGATACGAATATCAAAACCCTAAATCACAATCAATGAAAAAAACATTTTAATTATAATTCTATATCCACAATCCTAAGTATATATTCTCCAAATATAGATATAGATCTATAAAAATAGAAGATTACTTCCCACCAAGAGAATGAGGTAAGGAAAGAGGATGAATGGGAAAGAAATGAGATATGATCCTCTTATTGAAAGAGGAGAAGAGCTTTTCTCTAGGATTCATATCATTAAAAAAGGTGGTTGATAAGGCTTGGAAGTCATCCGGTGAGCTCCAAAATCTTGAAATATATCCTAGGGTCTAATGGGGGTCAAAATGGGTGAGATTATAGGGCTTATAAAATTTTAAAAATAATTTTTCTTCTTAATTAATTCCCAAACACAGTTTTCTAGGCAGGGGTGCATTGTTTTCCCTAACCATGAACCAAACCTGAGTCTGTTATATAGGGGTAAAATATTACAACATTTAGGGTGGAAATATTTCCAAACTATTCCCCAAACATGTGAATTCCCTCTGCCTGGGTTTTCATGGTTATCTAGGTTGGGGTGCATGGTTTGTACTAACCGTGAACCAACTGTTTACAACCCCTTTTTTCTTTCAGTTTTCTCAAAATTCCACCCTAACACACCCTAAGTTATTTATAAACAAAAATTACTCAAATAAGGACAAAAAAGTACCTAAAAATGATCCTGAGACTACTACTTAAAATGATGGGATCTTATAATCTCCCACCTTATAACAACTCGTCCTCAGGCTGCACTCCCAAGATTCTCTAAGATTATGAGCCAAACATATTTGGCCCCTGAGCCCATATATCTGTTTCCATTTACCATGTTTCCTTATTCACATGACCATGCTTCCACAATTCATGAAATATTTTCATGATATTTCCCCACAACACTTTCTCATTGCATTCCAATACAGGTATCAGATGCTCCTTAGAGGATTCATCTATCTCAAGATCAACATCATCCACTTTTATCACATGAGAAGGGTCAGGGTAATACCGCCATAGTTGTGAGACAAGGAAAATATCATGAGTATAACTATATTTTTATGTAATATACAATCATTATTCCACTAGGATGATTCTATCCACTACCTCAAACAGTCTGACAAACCTAGGTGCCAATTTTCCCTGCTTCTGTATCTTGCGGTGACCCAACCTAGGCGACACCCAAAGGAATACACGATCACACTTTGTAAACTCTAGGGGTCATCTCTGCCTATTATTATATGAATTTGACTACTATAATCCATATCCATATATTTCTAAATCAACTAAACCTTCTTTGATGTATCTTGCATGAGACTCAATCCCAAAAACTCCGACTCACCTTCCTCCATCCAGTATAATGGTGATCTGTATGACCTATAATAAAGATTATCATATAGTTCCATTTGTATAGTTTCCTGATATGTATTTTTATAAGAAAACTCCACTAAATATAATTGCTTATCCCAAGACCCACTAAAGTTAAGGACACACGCATGTATCATATCCTCAATCACCTGTATAGTACACTATGAATATCCATTTGTCTATGGATGGATGACCACACATAATAATATTTGTTTACCGAGAACCTTATACAAGTACTTCCATAATCATGAAGTGAAATGTGAGTCATGATATGAAACTATATTCTATGGTATCCCATGCAGATGAACTATCTCTTGAATAAACAAATCCCATAACTGTTCCACTGATAAAGTCTCCTATATAGGAAAAAAATGCACTACTTTCATCCGTTGATCCATAATAACCTAGATATCGTCATTATTTCATGTCATATTTGAGAGAACCACCATAAGATCCAATATCAAATCATCCCACCTTCGTTCCATAATCGATAATAATTATGGAAAACCTCCAGGTCATTGATGATCTTCCTTCATCGGCTGACAGGTGTAACATCATGTCACGAACCTTACTATCTCATTTTTCATGCTTGGCCACCAAAACTCTCTTCATAGGTCACCATACATTTTGGTCACACTTTGATATACCAACCACTTCAAGGAATTAAATTCCTACATCATCTCCTATAGAATTATCATAAGCACAATTACATGATTCATGACATAGATGATCTCATCTTCATCTATGATCCAATCCGAAGGTGACTCCCCACCATCAAGGATTTCCCTCAAGTTGAAACACTTTGGATCCTAATTATACATATACCTAATCTATATAAAAAATTTAGACTCCACTAAAACTGATACCATAGTCATATGATCCTGAATCTTCTAAACCACCACATTTATATTAGCCAGTAGAGTCATGATCTTCCATTTAGCACTAGAATCCCAAAATTCTTGAGTACGAGTCTTCCTCTTCAAAGCATCAGAACACTGTTTCCTCTTTTGGGTGCACATGATAAATGAAAATCAAAACCCTACATATACTCAACCCATATCCACGACCAGAGATTCAAATATCACTGTGATAAGAGATATCTTAAGCTCTTATAATCCGTAAACATTGTAAACTTCCCACCCAACAGATAATTCTACCAATACTTCAGATAATAAACTACTACTTCTAGATTGAGGTTTTATTTAGGGTAGTTCTGTTCATGTGGCCTTAGTTTCTGAGACCCATATGCCATAACTTGATCTCCTTACATCAACACATCTCTAATTTCAATCCAAGATGCATCACAATACACCATGTACTCCTCACCTGGATCAGTTAGGGTCAGGAATGGTGCCGATTTCAAATAATCATTCAACTCCTAGAAGGCCTTCTCATAAAATCATAACTAATCATAATTTATCCCATTTTTTAAGTATGAAAGTGGTAATTATAAATGGGAAAAGTCATGGATAAATCTCTGATAATATCTACTTGACTCCATAATGCTATGGATTTGAATGCCTTATTAGGCTACTACTAAGAAACTAATTCCTAAACCTTCTATGGGTCCACTAACATACCTTCCTCTAAGATGATGTGTCCCAATAAGTGTACCTTATTGATACAAAATTAACACTTACATTGCTTGAAATATAGTTTATGCTCTCTTAGTGTACTCAAGTTGTTGTTGAGATGTTGGGAATGATCGTGATGAATCTTCAAGTACACTAAGATGTGATCCAAAAACACTACCACAAACTGATCTATGTATGGATGGAATATTATTCTGATCAAGGAAATTAACACCATTAGTGTGTTTTTCAACTCAAACGAAATTATAAAGAAGTCATAAAGTCCATACCTACTTCTAAAAGTAGTCATCGATATATCATAAGTTTGAACTCTCAACTCATGATACCCTAATCTGAATTAAATATTTGAGAACACCCAAGATCCTCTCAACTGGTGAAATATATTGTCAATATGTGGAAGAGGATACCAGATCTTTACAGTCATCTTGTTCAAATTCTGATAATTAACATACAAGTGAAAACTCCCTTTATTCTTCTTTGTAAACAATACAGGTGATCCCCATGGTGATATACTTAGACAGATAAGTCCCTTATCCTCCAAGTCCTCTAGCTGAGTCTCGTGTTCTTGAAGCTCCATCACTTCCATTATATTTGGTGGAATATATATTAGCTCATCCATCAACATGACCTCAAATGTGAATTCCACATATCTCTCAAGTGGAATCCCTGATAAGTATTCAGAAAAAAAAATCCTAAAACTATTCCACCATTGGTGGATAGATATCTTTCTTTACACCTCCATAATCCTATAATAAACTAGAAATCTTGGATGTGATCTCTCCTAGTTTCTAAGTAATTGTCCCCTCTTTCTCTTCGTGGATATCCCACTCCCCACGGTGAATATAATAGTCACCCTTAGGAGACGTAAAATTCATTCTCCTCTAGTAACAATCTATGTGGGCTCAGTATGAAACTATCCAATCCATACCCATAATTAGGTCGAATCCTAGAATGTCAAGGATATAGATATCCTATTGAAAATGATACTCCCCAACCTCAAGAGAACATCCCTTTCATATAAATATGTTTCTAGACCGTACTCCCAATGGTGTATATATAGTTATAACACTTCTCAAAAACTCCACCAACACTCTCAAAACATTAAAAAGTTTTATAGATATAATGGAATAATTGTAACTTGTATCAAATCAGGAATTATCTAATGTAAAATCTATAGGAATAATACCGCTCACTATTGACGGTCCAGACTCACTCTCCACAAGTGTAGGATAAGCTGCATGTAGTTATCCTACCCTATTTTTTGTGACGCAGTCTGACTCTCATGAGTTTCACCACTCTACTAATATGGTCACTCTTTCTTAGAAGCACCATATCTACCACATCTACTAACTTAGCCAATTTAACTCCATCTACCAGGCTGATGTGGAGTAGAAGATCCCCTTCCCTCACTCTAACTCTATCTAGCTACATGTTCACTGAATTTCTGTCACTGTGACCTACAGTAATTTTATATTTTCCACATCTTTACACAAGACAAGTACTAGTCTGGTGGTTGGGGGAAGTTTATATGATAATGTCCCGACCATCCACACTAATGAAATATCACTCCAGTATTGTCCTGTGCAACTAACCCTCTTGTCTGACCACTCATCTTTTCACTACCCTGGATAAAATTCTCATAATGACACTTCCTGATCTTAGAAGTTTTACCTCCTGATCATATAGTATAAAATATCTATCTAGAACTGGAATCCTCCTTTATATTCCCCTTTGTTATGAGAGCCTGATCCAACAACTTTGTAAAATTCTTTAACCGAAAGATGATAACTTGGGACTTAATCTCGCACTTAAGTCCATTCAAAATGCATCTGGATGTAACTGTTTCATCTCATTCCAATGATGGAGAAAAGAAATGTAGGTCTATAAAGAGTCCAACATAATCCATCACAGACCTTCTCCCATGAGTTATACACATTAACTATACATATCTATCATTCATCAACATCTCTAGACAGAAGTGTTACAAGAAATTCTCCAAGAAGTCCTTCTATAACATACTGTTGGTATGTATAGTCCATGTCTGAACATCCCACTAGTACTTCTTTGATCCTCATATCATATAAGTAGCCAACTTGACCCTAAAATTATTAGAATTCTACAAATGGTCAAGTATCATCATGATGGACTTAACCCAAAACTTAGACCCGTCAGGTCCACCCTCTATAGTAGAATTGAGAGGGTGCTATAACTGAAACTCTCTCATTTGTCCAGACATGCTCTTCTCAACCCACCCTAGGTCTCTTCCCTTGAATTTCATAAAGTAAGAAAAGTTCACTCAAAACTCCTCCTCTTCTTCCTCACCGGGCACTATCGGTGCCTCGAGTTCCACTACTGGAAAATCATCTCCATCCATGTCATCCTATCATCCTATCAAAAATAGTCATCATGGAGGTATATATCTATAATTCCAAACAAATGTATTAATACTCATAACACAAATTTATCACATTTAATTAATATTAATAATCACAACAAGTCACAACAAGTCTTTCCCCCAAATCTCACCATGTGGAAAAAACTAAAGCGCTATCACTACCCTAAACCATCCTACTCATAGGTCTTAGTTATATAGGGTAAAAAAATTCTCATTTTCAAGTTTCTCATTTAGAAAAAAAATTATTAACATTATTACATCATTTTACAAATTACTATTTCATATTACCCACCATTATCAATTTAATTTCACAAGTAAGGAAAATAGTTTAAGTTAAACAACTTACCCAAAACTTATTTTCCCATGTGTGCCTAAAATGATAGATGTCACAAAATAATTCTAAGTGACTAGAATGATGCATGTAGACTCAAGTATCATTCCATTTCAGTCCACAATTAAATTATTAGAAAATATCAAAAACAATTTTCACATCACACAACAAGTGTGCCACCCATGGTGAAATAATATTTAATTATAATAAGAAACAATAATAACAACAATCCCACCTAGGTTACTTGGGTTTTCCCCCATACATGGATTTGAAAGTCCCATTCATGTGCTCCTTTCTATGGAAAAACTCTCCTAGTCCCTTATATACCTTTCCAAAATAGTAAGACAAAAGAAAAAGAAAATAAAACTCCTCAGATACCACTTTTTAATGTCCTGACATGGATGCAACACAATGGTGCCCCGAGTTGGTTAGTCACATGACCTCATGTGCACCTATCCATATGCTAGAGTCTATGAACTAGTAGTGATGTATGATAATTCATTCATGGGGAGACTATACTCTCTTTAATCAGAGTAATACACTAGTGGAAATAGACAAACACTAACAGAATCATATATAACTTTAAAAAATACCAATATCTTAAGATAATCAATGTTGGAAAATAAAATATCCAACTAAAGTAGAAAATATTCCATGATAATGTATGTGTCATGTGTCTAAAATGAAAAATAAAAATAAAGACATCGATGACTCCCTAGTGGATCTCGAACCATGTCTGATCCCCTTATCTAAGATCCACCCCCAATTTATCCATCTAACCAAGGGCTTTTTACCTTAACCTGTCCTATAACAATAAATTTTATTCGGGTACTTATTAAGAAGACCAAGTAGGGTGTGAGTATAACTCAGTAGGCCACCACCAATGGTGTATTTAAAAACATATATTCAGATAAAAGTGTATGTAGTTCTATAAATAAATAAGTATAATGCATAAGTAAAATATTATCACATTTTCATTTATTCTTTACTTAACCACAATAACTCCAGGGTTCCCGAGGGCACTCGAACCTGATGTAGGATTTGGATCATGTCAGAGCTAGAAGTGTTCCTAGATAATTTCACATCTTAATACCTACTTTAAACCATGCTAGTTCCTAAAGTATTCAAAGGTGATATCATATCTCAATACCTGCTTCAGCTCATCCTGGAGCCTGAAGTATTCTCAAGTGAGGTCATATCTCATAGTACCTTTGTTACCATTCTTTAATTCATACATGAATGACCATGTTACCATCCATACATCACACATTCGAATGACCATGTTCCCATTTTCTAATTCATACTTAAATGACCATATTCCCATTCATAAACACACATTAGAATGGCCATGTTCTCATTCTCTAATTTTTACTTGAATGAAAATGTTACTATTCCTAAACATACATTAGAATGACCATGTTCCCATTATCTAATTCATAATTTAATAACCAAGTTCCCATTCAAAAACACATAATTAATTAAGAAATTATTTATTCATATAAATTTCATTACTTATTCAATAATTAGTTTATCACATAACTAACCTTAATCAATTCCCTAATTAATTAAATCATCAAACAAATTAATTAATTTAAAAATAATTAATCAAGATTCAGAAACCCAAATCCCATAATTAATAAAAAAATTAATTATCTCATTCTGAATCTTGATTCTTCATAATTAATTCCATAATTAATTATCTCAATCTATAATATCAATATCACATAATTAATACCACAATTACTTATCTCAATTCAACCAATTCGATGTATCATAATTAGTTAGTTAATTAATTATCTAAATCACAATCCCTAAATTTTGTATTTATTCTCCCAATTAATTATCTAATTGGATAGCCCTTAAACATCATAATTTATTCTACAATTAATTATCTATTTCCACAATACTTCAATAAATCAATTGAACACATTAATTAACCCAATTTAAGAATTAAAATTGCTAAACAATGCTAGTAGTTTGACAATTTACATACATGTATCAAAATAACGACTATTATAATTGAATATTATACCACCTACCTCAATTTTTTGTTGAATAATCACCCAAAAAAAATCCCAAAAAAATTGGACAGGACAACGATATAGATTTATATCCTAATCTCAAAACCCTAAATCATGATAAAAGAAAACAAAATATTTTAATTATAAATCTTGATCCCCAAGCCAAGTTATTAATTTACTTAATATTGATCTAGATCTAGAAAAAATATAAGATTACTTACCACTAAAATAATGAGAGAAGTAAAGACAATGAATGGGAAAACATCAGGATAAGATCCAATTACTGGGAGAGGAGAAGATCTTCGATTCGGGATTCAGATCACAATGAATGGTGATCAAGAAGCCTTTTAATTTTCTACAGAGATCCAAAATCATGAAATTAATTCTAGGGTTGAATGGGGATCAAAATGGGTGAGTTTTGGGGGATTGAGGAAATCTAAAAATAATTTTTGGGATTAATTAATTCCCATGAATGGTTTTTTAGGAAGGGGTAAATGGTTTTCCCTAACCATGGGATAACCATATGCTTATTATATTGGGGTACACAATTACTCCTTTTAGGGTGCATGGTTTTCTAGACCATGTTCCATTCATGTGAATTCCCTCTACCTAGGTTCACACATTTAGCTAGGATGGGGTGCACCGTTTTCCCTAATCATGCACTAACCGTACACAACACCTTTTTCTTTATTTTTTTCAACATTACACCCAAAAACACCCCAAGTTACACCCAAACAAAATGTACTAAAATAAGGATAAAATAGTACCAAAAAAATAGCTTGGGACAACTCTTTAAAAGGTTGATATCATACAATCTCCCACCTTATAACAACTCATTCTTAAGCTTCACTCCAAAGCTTCTCTAAGATTCTAAGACAAAATGATTGGGCCACTGATCCCAAATATCTATTTCCCTTTTCCATGTTTCCTCCTACACAAACCCATGTTTCCACAATACATGAAATATCACCATGGTATTTCCCCAAAACACTTTCTTACCATGATCCAATACATGTATTAAATGCTGCTCAGAGGACACATCTATCTCAAGATCAACATCATACACAAAAATAAAATAATAGAATGATGTAAAGAAGTAAATGTGAGTCAATAGGCATCTCAAGGAATCATAAGAGGGGTGATAATGATAAAATTGAGTATCTTAGCACTATATAATATGATAATATAAATGAAACATCAGAATTTGGAAAAAAGATAAAACATGAAATCATAAAAAAAATTCAATGACAACTGCAACAAAATCATAACATATGGTGCTTAGGATAACCTATCATGCTCTATACATGGTATCTTATGAGAAAAATCATTGCCTAATGTATAGGGTAGCTATATCATTCCAGTATCTTCCATCACAATTATATCATGTGCATGCATATGTGTTCTGTATAGATTATGCAACATAAGGATGTATTTCATCAATTTTAATAACATGATTAAGGAGTGTGGGATATATACATGTAATTTTACAATCAATTATGTATGGATACATCTATGTGGATACCATTTATAAGAAACAATGATGGGTATTCATGACACAACCTTTTGGCATAAAAAATTACAGGAAAACTTCGATAGCATAACGGGGGTACATAAAGATTAATGGAAAGGTTTAATGAGGTTTAAAGTATAAGGACCCGGCCTTAAAAATTACTTATTATTGAATTAAATGAATAATTTACATAGAGGATCTTTTCAGGTTTAGAGTTTTAGAGAATTAGGACATAACTATTACATCTCAAAAGATTACAAATTAGACACTTCTACTAAGTTTCTATAAAATAAAAACTCTTAAAAAGAAACTTGTCTAGTTCCATGTTTTAGATAGCATGACGTTTCCTTATTCCCATCCTTGACCCTATTCCACATTAAGTCCTGTGAAAAACATTTCAAAAACTTGGGATGAGCATAAAAAGCCCAGTAAAGGATACACAAAGAAGGAAAACTGCTAGTTTTTCAAAACAACAAGTAAACCATGAGTACTTTACCAAAGTAATACTTTTCACCTTTATGAAGTAGTAAAAACTATTCACTGAATAAAAGACCATTACTTACCCTTTTGTAACCAAAATATTACCATAAAACCTATATAAAGAACACATAACATATTACGGTAACTTGGGACATAAACATACTTAAATGGAATAACCATACGGTCGACTTCCACACATAATTAATGGAATAGCCATACGGCCAAATTCCATACCCAATGCATTGGAGGTTATAACGTAACCACTCATCTTGGTATTCACAGAACCACCCGTCATATGGTTTATCACATAACCACCTGTCAAATGTCCAAGTACCATTATAAAATCATAAGACATAAAACAAATATAATGGAAAGAAAACATTCCCAAACTTTGATCACAATCTATCACTTTAATATATTGACATAAAAAATCCATTATAAAGACCATTTTCAATAACAAAATACATAAAATAGTATATGGTATTTATTTCATTTTAAAAACATTACGGCTTGTTCAGGAATCCAAAGACCAAATAATACTCGCGGAGGCGGAAAAGGTTGTTGTCACCACGTACATTAAAAGAAACATTCCTTTTTGTCATTTTGTAAAACGCTTAATAGAAAAAGATTACTTTTGTATAAAATTAAAATTCAAAGGGGTTTATACACCGTATAAAAGAAAGTCTTGTATTAGAACAATATATGCCTCAATGAAAGGAGATTGAGGCGAAGTCCCTTACAAAGACGGTATCCTTCGATTAAGGATAAATCAATTACATAATTATGTGTGACAAATGAATACACCAAATATAAGTGGATATTAAGTGTAAAAAAATCAGAGGTCATTCACACATATTCATATAACAACATATTCAAGGAGTACAAGTTTTTTCCAAAGAATCAAAATTGGGTTAAGAAGTTCCCTTGCAAAAATTCGATAGCCTAACAGCATCACTTCAAAATTCTAAAAAATGAGTTGATGAGAGATAAAATGGGTATCTCATCACTTGGAAATAAAATTTGCATAAATAAGGATATAGAATAACAAATCCCAATATTACAATATGTAAATTCAAAGACCCAACAAAAGAAGTCTTTTAAAAAGAGGAGGGTGAAAGGTTCCCTTACTGACTTGGGTATCTTTCGAAACATACACCCCATGAAAGAAGGACAATACAACATTGATGTAAATAATCATAAATGAAATTATATTAAAAAATGAGTAGAATAATGGGCAGTACATATACCACTCAAAGGAAATGGTGGAAAATGTAGCATAAATCTCATGGGAATAAAAGTGAGATGAAAAATCCCTTACAAAAACTCGGCAGCCTAACGGCACCACTTAAAACTTCCAAAAATGGATTGATGAGATCAAATAGGTTCTTTCATCATATTAACATAAAATTTACAGCAAGAGTAATATAAAATAACATACACCTACATAACAAATAGGAGCTTAAAATAAGTGACATAAAGGAGAGTACTTAAAAAGAAAGAGAGAGATTGGATCTCTTATGAAAATTCGGCAGCCAAACTGCACCAATCAAAACTTCCAAAAATGGATTGATGAGAGAAAATAGGCTCTCTCATCATATGAACATAAAAATTACAGTAAGAGTAATCTAAAATAACATCCCAATCATAAGAAAGATGATCTTAAAAGGAATGACATAAAATAGTACTACTACCACAAAAACAGTTTTTCGCAGCGCCCCCCCTTTATCAGCGCAAACGAAAAAGTGATGATAAAGGCACCCCTTTATCAGCGCTTTTTTTAGCACTGATAAAGGGACCCCCTTTATCAGCGCTTGTTTAGTAGCACTGATAAAGGGGGGGGGGGGGCTTTATCAGTGCTTTTTTAAAAGGCGCTGATAAAGGGTCGGCTTCAATTTTTTTTAAAAATATATTAATATATTAATATATTAATATATAAATATAGTTATATTGATATATAAATATAATATATAATTTTTAAATATATTTTAGATAACTATAAATGTACATTTACACTTATTATACATAATATATAAGATATTTAGTGAAAATGGCTTCTTAAAAAATTTAAAAAATATTTTTAATTTATAATTTGCTAATAATTATGGAGTAATAGTCATTTAATAACAATTTGAAGACTAAAAAAATTAAAAAAATTAAAAAAAGATCCAAAATATGTTGAAAATGCAACTCAAACTTCAAACGGCCATAACTTTTGATCCGGGTGTCCGTTTGAGCTCTACCACATATCAAATCGAAGCCTGCGACGGGCTATACATCGCTGTGACTAGTGGGGACCCCGGTAAATGGATTTTCGAGTCCAAAAGAGGCCCAGAAGGCCTCCAAAACTGAGTTTTTAGTCAGGGTACCCCGATTTTTTAACATTTTGTGGATTTTCACCCTCATTTAAGGGGGTATTATTGGATTTTTTTGGTGGGGTCTCAATTTATTCCAAGGTATTACATTCATATTGATATTATGTCTTTGAAATTTCATCATTTTTTATAATGCACTGCTATTTATAATCAAATATATAACAATATATTCATATTTTTTAAATATTCACACCTAAAAATTTAATTATAAATATGAATAATAAAATATATTTACATATAAAATATATTAGCTTTATCTAAATAATAACTAACATCCATTTTATTTAAAATACAATGAATATTTATATACCTATATATAAATCTAACTATATATATATATTAATCTAACTATATATATATATATATTAATCTAACTATATATATATTAATCTAATAACTATATATATATATTAATATAACTACATATATATGTATTAGTATTACTATAAATATATATATTAATATCACCATAATATATATATTAATATCACTATATATATATTAATATAACTATATATATATATTCATATAATAATATATATGTTAATATAACTATATATATGTTAATATAACTATATATATATGTTAATATAACTATATATATATATATTAATATAAATATATATTACTATACGAATAAATATAACTATATATATATATATATAGATATAGATATATATTAATATCACTATATATATATATATATTAATATTACTATATATATTATAATATAACTATATATATATTATAATATAACTATATATATATATATTATAATATAACTATATATATATTATAATATAACTATATATATATTAATATAAATATATATTACTATACGAATAAATATAACTAAATATATATATTTATATATAGATATATATATATATTAATACCACTATATATATATATTAATATTACTATATATATTATAATATAACTATATATATATATTATAATATAACTATATATATATATTAATATAAATATATATTACTATACGAATAAATATAACTAAATATATAAATATATATATATATATAGAGATATCATGAATTGAAAAGAAAATCAAAATAGAGTAGTGGTAAGGGCTTAGGCGCGCAGGGGGGTGGTCTCGAGTTCAAATCCTGGTGGAGGTAGGGGTGCGCGCATGGGGAATATTGGAGCAAGCACTGTTAAAGGGTGGAAGGGGTGCTGTATAGGGGCCGAAAAGCATTGTAAAAGGGGGGGCTCAAGCACTATAAAATCCCCCCGATTGGCTGTATTTTTTAATTTTTTTTAATTTTTTTTAACTTTTATCAGCGCTTTTTTTAGCGTTGATAAAAGTGGTCTTTATCAGCGCTTTTCGGAGCGCTGATAAAGGGGACCCCCCCTTTATCTTTGCCGGCTTTATCAGCGCTTTTTCTAGCGCTAATAAAGGCCATTTTTAGCGCTGATAAAAGCCGTATTTGTAGTAGTGTGTACTTAAAAAGAAAGAGAGGGGTAGGATCCCTTACCTCATGTCTGACTTGTCTTGTTCATTTCTTTATATTCCTGAATAACAAACTTTGGTCAATTTATAATTGCTTAAGGACCTCATTTAAAGATTATTATTCAGTTCATATCACATATTATAATGTTATAATAATTTTTTAATAATGTTAGTTCATATTAGACGTTTTTCCCGATGTTTGGTACATGAGTAAAAAATGAACATGTTTGAAAATGATTGCCCATGTAGTTATAAGAAAATCATTTCCAGAGTAGTATTAATGATTAAAATATGATATATATCCATTACATATTCATTTTATACTATTCCATAACATTTGGAGATAAAAAAATGAAAAGCACCGTTCATGGAGACGGTAGGCCGTACGTACGCATGAACACTACTTTCATTTTTTTGTCATATTAATGGAATTAAAAATAAATGATATATATATATATATATATTATAATTACAGTATAATATATATGTTATATAGGTCACATATGTTCATTAATTTCATTCTTTATACATTCCATGTATTGCATGAACGAGTCACATCACTTGAGGGGGCGGTAGTCCACACTTCCTCATATGAAATTATCGCATTTGCACAACATGAAAAGAATAAAGGTATGTTTTAAATATAAAATAAAGAAGCATATAGTAAACATAAATACCATATATATCATATACAAAATACAGTGACATCATAATGTCCACCTTTAAAGGTGTTAAAAGAATATTGAACAATCATTGTTTCGTGAGGCAGAAAATCGCCATCAACAGAAACAGTATGTTCTTTAACCATTAGATGAAGGTGTGTGTAAGTGAAGCTCAAATCCTTCACATAAAAAAATCATAGTATATTTAAGATACTGGTGTTGTTACAAAATAAATGAATAAAAAGAGTTTAGAGGGTTGGAGAAGCAAAATAAAACAAAAGAACACAAGGGAAGACATTACCTTTAAATCGGGTAACTCATTTTGATTTGAGCTCAAAGGCTTCCTTGGAAAGGATTATGCCCAAAGGTGAGGCTTCAATGATTAATAGAGGGATGTGTAGAGATTAAGTGTGTAGGGGTTGGCCAAGTCAAAGGCTTGAGAGGTGTGGGTAAGGTGGTAGAGGTGGGGGCCTTTTATAAGAGGAGAGGAGGGGCACTCTTCGAAAGTTATAAAAGGTTACTTTATTTTCAAATGAGTTTCGGATTTTAAAGGTCCCACATTGATGTATTTCAAAGATAAGGTGATAATAGTTATAAATCCACCCATCAAATAGGTTTCTAACATGTTTAGGTCTTATATTTTACATTATCTTTTCATATTATTTAAATCGTTAAATAATGAGGTAATCGCTGCATCATCATGATGTCATAAATAATTTAATTTATTTAATGTCTAAAAATTATAAAAAAATATCATGATGTAGGAAATATTTTTATATTTATAATTAATATTTATAGTAAAAAATATTACTTGTATAACCCCATTTAAAAATTGTTTTAGTAAAACAACTCATGTTTGTGACATTTTTATTTTAACTTTAAATAAAAAGTTATTAATGTCATTTTCCTACCAAAGTGGCTCCATGGGCTCCCCAAGTTGACCCATTAATTGTTTTGGTCGGACATAAATCATCAAATAAGGGTAGTACATGTTTCAAAGTCATTATTATTATTAAAATATTACTTTTACCTTAAATTACACTAATTACCTTTAATCGCAATTAAAAACTTAAAAGTTACTATTCACCTAATAAATTATTTTAATATCATTGAACCAAATTTTACTTTCTAATGAAAACCATGTATGTAAGATTTTTTAAAATCAAATCATATAAGTGGTAAAGTTTCATTTAAACGAAAAATCAGTTTCTTTAACTACCACTTAGTGGTTTCACTATTCATCAAAAATTGAAGTTTTTCAGAAAAATATCAAAAATTTACCCTAAGATATATTTGATATTCCAAATTCAAAAATGATGACTATTTAAAAAAATTCAAAACATATAACTTGCATTAATTAATTTAATAATTAATTCCCACTGTCAAAACAAATAGCGTGTTTTTAAGAAACAAAATCTATTAAAAGATTAACACTAGTTTAAGTCCAATTTCAAAGTGAAATTAATTCCAATGACCACCATTGGATTAAATGGTAAAAATATATTCAAAATAAACTTTAATATCAATTAAAAATATAATATATCCATATAAAGAAATCAGATTAAATGGAGGTTTTGAATTAAAATGCAACATTTTCACTAAAAATGATCTTTATCGGAAAAATAACAAAAATTTACACAAAGTAAAATTTGATGTCCAGATTCTAAAGAAGGATTTTATTTTGTCAAATAAAACATATAAAATTGTCAAAATTATATTTAAAAATGGTTCTCCATCAAAAGGCGGTTAATCGACCTTTTAAAGAATATTAGAAGATTTATGCTTAAAATTGGATTCATTTGCATTTTACGCTTCTAACATTTATTGGATAAAAGTAAAAATATTTGACAAACATATATAATAATTTTGTAGTTAGTTCCGTTTTTTCCTGCCATTACAATGGTTAGGAGTTAAATACCATTTAAAATAATATTATTTTATTATTAGAGTGCAAAGTAAGATTTCAAAGGAACTCGTTGTCGCGTATTGGGTAAGCCATCTAGCATAGCATTGCATTTAAATTAATATTAAAATTTTATACAAAAATAGGGATAAATACAAAAATGTGATATTCTTTATTTACCTAGGGTGTTACATCCTTCCCCCCTTTTGGGAATTGCGTTCTCGCAATTTTAAAATTGGGCTCAGAAACATCATTGAAAGTCTCACATCGGAACAAGAGTCGAAAAAGAAATCACTTTAAAAGAAAGAAAGATAAGTACAGAGGTAACCTGAGTTAACCCATACTAGGATTCCATGTAGGAAGACATGGATATGGAAGAAAAAGCAAAGGTTCATCTTCTGAGGGAGAGTGATAGAAAATGTGTTTAAGAGAAAGTTAACCACAAGAAAATCACAAACTTGTGGTGGGTTAAACGGTATTCGATTCCCTAGTAGGAAAAGTTAATAGAAAACATTTTTGTTTTATGTTACTTTTCATTGAGGAATTTATTTTTGATCTTAAGGAAACATACTTACCTGTCATGTTGAATTTCAACTTTTACTAGATTTCTTACACAAACTCATACTTTCTCCAAAAGATGAGTATTTAAGAAGACTTGTTCGCATTAAGAGTACTATAATCAAGTTCTTGGGAATCACCTAATCCACAAAAGAGAACTATATATTTCCCATGTCTTTATACCCTTACCAAAACCAAAATTGTTGTAACAAGATCAAATAATCCAGAAAAGGATAACCCTTTATAAAAAGAAAATTTATTCTTAATCTCCAAAATTTGTCCAACAAAACCCAAAGTTCAACGAGGACCATTCGATAAACAATTTATCCACAAAATTATTCAAAGTAAACCAAAATAATATTGAATCCCATATATTTGAAGGATTTAGTCGCATAGTCTTCCAAGGTACAAATTAACACTTATCTCCAAATAACTTCAGTTGCTCTAAAAGTCTCATATTGAAAAGTAATTAACCTAATCAGATATCCTCCATGATTGGTTAATAGTTTCCACAGATAACCCAAAATCAACTTAATATTAATTCATAAAATCATCTAACTAAAAAGAATAAGTCATACTAACCAGGTACTTCACGTAGATCAGTGGTAGGTGATAAATACCAGTCGCACTTTGGTTGTGGGTTCGATTCCTGCAGCTTTGTCCGACGTGATGGGTTGTCACACAGTTAGTGTGTTGTCCTTTTTATTAAACTAAAAAAATAAGCCTAACATGTTTTAACCTCAATAGTTTCCTTATACCTCTCATTTTCATCCAAATTCATTACGATCTCAACATCTTAATTCTTGAAGTCTTATTTCACCACCATAAGATAAAATAAAACGATTCCCAAAATGAATAACAACATACCTTGATCATGGTGTCCACTCAGTTTCATCGTTATCTTGTTCACGTACATAGAAGTCCCATGCATTACAACAATGATTTTGAGATCCTTAAAAATCATTTTCTTCCTCCATCCAAATACAACTTGTACAACATGGGTCATATGGGTGTTCATAGAAAAAAAGTTTTGGAAAATAATCATGTATGACATATAATTCCAAAACATCTGATAAAAAATGATTTCTATAAAATAGTCAGACAGAATTTGAGTTGAAACTTTCTATTATTGGTCCTTTTAGAATACCATAAGTATGTGCTGAGAGACTATATTTTAAAAGAAAATATAAATAGGTTGCGCAAGGGTCTCCTTCCTCATCACTATTTTTAAAATCATAATATGCTTCAAATTATTGTGATAAGGTAAAATATTTAAAAATACCTTGATAATATTTACCTTTCTTGAAAATATGAGAATATTCTGAAAATATTATTTGTCTAAATACAACTCATGATCCACAATGATAACGAGGTATAGTGGAGGTGTTTGATATCTCAAACAACTGCTTGCAAGTGAGTTGTATGCTAGAAAAAGTTTCACAATCATTCAAACATGACATTGAAATAATTATTGCAAGCATGTCATCAGGAAGAGATAGGAATGTCGTTTGAGATCCTCCTCCTTCCATTCTTAATTGAATTTACTTGACCTGAAAAAAGTTATAAAACAAGGATTTAACTAAAATAATAGATATAGGGACTAACCATGTGTCTAACAAAAACACCTAATCCCTAAAGTTGTCTAAACCGACCTCTGATACCAACTATAAGGACCCGACCTTAAACATTACTTATTATTGAATTAAATTAATAATTCACATAGAGGATCTTTTCAGGTTTAGAGTTTTAGAGTATTAGGACATAACTATTAGATCTCAAAATATTAAAAGTAGACACTTCTACTAAGTTTCTATAAAATAAAAACTCTTAAAAAGAAACTTGTCTAGTTCCATGTTTCAGATAGCATGACGTTTCTTTGTTCCCATCCTTGACCCTATTCCACATTAAGTCCCGTGAAAAACATTTCAAAAACTTGGGATGAGCATAAAAAGCCCAGTAAAGGATACACATAGAAGGAAAACTCTTAGTTTTTCAAAACAACAAGTAAACCATGAGTACTTTACCAAAGTAATACTTTTCACCTTTATGAAGTAGTAAAATATCTTCACTGAATAAAAGACCATTACTTACCCTTTTGTAACCAAAAGATTACCATAAAACCCATATAAAGAACACATAACATATAAAGGTAACTTGGGACATAAACATACTTAAATGGAATAACCATACGGTCGACTTCCACACATACTTAATGGAATAGCCATACGGTCGACTTCTATACCCAATGCATTGGAGGTTATAACGTAACCACCCATCCTAGTATTCATGGCACCACCCATCATATGGTTTATCACGTAACCACCCATCAAATGTCCAAGTACCATTATAAAATCATAAGACATAAAACAAATATAATGGAAAGAAAACATTCCCACTCTTTGATCAAAATATATCACTTAAATACATTGACAAAACAAATCCATTATAAAAACCATTTTCAATACCAAAATACATAAAAGATTATATGGTATTTATTTCATTTTAAAAACATTATGGCTTGTTGAGGAATCCAAAGACCAAATAATACTCACGTCGGTGGAAAAGGTCGTTGTCACCGCGTACATTAAAAGAAACATTCCTTTTTGTCGTTTTGTAAAACGCTTCGTAGAAAAAGATTCCTTTTGTATAAAATTAAAAGTAAAAGGGGTTTATACACCTTATAAAAGAAAGTATTGTATTATAACAATATATGCCTCAATGAAAGGATATTGAGACGAAGTCCCTTACAAAGACAGTATCCTTGGATTAAGGATAAATCAATTACATAATTATGTGTGACAAACAAATACACCAAATATAAGTGGATATTAAGTGTAAAAAAATCATAGTTCATTCACACATATTCATATAACAACATATTCAAGGAGTACAAGTTTATCCCAAAGAATCAAAATTGGGTTAAGAAGTTCCCTTGCAAATATTCGACAACCTAACAACGTCACTTCAAAATTCAGAAAATGAGTTGATGAGAGATAAAAAGGTAATCTCATTACTTGGACATAAAATTTACATCAATAAGGATATAGAATAACATATCCCAATATTACAATATGTAAAATAAAAAACCCAACAAAAGAAGTCTTTTAAAAAGAGGAGGGTGAAAGGTTCCTTTACCGACTTGGGTATCTTTCGAAACATACACCCCATGAAAGAAGGACAATAGAAAATTGATGTAAATACTCATAAAAGAAATTATATTACACAAAGAGTAGAATAATGGGCAGTACATATACCACTCAAAGGAAATGGTGGCAAATGTAGCATAAATCTCACGGGAAGAAAAGTGAGATGAAAAATTCCTTACGAAAATTTGGCAGCCTAACGGCGCCTATAAAAACTTCAAAAAATAGATTGATGAGAGAAAATAGGGTCTCTCATAATATGAACATAAAAATTACAGTAAGAATAATATAAAAGAACATCCCAATCATAAGAAATATGAGCTTAAAAGGAATGACATAAAAGAGTGTACTTAAAAAGAAAGAGAGGGGTAGGATCCCTTACCTCAAGTATGACTTGTCTTGTTCGTTTATCTATATTCCAGAATAATAAACTTTGGTCAATTTATAATTGATTAATTAACTCCTTTAAATATTATTATTCAGTTCATATCACATATTATAATGTGATAATACTTTTTTAATAATGTTTGTTCATATCAGCTGTTTTTTCCGATTTTGGTACATGAGTAAAAAATGAACTTGTTTGAAAATGATTGCCGATGTAGTTATAAGTAAATCATTTACAGAATAGTATTAATGATTAAAATATCATATATATCCATTAAATATTCATTTTATACTATTCTGTAACATTTGGAGATAAAAAAATGAAAAGCACCATTCATGGAGATGGTAGGCCGTACGTACGCATGAATGCTACTTTCATATTTTTTGTCATATTAATGGAATTAAAAATAAATGAGATATATATATTATAATTCCAGTATAATATATATTTTTTATAGGCCATATATTTTCATTAACTTCATTCTTTATACATTCCATGTATTGCATGAACGAGTCACATCACTTGAGGAGGCGGTAGTCCACACTTCCTCATATGAAATTATCGCATTTCCACAACATTCAAAAGAATAAAGGTATGTTTTAAATATAAAATAAAGAAGCATATAGTAAAAATAAATACTATATATATCATATATAAAATATAGTGACATCATAATGTCCACCTTTAAAGGTGTTAAAAGAATATTGAACAATCATCGTTTCGTGAGGTAGAAAATCACCATCCAAAGATACAGTATGTTCTTTAACCATTAGACGAAGGTGTGTGTAAGTGTAGATCAAATAATTCACATAAAAACAGCCTAGTATATTGAATATACTGGTTTTGTTACAAAATAATGGAATAAAAATAATTTAGAGGGTTGGAGAAGCAAAATAAAACAAAAGAACACAAGGGAAGACATTACCTTTAAATCGGGTAACTCTTTTTGATTTGAGCTCAAAGGCTTTCTTGGAAAGGATTATGCCCAAATGTGAGGCTTCAATGATGAAGAGAGGGATGTGGAGAGATGAAATGGGCAGGTTTTTTCTGATCCAAAGGCTTGATAGGTGTGGGTAAGGTGGTAGAGGTGGGGGCCTTTTATAAGAGGAGAGGATGGGCACTCTTGGAATGTTATAAAAGGTTACTTTATTTTCAAATGAGTTTCAGATTTTAAAGGTCCCACATTGATGTATTTCGAGGATAATGTGATAAGAGTTCAAAATACACCCATACAATAGGTTTTTGACATGTGTAGGTCTTAGATTTTACATTATCTTTTCATTTTATTTAAATCGTTAAATAATGAGGTAATCGCTGCATCATCATGATGTCATGAATAATTTAATTTATTTAATGTCTAAAAATTATAAAAAAATATCATGATGTAGGAAATATTTTTATATTTCTAATTAATATTTATAGTAAAAAATATGACTTGTATAACCCCATTTAAAAATTGTTTTAGTAAAACAACTCATGTTTGTGACATTTTTATTTTAACTTTAAATAAAAAGTTATTAATGTCATTTTCCTACCAAAGTGGTTCCATGGGGTCCCCAAGTTGACCCATGTATTTTCTTGGTCGTCCATGACTCATCCAAGAAGCGTAGGATATGTGTCAAGGTCATTTCATATTATTAAAACATTATTTTTACCTCAAATTATACTAATTACCTTTAACCGTGATTAAAAACTTAAAAGTTACTATTCACAAAAAAAATTATCTTAATCTCATTGAACCACATTTTACTTCTTAATGAAAACCATGTATGTCGGATTTTTGAAAATTAAATCACAGAATTGGTAATTTTCATTTAAACGAAAAATCAGTTTCTTTAACTATCACTTAGTGGTTTCACTATTCATCAAAAATTGAAGTTTTTCAGAAAAATACAAAAAATTCACCCTAAGCTATATTTGATATTCCGAATTCAAAAATGATGTCTATTTTACAAAATTCAAAACATATAAGTTGCATTAATTAATTTAATAATTAATTCCCGCTGTCAAAACAAATAGCTTGTTTTTAAGAAACAAAATCTATTAAAAGATTAACACTAGTTTAAGTCCAATTTCAAAGTGAAATTAATTCCAATGACCACGATTGGATTAAATGGTAAAAATATATTCTAAATACACTTTAATATAAATTAAAAATATAATATATCCATATAAATAAATCAGATTAAATGGAGGTTTTGAATTAAAATGCAACATTTTCACTAAAAATGATCTTTATCAAAAAAATAACAAAAATTTACACAAAGTAAAATTTGATGTCCAGATTCTAAAGAAGGATTTTATTTTTTCAAATAAAACATATAAAATTGTAAAAATTATATTTCAAAAGGGTTATCCATCAAAAGGTGGTTAATCGACCTTTTAAAGAATATTAGAAGATTTATGATTAAAATTGGATTCATTTTCATTTTATGCCTCTAACATTTATTGGATAAAAGTAAAAATATTTGAAAAACATATATAATAATTTTGTAGTTAGTTCCATTCTTTCCCGCCATTATAATGGTTTGGCATTAACTACCATTTAAAATAATATTATTTTATTATTAGAGTGCAACGCAAGATTTCAAAGTAACTTGTTGTCACGTATTGGGTAAGCCATCAAGCATAGCGTTCCCTTTAAATTAATATTAACATTGTTTTCACAAATAGGGATAAATATAAAAATTTTATATTCTTTATTTACCTTGGGTGTTACATAAAGGGGTCTATAGTAACTTATAAATCTTATTTAAAGTAACAGGGATTTATAAAAACATATCCCAAAATGAAAAATTTGAAATCAACAAGCATAATATTAAAATGGATCTTCAATAAATAAGAGAAGGGGAGGATACCTTACCTTGATAAGGTTCTTCTAAAATCTTGGGAGGATATTCTTAATTGATTGAGGGAACCTTGGTAGGGATATAAAGAGGGAAATAAATAGTAACTTCATGATCCAATGATTTTTATTGGAGATTAATGTGATGTTTGGTAGGTTTTTATAGCAAAGGAGAGGGGAATTATTTATTAATTTCTATAGTTAGGTTTTGGACTCTATATAATAAAATAATCAAAAAAATAAACATTACTAGGGTTTTTTAATGGATTCTACCAAATAATAGTGATTTAAAATATTTTACAATGGTAATAACCTAACTAATTAAAATAAAACCCTTGGTGATGTGGAAGTGAGTCATGTTCATAAAGAATTAATTTCAAACCTTTAAAATATAATATATGTTTTCAAGGATTCATTATGGGTTTATAAAATAATTCCAATAACATAAAAAACACATTATTTTAAAATAAAAAATAATTTTTATCATGTATACTATTTATAGTATTTATTAAATCACTTTTGGGCTTTTATAATGTCATAATACATACTGTTTATTTATACCATTTTTAGTTTTTATCCAAAACGAATTTCAAAAATAATATTTATTTTATCAAAATAACACTATAAATATGAAATTTTTTTCTTTTAAATCAAAATTCACCATTTATTGAAAAATATAGGGTTTTACGGTGATAAGAGTTTTCTGACCCATATAAAAATTATTTTTGACTTTATAAAATTATATTATCATTTATATTTAAATATCTAATATTTAATAATAATATTTTAATAAAATAAAATTTATTTAACAAATTATTGAATTCATAAAAATGAGTGTCTTGATTGAAACTATATATTTTCCAAAAATACAATTTTTATTTCTTTGTGTCAAAATATAATTTTATCAAACTCATTATTTAATAATTTATAAAGAACTAATAAAAAAGGATAAATATAATAATTTTTATTAAAAAAATATACAAATTAATACTATTAGGTTCTAAATACATAACCCCTTATTACACCAGCGTATGCCCTATGAGTTAGGTATGTGACAATGACACTTTCTTATAACGGTTCAGTGAAAATGATTTAGGATGTGATCTAGATATCTTTAAATTCTCTAATAAATAGTTTCACTCATTCTTTATTTATTGAATCTTGGATTGGGATTGGATAAGGGAGAATTCTAGTGTTTAAACCTCCCTTAGAAGATCAGATAAATGGGATTTATAGTGTGTGATTCTACTGGTAGAGGCCATCACTTATTTAATTTGTGTCTATTGGATTTATCATAACCCTTAATATATGATAATAATAATATTAACTATATAATAGATATATTATGAATTTTTATTATGGTTAATTATCTTTTAAACATGACAGGATATAATTAATAAAGGTATAAAATAACCAAAGTAGTTCATTTGTTTTCTATAACTACATTTATTAATTAGGCATTTAATCATTTAAAAGGAGAATTTCATTTTTAATTACTCGGGTCATTAAAATATTCCCCCCTTCAGAAATTTTACCCTCAAAATTTCATTTCATTCACTAAAACAGATGAGGGTACTTCTGTTTCATCGCCACCTTGAATACCCAATTTGCTTCTTTAAACATGTGGTTCTGCTATATTACTTTGACCATGTGAGTTTTCTTGTTTCATAAAACTTCGTATCTAAAATATAATATCTTAAATAGATACTCCTTTTATGAAAAAACATTTACAATTGTATGTCATATGAATTCAATAAATGTGATGGGTTTGGTATGTACTTCCTCAATAGGGATATAAATGGAACACATATTCTACATGAGATTGTTTAGGTGGGAGTGCTAGTTGATAAGGAAATTGCTATAAAGGATATAAAATGGGATGATGTTTCTTGGACTAATATTTATATTCTTCCCAAAACTCATGAATTTGTTTCATGGTGATATATGAAGGAAAAATTTATCTCTGATCTCAAACTCTAGTTCACATCGATGATTGTCTGTATATATTTTCTGTCGACTTTGCTTGGATTTCATATAATGTTGAATGGTTTGAACCTTATATGTATTATCTAGGAAAAGATAAAATCCCATTATCTTTAACTTTATAACTTTATCCCAACATATCGTAGCCTAACATTTCTTCCCATTTAGTCACATAAGGTTCCATTTGAATGCTAGAATAGAAACTATTATCATATAATAAATCTACTAGGGGAATTTGTTGATCCCAATATAATTACAAATCCATTGAACATGATCTCAACATATCCTCTTATGTTTTAATGGTTCTATCAGACTAAACATCCATCTAAAGGTGATAAAAAGTACATAAACTCAGCTCTATGTCCAATGGTTACTGATGTATTCACCATAAAATCAAGGTAAACCTCATATCTTGATCATATATAATGAAGAGTAGCACTCTATGAAGTCTTACCACTTACCTTAAATATATCTTAGTGAGTTGGTTAAGAGAGATATATTCCTTGATAATAGTGAAATGCATAGATTTTATAAGGTGATCGACTATGACCTAGGAAATGTTAGTTTCTTTAGATGTCTTGGAGATCCCTATAAGAAAATCCATGGTTATGTTTTCCCATTTCCATATAGGTATAGGAAAAGGCTGCATCATAACCTTAGACATCTATTATTCATCCTTGACTTGTTGGCATACAAAGCACTGAGATAAAATTCTGTAACATCCCACTTCATGTTATCCCACTAGAAGTTTTTATTTACATCTCTATACATCTTAGTTCTTTATAGATGAATAGATATGGATGATGTATATGAATTATCTAGAAGTTACCTTTTCTACTCTGATTTTGATAAGACACATATTCGAGTTCCAAACCTTACAATTCCATCTTTATCAAAGTTGAACTCTGAAATATTCAGTACCATTTTTTGTATCACTTCATCATCCTTTTTAGACTCCTTGATCATCTCAAGAATGAATGGTTGAGTAGTTATTTGAGAAAGGTAGGATTAAGATCCTTTTATTATTCCCATTTCTATCAGTTTCATGTCTAAGAATATTGGATCTCTTTTAATCCCCATCATGGATATGGTTTCTAGATCCTTTCTACTAAGAGAGTCTAAACATTTATTTTCCTTCCTAGGATGGTAATGGATTGAACAATCAAAATCCTAGTTCTAATATAACCACCTTTGTTGGTGTATATTGAACTCCTTTTGCGTGAATAAATACTTGAGGCTTTTTTGATCTATATATATGTTAAACTTATCCCCATGGAGATAATTTCACTAAATATTTAGGGAAAATATCATTATGTACAATTGTAGATCATATTTTCAGATGTTCTGCTCACGGATCTTTAATTGGAAGGAGGCACAAGTTATCACCTTTTCTTCTTTCTTGAGTACACAACCCAAGTCTTTTTAGACACATAACTATAGATAATACATCTTTCCCCATAGGTGGGTAATGTGAGTAATAGTGCAATGAATAACCTCTTATTTAACTATTTAAGTCTCTCTTCACATTCATCAGTCCAAAATAAAATCGACTCCTTACTAGTTATATTGGTTATTGGGATTTACAATCATGATAATTTTCTCACAAATTAATGATAGTACCCAAACAATCCATGAAAACTATGTATTTCTATCATAGATGTTGGTTTGGGATACCTTCAATTGACTCTATTTAAGTATCCACATATATCTTTTTCTTAGTGATATAATTCCCTTGGAATGCCACTTTATCCATCCAAAACTATCATTTACTATAAATTTCATACAACTTTTCTTAACATAATTTTTATAGTACAACATCCAAATGATCCTCATGTTCTTCATTTCTTTTGTAGTAGGTAAAAATATCACCTATAAATACTACCATAAATTTGTTGAGTTAGTCCCTAAAGAATATATTCATTAACACTATGAATATAGGTGGAGTATTATTAAGTATAAATTGAGTCACTATAAACTCATTATTCCAATACCTTGTACAAAAATTAGTCTTGGGGATATCTTCATTATTTACATTTACTTCATAATATCTTGACCAAATATTAACCTTATAGAAGTAATATTCTCTATATAACGGATCAAACAAGTCATAAATCCTTGTAAGAGGGTACTAGTTCTTTATCACGATCTTGTTGAGATCACGATAATCAATGCAGAGGTGCATTGACCCATCCTTCTTCTTAATGAAAAGGAATGGTTCCCCACATGGTTAAACACTTGGGCATATATACCATTTATCCAAATTATCATGTAGATGATTCTTCAGCTCTTGAAGTTCAATAATGAATATTCTATATAGATTCTTTGATATTTAAAAACTATTTGGGTATAAGTTTGATTAGAAACTTAACCTATCAACTAGGAAAAATAATATGAAAGTCTTTAGAGGAACACATCAATGAATTTCCTTAAAATAATCATGTTTTCAAGGATGATATTTTCCTTAGTCTCAATAATTTGAGACAGATATAATTTCTCACAAGGAAAGAATATCAATTCTTGATATGATGATAATAAAAAAGATTCATCCTCCTACTTTCACCTATATAAAATTAGAGGGTGATTTTCTATATAGAGAGTGATTTCATTTTGATGGAAATTTACATTACATATATATGATGAAATCCATTACATGCACAAAATAACATCAAATATCTATAAATATAGTATAAAAAGTTTTTCTAGGAAATTCATCCCAAAAATTTTGAGATGGGTGATTTATATTCCTGGGATTAAATAATTGACCCATTCTCTATCTTCACTAATAACCTGAATTCCATGTTTTGAGGTGGTGTTTTAATAGTTCTACTAAACTTATATGATATGAAAGAATTTATATAACCAGAATTAAATAGTAAATTATCTATACTTGAATGAATAACTAGTGTAAATTTTACCAATTCATTATCAGAATCTACCTTAGTACTTTTGATGGAATAATCAAGCCCTTGATCTCTAGGACTTGGAGGTTATTTCTTTTCTATTGTCATCAACAAACTTTTCTTAATGAATTGATTAAAACAGTGTCCTTATCCATTGTTGTTGAAACATTGGAAAATATGTTGAGGGTTTACTTAATCACCCCTTTATTCTATCACATTGGTGGGTTTCTCCCATTGTAAATTTATAGCTTGGTGACCTTACTTCCTTCACCTAAATGATTTAATTTTCTCCTTCAAAAAATTTCTAGGATGCTTATTCTCACACTTTTGAAAAGTGGGATATTTTAATTTCTTAACCCATGATATTTCTCCATTGTACCTCAAGTATTAAAATCTATCATCTACTTCCTTTCTCTAGACCCATGAGATCCTTGAGATCATAAGATATCTATTTTTTAGTTTTGGTGAAAATTAGACAATTTCTTTATAACTATCAAAGTCTTAAATCACCAATGATTTTTATATCCTTAGGTTTATCCCACAAAAGAAGCAGTTAACTTTAATTTCAGGGGAAATGAAATATATAGAGGTGTATCATGTATGTCTTGTGAAGTTATCCTTATATTCTCGAATGTATTTTTCATCCTTTTGTTTGAGAATAAGAAAGTACCTACCCATTTTCAATGAGAGAGTGTGAGGAAAATATTTATCAAAGAACATTTTCCAGAATTCCATAAAATCTATTGCTTTGATCTCTTACATGGAATTTGTATTTTTGATCGACATCTACTATTTATCATATTCTACTTTTGTATAATAAATATCTAACATAACCTTCCCTTAGTCAAAGAATTAGAGGATGTAGAAGATATATTCAATGGAGTGGTCCATTATTTCATGATTAAGGGATCAAAATACCCATTGAAATCTGAAGGGTTTTGATAATTAAAGGTATCAATTTAAACCTAATATTTTCTAGGGGGTGTGGGTTTCCCCATGACTCAAGTTTATATTCATAAATTTAGTTAATTGAAGAATTATTTTCATCAAGTTATTGATTAATTCTCCCATTCGGTTGGGAATTTTTTTTGACATCCATTAAACTTCTCATCACGTTGTTTGTTGACTTGGTTTCTCCTTTTTCTAAATACTTAATAAAATAATATGAAAATTAGGGATGGGAATTTTTAAACTATTAAACAGATAAATGGGAAGAAATGAACATTAAAGTGATAAATCATAAATGATATACAATCCTTAAGCTATGGATTTCTATATCTCAATTAATGATATACAAGATCTATTTCCTAAGATAAAATATTATGGAAATTTTTGTTCCCTTAATAGTGGTTTGTAAGGATCTTGTGAATATAAAAAAGAATATCCATTAGGAGTGAAAAACCGAGTGTAAAGAAATGACTCTTTTTTGTGCACTAGGTGGTGATTGATTCAAGCCCAATGTGCCCTTGTTGGGGTTATTACCCCTAGATATGACTGTTTTAGAGCCACATCCACTTGTAATATTCTGAAACAGATGATTTTTTATTGGAAACCACTTACTCTATAATATAAAAAAATTTAGGGAAGTTTTACTATGTTTAGTATTATCCCTAAGAATTTCATTAGTGTTTTTTAATACTAATCCAAAAAATAACTACACATTTCTATGATACCAACTATGACAATCCAAATCATTGAGATGCCATAATTAATGATTTATTATATAAAAACACACTAAATAAAACCATATAAAATCACGAGGACTAGTGTATTTTGGAAATTAAGTATATATCACAATAAATTGAACATGGATACAAATAAATTATTTAAAGCTCCTTAACATGAACTTAAAATTCTACCGCTCTTCTAAAATTGCACAAGATAACCTAGGAATGTACATAATAAAGGGGTGAAATACAAAGCCCAATAAGGTAATAATAAGAGAATATCATATGGTAAATTAGTACATCTAAGTTAATAGATACATAAAGGTATTATAATAGTGGTTATAATTATAAACTTTAACATCGTATCATGATATAAGATAATAACACAATAGAAACATGGGAATATGACAACAACATAAAACATGACATCATAAACACAAGTTAAGGATGACTATAGAGACATAATAGCATAATGTGGGCATGATAACCTCTGACACACTATACATGATATATAATTAGATAAAAACATTACCCAATAAATTAGATGTCTATATAATTGTGATCCCACCCATCACATTCATATCCTGTACATGCATAAGTGCGCCACATAGATCATACAACATAAGGATGTATTTCATCACTATTATTTCCATAATTTTGGTGTGTGGGTTACATAAATATAATTAAAAAATTTATTAGGGATATGTTTTTATAGGTGAATACCTTTGAGTGGAAATGGGGATGAGTATTCCTAATACAAATGTTTGGCATGAAAAATTGCAGGATAATTTTGGCAGCATAATAAGGGTACATAAAGATTCATGAAAAGAATTAATTATAGTGAAAAGGGGTATCTTAGTAATTTAAAAAAATGTGCATAGTAATAGGGATTTTTAAAAATATAACCCAACATGAAAAATTGTAAACCAATAGGCACAATATAAAGAAGCTTCTTGAATAAAGAGGAGAAAGAGAGGATCCCTTACCCTGAGAGGGAACTTATAAAATTTTGGGATGAGTGTATTAAAAGATTGAGGGTACCTTGGGAGGGATATAAAGAGGTAAAATTATATAAAATTTATGATATAATGTTTTTTTAAGATTAATGGTAGGTTGGGTGGGTTTTTATAGAAAAAGATAGAGGAATTATTTATTATTTTCTTAACTTAGGTTTTGGAATATATAATAAAATAATAAAGACAACCTTACCATGGATTTTGACCATGGTTTATATCAAATATAAGGGGTTTTAAATATTTTACAAGGATGATAACTAAAATAATTAATATAATACCATTATTGATGTGAAAGTGAGTCATGTTCTAAAAGAATTAATTTTAAAATATAATTTAGGTTTTGGAGGATTCATTAAGGGTTTATAAAATTAATAAAATATCTTCAAATAAACATTATTTTAATGGGGAAAAATTATTTTAATCATTTATACTCTTTATAGTATTTATCACATCAATTTTTTGCTTTTATGATGTCATAATACATAATATATATTTATAGCATATATAATTTCTACCCAAAAATTCAGTTGTCTTATAAAATTATGAAAAATTCACCATTGAAAAATTTAGACAGGATAATTTATAAAATAATATTTATTTTATCAAAATAATTCTTTAAATATTAAAATTTACACCTTTAATTGAAAAATTACTATTTATTGAAAAATATTGGTTTTTATGATGATAACATTTTTTTATCCATTATAAAAATTACATTTGTCTTCATAAGATTATATTGTCATTTATATTTAAATAAATATTTTTTATTTATAATTTTTTATTAAATTAACATTTTTTTAATAATTTCATGAAATCAAAAAGATGAGTGTCTTTATTTAATCTATATATTTTCAAAAAATACAATTTGTGTTTCATCATATCAAATTTGTTTTTCAAGATCACTATTCAATAATTTTTAAATTATTATTAAAAATTGATAAATAAAATCATTATTTTATTTAAAATAAAAATATTCCAATTTATACAATTAGGGTTTAGATACTTAACCCCTTATTACACTAGTGTATACCCTAAGGATTAAGTGTGTGATAGGGACACTTTATTGTAGTGGTTCAACGAACATGGTTTGGGTAGTGATCTTGATAAGCATGAACACCTCTCATAAATTATATCACTTTTGAGTTAGTTGTTGAATCTCAACTTGGGATTGGTTAAGGGATAATCCCAGTGATGCCATCTCCCTTGGAAGCTCAGAAAATTGGGATTCATAGGGTATGATTCTTCTAGTCAGGGTCGTCGCTTCTTTCATGTTTTTCAATTAGTTTTATCATAAACCTTAATATATAGTAATCATAATGGCCACAGTAAAAATTATATATTATCAATGGTTATGATACTTAATAGTATTTTAAATCTGACAGGATATAAATTATAATAGTCCAAAATAACCAAAATAGGGATTGTGTTTTCTATAAAAACATTAATTAATATTTCATTTAATCTTTTAAAAAGGAAATTTTATTTATAAATACTGAGGTCATTATAGTGGTATCATTAAATAATTATTTTACAATGATGTTTTTTTATCAATTTCAATATCCTTAGGTTTCACCTTTGTTACACAGGGGTTATGTACTTTGGAACCATCCAACTTTTTTCATTGGATGACATACAATAATACTATTATAGTATTTAATTATCTATACACTAATTAGCCTATATATAGTGAACATCACATTTTAAATAATTTAGATTGAATAATGTTAACCTAGAAATATTGTTATTCTATTTACAGGGGGAAAATTATTGGATTACCGTAGAATATTATTCTAATATAGATGATTATAGGAAGGTTAATTATGTGTTGTTTTTCCATAAACTATTTTTCCCTGATGGGTTATGATTATGTGTTGGGTCCTGAAAATTCTGTAAACATGATCGAGATAATTCCATTGATTTGGAAAAGGAGAAAAAAACTAGAAGAAGAATACAAGGAACAATATTCAAATGGATAAAAATGCAAAAGATGTGGGTGATTCTGAAAAGTACAAATAAATTTGTGGACCACCTCTACACATGGCATTCTACTGTGTTGCAAAGCATCCATGGAAAAATTTGTTTAGAGAGGGAGGCAGTGTGGCCATCACCCACAAATGAAACAAAATCATTTATGGGACTGAGGTGGTGATTTTCACCCCCAAGAACGGATATACCCCATGAACAAAATAATTTGAGAGTTGAGGCAGAACTGTTGGTATCTTTGAATGAAATAAAATTGTTTGTGGGTCTAAGATGGTGATTTTTTCCCAAACGACACCCCAGATGACTGAGTCATCGGTGGGTCGAGGCACCCTCCACGGGATCCTATAAAATTAGGCTCACGACCCACTGTGAATGACCGACCATGACCGTACCCATTCCCTCTTATTTTATATAAATAGACCCTGAGGGGGATTGAAATAAGAAGTATAGGGATCCGAATGAACGAAACGAAAGAAATTAAGTCAAAGAAAATAAGTGACGAGGCACCACAGAAACTAGAGTACCTTCAACAATTATTTGTAGGTAAAAATACTCCACACAACAGAATAGAGGGAATAATAAATTAATCATCCATTATTGAACTCAAATAACCTTATAGAAACATCCTAAGAGGCATAAAATATATGTCCATTTTGTAGATAAATACCCCTCATAGTAAAACTCTATGCAGGAGAAAACTTTCCCCACATAGAAAAACGCTAGGTGGGAGGAAATCGGACCTACATTGCAAAATGCTATGTGGGTAGAACCTAGCCCCATGAAGTAAGACACTATGTGGGATGAACCTAGGTCAATGTAGCACAATTCTACATAGAGGGTCCCTATACCCACATATTAAGATGCTATGCGAAGGAAACCTCATCTTGCATAAGAACCTTCTATGTGGAATGGGGAATCATAGGGTGTTCCACCCTATGGATTTCATCACTCCCTTACATCATGTCATTGGCCCCCATTTTAACCCCTCCTTAAACTAGTCTAATGATGTTGGGCTAAGGCCTCCTCAAAATCTATATGATAGGTTTGAAAAAATTGTCAGACACATTAGCGTGTACTCTCGAGTTTACATGCCCATGGTAAGTGGAGTCACATGGAAAATCTCCACAATAAAGTGGACACTAAAAATATCCTCGATCTTATATTATCATGGAAATGTGGGTTTTGACCTTAGTATTATCATGTGAACCTTCCCATTCTAGGGATTCAGGGTAATCATTGGCCTTTCCCTTTGATGAAGGCTAGTGTTGAACACCCCTCTATTTCCCAGAACCAATTTTAGGGAACTCCTCTTGAGGTAAATCCATATAATTTATTATGAGGGGTGGAAATTTTTCTCCTATTCACCTCTAACCAGTAAATATCTTGATATATCACAAGATATGACTATCCTGGATATGAAAACAAAATGGGAAACATGCACATCCAAAGCCCTCTCTCTCCCTTTAGGCTCCAGAACCATCCATCAGTGGATAGGGCGGGTAGTGAAATCTTCATATATATTGCTTCATATTGTTTCTCACACTGAGTATAACTCACATGGTCTTAGATGTTAGTGGTGATCATAAAATATGCATGATCCCAGACCTTTAATTGGCCTCCTTCCATGCATAATCCCTAATCGGATGGTCCTTATCCATAGATGTAAGACCCAACTAGATTGGAATCCTTTTAAGTGTAAGACCCAATCATTCCCTCTTAATTGGTTTGATTCCCTAAATAAGCCCCAAACTAACTAAACTACATGGGATTTAATTACCAACTAACTAAGTTATTTATCAATCCCCCCTAAAGTCCAAACCCAACACCCAAATCCATCCTAATGTTCTTTAATCCATATCCCTATTAGGGTTATGTCCACCAAGAAAACTGTGTCTCTCTAGGGTCACTCAGGTCACTTTAGTATAAGTCCCCCACAATCCATGACTAGGAACCTTCCACCTTGGAATCCTAGCCACATGACATTAAACTGCATGGTCGAGTCCTCGTCACATGAACTTAAAAGTTGATGTTCCCTATTAATTGGCTCCGAACTACATCGGTTCTAATTTCTCACACAATGATATATTGGAATCACATATTATGGGTACGATATCGATATTAATTTTTTTTCATCTCCCTAGAAGATAGAAAACTCTATAGTACCTCACCAAATGTGTTAAAACTAGCATAATCCTAATGAATAACCAAAGGATCATTAATATTTACATAAAATGGAACCATTGATGAAAAACCTTGAATACATTTATATATCCCCATCCGTAGAGAAACTCATATACATAAAAATGGTTTTGAACCCATGTGTATTTGTGATCAATCATTATGTAGGGTTAATCTGTGCATACATACTTTGAAATGAACCAAAGATTCATGAACATATCATAAATCTATAAGTAATTCCTGAAATAGTCTACAGATCCCTCCAAAAGGGTGTGATGATCCTAACTTCCTATCCTCTCCACTAATTTGATTTCTCCGGTTTCATTGGCCAAGTTACCCAATGGGAACCTGAATTTGGAAAGTAGGTCCATGAATCATGTATATGAGAGCCATTGGGAGTTTCCGACTCCATGAACAAAACCTGTTGGAGACTGTTCGAAGAACCTTTTCCCAATGTCAGTGATTGTACACCATTTAACCCCTTGTAATCAACCAGTCTTTACCTTTACATTTCTTTAAGGGAAATGAAATGGTTAACCCAATATGAATCCTTAACTAAGGTGGAAATGTTGACACATTTTAGGCCCCTTTTTCCTTCAAAATGAAAGGGTGTCAAATGAGACTATTAATTACACATGTGGTCCTGAGATACTACTTTGACAAGGTTTTGTTATCTATATCTGTCACATACATTTGAAGAAATCTTAATACCTTTCTTAAATATAATAGAATCTCATAAGTTTTCACAGACACACATATCGACCACTACATCGTTCGGGTCCTACATGGTGCAGAGAACTCCATCTCCCACCCAACATCTTCAATGATGGGTCTCGAATGAACTGGTTAGAGAGTTAAATTTGAATGGTACTCTACCCACAATGGAGGAAGAAGGAATGGACCCCCAGGCCATGAAGCCCTGCTAGCCTTCCACCCTAATACGGTCAGCGATCTAGAATCAGATGACTCCAAAATCCATATCCAACTATTTTAGGAGCCTTTCCTCAAAACATGACAATGAGTTACTCCCTTACCTTAGGGATACTGATGAATTCATTACCAATGATTTCATCCTAAAATCATAGGGGTCCCTCTCAAGGCCCCCTTCTATAAATTGTTTCCACCAACACCATATGACAAAGTACCTAATGATGAAGAGGATACTACCCCGTGGGACCCCATTGAAGTTGAACAGACACTGGTCCCTAGGGTGGCCCATGAAGGGAAAAAAATAACGTAATTAGAAAAAAGTCCATTAACCTTATTCCTATTGACGAAGTCCATCAGGAAAATATGATGGAAAACTATAGGCAGACGTATATCACTACCAATTCACATGAAGCCAACCATCCAAATAGGGTGGAAAATTATGAACAGTTGAAAATTACTACTAATTCTTACCAATCCCTCCATGAAAATAGGATAGAAAACTAAAAGAATAAACATATTCCTTCTAATAAACATGAATCCCATCATCCAAATAGAGGAAAAACTAGCTATGAATAGACCCAAATTCCTACCGATACATACCAATACCACCATAAAAATTAGGTGGAAAACTATAAGTAGGTTCATATCCCTACCAAAATATATAAATCACATAAATAAAATTTGATAGAAAAAAAATTCTAGTAGATACAAATTCATGTAGATTCTTATCAAGAATATCAGCTAAATACGGTGGCAACCAATGTGTAGAAGAAAATACCTCCTTGTAAGTATGAAGTTCTCCAATCAAATAAGAGAGAAATTAGAGAAAGTTTCCACTGTATCTAAGTTTCAAATAAGGGGTTGTATTGTATCTCTACCCCTGCATAGAAAAACTATCAGTACCCACTGGAAAGAAATGGAGTGCTGGAGTAGGCACATATTCCTACTCCGACATCAGAATAAGCATATATTCCCATTACAACCAAGGAAGTATCTCAACACATTTTTGGAAATTATGGAGGACCAAAAATAAATTCCTAACCATATCATGTATAATTTTAAAAAGTTAATTACATCTGTGAAAATAGTGAGAAGTTGGGCCCACAACCTCACCTCCAAAAGTGGGGTGATTCATCCACATAATGATGTGGTCACTTTGGAGTAGACCTGTATCCCTGATCCAGTACAAGAGGGTTTTCAACAATATTTTGTGATAAATGGATAAAAGGATTGGGAGCAAATACCTGATCCAATTGGGGGACACCGATCCACTTTTGTAGCAACTCCAATATAGGCATATCTCGACATCCCCACGAGAGCCACTTGAATAGGAACCCATAAATGAAGGTGGTCACCTACAGAAAGAGGCACTTGTTTTCCACAAGAGAGCACCCAAAAATGAACCATGATAAACCTAAATAGAAAATGTAGAGAAAGTCCATGACCCTCCTCTATTGGAAGTCAGAGTTCAAAAGGCCAAGAGGCTTCTATCCCTAGTGGCCTCTGATCCTGCTGATCTATTAAAAAATTACAGAAGTTCCAGTAGGAGTTATGAAGGTCCTCCCAACAACATTATTTCAATCATCTCTTAAGGTCCTAAATAGAGTATGTACCACAATGTCTTACTTCATGGATACCAAATAATCAATCATGAGATCTTATCTATTGATAAGTGTCATAGTAATCTTCATCGTGGCCAGAAAATCAAACAACATGAAGGTCCTCCCCTTGCTATCATTTTCCCTGATGTTCCTCCATAGTGTATATGTTGTAGAAATTATCCCTACATTCTAACATCAATATATGATGGTAGTCCTCACCATTGTGTCACCAAATTCAAATTTCCTCCCTACTGTGATATCTTATTTCATCAAAAAGGCCCTCCCCTTTTTATCATCTACCCTGAAATTCCTCCCTAAGGTATACATTGTAGAAATTATATCTGCAGTTGGACATCAAGATATGATGGTAGTCTCACCATTGTGGAATCCACTATGAAGGTCCTCCCCATATTCAAGTCCTATATCAGCTAGAATTTCCACCCCTTTCTGAATTAAATAAAAGAAATCCCTCATATGTATAGGCACTTGTAGGGATGGGGTTAGACAAGTTAGAGACCCTATCAATGACACAAGATATCCTTTCTCAACCAAGAGATGAAACATGGCTATTCTCATCATTCGATTGACCCCTAGACCATTCCCATTCCAAAAATTCCCCTGTTATCCACACTACTTGCGATAAAAAATTCCAGAGGTTTCTATGTTGGGAAGATCATGTAGAGGAGTTTTTTTGTGGAATAATGAAAGGATATTTTAATCATGAGAAGAAAATTGTCCAGGTGTGACATAACCATTTTGTTTTGGTATTCATCAACTTCTCAGTTTGAAATAGTAAGGGTTTTTAGAAGAATTTATACATAAAATTCGCCTCAATATCTGGAAAACAATCCGCCAATGAAAAGAAAAATTATTGCCTTACAATTGGTATTATGACCCATTCAAAATATTGGAGGAGATTCATCATCAAATTGAATTAGAATCTCTTCTTTCTATATGTTGTCTACAATCCAACAGGCATAAAAAATATCTCCAATTGACTTGCCTCAATGAACTACATAAGTTACTCTATTTGATCGATGATGCATCACATGGTGTTCATATCCGAGGGTGGTAGAACATTGATCTATTCATTTCATCCCTCACCCCATCTAGAAAAACCCACTGGAAATGATGTCTTGTAATGTCATTATCCCCGAGATACTATCAATAAAATTCCATTCTTAGGAAAGGCGGCATGCTCAATAAGAGCCAGCCTTTAATAAGTCTCAAAAGCCTTAGGCCCAATGAGAGAGAGCCGTTAGAAAAATCTTGAGCTAGAAAACTAAGAAAAAATAGGAGGTTTCTCACTTAAGGGAATCCAATCATCGAGCACTGTTAATGTCCTCTAAATCAAATAGTTCACATGAAAACCTAAAGTTAGATCCAACTCATGATCAGGCAAGGATTTGCGAGATCAAATGAGCAGAGACAATAGTAGTAGTTTCTATAGTATGAGATCAACCCCAACGCATATGGATTGGTAATTTTTAACACAAATAACCCCATTAGACCAACAAAAGTAGACTGGGGCCCTCCAATAAGATAATGGGAGCAACCCCTTCAGGTAGGGTTGGGGGCATTTTTACCTCAACCACCCGTCGACGGAAATTAGTCTTTTTTTATATAGGGAGGATGGTAAGAAGAGAGGTATCACATTTAATCATGTATCATGAATCATTTACCTCATAAGGGAGGTGTATTACTAGGATTCATAAAGGTTTTCTCCATGTTACCCTTCACCAAGAAGGCTGAGGAGGATCTCAGAAGGGAAGGGAGTAGTCCCATAAGGTAAAATAATGACCCGCCTATCATTCCACATTCAATATGATTCCCACAATGCATTACGAATTGATGAACATCATGTATTTTAATCCTATATATGGTACTAAAAATGATGAAAATATAGAAGAACAAGAAGAGAATGGTTCCACATAGAATCCAATCCATAATGAGAATGGAGGTGTGCTTACCTGGAACAAGAGAATATCTCTAAATTTGGGTTCTCCTTTAGTAAATCATCCACTGCCTCCTCAGTGAACCTATAACATAGAGAATAATAAAAGAAATGTTGTATATGACCCACCTCCTCTTGGTGATAATGATACCCTTATGATTGAAGATAGATTCACTTAATAAGAGGAAGAAATGAAAGAGTTGAGGAAAATCAATGCCGAATTACTCCAAGATAGCATTCTTATTGAGTATGCTCTCGAGGAAGAGATTCAACATATACTTGCAGTATGTGTACCCTAGCCATAAGTGTTCATACTAGAAATTGATGTGAGACTAGGACATCCACCCAACACGGTCCCTAGACCATAGGTTTACCTAGATCTGATCATGGGTGGGTACTAGTATTTCCCTTCATTAAGGAAACAACCCGAACAAGTTTAGGTAAACCCTAAAAAGATGCCTCAAGCCAGATTTCTACCCCAAATAATGGTGGAATCTACATGTCAAATCTGACCTATTTATACAACCGTCCATGTTTTTTTTGCAACAGAACACTCATCAAGGGCTTATTGATACCATCAATGCATTAAAAACTTGATTTGAATTCATGGAGTAATGATGTGCACCAGTGTATCCGAAATGAACACATTACCCTGATTGGGTAAGAAACACTCCACCATCGCAAAATTTTTGGAGTCCTATATTTCCCGTGTTTAATGGTTTAGGTGATCTGGAACAAAATCTAGCCCGTAATGTCTCCCATTGTGATCTGATGATGGGAACTCTAGTGTTACCAGAAGCAGTGAAACTCAGATGATTCATAAAAACCCTACAAGAGATAGACTTCACGTGGTAAACTATCTTACCTACTTAGTCTATCATGGGATAATAAGACCTATCCTGATAGTTACTCTTCTAGTTTAGCTCAACTATATAGAAGATGACAATCAGTGACCTCTCAAACTGCAAAAAACGAGAGAATGAGAGAGTCTTAGACTTCATCTCCTGATGGAAATGATTTATTTATTAATTAAACTGACCAATCACCCAGGAAGATATGCATTCTATGCGCATCGATAACCACCCTAATAAGATTTAAATGTCACTCATCCTAGGGAAATATATAAGTGGGTTTCAAGATTTATCCACCATTTCCCAAATAATGGAGGAATCTATACAAAAAACTAATCTCAATTCTCAAAAAGTCCAATGGTATATGGTAAAAGAGTGAGAAAGGATGAGGCAACATTAGTCACACTTAACCCAGTTCCCTCACCTTCTCTATCTCCTAAGACTGTACCATATTGTGTAGTACCATTTAGGAATCAATAGTGGCCGCTGTCTGAAAAGGATGAGAAGAGGGGACCTAGAAGAAATTAATTCAAGGAACAAAGGAATAATTTTTCTCATTCTAATATTATCAAGTTGATGTCTATTTTATAGCCTCTATGGACCATGAATTAATCTGTCTTACAAAACTAAAAAGGGCCGATGAGGCAGGTCTTGTTGACCAACTAAATTATTGTCCATTTCATTGGATACTGGGAAACACCATTTACAAATGCTTCATATTTAAAGACCTTATAAAGAAAATGGTAGATTTTGGGTAAGTAAAACTAGGAATTCCGTTAGTATAGGTGGCATATGTTTCCAATACTTCTCCTAAGGAAGGTTTTAAGTGGAAAGAAGTTGTTTTCTGAAGGGAAAAAATGTTATAGTTGGATGACTAAAAAAAATCAACTGATCTCCTGTAAAACTCCAAGAACATTTTAATCAAACAAATATTCACCCAGATGATTCCACTAAAACACATCTAGGGTCATCATAGTCACAAACCTCCAAATACTATCCCTCTAAAAAGAAGCCTAGCCTGAATTACAGTGAGAAATCATAAGAGAAGGAGGCTGAAATAAGAAAAAATTTGACTTTGATGCTCTCATATTTTATTCCCTCACATATGAAACAATATGGACTACCTTTCCAGATGACACCACTAGAAGTGATCACCCAGGCAGAGCCATCATCAGAAGAGGAGTTGATTTTTTGTTCTATTAAGATCATTATCTTAATGGATCCCTTTTTTGATGATGAGTATGGCTACAAACCTGAGTTCCCCATATTCTATAGGGTAACCAAAAGAAGATTTTGCAAGAGACAAGGTTCTAAAGAAGTCACACTCACAACCGGATCTATACTTCTAGTCACACCCATACTCAGACCATCAATGTTATAGAAACTAATGGAAGAGCCCTTCATTCAGTCCAACAAGAATAAGAAAATCAACCTCCACCTACTAGAAGCCACTTTTACTCAATCACTCTATAATATAAATCAGGAGAATAATGTGTAATAGATCTCCCTTGAATAGAATGCACACCTTCATATCCCAACCCACCAATAATGGGAACACCTCTATCTCTTGTATCGAAGGCCGATCCATCTTCATCTAATACTGAAGAACCTATAGCGCCTTTGAAAGAGAATCCCCACACTAAGAATTGCCAACATTTAGACAATAATTATGATATTTTGAAACAATGGGCCTCATTACTGGTCACAATATCAATCCAAGACACCTTGAGTTTGTAAAAAGACCTTAGTGAAGCCGCTATAGAAGCATAGATTATCCCCTAAGAGTTTGAAGTGAGAGTAGCTGTCATTGAGGTCTATCGTATGGATAATAATTATAAATAATTCCATGTAGTTATCTAATTCACAAATAATTATGAAGACACCATTATAAAGGGGAATATCATACCCTTGTATGTGTTTGGTAGGATAAATAGTGTCGATTTACAGAATGTTTTCATTGGTAATGGATATGGAGTTGATCACATTCTAGTGAGAACACTTAACTGGTGAGGCTGTGATGAAAATAACATAGTTCCTCCCTCTATAACATAACATGGATATGAAAAAGTTAGTAGAATCCATTTCTCCAAATCAAGGTCTTGGACCAATTTGGAGACCTCATAGCCGACTAAGAATTTCTGGTGGTTCGATAGAACACAAGCTTCAACATCTTGCTAGGAAGGCGCTAGTTACACCAATATGAAAATTCCATCCTCATACCATCAATGCATTAAATACCACACCAATGGAAAAAATTTGGACATTATACTCTGATATGACCCCATTTATATCCTATGAGTTACATTATATCAATGTATGATTCTATCTAGGGAAGGGGAAACAACCCTTGGTTGATGGTGTTGAATGGTTCACCACTCTGAACAACTTGGAAATGATCCCAACTGACCCCTTCAGATAGCTTGGAAAATAATATGTTCTAACTATCAACCATAGGGAGAATATGATCCCAAATTCAGGTATATATTCATAAATCATCATAATTTTAGTCATGACCACCAATTCTAGTAGTATTGAAAAGTTTTATAACTCCCTAGATAATGGTTAAGGCTCAGAAGAAGATGCCTCCAGGTCATCCTGAAATCTCCAAGAAATACCTTCCACACCAAATAAGGTAGAATAGTACTTCGTATCACTCAAAGTGAATGAAGACACAACCCCATACCTCACTCTACCCTCTTTAGAGTTTCAAAGAAATCCCCGTCCACTAGCTAGGTTAGATGAATTCACTTCATCTTTAGAAAACCAAGATATCAATTCCCCTCAGAACAGGAAGAATAACATGAAGTTGATGAAGATGAAGAGGAGGAAGAAGACCTTAGGGATACCCCTCAAATATTTTAGTAGGGATTCTCTACAACCGTTAATGAACTCATAGAAATAAATCTAGGTATAGAGGAATATCTATGGCTAATCTTGATTAGTATGGTCATGTATTATGAATTCCAAGAGGTATATACTTCCTTCATGGGGAAAAATTAAGATGTATTTTTCTATAACTACACATAAATTCTAGGTATCGATCCCTAGGTGGCCACTCACCACTTGGGCCTACCAAAGAACCAACAGTCCTAAAAGAAAGTTTCTAGGAGAATGAACCTAACACATGATGCCAAGATAGAGGCTGAAGTAAACCAGTTCATCAAATACAACTTAATTCAAGTGGTTAAATACCCCATCTTGTTGGAAAAAATACTCCCATTCAAAATGAAGAATAGGAAAATTAGAGACTATATCAATTTTAGGGATCTCAATCGGCACTGCTCGAAGGATGATTTCCTAGTCCTGATCATAGAACTGTTGATCAATGAAATAGTAAGAAACCAAGACCTCTCCTTTATGGATGTATATTCAAGATACAAATAAATAAAAATATACTAATAAGATGAATAATCTACCTCCTGTAGGGCCCCAAGTAGTATTTTTTATTGATTAATTCCCTTTTCTTGAAGAATATCGGTTCTATATATTAACACGCCATGTACCACATGTTCAATCCCTTCATAGGAAAGTTCATCAAATGCTATGTTAATGACATGGTGGTTAAATATTGACAACTCTCAGACCAATTATCATCTTGAAAAATTATTCAAAAAACTAAAATAACACATTATGAAAGTGAACCCTATTAAATGTGATTTCAATGTCACCTTATGAAAATTTCTTGGCTTTGTCGTATGCCATCATGGCATCGAAGCTGACCTAGAGAAGGAAAAGGCTGTCCTTAACAATTCACCTACTCAAAACCTCATAGAGTTGAGAGGAATTCAAGGAAACTTAGCCTACATTTGATATTTTATATCAAACCTTTCCAGAAAACGTTTTCCCTTCATCAGGTTAATGAAAAAATGGGTGACATACAAGTGGACTGACAATTTCTATGAAGTATTAAATAGTGTCAAGAAAATACCCCCAGTGATAACGATATATATTGAAGGGATACCCCTTATCTTTAATGTGACATCCATGGAGGCATAACTGGAAGCCTTCCTTATGAAAAACAATGATATCAGTAGTGAAAGAAAGCCTTTATTACCTCATCCAAACCATGATTGATGCAGAGACTCAGTATTGAGATATGAAGAAGATTTGTCAGGTGCTAATATTTGCATTCTAAAAACTCAGGAACTAACTGCATTACCATGAGATCCATTTAGTATCTCATAATAATCTATTCAAATACATCCTCAACCGTCTGATTTTGAAAGGGATTATATCTTGGTGTGAGGTCATCTTACAGTAGTTTGACATCCAGTTTGTGACTCAGAAATCAATCAAAGGCCAACCATTAGAATAATTTCTACTAGAAAATCACTTAGTAGAAATGAATCAAATGGACACTAAATTACTCACAAAATAGGTTTATCTGTTCCAGAAACCCGACTAGAAAAAGGATGGAAGACCCAAAGCTCAATAAATTGGGGCTAGGGGTCATAATAATATATCCAAGAAAGGTTATTCTAACTTAATATTTCCTATTTTTGGAATGGTGCACAAAAAATGATGAAAAATATCAAGATCTCATTATAGGGATAGATTTAGAACTTTAAGTACAAGTAAAACACGTGAAAATAAAAGCTAATTCGGAACGGGTCATCAAATAGGTAAACAATGATTATGCTATCAAGAAGGAAGAGCTAACCCCCCTACTAAATCATGTTCAAGGACTAATTCTAGACTTCCATTTAGAGCCTATGATTAATTGTGTCCCAAGTTCATAGAATTCCCAATCCAATGCCTTAGAAAATGTAGCCACTACTCTCACCGATCCTGAGTGGGATGAAATACTCATGAGCATCACGCACCGCTGGATGGTCTCACCCTTCATTCAAACCAACTTGGAAGAGATTTATGAGGTTATCCCCATACCAAAACCATATATTCCAACCAGAATTTGGATGAAACAAATTTTGAACTAGCTTTAAAATATATACCTCCCACTGGATATGGACAATAGAGATAAAATCCAAAGATGAGGAATTAACTTTGTTCTATATATTGAAACAAATAAACAGAAGGTCCTTTATAAGATGATACTTGAAGAGGTAATTCTCAGGTGCATTGATGGAGTGGAGACCATTTTAGCTATGAATCAAGTACACACTAGAGCCTGTGGTTTCTGCCAATTAGGATCCAAGATTTCCCATCAAATTTGAAGACTTGGATACAACTGTCCCATTGTAATTCAAGACTGTACTACATTCACCAAAAAGTGACAAGTTCATACCAATTTGATCCACCAACACATGAAGTTACTTCAAACAAAAATGTATATATAGACATTTTCCATATGGGGAATGGAATTCATGGGACTATATACTCCTACTATGACCAATAAGTTCAAGTATATTCTCACAACAACTAACTTCCTTTCCAAGTGGGCATAAGCTATACCCCTCAAAGAGGTTGGGGTAAGAAACATTGTCACCATTGTAAAATCCAATATATTCATCAGATTTGGTGTCCCTTATACAATACCAATGGACAAAGACACTAATTTATGCTAAATTGAATTGGAGTAGCTATATTAGAAGTATGATATCACGACAGAAGATTCATCCTACTACCATGTGGTGGCTAACAGATAGATAGAGGCATTTAACAAGACCCTATCCAATATAATCTAGAAGATGGTATATATGGAAAAGAATTCATAGCTAGATAAGATCCTACATTCTCTTTGTGATTACCAGACTAAAACCCAAAATTCCACACAATAAACCCCATACTAATCAGTATATGGGACAGAGGCGGTCCTACCCGTTAAAGTTCAATTGACTTCACTCTGTGTTTCTATCTGTGTTAAATTATCCATAGATGATTAATCCCAAAAACTATTGGATGAATTAGAGTGCCCTGATGAAAGAAGATTGTGTACCTTGCACCATTTTAAGGTTCACCAAAACTGGATTGCATGAGCCTTTAACAAAAAGGTTCAACTTTGGTCATTCCTTGAATTAGAGATTTTTTTGGTCTTAGGATTTTGATAATACTTGAAAAGAACCCTTCAAAGTTGGAATAAAAAATGTGAGGGACCATACACCATATATTAGGGGTAATCAAATAGATCATATTCACTTATTTCAATAGAAGGGAAGCTCACTATGGATCCCACCAACACAAGGTTCTTGAAGAAATATTTCTTGTAATTACAAATCACATCATCATAACCACATGATGATAAACTACATGGTACCTTCATCTGGATCAAATGATGTTATAATGTATGATACATCATCATTACCACATGATGTTAATCTAAAGGATCCTTCGTCCTGACTGTATAATGACAAACTACATGACACCTTCATCCAGACTTCAGGAAGATAAACTATACGATATATCATACTTACCACATGACATTAAACTATAGGATTCTTTGTCCTAGCTCCACCAAGATAAAATAAACGACACCTTCATCCTGACCATATGAAGTTAAACTACATGGTATATCATCCTAACCACATGATATTAAACTACACAATGAATCTTCATTTTAATCAATTATTCACTACACATAAGCTAGATATGTGTTGAAGGTAGATGAAATGCCCCTATTCCTATGTGAAAGATAAACCTACATAGGAAGTATGTTTATATAGTACTATATGTGGCTTGATTCCTGTCATCATAGGATATGTAGTGACTTCCAAACCCTATGTTATGAGCCCAACCATGAACAATGGGAAAAATTATCTCCTTTGTATATGGGTCAGACCTGCATGAAAAATTTCCAACCAGAACTTTGTGTGGATTGATTCCTATCATCATAGGATACGTAGTGACACCTAGACATTGCATGTTGAGTCAAAATGCCAATTTCACTCCGTCATGGGATGATTTTCTCACCATAATTTGTCCTCATATCCTCTCTTCACATTTGGGTCTTATTTCTTATTGATATAAAAAATCATCCTTCTCAAAATTTGAATGCCCAGGTTCTCGCTGTATGATGTTAAACTGCAATTCACTATAGTTTCCTCATCTGATAGGTCATCACATTTACTTGTTCATCTACCATGACACTTTCAAGAACTATATATGGCTTGATTCCCATACCATGAGATATGTAGTGACACATATATGTCATATATTAGGTCTATTATCCCCAATGGAAACAAACAATGCCACATTGATACATATGGGGCTAACCTATACAAGGTGTTTTGATATCAAGAACTACTTATGTTTTGATTCTAATCCACATGGGAAATGTAGAAATGCCTAGAAATTTCATCTTCAGGCCTAGTTGTTAATTCATCCAACACTTTGGCCTCTTCACCTGAGTTTCCTTCCAGAGTGTGTGTTGTGGCATTGTGACTCTTAGGTCCTCATTCACGTCGAGTTATAGTGATTGTGCCACTCATTTCCCATTAGAACTCTTATTATACCTCCATCCTCACAACATGACATTAAACTCTGCTATCACATTCTTAAATGTATGATGAAAAAATACATACCACCAGCCGTCCAAGACATATAATGATAAACTATATAACAACCATCATCCTAGACATACAATGATAAACTACACAACACCATCATGATGTCCTCACCTAAGAGAAAATCACCAATGACATTGGTCATCCACCATGCTGTGTTCTAGAACACAGTGATACTTGATTCTTGGTCACAAATGATACATAATGACACCCAAATCTCCAATACATGGTCTATCCATGATGAAGAAAAAGAAAATTACCTCCTTCCTATGTATGTTTCAGATCTGCACATAGAGCCCCTTCCTCAAGAACTACATGTGGATTGCTTCTTATTTTGAAAAGATATGCAGTGACTCATAGGCATCATGTCATAGACCCAACAATGGGTAAAAATAAAATAAAAGAAAAAAAAACTCCCCATCTATTTCTTGAAAATTTATGTAGGAGATATCAAATTTGGGTTCCCCATTAGGAGATCCATCAAATAAACTAAAATTCCCTCCCTCCTATGAGCCAAATCAATATAGAGAGTTTCCAACTCCCTAAAAAATCATGGTCTTAATGTTTTTTATGTTCCCATACACTTCCCATAAATTCATTGAACTCTATGCCCTTGGTAATTTTAGATATTCATAAACCTTCCTGGCTATTAGAAGTTGAGGTCTAGTGTCCTGAGGACACCTTTGTTTTACTATACATAATATTCCTTAGTTGTCTCAACATAAGTTTCCCACAAAATAGGCCTATCAACCAAAGGGAAATTTATCCCTAGGAGAGGATTTTATTACTTCTGTATGCCCAAATGGTTTGATTCCCCATATCATTTCTCATGATCTAAGAATCCTTGGAACCATGGTTTACACTCCCCCCCTTCACATTCAGGGCATGTTAGAACATCCTAGACCAATTGGCCTATAGTTACTTGTGGTTTCTATAAAAAGTGGTCCTAGACAAATAACATTAAACTATGGGACCCCATTGCATCTTCACCACATGACATTAAACTTCTTGACCCTAGTTCTAATCACATGACACTAAAAATGGATGATATCAAAAACTATGTGTGGCTGGATTCATGTAAGTAAAAAAATACATATTGGTACCCGATCCTCATATCTCAGGCCTAACCAAAAGATAAAAATTTCCCCTATTTTTCTTTGTATGGTTCTAACATACAAGAGAAATTTACAGACACAAAAAATAATATTTCCCCACATGTTTCTATACATGAAATAGATATGAATAGTAGAGTCAAATATGAGAGTTTCCCCATTTGTGATATCGTATTAAAAAACATAAAAATAAAAAATTTCCTCTCCTATGCTTGAGTTAGATCTACATGGGAGAATTTAATATTAGCCTCACCCTATTCATGATCCTATATCCAAAGGGAAATTATACTTTTTCCATAAAATAGTTTTATTATCTTGTGGTGGAAGCTTAAAATAACTATATATGGAATGATTCATTCCACTGCAAGATATGTAGTGATGCCTGAACCTCTAGTTTCAGGCCCATACACAAATCCCCTTTTACTTCACTTTGGGTGATCTATGTTCTTAACACAAGATGTTAAAATTCATGAATAATTTCCTTTCCACACTACATTAAAATGAATAGGTTTTCTAGAATTATATACAACTTGATTCCCTTTTTGACAGTACCCATAGTAACTGCTAGATCTTTAATATTGTCTCTAGCTATAACAAAAAATGTCCCTTCCCTATACAGTCATAACTATGTGGGTAACATCCTCATACCTGTATATGGGTAACTTTTATACTTATTAATAGGTAATTGAAACTTGTATTTCCCATTTCACGTTCAGGCACCCTCCTTTAACAAACCAAACTCTGTGTCTGGAAAGGTCTGAATCCCCATAACCTTCCCCAACTATCAGAAGTGGCGGGCCAGTGTCTTGAGGATAACTTTGTTTGAATACGAAAAATATTCTCTAATTGTATTTTCATAAGTTTCCAACAAAAAATTCCTATTAAGGAAAGGAAAATTCATCCCTAGGATAGACTTTTCCTACCTCCATACGCCCCTATGGTGCTTACATCCCACATCACTCTTTAGATTCATAAACTCTCTATATTAAAATTTACAAACTTATTCTCCTTCATGCCTAAAGATGATAGAAAACTCTTGGTCATACTACCATGAAAAGGGAGAATCATTAAACCCCTTGTTAGAGCAATGTGATCTTAAGTTTTGAATCCTGAATGCCCTAGCCCTAATATGTTAAACTACACCACCCATGTCCGGAATATATGACATTAAACTACACCATGCTTCAACCATACTTTACATAAGATAAATTTTTGGGGGAATGGTTTTCAATTCATAATCAATGCTGATATAGATACCTTCATACTTTTTATACATCACTTCCTTGACAATACACCCTTCTTGGTCATGAAAAAATCCAAATTCCCATAAAATTACCTATCCATTATAAATGGAAGTTTAATGTCTTGAGTAATTATTTGTTTGAAAATTTATAATATTCCCTAGTTGGATTTTTATAATTCTCCCACCAAAATGGCTTGTTGGCCAGAGGAAAATTCATCCCAAGGAGAGGATTTTCTTGTATCTATACTCCCCAACAACATCGCATTGGAAACACTTCTTACAGTTACTCCTCACATGGTTTCCCCATATCATGTTTTGGATTCAAAAATCATAAAAATAGGGTCAATAAATATCCATCATTCGTATGTAAAAAATATTAATACATTCTCAGCCAATAAACCCTATTGGGGACTTTACCCCTTAATTCATGGTCGAAGCTATTTGACCTAAAACATCACTGACATTAGTCCTGTTTAAAAGACTCTAAAATACCCATGAAAAGAGACAAAAAACTTACTAGGGTGAAAAAACAAAAAGTGCATCATGGGTAAAAGTTGAGTATCATCTCTCTAGGCATACACTTCACTTGGTCTAGGTGGAAATTGAGAAATCAAAATTTAAAGAGGCTCAAATCTTGTTAGGTCAAAAACCTAAAAATTGAGGCCTAAGAAAAAGTAAAGTTATGCCCACTCAGCCTATCCCACAGTAGAATTTGGAAACAATTATGGGTATAATAGAAATGACACAAAGTTCATAGGGTTTTCTTCATGTGACCCTAGAAACAGTCTAACTATGCTTGTTGAGTCCCTCGATTCAAGAAACAATTAGAGAATTATATGATCCTTAAATTTATTTATCCCAGATTGTGATTATAATTGATATATGGTTGATATTATCTTTCAAAATGAGACTAAATATAATTTATTGGAATTTTATAAAAAGATAAAGGATAAAAATTGGAAAGAAAATAGGTTGTTTTTACTTTGAGCAGGTCATAATAGTTATAGGAGTCACTCAGAAGATTCGAAAAGTTGTAACAATGACTGCTATGAGTCCTCTATGGATTAGGGAAAATCTATAAAGGTTGCAGTCTCAATATCAGTGCTGACCAACATTGCCTCTACATCTTTAGTTGTGTTTGATCCTACCTTTTCCTCCTCCTCCACCAGTTATCTCCCTTCAATGTTTTCCTTACTAGGAGCCAATTGTTTCTTGAACAACTCTTGTTCTTGGATAAGCTGATCCATTTATTTATGAAGATGCTCCACTGAGGTCCCCTGCTCTACAATTTCATCTTTTCACCACACAAATATTCTTCCATGATCAATATCTTCATTAATAAGGATCTACCTAGTAGCGGTAAGATGAGAGATGGACTCTATAGCTGAGAGACAAGAGTGGAGTGTGCCAACTTTATCTTGGGAAACAATCATCTATTTTACTATGACATAAATGGAATGGCAATAAAATCCACCATACCCAAGTAATGAAAACATGTGATGAAACATGGAAAGTATCTTCAAAAAGTATTCCATGGGGGTTTGAAAGATCATCTTCCATATATAATTCCATATTTTTCAATGGGTAGTGAGGATGCCGGCCAAGCACTTATAATATTACTCAAAGTCCCTTTCATATGGAAGAATATATTCAGGGATAAGCACCACTAGAGATGTACTTAGCTCTAGAATATTGGTATAGCTTGAATCCCTAACATCTGGCTCCCTTGTAATGTCAGCAAGTTGGGATATCAGGGTACCGACTATAACCATAGAGATTAGTGGATGTGATCCTGAATTCAAAAGGTCTAAATAGTTATTACCTAAATATAAAAATAAAATGGAATGGTTAGAAGTATTAATAACTTACCTTCACTTTTATGGATATTGACATTCCAAGATGTTATTGTCCCATCATTTCCAGACAAAGTGGGCGATATATCTTTAGTTTGAAAATCAACTTTGAGTTCCTCTAGGGATGTTTGGCGTATAGAATCGTGATCAACCTGGTCAAAGATATCCATTAGGTCTCTCATAGATACCATTATTGTAGGAATAATCATCATGGATTTAGGGGAAATAGTTAAATTTGATTCTTCTAAAGCCTGAACTACTCTCTCTTCCCTGAATGTTCTCCCCAGAGGGACCAAATCAGTATGCTTAGTAGAAAAACCTTCCCTTACAGACACCACCTCAATGGGGTAGAAAGTAATTTTATTAGGAGAAGACCTACTAAGGATTGGGGTATCCCTAATATATATATTTGTTTAGGGCTCCACATTTAGTTTAGCAGCCATCAGTGAAGTCCTTAAATTAATTTTTGCAAGAGAAGGATCAATGTTCTCAGTTGAATCTTCGACCTTAGAAAAATATCCCACTATTGGGGAAAAAGTCATTTGATCATGAATAGATTCCATAATAGGGATTGGAATCCCCCCAATTGCCTCAGTTTTCCTATCCTCCCTATCCTGTTCAATTATAACCTTTGGCGGTATTACCGATACCTTTGAAGAAGTAAGAGCTACTGACCTAAGGGATTTATGACTGATTTCCCATTGGACCTTCACCAAGTTATGTACATGGTGATTAGAGAGAAAATAAAAGTTCATAGCATGAAAATTAAATAATAAAATGTGAAAATCAGTTTTTACCTTTCATTTTAGATATATGTCCTGCTGCGATGCCTATCAGCTTCATGGTATACCATAGTGATGACCCTCTAGACAGAACTACAAAAAGGTCCAGAGGAGGAAATTACCTAACAATATCCGCAAGGACTGCCTCCCTATTCTCTACCACCCCAGTAGATCCCTCTATAGTAACTCCCACATATAAAGGGATATCCTCCTAAATAGTCATTCCCCTAGGGGTGTGTTCTAGGGAAGTAACTGTCTCTTGGATCTCCCCAGACTCCTACAAGTATTTGGAGTAAAGGGTTCAAGGTCATGATAATGATAAGAAAAGTAGTTGGTGAAGATTACCTCTTTATCAGTATCATCTTACTCCAACCTGATTATCACCAAGCTCTCTACCTGGTCATACCAATAAGGTATTCCCTTAAAAGAGTGGAGATAGGTGTCCATTTAATCTAGGTATATGGCCACCCCATAAAGATTTTTGAATGCCAAAATACACATGGTAGTAGTGATTGATCCAAAGATGATAATCTTATGGGGCTATGCCTGAAGTGTCTCCAAAATATATTTTTCAAACATGATTTCCCTTAAAGTATCCCATTATTTATTAGCCTCTATAAATTCCATAGTAATAGAAATTGTTAATGCTGGAGGATCTATCTGGGGAAGTGAGGTGGGATCCAATAACCTCAACTGCTTTCTAGGCACCTCAACCACCCTGGAACCCTCTGGGGATGAGTACTTGAAAGATCCTGGATGTTAACGAGGAGTCTCCCCCACTACAACTTTGGTAGGAGGGTTAACTTAATTTTCACCCCCAGAGGTATTACTATCATCATCATCATCCTCATCAATCTCAGACCTCAACATGGTAAGCACTTGGTAGGAATACCTATGTCATTTTTACTAGGAATGGATTGAGAGATCAAGCTCTTGAAGATGGGCATCCTCCCTCTTAGGGGTTTTTTCATAATAAATGTCAAAAGGCACCAATATATATCCCTAACTAGTTAGTGTGATCTCCCTATATTTCAGAAAGTGTTATAGGGAGCGTGATGAATGAGAACCCATTAAATAATCCCATTTTCTCCAGGCCTTTAGAAAGGCAGCGTTAGGAGGAATAGATTCTTGACCTTGAGGAGCAGCACTAACAGTATGGGAAGTTGAACCCCAAGCTCTCATAACCTTCCTTGGGGGTTCATAAATAAGGGTTTATTTGGCTGATTCATAGGCCTATAATGCCCAACTATTTTCTTTTGTTTTCTTCCGGCCTCAGAAGACTTTTGGGACCCAATAATAGGAACATGTTTTTATAGTTGATCCATGGGGAATGATCAGTTCCATATCTCTACATATGATATATTGAAGGTAGGCTGGAAATACATGGAAGGAGGAAGCTCGATTCGACAACGAGTATCCTCCCAAGTGAACATTAGTCAAATATGTCAGGCTATAATTAAATGCTTCTCCAAATATGTGCTATTGAGGGTAAGAGGACACTTCATTTGGAAACAATTGAATTTATTAGAAAACATACTGGGTGAATATCCCTCACAGATAAGTTCCCCATCAATCCTAGTAACCAAAATGCGATATCTTAAGGAAAAAATAGCCTAGCTTAGTAAAGTCCCTAGATCCATCATTTACCAAGGTACTAGAGGGGGTAATGTAAGGATTATAAGTGAAATGGTCATGGTAGTTACTTGTTCCATTAATTACTTCTCACCCCAATCTGATGGTATTGCCCCACTTATTCTTTGAAGGTATGGCTTGATAGTAGCTTCTGGGATTTTTTAGGGTTGATATATGTATGGACTCTGAGATGATTTGATACCTAGACCCAGATAGTATAAAAGGGACCCACCAGCTGGTATGGTGTCCCCCCTCACGAACCCATCTTAGAAAATATCAGATTTTAGCCAATACTAGGATGAAAAGATTAATTGACCTATTGGTGGACAATTGATCCGCCACGATGAAAGTTGTAACTCTAACCCAAATATCAGAGTCATGCACCATCAAAATCCATCCACATAGTAACGTGGCCAAGAAGGATACTAATAGAAATATATGGTCACCATTAGTATGGATTTTCTAGCCCTATTCATTGAATTGACCCTCTTCCAAAATGGTCAAATAGGCACCCATCCACCTTTGAGATTAAATGGTTGGTCAATTCCTTGGTTTTTGCGCATGGGGATCTTTTACACGTGTTGTAGAAAAGGAATTAATCCAATTAAAAAATGGGATGTCTTGATTTGGACGAGGATCCTCAATCAAAAGGGCCTTTGCCTTGGAAATGAGTTTCTTGGAAAGAGGAGGCATCCTATTCATGTTATCCCAGGTCTAAGTGGGTGACAAAAATTTATCATACATATCATCAATGATGGTAACCCCTGAAATCAGATAGACATACCAAAGGCTAATTCCGACCTCATCATACACCAAGTGAAAGGTGTTGGTTTCTTGGATTCAACTTCTCAATAAATGTGGGATAATGTTCTGGTTTTAGTGGGAGTATGTCTGTGAACCCCAATCCACATCGTATATCCCCATGACTTGAAAATTGAATTTGAATTCCTTGGAGCTCTTGTCAACCCAAAAAGGAAACCCTAGTCCAAATTGAATCATCCATTGGGACGAAAGTCCCATTTTGATGACCATCTCAGTTGCTTAGTCACTATGGCCCTCTGCGCAATGCTATGATAGCAATGGATTTTTTCATCAATCCCCCACTGGGTTTCATCTAGTGATTGAGGAGCATAATTCAGTAGAGATATGATAATAAAGGACTCTCATATAAACTCACCCTTACTGAAATGTTGACTCAAGAAATATTTCTATTTTCAAATATCCTAGTGGCATCTTTATTTGTTGGTCATAGTTCTAGAATCACCACATCAAATGGTAGTCCAAACCCATAAAGGGGAAACATGTACGAGACCAAATTTACTCTTTTAAAGACACTAATAAGTCATGTAAGGATCTGGTGAAGTTGGGTGATAGGAATTTTGTTGTCAATAGTCTATCATAGCCTTACTCCTTTTGTCAGTAGCTGATATGGTAGAAGTTGAAGTAGAAGTAGCCTGCGGAGGGTCCGTCCTATTGTCTAAATCAAAATTCCAAAGTGAAGGAATTAGTTTTCTTCAAAATTGGAAAAGGACTGAAGCCCTATGGAATATCAGTCAATGAAGGAATAGGCCCATGGATTATTAGTTCATAAAAATATTTCTACTATGAAATTTTAGTTCATGAAGTCCATTAACCCCTGAACCATCAGTCCATTAATGCATTGGTCAACAATGAATTGGCCAGTGAAATGATGACTTGAAAAATAATACTTCCACGCAGAATCCAATCACTATGTGGAAGACTAAAAGTTTCCATTCATGGTTAAGTTTTTGTAGTTCATGGTTAAGGCTTACCATTTGTAGCTAAGGTTTTCCGTCCATGGGTGATATAAATTAGTTCATTGAAAAGAAGGCCATAAAAGAGATAGTTTACAGATGTAGTATGACATTGAGAGATCTTTAGGGAGCAAAAAGTTCCCCAAGAGAGTTAGTAAGTGAAAAATGATATGGGACCCTATTTATAGGCATTTTCCCCTCCTGTGGGTCCATTCTCATAACCCAAACCAATTCAAAATAGGACCACTTTATATATCAGAATAGCCTCCTCTTCATCCCGATAGAAACCCATTACAATGGGGGGATTTTTTTGGGTCCTTAGAATTATCCAAAAAATATCGAGATAATTCCATCGATTTTTAAAAGGATAAATACAAATATGAAGAAGAATTTAAGGAATATTTTTCAATGGGATGAAACTACAAAGATAGCAGTAGATCCCATGAAGACCAAATCACTTCACAGACTACCACCATGCATGGAATTATTACCTGTCACAAATCATCCATGAATGAAATGGTTTGTGGAGGGAGGTGGTATGAACAACACTCAAAAATTAAATAAAGTCATTTTTGGGATTGAGGCGGTGATTTATTCCCCCGTGAACTAATATCCCACACGAACTAAATAGTTTGTGGGACAAAAAAGAATCAGAGGCACCAAAAAATGAAACAAATTCATTTATGAGGATGCGGTGGTGATTTACACCCCCATAATGAAACCCGCACTGACCAAGTCATCACTAGTCTGATGCACCCTCCATGGTATCTTGTAAAAGAAGGACCACAACCCACTGTGAATAACCGTACATTCTGGTACTCTGTCCCTCCACTTTTCTATAAATTGACTTTGAGGGGAATAAAAGAATAAGAAATGGGAGACAGACAAAAAAATAGAAGAGACTATTTTGTGAAAAACAAGCGATAGGGAACCAGGGAAACCAGATCCCCTTCGACGATTCCTAGTAGGTAAAAGTCCAACACATAATAGAAGAGAGGGAATAATAAATTAATCATCCATATGTGAACTCAAAACCCCTTTGATAACCATCTTGATAGGTGAAAAATAGATGGAACATTTATTGATAAATATCCCTCGTAGAAAAACTCTATACAGGTATGACCCTACACTGTGTAGCAAAAAGGTATGCGGGATGAACTTGACCCCACAAATAAAAATGCTACTTGGGTGGAACCTGGACCCACGAAGCAACACACTATGTAGTCCAATCCTAGGTCTATATAGCATAATACTACATAGATGTTCCCCTTACCTACATAGTAACATTCTATGTAGAGGAACCCCATAATGCATAATAACCTACTATAAAAAATGGGGTATCCTAGGCCATTCCACCCTTCAACTTTCATCATTTCCTTAGATTGTGTCATTGACCACCATGTCAGCCCCTATTTGAACCAATATGATGATGTCAAGATAATGGATCCTCCAAATCCACATGATATATATGATACAATCATCGGGCACATCAGTGTGTCCTCTCAAGTTTACATACCCATGGTAAGCAAAGTCGCATGGGAAATCTCCATAATGAGCCGCACCCTCGAAATATTCCCAAGTTTTCATTCTAATGGAAAAATGGGTTCCAACCTAAATAATCTCCTGTGAACCTCCTCATTCTAGGTATTGAGGGTAACATATTTCCTTTACCTTCAACGAGGGATATTATCAAACATCCCTTTCTTTCCCAGAGCCAATTTTAGGGAACTCCTATTTAGGTAATCCCCTGACTTTTCTTGTGGGAGTTGGAAATTTTCCTCCTCTTCAACTTCTCATAGAACATATCTGTATAGATCACTAGATGTGGCTATGTTGGATATGAAAATTGTAATGCCCTGACCTCAGTTACCCAGAGTTAGTGCATTATTTTAATACATTGGCATGATTACAAGGAATCAAGTCCCGAAGGACCGATCGGTTTAGTAGTCTTGGAAAATAGATTACATACATGAATATTACATTAAACTTTATAAAATACAAAGCAACATAAATAATCCTTTATTAATGCCATTATTCCCTTGGCTTAACCTTGCATGTCAATCACAATACACTTCTTGGAATCCTGTGAAAAATAAAACATAGAAAGGGGTGAGCTCAGATGCTCAGTAAGGATAACAATACAGTATAAACTTTCATAAATAAATATAAACATTTAAGGAAATGTATAACTAAAACAAAAGCCTTTTAAACTTGAACTTCAACATAATATAGAAAAAATAAAATGAAGTAATGCCATTTACTTATTCACATGGATATTATACTAGTTTAATAATCACATGAAATATCACTAACCACTTTCATAATGATAGAATGCATAATTCTAGACTATCATAACCACATAGCCAAGGCCTCGTTCCAAGACTACACACAATATTTTGTCAAGGCATCGTGCCAAGACACTAGTTTGTCTCACAAGACCTACCGATCTATCGAGGAGCTATAGCGGGCTCCACCCATCACTTACTAAGTCCAATGCATTCCTCATATGAACAGGTTTAAACATAACATAAACAATCATATTAAAACTAGCATACAAAATGTAAATACTTTCTCTATAAACCATGAATGGTATAAAAATAACACATCCATAGTCAATCATATCAAAAAAACATTAGTACAATATGGAAGTTTTGTATCATAATAAATCAACTTCAAATAAGCTTAAAATCCATCAAAGGATGTTGACATAGATGAAATAAAACTATTTGAGAGAAATATCTCTTTTTTTGAAATCATTTAAAAGTCAGACATTTATTAAGGAAGTAATTTAAAAGAGATTTTTGAATCAAAGTGTCCCATACCACTTTGAAACTTTTGAAAATAAATATCATTTCAAAACATTCATGTCCATATAAATAAATCCTTAAAATGATTTTGAAAACATGGACATTAATTAAAAATATTTATAAAGATAAATCATTAAAACATTTAAAATTCTGATTTTGATAAAGAGTACCTTTCACAAATTCTTAAAATATTCATTTTAAAATCATTTAAAAGTCACATAATTATAAAATAAAACATTTACTTTGAAAATATTCCTATAATATTTTAAGGTAAGCTTCAACAATTTTATAACGGTGGAAAATAGTTGCACCCACCATATAAGTTAAAAAAAGACATTCTTACCTTAATTTTATCGAAAAGGTTAAAAGGACCTTGTTTGGAAAACGACGGAAATATTCCTTTATAAAAATCTTATAAAAAGTCAAAAAAGGGTATAAATGACTTTAACCCATAGTCTGTAAAATAGTAAGAGTGATTTGAAATATTTTGTAAGAAACATGGATGTGGATGATAAAGAGGTCCCAGTAGATAATTACTTATAAACAACCTCGAATAATGAAGATATTGTGAAATAAACCCTTACCTTGTACTTTTCCTTGGTTGAGGGTAGGTTAAACTCCTGTATAATAGTTAAATAACTGTTATTAAATTATATAATAATCATATACATAAATATAATATCATATATGATTATTTTAATATTTCTTTTTTAATAATATTTTAGTATTGTCGTCATTTCGGGTGTTCAGTTACTCGTTTCCTTTTATATGATTTGTTACATAATCCATGTTTGTTATCCAGAGGTTGTATCTTATTCATTTAAAGAATGATATCAAGTCCTTAAACATTATTTTTAATCATAAAATGAAATTATTTTTGAATGGATATGATGGGGAATGAATCTCATCGCGTTCGTGGAGACGGTAGTCCGTACATACGCACGAACACTAATTCCATTTCATTTTTCATTTTAAAAGGAATCAAAACCAAATGATACATAGGTATATTATTATTCCAGTATAATATAATATATTATATATGTTACTTAATCTCGTTAACACCATCATTTATATGTTCCATATATGGTATGAATGAGTCATTTCACTTTGAGGGGGCGGTAGTCCGCACTTCCTCAAATAAAATTATCGTATATATATAAAACATGAAACGAATAATGGTATTCCATAAAATGGAATTACAGAAGATTATATATAAAATAAATATCATTAATATCATATTTAATTACAGTTCCATCATAATGGCCACCATGACAGGTGGTAGGAGATAATTGAACAATCATCATTTCGTGAGGCGTTTGGTTACCATCCACAGAAACATTATGTTCTTCACCCATTAGATGGAGGTGTGTGTAAGTGTAATTAGAATACTTCTCATAACAATATACTAGTACATTGAGTATACTGTTTTTGTTACAAAAGTAAATAATAAGAAGAGTTTAGGGGTTGGAGAAGTAAAATAAAAGAAAAGAAGCTAAGAGAAATTGTTACCATTAATTTGGGTAACTGCCTTTGGTTTGAACCAAAAAGGATTCTTGAAGTGCTTTATGTATAAGGTAATGATTCTAGGAGGAGGATAAGGATGTATTTAGATTAATTGGGTAGAGGTTGGATGAGCCAAAACGCTTTATAGGTGTGAGTAATTGGATAGAAGTGGTGTCCTTTTATAAGGGGGAGGAGGGATTCTTTAGAAAAAACTTAAAGTATTACTTTATAATAAATTTATATTAGATTTATAATGCCTCAAAATTAAATTATTAAAAGTCTAAGGTAGGTACGGGTCAAAATAATTTCATCCAATATATTTTAGACAGGTTTGGGTCACTATAGTAACCTTATCTTTTAGTTTTAACTCTAAGTTAATTAGTTTGACACTTACCATGTCACTTTGTATTTTTATATCATATAGTCAATAAACTTACTATAAACTTCCACGAGACCCCCCAAAGTGGTACATTAATGATACACCTATCATTATATAAATTATTTGGCCGAACCTTATATTTTTAGGAATATTATATCAATTAATAATATAATATTTGTTTTAAAAACTCTTTTATGTCAATTTTGACACTATTTAATAACTGATTATTGTAAAAGTCATAAAAAATTTATTAATTCAAAATAAATATATTTAATAAATAATAACATTCCATAGTAACCTATAAAATTCTTGTATTCCATCAAATATTGAAATGTTATTTATTTTAACATTTATAATACCATTTATTTGATTCTTTCATCAATAAGAAAAATACTGTATCATCATTATGTCATACATAAATTTAATTATTTAATATATAAAAATTCTAAATAAAATACCATTATGTAGGAAATATTTTTAGATTTATAATGAATATTTATAGTCGAATTTATATTATTTATAACCCTATGTAAAAATTGTTTTTCTAAAAGATATATGCTTATGTCATTTTTGTATTTACTTTAACTTAACTAATATAAAGTGTCATTATCACTTACAAGTGGCTCCATGAGATCCCAAAATCGACCCAAAGATGCTCATGGTCATCAATTAATCATCCAATAAAGTTAGGATATGTGTTAAGTTAATTTTGAATTATTATAATATTCTTTTTACCTTGAACTACCCTATTTACCTTTAACCGCAGTAAATAAAAGTCAAAAGTTACTATTCAAAAAAATTATTTTTATCTTATTGAACCACATTTTACTCATTTATATTAACTTTGTCTCTTGGATTTTCGAAATTCTACCCACAGAAGCGGTAAAATTATGTTTTATGTGAATTTGAAAATTCTCCTAAGAGATGGGTAAAAGACGATGAAAAGTTCTATAAAATTTTTATATGCCTAAAATTATTATAAACTGACTCTAATGGATTACATTTAACTTATATAGGTATTAAGTATATATTTTGAGATAAAATAAATTTAAATAAAATAAATAATTATTTAAATAAAAAGTCGGTTTTAACCAATAACTCAGTGTTTTTCACTATTCATCAAAAATTGAAAGTTTTTAGAAAAGTACCAAAATTTCACCCTAAGATAATTTAGATATTATGAATCCAAAAATGAAGTATATTTTACCAAATTCAAAACATTAAAGTCACATTTATTAATTTAAAGTTAATTTCTGCTGTTAAAACCAAAAGACATATTTTTAATAAATAATAACTATCAAAAGTTTGAGACTTGTTTATGTCCAATTTCAAAGTGAAATTACTTACAATGACCATAATTATATTAAATGGTAAAAATATAATCTATTTATACTACCAAACCATTAAAATTTATAATTTAACAATATAAATTATTTTGATTAAAAAGTTGGTTTCAGTTAAAATATAGTATTTTTCACTATTCACTCAAACATGAAAGTTATTAGAAAACACAAAAACTTTATTTAAAATAAATTCTTATGTCCCAATTCTAAATAAGAAGTTAGTTTTGTCAAATTGAATATATAAAAGTTCCAAATATTGGATTTAAAAAGGATTCACCATTAAAAGGTGGTAAAATTGCATTTTTTGAAAAATACTTCTTTTATCTAAAAAAATGAATTTGTTGTTAAATTATGTCTTAGAAACTCATAATATGGATTCTAAAATTATAAGGATAATATAAAATTTAAAATTCAATTAATACTGTTCATAACCGCCTTTGAATGGCGAGTTTGGTAAGTCGTGGTGCGCTTGAACTCAGTGTTGCATACAACACACGCTATTGTATTATTCAAAGAGAAGCGTACCATATAAGCTTGGGGTGTTACATTCTCCCATACTTAAATAAATTTAATTCTCACAATTTTAAATTTTTCTTTGAAAATAAAAGGTTAAAAATAGATAATACCTTTTTATAAAACCCACATCAGAAATAGGCTTAATAAAAATATAACTTTAAAAGAAAGAAAGAGAAGTACAAAGGTTACCCGAGATAGCCCATACTAGGATTCTATTAAGACATGGATATGGAGGAGAAAGAAACCATCAAGGTCTGATGGAGAGTTGTAGAAAATAGGATTAGAAGAAAGTTAAGTACAAAAAAATCACACACTTGTGATTGGTTAAATGGTCTTTGATTCCCCAGTAGGAAAAGTTAACCGACGAAGTTTTTGTTTTAAGTTACATTTCATAAAGTTAAAGAATTTATTTATGAGATTTAATAAGAACATAAGGAAATATACTTACTTGTCATGTAGACATTCATTCCTTACTAAATTTTTACCATAAACCCATATTTCACTCCAAAAGGTAATAGAACTCAAAAATATTCTATTTATCCTAACCATATAGGGTTCCAAAAAAAAATTTATAATCAATCTATCAGAACTTAAAAAAAACTACATTATTCAATCCAAGACATTACGTGGGCCAGTGATAGGTGATACACACTTGTCGCCCTTCGGTTGTGGGTTCAAGTCTCGTGGCCTTGCCGGACGCGACAGGTTGCCATCCGACCTCCGGGTTGTCCTTTTATGGCAATCCAAAAATAATCTCAAACTAGAATTATCCAAAATACTTATGTCCAAAATCACAGTCCAAAATTTATAAGGAAGGTAGACACAATGAAGATCCTTTTTTCCGCGTAATAACATGTGAACACCTTCATCATGTTTTCTTTTAAAACACAACAACATCCTGAATTACCATAAAACCTTATTGATTACATTCTTGATCCCATATTCCTTATTGAATACTGGATATATTCCTTTTATCCAAAAATGTTGTAAACTCCAACAATGATGGAATATACAAATCATTTATCAATTTCAAGGTAGTTAAGAATATCCAATATAATTTATCAAAATCAATCATGTATTATTCCAAAATCACTACCTCGGTATCGGAACCATATTATGGTATATCTTTATCTCAACCATATATTTTCCAAAAATTTAACATGATATTGAGTCACTTTTTTTGGTTCCACACAATCTCAAGTCCTTAATGAAATAGTACTGCAGTACAATCCTTATATACTCGATAATTATTATAACCAGTACATTGTTGATACAACACTCAAATGAAATAATTATTTAATAACAACATAAGAACTCTAATCATTCCTCCTCATCTGTGGTAGTATCATAAGTTGATAATTAATGGATATGGTGATTTGGGTGATCTTTAGATTCACTACTTCCTCTTTTTTCTCACACTAAGCATGAATCATGTGGGCTTATAGGATATTGGTGATCATAAAATCTATGAAATCCCGAACCTATAATTGGGGCACTTCTATGCATAATCCCCAATCAAACTGCCCTTATCCATAGATGTAAGCCTAACTAGGCATGCATCCTTATAAGTGCAATCCCCAAGCATGCCATTTTAATTGGGACACTTCCATTCATAAGACCCAAAAATACCAAACTATATGGTCTTTAACTCCCAATTAACTAGGATATGTAAGAATATTACCTAAGGTCCAAACCCAACACCCAAATCCTCTCTAATGTTATCTGGTCCATATCCTTGGTAGTGCCATATCTATCTAGTATACCATATATCTTTTACGTCACTTATGCCACCTCAGTATAATTCCACCATCGTCCTTGACCAGGAACCTTACACCTGTGTGTCTTGGCCACATGACATTAAAATACATGGCTGGGTCCTCATCACAAAACCTTATAAGGTGATGCACCCTATTTAGTGGCACCGAACTACGTGGATTCTAATTCTTCTCACAAGGATATGTAGGAAGCCCATCTCATGGGTTTAATCCTGAAATCAAAATATCTTTCATCCCCCTAGATGACAAAAAACTCCAGAGAACCTCAAAAAATGGATTAAAACCAGCAACATCCTAATAAATGACCATAGAATATCTAATCCTTCCATAAATTGGTACCATTGATGTAGAATCTAGTATATATATATATATATCCCTATCAATGGAGATCCTCAGATACATGCTGATGGTTCTAAACCCATGCATATTTTTGATCAATAATTAAATAGTGGTAATCCATGTATACATACTTTGAAATAAACCAAGGATTAAAGAACATATCTTAAATCTATAAGAGAGCCTTAGAATAGAAAATAGTTCTCCCCAAAAGGGTGTGATGAGCTCCACTTCCCATCCTCTCGACTAATGTGAGTTCTCAAGTGTCATTGATGAAGTTACCCAACGAGTGCCTACCTTTTGGAAAGTAGTTCCATGAATCATGGAAATGAGAACCATTGGGTATTTTTAGATCCTAAAAAAAGACCCATTGGAGACTGTTCGAAGACCTTGTACCCAATGTTAGTGATTTCACACCATTCGACCCCCAGCAATCAACCACTCCTGACCTGGACACATCTTTGAGGGAAAAATTATGTTATACCTTTTATTGAGTTGGGGAAAAGTATCAACAATCTTGAGGATTATTGTCTATTAATTCATGTTGATGTGTAATGATGTTCCATATTCTTCATTATATGGATAAAAATGTTTTTATTCATCCAAATGTTCCTTTGGGAAGGGTATGAATGGTCTTATTGACTTATATAGTGAGTTCATGTAACTTAATCAACTGAAGTGTGGGGCCTCAAATTATATATCCACTTGATGCATTGATAGGCCTCATGAGACAAAACCTATTTGGGTATTTGGTAAATTCCTACCCAATTTAGCAGGATGTCTTGAATGAGGTCTTGAATAGAAGTAAATGTCTTAGAACAAGGCCTTGAAAACATGTTTTTTATGTCTCAAATTATATATTCAATGTATATGTTAATATTATTATTTATATCCATGTTTTTATATATTTTCATAGATATAACATTCTCTCAATTTTAGATGATCATTGTTTAATATTGTTCACTTATTCCTTCTGTAATATTTATTCTATGTTTATATAATGATAACCTCAATTATATATTTTCCCTTATTGAGAATTTCATATCTCAACCTTAATTATGCTTCCATTCCCCAGGTTAGGAATAAAATTAGTACACATGACATGTTTATAAGGGTAATATGCATGGAATAATTTTTGAGAGACATTTAAGGCATATTATCGATTAAGTAGTTTCTTATAAATTGAGAAAAAAATTTATCTATTAGTTGAGAAATACATGGGATTTTCTAGTTTATGTTATTCACTAATTATATAAATATATAAACTTAAAATGAATTGTGAATATAGGTAATGAAACACTTTATTTAAGGAATTTAATTTTGGGATTGTTATGGTAGGTAATTTATAGTCGGTATTAATGCTAGTATATAAAGTATGTGTTTATGGAACCAGATCTGGGAGTGTAGGTATGGGTCATCGTTGTTGGTTCCATATAATTTTTTAAATAAATTTGGAGGTTATAGAATTTTATAAGGATAATTTAAGGGTTAAAAAGCTAAGGTTGATGGTAATTTCATGAGTATAGATAACTATTTATGCTAGTTGGGGTAGTATTGAATATTTTGGGTGTTAGGATAAATTAAATTCAGTGTTAATACTAGGAATAAGTATAAGTATAAGACTATATCCTAATGTTTTAGTAATGTATTGATAATATGGTTTTTATAGAAATTACATCCTTTTCGAGATTATAAAAGTGGATATGGGATCTACAATAGATGTATGAGAAATTCATTTTGTGGTGCATATTTTTAAACAAATTTCACTGGGTTTATATAAATTTATGATCTAAATTCCCTTTAATTTCAATATCTTATTAAAAATTGGAAAATTATTATTGTGGAATATAATTGGTTGATATGGCTAAATATTACTGAATTATGAAGATTAATTTAATTTATGAAATTTTGATTGATATTATGGAGTGTTTTGAATTTTAAAAGTGTTTATCATTTCATGTTACCAAAAAAATTTCTCGAAGATCTAACCATCAACCTCAAGTATAGAAATACACTTATATATGCTAAAGGAAGCCCGACCGGCCAAGCCACCCTGAGGGAAGTCCTGATCGACAACATGAGTGAACATATGGGGAACCAGCCCATGCATAGGTGGCCCATTAGGGATTCAATCATCCAATATATATAGTTAGGATGAATCTTGTATGGGTGAACAAGAATGTGGTGGTCAAGCCCAAACGGCTGCAGGAGGAGAGCCTTTCCGGCAAAGGATGGAGTGAGTTGGCGGTGGGGGTCCTTCGACCCCAAGTATGGCTCCATTGTTGGCTCATCTTGTGACTTTATTTTTAAACCTTCAGATTTTCACTCCCAAAGATTGATGTGGGATGAAATTGAAGTTTTTATTATTCATTTTTAAATGAATCTAAACTGTTTATCCTTGATTGTGCCTTTATCTCCATTGGAAAGACTCCATCACTGCTCGTGGTTGCTCTGCCTCTATTCAATGATGTCGGCCGCCATTACTACACACCAAAATCACTATAGCCAATCATCATGAAACTCAGGGTTAATCCATCTATCACTTCCGAGCCTCTCCACCACAGTAGACCACCTATACTCATTTATACACACCCAATGAGCTCATGTCAAGCTCACTTCGACCACTTATATGGTTGGAGGAGAAGGAGGAGGAGGCCCCTCTCCACTATCACTTCTTCTAAATCCACCAAATCCACTACCGCATCAACAAACTCCCATGAAATACATGCAAGATCCAAAAAAATATGTAACCATGAATAATGTGATTCTCTGAAGAAGCCGTTTGTCTATGTATTCAAAAGGGAAACCCTGAGTCCTTTAGGTGTCTTAAAAATCATAGAGGCAAGTCTTAAGGGTAGAATTTAAAATAAGATCCTTAATAATCTCATATAAGGAGGAGAAGGATAAGGGTTCTGCTTGTGTGATTATAAAAGGAGGCAACCCACCACCTCAATGAGGATATTAAACACCCATAGATGGGAATCCACTCTGAAGAGAAGGCTATTGTATGCTACCCATTCCCCCTTGTTTAATTTTGTATTTTTTCCTTATTTATTTTTATTTATTTTTATTTTTATTAGTTTATTTTAAATTTAGTTTTCAAATTACTAAATAAAAATTCATGCATGTTTTCTCCAATTTCAGCACCAATTCTTATTCCCCTACTCCCACTTCTTTGTATTTATTTTATTTTTTATTTTTTATTATATTATTTTTACAATATATTATAAATATTTATTTTATTTTTGTTATTTCTATTAATATTATTCTATTATTATAATTCTATTATTTTGTTTGTTTAAATTTATTATCCTTTTATTATACTTATTATATATTTTATTCTCACTCCCTCTCTAACTCTCTCTATTTTCTTCATTTTGTTTTATTTCCCTTATTCTTATTCTACTATTTATATCCACTAAGAGATCTCATACACTAAAAAATGAGGGGATGATATGAGGATTGGCCCTTGGGTGGTCAAGGTATTCTTAATTTTTTTGAAGTTTATTTTATGTTTATGGTTGATATGAGTATCATGAATGTTTGTAGAAACTTTCCCCCATCCCATGAAGCTCAAATTTATTTCTATTATTATTTTTAATCTCTTTACCCATCTACATTGGTTAGTGCTTTGAATGATGGAGTTGAGGCGATCAATGTTTGAAATTGAATCGATAGAGCTAGGTCCTAGAAGATGGAACACCCTCAACCAAGGTGTTCCATTAACCTTGATTACAGGTGGAGGTAAAATTTAGATTACTTTAGGAATTCAAGATTTCAAAATTTCTAAATAAAAGAATAGTAATTCATCATAATATTTCCTGACAAGATTATCAAAATAAAATTAAAAAAAAGAAGAATGATTGTTGAACCCAAAACTAAATCTCAGACCAAGTTCTTTATTCCTAATTTCATTCTATTTCATATTTCATTTTATTATAAGTTTAAATTTTCATATTTAATGTCATTTAATTTTTTTATAAATTAATAAAAACCCAAATTTTTAATTTTTTTCATAAAATAATAAAAACACAAAAAATAAATAGTTTAGTTGAATTCAATTAAGTAGGTGAATAATTGTAAATCTTCTCAAGTGAGATAACCCTGGTTAGGCACTATGCTGCCCTCAGAAAATAATTTTCTTTTAACACAACCCAAGATAGATGTGTGTTAAAACTAGCACCATTATCGGGATCAAATCAGTAGTTCATTTTCCTTTTCTATTTTCATATTTTATAGTTTTTAAATTAATTTAAAAAAACATAAAAAAGTCAATTTCTATGATGTTTTCAAATGATTATTTTTTCATTTCATGGTAAAATTACTCATAAGTGTAGGAAATAGAAACATAATAAAATTAGGAAGCACTCAAACAAAGAGTTGATGCTCTTATGATAATGTTTAAATAGATTAAAAGTGGTATAGAAACATGCATCTCACCTCTATATTTTATGAGTATGGTCGATGAACTCTGAACTGACTTTCAATGATTGGAGGATGAGAAGGAAGATCCACCAGTATTTCCTAATTTTTTTAAGAACATCTAAGAATTTAAGGACAATTAATAAGAGTATCCACAACCCAACCACAGAAATAAAAATATTCAATATGAACATGATAATCTAGAGTGGATCCATGATGATGGAAACATTCCTACTGAGCTAAGTGTGGGAGATCAACCAGATTTGGATGAATTATAGAATGAGTATGATGTACAACTTGATCTACCCAATACATATAATGTATAAGAACCAATGTTTTTTTATATTTTTCTATCCATGTAGGAAGACACTACCCAAGTGGTGGAATTTGAAGAAAGGATATAGGATCCCGACTACCTACTTAAATCCGTTGAGACTAACATTCAAGAGGCACTTATAACTGAAGAAGTGATTGAACTAGAACCAAATCAGGGAGATGATCCATTCCTGAACTCTTTATTTTCTAATTCTATTGAATATTTTTTGAGTATCACTCCTTATTTTGTTTTTAATTTTTAGATTCGGTCAATCCTTTATTTTTCTTAGAGGAAGATAAATAAACTAAACATGCAACTCTTGTGGAACACATGGATATACCTAACATTGATGATCATATATTTGAGGAGGCCCATGAAGAAGTCTAATTAGATTATCTTGAGTAATTAAATATATAGGATACCCATATTTAAAGTTAGAAATTACTTATTAATAAATTAAATTTATTTTTTATTCAAGTAAAAATAACTATTTATTTTCCCTTTGATCATTCAATTCATACAGCCCATGTTGATCCAACACTAGAAAAGAAGATGAAAGTTGGACAAGTAGAAACCCAAAAAAGAATGATTCATACTTAATCCTACCCTCTATATGAAATCTATAAATAATTATCAAGGGGATAGGTTTATTATACACTATTTATAGGTTATTCCTCATTAACAGGGAATAAACACACGATATGAAAAATCACATGTGGTGGTTCAAGTCAGAGAAGCTTCATCCATCCTCAGGATTTGGAAAACAACCAATACTTCCCTCTAGTGGTATTGAAAATTTTGGGCCTACTTAGGGGATCATAGCAAGACATATCTCTTTACATGCTTTCTTGGAATTTAGATTTGAATTTTATTCTTAGTAATTAATCTAGTATGCAACACACTCCATTATATCATTTTGAGCATAAAAGATATAATCCTTGTGATTAATTGAGTAATTTTATTTTATTGATTCATGAAGGCACAAGGAATCCCTCAAATGGTGGAGTAGGGGGACTAAAGCTTCATTTCAAAAGGGAGTTTTATTTTAATGTTTATCTTTTAAACTCTAAACATTTTTTATCCAACAACCTATTTTGAGATTTATACTTGAAATTGTATGACCATACATGAATTCATGCTTTAATTGACCAATATAAGAGATATGAATTTGTAATGAATCCTGTTCTTCCATGTATTATATTTCAATGTTAATGAGATGTGATTATTAATATAAATAATTGAATTATTTAAGTGAATAATTAATATTAAAATGAGTACTCATGATTTGAAGGAATTTTTTGATTCATGTAAATGCAATTTTCTAATCATTTTTCTTGATTTGAATTTACAAAATTCATGTTTGAATTGATTTGTTATTATTAATCATACCTTGAGAGATTTTCCTATATCACATTTCCATTCCTGATAGGATTTGTAAACCAAGTATTTCCTATTAATTCTTGAACATATTTCTTGAGTGATCTTGGGACATACTACATGGTATAACTTTCATTTGAACTTATCAAAAACTATGAATGTACCAAAGAAATTAAAATGATTAGGGAAACTTTCGAAATTTCCTTATACTTGAAAACCATAATTACATTTATCCTTATTTATCCTATAGAGACCATGAATTCCATTGTTAGGAATGGTACATATTTAATGCTAATTTTATCTATTCCTTCCCTCATTTTAGTATTTTTCATGATATTTTAAATTTAATGTGTGGGGGTGAAGGGAGTCATGGTGGAAGGGATAAAATAAATTGTAAGAAAAAAGTGTCGGGGTTATATTTATGGGAATAAATAAAGGTTATTTGATCCATTCATTGCACTATTTATTGTTTTCCTCTCTTGAATGAAAAGAGATAAAATGAAAAAATAACCATTTTTTTGGAAAATAATAGGTTGTGACTTAGAAGAATAAAAAATCACCATTACTGGACCAAATGTTTTTATAAAATGTGGTTAGGTGGTGGTTGTGAGGTTTATTATAAGTGTAACCTTCAAAAAATGAAAAATGAAATTGTTATTTGAGAAAAATTAGAAAAATAGTGATAATATAAGAGGGTGCACAAATAATTAATAATGATTTTCTTTGATCATTACTTTTTTTTGAGTTTGGGAATTGTGGGAGTTTTTGTTTTTTTAAGGGGGGAATATCATTATGATTTCAATTTTGATATCCTTATTTATACTTAAGAGATAAACGTACTCATTTAGAATTAATATATATAAATCAATTACTACCAACCTTAAGCCTCATATTAATTTTAACCTTAAATGAAAACCCTTCTAATTTTGTGTGACTTTTGTTTTTACAAAGTGGATATAGTAGTTATTTTATAATCCAATCGATAAGGATAAAGTTCTTATGATATTGGAAAAAATATAATTGAATTTTATTATGAGTTAAGAGAGAAAATATTAAAAATGTAGGTCAAGCATGATTCGGTATGTTTAATAATAATAAATTATAGAATTTGAATGAATGAGAAAAGAAGTTCCATCATTTTTCAAAAGGGGGAATGCAAAACGCTAGAATTTCTTTTTTCTTTAAAAAAATGTGAAATTGAATTGATATTTTATATAACATTTTAAAATTTTGTTTGACATTGAAACTATTTTTATTTTATTTCTTTAAAATTTAAATATTGATAACATTGGTTCTCTCCGATTTTTAATGATGAGATTTTATTCTTCAGGGGTAGCATAGTTTAAGTGTGGGAGTATTTGAAAGTGTCAGTTTCGGTGCATATTTTAAAACAAAATTCTATGGTTTTAAATGAATTTTTGATCTAAATTCTATTGAATTTCAATGTTTTATTAAAAATTGGGAAATTTTAATTGTGGGATTTAATTAGTTGATTGGAAGAAATGTTTTTTTTTTAATTTTGAAAATTGATTTAATTTATGAAATTTGGATTATTATTATGAAGAATTTTGAATTTTAAAATTGTTTATCATTTTAGGTTTCAAAAAATTGGCCATCGAAGGTGACCCTCAACCTTAAGGATAAAATAAAACTTAGTTTGGCCAAAGGAGGCCCATCCGGCCAAGCCACCCTAAGTAAAGGCCTAGTCAACGAGACTAGTGCACAAGGGGAAAACAGTCTTATGCATAGGTGGAACATAAGGGGATCAATACCAGGGAATAAATATCTAGGATTAAGATTATAAGAGAAAAGAGAAACGTGGTGGTCAAACCCACATTGCTGCGGGAGGAGAGCCTCACTGGCATGAAGCAGTATGCGTCGGTGTCTGGGGTCCTCCGACCACCTATACAAATTCATTGTCATCTCATCCCGTAAATTTTTTTAAACCATCATAGTGATGCTCCCCTATTTTTATGAGGAACATGGTTTAAGTGGTTGTTAGGTCTAAATAATACCAAGATATATAGAGGGTGAATTGTATCTTTTTTATAATCTTGATAGATTCTGGATTTTATATTTTTTACAATTTATGAAGATATTTTTGATTTTATTCTATAAATAATTTGAACAAGGAATAAACAGTAAATAAGAAGACAAAAAATTATAGTGTTTTATGGCACAAAGATCCCCTAGTCCACTACACCAACCTTTTCTCTACGGGCTTGGTGTTTTTCGATAGACAAGGTCCTCTTTTCATAAAATCATCAAAATACATAACTTAGTGCAGGTAGTTTTCACGTTTACAATAATACTAAATAAATATTTCTACTTCATTTATAGGGAACTGAATTTCCAAAGTTTAGTTCAAGAAGCTGATACTCCTGCATGATTGAGTTTGAGAAATCAAAACTACAATATATCAAAAGGGTTAGATTTCATTGTTTTGAAAAGTTATAGATCAGAGTTGTAGAAACTAATAATATAATATAGATATTCATCTTCAAATACTTATGTCTTTAAGTAAGGATACATTTCAAGAGATCCTGGTTGAAAAATATCTTCAATAATAGTATCAGTAAACAAACAAAATTAGTTGTATAGTAGGATGAGGTTAAAATATATAACTTCAAAGTGTTACCTATTTAGTAATAATAGAGTTACTAGATATTTTTAGTAGTTAGATATATATAAAATATTCACAAATATACAATCTTATATCACATATATTCAAAGATATAATGCTCTGCATATATATAGAACACACAACTTTTCTTCCTGTTGAGCAGATAAAAAAATGTCATCTAAAAGATCATGATTTTTTTAAATTTTAGTCATTTGAGAGGGTCATAAAAACCCTTAGAAATAGGAATGATTTACTCTATTAAATACAATCCTTTGATTCAGTAGTAAAACATCTTTGAATCGATCTTTCTTTCCATCAAGACCATTACATAAATCTCAAATAATATCTCCAATCTAAAACTCCATTATTGAATAGTCAAACATAGGATTCCTTCATGTGAGGAAAAAACACATAATGTAGGGTGGATTATGTACATTTGAATATTCAATTAGGGTTAACATACCATACATCTGTTTCCTCAAACATGGGGTTACTTCCAAACATAGGGTTGATTAACCATACTTTCCACTTTCTCAAATATTGGGTTTTGTACTAATGTTTGGTTAATGATCTATACATGCTGTGACATTGGGTTCCTTCATTATATTATGATTTCATAAATAGGGTATGAATAATTTTTCCAGAACACAAGAGAACACATTCTAAATTTTTTATCAAATATTCCTCATGGATTAAAGTCTTGAATATAATTCTATAATAAACATTTCAAAAAATATTAATTTTTAAAAACTCAAGTAAAGTAATTTTATTAGCCAAAAAAGGGTATTTTGTGAGCATTAAAATCAATAATATTTATAGAGTATTATTGATGAAAAAATTACCAACAATCTCTCCTATTTTGATGATAAAAAAACCCATAAAAATATTTTACAAAAAATATAAGATTTTTAAAAACTAATTAAATTATATCGTAAAGAATACATTTTTTGTTTTGAAAATTAACTTTCCACATTATTATTTCGATGGATTGATAACAGAAACTAGTAATTGAGTTAAATAATGTTGTGTGTACCCAATTTTCTCCCCCTTTTTGTGATATCAATAAGAAAGTACATGAAAATTGATTAAAACACATTTAATATAGCACGTAACTATAAAATAAATGTTACATTATACTTTATAGAAAAATGATAATTTTTTGGAGGTATATTTGAATAGTAATAATAATAAACATGACAAGAAATAAAAATAATTTTTATTCAAAATTTTTTATGAATAAAATTATGGTGTTTATTGAGAAAGGTTTAAAACTGAGGAATGGATGATTGTGATAGGGATGGTTTAGAAGATGTTTTAGGTTTTGGTGGAACTTGAGAAGCCTAAGAAACATATTTTAACTCTTCTATATACACTTGTAATCTTTCTAAAAGATCATTAGCCAATTTTATTATCAACATTATTGAGTCTTGAACCACTTTTAAACTTTCAATCATATTGAATTTTAGAAATTAATGAAATTTTTTCTCAGTTTGAAGAAACTAAGTGATCTTATATCTTAGATGATTGAGAAGAAGTATTATTCCATATTCACATTAAGTCAATGGAATGAAAATATATCTATGATTATCTAACAACACATTTTGAGGTGAACTATTAAACTAAATTGAGTGAATGTAATCATTTATATCAGACATAATTGAAGTAATTATTTGAAATATGTTGAATAAATATGGAGAGGTTTGTGGTGTAGAAGTAGATGCTCTAGATTGACTGTCACTTCCTTTTATTGATTTAAACTAACTTCCTAAAAACTATTTTAAATATATGAAATCTATTTTGGAAACAGATTTTAATTTTAGTTTTCCAAATTAATATGTCATTTCTCTTTAAAAAGAATCAAAATCTGTTATGGAGACTGATTTTTTTTTGAGATTATGAAGTTGTGTATGAACAGATTTAGATTCCTCTCTAATAATAGTTTAATTTCTTTAATCTTATAATGTTTTTCTTAATTCTTATAACTCAAATTGGGAACTTGAATTTTTGTATTTTATCTTGTTGAATTGGGAAGCTAATCATTCAATTTGATTGTTGAAATATTCAGAAGATTCTGCTTCATGAACATGATATGTTTGACCACTATCAACCAAGGATAAATATTTTTCTTTATGAGTCTCACTATTGGAAGAAAATTCAAGTACAAGAACCTCTGTTAACCTAGAATGTTGAAATGTTTCCTTTTCCATGGAATCAACTATATTTGATTGATTCAATACTGACCTTATATTGTCATCCACTAATTGGTGATCTTGCTCTTCTCCTTGAACATTTTCTCATAATTGTTATTTATCAATTTTTTTGAGCCTGATTTTCTTCTTGATATAGAGATTCTTGATCTTCTCTACTGATTGGATGAATTTCTAGTGGGGATACTTCAAAAGATATAGGAACCTCTAAAACAAATCCTTGAATTATACTTTCCAAAATTGTATGTTCATCCATATTTCTTGTCCAAATTATAAAGGCCTCATTGATTGGTTAATACAAATTTTTCTTTAGGAGATGGTGGGGAGTCTCTCATAGCTTCTGAGTTAGATAAATTATATCTTATTTGACATCTCTTTGGTTAAAATTCACCACCTATTCTTGATTCTTCAACTTAATCTATTTGAATGTACATAATAGTTGTAGAACCCACAATTCTTTGCTCTCCTTGAGCATTATAAATAAGTATTTATTGGTCTTCCATACCAATAAGTTGCAGTTTTACTTGGACTATACTTCAAAAGAAACCTATATTCCTTAGAGTTCCATCATTGAGAATGTTGCAGTGATAAAATTTAGAATGAATCGTTATATCCATGATCAAACATTTTTATTCATAAACATTGATATTATCCTTCTATATGGATAAAAATATATATTATCCTTGTCTTGGAAGTAGTGGTGCATGTCCCTTAACATGCACCTTGGGAAATTAAACTTGATATCACTTATAAAAAAATTATAACATACATATTAAGATAATATAATCTTCTCATGTCCATAAGTCCTTGGAATTAGAGATGACTGAACAAAGTTGACTAGTACCATATAGTCAACATCAAGATCCTTAATATACATTTTTCTTATTTGGGTGAATTTGATGAGAAAAGACATAACATCCTCTGATTTATGTTTAGGATTTTCTATTGATTGAAGATCAAAATGAAAAACCCCTTCATGGGGATAGTTAATTTTTTTATTTTGACCGAAGATAATGCAAAATCCTCATGATAAATCATAGAACAAATGATGTCCTCTATGTATCTGAAACTATACTTAAAATTTTTTAAGAACTCTTTTATGTCTACATAAAAAATATATTATGTATTTATTTAATAAAAAATAGTTTATAGACCTTGAAAATATAAATAATTCTTCAGAAGAAGATTTGTTTGGTTGAGACATTCAAAATATATTACCTTTTCTTGAAGAATATTTCTATATGTAACGCGTTTCTTCTTTACGCTATGCTTGTCTGCTTCTGCCATCAAATTTTTGAGAATCTGGGAGTTAAAGGTTTCATATTTTAGGGTTTTGAAAGGTAAACAAGTGCTTAAAAAGTCAAAAGGGTTTGATATTTTAGGTTATGTATGAGAACATAGAGAGGAATTTTTTTTGATGGTTTGAGTGACATAGTATAGTTTCTCATGCGGATTATATAGTTTAATCATTAATTCTTTATTCTAAGAAACATACTTTTTCAAAATAAAAATAAAATCTATATAGAATCTATTTTTCATTTATATAGATATTAAATGAATAAAAAAGGAACAAAATAAAATAAAAATTATTAACAGAGAAATTATTAAAATAAATCAATACATATTTATTTGAACTAAAATATTCCTAACCACCTTAATAAAATCAAAACTTGTAGTGGGAAGTAGTTGAGTAAAAATATCTTCAAGTTGATATTTTATATTTATAAAATCAAAAGATATATCCTTTTTAATAACATGATCTATTAAAAAATGATGAATCATATCAATATGCTAGGTTCTAGAATAAATTATTCAATTTTTGGAAATATTAATTACACAGGTATTGTCACATAAAATAGGTATATTGTTAAAATTAATTCCAAAGTATAGAAGGGTGTGTTTCATACACTAATCTTGTGCACAACAACAGCCATTAGATATATATTCTACCTTAGCTATTGACGGAGCAACTGAATTTTGTTTCTTACTTGACCTTCAAACCAAATATTTTTATAAAAAGTGACCAGTTCTAGAAGTTAATTTTTCTAACTAATCCCCATCCTTCAAAGTCAGCATCTAAATATGAAATTAAATTAAAATTATAGGTTTTTGGGGTAAATTAGAGATTGAAAATAATACCTTTTAAATATGTAAAAATCCTTTTAACAACTGTAAGATCATTTTTTTAGGTTTGACTGAAATATTCCACATAGACATATAGAAAGAATTATTTCTAGTCTTCTAGTAGTAAGATATAATAAAATACCTATTATACCTCTATATAACTTACTATCAACTGGTTTTCTAGTTTTATCCAAATAAAGTATTATATTAGTACACATGGAATTTTTGTAAGTATTACTATTTTTAACTTCAATTTTTTTTCATAAATAAATATTATATTTATACTGATTTAAAAAATTTCCATATTATTTTTTATAAATTAAAAAATAATAAAAAGTAATTAAATTATCCCATAATACTCATATCAAATTTGTTTTGCATTATATTAAAAATTCATTACGAATATTTTTATTTATTGATCTAAAAATAAAATCACCAATATAAATTTTTACCAATAGTATATTAGAGAAAATGATTTTCTTAAAAAGTGTAGGATCTTCCAATCTCTTGGAAAATTTATTTTCCAATAAAAACAAGATTAATCTATAATACAAAGCTATAGGTGCTTGTTTAAGGCAATAAAGTGCTTTGGTAAGTTTAAAAACTGAATATGATTTATAAGGGTTTTTAAAACCTTGTGGTTATTCTATATAAACATCTTCTATTAAATATCAATTTTAAATGGAATATTTAACATCAATTTTATATAATTTAAAATTCATATGAGAGGCATAAGATAGTAGAATTATAATTGCTTCTAATCCAACAATAGGTGCAAAGGATTCATTATAGTCTATCCTTTATTCCTAGTTATATCCTTTGGATATTAATCTAGTTTTGTTTCTGGTAATGATCACTTGATCATCCTGTTTATTTCTAAATATCAATTTGGTTCCTTGACCGCGATTTCATGACACGTCAAATTGATTATATCTTTAAGGTTTATTTATAGTCTAGGTAAGACCCTAGGTCGTCTCTCAAGGAGCTTTGGTAGGTCTAGAGTGTGTATTTTTAATAAAAATGACTAAGAGAGGGGGTGGCTTTAAAATAGTTTAAAGAAAATGAATTGATTTAAAGAGATTAATAGTTGATAAAAAGTGGTGTTTTAGAAAAATGAGATAAAAGGGCTAATTTTGAGTTCACTACACATTTTCAAGTTCATCATTCTTGGAGATTAATTTAAGGTTGGAGTAATTCTTTGGTTGAAATTAATTGGAATCCCGATTAATTCCTAAGCCATTATTTCATTTTCTAAAGAACCAAACCTTGACATGACAATAATATTGTCAAGGTCTAGAACTTATGCATGGAATAAGATCTTCCAAATAATATTGAAATCTCATGAAAGTTGGTAAGAAAAGTATTCTTGTGTTACCCAATCGGAAAAACACAAGTCAGGCACTCAAAACCTCACATTGATCGGTTAGAAATTAAGAGCATCACATCGCACTCATCAAAACAAGCATTCAAATATGAAATTATGTAAGATAAATGGAAATAAATGTTTTAAAACCCAAATTACTCCAAAACAATAGCTAATATATGCATTAGAACTCCCTTGACATGTGTGTAGCTCCCTTATAATGAACGCCCACCATTTAGCTCGACATCGGGTGGAGGAGGAAGCTCGGGTGGAACTCCTTCTTCATTGATGATCACCCTATGAGGATAGGGGCCTCTAGAACTTCTTGGATGGTGATAGGAATCCTTTGGGTCTCCAAAATGGCCGAGTGTGGCTCCTGGTTCTAACTTGTAAATGAGGTTCCCTTGGGGCCCTTTTATAGCCAAGTTGCTAATTGGTTTTGAGCACCCAGTTTTGGTGATACCAATTGAGTCTCGGTTTTGGGTTGGTATATGGCATTATATATACTTGGACAAAAGATAAAAGATGTTTCAAATGGTCTTTAATATTTCCATGTCAAATTTTGTGGCCATTGAACATTTAGAAATGGATATATAGTCATAAAACCGAACCATACTCTTGACTTCGTGTAGATTCTATCCCATGGACAGAATGGTTCAGATGGGCCTCCAGATGAACGAATTGGCCTTTGGTTATTTGAGATTAATTTTAGCCCATGATATTTTGGATAGGCCTAAAAAATTTCATCCAATATACATACACTGATTTCGCGAACTTTTCAAAACAGTGGACAAGTGTCCTTGGGATCCTTGCAATTTTGGCCCATTTTCCTTCTAGATCATCTTCAGGGCCTCCAAATCACCTCCTACTGCAATCAAATCCTCAAAAAAAGTAACAATTTCCATTTTAACAGTTATAAAAACAAAATTAATGATTCAAATATGGAATTAAATTTGGTATTATTTTTATAATATTCAATACAAAATTAGTTTACCACAGTGGTGTAGGGATGAAAATGAAACAATGAATCGCGGTGCGATCACACCCCCACACCTAAACATTTGCACTCCTGGGAAAATTGATATTTAAAAAAATTATGCATGGTGATATTCCCAACTTCATGAATATTTAACATTCAATGAAAATTTAATGTTTGAAAGGAATGTGATCAAAGCAAAAATCACACTATGGGGTTATTCTCAATGATCATGCGAAAATGTGTCTCATAAATTGTATCAGCATGAAATTCAAGGAGATTAATGATACCAATTTGAGCAAGTAATCCTAAAGTCCACAGTGTCACTAAATCTCTACATGTGTGTGACAACCAATTCATGCTATTCTACCCACTTTCTATCCAGTAAATATAGGTTATTTTACTATTTTTCTGCTTAAATGATTATGTCCACCGAACCTGTCCTATACCATTTGCAATCAAATTTCAAGACCCACCCACTTAAGCATTCCTGGATGTTAAAACTTAAACTCCTGACCAAGATATCCCCATATGAATTACATTTCACCACTCCCCTCATTTATTTATTATTATTTTTTGAAATGTTGTGCATGGAACGAATCTCACACCCTTCTCTCAACCCTTGTTTGATCTCCTCACGACACTAATTATAATAGTTATAACAAGATCAAAAGTCAAGTAAGAGTGGTTTTTGACCTGCCCAAGATAAAACTATTTTTTTGAGGGCGTAAAACAGTCGGATAACAGGTACACACGTGTAGGTCAATTCGGTACAATAATGAAAAAGATCAGATAAGAAACTAACGTATGGAAAAATCATTTGGAAAATAGATAAATATTAACCTAACTTATATTTACCTTCTATTGAGTAAGTAAAAATCACACTTCTTGGTTGGGGGAAAAATGTGTAGAGAAATTAAGTGCCACAATTTTCCTTTGAACTACTCACATAAAGGGTACTATTTTTCTCAAAGTTTTCAAAATGATACAACCATTTATATCATCAACAAACAACTAATTTCCAAGATAATGTCACACCACAATGTTAAATTCAAGTTAAAACACACATTCTATCAGTGATTTTTTTTGAAAATGTTTAAACAACATAAAATATGGAAATTCCTCATGAATTTTCAGTAACTTTCATGATTCAATTTTGGGGGAATCTTTTTCCATGATAAAATTAGCATTCTGGCACAAAAGTAAAGAGTGTAATAGGGGTCAAGTGACCATATCATTTCGCAAGAAAAAAAGAAATAAAGAAAATGATGAAAATACCTAACCAACCCAGGGATGTACCCATCCCCCCACACCTAGAGTATACAGTGTCCTCACTGTAGTAAAAGAGAATGTGGGAAGGAAGGATAAAACCTGGTGGATGTCATTCATAGTTTTCTTCTTGAACTTGGAGTTCCTCCATCAGGGACTCCGGAATGGCTTCATGAAAGTGCTTCAGCCGCTGCCCATTGATAGTGAATGTTTTCTTTGTTTCTTCATTTTGAACCTGAAAAACACCAAATGGAGAGACATTAGTAACAATGTACAGTCCAAACCAGTGGGAATGAAGCTTACCGGGATGCAATTTCAGCCTTTCATTGTAGATGAGGACCTTCTTCCCAATTTGGAACTCTCGATGAAGGATAAGGCTGTCGTGGGCAGCCTTGGTTCTCTCCTTATAAATCTTGGAGTTCTATTAAGAATCTATACACATTTCTTCGAGCTCCTGTATCTGTAACTTCCTTTGAGAGCCCACACCAAAAATATATAATTGCATTTTTTAATGGCCCAGTCGGCCCATTGCTCAATCTCAACAGGGATGTGACAACTCTTTCCAAAAACAAGCCTATAAGGCGACATTCCAATGGGAGGTTTAAAAGAAGTACGATAATCCCATAATCAATCATCGAGTCTAAGACTCCAATCTTTCCTATTGGGTTGGACTGTTTTTTCAAGAATCTGTTTTACCTCTCTATTTGACACCTCGGCTTGACCATTAGTCTGTGGGTGATACGCAGAAGATACTTGATGACCGACCCCATACCGACAGAAAAGTAATTGCACTGTTCGGATGCATAAATGAGAACCCTATCCTTGTGGCCTGTGCCTCTACCCATTTTGATACGTAATCAACGACCAGAAGAATTTACAAGTTGCCAAAATAATTGGGAAATGACTCTATAAAGTCAATGCCCCAAACATAAAATATGTCATGAAAGAGCAAGGGTTGTTGTGGCATTTCATTCCTTTTAGAGACATTCCCCATTCTTTGACAATGATGACAATATTTACAAAATTCATGGGCATCCTGAAAAAGTGTTTTCCAAAAGAGACTAGAATCAAGAACTTTGTGAGTAGTCCATTGGGGACCAAAGTGGCCCCCACGAGTAAGAGTGTGGAAACATCTAAGGACAGACTGAAACTCACTATCAGGAACACAATGCCTAAGGACCAGATCGCTATCTCTGCGCCAAAGGTAGTAGTCATCCCAAATGTACCCACAAGACTCATGTTTTAGACGACTGGCTTGGTTTTTATTGAAATTAGTAGGAATGCAAGATTCTACCAAATAATTTACAATTTCAGCATACCAGGGAATAACATCTTTCACTTTGTACAATTTCTCATCAGGAAACATGTCATTAATGGGAATACAGGGTGATGAGACAATGTATGAGGATGGGAGGATCCTACTGATATGGTCTACCACTACATTCTCTGCTCCTTTTTTATCTCTAATTTCTAGATTGAATTCCTGAAGGAGGAGAATCCAACGAATGAGACATGGTTTGGCTTCCGGTTTCTTTAGGAGATACCAGAGGGCTTCATGGTTTGAGAAAATGATTACTTTGTATTCTAGAAGATATGACCTGAATTTATCCAAGGAAAACACAATGGAAAGAAATTATTTTTCAGTGGTGGTGTAGTTTGCTTGGGCTCGGTCCAAAGTATGCAAAGCATATGTAATGACATGTGGAGATCGATCTACCCTTTGTGATAAGACTGCCGCAACTACATAGTTAGAGGCGTCACACATGAGCTCAAATGGTAAATCCCACTGAGGTGGTTGGATTACTGGGGGTGATGTGAGACTCCATTTTAACTTATTAAAAGCTTCTTCACATTCCTTATCAAAAACAAATTCCTTTTCTTTTTGGAGTAAGTGGGACAGGGGGACTGCAATTTTACTAAAGTCACGAATGAAACGTCAAATCCAGCATGACCTAGGAAAGACCGTACATCACACACATTTTTAGGGAATGGTAGGGAAGAAATGACATTCACTTTCGATTTATCTACTTGGATACTGGCCCCAGAAATGACATGTCCCAAAACTATACCTTGTTGCACCATGAAATGGCATTTCTCATAATTTAATACAAGATTCTTTTCAATACAGCGATGTAGGACAGAACCAAAACTACTTAAACATTCATCAAAAGATGATCCATAAACAGTAAAATCATCCATGAAAACTTCCATGCAATTCTCCAGGTAATCCTAAAAAATACTAACCATACATCGCTGGAAAGTACCCAGATCATTACACAGGCCAAATGGCATCCTACTATAGGCAAATTTTCCAAATTCATTGTTTTCATTTTTAATTACCGTCAGGCCAGTTTTTCTAGGAACTACTTGAACGGGACTGACCCATTGGATGTTATAGATGGGGTAAATGATTCCAGAAGCCAATAATTTTGTTACTTCCTTTTTAAATACTTCTAAGAGGTTTGGGTTCAGTCGACGTTGTGCCTGCCTCACTGGTTTAGCCTCATCAGTTAATAAAATATGATGTGTACAAATTGATGGGATAATATCAGGAATGTCCGCAAGTGTCCATCCCAATGCTTGTTTATACTCCCTCAAAAGTTCAAGCAGTTTCAATTCATGCTCAGGAGGGAGTGAACTAGCAATGATGATTGTCAACTTGTTTCCATTCTCAAGATATGAATATTTTAAATCTTGAGGCAGTTACTTTAGTTCCAATTCTGGTGGATTTTGGATTGATGGGAGTGTGTGTGAAAGTGAGAGGTCACTAATCACATCTAACTGCTCAATGGTATCATCCTCAGATGAGGAATTAGCTTTTACAAGCATAGCAGTATCATCGATGGTCATGTGATCCTCCATGTTCAAGAAATTATCAATTAATAAACATGCATGAAACTTTTCTATAGCACTACAAAAATCAACACCTGATTCATTACCAAGAATTTCAATCAAAGAGGAAAATTCAGAAATGGGATCAGAGGAAACAAATGAAGTGATTTTATGGGAAGGGAGTACATCAATTGAATTTACCAAGAGAGAGGAATGTTCTTATGAGGGGTTCTTCATGACATCAAGGATGTTAAAATGGATTATTTCACCACCAAATTCCATAGATAATGTACCATTATGGACATTAATTATGGCTTTGGAGGTTTTAAAGAAAGGTCTCCCCAATATAATTGGGGCATGTACATTCATCCTATCATCTTCCATTTTTAGCACATAAAAATCAGCAGGAAATATTAAATTTTGAACCCTCACAAGAACATCCTCTAACACACCATAAGGGTGTACCGTACTCCGATTTGGTAGCTGAACAACTATTCCTATGGGCTTTAGTTCGCCGACCTACAAAGAAGAGTATATGGAGTGAGGCATCACATTAATAGAGGCACCCAAATCAAGCATAACATTAGAAAAAGAATACTCCCCTATGGTATATGGAATTGAAAATGTTCCAGGATCATTGAACTTGGTGAGAAGTGATGGTTGTATCAAGGATGAGACATCCCTCCCTAAACATACCTTCTCATCACCACAGAGTCTCCTTCGATGTGTACACATATCCTTTAGAAACTTAGCATAACATGGAATTTACTTCACATCATCAATCAATGGAATGTTAACCTGCACTTTTTTGAAAGTCTCCAAGATTTTTTTATGAAGTTCAGTTTACTTTTGTCTCCTTGGTTGGGTGGATCTTGGGGGAAATGGAAGATGAATGCTTGGGCTTGGTAACTCATCAATAGACACACTCTTTCTTTTGGTAGGACTTCTCTCAAGATAAGGTTCCACCTCATTTGAACCTTTTTCAGTGGTTGGGATGGTGTTTTCCTTAGGAGAGGATGACTCTAATGGAGGGTTCATTTGACTTTTAAGTTGAGTCCACTCCTAAGGGTGATGGCACTAACATTTCCCTTATCCCTAGGGTTGACAAGTTGTTAAGATTGTAGTTTACCAGACCCATGGATTTGGATTTCACCCACTGAGTTAGCTAGTTGGCCTAATTGGGTTTTGAGGTCTTTATGGCTGCTTGGGTGGTTTTTTGGAACTGGAGGTTATTGGTATCCATTTGTTTCATCATATCTTCTAAGCTAGGCTTGAGTTTTGGAGGGGGTTATTGGAAAGGCCTTTGCGGTGGTTAGAAATTTCTGGGTGGTGGTGGTTGATGACTACTTTTCCCTGGTTGGTTCCATGGTTGATGAGGCTGGTTTGAATACCCCCTTACCTATAGGCTTGGTTGTCTTTCCACCCAGGGTTGGATGGATAGTAAGGTTCTTGCCTAATGGGTTGGTTATAGGGGCATCCTAAGAATATTGCCTCACAACTCTCAGAAGTGTCTCTCAATTGGGGGAATTGGTCAGAATAGTGGGTATCAGAAGAGCATATACCACAATGTATGGGAGGAGGAGATTGGGATTTCCCTTGGGAAAGATCAAGTTGTCATAGAAGGGTACTTACCTCTTCAAACATTGTGTCCACCTTCTTCTCGAATTCAGTACTTTTCACCTCATGGACATCTCAAATGGGTACACTGGACCTTAAATTGAATTGTTGAGTGTTCTGTTCCATTGTCTCAATTAGGGTCCTTATAGTGATTGGGGTTTTATCCACTAGTGCAATACCTGCAGCAACGTAAATCTTGTTACGATCTATTGGAATTAAACCTTCATAAAAATATTGTATTAAAATTTGATCGCTTATTTGGTGGTGTGGACAACTTGAACATAATCTTTTAAAGTGTTCCAAATATTCATGAATGGTTTCTCCTTGAGATTTTATTATCCCACATATTTCTTTCCTTATTGTTGTAGTTTGAGAGGCAGGGAAGTACTTTTCAATAAAAAGTCGTTTCATGTCCGCCCAACCTCTAATAGGTGAATTAACATAATACAACCAATCTTTAGCCATGTCATATAATGAAAATGGAAATGACCTAAGTTTTGCTTGTTCTTAATCCACATTATAAGGTTTTAATGTTGAACACAAAGTATGAAATTCTTTTAAATTATTATGTGGATCTTCTCCAGATAGTCCGTGAAATCTTGGTAATAAATGAATTAAACAAGATTTTAGTTCAAAATTGGGTGCCTCGCCTTGTAATTGAATGTAAGTGGGTCGGGTATCAAAATTAGGCGAGGTTAGTTCTTTTAGTGTTATATTATTTTCATCCATTTTATACAAGTTATGTTCAGTTTTAACTTTGGTTTAAGAAGAAGAAGAAGGATCAAGAAGAATTTTAAGATGTGATGTCTCCTCCTTCAAAGTGTTGTCTTGTGTGTCTCGGTTTCGTTGATGTAGGATCCTCTCTGGTTCGGGTTCGAAAGTTTGTAGGTCTCACAGAGTAGAATGCATCATACACAAAACTTACACAATAAATAAATTAGAACACAAAAATAAATGCAAAGGTATAAGATAAAACAAACAAATATTCACAAAAATTACAAAAAATTTATCAAAAACACGCACAAAAAACCAAAGCGCTCCCCGGCAACGGTGCCAAAATTTGACCGCACTGTCATGAAACGTCAAATTGATTATATTTTTAAGGTTGATTTATAGTCTAGGTAATACCCTAGGTTGTCTCTCAAGGAGCGTTGGTAGGTCTAGAGTGTGTATTTTTAATAAAAATGACTAAGAGAGGGGGTGGCTTTAAAACAATTTAATGGAAATGACTTGATTTAAAGAGTTTAATAGTTGATAAATAGTGGTGTTTTAGAATTATGAGATAAAACGGTTAATTGTGAGTTCACTACACACTTTCAAGTTCATCATTCTTGGAGATTAATTTAAGGTTGGAGTAATTCTTTGGTTGAAATCAATTGGAATCCCGATTAATTCCAAAGACATTATTTCTTTGCTTAAAGAACCAAACCTTGACATGGCAATCATATTGTCAAGGTCTAGAACTTATTCATGGAATAAGTGCTTCCAAATCAGATTGAAATCCAAAGAAAGTGGGTAAGGAAAGTATTCTTGTGTTACCCAATCGGAACAACACAAGTCATGCACTCAAAACCTCACACCGATCGGTTAGAAATTAAGATCATCTCATCCGCAGGCATCAAAACAAGCATTCAAATATGAAAGTATGTAAGATAAATGGAAATAAATGTTTTAAAACCCAAATTACTCCAAACCAGTAGCTAATATATGCATTGGAACTCCCTTGACATGTGTGTATCTCCCTCACAATGAACGCCCACTGTTTAGCTCGACATCTAGTGGAGGAGGAAGCTTGGGTGGAACTCTTTCTTTATTGTTGACCCCCCTATGAGGATAGGGGCCTCCAGAACTTCTTGGATAGTTGTAGGACTCCTTTGGGTCTCCCAAATGGAAAAGTGTGGCTCCGGGTTCGAACATGCAAATGAGGTTCCCTTGGTTCCCTTTTATAGCCAAATTGCTAAGTGGTTTTGAGCACCCAGTTTTGGTGATACCAATTGAGTCTCGGTTTTGTGTTGGTATATGGCATTATCTCGACTTGGACAAAAGATAAAAGATTTTTCACGCTATCTTTACTATCCCCATGTAAAATGTGGCGGCCATTGAACATCTATAATTAGAGATATATCCATAAAATCGAACCAAACTCTTGACTTCATGCAGATTCTGTCCCATGGACAGAATGGTTTGAATGGGCCAACAGATGAACGAATTGGCCTTTGGTTATTTGAGATTAATTGTATAACACGATGTTTTGGAGAGGGTCACAAAATTTCATCCCATATACTTTCATGGATTTCTAGCATTGTTCAAAACAGTGGACATGTGTCCTTGGAATCCATGCAATTTTGGCCCATTTTCCTTCTGGATCATCTTCAGGGCCTCCAAATCACCTCCTCCTGCAATCAATTCCTCAAAACAAGTAACAATTCCCATTTTAACATTGATAAAAACAATATTAATGATTCAAATATGAAATTAAATTTGGTATTATTTTTATAATATTTAATACAAAACTAGATTACCACAGTGGTGTAGGGATGAAAATGAAACAGTGAATCGCGGTGCGATCATTCCTATAACTAGATAATTGGATGGTTAGTATAATAATTCCCAAACTTTATTTATACTGAATTTATTAATATATTTATGCATATATATTAACCAAATATCATCATTTTAAGTTTTTTAATAGAATTAGGATAAAATTTTGATAGAAAGGAAAGAAATTAAAAAATGTTTCCTAGATTTATTCTACTTCTTACTATCATGTCTATGTTTCCTATAACAGTTTGTGATGGACGATCCTTTAGTGTTATAAATTGATAAGGTATGAAACTTTCAGATTCTTTTGTTTCATGTTTTTCTAGACTAGATTGAATTTCATTTATTTTATTTTCAAAATCAATTTGAAATGAATCAAGTCTCTTGTTGTCAAAGGAGTCAACGATTTCATTTGTTTGATCTTCCCTTTTTCCAAATGGTTCAGTTTCATCAAACTTCACAAGAACTAATTATTCAACAATCCTTTAATTTTTATTATACACTATATTGGTTTTAGAAATAATAGAGTATCCTAGAAATATTTCTTCACTATCCTTTAGATCAAATTTACCAAGGCTTTCCTTGGTATTCAAGACATACACCTTGCATCCAAATAATTTAAAGTACTTTAATTTAGGATTTATATTATTCCAAAGTTAATAGGGTTTCTTTTTAATAATAATAATTATTAAAACTATATTTATGATATAAAAATATGTTCTTATAGGTTATTCCCAGAAATAAGTAGAAATACTATATTCATTTAACATAGTTCCCACAATTTCTTGAATAGTTCTGTTTGTTCTATCCACAATTCCATTTTTTGAGGTGTTCTTGGTGCATAGAATCTGTGTTTAATACTTAAATTTTGATAAAGATAATTAAATTATTGGTTCTCAAATTCTTCACCATGATCATTTCTTAATGAAATTATTTTAAATTCTTTTTTTTTGATTTTTTACCAAATCTTTCAAAAACAGTGAATATTTCACTTTTTAGTGTTATAAAATAAACCCAAGTAAATCTTGAAATATCATTGAATAAAAAAAACCATATCGTTTTCGATCCAAACTTTATACCCTAGATGGTATAAACAAATCTATATAAAAAAGTTCTAGTGGATTAGATGTTGAAAATTTGTTAATTAATTTACAATTTGATTTGTATTATTTTCTTATTAGGAATATATCACTGATTATATCATTGTTAAATTTAAGACTAGGAAAATTAGAAAATAATTTATTATTAGAAAATTCATATAGAGAAAATATATTATAGTGTCCAAGTATTCTTTTCCAGATCTGTGACTCCTTTGTCTTAGTAAGTGAATAGTTTAATTTTTGTCAACACAAGGAATTTAGGTCCAAAGTATAAACATGTCCAATTCTTGGTGCTCTAAATTTAAGTAGTTTATCAATGAAAATTTCGAAATAATTGTTAGATAAATTAAAAAATATAATAAAAAAAATTGAGAAATACTTATTAGGTTGCGCTTTAAACCTTATAAAAATATAATTTTATTGATTAAAATTGATTTTGAATCTCCATATTATCCAAATATAACTATCTTTTATTTTTCATTATCTCCAAAGGTGACTAGTTCTCCTTCCATTTTTTTCAAAGTATAGAAATTGTAAGATTTCCACTCATATGTACTTATCAGCCACTGTTGATATACTATATTTCATTTTTCTCTGGTGGTATTATTCCTACTAAATCATTTAAACACAAGTTTGTTTTATACCAATATTATCTTAGGCCCAGCTGTGTCGGCAAGAAAAGATATGGGAATCCATATTTTTCTTATTTTAGAAAAATATATATTTTTATTTTAAGACATAATTTTAGAAATTAAAGACTATTATATTCCACTAATCTAAGGATTTCTTAAGTAACATTTGTTAGAATAGGGTCCTTTTAATTCCTAGTAGAAGCTAATATCATTTTTAGAGTTGATTAAAAAAATATTTTTTTTTATAATTTCTATTTTCACCCATGCTTCTTATTCAATATTTTTATCTATTAATGACATTTACACTAAGAATCTCATTTAAATATTTTTATCCTTTAGTTAATATACTAGAAGAACTTCTAAAATATTTTACTTCATCTTGTAATTATTTTATTCAATTTTCATGAACAATACAATTTGATTTAGATGAATTTAATTTTTCAATTAATTCTTCAGGTTCTTTTGGAATTATATCTCTTTCACTTAAAATAATATTATAGATATTTTTAATGACTTATGGTTCTTTAGAAGAGACCATATTTTTATCCAATCATTGATAAGTAGGCATGAAATTTTCTATTAAAGTAACTATCTGAATCAGAAGCAGAAGAATAATATGTTTTTACCTCACTTTATTCCATATCCATAAAGCACATGTTTGCTTTTAGATTTTGAGGAACTTTTTCTAAATCATGTTTAGAAGAGCTGCTAGAGTCTTCAGACATAATCTATGTAACTTTAATCGCTCTTTTCTCTTTATTTTCATGATCATTTTTCTTCTAATTTTTCTTCTCCATATTTCGTTTTTTCTTATTTTAGTTGGTGAAAATTAGGTCTGATATGACCCATGTTCTTGAATTCATAGTATCTTAATTATTTGGATCATTTCTCATCCTTCTTGAAGGATTTTCTGAAGACTCTCTTTTTCTAATATAATTTTCTTATTTTTTTGGCTAAATGGTCCAGTTCCATTTTAGAATTTGATAATTATAAATCTTTTGAGATTTTGGAATTATCTCTTGATTTCTTTTCATACTTTTGATAAGTAACTTTTAGGGCAGTGATTTCTATTTTCACATTTTTATGATCTCCCACTTTATCTTGCATCTCTACTTCATACATCAGCGGTTTTCCAACTAACTATTTCATAGTCAATTTTTTGATTAAAGTTTATTGTCGAATTTCTATAAAAATTACTTTCAATTTTTAAGGGAGCAATAACAGTAATTTTAGTGTTTGATTAGATTGAGGAATTAGATCTCCTAAGGTAGTAATATTGTTAAAAATTTCTATCAACCATCCATTCATTTGTGTGATGCTTTTACAATCATACATTATAAAGGTGTAAAACATTAGTTTTATAGTATCATATCTCATTTTTTTTATATTATTAGTTCCTTAATATGTAATAGTGATTGTATACCACATTTCTCAAGCAGTAGGACAATGTGATACTCAGTTGAATTCATTATATCCAAGTCCACAAAAGAGAATATTCATTGCTTTTGAGTTGATGTCATACTCAACTTCTTTAGAATCATACCATTTTTTTGGTTTCTTAGGTAGTACATAAGGAGTTATGATATTTATATAAACTTTGAAGCCAAGATTCTTTAGATAGATGATCATACATTATATCTTCCATCTATATTTATCACCATTAAGATATAGAGCATGAATCATAGACATAACTTATCTAGGATCATCAATTGAAATATTCTTTGTATAGACCTTATACTTTTAATATTACTAGATATTTATCACAAAAGATCACATTTGATACCAATTGTTAGGTTAGAATAACAAAAAAAGATAAAAAAGAGGGGGGGGGGGGTGAGTTGTGTCTTTTTGATAATTTTGGAAGATTCTGGATTTTAGATTTCCTTATAATTTATACAGATATGAAACATTATCTTCTGTAAGAAATTTGAGCAGTGGATAAATATTAAACAATAACATAACCATTTTTATAGTGGTATGGGGTACAAAGATCCCCTAGTCCACTCCATAAACACTCTCTCTTCTAGTTTGGTGTTTTTTACTAGACAAGGTCCTCTTATCATAAGACCTTAAAAACCCACAACTGAGTATAGCCAGTTGAGACCTTTACAATAATACTAAATAAATACTTATGGTTCTTTTATAGGGAAGTAAATAACCTTAACTTATCCTAATAATATGATAATCCTTAATGATTGAGTCTGAGTAGTCGAAACTATTATAAATCAAAATAGTTTGATTTGATTGTTATGATAGGTTATAGATCACAATTTTTGTAAAAAATTATAGAATGATGATCTTAGTATTTAAATATAGATGTATTCAAGTAAGGATATCTTTAAAGAGATCATTGTTTCAAATGACCTTTAATAATATAAGCAATAAACAAACAACAACATTTATACATTAGTATGAGGATGAAATATATATCTTCAAAGTATAGCCTCTTCAGAGATAATAGTCATTAAATCTTTGGAAAAATTATATTTATATAATATATTCAAAAATGTATAGTCATATGTCCCTCATATTCAAAGAGATAATACTCTTCCCATACATTGAACACACTAATTTTATTCTAGTTGAGAAGATCCATAAATTTCGCTTGAAAGATCAAAATCATTTAAATTTTAATTATTCAAGAGAGTTGTAAAATCCCTTAAATATAGAAACGGTTTACTCCATTGATTAATAGATTTTGAATCAGTCATAATTTTTTTTTGAATTGGTATACCATTAGTTTTTTCCTCAAACATAGGGTTGCTTCCAAACATAGGGTTGATTAATCATAATTTATGATTTCTTAAACATTGGGTTCTATACTAATGTAGGGTTGAAGATCCATACACACTATTCTAGACATAGGGTTACTTCCTTACATTGCGATTGCGTGTATAAGGTATGAAAAGTATTTCTAGAACCCATTAAAACATGTTTAGAATGTTATAATAAATATTCCTTAAAGATCAAAGTCTTGAATATAATTCTAGAATAAAGATTTTAACCAATGTTAATTTCCTAAAATTCATTTATTGTAATTTAATTATTAAAAAAGTAAGGGTATTTTTGGAGAATAAAAATCAATAAGATTTGTAGAGTATTGTTGAGATAATAAATGCCTAATAGTCGTTACTATTTATTTTTAAAAAAATCACCCCATTACTCCATAGTTGTGCATTACTTTCCCTCGGTCCTACTCCTCCGCCACTCACCGCCATTCTACCTCCACTCAATGACACCGACCACCTATACTACACACTAGAAACATCTTGTTTGATCACTTTGAAGGTTATGGATGATCTATACTTCATTTTTGATCCTCTCCACCACCTTAAATAACCTCTAAACCTTCAAAAAAATCCTATGAAATCATATCTTGCTACCTCGAGCTATTTTAAAGGATGGAGAGGAAAGAGGAGGATCCACTTCTCTACTATCTCCACTTCCATATCCACCATATCCACTTCCACATCACCAAAATCCCATTCATACCACTCAATACCCACATAAATAAAGTATCCATGAAGAAGGTTATACCTCAAAAAATTCACTTTCTTGAAGAATCTACTGGTCAACATTTGAAAAATTAAAACTCCTAGTCCTTTGGGTGTTTTAAAATTCAAAAATGTGGGTCTTTAGGGGATAATTTAATATGAGATCCCAAGGGATATCATTTAAGGAGGAGAATGTAGAGGCTTCTCCTTATATTTCTATAAAAGGAGGTAGTACACTACCTCAAAGTGGAGAGTCAACACCCAAGGTTAGAAATCCACCACATAGAGGAGTCTAAAATATACTACCCATTCCCCCTTGTTCTATTTTTCATTTTTCTTCATTTAACTTTTTTTTTGTTTTATTTTATTTTAAATTTAATTTTAAAATTATTAAATAAAAATTCTTGTATTTTTTCTTCTAATTCACCACCCATTGTTCTACTCCTTCTCCTCCTCCTCCTCATCATCATTATTTCTTTTATTTTTTTATTTATTCTTTTTCTTTATTTTAACAATATATTATACGTATTTGTTTTATTTTTATTATTTCTCTATATCTTATTCGATTATTATAATACAATTATTTTATGTGTTTAATTTTCTTATTCAAATCTTTTAATTATTATCTATTTTATTGTATTATCTCTCCCACCCCTTCCTTTTATTTTATTTCCCTTCGTCTTCAACTCTTCTTTTTATCAACCTGCAATCCCTTACCCATGACAATGAGGGGATGACCCGAGGCTTGTCCTAAAGGAGTTGAAGGTGTTATTAATTTTTAATTAAATTTTATTTTATGTTTGTGGTAGATATGAGTAGAATGAATGGGTATTGTGATATTCCCATAGGCCATGAAAATAAAATTTATTTCAATTATTTTTTTTAATATATTTTCCCTCTCTTTATTGTTTATCTCTTCACATGATGTATTTGATCCAATCAGTGTATGAAAAAACATCAGTAGAGATGGTCCCTAGAAGATGTCGCACCCTCGACCATGGTGTACAATTAAAATTGATTATAGGAGGATGTGGAATTTAGATTACTTTAAGAATTTAGTATTTCAAAATTTTTAAATAAAATAATAGTAATCCATCATGGTATTTTTTGATTAGATTATCAAACTAAAATTAAAAAAATAAAGGAGAATAATGACTAAACCCAAAAATAAACCTAGGACTGAGTTCCTTTAACCTAATTTCATTATTTTTTGAATTATATTTGAGTATAATTTTAAATTTTTATATTTATTGTTATTTCATTGTTTTAGAAATTAATCAAAACCCACATGTGTTTTTATTTTTATAGAATAATAAAAACACAAAAAAGAAATAGTTTAGCAGAATTGATTATGTTAAAAACCATGAAGCTCCTCAAGTGATACGACCCTGGTCAGCCACTGTCTTGCACTAGAAAAATATTTTTCTTTTTCCATGTCCCACAATAGGAATGTATTAATGTACATTGAGAAATAACCCTAAAATGGGTGGATTGATTATTAACTTGATCATCACCTAGTTCCTAAAAAAGAGGCCTAACTGCACACCTGGTTTGTAAATCATGGGTTAAATTATTTGTTTATTGATATTATCTTTATGAACCATTATAAAGTATTTAAGAATGATGTTAAAAAATTTGGTTAGAGAACCTAATCAACAAATGACTTTTTATAATCTAGGATTGAACAAAGACAATCATACATCGAATCAAAAGTATCATATTTTAAAAACAAAGGTGTCACAAGGAATAATATTCGGATTGATGTTCTCATATTCATATTTCGAATACAATCATAATTTTTTTTGGTTTTAGTATTTGTTTGAAAAATGAACAAAACGATGAAGCTGAGAAAGGTGTGTATCTATAAACCAGGATGTCTAATAACCAAATAAGGAAGCATATATAGATGGTTAATAATTTTAGTATATGCCTATTATTTTGGAAAATATGAGTTTCATAGTCATAACTATGGTAGTAAGGATTATATAATTATAAAAATTTATTCTTTATATTCTTATCTACTTTAATTAGTGAAGTGATATTTATCAATGACACTTTGGTACGTTCTAAATGTTATTGAGGATTATGTAAAACATATAATGATTATTATTCAATATTTTTAGATTAATGGTTCGATATAAAATACTAAATGGTATCAATATCATTGAGAAATGATTTTGTGGTATGGTTTTATTTTTAGAGATAACTATTGAAGAACACCTATTCGGGGGATTAATAAGTTTTTTGATTAGAATTTTGTTTGATGTCAAGCTAATAAAGGGATGAGTGATTTTAAAAATGATAGTTATATAGTACCAATATCCTTAGGATTGATGATTTTTTTTATAACGTTTATCAAGCTTTTGGAATTATAATATATATTGACAAGTGTGCGACCATATAATCTAATGGTTAATAAAATTTCAAGATTAAAGATAAAGTTAATTTATAGGAGGGATATTTAACTTATTTAAAATTTTAAGGATTCAATTTATTCAAGGGGGAATAATTTATAACTCTGTGATCATAAAAAATGATTAAATTTTAATAAGTAAGTGTGTTTGATATCTTGCACCACACGCAACACCAAAAATAATGAAATCGTGATATATTTCTGTAAAATAAAAATACTAAAGTTTGAATGTTAAAAAATTTCTATTAAATTTGCAGGAATTAATATGACTGTCCATTTTTTAAATATATATATATATATATATAATAAAGGATATTTTTAATATAAAAGAAATTATTTTAGTTTATTGAAAATGAATAATAAGATCATTTATTGTTTAGAAAATTATTTTTATAATTAATAGATTTCTATTTGATAGGTATTTATTTTTAAATAAAATTTTGATTAATGATGATAAAATATATTTTATATAAATAATTTCTTAATATGAATTTAATTTGTAAATAAATGTATATATAAATAACTCTGCTTAATATTCTAATAAAATCTATTTTCCAATAAAAATATTTTATATTGGATCTCACATTTTTTTTTAAAATATTTTTTTTAAATATAGAATTAAATTTTTAATAAATAAACATTTTCTTGGATTCAAAATTATGATATTTTCTTAAGTTTTATTTTTGAATTTTTTTCTAAAAATAATAATTTTTAGGTGAATTGTGAAAAATATCATTTTACAAATTACATATATTTTTTGGAATTATTAGTGTTTAAGTATGAATAAAACATTCATGAAATTTTTTATAAGACTAAAAATATATTTTATTAGTGAATTAATAATTTTAAAAATTTGGGTTTTAATTTACAAATCCATATTTGATATTTTAGAACATAAGTAATATTTTTTCAAAAACTATTTTAATAAATTACACATTTTTATTTTATAATTTATTTTTATAACATTAATAAATTTAATTAAATGTAACATATTTTCAATTTGGAATCAATGTTTCAAAATTATATAAGAATGGCCTTTTTTCTGGGTATAAAAGATAATATTCCTTTGGTAAAAGCAAGTTACCACGGTAAAATCTAAAATGGTAAAAGTCAAGAATCTAAGAGTAAAAGACCTAAAACATGTTTAAAACATGTGTGAGACTGTAGTTTTGAGGACTTTATTAACCTTATAACTTATACCCCCTATTATTTATCATTTTTGAAGCAAATTTATTTTATAGTGACTTCCCATCATTAAAAATATTATGGTATTTAGAAAATTTCCATCCTTTTTAAATTACAAAAGGGGCTCTTCTCTCCTCACATTTCCACATACCACAACCCCATTAGTTCATCCAAATTTTTTCCAAATACTCTCCCCAAAACCCTTATATAACTTAATGAGTTTTTTTACTATATAAAATACCATCCCTCAAAGGCTTGACCCCCTTTTTAAAGGACATAATCCAAGAAGTGTAGTGTAAATTTATAACCTCTCATTTATTTTACTATTTCTTTGTGAGAACTTATTATTCCTAAAAATTAATTTCACCATTATAAAAGGATAAAATTAGTATCATTATCATAATATTATATTATTATAATTATGTTACTATCATTAACCACCCCCTCTTCTCCATAAAGAAAAATAAAAATGTGAATCGTGCAATGTGCAGACTACCGCCTCCACGACGCAATGTGCATTGTTTACCATCACCTCCTTAAAATGATGTTAAAAACTTGAATTTAATAAATAATTATGAAAATTATATAATTTTTATTATTATTTATTAATAAATTATATTATTCCTTTCCCTCATTATATGGAAGAAAAACTCATGAACCACACATATATGTGGACTACTGCAACCATGGAATGATTGATTTCCATTTTTATTTTCATCACTGCCTTGCATGGATGGAAACAAGAATGTGATTAAAGGATAGATATTATTTTTATGATATTATTAGTTTTTTTTTGTAAAATTTTATAACCTATTAATTATATTATCAACAAATTATTATCGTCAATTTAATTAAATTAAATAATAAAACTAAGAGGAAAATTATGCCTTCTTTTTAAGTAATGACATTATATAAATTATATAAGCATTAAAATTCTTTAAAATTATGATATATCACAATAAGAAGAAATAAATAATATTATTATGCTTCGGGTATAATTATATTACCACAAAACCATCTCATAATCATCCATTAATTGTGGTAGGTTCATGTTTGTGTCGATTTAACCGCCTACTTGAAAAATAATTTGAATGTTTACCATGGATGACTATGAGAACTTTATTAATGGTGTAATATAGTATAAATATGTAAATATTGTTCTTTTTTTTTTGTTCTAGTAAGTTTATAGTAATATTTTAACTTATTGATGAATAAATCACCCTTTGTTCCTTAAAGAACACCAAAACATGATCATAACCAGATTTAACCTCCTAGATAATTTCCTAAACTACAATTAAATGATATTATAGATTTATAAACTATATTATAACATATATTACAGTACCTTATATGATCTAATTGTGATATAATTTGGTAAAATAGTACATACCAACACCAATTTTACAAAACTAATTTAAAGCAAAAAAGATTACATACACTCTATATTGGAAATAATTTGAAACTAATTAATATATATAATAATATATATTTGTATAGAATTATAATAAGAAAATATTATAAATGGTTATATATATGAACAAATTTGTTAATTTTCACAAAGGTATTATAAAATAATAACTAATAAGGGGATGAATTGGCCTTATTTAAATAAAATAAATTTAAAGGTTATATCAATGTTTTAAAGGTATATTAATATAGATGAAAAAATAAAAAGAAATGAACATAGTGATTTTTATAGTTTTTCAGATATAAATGATCATACTCCACTCTTCACCCTTCTTATGAGTTGAAAGTGATGGATCCCACTATAATATAATACCACAATGAATTTTTTACTCATAATGTCACAACCTAATCCCAAATCCCTTTTCCTTGGAGGCTTAAACCCAAAAAAATCCTTTCTTTTTCTACCAAGAGCCCCAAACCAAAGAGTCCTAAATTTTTCCATCTTGAGGATTAACATAATGTATAATTTTTTTTGGGAGTCACAATTCTCAATACTACAATTTATTGGGTGGTATAACCCTTTAAAATTATGCACAATGAAAATATGAGAATGAATTAAATACCACAAAACCATATAAAGGCTCTAATTTTTTGGTTGTTTTTGTAGTAAGGAACTCTCTAGGAGTAAATGATCAAATAGTTGATGATTAGTTTATAGTAGTATTTTCTTTAAAATGTGTGAATCACATGTATAGTTTTATAAAATCATTATCCTCAGTGTTATCCACTATTTTTCTGGTAATTCAACAATATATGTACTGAGTTTCAGTATACACAACATATTTCAAAAATGAAGACCATTAAATCATCAAATTTTACAAGTAAAAATTGTGCATGTGAAACCAATGATTTACTTTAGAGTTGTCTATGATTTTTCCTATATAATATTCTACATGTAAATATTTTTAAAATGAAAAAAAATTTCTGTATGATTCTTCCTCAATTACCTATAAAGAATAACAAACTATATATTGGAACTCATATAGACAATTAATATTGTTGAAAATAATAAGTATTAATATAATGGAAAAAATACTTGATAATATTCAACATTGAAACATCATATTTCAGTAGATTTTAATTTGAATATTTCATGTTCTATAATTTCAACGTGAATATCAATACATAAAGATATCAATTAATTTATGATAAAAAATATAAAATATGATCACATGGATTCCAAATAATTAATAAGTAATGTTAGAATAAATAAAACACTAAAAATATTCATAATAAAATTTCATTGAAAATAAATATGAAATAATATGATAAATAGAGAATTTTTCATTGTTTAGAACATTCTATAGAATTATTCACTACCTTTATGTGAAACATGATCATCTTGTAAGTGTAATAATACTTTAACCAAACATATATTACTAAACTTATATTGACTTTGAAGTACCCTACTTACCTTCATGTGAGACATAATATACCCTTATGTGGGGTTTGAAAAGGTGTTGTACCCTTAATTAAGTAATTGAAACAATCTAATAGATTTATGAAAGTTTGTTGGTACACTCATGAAAGTATTATAAACACAAAGGTGGACTTATGAAATTACACAGGTACCCTGAAACAAGATAATACTGAAGGATTTTACCTTTATGTGAGGTACAGTTAGCTTTACATATTCTCAATTACCTTCACACGAGCTTCATGCACCTTTACCTGAGCTCGATTACCTCTAAAAGTAATAAGGAGAACCCTTACACAAGTTTTAAATACCTTTGAATGAGACATAGAGTACCCTTAAAATGGTTTATGTTACCCTTACACAATCTTTAATACTTATGGGTAGCTTTTAAAAAACTATCAAAATTTATGATTTAACTTTATGAAACTATATTCGCACCTTTATACAACTAGTGGAAAGTGTGTTCCCCTTTACACAATAAGCATAATGCAGATGTTTAATCTATGGAATTATACATTTATGCAAATATACCTTGTCACAAGTAATAAAATTTCTTGATTACCTTTACATTACTATGAAAATTAGTCAAATACCTTTACACAACTACAAATAACTATACAAACCCTTATGTAACTTATAGAAAATTAAGGTTACATTTAAATGACTCGAGAAACTCACTCTACTCTTACATAACCTATAGAAACATTGTGTTACCTTTACGCAACACCCAGTAATAGAATTTACACTTATATAACCTATATATACCTAAGGTACCAATATTTAATATTAGAAAAAATAATTAAAGGTCCTAAATGACATATTAATCCTATGATATCTTCATGAAAATTATCGAAGAATTTATAAACAATTAAAACATGAAATATCAAGATAAACTATGGAATAAAAAGTATAACCAAAATTAAGCACCCTTTTAAATAATACATAGAATAAAAAACATAATTAAAAACTTAGTAAAGTTTTTGGAAAGTAAAAATAAGATATTTTTTAATTATCAAAGCATAATTAAATAAATGTGATCCCAGGAGACAATTAAAAATTCTATGCCTTTTTGATAATTACGAAAGTAATTTTAATTTCAAAAATTTCCCACTTTTTAATATTATAAAAATGTAATGTTTTAGTGAAAAAATTATCTCTTTGAAATGGTAATGTTTCAATTCCTCATTTTTAATGCTGTTTTATATTTCCTTGAATTGATACTAAAAAACATTAAATTTAAGCATGCTTGAAAGAAATATCCTATTTTATAAGAATACTTTTCAAGATAATACATGATACAAGGAACCACTGTATAGTGATCATAATTGTAAAATAAGTTTTTTAAAAATAATTAGAAACTCTTCAAAAATAACCTTTTATTAAAACTGAAAGTATAAAAATAATGTAAACATAAAATAGAATTTTTGATAATACTTAAAAGAGTAATATAAAAAAATGTGTACATAATTTAAAAATAGTTAATTGAGAAACTTATTCTACATTACTATAAACTTCATATAAATCTGAAAATTTCAGTATATAAGAATACTCAAACTCACCCTAAATTTAGAGCAGAGAAAAATTTAATTTAAATCTCAATCATACCATGTTCAAAATTTATTTTCCCAAACTTAGTTAAGTATAATAGATTATTAATTATTTCTTTAGGATTTTTTTCTATAGAAATAAATTCCACTTTTATATTTCATTTCTTAACATGATCCCTAATAAAATGATATTTAACATAAGTTTACTTAGTCCTAGAGTATAATAAGGGATTTTTGAAAATGAAAATTGAAGAATTATTATCACATAATATAGAAATATTATCAAAATCAAAATCAAAATTAGAAAGTTTTTTTTTCATTTATAATGATTGGACATAACAAGATACAATTACTATATATTCATATTTCTTAGTTGAAAGAGCATCAGAATTTTGTTTATTTACATCCAAAGAAACTAAAAATTTACTAAGTTAGCGATACATACCTAAAGTGTTTTTTCTATCTATCTTTCATCCACCAAAATCATAATTAAAATATCGTTTCAATTCAAAATTAGTTTTAGTAAAGTTAAATAAACCATGATTCAAAGATACTTTAATATATCTAATAATACTATTAATGCATTTAATCTGTAACACCCAAATCTTCCACAATATGATTCCTTTTAAATAATTCAATAGCTTGTGATACATGAAACATCGAGTTTGAGAACACCCTCCCCTTTCAAACTAGTCGTTTAAAAAGAAGTTATGGATAATATTAACCAAATTATAAAATTGATAAATTTTATTTTTCAAAATAGACTAAATTTTTGAAATGTAATATTAAAATTATCATAGGTTTAAATTTTGGTAATTTTTTAAAATGATTTTTTGGTTGAATAGTGAAAAATACAGCATTGTTTTTAAAAACCAACTATTTCATTTAAATAATTATTCTACAATAAATTGATTTTAAAGTTAAAATAGATAAATAATAAATATATTAATCTAATATAGTTCATTGTAATCATTTTACAATAAAACTATATATAAAAATTGTTTAAACTTTTCAAAGTCTCTTTTATACGCCTTTTAGCCACATCTACAAGATTTTCATTAAATGTAATTTTACCACTATTGTGAATTAAATTTCAAAAAATATAAATATATGGTTGTAATTAGTTTGAAAAAGTCAGTCAAATAAGATCAAAATAATTTTTGGTGAATTGTAACTTTTGGATTTTATTTTCTCTGATTAAAGGTAAATAGGGTAATTAAAGTTAAAATTAATATTATAATATTATAATATTACCCTAAAACTTGTTCTAATTCCATTTTATAATTTTTTAGACCAAAATAAACCTTAGGTATAAATTAAGATCTTTTTAATACACTTATGTTAGATTAAGACATTTGTTATATTTTATTTAAAGAAGAGTTAAAAATATCATATTAAACTTTTAATAACTAAAACATTTTTAATATAGGGCTATAAATAAGTTGAATTATACTAAAAATAGTGATTAGAAATATAAAATTATTATATAAATAATTTTATTTTTTCTATAATTTTAGGAAATAAATAATTAAATTAAATGGTGGTACAATATTGATGTAGAAATTGAATTATTAAAGGAAGAATTAATTATATGATATTTAAAATATTAAAATAAATATAATTTCACTTAATTAATAGTATAAAATAATTTTATAAATAAAAAAGACATGTTATTGAAATATTATAAGTATTGGTTTGAAGTTATCATGTTGTTTTTATATTTTTAAAAAATGAAAATTTTGAATAGTAATTAAATTGACATAAATGATACTTTAAAGTAAATATTAATTAATTAAATTTTATAAAATTCATAAAAATATAAAATTCGGAAAAATAAATATAATAGTGTTAAATATTTCATAAAAGATCCAATTGGGGTTATTTTGGTATTTTATATTAACTATATTAACATAATAGTGTAAAAATACAAGAAGACACGATAAAAGTTAAACTGTTTAACTAAGGGTAAAACCCAAAAGATAAGGTTAATTTCATGACATTAACTTGTATAAAAATAATTTTATGATTTTATTTAGAACCATATTCATCTTTTACTTGAAATAAATATTTTTTAAGATAATTTAAATTGAAAATAAATTTATAATAAATTAATATTTTAAGATACTATAAAAGTGCCCCTCGCCTCTCTTATAAAAGAAAACTTCTACTTCTATTTAATTAACTACTAAAAAACCAATTGGATCATCCAAAACCTTCTCGATTGTTGTAAAAACTTCCCTGAATTCATTATAGAGGCCACACTTTGGTTATAAATCTATCCTAAGGAGTTATTTTCTGGAAACCAAAAGGAGACACCCAAAAAAGTGGTTAATTGTTTTATCACCTCTTTCAAAGTTGTTTTCTTCTTATAGTTCCTCTTTCATTGTTGTTTTCAAATAAAAATAATAAATAAAGTATCATCCATATAATTATATGTGACTATAATCTTGGGACAACCATATTAACCATTTTATCCATCATACAAATAACTATATCACCATCCATGCGTACGTACAACTTACCGACTCCAACCCATGCTCTAATTTATTATTCAATACTAATTTATTTGGATGGGTATAATGATAAGTATAATAATTATAAATAATGAATAAAACATGATAATTATTCTTTATAATCAACATACCATCCAATTCTATACCATTTAACCATTAAGGTAACGATAGTGTCGACCATGCGTACGTACGACCTACCATCTCCATGACGTGATGAGATTCATTCTCCACATAAACCATTAAAGAATGATTATAAAATTTATATAGTGTGTAAAAATAATAATTATGAACTTGTTGTTATTATGGATATGAACAAAATATATCATATGTATAATAAGCATGACTTACATGAAAAAATTGGAATGGTAAAACGAAGTAGTTAACACCCGAACCAAGAGTAATTCTGAAATATTGTTAACAAAATGATATAAGAGGATGATATATGATATCATAAATATTAATATGGTATTTGTGTAATTTAATAACATGTTTTTATCTATTATATGTTAGGCTAACACATCCTGGACTAAAGGAAATAATAAGGTAAGAGTTAATTTCATATTCTCATTATCTGTGATTGTTTATGCGTAAGTATTTACTGGGACCTATTTATCATCCATGTCCATGTTTCTTAAAATGTAGTTCAAAATATTCTATAAAGTTTTTTAAATTCATTTTTACCCATGTTTTACTTTTTACAAAATGTTTTGAAAGGAATCTTTTTGTCTTTTTCGAAATGAGGTACTTTATGACCTTTTTGACAAATTATAGAAAGAATGTTTCTTAACTTATATGGTGAAAGTAGTTATTTTATGACATTATGATACCTTAAATTTTTGAAGATTTACTTACAATATTATAAGTTTATTTTCAAAATAAATGTTTTCTTTTATAATTTCATGGCTTCTAAAGGATTTCAAAGTAAAAAATGGATATTTCCATTAAAGAGTTTTAATGAATTAATTAAATTATTTTCATTTATGTCAACATCATTTGTTAGATTTTATGCTTATTTTATGTTGACTTATTACGATACAATATTCCATATTTTATTGAAGGGATTGTGATATGTTTTGCTGTGTATGTACAATTTTTATACCATTCATGGTTTATTATTAAAATATTAACATTTTTATGCTAGTTTTAAATCAAATGTTTATGTTATGTTTCAACCTTTTAATAATTGGAATGCATTAGACTTAAAAAGTGATGGATGGGGCACACTATATCCCCTCGATGCATCAGTAGGTCTCATGAGACTAACTAATTTCTTGGAACAAGTCCTTGATGGTATGGTAATGGTCTTGGCACGAGGCCTTGATGGTATTGTTATGATGTCCTATATTATGCATTTTCTCATTATGAGATTAGTTATTGATATTTAATGTGATTGTTCTAATATAAGAATATCCATTTAAAAGTTTAAAAAATAATATTTTATTTATTCTTTCCATATTATGCTGAATATTATACATAAAAGTCTTGTGTTTCAATTTTATACCTTGCCTTATAAGTTTATGCTTATTTATAATAGCTTCCGTTATATTGTTTATCCTTTATGAGCATCTGAGCTCACTAATTTATTTTGTTTAATTCTTCCCTAGGATGCGAAGAAGTATATTATGATTGGCATGCAATGATAGTCTAATGGATATGAGATTTTTCTATGGGGATAATATGTTGTTTTTCATTTCAACATGTAATGTAAAAATTATGTTTGTATCTAGTATTTCCAAGGCTACTAAACTGATTGGTCCCTCTTGATTTGATTTTCTTTTGATCATTGCAATTTAATAAAATAAAACACTGGCTCTAACCAACTGGGGTTGGGGCATTATAGTTTTATCAAAGGAAGTTTAGTACAAACCTTGAAAACTAGATTTAGAAAATAACCTGAATTAGTGAAATTTACCCTAATATAGACTTTGAGGATAAGTATATAAGAAAATCCTAAAATTTTAGTAATATTGATATTATGTAGGTGTTATTAGAAAATAAATCCATGTCTGGATACTACAGGTGGATGTGGTTCTGGAACAAATGTGTCTAGTGGTAAAAACTCTGACAATGTGTTCTCAGCTTGACTCAGGGTAATCAGGTACATGACAATGAACCTTACTGCGCACCTAGTTGGACAATCCTAGGATACATTATTTGGATAATTTCAATTTTCTTTATGAACCATTATGAATGATTTATTATTAACTATGTACTCAAATAAACATGTTTTTGAAGATATGTATTAAATTTTAAATTTATGTTAAGTATTTTACTAGTTTTTAATAACGGATTATGGTTCATAACCCAATATAGTGTTTGAAACTGTTTATAAATGTAACATAGTGGAAGAAATGGAAATCATATCAACGCACTTAGTCCCTCTAGGGATTTACCTATTATACAAGATAATGATAGTGGGGCTGGTGGTGGAACTAGTTCTGAATAGCTTATAACCATACTAGGACAACTAACTCAGGTTATGAATAATAAACATACCCATATGGAGCGCCCTCATCCACAATGTGGAGAATAAATGTTAGAAAAATTAATGGGACAACAACACCCAACATTAAATTGGAATATAAATCAATTTTTAGTTGATCAATGGATAAGTTCCTTAGAGAAAATATTTCTTCCTTTGGGGAGTAATAAAAGAAAAAATGTTGTCATGGAAGTTTATCATATCTTAGGAGATGTGGATCAAAGATGGTAAATAATAAAAATATGAATGATGATGAATAAGTAGTAACTATAGAATGGAGGGAGTTTAAATAACTTTTCCTATAAAAATAATTTCCTTATGAACAATGAGATGATATGGAAAGAAGATTTCTGAGTCAGAGGTAAAAAAGTGGATGATAATGTTACAAAGTATGAATCTAACTTCACAAGGTTAGAATGACATGATGTAGACTACATACATAACCCAATAAGTAAGATTGATCGATTATTTTATGGTTTAAAAACATTCCTCTAAAGGGCATTGGTCTCATAATCTTTGTCATCATACGAAGATATAGTCTCATGTGCTATCCAGGAAGAAAACAAATTATCTAAGTCTTATGAATTTACAGGAAATCAAGAAATGAAGAGGGCCGCTGAACACTTTGGGAAATGAAATAAGTTGAAGAAGGGAAATGTTGACTTTCCACCCTTCTGTAATTGTAGGAAGAAACACCTCGATACTTACCTATAGGGGATGGGAGTTTTGGAAAAAGTGTGGAGAAAATGGCCACCAGGATCGTGATTTCAAGAGGAATAATGAAGCTATAAATGTTCAATGATACTATTTTAATGAAATCGAACATTATGAAAATGATTGTCCTAAACCTCAAGAAAACTTACCTTAGAAAATCCCAAGAGAGAAAGGCCAAGTTTTTGCAATCAAAACTACTGAGGTTGAAACTCCTATGACACTATGGAAGGTATTATAATCATCTTCTCAAATTTAGGAAAAGTTTTATTTGATTCTGGATCATCACATTCCTTTATATATTCCCGATTTTCTTTAAAAATTTGAAATTTCCAATCCACTCTAATAAGGGAGTTATCAGTTAAAACCCCTAAGGGAAGTCTCATTGCAACAATGATGTGTCAGGAAGTTCCCATTATGGCATATAAACGTGCATTATATACTAACTTTATTATCATACCTACAGTAAACTTTGATATAATAATCAGTATGGATTGGCTATCAAAATATGATGTGAAAATTTATTGCAAGAATAAGGAAGTTATGATTTGTGAGGATGATGTAGAATCCATTATCATTAGAATCGAAACTTCATCAACTGATTCTTATCAAAATCCACCCCATTAGCTTTAGTGAAAGATATTCTTGGGGGGAAAGAGGAAATAACATCTAGGGATGAAGAAAGAAATATTGAAATTGAGGTTTTACCTTTTGTACAGGAATACATTGATGTTTTTCAAGAATATTTACCTGGACACCCGCCAGAGCGTGAAGTTGTGTTTTCTTTTAATTTAATCATAGATGAAAGACCAACATTCACCCAATTGTTTTTCCACGGGGAGCGACATTTCTTTTTTTAAGAAGAAATATGGATCAATGAAGCTATGCATTAACTATAGATAAATCAAGGCTATTACAATAAAGAACAATTATCCCCTGTCTCATATTGATGATTTATTTGATGAACTTCACAGATATCAATATTTTTTAAAAATTAGTCTTCATTATGGATATTATCAATTTTGTATAAAAAAGAAGATATTCTATTGACAACACTCTGAACAAGTTATGGTCATTAAGAAATTATAGTAATGACATTTGGATTGACTAATGATCCCAATTTTTTCATGAATCTAATGAACATATTGTTCAAGGAATATCTTAATGATTTTTTCATAGTATTTATTGATGATATATTGGTATACTCTAAAAGCTATGAGTACCATGATAACCACTTGCAGATTGTTCTGAATACACTTCAAATAAATGAACTATATTGGAAGTTTAAAAAGTATGAATTATTTATTCATGAAATTTATTTTCTTGGCCATATTTTCTCAAAGGATAGAATATTTATTAATCCTTTAAAGACAAAGGAAATCCATAAATCAACAACAATGATGAGTATAACTGAGGTACATAGTTTTATTGGTTAATCAGGTTACTATCCCCATTTCTTCCATAATTTTGCTCGATTGTCAAACTTGTTAACCAAGTACACATGTAAAGGGGTTTAATTCATTTATACCAAAGAGAGGGAATAATGTTTTGAATAATTGAAGAGAAGAGTGGTCAATGATCCTATCTTGACTCAACCATCTGGGAATGATGAGTTTGTGATTTATAGTGATGCATCAAGGAAAGGACTCAACTGTGTCCTTATGCTGAATGATATGCTTTTTTAATATGAAACAAGGTCATAAAAATTAATGAACAAAATTACCCTACTCATGATTTGGATTTAGTAGCAGTAATATTTGCTCTAAATAATGGAGAAAATATCTCTATAGTGAAATATGTGAGATATATACTGATCATAAGAGTTTGAAATATATTTTCTCACAGAAAGAACTCAATATGAGATAAAGGAGATGACTTGAGCTACTAATGGATTATGATTTCAAAATAAAATTCTACCTAGTAAATGAAAATAAGGAAAAACATTATTTGAGTAAAAAAGATAATGGAGTTTTAAACAAAATGAGAGTTGAAAGGGATCCAATCTTTATGGATTCAGTAAAGATAGATATGGGAATTATCATGGAAGGTGAAACATCACTAATTTTTTCAAATGGTTTCCATAACATATTTACTATAATGGATAAAAAGTTATTAGTCTGATGATAAGGATTTTCAAAATAAAATTAAACCTGTGACTAATGGGAGACTGATTGAATTCATATTTGAAGATGATATTTTTGAAATTTGGGAAGAGGCTTTGAGTTCCTTCTATACATGAGATAAAAAGGGAATTATTGGATGATGTTCATAGCTCCAATTTCTTAATACACCCAGGTGGAACTAAGATGTATAGATATTTTAAGGAACATTTTTTGTGGGACAACATGAAGAGGGATATTGCTGATTATGTGTCAAGATGTTTGGTTTGTCAATAGGTGAAGTTGGGAAGAAAACATCGTAGAAGATTCATGCAACCTCTTATTATAACTATGTGGAAATGGGATGATATTATGATGGACTTTTTCATGGGGATACCAAAGACTCCGAGAAGAAATGATGTGATATGTGTTATTTTTGACAATATTACCAAATTAGTACATTTTATTACTATAAGAGATGATTTACCACTTGAATTCTTAGAAAGACTATATATTAATGAGGTTTTTAGACATTATTGTGTACTCTTATCTATTTTCTCTAACCATGATCTCTATTTTACACCACAATTTTGGAAAATTATTTAGAAGGCCCTAGATACTAAGCTTCATTTAAGCACTGCCTACCAGCTTTAGACTGATGGACAATCAGAAAAGACTATTCAAACCTTTGAAGACATGTTGATATCATACTCTCTTGACTTTAAAGGTATGTGGGATCAGTATTTACCTCTGTTATAATTTTCATATAACAATAGCTTCCATTCAAGTATACAAATGACACTATATGAAGCATTATACGGAAAGAGAAGTCGTACACCAACTTGTTGGGATGATGTTGGTGAAAGAAAACTCATAGGCCTAGAACTTATTAATAAAATTATGGAAAAGGTAAAAACTATTCAGACCCATATTAAAAGAGCTCAAAGTAGGCAAAAATTCTATGCTGATAATCGAAGGAAGGATTTAGAATTTCATGTGGGAGATCAAGTTTTTCTAAATGTATCTCCATGTAAGGGTGTTATTTGATTCTGCAAGAAGTGTAAATTATTTCCTAGGTACATCTAAACTTAGAAATTCTAGAATGAATTGAATCTATGACTTACCTTTTAGCAATGCCTCCAAGTATCCACAATGTTCATGATGTGTTCCTTGTATCAATGTTAAGGAAATACATGCCAGACCCAACACATTTAATCACTTATGAAGCAATAGAACCAGAACCTGATATATCTTATTGTGAAGAGCCTATCAAGATTCTTAATACCATAGAACAAGTGTTGAGAAATCAGATGACTCATCTGGTAAAGGTTCATTGTGGGAACCATAAAATGGAAGAGGTGACATGGGAACCTGAAGAACTTGTGATAATGAACCACCTAAATATTTTTATGAAGTGATATTATAGAAATTTTTAGGATGAAATTATTTAAAGAGTGGAGTAATTTAACAACCTAAGCTTCCATGTTTTTCTTCCTTTCAAATAATTCAATAGCTTGCGCTATACGCAACATTGAGTTCGAGCGCACCATGACCTTTCAAACAGGCCATTTAAAAAGTGGTGATGAATAGTATTAACCAAATTATGAAATTTATATATTTTATTTTTAAAAATATACTTCATTTTTGAATTCATAATATTAAAATTATCTTAGGGTGAAATTTTTATAATTTTCTGAAAAGTTTTAATTTTTGTTGAATAGTGAAAAATACTGCTTTGTTGTTAAAAAATGACTATTTCATTCAAATAGTTATTTTAATGTAAATTTATTTAATAGATAAAATATATGAATAATATATATATTAATACAATATAGTTCATTTGAATCATTTTTCAAAATAATTAGATATAAAAATTTGTTAAACTTTTGAACGTCTCTTTTACCAGCCTTCTAGCCACATCTACTGGATTTGCATTAAATGTACTATTAATGATTCTGTGAATTAAATTTAGAAAAATGGACATACATGGTTTTAATAACTATTAAAAATGTGGTCTAATTTGATCTAAATAAGTTTTTTTAAATAGTGACTTTTTGATTTTTTTATCATGGTTAAAGGTAAATAAGGCAATTAAAGGTCAATTTAATATTATAAAAATATAATATTACCCCAAAAATCTTCCTAATTTCATTGTATAAGTGTTTTTCAACCAAAATCAACCTTAGGTTGAAATTATGATCTTTTTAAGCCACTTTGGTTATATTAATACATTTGTTATATTTTATTTAAAGAAGAGTTAAAAATGTCATATTAAAATTTTAGTAACTAAACCATTTTTAATATAGGGTTATAAAAAAAGGAAAATTAGACTATACATAGTATTTATGAAGATAAAATAATTATATAAATAATGGTATTTTTTTATAATTTTGTGAAATAAACTATTAAATTAAATGGTTTCACAATAATGATGCAGTAATTGTATTGTTAATGGAAGAATCAATTAAATGATATTTAAAATATTAAAATAAATATAATTTTACTTAATTAATGGTATATACTAATTTTATAGATAATAAAGACAATTTATTAAAATATTATAAGTGTTGGTGAAAATTTATGATGATGTTTTTAATATTTTTTAAAAATGAAAATTTTGAATTGTATCAAAATTGACTTAAATGATAATTTAAAATAAATATTATTTAATTAAATGTTATAAAATTCATAAAAATGTCAGGTTAATCAAAATAACTATTATATTTTTAAATATTTCATAAATAATCCAATTGGGGTTCGTTTGGAATTTTATAGTAACTATATTAACCATATAGTGTAAATATACAAGAATACATGGTAAGAGTTAAACTGTAAAACTAAGGGTCATGCCCAAAGGATAAGGTTAGTTTTATAACCTAAACTTGTATAAAAATCATTTTCTTATTGTATTTATACCCGTAATAATCTTATACTTGAAATAAATCACTTTGGATATATTTTAAACTGAAAATCAATTTATAATAAATTAATACTTTAAGATCTTATAAAAATGCCCCTCACCTCTCTTATAAAAGGGAACTTTTCATTCTCTTTAATTCACACATCCAAGGCCATTTGGCTCAGAAAACCCCAAAACAATTATTCTCCTAACTCCCCTAATTTTATCCCAGAGGCAACAATTTGGGTATAAATCCATCCTTAGGAGTCCTTTTGTGCAAACCAAAAGGATACACCCGAAAAAGAGGTAATTGTTTTATCACATCTTTCAAAGTTATTTTCTTCTTCTATATCCTTTTTATATGTTTTTTCCACATAAAAATAATAAATCCAGTGTCATACATATACTAATATGTTATTATAATCTTTTTAAAACCATATTACACATTTTATCTATCATACGAATAACAATATCACCATGCATGTGTACGTACTGCTTTCTGTCTCCACGCCGTGGTATAATTTTTTATTAAACAATAATTCATTTGAATGGGTATAATTATGAGTATATTGGATATAAATAACTAAAATAACATGATTATTATTCTTTATAATTAAAATACCATCCAATTCCATAGCATTTAACCATTAAAGGAACGATACTGTCGCTCATGCGTATGTACAACCAACCGTCTCCACAACGCGATGAGAATCTTTCTCCACATTAACCATTAAAGAATGATTATAAAATTTATATAGTGAGTAAAAATAATAATTATGAACTTCAAGTCATTATGGATATGAATAAAATATATCCTCTGCATAACAAACATGACTTACATGATAAAATAGTAATTAAAACAATGAAGTAGTTAACACCCCAACCAATAGTAATACTAAAATATTTTTCCCCAAAATGATATAAGAGGATAATATATGATATAATAAATATTTATATGGTCATCGTATAATTTAATTAAATATTTTAACCAGTATAAAGGTGGATAACTCACCCTATACTAAAGGGAAGTATAAGGTAAGGGTTTATTTCACAATCTAATTATCCAAGATTGTTTATGCGTAAGTATTTACTAGGACATATTTATTATCCCTATCCATGTTTCTTAAAATTTCATTCAAAATATTATTTAAAATTGTTTAAGGTAATTTTTACCCATGTTTTATTTTTTATGAAATGTTTTGAAATGAATCTTTCCGTCATTTTTCTAAAGAGGTACCTTATAACGTCTTCATAAAATTAAGGGAAGAATGCGTTTTAACTTACACAGTGCAAGAGGATATTTCCTGCCATTATGACACCTTAACATTTTGAAGCTTTCCTTACAAGATTATATGGTTATTTTTAAAATAAATGTTTTATTTTATAATTATGTGGCTTCAAAATGATTTCAAAGTAAAAAAGGGATATTTCCTTCAAAGAGTTTTAATGAATTTATTAAATTATTTTCATCTATGTCAACATCCTTTTTTGGATTTTATGCTTATTTGAGGTTGAATTATTATGATATAATCTTCCATATCATATTGAAGGGTTTATGATACATTTTATTATGTATGTGATATGTTTATACCATTCATGGTTTATGGTAAAAGTATTAATATTTCATATGCTATTTTTAATAGGAATGTTTATGTTATGTTTCATCCTTTTCATAAGAGGAATGCATTATAATTAGTAAGTGATGGGTGGGGCCCGCAATATCCCCTCGATGCATCAGTAGGTATCATAAGACAAACTAGTGTCTTGGAACAATGCCTTGATGGTATGGTAATGGTATTGGAAAGAGGCCTTGATGGTATGGTTTTGAATTCCGATATTATGCATTTCCTCACTATTAGATTATTTATTGACATTCTATGTGGTTATTTGAAGATTAGAATATACATGTGAAAGCTTAAATGGAATTATTTTATTTATTCTTACTATATTATGCAAATATTATGTTTAAAAGTATTGTGTTTCAGTTATATAACTTACATTAAAAGTTTATGCTTATTTATTATAGCTTCAGCTATATTGTTTATCTTTGGTGAGAATTTGATCTGACCTATTTATTATGTTTCATATTTCCATAGGATGTGAATAATTATGTTATGATTGACATGAAATGACAATATAATGGATATTTGAGTTTTAATAATTGATAATATATTGTTTTTCATTTCAATATTTAATGTAAAAGTTATGTTTGTATTTTGTATTTCCAAAGATACTAAACTAATTAGTCCTTCAGGATTTGATTTTCTTGTAATTATGCCAATGTAGTAAAATAATGCACTGTCTCTTGGAAACTAGGGTTGGGGAGTTACATAATGTGACTTTCCTTATGGTCACTTTCAAATTTAAGACACAGGCAATTTGAAAACAATAAATCATTCCTATATGTATTTAGATATAATAAACGTCCAATCATACCTCTGTTGGTTTTCAACATTAATAAATTTTTCATATTTATGTACATATAATTTTTAAGTAGTACTCTTGGTGGTATTTTCCATTTTATAAGAATATAAAAAATATATTAACTAACTATTTAATATAATTTGATTGATTTATAAAATACTATCATTTTTTTGAAATATTTTTAATCCAAGTAAGAACATCTTGTCCCAGATCATGATTGTATCAAATTTAAAAAAAATCAAATTTGAAAATTCATTACAATTATTTTCACATGAATATCCAAAAATTATACCATCAACATAAATTTCTAAAATCATGATATCATTAAAAAATTTCTTAATAAAAAATTAGGATCAACATTTATATTATTAATTATTTTCAAAAGAAAAATATTTAACCTTTCATATCAAGCTCAAGGTTCTTATTTCTAACTATATAAATCATTATAAAATTTAAAAACATAACATGATTATTTTCATTTTCAAAACTAGGGGTCTATCTAACATATTATTATTTATAAATATATCCATTTAGAAAAGTGGTTTTAACATTTTAAATAATTTAAATTATTGAAAATGATCATATGATAATAATATTACAATTACTTCTTATATTGTAATAGGTAAAAACATTATTCAAAATTAATATGTCTATCTTTATAATATCCTTGATCAACTAATATAGATTTATTTTTTACTATATTTCTAGATTTATTAATTTTTTCTCAAAAGATCCATTTTTCCCAATAACATTATAATCATTTTGTGAAACAACTAAAGTAAAAACATTATTTTTAGTAAAATGATTTAATTCATCATGCATACCTAATATCTAACTAGAATCATTTAAATATTCATCAATATTATTATGTAAAAAATAAAAAAATAAAGCATGATTAACCGAAATATTCCTAAAATATTTTATTGTTCAAACACTATATTCAACATTACCAATAACATTATCTATATGATGATCTCTGTGATTATTACAATATATTTCATAAATATGTACAGATTGAGAATAAATATTTCCCCAAATAATATTTGAATAATTAACACGAGGATCTTCTTCTTCAAAATTAAAATCAATAAGTCCATCCTTAATTTTATTTTCAATATCATTAACCCTTTTATTCAAATATTTTCATCAAATATAACAAGAATTGATTCTTCAACAACCATGGTCCTTTTATTATATAATATCTATTAATTTCTATGATTTGAATATCATAAGGGAATGTGTTCATTATATTTTTCATCAAATTTATCTAAAGTGTTATTGGTATTGAGAATACAAAATTTATATTCAAAGACTCTAAAATTTCCAATTTTAGATTTTCTCATATTCTAAAGATGTATTCAAATATTTTACACAAAAATATTTAGGTATATTAAACCAATTTAACACAATCATAGATATTTCTTGAATAGTTATACGCTTCCTTTCTACCTCACTATTTTATTGTGGAGTTCTAGGGAATGAAAAATTGTTAAAATACCCATTTTCCTCACAAAACTAGATATATTATATATTTTTTAATTAAAAAATTTGATAACTTATAATTGTTTTAATTAAGTGTCCTATCACATTTTAAACCAATTTTATAAAAGTAATAAACTTTCATAATGTTTCATATTTGAGTGTGAGAAAATAAACCCATGTGTATCTTGAAAAATCATCAATAATGATAAAATAAAATGTCTTACCACCCAAACAAGAAGGTTTTATAGGAAAGAATACATAATAATGGATAAAATTAATATGGGTTACAGGTTTTTCTTCTTTGATTTACTTTAAAACACTTTTTTGTTGCTTAACTTTCATGTAGGATTCACAAAAAAAGGTGTTTTCCTCTTTACGTTATGGTTACTACATAAAAATTCAGTTCTTGTAAAGCTTATTAATGAACCTAAAATTAGCATTTCTCAACCACCCATGCCACAAAATCTTACCAGATCGTACAAGATTTGAAAATTTTAACTTTTTATTATTCAATTTAGCAAAATTATTTGAATAATTATTATATTTTTTATTTGTAAAAAATAAAATAGATTTATCATTAAATATAATGAATTTATCATTTTTAAAATTGAAAAACATTCCATTATCATGTATTTGTGAAATTATTATTAAACTACATTTCAATCCTTTAATATATAAAACTTTAGAGATAAAAAGAGAACTTGAAATTCTAATCTCAGTAAAGGCTTTTAACTTTCATTTTTAATTATCACAAAAAGTATAATTACAACCATCATATTTATTCAATGATGTAAATATTGATATATTACCAGTAATATGTCTTGATAATCCACTATTCATATAACAAAAATACATTTTAATGCTTCCAAGGCACTTTTACTGACAAAATATTTAGAAAGCATTGGTTCCCATACAAATTTGTGTCTAATGGAATTTTATTATGAATTATTGAGAAAAAATGACTTCAAAAAATGTTTATAGGTAATACAGTTGATTGATATTTAGAGATAAATCATCGGTATATCCAGGATATTATGAAAATCTCAAGGAACACTTATTTTAATAACGATATTTTCCATGAAATCTAAAAAATGTTGTAGAAGATGTAACTCCATTAAAGATTTTAATAAAGAAAGTATTATACATTTTAGCTAAATTATTATCATAAACAAGACCAAATATCTTTTTTTTCTCATTTTATTAGAACACATAATTTCATCAATGTTTTTTCTACATTGAAAAAAAATTGATAGATTTTAATTTAAATTTTAAATTTATTTTCTGATTTGTTTATTATCTTTAATCACATGTTTTAAAATTCTATATTTTAGCTTCATAGAACTTTAACATGAAATAAATTTTATTTTTAATTTTTCATTTTTAGTATGACGAATTTTTATATTTTCTTTAGAAAATTTTATATCTGTATATTTCAAATTTATGACATCTAGGATAAATTTATTTATATTTTCATTTTCCTTACGAAAAATCGTATGTTAAATAATAAGAGTATTATATACACCAGTGAACTTTTCAACTCAATGATATATTCATTAAACCTATTTAAGAAATTACTCTCTAATGGTTTTTTATAATCATATTCCAAATATGAATAACAAGTAGAGTTACATTCCTAATTTGATGAATCCATTGAGCACAAATTTTGCGCATCCATTTTTGAACCAATTTCTCCATCAGAACATGAATCCTAGGTAAAAATCCATCTGATTTCCATTTCCTTCTTTTCATTATTGTATTTCTTCCCCTTGTTTTCCCTATTTAATATTAGAAAATCAATATTGATGTTCCCCATTTTCCTTAACTCATAATAAATTACATAGTATCATTAGAAAAAAATTATTATTCTTATTATACTTAAATTTGTCTTTAGGATAGTATTTCATGATATCCTTGATTATACAATCATTTATTTATTTGATCCCTATATAACACATTAAGTTGCATTCCTACTACTAATTTCAAACTCATAATTAGAAGAGTAAGTGAAAAAATTTAACTTAAAAGTAATTCCCTAATTATTTTTATTATCTTATTCAACAATATTTTTAAGATACAGATCATATTGTAATAATTATCCAATAAACTCATCAAGTGTATATTCTTTAAAGTTCTCACTATCATCTGTAGAAACATTTTTAGCATATGACTTCTTAGAAAGTTCTTTAAGTGCTCTTTCAATGAGAACACATTTTTCAATGGTTTCTCACAGAGAGATCATGCCATTTACAATACTAGTAAATATATGGAACATTTGATTAAAATTTTATTCTTCAATTATTTAAAATTATTGATATTCATATCTCAACATTCCCAACTTGGTTTTAATGATTTAGGTTCACTTTCAGGAGGATTTTAAAGTCTTCCTATTATTTTTAGAGATCAATTCTATGTTTCTTTAAGAATTCTTCCATCCAAGATTTCTAGTATCCATAATCCGTACTATCCAAATGATATGGTCTTTGATATAACCAGCCATCATTTGAACTAGTTCCTACTATCTTAATTAGAACTTTCCCCTTGATGGTTAAGTCATGATATGGTTAGTATAAAAATAAGTTTATATATAGATATTGGGGTCCAAACCTGATACCAATTATTGGTTCTAAAGGGAAGATAAAAAAATAGACAATAGTATGGTGAATTGGTATTTATAAATAAATTAAATTTAAAGGTTATATTCGAGTTTTAAAGTTGTATTGATTGATTAGGAAAAATAAAAATAAATAAACATATTTTTATTATGGTTTTGATCTAAATGGTCCTACTCTAATATTCACCCCTCTCATTAACTGAGAGTGATTGAATCCACAATAATGGAATATAATAATGAATTAATCACACGTTGATTCAAAACCCAAATAAAAAAATTTACCCAGAAAATTAAACCCAGATAGACCTACCTTGGTATTTTGGGAGGTACAACTCGGATAGTCCCCCATTTTCCACTTAGAGGAGAAAAAAATGCCAAAATATTGTTTGGTAGTCACAACCCTCATTCCTAACTCTTAATGTGTAATATGAACCTTTATAATTATTCACAAAGGAAAAATTAGAAGGAATTAAAAATCATCGAAATAGATGTATGCTTTAATGTCTGAGTGTCTAGGATGTATGAAACTCTTCAATAGTAAAGGATAAAACAATTAAATTTCATTTGAGAGTATTAGTTTATCACGAAAGTTTAAAACACTTATATAGTTTTAGAAATTCCCCAACCTCATTATTCTATGTAATATTATTACTTTTATAAACTATATATGTAAAGAGTTTCTCTATTCAAAATATTTTTAAAATTAAATGACCATTGTATGTTTTATTTTCCCAATGATTTTTTTCATGTGAATACAATGATCTAATTTATAGTTATTTAAACTTGTTTATTAGATAATATTCAATGTGTAAATATTTCATAAATGAAAAATAACATCTATATTATTTTTTCACATCATAATTTTAAAAAAACTTAATACCTATATAGTATTTCTCACTGGAACAATTAATACAATAATAAATAATAATTATTGAAATCATTAGAAAAATACGAAAAAATATTCATAATTGACACTTCATATTTCAGCAGATTTGAATAAGAATATTTCAAGTTTAATAATTTTAGCGTGAATATCAATAAAAAAATATATCATTTACTTTATCATAAAGAAATTTAAAATATGTTTTCTTAGATTCAATATAATTAATACGTAATTTTAGAAAAAAAATAAATTACTAATTATATTCATTGTAAACTTGTAGTAATTATAGCTATGAAATAATATGAAAAAATGACATTTTTCCATGTTTAAGACATTCTGTATAATTAGTTTTTTACCCTTATATAAAAAATTCTCATTATATAGGGTTAAAATATTTTATACTTAAATGGATTACTAACCTTATGTAGCCTTTAGATAACCATTATTACCTTTACATGATACTTAGATTACCCTTTTATGGTATTGGAAAAGGATTTGGTACCCTTCTGTAAGTAATGGAGACACTTTGGTACCCTTATGTAAGTGTGATGGTACCCTTTAAAAAGTATTAAAAACACATTGTTACCCTTACATAACTTTAATGGTACCCTTATGAAAGACAAAAATTAAGGATTTTACCATTTTGTGTGGTTTAATTACCTTTAAACATGCTTAGTTTCCTTTACTAGAGATTTAGTTACCTTTACATGAGATTAGTTGTGAAGAAAACCTGACCCAGATACCCTTTTAAACCAGTACCAGAACCAAATCTCCACATAGCCAAAGCACATTCTTGATCCTCATGGGCTACTGACTAGCACCCGAGCATCAAAAAATTACCATAGTTATTGATATCTCTCAACTAGAAGTAACAACATGGAATACATATACATAAGAGAGAAATAGAAGAAGTGAAAAATATATTCCATAAATGAAATAACATTATGAAAATGATACCACTAAAAAATAGTCACATAATCCCATTATACAAGTTCAATCAATAAAGAAAAACTAAAATAGGAAATAGACTATTCCATGTGATAGCAAGGGAAAAATATCACCATCTCACCACCAACTATCCAGAAATAACTGATAAAAAAACTTTACCACTTTAATAAGACTCCATACCTTTCCTTGCATTGAAATAGATAGAAAGGTCTTCACACTGACGGAGGGGTGAAAAGGGTGTGAGTTAATAGGCTTAGTAAGTTCCAATCTTGGTGTTCCATAACAATTCTCTATACAATAATCTAAACAAGATAAAATTTAAAGAAAAAATTCATGATAAATATTTTATTGTTTTTATATAAAAATCATGTAGAAGAATTTAATTTTCCCTTTCACCGCATTAAAAAAACAAGCAAGGTAAAAAAATTTTCAAATAATTTCACATATATCAAATCGTAGAAAAGCATTTATCACATATAATATTAAATCCATGGATGTAAAAGCTAAATTAGTACGAAAAAAATAATAGGTTACATCAAACCAATGATCACTATAGGTCAGGCTAGTAGACTACTCACACCACAATTAATGACTAGTACACAATCAAGTGCTTAGAACAAAGGCCTAAGGAGAGTAAAAACACTTCATGAGTGAATCCCATGAAACTGTTAACATAAATTCCACAGAACATCATGCCTAGGGAAAAAAGGAACACCCCATGAGTACCCGCTGACAACACATAGATTATGGGAATAAGATAAAACTTCCATGTAAATACCCTAGGCTTCCCATGTGAACAATTTTATAAACCATTTAATCAAAAAAATATCTTTGAAAACCATTTCAGAAATCCATTTCACAATGATTTGAAAATACCATTTCCTTTTACCAAAATAAGGGGAAAATGTTTTATCAAAAAACCATTTCCACACACACAAAAATTGATCAATGAACTATTTAATATCATTAATAAAACAATTTATAAAATTAAAACCATGAATTTTATACAATTAAATACTGATATGGAACCCCTAACACAATCTAGGGTCACACATTCTCATAGTTGGATCCACAATCAAGGAATATTGAAAAGAAAACAATGGAGGCCTTAGAATCAATCCCCAAATATTATAATCAATTGAATTTAGTAAAACAATTTGTATAGAAAATAAATCCCAACATTATTTAATGAATTCTTACACCGAACCATAAATTACATAATGGTTAACCCATAGAATATGATCTCACACTGGATTTATATAAAAAAGAATCAACATGAATGATAAGAAGATCTATAAATGAACTCAACCAGTCCTAGATGGATATCCCAAGATCCAAAAAATTACAAGAAATAGGCACATAATATATCCTCTAGGATCTGAAATGCATGTTTTTTTACAGTCTGTATGTGGATGATAAGCTATACTCAACTTGACCTGAGTCTTCATAGCCTCTTAGAGACTTATCTGGAACCATTTAGTAAACATATAATCCCTATTTGAAACAATGTAATAAGGAACACCATTTTACCCTAAAAATATCAGGCACATATAGATTACCCAGATATTTATCTTTTTGTGGTGTCCCTAATCAAAATTAAAATAACTAACTTTTTCAAACGATCAATCCCCACCCCAATAGAATTCATATCTTAGGGTGTTAATGGAAATCCAAAAACAAATCCATGGATACCTCATCCCATTTGAAAACCGAAAGAAGCTAGAGAAAACTAGAAGGATTCAAATTTTTTTCAGTTATCTATTGGCAGGTGTAATAATATGACACATAATCAGTAATGTCCCGATTCATACCCAACCACCATAATTTTAGTCTCATGTCATAATATATATTTGTAGTCCCTAGATGGAAAAAAATGAATAAATATGACAATCAAACAAAACCAAGCTCAAAACTAATGTTATGATGACAAAATGATCCCTAAAATGGAGTATACCATTTGAATAGAGAGACCAACTAGAAATAGTCTCCACACCATATAAGGTTTCTCTATTTTTTTTGAAATGATCATCCTAATACTAACTCTTTAGAATATACTTAAGGAGAGATGATGATAAATTAACATTGGTATGAACCATGCCTATAAAATCCTCCTAGGCATCAAGGTGAAACTGAGCAAAGAGTCCCACAAGGGTCTACTCTTCAATTCCAAAACAGCCTGTGATGGTACTTCCGTGCCAAGAGAATATATAATGACATTCCCATTCCTCAAGGCATAGGTGATATTGAAGTCAAATGTTGAAAGGTATTCCACCCACTTCCTATGTATTAGATTCATGTATTTCTAGGAAAATATGAAGCTCAAACTTTTATGGTTGGAAAATACTACGAACGTTTCCCACAAAATATAGCACCACCAACACATAATCACTTACATTACAAGATAAATATATATATGATGAGTGGGAAAATTCTTCTCATGTGGATAAATATTATGAGATCTATATGCCACCACATAATTATCATAAATAAGCATACAACCCAAACCAATTCCAGAAGTATCATAAAAAAATACATACCCCTTACCAGGCTCAGTTAAGATCAAAACATGATCTGATGTCAAAAGTCAATTCAATTAATCAAAAGAAAATTGAAAATTTTCACCCCATATGAATTTCACCTATTTCTGGTAAGAGTAGTCAATGATGATACCAAATTTTAAATATCCTTTAAGAACAGTGTATAATATCTCACAAGACCAAGGAATATTTGAATCTAAAAGACCTTTCATGGATCCTCCCAAGAAAAAACAGCCATCAACTTCTCAGGATCAACTAATGATCCATGATTAGAAATCACATGTCCCAAGAACTTAACTCCTTGAATTGAAAATTTTCATTTAAAAATCTTTTCATATAGATGGAGATTTTTTAGGATTTCCAAAACCAAAACCAAATGGTGATCTTTCTTTTTCTTAGATTTCAAATAAACCAATATATCATCTATGAACACTATTGAAAAAGTGTCGAGATACTCATGGAATATCTAATTCATCAAATCCATAAACACTAAAGGAGTGTTAGTCATACTAAATATAATCACAATATATTTATAATGGATATACATACTCTTGAAAGATGTATTCAGTATATCATACTCCATAACTATGATCTAATGATAATCCAACTGAATATAAATATTTAAAAACCAGTTTCTCCCCGTAACTGATCAAACAAATCATCCACACAAGGAAAAGAATATTTATTATTAATTTTTAACCAGTTCAATATTTGATAGTCTATACAAAATCAGAGTGAACCATCCACCTTTTTGGAAAAGAGTATAGGGGAACCCAATATGAAACACTTGGGTGAACAAAACATTTCTACATCAGGCCATCCAACTAAATCTTGTGATCTTTCAGAACCATTGTTTCCATATGGTAATAAGGTATTGAAATTGGTTGCATACCTAGAACCAAGTCAATCATAAACTCTACCTCCCTCTCTAGATGAATATAAGATAAATCATGTTGGGGATCGTCACAAAAATTATGAAAAATAGAAATAATTTCAACAATAGAAGAAACATCATTATAATCAATCAATACAATAGATAAAAAAATTATGATCTCTAGGTGGGGAGGTATTTCACAACTAGAAATACGATCCCACTCTCCCTAAAATACTCGTGATCTCCCATCAGTAGTAAGAAACGATACATACTGATGATAACAGTCATCCTCAACATGATGAGTGACAAGCCAGTCCCTCAAATTGACGATTTCAATTAATCCATATCGATAATGATAAAATAACACACTAAATATTCATCAGCTACCAATAGCAAACATGAAGGACCCTAAAACCCTTCCCTTTCCTATTCCCAATAGGAGTTACTAAAGCAATAGTAAATCTCCTGGGTTCCTGTGGAAGATTAAGAATATGAAAAAAACAACTATATATATATGAGTGAGAAGAACTGGTATTAAATAAAGTAATAAATATTGAATATGTAATAAAGATGATACCTATCACTATCACTGAACCCGCATCCACCCCCATAAGAAACTCATCTACTGTGTGAAGGTGATTCTCTCTTGAGGCCTATGTCTTGAGACATGCAGTATTTAAAGCATATAACTAATAAATAGTATGATTTGGAACCAATGATCCTTGGACATATCAAGTTGTTTACATAGTTTGAAATAAATTATAAATATGAACATAACAACTTTAATTGTAACACATATTCATAAGTGCAAGATGGGAATGTGACGTGTGTCTAACCTTTCCACACTAATAGAAATTTAAGGGAACACTGCTAACTGAAACTGAGGGTGAAGAGGATTACTACTATTGAGAATCCTGTAAACCACTCCTATGATGATATTGACACTTCCACATTTTCCTGTACATTCCACTAAAGATACCACTAGGTGTAAGAGAGGGGGGAAAATATATAACATTTCCTCACAAGTTCATCTTTGACATCATTGGCTTGTCTACAATCTCTTAAGAGGTTGAAAACTTTATTATAAATTGATATGTTCTAATATCTAGTTTCAAACCCTATAGAAACTTCTGATATTTCAACTAGTCATTATTTACTACCTCTGTAGAAAAATGAACCATATTAGAAAACTGAATTTTATATACTGACATTGAATGGTATCTTTACTGCAAAGAGGGGAACTCAAGGGAGTCTTACATCATCAGTGAATCTGGATAAAAATTTTGAAATAATATAGTCTTATAAACCTTCTATTACAATTCCACATGAATATCTACTTGCACCATGGAATCCCACCATCACTTTATGAGACCCTCAAGTTTGAAATGTAGACACATCACTTTGATACTCTAAGGTGTTTCCAAGAATATGAAAATATGACCAGTCTTATCTAGCTAGTCCTCTACCTCTTTAGGTTCATTATTACCCTTAGAGGAAGGTGGATTCTCATTTAAGTACTCCCATGATTTATATCTTTCTACTCCATCTCTTAAATGTACCAAAAAAACTGAGTTTTGGATTTATGGTACATTTTTGTTGATAACAGAAACCACCTGTATGATAACCTTGAAAATATTTAGATCTATAAGAGGATTACCTTGAGAAGTATCTACTTAATCCTCTTGAGGAACCCATGGAACACATATTATAGGCATACTACTTCACAAGGAAATAGAAGAAGTAATAACACAACAAAATAATCTCATTATAAACCAAAAAACCTTAAGTAAAAGCCGTGATTAAGGTAAAGAACTCAAAATAGTATACACACATACCAACATCCCATGGAAACTTGAGTCTATTCATAGAAAGGCCTAGATAAGAACTCACCAAAATCGAAATCTCATGTTTTGAATATCCTATCTCCAGTCTACCAAACATCCCATGATATGGACTCTTTAGAAAAAACAACCTATGATACCAAATTATGGTGAACCCTACCCAGATATGCTCTCAAATTAGAACATGACATGAATTTTCACATACTTGAAAATCGTTCCTAATCCCCATGGGATGAAGACTAAAACCTAGGCATAAGAAAACAACCAGAAGGAGTGATTTCCACAAAAATAAAGCAACAACATGGAATACATATATAATATATAGAAATAATGGAAGATAAAAATATGACATAACCAAAAGTATAAAATGAAAATGATACAATTAAAAATCATTCAGGACATCCTATAATACAAGTACAATAATAAAATGAAAACAAAAAAAAGAAAATAACTAGTCCATGTGATAGTGTGGGAAAACTCCCACTATCTTACCACTAGCTAACCAGATACAGCTCACAAAAAAACATTTCTACCTCACAGTGGAACCTTGCCTTTCCCTCCATCATTAAACATACAATGGTCTACACACCATTTAAGGTGTTCATAGGGTATGAGCTAATAGTCTTAGTAGAATACCACTAAATTATTCCATAATAATTATTTGTACTATAATATAAACATTATCAAATTTATAGAAAATAAGGAATGATAAAAAGTTTACATTTTTTACATCAAAAGCATGATTTTTTTTTTAATTTTTCCCATTTTTCATATTTCAAAAATAAGTTAGGTAAAAATAGTCTTAGATAATTTCATATATACCAAATCAATGAAATTCATGTATCACATATCATATCTAATACATGGTAGTATAATATAAAAAAAATACAACAAAATCCTAGGTAATATCATGCTAAGGATCAATATAGTCTAGGGTAGTAGATTACTAATACTATAATCAACGACTAGTGTTCAATAAAATTCTTAGAATACAATACTAAAGAGAAGATAAATACCCTATTAGTGAATCCCCTAAAAATTTCAATATTAATTCCCTAGATGAAAGGGATTAGGTAATAGAGGAACACTCCATTAGTGTACCCCTTGATAACACATGGATGATGTCCCTAAGATAAACCATCCACCTAAGTGCCCAACTATTTCCAAATTATCTATTTTACAAACCATTTCATAAAAAAATTCATCAAAAATTATTTTAGAAATAAATTTATCAATGTTTTTTAAATACCCTTTCCTTTGACCAAAATAAGATAAAATCATATTTTATCAAAAACCCATTTACACACACACACAAATCGATCTATAAATCATGCATCAAAATTTATAAAACTAAATAAATGTAGTTCATTCGACATAGGATAAAAACAAAACGACCTACCTCAAACTAGGATCACACATGCCCATAATGGGGTCCACCAATAAGGAAGAATGGAAAGATAAGAATGAAATCCATAATATCAATCCCCACATCTTAGAATCAATTCAATTTAGAAAAATAGTTAATAAAGAGGATAGATCACAACATTACTCATCAAATTTATATGCCACACCATAACCAACACAAGGGCCAGCTTCTAGGGTAAGATATCATAATAGATATAGAAGTAAACAAAAAATACTCTAAATGAAATATCAATGGATCTATAAAAGCAGTATAATGGAGCTACCATGATCAAAGGAAATGAAGAAAAAGAATGGAATACTCATCCAAAGAAATGAACTGCAACCCCAATGATGATAAATCACCTAAATAAATGACTGAGAAGGAGTGGAGGCCTCCAAAATCACATGGAAGAGATCATAGGTTGAGAGGGAATAAGGACACAAGTGAATCAAAAAAACCACTCATAGGGAACCCTAAAACCAAAACTAACCAGATTTACATAGCATGAAAACTATTTTCAAATCGTGTAATTGATGAAAATAAAGTACACCTAAAACGACCTGCTTTTTATTAAAAATTTGATTTTAACTTTAAAAAACTTATAATTTATATTTACAACATGTGAACTTATCACACCCTACATTAGTTTACAAATTGTTTCCAGTTACTAATACATCATGTTTAATGATTTCATACAACATGTTTTTCCCTTATAGACAACAAAATCCCTGGTTCTAATGAAAAACCCAAAAAATCTCTAGCATTATTTGAATATGGGTAGAAACCTGAAAATCCTTAAACATATTTATACTAGGACACCATTAATTCAAACAAACATGCATCTCCAAAATTTAGGTTAATTTACCCCAAAATAATCTCCATCCTTGGGTGTCCCAAAATGAACCTAAATAAAAAGGGAACCAATAAGAGATAATAGAAATACCTAAAAGAAGGTAATGAGATATGAAAAGTTACATTTATATAAAATAGGGAGTACCCTTATGCTATTTTGGGTTACCTTTATGCAAGCTTCGATGCACATGGTATACCCTTACAAAACTATTTAAATTTATGAGACACCATTATGAAACTATATAAGTACCTTTAAGAAACTAGAAAAGAATATGTGTTACATTTACACAACCACTATAACATGTGGGTTACCTTTATAAAACTATACCTTTATATTATTTTATTATTAAAAAAGAAATAAAATTCATTTATTACCTTTATGTAACTATGAAAATTCCCTAGTCACCTTTATTAAACTCCATAAAACTAGATTTACCTTTATATAACCTCAAGAAACTTAAGGTTACCTATAAATTCCTCCAAAATTCTCACTCTAACCTTATATAACCTATTAAAACTTGATTTTACCATTAGAAACTCTGTAAAATATAACATACCCTTACTTAAACTGTATAAACATAATTTTACGCATACACAACACTATAAAATAATAATTAAAAGACCAAAATGAAATATTTATCCTATGATATCTTTATGAAACGTCTAGAAAACGTTATAAACTATTAAAAATGTAATCTCAAGTTAAATTAATGAATAAAAAGGTATAATCAATATTAACAATACTTTTAAATTATTATATAATAAAAAAATAAAGAAAATACTTATTAATGTTGTGAAAAATGATAACATGAAACTTTATAATTAGCATAAAACTAATTAATTAATTTTGATCTAAGGATCAACATATACTATTATAAAATAAATTATTATGGTATAAGTGTTTTTTATAAGATTCTAGAGTGTCATCAATTAAGAAAATAAACAAAGGGGTTTAGACTCAAATTCCTCTCTTTGAGACATGTTTGGTATTATGAACTTAATTCCATTTATGTGGTGTATATACTACCTATTTGAGATATCATATCATGAATTCTATTTTAATTAGGGTATTTGAGGTTCAATTATAATCTTTCTCTTTAATTGGGGTTTTTTTTGAAATTTTTTATATTTGTAAGGATTTTCTTGGTTTCAATTCTAATTCAATGATAAATAATACAGTTTTTCACCATGTTTTCTTTGTATGGTGTATTCAACACCAGTGAATATAATTTTGTCATACTATTTTTAATTCATGGGATTTACTAGAAAAATATTTTTTTCCTTTTTCAAGTGGGTATTTATTCAATTATTTCCCTAGTAATAAGTATTTTTGGTAACTTGATTTTTATTTAAGGAGTTAAGATTATTCTCTTGAAATTATTTAATATATATTATGAAAATTATGCACTTTTATTATTTAATTTGTATTTTTTCATTAATTTATATGGATATAAATTACTACCATATGAAACCTTTGAATAATATTTTTCACTTATTGAGATATGATTCTTATAAGAAATATTGATTACTCAAGTCTCATTTCCGTGAGTTATATTATTTCGTAATGAACTTATTTTAGAAATTATTGGTTTCTCATACCCTAATATTTAATTTTATTTCAATTTATCTACCACTTTGGGAAAATTATATTTTCTTATAAAATAATTTTTTGTTGCTCTTTTTGAAATGTGAATTTTAAACAAACGTAATTTTCAAGATATTAAGAATGGATTTTAATTTAACATTCATTTGTTTTCACTTCCTCTCTATATTTCTACAAGATAAAAATTTTGTATTCTCATTTGCATTATGTTGAATATTATTTTTGAAACTAAAAAATTTCAAAGAATTTTTTCTTAACCTTTTGAAAAACACTTTTGGAAGTGACCCGTTACATCTTATTTTTCACCAATGTTAAAAATAATTTCTAAAATCTATTTTAAGGTTTCAATTACTTTTCAATTTTCATTTTCAAAATTATTTAACCTAATAAGGTTTATAATTAACTATTTATACTCTATAATATAATTATATTTTTGGGGTATGAACTCATAGTACCAAAAAAGTCTATTTATAATCTCTTATTGGGAGGAATCATTCAAGAATTATTTTGAAATTATATTTTTTATATATGACAACATAGTAATATGTTACTTTTTTCGTACTAGGTATGTGTTATTTTAAAGCTATCCACATTTTTTCTCTAGATGTATTGTGATCATGTTATTTTAGAATTGACTTAGCTATATACTAATTGATCTATACCTTATGAACATCACATTTTACATTATTCAAATTTGACGAGGCTTACCTTGAAAGAATTTTATTCTATTGAAATGGGGTAAAGTATTAGAATTCCAAATATTATTATTATAATATTAATGATTATTTAAAAGTTGACTATATATTTTCCGACCATCCATATTCTTTATCAGGAGTATTTATGACCATGTTATCTATTTTATTAATATGATAAAATTATTGAAATTCTTGTTGATTATTGACTATTAATTCAAGTTTATCATTTCTCCATATTTCATATTATTCCTTATATTGATATTTATTTTTTTATTTAGCCAAAGGTTTCTTATGGAATTGTATAAAATGTCTTTTTGACTATTATGGTGAATACACTGTATTTAATCAAAGTATTATTGGAGCTTGAAATTATATACCCCCTATATGCATTGACATGTCTAATGAGAAAAAACATGTTTGGGTACTTGGTGTATACCTACCCAATTCAACAAGATGTATTGACTACAATATAAATGAAAAATAAATATATTGGAAAACAACCTTGATAGTATGTTTTTGACATCTGAAATTGTGAATTTTATTTATATGAGATCATTATTATTTATATATTTGTTTTCATTTTTTGTGGATATGGAATCCTATCAGTTTTAGTTGATTATGGATTCATGTTGTTATTATATTCTTGCCATAATATTTATGCCATGCTTATTCCGTGATTACCTAATTTTTATGTTTTCCCTTACTGAGTGTTTCAGCTCACCCATTTTTATATTTATATTCCTTGAGTTATGATGAAAAGCTTTACACAAGATATGTTTATAGGGATAACATGTGTGGAAGAATTTTTTAGAGATATTGAATTCATATTATGGATGAATAATTTCTTTATAAATTGAAATAAAATATCCATTAGTTGAGAAAGATATGGGTTTTCTTAGTTTATATTTCTTCCTAATTTTTAAATATCTAATGTAACATATCTATTTTTTCCATATAAATAATCTTTATATATCTAATAATATTTTTATATCTACACACCAATCCTTCATGAGATTATGAGGCCCAGAGAGGCTCAATATTGATATTATATAAATATTAAATATTTTAATATCAAGTGTAATTTTTTTTCTAGAAATAGTGGAATAAATCCTAAAGAAGGACTCATATGAGAAATATGACACCTCTGCTAAGTCAACAATATAGGTTTTACTCTAGGAATGATGTAATATTGATCAATATCAGGTGTTTGTCTTGGGCACCATCATGGGAGAAATAATTAAATAAATTAGATATTTATGTAATTTTTTAATTAGAGATTAATGTTATTATCCCCTATAAATTCATGATTATATCAAACACATAGGTTTGGATGTATAACCCTTATAATTGAGAGAGATGGGTAGATGAGCATTGGTGGATGTTCAAATCATTTATTGATGATCGATATACCACAAGGACACTCATTGACGATGGAGTTAGTTGATATCACTAGTAAAAAAAATTATTTATTTTTTAGTGATCGACCCTAACCTAAGGTAGGAAGTTTTTTAAGTTGATTTCTTCCCATTTTTTTATCCCACATAATACACAAATCAATTATTCTATCAGTTCGATTTGTGGGTTGATCGTGCTATGCGGGTGTGGTTTTTATCTTCCTAGGTTATGAGGAATTGATATTTTATTTTATTACTCTTCATTCATCATTATAATTGAAAAAAATCTAGGATAAACTAAATAATGTTTTATGGTGTATTCCTCTAGCTGTGTATTGTGATTTTCTTCCCCAATATTTGAAGAATTATCATCAATGTTTCTTTGGATACTGATTTGATGATTACCCGATAGGTAATGCTTGCACAATTTATTTTTAGTGCAAGAGATCACTACTATGGGTTCAAATTTGGGATTAATGGAATGGTAGTGATTCTTTATTCTAGAAGTAGAGATGCAAACAGATTTATTTTTATCTGTTCACAGTTTTGGTGTACGATGATGATTTGGTATGACATAGGTGTTTTACTAGTCAGATTTTGCAGCCATAATTCATCCACCAACAATGGAGAGGCTTGATAAAAGAATAATCATTGTTTTCTGAGTGTGATAGATGGAAGGAGTGATGAAAACATTAGTGAAATTGGAATATTCATGAAGTAACCATTGGTTTTTGGAAAATCTGGCATTACACGGTGTGTACCCTGAAGAACACTTGCCGTATGGCATCCCTAGTTGTGGCTCTATGGTTTATGTTTAAAATAAAATATCACATGTCATGTTACATGTGTCACATTCCATGTGACCCAATTCTAGAAGATTGAAATATACTATAGAGGGTACATGGGCACAAACATATCCAAGCACATTGTTATGGGTAGAGTACACATGCATGGACTGATACTCGGACATGGCCAAGTACATGAATATGGGAGAGTACACAAGAATAGGCAGTGTAGGGTGGCACAAGAAAAGAAGAAAAATCATATACATGAGAAGGTATAGTTTGAGAGGTACATTTCATGTACCTCCAATAAATTCTATGTACTTCATCTGAGGAAGTTTTGAGGCCTTCATTTCTTCAATGTAGACCAAGTTTAGTTATGTGTGATTCTTTGGTCCATTCCTATAAGGGCAGTGTGTGTAATCACACCCTGATCATAAGACCGTGATCTTCTATATGAGTTTTTTATTAGATATATTTCAGTGTATCTCTCTATATAACCAGGTTTGGATACTCTATCATTACTTCTTCATCCTATATAGGGTTTATGGTAACATCATGATCACCATGAACGTGAACTTGATCCCCTATTACTGATCCCGTTGGGTTTTTTGAATACTTAGTGGTCCTGGGTGTGATACCTTATATGTGTATTGAGGTCTTAGCGATCTTGTGAGTATTTATTTAGAGAGTCCCAATGAGAAAGACCTATTAGAAGAGCACCATCACTGACAGCGTGGTTTGTGGAGTGGTTTCTACTGAATGAGAGTTACCTTGAATCCTCAAAAAGAATCATGTGGCTAGTAGTATGGTTGATACATTTTGATATTTGGGATCTATTATGAGTATGTATGGATTTTTATTATCATTAAATATTGTATATTGATCGAAATACCTATTTATTGATGGTTTTACTACTATTGATACATTATGTTTGCTGTTTTTAGGGTGTCCTACTGGGTATTTTTATACTCACCCTAATATTGGATCTTTCCACACATGTCATATTTTATATATATAAAATTACATTTGATGTAGTCCTAGGGGGACTTGGAGTAGTAGGGGCATAGCTTGGGCTAAATGGAACAAGGTTCATACCAGTGTTACATTTGAAAACAGTTCCATCCTTAGGATCATGTTGGAATTTATTTCTTGTTTTTGTGGTATTGTATTTGTCCCTATGATTTCAATATATTTTTTATACATTGATTGTAATATAAAGACGTATGCATGAATTTGGTATCTATTTCACTTTAATTAAACCATTTTATAAGCTTATAAATATATGTGTGTGTGAATGGGTATATTATCATATTTCCTCCCATATGCGTGACATGCCTACTTGATACTTTTTTGTTGGCCCCTGGACTATTAGAGTTTGATGTGGGGTTTTCACACTCATCTTACTACATGTCAGGTGGTCCTCAGTGTGCTAGTTCATGATACAATGGTATTAGTGTGGAGTTAGTTCTACATTAGGACCGGAGTTTAGAGTTTTTTCTAGCCGTGAGGTTTGTTTTGGGATTTATGGGAAGAGTGTTAAAGTATTTTGAGTTTATATCTTAGGACAACAACTCCGGTGTTGGTGCATCGACTGACATGTCCACATACTAGGACTCTAATAACCTTCTTGTTGTCTTGGTATCTATGGACACTAGTTTTAGGGAAAACAATGATATATGCATCATATAGGAATGGGTTTTAGTTTTTCTATCCTTCTTGAGTCAGCTCTCATGATATACTCTTTGATCATGGTATATATTTATTTTATTTTAGGATTCCTATATGAATACAACAAACCTGTATTCAACAGTGTGATATTAAGGAAGATCCTTCAAGTCACTATGCTTCAATATTGGGTCTTTTATAAAAGATATTACCTTAGAGTGTTTTTTTAGTTTTTCCACCACGTATCAAACCATAGGATTCATTGATAGTACTAGTTAAGAATGTGTGAAGGATGTGAACACTTCATAAATTTTAGAGGTAATGAACTCACATATTTTAGGGTGATCTATACTCCCAAGCATATGGGGACTAGATAAAGGTAGTTACCCAAGTTTTTCACCTTATGAGGAAACTTATATGTCATACTTTGGTCTGAAAAGAAATATTTTTTAATGGTTCTATTGGGTGATGGTGGATTTTGGTGACTCAGACACATGATGATATGACTATCTCCTAGTCATATTTTGAGAATATATTCTTGGATGAGTTATATTTGGTCATATTTTTATAATTGTGAATTCAGGAGCATCTATAGTCATATCTTGGTAGCATGACCATGGAATAATACTCTGCAATGTTCACTAATCTCTCATGATACTCTATGGACATGGTTTTAGATCAATTTTTCAAATAATGGAACTTTGAGAAGGACCTCTACTGAGATATAATTTATTAAATGATATTTATCTAGATTCCCATCTATATTGGAGTGGTTGAATGTGCCTTAGTGGTGGATAGATTTTTGGTGAGGGAGATGTAGAAAATCAGTGCTAGTTACTGGCATACAAGATATGATACCTTAAAAACTATTAGATGAGGTAAGAGAAAACAATTTGAGTGTGAAATAAAATTTAGGAGGTTATCCCAAGATAGAGGGTCTATGGATCAGGGCTGTTAGGATGGTTTTAGTCATCTTATAGAAAGGTGATGTTTGTCTTATGAGGGATGAGGATATCTCACTCAAAATTTTTCTATCTACGAAGTAGTTAACAGAGAGATGGAAAATGGAATGGCTAGGGATATAAAAATAGAGGTTAAAGGTGTTATTTATGGTTTAAGTCATGGTAGAGGAGCGGGTAGAGCAGTAGGAGGTGGCAGGCGGTTTGAACTACTGCCACCACAACCCCCAGATGCTCTGAACTTGGCTCAAGGAACTAGTGGCAATAGACTAGGGAATCTATCAGAAGTGATTTACTATGACCCATATGATCTATGAATTATTAGTGGTATGATATGTTTCTTGTATACTTTAGTTTTAGTATTGATATACATAGGTGTGATCCACTCTTTTCTTAACAGTTATTTGGTTTGAGACATAAAGATTCCAATTGAGCATTTTCCCAACACTTATTCTTTGAGACTCTAACTAAAGGGGATTAAATGATTACACACTATCGTTGATAATGTGTACTAACTCTATAAGGATATATATTCCTAGATGATCTCTTTATATCATCTATGAGGCTTTACGATCTCATCTTAGGTATAAACTAGTTATCCGTAGTTCTTGCCTATATCGATTGTTTTAGGTGGATGATAAAGTGTATTCATGATAATGGATCAAGGTTTTTCTTTATGGGTGATAAGGAAACCCAAAAAGAGTAATATGATCTCATAATTAGGAGTATATGGATTATTAATCACCAGTTGTATAGTATTTACCTAATGGAAGTGGATTCCCTAGGCTTTCATCTTCATGTGGTGTTGGTAGAGTATGAGGATGTCTTTCCTGAGGATGTGCCAAGCTTACATTACCACTGGTATAATAGTATTACATATATAATTAAACATAGTCAATTAATTAATTTATTTTCCAACATATCATAAGTATCCTGAAAATCTACATGAGCTAATGGTGTAGTTGGAGGACTTAAAGAGGAAGGGTTTTTTAGACCCAATGTTTCCCCCTGTGTAGCCCCATTATTGTTCTTCAAGAAGGATGATGGGGGATTGAAGCTATGTGTGGATTATTGGTACCCAAATTAGGTGAATATGAAGAATATTTATCCACTAAAAAGGATTTATGACCTCTTCTATCAATTGATATGGGAGTGGTGGTTCCTGAAGATTAACCTTTGATTAGGTTATCATCAGCTTTGAACATGAGATGTGATATAATGAAGAAATAATTTCAATGTTTCTATGGTCTATGAATAATTTTTGATGCCTTTAATATTGATGAATTACCTATTAGAGTTCTTGGGAATCATGAACAAGATATTTCAACCTTTTTATACTGATTTGTGGTGGTCTTCATTGATGATATTACGATGTATTCAACATCTGAGGAGGAGCATGAGAGATACTTGAGGATGGTCTTGAATATACTCAGAGAGCACCATATTTATTGGAATCCTCAAAGTGATAGTTCTAGATTCATAAGGTCTATTTTTTGGGACATATCATCTTATTTGATGAAGTGTTAATGGATCCAACAACAGTTGAGGCAGTGTTAGCTTAGGATCCACCCAACAGAGTGATGTAGGTGATGAGCTTCCTTAGGTTGGTAGGATAAAACTAGATACTTGTGTCCAATTTCTCTAGGATATTAGAACCTTTGATTCTATTAAAAAAGGTGATTCCTTTTTAATGGACCAATAGGGTCCCAAAATCTTTTAATTAGTTTTGAAAGAGGTTAAAGAGCTCTCCCATCTTAAGGTTTCTGGAGTTGGGTGTCAAGTACAAAGTGTCCAATGATGACTTAGGTAATTAACTTGGTTTTATTCTAATATAGAGGCAGATATTTTTACTATGTGTCCAAATAGTTGATAGAATATGAGAAGAACTATGTAACCCATAATCTAGAGTTATCTGTGGCAATCTTCAACCTGAAGATGCAAAAACACTAACTTATGGTGAGTGGTTTATCATTTATTCGGACTATAAGAGGCTCAAGTATATCTTCTCTAAGAAGGATATTAACTTTATACAGATGTAATGGTTAAAGTTTTTCCATTATTAGGACTTTTAAATAGTCTCTACTCTAAGGAAGGAGAACCAATCAGCACATTGTCTTAGTAGAAGATCTGGTTCATAGTTGTTAGCTAAGGCATTAGAGCAGTAGCCTTATTGCGGCTTACCATTATGGATGGGGATGGTAAAATTTACCTTCAGTCAATTTTTGTTACCCCACTTCTTATATAGTGTGTTAAGGACAATCAATGTGGAAATATTTACATTGAGACCTTACATGCTCACATATCCACTGGACATGTTCCTAGTTGATTTTATGAAGGTGGGAGAACATCATCCTTTTCAGAGGATGGATGATGGATCTAATGAAAATTCATGATGAGGTAATGATATAGTTTTATACATCTTATTTGGTGGTACATAATAGGGTTTAAAAGATATACCAATACCATTAGTGTTAGTTCTGGTGGCCATGGATGAAGAATTGTATAGGAGAACTTGTCTCTCAATGACTCACCTGTCAGTAAGTGAAGGATGACCATCGGGTTCTAGTGGGTTTAGATCAAACCCATTAGGTTCCAATTTAGAAGTGGTATGGGATTTAAATAGAGATAATGATATGGTTAACACATATTTATGGAGGAAATTATTCAACTTGGGTGATAATAGACTAACTAAACAAGTCATACCACTTTCTAGCTGTACGAGAGAAGAATTCAATAGAAATATTGTGATGCCTTTATGTACAGGAGATATTTTGGCTCCAAATACTTCCTTTGATGATCATTTTAGATCATTATCCTAGCTTCAAATCATGATTATGGATATAATTTTAGGTGGACTTTGGGACTCAGTTTCATTTGAGAAAAAACATTCACCCTAAGACCAATGGCTTGATTGAGAGAACTATTCAAGTTTTGGAGGAAATGAATCAGGCTTGCATGTTTTATTTTGGATCTAGAATGAATGATCACCTACACTTGGTGAAATTTATATAAAAAATGAATACCATCACACCACCAATATCTCACTATTTGAGGCCTTTTCTGGGTGACCATTTAGGTAAAAAATGTTGGAAAAATCCAAATGGGTCGACACTCATGGTCCTAGAGACAGTGAATGCTACATAGTGAAGGTTAAAATCATCTAGGGGTGGATAAAGACTACAAAAATCTTTCAAAAGTATTATTCAAATTGATGAATGAGTCAATTAAATTTCTAGTATGTAAACCATCTACTCCTAAAGTCTATACTCATGGGAATTTCATATATTTTTATAAGTTAAAAATTTATAACTGAGGTTTGTTGTCAGTTTCTAGATACTATGTAGGCTTGTTGATGTACTATGCCACTTAACCATGCCACTGTATTTAGGCCGTGTAGTATAAATATTCCACATGTCTCAATTGAGGTGGTATGTTCATGACACATAACATGTTATCTGCTAAGGTGAGATGAAATTTGAGTATGAATCTACCTCAATTGAGTACTTGGTAGAGATAGAGTATTTACTAGATAAGATCCTTTGTGGGTGAGTGATTCACATAGAAAGTGTCTGGTGGAATCATGGTAATCTTCAGGAGAGCACTTCTGAGTGGGAGACCTAGATGTGAGCTCAGTACCGACACATTTTGAATAGTATTTTTTCTTTTTGAGATGAAATTCCCAAAGGTGGAAAAGAATTTAATGCCTATTTTACCAACTTAATGATTTGAGACATATCTAATAATATTTTTAGATCTAGGTAATGAGATAAAATGACATTTGGAGGCATGAAGAGGCTTGGTATTGATATTATATAAATATCAAATAGATTAACATCATGTGCACAGTTTTTTTCTTAAATAATTCATTAAATCTTGAATAGGGTCTCAAATAAGAAATTTTAGACCACCATTGAGTCCGAAATGTGGGTTTTACAATAGGCGTTACAAAATCCTGAATAAAGTTAGGTTTTTGGCTTAGGAACCATCATGAGAGAAATAATTAAATTAATTACATATTTTTTTTAATTAAATCCTGAAATAATTATCCCCTATAAATACAAACTAATATGAAATTCATAGGGTTATCCGTATAACCCATAGAATTAGGATGAGATCATAGAGGAGAATTGGCGAACATCGAGATCTTGGATCAATAATTAGAATACCTTAAGGATAACCAACAATGATAGATTTAGTGGATATTTCCTAAAAAGATAGTAAACATTCATTACTCAGCTATGATCTATCCTAAGCTAATTTAGGTTTTTTTTATCCTTATTAATTTATTCCATATTAAACATAGATCAATTCTTCATACAGTTTGATTTGTGGGATCGATCATGTTTTGGAAGTTCTGATTTTATCTTCTTGGGTTATGGGGAATTGATATTATATATGATTACTATTCATTCATCATTATAATGGATATGAATCAAGGCCAAACATAATAATATTATAGGTTCATTCCTCTTATTGTGTATTGTGATTGTCTCCCCCATTCTTCACATGATATTAATTGACATTTCTTTGGCTAGGGGCCCAACGATTACCCATTAAGAGATCATTTCACAAATAAATTTCAAAATAATGGATCAATACCATGGGTTTGGATCTGGGATTGATAGCACAATTTCAATTCATGATGATAGTAGTAGAGATGGGATTAAATTGGTTTTTTTAGGTTCATGGTTTTGGAATACGCCAATGTTGTGGTATGATGGTGGTGTTTTCCCAATCCGATTTGGTTGTAAAAATATATCCATCATCAATGGAGAAGCTAATTTAAGGTCCGATGTATGATGGTGGTGTTTTCCCAATCCGATTTGGTTGTAAAAATATATCCATCATCAATGGAGAAGCTAATTTAAGGTCTGATCCATGTTTTATGAGTGTGATTTATAGTGGGGGTGGTGGAGAAATTGAAAGATGCATGAAGGAACCATGTTTTTATTAAGAATAACAAATTACACGACATGTACCCCAAAGAACACACAGCTCCTGGGGTACTTAGTTTTGATGATATGGTTTATTCTTGAAATAAAATATCAAATTCCATGTGACATGTGACACACACCATTTAACATGGTCTTAGAGGATGAATATGTACCTATAGGGAACATGGGAATGAGGACAAATAGGAATACATGCACAAGTAGAGTACATGGGCATGGCCTGATACCTGAACACAGCTAGGTAAATGGATGTGGCCAAGTACACCGTCCTGGGTAGTGTACATGGGAAAAGAAGAGGACCATGGTTACAAAAACAGGTAGGTATGGGATTACATGTTCATTCCATGTACCCTCTATACACACCATAGACTTCCTATGAAGTAGTTTGAATGCCTTATTTTCTTTATTATAGACTAGTTTATTTGAGTATGATTACTTTTTCTATGCCTATGAGGGTATAGTGTAACATTTCATCCTAAGTGTAGGATTTTTATCACCTTTTGGGTTTTTTATTACCTTGAGTTTAGTGTTTTCCCATGTGTGACCAGTGTGGGATCCCCTATAATTAATTCTTCATACTAGGTAGGGTTGTGGAATCGGTGTGACCACTATGAACAGGGTGATAATCATCTATATAGTAGGTTGATCTAGTATGGTTTATGTTGTCCCCAAGTGGTATTGGGTGTGATCCTCTGTCTATGTATTGAGATCTTGGATATCCTATTCATACTTCTTCAGTGAGGCCTAATGACCATAACCCATTAGATGAGATCCATCAATGAAAACATGGCTCATGGAGTGGCTTCCCCCTGATGAACATCACCTTAAAGCCTCAAGTAAAATCTTGAGTCAGGATATATGGTTGAGGGCTCTCAAGACTTGGAGTACATTATGATTACATATGGATTTTTATTATCATTATTTCACATAAATTGATTTCCATACCTATTTATTGATGAGTATAATAACATTGACTCTTTATATTTGGAAGTAATAACTAACTCATAACAATCTTCTTTCATCGAATTAATGCTGAAATGCTTGAAATGTCAAAATCCTATTAATGACCAATTATCAATTTCTCACCCTTTAAATTGTCTCCCAATTTCTCTCAAATATCTCATCCCAAATTGTAATCATCCATCCAATAGATTTTTGAGTATAAATATAATGTGTTTTCTCAAGAAAACATATCTATTTCCATCACCTTTCTCCAATGGGTTCTCACTCTGTAAAAGTGACGAACAATTTCCTTAGCTACTGGAGACGCCCAATAGGGTGATCAAAAACCAAAATTGTGAGGGATTGGTTTATTTATCATTGCTAATAAAAATGTATTAAAACATTGACCTATTGATTTTAGGGGTTTATATGTATGGTATCACATTGATTTATTACCAAAATCATTGTCAAATTTGTTTTCACTTTATTTTATTTATTTCATTATATCATTCATCAATGATTCACATACATGTATAATTTAAATTAAATCATTTCCATGCTAAATCTAATATGATTTTAATGTCATAAATAAGATAAAATTTATCAATTATCAATAAATCAATTTATCACTTTATTCTTTCAAAATCACTCTATTTTGAATTGAAATCTTATTATGCTTTATTATTTTGAAAAGGAAAACTCACCCCCTCTCAAAATTAATTCTGAAAAACAATTGGTATCAAAGGGTTGCTTTGTGTTTTTATAAAAATTTACCTTTTTTTCATTTTTTTTCAAATTTTAATTAATTTAAAAGTATGAAACTTTTATTTTGTCATATAATTCCTATACACATGATCCTTTTTTTAATGGAACTAATTATTCATATAGAATGAATCAGATGCAATATTTTTGTATTATTAGTTACCCTATTCAAAAAAATGGTAATGTAAAAAATATATTCCCACTAAATAATCTGAAGAAAAATAGACTCCTAAAGATGTTAATAACTTTGAAAATAGTATAAAAAGTAGGAAGCCATTACATTATAGTCTTGATCATAATGTTTTTAATCAAGTTTATATATGAATAATGTTTATGAAATATGGAGATTATCTAAAGTCACACATGAAGTAACAAATAAAGTAAAATACAGTAGATTGGATATGTATCCACAAGATTTTTAAAGTTTCTCCATGCATCCTAATGAATCAATTAACAGCATGTTTATGACGTCTACTAACATTTTCAATGGTATAAAGTCCCTCAGTGATGATTTATATATATTTTCATTCATGAATAAAATCCAACGGGTTTTACTTAGTTTATGGGATCCCAAAGTCATAACCATTCAAGAAGCTAAAGAAGTGATGAAAATGGTAGTCCGAGAGCTCATTGGATCCCAGTGGACATATGAAATGATAATTAAGTGGTAATTTAAAAATGATTCTAATGAATTCAAATAAGTAAAGAAAATAATCTTCTTTAAATATATCAATGATGATTCAACCATAGGTGAAGTTTTAGACTTTTCTAAACTGTAAAAGAAAATGAAAAATTTCTCAAGAAGAAATAATCCAACCAATACACGATTTCAAGTCAAAAAGTGGGAACATAAGTAAAATACTATGAGTGTAAAAAGAAAGTTCACATCAAGTTTGAATGCCTCATCTACAAAAATAATCTTAAAGAAATTAAACTAGATAATAAGGAATTCAAAGTCACATTGTGGTGTATAAGTGATGACAACTTGTGTTCTACTTCTTCATCCTCTTCAAGTGACTCAATTAAAAAGTACCTAATAGAAGATGTTGATAATGACATGTTGGTTAGTGCCCCTCTTAATATTTCTTCCTCCTCATATTATTATCCTAAATTTCGTTACTCATGTTCTTCTTCATTCTCCTACATTAACATTAATTATGAAGGCCTAAAATATTATAATGATAAAATAAAAAATGGATGTCATAAAATTTATTCTTTATACACATATCATGTTGAGAAACATAAGTATGAACTTAATAAAAAAGAAAATATTCAATGTGAAAATGATATTCTCTTCAGGCAAAAAGAATAATTATCCATGAAGTTTATAAATCATATGGATGCTGATAAAATTGAATCAATTTTTAAAAAAAATCAAAAGTTATATTTCAAAATTCCACAAAGGAGAAAATAATTTAAAAAAACACTTGGCCACTAAAAAAATTGAATATAATGGGAAAGTCTAATTTCCTAAAGTTATGAAAGTTTTTGATTAAATCCATCAAAAAATAATTTTATTAATGGTTGTTCACATGATCAATTTTTAAACTATTATAAAATAATTGGTGATTTAATTTATTTATTATATTGAAATAATACATGATATAGGTGTAACGACCCAAAATTTTATCAATGAAATTTTCTCTTCTTATAATTATGTCATGTTGTGTAAATTACATACATCACATAGAGAACCTAATAAAAAATAATTCTCACAAATGAAGAATGATACATTAGTTAGAAAATAAAAGTACATTTATTTACATAAAATATATTCATAGCTAATATTTTTTTTATTATAATATAACATAATTTTATGAAACCTTAATTAATTGTTCAAAGTGTCATAAATTCGATTATAATATTAAAATCAGTATTTTTTGAATAAATGACGAGTTTATTTTAAAATTAAATTTCTCATATTTAGAATATTATTTTCATAAAATTGTGTCCATATTTTTTAATATACATTTTGAAGAATGTTTTGGGTGATTTTTTTGGATTTTTCTATTTTTTTTGTATTTTTGGTGAATAGTGAAATACCATAATTTATAGTGTTTAAAAAACACATGAAATACTCTATCAATGATGATGTATCCGTGAGTTAATCACCCATTGAATATAACTATATGGAACCATTTAATGTATTTAGTTTTAGGAATCAACGCTATTTATATTATTGATCCAAAATAATAAATAAAAGAATAAAATAATAAAAAACAGCCCTCTCCCCTTCTAATTACTACCTATCATCACCCATTCTCCCCACAATTCTCAATCCTCTTATATCATCTAAATTATTCCCAATTCCATTTCTAAGATTCTTCCCCTTGTCCTAGAGTTATTGGTCATAACAAAAGACAAAACCCAAGTTCCTTAAGGTGGTTATCAAGGATACAAAATTCAAGTGGTAATATCCTCATTCTTTTCCTATTAAATTATTTATTTCTACCTTATCCACACCTACCATATACAAAACAAAATGATAAATACATTTTTATATGTATAATGGTATTTTATTATGTTAATGTAATATCCATCATCAAATCTCTTCTCTTATCTTTTAATCTTAAAGACGAAATTATCATCCATGATATGTCGATTCACCACCTTCATGGATGACAATCTTTAATTTTTCATTACTTCCTTCAAGGATGATCCTAAAAACATTATACTATCTAAGAAATATTTTAAAATGTATACTATAACTTTATTTATGTTCTGGAACTAGTATATATACATAATACTAAATAATAAAACAAAACAAGTTCATGATAACTGAAAAACCACAAAAATAGTCTAAACATTTAACATTAATGTTTTATCAATCGAACCATCATCATGTCAAAAAAAGAAAGTGATAAATGGAACCATTTAAATTTATGGAAGTGATTTAATTCCATATAATTTCAATTTTGGATAATTATTCCAATTTTACAATAACTCCCATAATTATACTACAGGGAACCGACCATGAAAAAGTGAAACAAATGCTTTCTAGGAAATGAAATTAAATTCTATAACTCATCTAAGTATCCATAAATGAACATAAAAAATAATAATAAATAAAATATATATAATTTTTTGTAAATTAATTAATTAATGGGTTTTATTTTATTATTTATGACATTAAGTGCATGGGCAGAATACATTCGTACATATGGTAAGGGATCTCTTCAAACCAACAAATTACCTTTAGGGTATTCTTTATCTCTCTTTACACCAATGTATTTATTAATTATTCTTATAATAATATTCTTAATTTGATTTATTTGATCCAAAATTATTTTTATAGACAAATTCATCATTATTTTAGGGGAAATAAATATTCTCTAGGGTTACCTTATCAATTCCTCCTGATAAGTAAGCCCGATTAAAGGGAACTTCCCCATTACTTACCCATTATCAATTACACTAGATAAAATATTTTAAGACACCATTATTTTTATAGAATTAATCACTTTATCAAGAAAAACTATCTTAGTTTATTTCTGGTTTTATAAAAATAATTATTCATTTTCCTCTTTAAATACTCTTTAATATTTACCCATAAACTGCACTAAAGTGGCTCATTTCTAATGTTTGTTAAAGACACTTTTTATATGTTTTAATTTAATTTGGTAATAATTTATCATTATCCATGACTATTTTCACTTAATAATGTTTGAGTATGATTTAAATACATTATTTCATAAACACTGTTATGATAGACCCATTGGTTATTTCTAATGACATGATTACGATACCCATTTATTTTCATGGGAAAACCTTATGTTTATTACTTATATTTGATTATTTATGTGGCACACATATTCATGATCATGTTATGATGGGTGCACCTTGATAGTGATTTAATGAATTGGGTAATTTTTAGTCCCATGAGATGTCATGTATGGGATTAGGGAGTAAACCTAATCCAATATGGTACTTTTTCCACCATGTGATTTAGTCTTGGAAGTTGGCCTTGAATCATGTTTATGTCATGTTATTGTTGTTTCGACATTCTAATGTTTCCAAGATCACATGATTCTATGTTATATTTATTATGCTTCCATATGTTTATTGATGTTCTGTGCCTTCTTATTTTATCATGTCATGCCTCCTAACTCATGTGTTATGAATTATTCCAATACAAATTCCCCTATTGGGTTTTTTCGCTCATCCATTTTGTATATGTATTCCCCAGGTTATCCTATGAATATATTAGTGCTCAGAGGAAGTTTTAAACTAATTATATAAGATTAATAAAGTGATTTTTTATTCTAGTTTCATGTTTTTAGTTTTATATACCTAATCTTCTAAATTAAATACACTTTAAGATCCTTGGTTCATATTGATGGATAATTATTCTTAAAATAATGTAATAATATGTTTAAAAGTATATGGTAAATATAATGGGACACCAAAATGAATTCACATTTCGTCTAATTTTTTCAAAAAAAAAACATCATGGAAAACAAATCATGATTCCTAAATTATCATGGACATCGTTAATGGACCCATGTTTTTTTGGTTAGTAAAACCATTAGTAATTATATTTTATAGGAAAAGTGTATTCTAAGAAAAATCCATGAATCACTATGTTACCTAGAAAGTTTTTTCTCAAGAAACATGCATGGGGAGCTCTATAAATTCAACCAAATCAATAAACTAGAAGGAGATCACTTCACTTTTAGAGATAATGATATGAAAAATATAATTGGTGAAGGTACCACAAATTTTTATAAATAAACTCTATTTAGAATTGTTTTATTATTAAAATGTTTGAAAATCATTTACAAAGAATTACTAAATTAGTGGATAAATATTTTAAAATTTCTTTTTAAAATTATTTTTATAATGTTTTTAACTCAAAAGGAAAAATTTTATTTACATCATCTCATTTTCATAATTTTTATAGAGTAAATTAAAAATATATTTCTATCCAAAACATCAAATGCTCGAGTCTACATATTAGTGAGTCATAAATTTTGAATTGATTCCTTTTCCAAAATAGCACACACTCAATTGTAAAAATCTACCACTGTCAACTATTACAAAATATACCCAAAAAAACATTTTATATATGACATGATTTGTGAATCATGCTAATATTTTAAGCAAATAAATCAATTTTATATCTAAAAAAGAATATCCACTTCAAAATATCTTGAATTAACTCATCTATACTTATTTTAACCATCTCATATTGATTGTATAGAATTTAATCCTATATTTTTTCTATTGTTTATGAATTTAAAATTTTGAAATAGGTATATTTATGATCTTAGAAAAGTAAATATTGAAAATCTTTTATAAATTTTTCAAAAAAAGTTAAAAACTAAAAAGGTTTTATAATTATTTAAATTCAATGTGACCATGAAATATAATTTTAAAATAAGTAATTTAATAATTTATATTCTTATAAAGGATGTAATAATTCAATTTCTTCTCCTCCAATACATAAATAAATGGGTTAATATAGAGGAGGAATCGTTAATTAAACTTATCAAACTCTTTTAAATGAATTATATTTAATATAATATTTTGGGGTGAGGACATGAATACTATATGATTTATCATTAATTGTGTTCTAATAAGACATTTTCTTAAGAAGAACCCTTATAAACTTTAAGAAAATAAGAAACACCAATTTAAATTGTTAAAATTTTTTGGTTGAAAATGTTATGTTATAAACACCAAAGAAAATATTTGAAACTTTTATTCTAAATTAGATGATGGTATATTTATTGGGTTCTCCTACTCAAGTAAGGAATATAGATTCTTTATCACCGTGACTAAAATTTTGGTATAATCAATGCGTATTATTTTTGATGAAAATTTCCCAAAATCCATTTCTTAAAATGTTTTTGAAAATGATGTTCTAAATATAACCTTTCAGACTAAGGAAGTTGAAGAAGAGTAAGAGTCTCATTCAATTTTTTTTACTCATAGATTTTAAAAAATCTAAATAACATACCCATAATAATGTCATTGGGTATTTTAAAGTGGACACTCATAGGAGAATATCAATATTAAATGGGGTTAGAAATCATTCCTTTGTCTCTCAACTAGATCCCCAAAAACCAAAAAATATAGTTAATGATAAAAATTGGGTATTTCCATGAAAGAATAAACAAATGAATTCTCTCATAATGATGAATTTAATCTCATTGAAAGAGATAAATATCATCCTATCATAATATCTATGTGGGTTTTTAGGATTAAGTTAGTTGAATTTGGTAATATCACTAAAAATAAAACCCATTTAGTTGCTAAAGGTTATAACCAAAAAGAAGGAATAAAATAGGGCGAAACACTTATACCCATCGCACTGTTAGAATCAATTAAAATATTTTTATATTCACCTATTATATTAATTTAAATCACTTTCAAATTGATGTCATAAGTTCTTTTATAAATGGTTTTATTTCCTAAAATGTTTTCATGGAACAAAATTCTTGTTTTTAAAACCTTCTTTCTTCCATATTATATTTTCAAACTAACTAATTATCTTTATGGTTTAAAAAAATATCCCCATGCTTGGTATTAATCTACTTTAAATTATCTTTTATTAAACACTACTGAAAATCCGGCCTTTAGCGACCGCCATTGGCGGTCGCTAAAGGCCTTTAGCGGCCGCTCAGCGACCGCCATTGGCGGTCGCTGTTGCCTCGTCGCTACAGGCTTTCAGCGACCGCCAATGGCGGTCGCTAGTCTAAAAATTTTTTTTTTTAATTTTTTTTATTGAATTGAATATATATATATATATATAAATATTCATATATATACTATTAAATACAATATTTTAAATATATATATATATATATAATATTTTAAATGTTTTAATATATATGTAATATCAAATAATTGTGCTATAATAATTTAAAAACTTCGATTCAAGAAATAATCTCATTTCAGGTCTTTCGGAGCACGTTTGCTCCGAATTGGACCGCCGCACGCCGTTTTGGTGTTTTATGGCACCGGAAACGCGTTTCAGGCCGCCGCGGTCAAACGGAACCTCCGAATGAGGTGCCGTCTAGCCGACCATTTCACAATTCACGTCCCGGATGTTGTCGTACGGTTTCGTGGCATTCGGAGGTCGTTCGGGTGGTTTTGACCCCCCAACGCGCCATTTCAGCGCGCGCCGCGCTGCTGAAAAGGACACAATCGGACGTTCCGCACGCACCGCACGTCCGATGGACGTGCGGCCTCCTTCTGCATCTCAGGAATAATATTTATATCATTCCCGTCCGGTTTCAGGTCGTTCGGAGCACGTTTGCTCCGAATTGGACCGCCGCACTCCGTTTTGGTGTTTTATGGCGTCGGAAACGCGTTTCCGGCCGCCGCGATCAAACGGCACATCCGAATGAGGTGCCGTCTGGCTGACCATTTCACAATTCACGCCCCGGATGTTTTCGTACGGTTTCGTGGCATTTGGAGGTCGTTCGGGTGGTTTTGACCCCCCAACACGCCATTTCAGCGCGCGCCGCGCTGCTAAAAAGGACACAATCAGACGTGCCACGCGCACCGCATGTCCGCTGGACGTGCTGCCTCCTCCTGCATCTCAAGAATAATATTTCTATCGTTCCCGTGTGGTTTCAGGTCTTTCGAAGCACGTTTGCTCCGAATGGGACCGCCGCACGCCGTTTTGGTGTTTTATGGCGCCGGAAACGCGTTTCCGGCCGCCGCGGTCAAACGGCACCTCCGAATGAGGTGTCGTCTGGCCGAACATTTAAAGATTCACGCCCCGGATATTTTCATACGGTTTCGTGGCATTCGGAGGTCGTTCGGATGGTTTTGACCCCCCAACGCGCCATTTCAGCGCGCGCAGCGCTGCTTAAAAGGACACAATCGGACGTGTCGCGCGCCCCGCACGTCCGATGGATGTACAACCTCCTCCTGCATCTCAGGAATAATATTTCAATCGTTCCCGTGCGGTTTCAGGTCGTTCGGAGCACGTTTGCTCCGAACTGGACCGCCGCACTCCGTTTTGGTGTTTTATGGCGCCATAAACGCGTTTCCGGCCGCCGCGGTCAAATGGCACCTCCGAATGAGGTTCCGTTTGGCCGACCATTTCACAATTCACTCCCCGGATGTTGTCGTACGGTTTCGTGGCATTCGGACGTCGTTCGGGTGGTTTTGACCTCCCAACGCGCCATTTCAGCGCGCGCCGCGCTGCTGAAAAGGACACAATCGGACGTGCCACGCGCACCGCACGTCCGATGGACATGCTTCCTCCTCCTGCATCTCAGGAATAATATTTATATCGTTCCCGTGCGGTTTCAGGTCTTTCGGAGCACGTTTGCTCCGAATGGGACCGCCGCACGCCGTTTTGGTGTTTTATGGCGCCGGAAACGCGTTTCCGGACGCCGCGGTCAAACGACACCTCCGAATGAGGTGTCTTCTGGCCGACCATTTCACAATTCATGCCCCGGATATTTTTGTACGGTTTCGTGGCATTCGGAGGTTGTTCGGGTGGTTTTGACCCCCCAACGCGCCATTTCAGCGCGCGCCGCGCTGCTGAAAAGGACACAATCGGACGTTCCGCGCGCACCGCATGTCCGATGGACGTGCGGCCTCCTCCTGCATCTCAGGAATAATATTTCTATCGTTCCCGTGCGGTTTCAGGTTGTTCGGAGCACGTTTGCTCCGAATAGGACCGCCGCATGCCGTTTTGGTGTTTTAGGGCACCGGAAACGCGTTTCCGGCCGCCGCGGTCAAACAGAACCTCCGAATAAGGTTCCGTCTGGCCGACCATTTCAAAATTCACTCTCCGGATGTTGTCGTACGGTTTCGTGGCATTCGGAGGTCGTTCCGGTGGTTTTGACCCCCCAACGCGCCATTTCAGCGCGCGCCGCGCTGCTGAAAAGGACACAATCGGACGTGCCGCGCGCACCGCACTTCCGCTAGACGTGCTGCCTCCTCCTGTATCTCAGGAATAATATTTTTATCGTTCCCGTGCAGTTTCAGGTCTTTCGGAGCATGTTTGTTCCGAATGGGACCGCCGCACGCCGTTTTGGTGTTTAATGGCGCCCGAAACGCGTTTCCGGCCGCCGCGGTCAAACGGTACCTCCGAATGAGGTTCCGTCTGACCGACCATTTCACAATTCACGCCCCGGATGTTTTCGTACGGTTTCGTGGCATTCAGAGGTCGTTCGGGTGGTTTTGACCCCCCAACGCGCCATTTCAGCGCGCGCCGCGCTGCTGAAAAGGACACAATCGGACGTGCCACGCGCACCGCACATCCGATAAACGTGCCGCCCCCTCATGCATCTCAGGAATAATATTTCTATCGTTCCCATGCGGTTTCAGGTCATTCGGAGCACGTTTGCTCCGAATTGGACCGCCGCACGCCGTTTTGGTGTTTTATGGCGCCAGAAACGCGTTTCCAGCCGCCGCGGTCAAACGGCACCTCCGAATGAGGTGCCGTCTGGCCGACCATTTCACAATTCACACCCCGGATGTTGTCGTACGGTTTTGTGGCATTCGGAGGTCGTTCGGGTGGTTTTGACCCCCCAACGCGGCATTTCAGCGCGCGCCGCGCTGCTGAAAAGAACACAATCGGACGTGCCACGCGCACCGCACGTCCGATGGATGTGCTGCCTCCTCCTGCATCTCAGGAATAATATTTCTATCATTCCCATGCGGTTTCAGGTCTTTCGGAGAACGTTTGCTCCGAATGGGACCGCCGCACGCCGTTTTGGTGTTTTATGGCGCCGGAAACGCGTTTCCTGCCGCCGCGGTCAAACGGCACCTCCGAATGAGGTGTCGTCTGGCTGACCATTTCACAATTCACGCCCGGATATTGTCGTACGGTTTCGTGGCATTCGGAGGTCATTTGGGTGGTTTTGACCCCCCAACGCACCATTTCAGCGCGCGCCGCGCTGCTGAAAAGGACACAATCGGACGTGCCGCGCGCACCGCACGTCTGATGGACGTGCGGCCTCCTCCTGCATCTCAGAAATAATATTTCTATCGTTCCCGTGCGGTTTCAGGTCGTTCGGAGCACGTTTGCTCCGAATAGGACCGCGGCACGCCGTTTTGGTGTTTTAGGGCGCCGGAAACGCGTTTCCGGCTTCCGCGGTCAAACGGCACCTCCGAATGAGGTGCCGTCTGGCCGACCAATTCACAATTCACGTCCCGGATATTGTCGTACGGTTTTGTGGCATTCGGAGGTCGTTCGGGTGGTTTTGACCCCCAACGCGCCATTTCAGCGCGCGCCGCGCTGCTGAAAAGGACACAATCGGACGTGCCGCGCGCACCGCACGTCCGCTGGACGTGCTGCCTCCTCTTGCATCTCAGGAATAATATTTCTATCGTTCTCGTGCGGTTTCAGGTCTTTCGGAGCACGTTTGCTCCGAATGGGACCGCCACACGCCGTTTTGGTGTTTAATGGCGCCCGAAACGTGTTTCCGACCGCCGCGGTCAATCGGCACCTCCGAATGAGGTGCCGTCTGGCCGACCATTTTACAATTAACGCCCCGGATGTTGTCGTAGGGTTTCGTGGCATTCGGAGGTCATTCAGGTGGTTTTGACCCCCCAACGCGCCATTTCAGTGCGCTCCGCGCTGCTGAAAAGAACACAATCGGACGTGTCGCGCGCACCGCACGTCCGATGGACGTGCGGCCTCCTACTTCATCTCAGGAATAATATTTCTATCGTTCTCGTGCGGTTTCAAGTCGTTCGGAGCACGTTTGCTCTAAATTGGACCGCCGCACGCCGTTTTGGTGTTTTATGGCATCGGAAACGCGTTTCCGGCCGCCGCGGTCACACGGAACCTCCGAATGAGGTGCCGTCTGGCCGACCATTTCACAATTCACGCCCTGGATATTGTCGTACGGTTTCGTGGCATTCGGAGGTCGTTCGGGTGGTTTTGACCCCCCAACGCGCCATTTCAGCGCGCGCCGCGCTGCTGAAAAGAACACAATCGGACGTGCCGCGCGCACCGCACATCCGCTGGACGTGCTGCCTCCTCCTGCATCTTAGGAATAATATTTCTATCGTTCCCGTGCGGTTCCAGGTCTTTCGGAGCACGTTTGCTCCGAATGGGACCGTCGTACGCCGTTTTGGTGTTTTATGGCGCCGAAAACGCGTTTCCGGCCGCCGCGGTCAAACGGCACCTCCGAATGAGGTTCCGTCTGGCCGAACATTTCACAATTCACACCCCAGATGTTGTCGTACGGTTTCGTGGCATTCGAAGGTCGTTCGGGTGGTTTTGACCCCCCAACGCGTCATTTCAGCGCGCGTCGCGCTGCTGAAAAGGACACAATCGGACGTGCCACACGCACCGCACATCCGCTGGACGTGCTGCCTCCTCCTAAATCTCAGAAATAATATTTCTATCGTTCCCGTGCGGTTTCAGGTCTTTTGGAGCATGTTTGCTCCGAATGGGACCGCCACACGCCGTTTTGGTGTTTTATGGCGCCGGAAACGCGTTTCCAGCCGCCGCGGTCAAACGGAACCTCCGAATGAGGTGTCATCTGGCCGACCATTTCACAATTCACGCCCCGGATATTGTCGTACGGTTTCGTGGCATTCGGAGGTCGTTCGGGTGGTTTTGACCCCCCAACGCGCCATTTCAGCGCGCGTCGCGCTGCTGAAAAGGACACAATCGGACGTGCCTCGCGCACCGCACGTCCGATGGACGTGCGGCCTCCTCCTGCATCTCAGGAATAATATTTCTATCGTTCCCGTGTGGTTTCAGGTCGTTCGGAGCACGTTTGCTCCGAATAGGACCGCCGCACGCCGTTTTGGTGTTTTAGGGCGCCAGAAACGCGTTTCCGACCGGCACGGTCAAACGGAACCTCCGAATGAGGTGCCCTCTGGCCGACCATTTCACAATTCACGCCCCGGATGTTTTCGTACGGTTTTGTGGCATTCGGAGGTCGTTCGGGTGGTTTTGACCCCCCAACGCGTCATTTCAGCGCGCGCCGCGCTGCTGAAAAGGACACAATCGGACGTGCCGCGCGCACCGCACGTCCGCTAGACGTGCTGCCTCCTCCTGCATCTCAGGAATAATATTTCTATCGTTCCCGTGCGGTTTCAGGTCTTTCGGAGCATGTTTGTTCCGAATGGGACCGCCGCACGCCGTTTTGGTGTTTAATGATGCCCGAAACGCGTTTCCGGCCGCCGCGGTCAAACGGCACCTCCGAATGAGGTTCCGTCTGGCCGAACATTTCACAATTCATGCCCCGGATGTTGTCGTACGGTTTCGTGGCATTCGGAGGTCGTTCGGGTGGTTTTGACCCACCAACGTGCCATTTCAGCGCGCGCCGCGCTGCTGAAAAGGACACAATCGGATGTGCCGCGCGTACCGCACGTCCGATGGACGTGCGGCCTCCTCCTGCATCTCAGGAATAATATTTCTATCGTTCCCGTGCGGTTTCAGGTCGTTCGGAGCACGTTTGCTCCGAATTGGACCGCCGCACGCCGTTTTGGTGTTTAATGGCGCCGGAAACGCATTTCCGGCCACCGCGGTCACACGGCACCTCCGAATGAGGTGCCGTCTGGCCGACCATTTCACAATTGACGCCCCGGATGTTGTCGTACGGTTTCGTGGCATTCGGAGGTCGTTCGGGTGGTTTTGACCCCCCAACGCGCCATTTCAGCGCGCGCCGCGCTGCTGAAAAGGACACAATCGGACGTGTCACGTGCACCGCACGTCCGATGGACATGCTGCCTCCTCCTGCATCTTTGGAATAATATTTCTATTGTTCCCGTGCGGTTTCAGGTCTTTCGGAGCACGTTTGCTCCGAATGGGACCGCCGCATGCCGTTTTGGTGTTTAATGGCGCCCGAAACGCGTTTCCGGCCACCACGGTCACACGGCACCTCCGAATGAGGTGCCGTCTAGCCGACCATTTCACAATTCACGCCTCTGATGTTGTCGTACGGTTTCGTGGCATTCGGAGGTCGTTCGGGTGGTTTTGACCCCCCAACGCGCCATTTCAGCGCGCGTCGCGCTGCTGAAAAGGACACAATCGGACGTGCGGCCTCATCCTGCATCTCAGGAATAATATTTCTATCGTTTCCGTGCGGTTTCAGGTCGTTCAGAATACGTTTGCTCCGAATTGGACCGCCGCACGCCGTTTTGGTGTTTAATGGCGCCGGAAACGTGTTTCCGGCCGCCACGGTCACACGGCACCTCCGAATGAGGTTCCGTCTGTCCGACCATTTCACAATTCACGCCCCGGATATTGTCGTACGGTTTCGTGGCATTCGGAGGTCGTTCGGGTGGTTTTGACCCCCCAACGCGCCATTTCAGCGCGCGCTGCGCTGCTGAAAAGGACACAATCGGACGTGCCGCACGCACCGCACGTCCGCTGGACGTGCGGCCTCCTCCTGCATCTCAGGAATAATATTTCTATCGTTCCCGTGTGGTTTCAGGTCTTTCGGAGCACGTTCGCTCCGAATGGGACCGCCGCACACCATTTTGGTGTTTTATGGCGCCGGAAACGCGTTTCCGGCCGCCGCGGTCAAACGGAACCTCCTAATGAGGTGCTGTCTAGCCGACCATTTCACAATTCACGCCCTGGATATTGTCGTACGGTTTCTTGGCATTCGGAGGTCGTTCGGGTGGTTTTGACCCCCCAACGCGCCATTTCAGCGCGCGCCGCGCTCCTGAAAAGGACACAATCGGACGTTCCGCGCGCACCGCACGTCCGATGGACGTGCGGCCTCCTCCTGCATCTTAGGAATAATATTTCTATCGTTCCCGTGCGGTTTCAGGTCGTTCGGAGCACGTTTTCTCCGAATTGGACCGCCGCACGCCATTTTGGTGTTTAATGGCGCCGGAAACGCGTTTCCAGCTGCCGCGGTCACACGGCACCTTCGAATGACGTGCCGTCTGGCCGAACATTTCACAATTCACGCCCCGGATGTTGTCGTACAGTTTCGTGGCATTCGGAGGTTGTTCGGGTGGTTTTGACACCCCAACGCGCCATTTCAGCGCGCGCCGCGCTGCTGAAAAGGACACAATCGGACGTGCCACGCGCACCGCACGTCTGCTGGACGTGCTACCTCCTCCTGCATCTCAGTAATAATATTTCTATCGTTTCCGTGCGGTTTCAGGTCTTTCGGAGCACGTTTGCTCCGAATGGGACCGCTGCACGCTGTTTTGGTGTTTAATGGCGCCCGAAACGCGTTTCCGGCCGCCGCGGTCACACGGCACCTCCGAATGAGGTGCCGTCTAGCCGAACATTTCTCACTTCACGCCCCGGATGTTTTCGTACAGTTTTGTGGCATTCGGAGGTCGTTCGGGTGGTTTTGATCCTCCAACGCGCCATTTCAGCGCGCGCCGCGTTGCTGAAAAGGACACAATCGGACGTGCCACGCGCACCGCACGTCCGATGGACGTGCGGCCTCCTCCTGCATCTCAGGAATAATATTTCTATCGTTTCCGTGTGGTTTCAGGTCTTTCGGAGCACGTTTGCTCCGAATGGGACCGCCGCACGCCGTTTTGGTGTTTTATGGCGCCAGAAACGCGTTTCCGGCCGCCGCGGTCAAACGGAACCTCCGAATGAGGTTCCGTCTACCCTACCATTTCAAAATTCACGCCCCGGATGTTGTCGTACGGTTTCGTGGCATTCAGAGGTCGTTCGGGTTGTTTTGACCCCCCAACGTGCCATTTCAGCGCGCGCCCGCGCTGCTGAAAAGGACACAATCGGACGTGCCGCGCGCACCGCACGTCCGATGGACGTGCGACCTCCTCCTGCATCTCAGGAATAAAATTTCTATCGTTCCCGTGCGGTTTCAGGTCGTTTGGAGCACGTTTGCTCCGAATTGGACCGCCACACGCCGTTTTGGTTTTAATGGCGCCGGAAAAGCGTTTCCGGCCACCGCGGTCACACGGCACCTCCGAATGAGGTGCCGTCTGGCCGACCATTTCACAATTCACGCCCCGGATATTGTCGTACGGTTTCGTGGCATTCGGAGGTCGTTCGGGTGGTTTTGACCCCCCAACGCGCCATTTCAGCGCGCGCCGCGCTGCTGAAAAGGACACAATCGGACGTGCCGCGCGCACCGCACGTCCGCTGGACATGCTGCCTCCTCCTTCATCTCAGGAATAATATTTCTATCGTTCTCGTGCGGTTTCAGGTCTTTCGGAGCACGTTTGCTCCGAATGGGACCGCCACACGCCGTTTTGGTGTTTTATGGCGCCGGAAACGCATTTCCGGCCGCCGCGGTCAAACGGCACCTCCGAATGAGGTTCCGTCTGGCCGACCATTTCACAATTCACGCCCCGGATGTTGTCGTACGGTTTCGTAGCATTCAGAGGTCGTTCGGGTGGTTTTGACCCCCCAACGCGCCATTTCAGCGCGTGCCGCGCTGCTGAAAAGGACACAATCGGACGTGTCGCGCGCACCGCACGTCCGATGGACGTGCGGCCTCCTCCTGCATCTCAGGAATAAAATTTCTATCATTCCCGTGCGGTTTCAGGTCGTTCGGAGCACGTTTGCTCCGAATTGGACCGCCGCACGCTGTTTTGGTGTTTAATGGCGTCGGAAACGCGTTTCCGGCCGCCGCGGTCACACGGTACCTCCGAATGAGGTGCCGTCTGGCCGACCATTTCACAATTCACGCCCCGGATATTTTCGTACGGTTTCGTGGCATTTGGAGGTCGTTCAGGTGGTTTTGACACCCCAACGCGCCATTTCAGCGCGCGCCGCGCTGCTAAAAAGGACACAATCGGACGTGCCGCGCGGGGGGGCTGTACGGGGGTGCGAGGGGCTGTACGGGGGTGGGGGGGGGGCTGTACGGTGGTGTCAGGGGGCTGTACGGGGGTGCGGGGGGCTGTACGGGGGTGGCGGGGGGCTGTACGGGGGTGCGGGGGGCTGTACGGGGGTGGCGGGGGGCAGTACGGGGGTGCAGGGGGTGTACGGGGGTGCGGGGGGGGGGGGGGGGCTGTACGGGGGTGCGAGGGGCTGTACGGGGGTGCGGGGGGGGGGGGGGGGGGGGGGCTGTACGGGGGTGCCGGGGGCTGTACGGGCGTGCGGGGGGGGGGGGGGGGTGGGGGGGGGGGGGCTGTACGGTGGTGTCGGGGGGCTGTACGGGGGTGTAGGGGGCTGTACGGGGGTGGCGGGGGGCAGTACGGGGGTGCGGGGGGTTGTACGGGGGGGGGGGGGGGCTGTACGGGGGTGCGGGGGGGGGGGGGGGGGGCGCTGTACGGTGGTGTCGGGGGGCTGTACGGGGTTGTGGGGGGCTGTACGAGGGTGGCGGGGGGCTGTACGGGGGTGCGGGGGGGGGGGGGGGGGGCTGTACGGTGGTGTCGGGGGGCTGTACGGGGGTGCGGGGGGGGGGGGGGGGGCTTTACGGTTGTGTCGGGGGGCTGTACGGTGGTGTCAGGGGGCTGTACGGGGTTGCGGGGGGCTGTACGGGGGTGGCGGGGGGCTGTACGGGGGTGCATGGGGCTGTACGGGGGTGCCGGGGGGCAGTACGGGGGTGCGGGGGGTGTACAGGGGTGCGGGGGGGCTGTACGGTGGTGCGGGGGGGCTGTACGGGGGTGCGGGGGGCTGTACGGGGGTGCGGGGGGGGGGGGGGGGGCTGTACGGGGGTGCGGGGGGTTGTACGGGGGTGCGGGGGGGGGGGGGGGGGGGGGCTGTACGGTGGTGTCGGGGGGCTGTACGGGGGTGTGGGGGGCTGTACGGGGGTGGCGGGGGGCAGTATGGGGGTGCGGGGGGTTGTACGGGGGTGCGAGGGGGGGGGGGGGTGGCTGTACGGGGGTGCGGGGGGCTATACGGGGGTGCGGGGGGCAGTACGGGGGTGGCGGGGGGCTGTACGGGGGTGTGGGGGGCAGTACGGGGGTGCGGGGGGCTGTATGGGGGTGCGGGGGGCTGTACGGGGGTGCGGGGGGGCTGTACGAGGGTGCGGGGGGCTGTACGGGGGTGCGGGGGGCTGTACGGGGGTGCGGGGGGCTGTACGGGGGTGCAGGGGCTGTACGGGGGTGCGGGGGGCTGTACGGGGGTGCAGGGGGATGTACGGGGGTGCGAGGGGCTGTACGGGGGTGCGGGGGTCTCTCCGGGGGTGCAAAGGCCATCCCATTGATTACAAAAGTGAAAAATAAAAGTGATAACATCTAATTAATACATATTTATTTTATCGATACCATATAAAAATTTATAAAAAATATATTGGATAATACATAATCTATAATATCAGATTTATTGATCTGTTGGAATTAGTTCGACTTTTTCAAATGTAGAATCATTCAAGATTATCTGATCAAAAACTCAATATGTGTATAAAATATTTAAAAGACCACCATGGATGGTAATAATGCATTACTTAAATGAATAAATACAGTACATCAATGTCAACCCTACCAGTAAAAACAAAAAACATATCTCGTGAATATATGGTGCGTCACGCGTTGTCATCACTGCTACCTCCTTCTGGTGGGCCAGGTGCCTACAAAAAATAAACATTATAAATATTTTAATAACAAAAATAATTTAAATTAAATAAATAAATACAGTATATACCTGCGTCGTATGATCCCCTGTACCATCAGCTCGACGCACATATTCCCGTAGTGCTCTAACCTCAGCTGTCAATTGCGCATTTGTCTCCTCGGAAGCACACAGCCGTGCCTCAAAATCTGACATCTGCTGTGTCATATGAGCAACAGCAGGACCGACAACCGCAGCGCGTGACACTACAGAACGAGGAATCCCTGCTCCATAGGTCAAACTATAGCCATGCCCGTCCCGACCAATAATGCGATGAAAGATCTCATCCCGTTGCATGGGAAGCTGTCGCTGGTCCTCTGGCAGATGTTCTAACTCAGCTTCAAATTGAGCCTGTGAAATATTTAAATATATATAAATATATATATGTTAATATATATATTTATGTAATTATTGGTAAGTACAGACACTTACTATCAATGCTGCAACCTCTGGATCATTGCGATCACGAGTCCTTATCCACACCGACATTTTATCAGTTGCTGCACCTTGCCCTCGCAACTGTATATTAAAAGAATATAAACACAAAACCATATTAATTAATAAATTAAAAAATGAATAATATATACCTCATGTCGGATCTGAGACACGTGACGAGTCCCGAGCCTGTGAGCTGGTCCCTGCAACGCTCGATTCTCTGAATGGCGTGTTGACACCTCCTACATTCAATTCATTCAAATTTCAAACAAATCACATATTCTTGAAAATATATATACAGCAAAATAATTAATATACAAACCGCAACACCCTCAGTAGACCAATATGCAACCAAGTCACGCCACTGATCCGGGAGGACACCTCTCGGGACTTTTTCCAAAATGTCAAGGGCACCCACATTTGGTACCCAGTGGTCCCTCTTCACTTTGCCTTTATAATCTTTCCACATCTTACGGAATTTGCTCATACACACGGGCCGAAACTCTTCAGGGCATACTTTCAAATTTTGCTATAAAGAAAATAATCAAACATATTAGTATTCTTTATAAATAGAAAATAAAGTAAAATTATTTTCTTACCTGAACCTCCCTCCATAGACGATCTAATGTGTCCTGAGGGATAGAAGCCCAATCACGCGTGGTCAATGGAAATCGATGTGGGTCACGTATGATATGACCCATCTGATGAATAAATGCCGGGGCATTCGGTCCCACGGGATGAAATACCTCATCAAATGAAACATCTATCGTCGTGTTGGAATTCCATGATAATATGCCACGACCAGGGCCTCTCCTGCGAGAGGAAGAAGCAGCCGAGTCTGATCCTGTTGAAAACAATTTTATATATAAATTGACAAATGTTATATATATATATATATATATGTCAATTACATAAAAAATATAGACAATGACATTCAAACATACCTCGACCCTGAGACGTAGATGCCTCAGATGGATTATGTGGATCTTCTGCCTCTTCCCCTGACATGTCTGCAGTCATAGAAAATATCAGTAATGAGTCCAAAGTGTTTAAAAGATAAATTGGATTGTTCTTAATAAATCAAACTTGTACAACTGTTAATCAAACAAAAAATGGATTGAATAATTAGTTGTGAATGAATTTTAAAAAAATCAGAAAGTTAATCAACCTAAATATTTATGACTGAATTAACTTACAAAAGTGAGGATTAAAACTTATAAGTATTTATAAAATGATTAGATAATTTATGATATCCTAGGAAATTCTACTGAATAACGGGAAAACAATTATACCTTTCATTAAGCATGCAAATCGACCGTTTCTCCTTCAACAGCCGCTCTGACCCAATAAATATCTTCTTCACGTTGAACTACGGTATGTTGATCAAGTTGTTGGTAAACAAACGGAACAGTCTTAGGTTCATCTTCTTCAAATAAAAACACTCCTCGCTGAGACATTTTGACAACAACTTGCCAACTTGGATCCGAAAGCAAAGTAACGAAGAATACTTGTTCCGCTTGTGATGTCAAAATGAAAGGTTCATTCTCAACTCGTTCATTATTTCTGTATAACATATAGTTAAAATTCACCAATGAAAATTGATATTGATCGACTTTACATCCACGCACTAGATCAACCCAATTACACTTTAACAATATGTACTTCAAACCGTGTGTGTATACAACTTCAATGATGTCTATCAATTGACCATAGTAATAACCAGAATCGACAAAGGGACAACCGATGCCACTATTTTGTGTTGCTCGTTTGTCGTCAACATCTTTAATGCAAAATCGAAAACCATTAGCATCAATAGCTTTATAACGACGAGCCGTTATAGATGGACCCTCATCCAGTTGGATAAATATTTCAGGTAGCGTGGGGTCCCCTAACTCCCTCAGCTTACGAATCTACATAATTTATAAAAATCAATACTGATATATGCAGAAAGAATTAGTTTAATACTTCACTCATAATGAAAATCAATTTATACATACATAATCCTTGAACCAATCATGAAATGCCGCATAATGAGATTGTTGAATTTGCAACTCAGTCGCACGATGCATCTCTTCTTTTATCTCATTAATGTGTTTCCTGCAAATGATTAAGCGATGTTTAAAAGATCAACTTATGCAAACAAAACATGTAAAAGTTATACAAGCACATTGATAAGATACTTACTGCATTAATGGTGCAACTGATGGAGTATTGAAAAAGATATATCGATGTGCTTGTATCCACTCGATGTTGTCCATATCAAATGTGGTTCCTTCTCCAACTGGACCATCATGAATCCGAGAGGGCTTATCTAATTTTGTTTCAACATCCGTAAGATATTCTGCACAAAAGGTAGTACACTCATCCATCAAATAACCATTGGCTATTGATGCCTATGGACGAGCTCTGTTGCATACAAATCTTTTCAATGTACTCAAATATCGTTCAATAGGATACATCCACCTGAATTGCACTGGACCAGCAGCCATTACTTCATCAGTTAGGTGCATTGTCAAGTGGACCATAACATCGAAAAATGAGGGGGGGGGGAAAGTTTCTCAAAGTGACAAAGCGTAAGTACAATTCGGTCCTGCAAACTTTTTAAATCACTCATTAGTTGATTTCTTAAACAAAGCTGTCTAAAAAAATTACTCATCTCAATCAAGGGCTGAACAACATTGGGGGATAAACAATCACAAATTGCGATTGGAATCAACTGCTGAAGTAATATGTGATTGTCATGACTTTTCAACCCTTGCAATGTCTTGCTCGTCAGATTCACACACTTTGAAATATTAGAAGAGTAACCATCAGGCACCTTGACCATCTTTAAAATGGAAAGAAATGTCTCTTTCTCCTCTGTAGTCATCGAATACTGTGCAGCAGGCATATAGGCCTTGTTTCCCTCAGCTAACTGTAAATGCAACTGTTTCCTTAAACCCATTTCTTCCAAATCACGACGTGCATTAACATGGTCCTTTGACTTTCCACTGACACCTAAAATGGTCCACAATATGTTATCACAAACATTTTTTTCAATGTGCATGACATCCAAATTATGCCTCAACATGTTAGTTTTTCAATATGGAAGACTATAAAAAATACTTTTCTTTTTCCAATTGTGACTGCGCTGCCTACCCGCAGCACGAATATTACGTACTGGAGGAGCCACCAAATCCTGAATTTCATATACCGTGCGGATGTTTTCTTCCTCAATCTGCGATAACATTTCGACTCCTGTCATGATCTTTGGTGCTGGGCTGAACTCTCTAGAACCATCAAATGCCACTCTGTCCTTTCTGAACCTGTGCTGAGGAGGGAGAAAACGCCTGTGACCCATGTATGCCCATTTTTTGGAATGTTTAAGCCATACAGATTTTTTACTTTAATTGCAACAAGGGCAAGAAAATTCCCCTTTCGTACTCCAGCCTGATAAATTTGCATAAGCTGGGAAGTCATTGATTGTCCACAATAAAGCAGCATGCAGTTTGAACATTTCATTCGTTTCGCAGTCATAAGTCATCACACCATCGCCCCAAAATTCATTCAACTCATCAATCAATGGCTGAAGGTAAACATCAATCTTATCCCCCGGACTTTTAGGTCCATCAATAAGAGTGGAAAGTAATATAAATTGTTGCTTCATACAAAGCCACGGAGGAAGATTATATGGAACCAACACCACGGGCCATGTGCTATGAGTTGCACCAACCATAGACTTGAATGGATTGAAACCATCTGCTGCCAATCCCAATCGTACATTACGAACATCTTTAGCAAAGTCGGGATGTCTCTTATCAAAATCCTTCCATGCATGAGAGTCTGCCGGGTGGGTTAACATGTCACTTTCATGAACTCTTTCAGCATGCCATCTCATTAAATTAGAAACTTTAAATGACATAAAAAATCTTTTCAACCTCGGTTTAAGGGGAAAGTAACACATTTGCTTTACGGCAATCGGTTTCCCCTGTATCGCAATCTGACTTTGATGAGTCTTATTTCCCCTGTTCTCTTTCCACCTGGAAGCGCCACAAACCGTACAAATATCCAAATGAGCAGTTTCATTTCTAAACAACATACAGTTGTTTTCACATGCATCTATAGTCTCATATGTAAAACCTAAGTTCTCTGTTAACTTACGAGCATAGTAATACGACTCAAGAATCTTAGCGTCGACAGGAAGAACTTTTTTCAATAAAACCAAAAGCATGTCGAATGATGTGTCTGACCAATTATTCAAAGTCTTCAAATGAAACAACTCCACGATAAACGACAGTTTATTGTAAGAAGTACATCCAGGATATAATTCTGTTTTCGCATCATCAAGTACTTCATAAAACCTCCTCGAATCACGATCTGCACCAGAGCGAAGATTTATCTCACCGGTCTCAAGATTCTGGATGTCAATGCCTTCAGGATCAAACCCACGTACCATTTCAATAAGCATTTCATGCATTGGATCAGTCATCCTTGCATCAACATCCATCTGAGCTGCATCTCTATTTTGACAACGAACATATTCTTCTCCATGACGAGTCCAACTCTTATAATTTTTCAGAAATCCATTAAAGAAAAGGTGCTCCCTCACAATATCTCGTGTGAATTGATATCTGTTAGCACATTTTCTACATGCACAACTAATATAGTCACTTTCAAATCCTCTCGTGAAGTCAATAAACTGCATAATGCCATTGAAATATTCTCTAGACGTTCGATTTGGAAGATCAATCCAACTCTTATCCATAATAATATCTGTATAACAAACATTTACACAATACTTATTACATTTATATTTTTTAAATCAACTATATTCAAAATAAATATTAACCATTTGTTTATGAACAATTGATAAAATAATAATGTAACTGAAAGCTCATGTTACCTGATTGAGCTACAAACCTGAAAGGGAGGGGAGCCGAAGGCGGTGCTGCGAGGGAGAGGAGGCAGCGAAGGGGAGCCGGAGCCAAAGGAGGTGCGGCAAGGGAGGGGATGGGTGGTGGTGGCGGCGGGGAGCTGGAGGAGAGGAGGCGGTGAGGGGACGGGGGACGGGCAGCGAGGGGGGGGGGTGTCCGGGGTCGGGGGGGGGGGGGGGGTGTCCGAGGTGCGGGGAGGGGTGTCCGGGGTGTCGGGGGCCTGTCAGGGGTGCGGGCAGGGGTGTTTGGGGTGCGGGGGTGTCCGGGGTGCGGGGGGGGGGGGGGGGGGGGGCTGTCTGGGGTGCAGGGGGGATGTCGGGGGTGCGGGGTGGGGTGTCCGGGGTGCGGGGGGCCTGTCCGGGGTGCGGGGGGGGGGGGGGGGGGGGGCTGTCCGGGTTCGGAGGGGGGGTGTCCGAGTGCGGGGGGGGGGGGGGGGAGGGGCTGTCCGGGGTGCGGGGGGGGGGGGGGTGTCCGGGTTCGGAGGGGGGTGTCCGAGTGCGGGGGGGGGGGGGGGGGGGGGGCTGTTCGGGGTGCGGGGAGGCGTCCGGGGTGCGGGGGGCTATCCAGAGTGCGCGGGGTGGGGGGGGGGGGGCTGTCCGGGGTGCGGGGAGGCGTCCGGGGTGCGGGGGGCGGTCCGGAGTGCGCGGGGGGGCTGTCCGGGGTTTGGCGAGGCGTCCGGGGTGCGGGGGGAGGTCCGGAGTGCGCGCGGGGGGGGGGGGGGGGGGGCTGTCCGGGGTGCGGGTGCCGTCCGGGGTGGGGGGGGAGGGCCGAGAGGCCGGAGGGCGGCGGCCGGAGGCCCGAGGGCGGAGGGCGGCGGCCGGAGGCCGGAGGTCAGGCGGCGGGGGAGGGCGGGCGGCGGGGGAGGGCGGGCGGCGGGGGAGGCCGGGCGGCGGGGGAGGCCGGGCGGCGGGGGAGGCCGGGCGGCGGGGGAGGCCGGGCGGCGGGGGAGGCCGGGCAGCGGGGCAGGGGAGGGCGGCGAGGGAGGGCGGCGAGGGAGGGAGGGGGTTAGGGCGGCGAGGGATCGAGGTCGAGGGGGCGCGGGGGGGGGGGGGGGGGGGCGCAGAAGCCCCCCGTTTTTTTTATGTAGGTTAGCAACCGCCATTGGCGGTCGCTATTGGTTAGCTATAGCGACCGCCAATGGCGGTCACCCGAGTCTGGGGGGCTTCAATGTCCCCTTTTCTAGTAGTGAAATGAGGTTAAAATGGGAAAACATGATTTAAATATTTTCCTAAAACACATATTAAATGATTTCCTACTTAGTAAAATTTATATTGATGATAGGATTATAATATCTACCAATGAATCACTTTGTTTTAAATTTTTTGATTTAATGAAAAAGGAATTTGAAATGATATTCTTGGGAGAAATCAAATTGTTTCTTGAGTTTCAAATTTTTGGAAGAAACGATGATATTTTTTTAAACTAAGGAAAATAAACCAATGAAGTATAAAAATTATTTGGAATCGATCATCATATGGAAATTATTATGCTTATGAGTACAACTTGTAAGTTAATGTTGGATGGATATAGTAAGAAGGTTGATAAGAAGCTTTACTAAAGTATGATTCGTATTCTACTTTATCTTTCTTCAAGCTTTCCTAATATCATGGTCATTGTTTATCTTTGTGCAGTTTTTTAATCAAATTCAAAGGAATATCAATCCAAATTCATTCAAAGTATTTTTCATTATTTAAAAGGAAGTAAAATACTTTGTTTATTTTATCTAAAAGTAATTTTTTTAGTTAAATAGTTTTTTATGATGATTTTAGAGGATGAAAATTAGATATGATAAGTACAAGTGGTACCTGCAACAAATTTGGGAAATATATCATCTTATATACTATTAATAAGTAGAAATCATTTCTCTTTATACAACTAAAGCAAGATACAAAGACATTGGGTGTTGTTCCACCTAAACATATGGATGAAACACTATCTCTTAAACTTTAAGAATACTTTTCAACCCATACTTATTAAGTACGAAAACACTAATTCCATTAATATCTCTAAAACTACCATCCAACACTCACTCACTAAACAAATTGGCCTTCAACAATATTTATTAAGTGATCACTTCCAAAAAGCTGATATCTTATGGGAATTTGTTCAGATGGAATATGAACTAAATGATAATTTCACAAAACCTCTATTACTGGATTGTTTCAAATTAATTAAAGGTGAATTATGAGTGGTTCCCTTGTGACTAGTTTCTTCTGTCCTATATATATATTGAGTTAACATTTTAAAATATTTTTGAACTCATTTTTTAAAAATTGAATTTATTATTTTATTATTTTATTTTATCTTGGATATGGTTCCTTTGCCTTACTTTTTCTATCAATTAATGGGTTCATTATATATTATATAATTATGAAATTTTCCTTAGGAGAGATTTTTTTCAAGTTACTTTTTATTAAGAAGTTTTTATGTTGTGTTCATACATTATTGTTTTATTTTATAAAAGAAGTTTTATTTATCATATTTTTACAATCCTAAACCAAGTTTTTTTTTCAATTTTGTTATGTTTTTTTCAAAAATACAATAAATTATTTATGTATATAGTCTTTTAAAAAAATTATATTTTATCACTTTAAGGAAGATTAATGACCAGTAAAAATATTCTATATAATTATCCCTCTAAAAAAATATTTTTTGTTGTCTTTGATGAAATAGAAATTGAATAATACATTAAACTTAGGTTTTATCTTTAAATGAACTTCTTTAAGCTATTTAAAATGAATATTTAATTCAATGGAGGTAAAACCATCCCTCGGGGAATGTTATTCCGTGGAAAATTTATGTTTCATTTTTAATTTATTATTGTTTTTTATTTTTCTCAATTTATTATTCTCTAAATACCCTTTTATTTTTTTCTCTTTTTTATAACCTCTCTCTCTCTCTCAAGACCACATATTAAAAATGGTACTTGGATGCTAAGATATGTTTTTCAAATTCTATATTGTTTTCTTATTTTAAAAATCCTTTTCTATATTGAACACTCTTATCAAAGACAAAATATTTTGTTTTTTAGAATCTACCTTGAAATTATTTCCAAAACCCTCTTTATTCCCCCCCTTCAGAGTTTTTATTTTTTAATCACAAATGAAGATAAGTTATTTAAAATTATTCTCATTTTCTCTTTTTATAAATGGGATAAGTTTCATGAAAATTTATAATATGTTTTTTTCAAATGGGAGAAGTATATTTTACTACAATGTGGGAAATTTTATTATTGTTAAATGTTTTAAATAATATTCTAGTTCTTATTTGATTTATAGGGGGGAGGGATTAAATTCATCTTTATTTTTTTCAATTACATTCTTGATTTATTTACTTATTATGTTTATTGATCATCTTGTTAACATTTGAATTTGTTTACTATCTATTTTTCTCTTGAATTAATCTTAATATATATTTTTATATAAGTGCCTATGATTCTAAAAATAGGGATAATGTTTTCACATATATCTCTCAATGTATTTTTATTATCCTAAAAACCCAACTACGTTTTAGATGATCTCATTTATGCGAGCTTTAGTGTTTATTTTGAATATCTTGTTTTGGAATTCAATGACATCATAAATATATTTGGAAGTCTTTTTGAAGTATTAGACCTATATCTAATCACTAATTAAGATCACGAAATAATATTTAGATATTGGCAGGATTTATTAGAAGGAATTTTTGGAAGATCTATTTGAATATGGGTAGCTGCGGGCTGTATCGACTGCCAGATTCCGTGTTTCCAGAACTAGTAGATGATTAGAAGACCCACCAACTACTCAGTGGAGTCCCACCTACCAACCAATGGTAAATAAAGTAATATTATAATACTCCATGAGTCCATTTTCTAGTTTATGGAGGTTAAATAGATATATTTTACCAGTTCTAGAATTGGAACTAGTTCTAGGGATCCCACCGACTACCTGGTTGAGGCTACTGGGTATATTTTCTAAGGATGCATTTAATGTGGTCAACAATTAATAGTGGTGTTTTTTGGATTCATTATGCCTAATAAATTCTAGAAGTTTCTTAGTCCTATTGGAGTTTATAAAAAAAAAATCTTGGTCTCTTATAAGTAATAGCATGTTCCCACCAATGACGTCCAATCGAATAGATTCTAAAATGCCAGAAATATTAAAATTCTATTAAAAAGGAATTCATAATTTCCCAAAAACTAATAGATATCAACCAATATATAAAATATATCATCCAAAATTATAATCATCCTCCAAATATATTTTTGAGTTTTATTGTAATTAGTTTTCACAAGTAAATCACTCTCTTCTCATAACCATTTTCCAATGAGTTCTCACTCCAAAAAAGCGAGTGATGGGTTCCTTAACTACCAGTGAATATCAGTTGGGATCTTACATACCACAATTGTGAGGTTTGTGCTTCTTGATCCCATATAATATCATGAAATTAATAACATTTACCTCTCAAGTAAAGGGTTGGAGACATAGGGGATCACATCGAGCTATTTATAAACACCTTATTAGTTTGGATTCCTACCTCTTTACTTTATCGTATTGAAATATTCATCATCTATACACTTTTTTGAATTAATTTGATTCAATCATTTCCATTATTAATCTAGTTTAACTTTAACATTATAACTTAGATCAAAATTTTCAATTATTACTTAATTGATTTATCACATTATTCTTTCATAATCATGTAATTTTGAAAGGCAATTTTATTCCACTTTTATGTTTTTAGAAGAAAAATACATCCCATCTCTTTCCGTTTAATCTAACTAAAAATAGAAATATCACTCAACACATGCATACGAGTTATGAACCAAATGTAACTATAGAAAATGTAACTGTTTTGTTAACAAGTTGGCTATTTCCATTCCATCCAACATTGAATGTTATGCTTCCACTTCTCACCTTAATAATGTTTTTAAGACTATCATCCCATGAAATCAATATTTTTTATTAGACATAATTTGTTCACCAACTACCATTTCATCAATTTCAAGAGTTTTATTATCTTCTACCTCATGATTTATTGAATCAACATATAGAGAAACCTATTGTTCCTCTATATTGGGAGCATCAAAAAGTTGTGAAATCCATTATTCCTTAATATTGATAGAATTGAAATTTGGAGAAATTATTATCTATAGATGTGGTTTAAAATTTATCTTAAATTATTTTAATGATTTAGTGAACACATAATAATACGAGGTAACAAAATTTATATTAAAAAACTATAACCTGATTATTGAACTCTCACTTTTTCATTATAGGTTGAAGGGATTTTAACTCTATATCAATCATCAAAATCACAACATTTAGGCCTTATCTGACATAAAAGACCCATTTTACATTGGGACCACTACGAAATGATTGTGGAATCCAAATGAATGGGCCATCCTTAGTTAAATTGACTTATTACCTTACATTAGTATTTGGTTGATAACAAAATAACTATCCTCCTTTTGTTTATAGTATCTAATACATAAAATACTTGTAATTTCTTTGATACCATTATGAGTGGATTGTATACTTCTCTACTATAATCCACTTTCACAAATCCCAATTCATGAATTTTAATTTAATTCCTATTATCAACCCACTTTCATTAAAACATAACACTTGGGAATATTTTATAATACAAATCCTATGTTTGTTCAATGATTCAAAGCATGAAATATTAATTTAAATTATATTTATATCCTTGGAACTAGAAAAATGCATCGATTCTTCTATAAGAGTAACTATACTATTTTTCATAGTAATGGGTTAATTATGTTTCTTTATTTAGAAAATATAAAAACTAATTAAATAACCATTGTAATATAATACATGCACACTTGGTCTTTTATCTAGCCATCAAAGCCATTCTGAAACCGAATTTAGATTTACAGTTGAATCCTAAGAGATATGGTCTCTAAACCATCTTATAAATAGTTGATTATGTGTATTTAATATCAATATTTCAGCTAATGGATTCAAATTCCTAGGAATGACTTTATGGGTTTTAATATGGGACACGAACTCTAAAATATCATGTAAAACATAATGGTGATACAACTCCTGATTTGTATCTGTAATTGTTCAAAAATCTATTTTGAAAATTACTTTACCAACATGTATCCCACTATAAAATTTTTTAGTAGGTCAATGTTGTTCACATCATATAGGTATTCAATAAAAAATTCAATGGCTTCTTCAAATATATTTTTCTCAATATTACAATATTCTGGATGACATTTAGTTTTTACATACCCCTTCAAAATAATCATATAACATCCAATGGAGTTCATCAATCTAAAATGAACATAGAATAATATCAGATCTCTCTAACTAAGTGAATCATCAAGTGAACCATAAAATCAAATAACGAAGGTGTGAAGAGGATATCCAATTCACATAATGTAATAAAAATTTCATTTTCCATAGTTGGAAATTTTGTTGGATTAATAAAGATTCTAAATATAGATATGAAAAAGAAAAAATTATTAGTTTATTTACGGTTGAAATTTTTAGAAAAAATGAGACATAAAGATACAAGCATAAAATCTTATATCAAAACGTTAAATTCATGGGATTTCAGGCCCTTTAAATATAAATCTGTCATTCACATGATATTTTTTATGTTTATGAAATACACTATATAACAGTTAAATAATTTGAGAAGTTACAAATATTATGTCAATATATCCTAGAATTATTGTAAGCAGATAAATGAAGAAAATTACACCTTTCACCATTTAATGGAACCAACTATCCCTTTATCCCCAGGTCAATAATGCCAAAACTAGCCTCAATTGATTATTTTTTTCCAAGTTAATTTTGTATCATGCCAATGAAAATGTCAAAAAAATTATTTCTACATGGATGATATTAAGAAAATTTCTAAATTAAGATAAATTGCAGTACCATAATTAAAAAACCAATATCTTTTATAATAAACTTTTGTAATATTTTTTGAAGATGGTTTACCTAATGTGGTGACCATATCATTTACATTATCAAGTAGTCGATCACCTATTAGTGGATGTGGTGTTTTACTTTCTTTTAAATTACTATTTAATGATGTCATCCAAGTTTTTTATTTATGTCATCAGGGTAGAAATTTACAATAACCAAGAAACAAAGTTTTTATGGAATTTTTTAACCAAACAATGTACCTTGTTCATAAGGGAACACTCTTGAGTTCAGTTAATGCGATATCATAAAGAATTTCCATAAGTATGAAAGACATTTATCATCCCAAACAAAATGGATCTCATTATGAAATATTTATTTCTATATGCATCATATAATGAAACAAACAAATCAAAAATTGATTTTAGATCTTAGACCAATGAACCCAGATAAAAATCAATACCATTACCCAGTTTTTTTGCTCCTGATTTAATAAGAAAAAAAAGAATTTATTTTCTCTTCAAGCATAACTACAATGGAATGTTACAATTTATCAGCACAATTTCCCTTGTACTATGAGTGCCACTTTTTATACCAAAAGTATACACTCAATCTATAGATAGTACAATATAATGGGTTCTTGACTCATTTCCAAATTGAGGATACTCATGATCAGCCAACGAGTCCGTACCCGAGTGGTAAGGGCCCCCTTTTGGCATCCAAGATACATAGGTTCAAAACTGGGTGGAGGCGAATTTCCAGGGCACTGTAGAAGTTACTGTTTAGTACTATAGTAGCTAGATCTATTCACCCTATTTGGGAATTTGGGCCACCGGTTTGGGCCTACGGGTCTTAAGGGCCTTCCGGTCATCAAAGGCCGTCAGGCCACAGGGCCTTCGGGCCACAAAGACCGTGGTGTAGCCCAGTTCACACAGAACATGCCCCAGAAGAGGATCAGAGCATCAAGAGTAGCATCCACCCGAAGTAGAGTTAACCAGATTGAAAGACTGAGAGGGTATGATAGCCACCATCAGGACCGGGCCCCGTACAGCTTTGTACGGGGCAATACTAGCCGATCAATGGTGAAAGGTGGGGAGATAGGTTATCAATGACGTAGAAGTTGGGGAGGGGAAGTTCTTGTGGGTTGGGCCTATGAGTCATATTATGGGAACGGTATGCTATGGTCCTTTGTTTCATGTATTTTGGGTCAGTCAGGCCCTGTGTCTTGGGCCTACTGGTCATGTACGGGTTCCCCTTCAACCCTTAAAAATGGGGATTATCCATAATAAAATAAAAATAAGTCCCTCTGACCATTCGGGGAGGATACTCATGATCAATTTCATTACAATTAAAAGATTATGTTTACTGATGAGGTTTACCATATTTATTTCTTATATATGTGTGTCTCATCACTTTCTTTCTGTCTCTTCACTTCTATATAGGTGCATAAAAGCTAGAATTCTTGTAATATACCATTAAAATTTCATAGTAATTAATTCATATTTATTGTATCGAGAAACAAAAAACTTTGGGAAATTTTTAAGTGATTCATAGTACTTGATAAACAATATACAATTATTTGGTAGGGAATTTATTCTTTTACATATCATACCCATTGAACATAGAATTCATTTAGCATCATATGTTTGGAAATTATGGTTATTTTATTCTAGTAGAACACCATTCAAGAGAGAAATTAGTTTATTGAAGCTGGTATCACTCCATATATTGATATGTTTTACATTATATAACTTCAGTATGGTTATAAATGTCATATATTTTGTTCCACAAACATACAATAGTACCTTTCAAATATCATTAACATCAGAAACATATTTTCAAAATAATAAAGTTTATCATCAACCATCATTGTTATTTCATCAGTACAATCTAAATAATAGTTTTCTCCTGTAATCTTATCCTTGATATTATATTTATCATACTTCACACTTTTAATCATATTATATTATCAATAAAATGAAGAGTTATATCAATCCCTATCTACATTTTGTTTTTCCACATGTTTATTCTAAAATTTATAACTTTGATCTATTCCAGGATAGGTAAAGTGTTATTCTAACTCCTCAGGACTAGTTAGTCTTGAGTAACATCAATGTAGACACTAAAAAATGATTTGAGTACAGTCATTTGCATAATATTTTGCAAACCTAATGAACTATTTAATCCCAAACTCATGCAATTTTTTTCAAAAAATTGGAATCCATCTAGTTTCAATCTATATCCATCCTACTTGATTCAATAATATTTATATTTAAAAAAATACCCAGAAGGTATGAGAATAGAATACTAAAATTATTTTATTTATATATAGACACACATATCATCATCACATTTGATATATATTACAATTGCAGTAATAAATTGTTATAACATATAACGACATTAAATTATATGAATTTTATTTATTATAAAATTTATTTTTTATTACAACAAGGCACATATTACAAACAATTATTTCTTTGAATTGTATTCATTAAGGGAGACGATAATGTAAAATATTAAAATGGATATCACCATATTTAGTTAGTTCAATTCATCAAATGTCATCATATTCATTGGAAGTATTTGGATGTCACATTGGAAAACAAATACTTATAAAATATTTGGATGATTACTTGTCTATATCTCATATGGAATATCTTGATAAGTGATGCATATAACTTGGTTAAATTTTAATTCTATTATTTCTAGAGAATAATCTCAATTTAATATAAAAATATAAATCTTAAATCCCAAAGTTTGAACCATGTTTACCAATTTTTTTAATGAACCATTATATTATTGTTTTCTCAAATGAGTGGGTTATAGTACAATACCAAATGCCCTTAAATAGTTGGTAAACTCTTCACTTAGGTATTTACTCCCTCAATTTCGTTAAAAAAAATTTAATAACACTTCCATGATTATTTTTTACGAATTTATTTTATATTTTTGAACATTTAAAATATTCAATATTTTTCGTTTCATTAGAAATAAATATTTAAATATACTAAAATCATCCATAAAGGAAACAAAGTACCATAAATAACCACTTTATTGTGTACTAATTGATCCACACAAATATGTGTTGATATAAAAAAGCCTATGTTTTTGAAAGAATTAAGTCTTATCCCTTGGTGAAGATTGTTTTCCTAGTTTAGTGTATGTATCTTCATGCAAAATGTGATAAAATAATTTGATTTTCTTATGGCTGTTTAAGGATTTTAAATTTAATATAAAAAATATAAAAATATAAAAATATAAAAATATAAAAATATAAATATAAAAATATATAAAAATATAAATATATAAAAATATAAATATATAAAAATATAAATATATAAATATATAAATATATAAATATATAAATATATAAATATATAAATATATAAATATATAAATATATAAATATATAAATATATAAATATATAAATATATAATTATATATACATACATACATACATACATATATACATACACACACACATAGATATATAAATAATCAAACACACATAAATTAAATATATATAATTTTACACTTTATACTTATAAAAAAATGAAACACACACACAAACACACACATATATCTCATAAAACATCATATCTCATATCATGATTCTATTAAAAACCATAAATTATACAATTCCATCCTGGTTATTTAAAATATAGTAACTAGTTTGACCCAAATCATAACAAAATTAATAACCATGAATCATTTAATATTTATAAGTACAACACTTATTTATAATAATACAAACATTTATTTATTGTCTAAAAATTACCAAAACAACTAGTTCTCCACCTAATAAATAAAAATAATTTTCATTCCACTAAACCCAATTTAAAATTTCAATTAATATATAATAAGTTTTCTTCAATTATTTTTTATGAAATCCCTTTCTATTGTATATTTTTATATATATTAACAAAAATAACATCCCAAAAATCATAAAAATAAATCATGATCGGTGAAGAAAAATGGAAACCACCCTAAAAGAGTTGATTTATTCTAAAAAATAGGGAATTTTTTTTTAAAAACTAGTAATAGATAAACACATAGGGGAAGAACTACTATGGATGAAAAGGGGAAGATAAAATCAAAATAAATAATGAAATACACATGAAAGATCTAATTTAAATCCTTAAAAATATATTTGAAATATCATACATTTGTTTAAGATGTTTGATTTGTACAAAATAAACAAGTTCAGTTACTGTAGATGAATAGGGGGAGAAAACTTAAAAAAACCACAAATAACACAAGAATGACCTTGTAAGAATCCCTAAAAACAAGTATATAATTTAATACCTACGTATTTGGGGTTAATTTCTTTTAAAAAAAGAGACTTTTTCCAATAAAGACTATTAGTTCTGAGGGATAATGGATTTAGCGAGAGGAGAAGCAATCTATTCAGGTTCATTTTAAAAAGGGTGAAGTGTTTTATTATAATTTACTAAAAAAACTGATAAAAGTGTATTTTATTATTGTTAAAAATTTAGGCACTAAAAATACAACTTTTGTTCAATATTTTTTAGTACTAATAATTTAAAATAGTTATCAACACTTAAAAAAATTGACAAAAGTGGTATTTCTTAGTGCTTATTTTTTAGCATTGATAAAATACACTTTTATCATAACTTAATTTAGTACATAAAAAAATTTATAAAATGAATATAAATGAAAAAATAAATAATATTAATTATATAAATATATTTTATGAATTATCATTTATGAATGTTATAATGTATATATTTAAGAGGAAAACCAATTTTCCATACTCTTGGTAATAGAAAACATTAACGGTTTTCGCCACCCTTTGTAATTTCATCCTATATATATTTGCAAATTATATAATAGGACATTACCCTCTTAGAGATATAGATTATTTTGTTTCTTCTCTTTTATTTCATTTATTATTTTGTCAATGAATTAATTTCTTGATCACATTTCAAAATATTAGATGTTTCATAGAGTTTTCCATCGCTTTAAATTTGATCAATGTTTTTATACCGATTATGATAAAATTTATTGTTTTAATCACTTCCCAATCCTGCCTTCTATAGGCCAGGGGCAGGTGACTGGCACCAGAAAATAGTATCCCTATAATAGGAAGGCATTTTCTTTAACCATATATAAACACACAATCCATGTACTAGAAAATAAGAAACCTTGAAGTAAACTACTATAGTAAATAGTTTGCTGAATGTAAAGGGGCCGGAATACAAGACCAACTAGAAAGTACAAGTACAAATGAAAAGAGAAAAAATACTCTTGGATCATCCACCAAGGATCTAACCTGAAGGGTAGGTACATCCTCAATCAGTAGGGACCCTGAGACCCTGAAGGTATCCCAGAGTTCCACAAAGGAAAAACCACAAATCAAGACCTCAATCACAAAGCATGAAGTAGTCATCAACTCTACTTAGGTATATGCGCATACATATACCTAAGTTATCAAGATATACTCATCTCATACATGAGGGAAGAATATAAAAAACGTTACACTGTGAAGGTTACACCAAGAAGGTAAGAGTACCACATAGGTAACATCACAAAGATAACACCACAAAGGTAAAATTACCAAATAGGTAACACCACAAAGATATCACCACCAAGGTAAAAGTACCACATAGGTATCACTACAATGATATCACCATGAAGGTAATAGTAACACACAAGTATCACCACAAAGTTAAAATATTCAGCTCACACCAGGTAAATAAGTAAGGAATAGAAGAACAAATGATTAGTCGAGAAGATATATTATAGCATCCTTCCTTTTTTAAACATAAATTTTCATTACATTTTACATTCAGAGGATCTTTAAAGTCTAGTGTCTTGGAAATCAGGAACATAAAACATGAAAACATAACAAAATCTTCTAATTAACATATAATACTTCATCATAAGTTCATGCTAAGTATAATTATTGTATCTCATAACCTAGAGACATGCATCAATGGAACTGGTGAGTAGAAATCCAAGTAAGGAAAGCAAGGGAATCAATTTTCTTGTGATATTAATAAGAACTTGATAAAAAATATAAAGACATGAAAAATAAAAGTATGGGAATTTAATAACAAAAATAACTTGAATAATAACTTGAATATGTGGTTACAACATTAAATTTATACATTCATGAATATATAACCAAGGGTCATCCCCAAGGTGTCATAAAAACTATCAAGGTTATTCACTATGGTATCGTGGAACTTGTCATCTCTAGAGATTAAATTTTTTACCCAATGCATTGGAGCGCTATCAGGATGCACCCTTAATATATCTTTATTTTCATGTGATCCACATAGATCATAATCATAAATTTCATAAATAACCTAAATAGATTAAAAGAATTGGGTTTCATATTAACATCATGATGTTTTAAAAAGTGTTTAAAAACATGATCATTATGTGTTGGGAAAAAATCCCTCAAGGTATCATTGAATAATTTTTGAGGTGATTGTGTTTGTTGAGAAAGTGGACATCTCTGTGGTGATTATTGACAAAGCAAAACAATGACTTACAAAATTTTTGACAAAGGGAATTTCATGGTGGAATGTTGTGTTCAAGAGCTGTGGTCAATGATCTATGTTTGATTCAAGAACGTTGACAAAAGAATAGATGATCTGGAGGCAGCATAAAAATAATAGATACATGGTGGCGCCGTTTTCCAGTGTTTGCCAAATTTTTGGGCTTGAAAATCGACAAAATAAGAAATGTGTTTTTGGCAAAGGGACTTGCGTGCCGATGGCCTGGATTATTGAGAACTTGTGTGACTATTGTTTTTCAAGATCAGATCATCAAAATATGGAAATGGGATAAGGGTCACACAAGTATTGGGTTGGTCGTGCAGGTGACTTGCGTGCCAGAGAAAGGACTTGCACGCCGGTGCCTAGGAGTACTGGAAACTTGAGCGCTTGTTGTTTTTCCAGATCAGAAGTTAAAAATATGGCAAAGGGAAGAGGGTCGCGCATGTTTAGAAGTGGGTTGCGCAAGTGTCTTGCAGGGGAAGAGACCATCGCACCGAGACTTGCGCACCGAGAGTATACTTGCGCGCCATCACGTAGGGTGTCCAAAATGCCTATAAATACTAGACCACCCCTCCTCATTTCTCACCAGAGTTCAAAACTTTGAAGATTCCAAGCCCCCTTCACGCAGGTGTGGTGGTCGCGCAAGTGTTGGTGTGTCACGCAAGTGGGACTTGCCCACCAGTGTAGGAAGTTGTGTGCGAAGTGTTAGTTGAGCGCCTGAGGTGGTTTAGGCAGGGAAGGAAGTGAGTCACGCAAGTTAGGAGTTGAAGAAGCTTGTGTCGCACAAGTTTTTGAGGTTGACCTGCGCACCTGTTGTGACTTGTGCGCCGATACTTGCGTGCCGGATTAGGCTTGCGTGCCAAGTAAGGTTGATTTCCCAGTAGTGTTTTCATGCTGCTGGAAGCTGGAAGATTGCCCAATACCTTTGGTGCAAAGAGATATTCATCTATTGGTGAAAGTTGGACTTCAACAGAGCATCAAAATACAGAGGAAGATGCATTCCTTCATGAAAATGAAGAGACCTACAGGTCTATAAACTGTGAGTGGATTCCTTCCATAGCAGTGAGAAAAGGAAAAGAAAGAAGGTGATCCTCTCCACCGGCAGTGAGCCAGAGAGAGATAAATAGGGAGTGACCCTTGGGAAAGTAGTAAGCTGACCCTAAACATTGTAAAGGTAGTGAGCTTAGGCATAGAAGTGATCTAGCCCAAACCTTGTAATCCACAGCTAGTGAAGTTTAGTGGAATATGGTACGACCGACTACCTGTCGACATATGCTCCTTGGACGTAGCCCTTAGAAGTGAACCAATTAAAATTGCTATGTCTTGTGCTTGTTTTAATTTATATTTATATTGTGAAACAGGAAAGAGAGAGATAAGATTGGTTTTTTTAACAGCAAAACAAGATCAGAACGGGCTTTAATTTTGAATTAGTCATACCCTGATTCACCCCCCGTCTCAGGGTATTCAGCCTTTTGGCCCTAACAATTCATATCAGAGGGAAAGGTTGATATTTTTTATTCTCTCAATGGATGTCACTAATCATATAAGGATTCTGATATTCAACGGATGTAATTTTCAGATATGGAAGAATCGAATGCAACACTATTTCCGATCTTTGGGAATGGAAGTATTTTCAGCAGCTATGCATGGTATCAAAACTGATATTAATAGTGGTGCATTATCAGAAGCTGAGCATAGAGAGTTGGATGCTGATGCAAAAGCAATCAATGCCTTAGGGAGAGCCCTTTAAAATCCCATCTATAAAAAGGTGATGTCATGAAAAATGTCACATGCCATGTGGGAAAAGCTTTTGAATATATATATGAAGGAGATACAAAGGTCAGAGAGGCAAAGCTGCAAGTATTGTGGAATATGTATGAAGATCTAAAGATGAACCTGAATGAGCCTGTTGATGCATTCTTTGACAGGTTAAATATTGTTGTGGAAGATATGCGAGGACTTGGTGAATTTATTGAAGACATAAAGATCATAAAGTGCATCTTGAGGAAGCTTCCACCTCAGTTCAATCTGAAATTTTCAGTACTAGAAGATAATGATCCCAATGAGCTGACACTGGACAATTTTCACAGTACCTTGGTTTCATATGAGATGAGAAATGACGATAATGAGGCTATGGAAAAGGCGAAATCCAAAGAGATGGTATTTAAGGCCATGAAGAAGCTCACCATTGAAGATTCTCATGAAGAAGAAGAGACAGATGAGGTTATGTCATTTCTTTCCCCAAATATTTAAAGAGGAAAAGGAATGTTCAAAGGGAAACTTCAACTTTCTTGCTTTAGATGTGGAAAAGTTGGTCATCTTGCTGCAAGATGCCCTAAAAAGTTTCAAGAAGAAAATAATGAAGAAGAAGTTGAAAATCCCAAGAACAAATATTTAGCCTATGTGAAAGGGAAGAAGCAGTTCAAGAGAAATTTCTTCAAGAGGAATAATCTTCTTTCACAAGAAATAGATAGTTCAGATGAGTCTGAGGATGAAGAGGTTGAGGAGTTTGAAAATTGTAAGGATCATGGAAAAAATGAAATGGTGGCTGTTGTCGATAGTGCTCAAGAAAAGGAAGAAACCAACGCTTATGAAGACGAAGAAGAAATCGAAGGTAGAGTTGACATGGAAGCTGAATTAGAATCAGATCTTGAAGAGGTAGATATTTGGAGAGCAAAAACAAAGAAATCCAACAAGGTGGTACATGATGGCAAACTCTACATGAAACAATAGGAAGAAGAGAAGTTTGAGATTGTAAAAGAAATAGAAAACCATAAGTTTTCAAGGCTAGAGAGCACAGAAAAGGTTGATGAGCATAAGATCAAGATTGAAGAATAGAAAAGGGAGATCGATGGATTGAATGGAAAATTGAAAGATCACATCATGTGTATTGAGGAGCTTGAAGAAGAAGTTGTCGGACTACGGAGAAAAGTCAAAGACCAGGAAAAACATTTTATTCCTAATACATTCCTGGGAAGGTAGGTCGTTACGAAGACTGAAAAGATGAAAGAGGAGCCTATTAGTTCAGTAGGGAAGAAGCTACAATTGAGCTCAGAAGTTAAGGCTGTTTCAGGGCTTAATCAGAAACAAAAATCTGTGACAATTGAAGTCAGACCGCAAGCACCAGTCCCAAGATTGAAGGTTGATTTAGGAATAAAGTACAATCAGAATATTCAAATATCCTAATGGGAAACTCGAAGTGATGAAGTACCAAAAAGGAATGAACCATATATCAGGTGTTATTGGTGCGGGAAGATGGGACGTTCACAGTATGTGTGTTCCATAGCCAAGATAAATCGAAGGGAACAAGAATAGAGGTGGTAACCAAACAGAGAACGGTTGTCCAGAACATATTTTGAAGGACACTGTTTTTGGTGTGGAGGATTTGGACACATGGCTAGGTACTATACTTTGACTATACAAAGAAATGATCCAAAGCAGAATCAAAACATTCACAAGCAGCCGATCAATAAACCCGCAGGTGAGTTAAAAATGCAGAATAGATTTGTGGATTTTCAAGATGATGCTGGTCCATCATGCTCTGAGAAAGAACAGAAGTCTCAATCTATGCCGAGTGTGAAGTCTAGAGTATGGATCAAAAAGAAGAAAGAAGAAAAGTCAATAGTTGCGGAAATTTCCCTTAAATCTTCAGATCGTTCAGGAATATGGATCCTTTATAGTGGTTGCACATCCCATATGATAGGGAATAAGGATCTCATTATAGACAAAAAATATGACAAAGAAGGAGTTGTCAAGTTTGGGAATGATGAAGGGCTAAAGACTGTTGGTTCCGGAAAGGCCAAATTTGGGGGAAATGAAATGAGATGTGCTGATGTCTTGGTAGTAGAGGGGCTTTGTCATAACTTACTCAGTGTCAGTCAATTATGTGACTCTGGGAACTCTATCTGATTTACCAAGAAGATGTGTGTTGTTAAAGTAAAAGATGGAGCAGTTGTTCTACAAGGAAAAGGGACAAAGGGAAATCTTTACCTTGTAAGTGGGGAATAAGATATGTGCCTTTTATCCAGAGAAGAAGAAAACCAGCTATGGAATAAGCGACCTGGTCACCTATGTCAACCATCCATGGAAGATCGGGTAAAATGTGATGCTTCTAGAGACCTTCCCAAACTATCACATGATCGTACTCATACATGCGATGCCTATCAGTAAGGGAAGATCATCAAAAAGACATATAATCCAAAGGAACAGAAATCAACCAGAGTGCTTGAATTGGTGCATGCTGATGTATGTGGACCTATATCACCACGAGCCATAAATGGGAAAAGGTATTATGTCCTTTTCATTGTTGATTATAGAAGAATGGCTTGGGTATTTGTCATTACCCGCAAGACAGAAGTGTTCAGTTGTATCAAGCAGTATAGAAGGGAATCAGAGAGGACGGTTGGGCAGAAAATTTTGAAGTTTCGTTCAGATAATAGTACAGAATTCACAAACAGTCAAGTAAAATACTATCTCGAGAAACATAGGATAAGGCATCAAGTTTCATCAGTGAGAAATCCCCAACAAAATGGAGTTTTTGAAAGGAGAAATAGTATTATCAACAACATGGCCAGAACAATGCTTATTGAAAAGGACCTACAAGAGAAATTTTGGAAGGAAACAGTTTTGACATCGGTCTACATTTCGAACAGGTCTCTGTTATGTCCAAAGCAAGGAAAAACTCTATATAAAATATGGTACGGAAAGAAGACAACGTTGAAATACTTTCAAATCTTTGGAATTAGGTGTTTCATTATCAACAAAGTAAATCACCGGAAGATTGAGTCATGAGGAGATGTGAGAATATTCCTTAGCTACTCTGGAAAAAGAAAAGCATATAAATGTTTCAAAAAAAGGCTGGGAAAAATTGTTGAGAGCAATGATGTCACTATCGTTGAAAATGAACAGAATACTCAACGACCCAGTGAACAGTTTCTAGATGAAAGTGATGACGAGGTAATTAACACAGGGGGAGTAGAAGTGGTATAAGTTGACTCAGAAGAAGACATTGATGATGATCAAGAGGAAACAAAGTCTGTGTCTTCATTGAAGCCAAAGAGTCGATCTAAAATTGATAGGTTGAATATCATTGGTGATCAGATAGCTCCAGTTCAGACTCTAATAATGAAATCATTATAGAAAACATAATTTTTATCTCAGGTGGAGCCGAAATGTTATTCCGATGCACCTGAAGATGAAAACTGGGTTCAGGCTATGAATGAAGAGCTTGATCAGATTGAGAAGAACCAAACATGGGAGATTGTTTCGAGTCCATAAGACAAGAATGTCATCATGACTAAATGGATCTATCGCAACAAGATGAATTAAGATGGCCCAGTGATTTGGAACAAATCATGGCTAGTGTGCAAGGGATACTCCTGGATAGAGGGAATAGATGTTGATGTGACATTTTCACCAGTTGCAAGGCTGGAGAAAATCAGATTATTTTTGGCCATAGTAGTGCAAAGAATGTTCAAAGTGTTCCAGATCAATGTCAAATCCATATTCTTGAATTGATTTATAGAAGAGGAGGTGTATATTAAGTATCCATATGGTTTTCTCATTAATGAGGATGAGAACAAAGTTTGCAGGCTGAAGAAGGCATTGTATAGGATGAAACAAGCACCAAGGGCATGGTACTCAAGGCTTGATCAATACTTGAAAAAGCTTGGTTTCCAGCGTGGAGGAGTTGATTACAATCTCTATTTCAAAAATGACAGTAATCAAAGAATGATGGTGTTGGTGTATGTCGATGACATAATATTTGGCGGATCAGATGAAGCTCAGTGCATGCAGTTTTCTGAATTCATGAAAAATGAGTTTGAAATGTCAATGATCGGAGATCTAACGTTTTTCCTTGGTCTACAGGTGACAACAGGAAGGAATGGAACATTAATTTCTCAATCCAAATATGACAAGGAGGTTTTAATAAGGTTTGGCATGGAGAATTCCAAGAAGATGAAAACTCCTGTTGCTACCCGGATGAAATTATCAAAAGATGAAGATGACAAGACAATTAATATCACAGAATACAGGAAAATTATTGGAAGTTTGTTATACTTGACCATGACAAGGCCTGATATTGTTTTCGCCACATGCCAAGTAGTGAGATATCAAAGTAATCCCAAGGATATCCACATAATTATACTGAAAAGAATACTTTGGTATATCCAAGGCATAATGGATTTCAGCTTGACATATACTGATAAATCCCAGACAGAGTTATTGGGATATACTAATGCAGACTGGGCGGTATCAGCAGATGATAGAAATTCAATGTTAGGAGGTTCATTCTATCTTGGTGGATTGTGTATTTCTTGGCTAAGAAAGAAACAATATTTCATTTCATTGAGCACCGCGAAGGTTGAATATATTGCGGCTACTCAAGCATGCACTTAGTTATTGTGGATGAAGCAGCAAGTTGAAGATATGGGAGTTGAAGTGAAGTTCCGGTCGGAATCCAGTGTGATAAATCAAGTGATATAAATCTTAGCAAAAATCCCATACATCACTCAAGGAAAAAGCACATTGAGATAAAGTATCATTTTATCAAGGATAAAGTTTAGCAGGGAATCGTGAAGTTGGAGTATGTGCCTACAGAGCTACTGGTTGCAGACATTCTAACAAAATCCTTGCCCAAGAAGCATTTGAAATGCATCGACTGGATCTGGAAGTTCAGTTGATTCCCCGCACTTGAAATAGTGTGGATGTGGAACACCCCCTCCCCGAGGTATGATGTGTTTTTACCTAATGTGATGATATGTGTTCTCTACTCTGTTACAGACTGCAAAAGAGTGACCTTTGGGTTCGTTGACAAAGGGGGAGAAAATAGTGATTGTTCAAGGGGAGACAGTGTGGAAATTTGAGAAATCATGCGGACAGGTGGAGCATCTAGATAGGGGGAGAGCAATGAGAAAGGTGGAGCATATAAAATCTGACGATGTTCAAAGTGATCGATCAAAGAATAGATATCACGACAGCTGAGGATCATGATAAAAGAAAAAGAGTGGTGTTGGAAGAATATTTCCAAAAATTGGTATCAGTTTGGTGTCAACAATGGGTGTAAGAGATAAAGTGATTCATTGATGAACTTTTCATTTACTCTTGTTTCTCATGCCGAGCATTGCTCATGTGGGATTAGAGTTTGTGTTGAGTAAATCCTTGATCGCTATCAGAATTTCAAAAAGTGAATGGTGGATGAAAAATCAATGATGTATCTTTATATGAAAGAGTTGTCAACAAACCCAAAGGGGGAGATTTTTGGGAAAAAATCCCTCATGGTGTCATTGAAGAATTTTTGAGGTGATTGTGTTTGTTGACAAAGTGGACATCTGTTTGGTGATTGTTGACAAAGCAAAACAATGAAATACAAATTTGTTGACAAAGGGGATTTCATGGTGGAATGTCAAGTTCAAGAGTTGTGGTCAACGATCTATGTTTGATTCAAGAACGTCAATAAAGGAATGGATGATCTGGAGGTGGCATAAAAAGAACAGATACAAGGTGGCGCTGTTTTGCAGTGTTTTCCAAATTTTTGGGCATGAAAATCAACAAAAGAAGAAAAGTGTTTTTGGCAAAGGGACTTGCACGCCTAGGTCTTGGTTGATAGGAAACTTGCACGCATTGGGTTGGTTGCATAGGTGACTTGCGCACCGTGAAGAGACTTTCGCACCGATGTCTTGGATGATTGAGAACTTGCCTGCCTATTGTTTTTCAAGATCAGATCATCAAAATATGGAAAAGGGATAAGGGTCATGCAAGTATTGGGTTGGTCTCATAGGTGACTTGCGCACCGGAGAAAGGACTTGTGCTCCAGTGCCTAGGAGTATTGAAAACTTGCACTCCTATTGTTTTTCCAGACTTGAAGTTCAAAATATGGCATAGGGAATAGGGTCGTGCAAGTTTGGAAGTGGGTCGCACAAGTGTCTTGCAGTGGAAGAGTCCCCTGCATCGAGACTTGTGCACCGTCGTGCAGGGTGTCAAAAATGCCTATAAATACTAGACCATCTCTCCTCATTTCTCACCGGAGTTCAACACTTTGAAGATTCAGAGCTCCTGTCATGTAGGTGTGGTGGTCACGCAAGTGGTGGTGTGTCGCGCAAGTGGGACTTGCACGCCAGTGTAGGAAGTTGCATGCCAAGTGTTAGTTGTGCGCTTGTGGTGGTTTAGGCGAGGAAGGATGTGAGTCACGCAAGTTTGGAGTTGAAGAAGCTTGTGTCACACAAGTGTCTGAGGTGGACCTGTGTGACAGTTGTGACTTATGCGCCGATACTTGCGAGCCATATTAGACTTGCACACCAAGTAAGGTTGATTTATCGACAGTGTTTTCGTGCCGTGTGGAAGCTGGAAGTTTGCATGATACCTTCGATGCAAAGAGATATTCATCTACAGGTAAAATTTGGACTTCAAAAGAGCATCTACATACAGAGTAAGATTCATTCCTTCATGCGAATGAAGATACCTACGGTCTATAAACTGTGAGTGGATTCCTTTCAGAGCAGTGAGCAAAGGAAGAGAAAGAAGGTGATCCTCCCCACCGGCAGTGAGACAGAGAGAGAGAAATAGGTATTGAAACTTGGGAAAGCAGTGAGATGACCCTAAACATTGTTGAGGTAGTGATCCTAGGCATATAAGTGATCTAGCCTGAACCTTGTAATCCACAGCTAGTGAAGTTTAGTGGAATTTTGTACGACCGACAACCTGTCGGCGTATGCTCCTTGGACATAGCCCTTAGTGGGGAACCAAGTAAAATTGATGTGTCCTATGCTTGTTTTACTTTCTATTTATATTGTGAAATAGGAAAGAGAGAGAGAGAATATTTGATTTCTTAACAGTAAAACAAGATTAGAATGGGCATTAATTTTGAATTAGTCATACCCTGATTCACCCCCCCCCCCTCTCAGGGAATTCAGCCTTATGGACCTAACATTATGTTATTTATAACCCATGGAAGGGAATAATGGTTATACATTTGTCAATTCTATAATCAAGAATACAATTTTTATGTATTTATAAATACCCATAGAGATTTAATAGTTCTGGGTATTAACATTAATAAGATAAGAGAATTTATTGTTAGAAAGAGAGTTGAATTTTGAGACGAAAATTCTACAGCATAACAGATATGTAACATGGTTTTAGAAAAAATTGAAAAGATCGGGGACAAGAGTCAACCACTCATAAAAATATCATTATATAGTATGGATACATAATAAAAAGAAATAAGATCATGGTATGGATATTTGAAGGAAATACCATATGAAAATGAAACTAAAAAATAAAAGAGAAGATGTGATTTCTTTTATGAAAATTCCGCAGCCTAACGGTGTCACTTAAAAATTCAGAAAATAAATTGATGAGAGTGGAGAGGGTATATCATAATTTGGAAATGATATGGACATCAATAATGATATATAAGAACATACCCCCATATAAGAATATGGAAATTGGAAGACATAACTTAAAGGAATTCATGACTAAAAAAGGAGGGTTGAAGGTTCCCTTACCTTGAAGAGTAAATTTTAAAGCTTGAATGTTGGGACCTTCGGGGATTGAGGCCACTTTGGGAGGAATCATTGGGAGGTAAAAAGACCATAGATTCGTTTTGGGGGATTTTGGAATGAAAAAATGAGGGAATGGATTGTTATTTATAGGAAAAGTGAGGGATTATTTAATTAATTTCCAAGGCACACCTCATTGGTTGTATTTGCAAAACCATGGGATTGCCCATGGTATATTCTCTTGGTATTGTCCACATGGGACACCTCATTACATATATTACTATTCATAAGTCGACCAGATTTATTATATCATGATTACGTCATCAATGATGTCATTGATCACCCGCAACTCAAAACTGTATTTTTACTATTCACTGTCAATTCAACTACTTCAGAAAAACCTAAAAATCTACCCAAACCTATTGTCGATGCTCTGAATTCAAAAATGAACTCCATTTTATGAAAATAATTTTCTAAATATTTTTAATTTAATTTTAAAAAATTATTATTTATTCAAAAAAATAACTCTAAAACTATAACTTGTTTTGTAACACCTAGAAAAAGTAATGAAGGTCCCATAAAATTATCGTAGAACCATAAGAAAATAAGTAAAAATTTATGAATACATTTTATGAAAATAAAATTTAATTTTAAATTATTAAATAAATTATAAAATTGTAAATAAAATATTTATGACATTCAAAAATATCAAAACTTATATTATGATCATTTTTTCACTTTTAAGATGTCTAAATTGTATTTGTACATTAATGGGTGAAGTTTCTATTTTTTGGACGATTTTCTATTTATTACTATTTATTACTATTCATAAGGGTATGTTACTATCCATACTTTACTATTCACTAAAAATCAAGTTGATCTTATTGGAATCTTATTTTCAAACAGATCACAACTATAGAAGACCATTTTTTGAAAATCATTTCACATTATTAATTATTTAAATTATGCAAAAATATTTTAAAAAATGCCCTTTTCCAAAATCCATCAATAATATGGAACTTCATCCTACATTTATCCATATATTTGAAAATCACAAAATTTACCATAATAAGAAATAATAATTTTATTTATAACATGGGATTACAAAAAGTATCTAATTCCTCGTTACATACCCCCTTATAAAACATTTGTAGCACCTAAGTGTAAGATGTGCTATGGTGATAGAATCTTGGGGCAGCTTGAACAACATTTCCCGAGTAGTGATTTATATCAACTTCAACTTCTCCCTTAGGTGATTCTGTTCAAGTTTCACATGTTGGAGTTCAGCTTGGGCTTGGTCCAGAGCAAAGCCCAGTGAAGCCACCTCCTTCCCAAGCTCTAACAGATGGGCTTCGTGTGGCCCGAGTCTACTGGATGAGGCTATCAACTATTCTTTCTGTATTAACCAAGATCACTTGTGTTTATAAACAATAATTGTAATGTAAATAGTTTAGTTTCCAATGGTCATATCGACCAATAGTCATATAACAGTTGAAACCCAATGGTATCATTTTAATTATAGACACTTCATTAATTAAATGATATAGTTTTGTGGAGTATAAAATGAAATAACAAACAAATTTAGGAAACAAATATTATTCAAAAGTTTAGGTCGTTACATTCTTCCCCCCTTAAGAAATTTCATCCCTGAAATTTAAACTCGTACCCTAGGAAGAGAAAAGGTTGTGGTACTTCTCACTCATAGACTCCTCTGGTTCCCACGTGGCTTCTTCACATTTGTGGTTCCTCCACAACACCTTAACATGGTGGGTAGTATTGTTGCGTAGAACCTTGTCTCTATGATCCAAGATTGCCACCAGCTGCTCCTCATAAGAGAGATCATGTTCTAGTTTTACCACCTCTGAATTTAGTACATGTGAATGGTCAGGTATGTACTTCCTCAAGAGGGATACATGGAAGACATCATGAACTTGTGCTAGATTTGGAGGAAGTTCAAGTCGATAGGCCACTGCTCCTACGTGATCAAGGATTTCATAGGGGCTAATAAACCTAGGGATGAGCTTCCCTTTCTTCCCAAACCTCATGTCTCTCTTACAAGGTCAAATTTAAAGAAATAATTTTTCACCAACATCTAACTCCAAGTCCCTATGATGGTTTCCAGCATAGCTTTTTGCCGACTTTGAGAAGCCTTAATGTGTTGCTTGATGGCATGGACCTTTTCCGTCATCTCTTGCACAAGATTAGTACCAAGAAGATTTCTCTCACCAGTTTCATGCCAACAAGTAGGAGTTCTAAATCACTTACCATATAAAGCTTCATAGGATGACATTTGAATGCTCGATTGGAAGCTGTTGTTGTAAGAGAACTCAACTAAAGGGAGATGTTGATCCCATCCACCTTTAAATTCCATTGAGCATGTTGTCAGCATGTCCTCGAGTGTTTGAATTGTCCTTTAAGATTAGAGATTAGTTTGGGGGTGATAGGTCATACTGAAATTCATTTCAGTGATCAGAGAATATTAAATACTTCACCATAATTTTGATGTGAACCTTGGATCACGATCAGATACTATTGAAATTTGGAACTCCATGCAGCCTTAACACTTCTTTCACATAAATCTTGGGAAGTTGATCAAGAGGGAAATCTTCCTTATTAGAGATAAAATGGGAAGTATTTGTGAGATGGTCCACAATAACCCATATCACATTGTTTCCTTTGGAAGTTCTCAGGAGACCAGTGATGAAGTCCCTAGTGATATTGTCCCACTTCCATGCTGGTATGGGTAGTGGTTGCAATACCCCTTTAGGAAGTTATCACTCTGCCTTCACTTGCTGACATACCAGGAACCTTTAAGTGTATTAAAAAGTCTCTATTTTCATATTATCCCACCAATAACAATCAAAAAGGTCCCTATACATTTTTGTGCTTTCAGGATGTATTGATAAAGTAGAGCTATGAGCTTCATCCATCAATTACTTATTTATTTCTGGAATAGATGGAACACATAATCTTGTATGAAATTTCAGTACACCTTCTTGATCAATATTGAACTCAAGAAACTTCCCATCCTTCACAGCCTTAGACTTCTTCTATGAAAAATGATCCTCTTTCTGAGATTTTGTGATATTCTCTAGTAATAACGGTTGAGAAATAATTTGGGTTGGGTTGGTGATGTCCCTTCCCTTATAATTCCCATGTCCAGCTTTTCTAGGTCATTGATCAAAGGATATCTTTGAATCCTCATCATGGAAAGAACAACTGGGTATTTCCTGATTAATGCATTAGAAACTTTTTTTTCTCTTCTAGGATGATAATGAATTGAACAATCATAGACTTTGAGAAGTTCCAACCATCTCCTCTGTCTCATGTTCAATTACCTTTATGTGAAAATATACTTCAAAATTTAATGGTCTTTGTATATATCACATTTATCCCCATAAATATAGTACCTCCATATATTTAGATCAAAAAAGACTGTAGCCAACTCCAGATCATGCATAGGATTATTCTGCTCATGAGTCTTCAACTATCAAGATGCATAAGCAAAGACTTTTTCATTTTTCATGAGGATGCACCCAGGCCCTTTAAAATATGCATCACTAAAAATAATGTATCCTTCTCTAATTGAGGGAAGAGTTAACACTATAACAGTAAATAATATCTTCTTCATTTCTTGGAATCTTTCCTCCCACTCCTTTTTCCAGATGAAATTTACCTATTTTCAAGTTAACTTGGTTAATTGATTAGAAATTCAGGAAATGTTTTTCACAAACCTCTTATAATATCCTTATAAACCAAGGAAACAATGTATCTCAGTTATTGTTGTAGGATGATGCCACTCTTATACAACTTTTGTCTGTGTTGGACAAAATGTGATTCCTTCATTGGTTACAATGTGCCCCAAGAAAGAAACATGTTGCAACCAGAATTCAGATTTGCTGAACTTCCCAAAAAGACTCTCCTTCCGTAGAGTTTGCAAAATAAACCTTAGATTATCCTCATACTCCTCATGAATTTTGGAATACATCAGAATATCATCAATAAAAACTACCACAAAGTAATCAAGGAAGTCATTAAATACTATATTCATCAAATCCATAAAATTTGAAGGTGCATTAGTCAGTCTAAAGGGCATAACAACAAACTCATAATGTGATTATTTTGTTCAGAAGGCAGTTTAAGAATATCTTATTTCTTCACCCTTAATTGATGATAACTAGATCGAAGATAAATCTTATAGAAGAATTGATCCCCTTGAAGGTGGTCAAATAAGTCATCAATTCTTGGAAGAGGGTATTTGTTCGTCACTGTGATCCCGTTCTATTCTCTATAATCAATACATAACCACATTGATCCATCCTTCTTCTTCACAAAGAGAACTGGTGCTCCCCAAGGAGACACACTCGGTCAGATGAAACCCTTGTCTAAAAGATATTAGATTAGTTTCTTTAATTCCTTTAGATCCACATTTTCCATCCTAAATAGGGTCTTTGATATCAGATGAGATCCAGGTACGAGTTCAATAGAGAACTCTACCTCTATTTATGGGGGTGGTCAGGGCAACTCCTCAGGAAATATGTCAACGTATTATTGGACGATGGGGACATTTTCTATCCTTAAACTCTCATATCCTTATTCTTCATCACCGATAAACTCCCTAAAGAAGTATATAGGTGGTTCTTCTAGACATAAGTCAGGTAGCGATATCTCTCCTTGGAAGATAACTATAGGTTCTCCATTCAAGACTACAAATATTTCCTTACTTCTTCATTTGATCTTAGTATTATACTTTTAGAGACAGTCCATCCCTAGTATAATGTCGAATTATAGCATTGGAATTACTACTAGATTTTGGATAAGATTTTGATCACTGAAGTATATACTAGAGTTTCTAAAAATTGATGATGCTTGGATAATCCCACCAGGAGTCTTGACTGATAACTCTACTTTTAGAAAATCAGGGGTTGATTCTAAATTCTTTACAAACTTATAGAAAATAAAGGAATGTGTAGATACAGAATAAAAAAAGTACTCACTAGCTTTGAGAGAACATCAAGAGCACCTTCCACCACATCACTTGGTGCTTCAACTTCAGCCATAGTGATAGAAAAATCACGACCTTGCTCCCTTGGCTGATGCTGAGGCTGATGGTGATTCCCATCCATTACCCTCAGATTTGGACAGTGATTGACAAAGTGGCCAAGTTTTCCAAACATATAGCATTGGACATCAGGTAGGGTCTGCACCATCTTCCCTTTGTCGTTAGTGTTTGGGAGTTGAGGCTTCACCTTACTATGAAAAATCCATGCAATATGGACATCTCTACAACACTTGTAGCACTTCCTGCTTTTGAGTAGGCTATTCCCCAAATGCTTCCTTCCACATTTATTACACGTGGGATGTTGCACTTATATGCCTCATCTTCCTTGATATAAGCTCCTCCCTAGGCTTGGCTCTATTTATATCTTCTTATCATTGGATTTATGAGACCACTTTGTTTCTCCAAACTCCAGTTCGACTTTCATCACACTTCGCACGATCTCCTCATACATATCATAGCCTCGGTTGTCTCAGATGAGGTCCTAGTCCACCAAAGAATCAATAAGCCTTACCATTTGGATCCATGAAAAAGATATAGGTGTAACATGAAAGCCTTGTGAAGTTAATATTGTATCTTCCCATAGATTCATTCTCCTTCTGCTTCAGCTTGAGAAACTCCTTCTCTATTATTTTTCTCATCGATTGAGAGAAATAATTGTTGAAGAATATCCCTATGAACTCTTCCCACTCCATAGAATCAAATTCCCCTCTTGGCCTTATGTTTTTAATCAGTTCACACAACTAATCAACTTATCCCCCTCAGTATTAAACATCACAGGTAAGGCTTCTCTTGTTCAGAATAGTGGAGCACATAAAAGATCTTCTCGATAGAGCTGATCCACTGTTCAACAATGAATGGGTCAGTAGAATCACAGAATGTTGGTGTTCATTGACACATAAAGGAATCAACATAATTTTTTCCCTTCGTAGTGAAATCATTCTCTTAGCTTGATTCAAGTTATTTCCCATAACATGAGTTAGTTGGTTTATTGTTCACATGAAGGTTTCCTTCCTGCTTCTATTGGAGGGCCTTCAACGAATGCTCCATTGCAGTTACTATTTGCATGATTCCTCCTATTTCCCACCATTTTCTAAAATAATTAAAACTTTAGTGAAAACTTATTTGATTTAAAAATATTTTAACTATAAAGGATTTTATGTCTTAAAAATTCATGCTTTAAACAATTACATTTCTCTATAAATCCTTCATAATGATTCATAAAAATATTATGATTAACCAAACATATCCCCTGAAAGTGTCATAACAAAGAGTTAAAAAATTCCCGTTGTCTTGTACCAGGATACCCCAGGTTAAGCCCAAAACTCCTTGTAGAAGTTTTCACTCCTAGGTACATATGTGCCTATGCCGCCTCTACTTGCTCGTATCTAGACATGGATGTATTTTCTTGACAAACCACTTACTCAATACTCACAAAAATACCAAGAAGTTTTCCTATACTTAAAAATTTTCTATAGGGTGGTTCATAAATTTTCATATCCAAATTTCCATAAATAACTAAACTATCCTTTAATACCAACTATAGTATCCCTCCTTTCTTAAACATAACTTTTCATTACATTTTACATTCAGATGTTCTTTAAAGTCAAATGTCTTGGAAATCTGAAACACAATACATGAAAACACAAAATATTCTTCTAATCCACTTGTATATATTCATTATAAGTTCATCCTAAGTACAATTATTTCATCTCACAAACTGGAGAGATATATCAAAGTAAAGAGTGAGCATAAATCCTAGTAAGGAAAGTAAGGGAATCAATTTACTTGTGATATCAATAGGAAATTGATAAAAAACCTAAAGATAAGTGAAATGGAAGTAGAAGCATTTAATAATGAAAATAACTTGAGTCATAACTTGAATATGTGTCTACACCATTTAATCTAGACATTCATGAACATATCACCAAGGTTCATCCCCATGGTGTCATAAACATTACCAATGTTTTTCACCAAGGTATCGTGAAACTTATCATCTCTAGAGATTAAATTCTTTACCCAATGCAATGAATCAATATCAGAGGTCACCCTTAATATATATTTATTTTCATGTGATCCACATAGATAATAATCATACATTTCATGAATAACCAAAATAGAGTAAAATAAATGGGTTTCATATCAACATCATGACATTTTAAAAAGTGTTTAAAAAGATGATCATTATGTCATTTATAACCCAGGGCAGGGAATTAGGGTTATATGTATTTAAATTTCAGAATCAAGAATAGAATTTTTATGTATTTATGAACACTCTTAGAGATTTAATAGGTCTGGGTATTCACATAAACAATGATAAGATAATTTATAGAGAGAAAGAGAGATAAATTTTGAGGTGAAAATTCTGCAGTATAACAGCTATATAACATGGTTTTAGAAAATGTTGAAAAGATAGAGGACAAGAGTCACCCACTCATAAAAAACTAATAATAAAATACGGGTATAGAATAAAAATAAATAAGATCATGGTTTGGATATTTGAAGGAAATACCCTATGAAAATGAAACTCAAAAGAAAAGAGAAGTTGTGATTTATTTTACAAAAACTTTGGTAGCCTAACAACATCGCTTAAAAATTCAGAAAATCAATTGATGAGATTGGAGAGGGTATCTTATCATTTGGAAATGAAATTTATAGTAATAAGGATATATAAATATATACCCCCACAAAAGAAGATGGAAACTAGAAGACATAAATTAATGGAAATCATGACTAAAAAAGGAGGGTGGAAGGTTCCCTTACCTTGAAGAGTAACTTCGAAAGCTTGATGGTTGGGAAATTGTAGGTTTTAGGGAACCTTGTGAGGAATCCTTGAGAGATAAAAATACAATAGCTTCATTGAGGGGGATTTTGGAATAAAAAAAATGAGGGAATGACTTGGTATTTATAGAAAAAGTGAGGGAATATTTAATTAATTTCCAAGGGACACCTCATTAGTAGTATTTGAAAAACCATGGGCTTGAACATGGTATTGTAAACCTTAGACACCTCATAACATATCTTAATATTCATAAGTCTACCAGATTTATTACATCATGATTACATCATCAATGTTTTCATTAAACACCCGTAACTCAAAACTATATTTTTACTATTCACTAAAAATTCAACTGTTTCAAAAGGAAACCCAAAGATTTACCCTATCCTAATATCGATTATCTAAATTGAAAAATGGAATCCATTTTATGAAAATAATTTTATAAATATTTTTAATTCAATTTTTAAATAAAATCATTATTTATTCAAAAAAACATCTCTAAAACTAAAACTTTTTTTGTAACACTTTGAAAAAGTAATCGTAGTCCCATAAAATTATCGTATAACCATAATAAAATAAAGTAAAAATTTATGATTACTTTTTATGAAAATATATTTTCATTTTAAATTATTAAATTAATTATAAAATTGTAAATAAAATATTTATGACATACAAAAATGTCAAAAATTATACTATGATCGTTTTTCACTTTTAAGATGTCTAAATTGTATTTATACATTCATGGGTAAAGTTTCTCTTTTTTTGGCCAATTTACTATTCATTACTATTCATAAGGGCATGTTACTATTCATACTTTACTATTCACTAAAAAATTAAGTTGATCTTATTAGACTCTAAATTTCTTACCGATCACAACTTTAGAAGAACATTTTTTAAAAATCATTTCACATTATCAATTATTTAAAGTATATAAAAATATTTTAAAATAGCCCTTTTTCAAAAATTCAATAATAATATGGAACTTCATCCAACATTTTTCTGAATATTTGAAAATCACAAAATTTACCAAATTAAGAAATAACAATTTTATTTATACCAAGGGATTACAAAAAGTTTCTAAGACCTCGTTAGATAGCCCCTTATAACACCTGCATGAGACCTAAGTGTGAGGAGTGCTTTGGTGATAGAATCTTGGGGCGGCTCAGACAAAATTGCCCGAGTGGTGATTTCTATCAGCTTGAACTTCTCCCTTAGGCGATTCCATTCAAGCTTCAAATGTCAGATTTTGGCTTCGGCTTGGTCCAGAGCAAATCCCAGGGAAGCCACCTCCTTCCCAAGCTCTGACAGATGGGATTCATATGACCCGAGTCTATTGGATGAGGCCATCAACTCTTTTTTCTATATTAAGTAATATTAGTTGTATTTATAAAACATAATTGTAATGTAAAGAGTTTAGTTTCCAATGGTTATATTGACAAACGATCATATAATAGTCGAAACCTAGCGGTATCATTTTAATTATACTCACTTCATTAATTAAAGGATATATTTTTGTGGAGTATAAAATGAAAAAAAAACAAATTCAAGAATCAAATATTATTCAAAAGCTTGGGTCATTACATAGATCAACTTATTATATCGAGAGGCATTTCTATTGATTATACAGAGTCCAACTCACATAGGATCGATAGGTAAAATCCCCCACAATGGTCCACATAGGATCCGACCTGCCCGGAGTTAATAGGTACTAACCCCCGTAATGACCCACAAAGGATCTGATCCACATAGGATCTGACCCACATAGGATCGATGCTGACCCACACTGGATCGCTTGGTACTAACATCTGTATGATCTGTCTCCAACCTCTACCTCACTGTCAGCTACTGGATTCCCTCTCATAGAATGCTTGATTCTAAGAGAACCACTACTGAAGCCATTGGTCACACCTCAACCAAAATAAAGCTCCACAATGAAGTATTTCAAAGGACCTCCATGTCGTAAGGGTTCCATAGTGATAGATGACGCATCAATCGAACACCTGATCTATGACTTATAAGTGTTTTATTTCCAAGGGACTAGTTGGATTCAGATTTGATTCAACTTGTCCATACTCCGACTTTATCCAAATATCAATTGAAGTATACCAAAAGGACCGTCTCGCTCCAAGGATTCTGGTGGCATAGATGAAGTGTCAATCAGACACCCAATCTGTTAGTAACACCCCTTTCTGTGGAACAGGGGTGATCACACCTCGATCTGAACCAACCCAATCGGCCCCGCCAAAATATACCAAAGGAACCGCTTCCCAAAATTGGTCCAAACAACACTGACAATAGGTCAACCGAACACCCAGTTTGTCAATTATAGGCATTTATTTATTCGGGGACTGGTTGGGTTAGGGCCCGATCCGACTCGGTTAGACCGGACCAACGCAACGGGTCCCGGGGTCTACCTGGCCCCGCTCAAGTCCAACCGACTAAGGGTCAGCACGATTCATTTCACAGGCCTGGGCCATAGTTGGCCCAGCCCATGGTGTGGGGATCAGCCCACTAGGTGGGTTCGGTCCGCCCGAAGGTGGACCGGTTGTCCCAGTGGGCCCCGTGGGTGTGGGATTATTTCAGAAAGCCAGTGGGGCACTGCCTCACTGCGTAACAGTCGACCGTTTCGGCCAACCAGGGGTCCAGCGTCCCTGTGCAGCGTGAGGCCTCTACTGTCCACCGCGGGGACATGCTGCTGCTATTCACTGTGGTGCCAGGCCGCGGTCCCCTTCTCTGGCAGCGCACGATGGTGCACCGCCACCTCCTTCGTGGTTGGCCGAGCTAGGCACCTTCTTCTGCCACCATGGCTACGACCGTGACCTTCTTCACCAGCGCTGCACGATGGTGTACTACTATATCCTCCATCTCTGGTCTTTACCGGCCAACGTCGTCACCCATCATCCTGGGTTTCGTCCAACCCAAATATATTGTAGCAACAGATGCGTCAACTTCCAAAAAAAGCTAAAGGGATTGGTCCTTGTTCGTTTGTCCCCCGACTTGCACATTATCTTGATAACAAGAGGGTAGTAAAAAAATTAATCAAATATTGAAATTAGATAAGAAAAAAATCCTACCTTAAGTTCGATGGAGAACACCTGTGATTGATGAAGAGTTGACATTCGACGTCCCCACAACAAGCCGCCAATGATGCCACTCAATCACCCTTCTTCATTTTGGTGTTCGGTGTTTCTTGTCACCACTCGCTGGAACCAGCACCATACTAAAAGTATTGGGTGTCGCGACACTTTACCAGAGCTTCGTCGCATGTTGAAGTCGTGCCAATACCTCCCCCTAAGTTCAATATAAATAGAAGAGGGGGAGGGTAAGTAACAATCATGGAATTTATGGGAGTTCATTTAATATGAAACTTCTTATATTCCAATGATGCTGTTACTTAGGATTTGAAGAGTCAAGCCATTTAATGGATTGACACGTTGCTGGTCCCACACTAATGCTTGTCCTTTAGAGGAATAGAAATGAGAGAATTAAAATAACTAAGTTATTTTATTATTTTTTTAAAAGTATCAAAATATAACTTTCTCTCCAGACCTACCACAGTCGAAGTGAAGACTCCCTTAAGAGAATCTCGTTGTTTTGGATTCAACAGTGCCCTCATATTTTTAATTCAAGCACCTTTTCAAAAGTTATAAAATTCCTCCCACCTGTTTACTGAACATAATCGAAAAAAATTTCAGAAAATTATTAACAATAACGCTCGACACACACCGATCGAAGTTAGGCTCTAACTAAGAATAAAACATCCTAATGAGCTCAACAGTACTCTCAAATTTTTAATCTATGTTAATTTTTAGAAATTATAGATTTTACAATAAAATAATTGTCACTTAATTATTTTATTTATGACCAAAAACTAAATTTCATTGGTGGCCCGCGCTGGCCAATGTTAGTATCAGCCTAAAGAAAGCATACACCCACGAGTTCATTGGCGGTCTTGGATTTTCAATATGACTTTCCATTCATGAGTTATAATCATTTAAAAAATAAGAAAATTTTATTTAATTATTTTATTTATGGTTTTTCCATTTTCAGATTTTCCCACAGGAGGCTTGCACCAACTAAATTTATGTCTCTCTTAGGGTAAACCTGCCATCCTGAACGCAATGGTGCCCTCTGATTTCTGATCCGGGAAATTGTTTAAGAGTTATTCCACATTTTCAATAAAATTGATTACGTGCACTAATTAAATATTAAAAAAACTTTGATGGATCATTTTGGGAACTCTGGGCCTCATAATCACGCGCCGTCAAATTTCTTTGTCCCAAAATAATTGCATATAATTAAAAAATATGGAATTTTCAGGTCTTTACATTCTCCCCACCTTAGGTCCTTTCTTCCTCGAAATTCAAAACAATGTAAAATAAAAAAATGAGGGTACTGAGCATGAATCCGAGGATCCCTCTCTAATGTGCTCTCCTGGACGTTCCTGGGATGCCACCTAAGTCACACCATAGGGATCAACCATACACAAAGTAATCAGTCCCATCAATCCTCTATCTTCACCAGAAACTCTGTAAAAGTCACTCTATTATCAAAGTTTAACTCGCCCTAGTCGATAACGTGTGATAGATCATGCACACATCTCCTCATCTATGACACATGGAAAAACATTATGAACCCAGTGCATCTACAGGGGAAGAGATAGATAGTACGCTACCTTTCCCACTCTGCTGAGAATCTAGAAATGTCTTATAAACCTTGGAGATAACTTTCCACCCCAGCCAAACATCCATAATCATCGTCAAGGTGAGACCCATATGAAGACTTGGTCTCCCTCATCATACGAAAAGGGTCTCCATCCCATGTCTGCATAAGACTTCTGCTGGCTCTATGCAGTCTTCACTTGCGGAGAAGTGTAGCATTGTGATTCAAAATCTACCACTACTTCCTCCATCCTAGCCCACCAGTGTTGACGCCAGAGGTCCTAGTACATATTCACCACTCCTGGATGTACTGTTAAAGGGGATGTGTGGAACTCCCTCAACACCTCATCCCAAAGCATCACTAGTACCATGGTGCATCCTATTAAGAGAACCAAGTGCTCCCCACCTTTAGAAAATCCTTCAGGAGACCGTCCTGAGGATAACTGAGCACATCGTACCTCATAGTCAAAATCCCTAAGCTATGCCTTTCGATCTTGCTGAAGAATTGGGAGAGTTACAATCATATATTGAAGGTAAGCTACTCCATATTTAACCATGAAGGATATCCATAGTGTAACTAACTGCTTTGGCTCCTCACTTAGCAGTTGTAGACCGGATCTCTTGCTGAGTGCGTCTGCTACTATATTCTCCTTCCCAGGAGTATAGACTATCTCAAAGTCATAGTACTAGAGAAACTCTAGCCAACATCACTGTATGAGGTATAGGTCCTTCTGTGAGAAGATATACCTAAACATTTTGTGATCAGTGTAAACAATAAACTGTTCACCCAACATGTAGTGCCGCCACATCTTCAGCACAAAGAACACTACTAATAACTCTTGGTCATGGGCAGTGTAGTTCTGATGGTGCTGTCTCAACTACCTAGAGATGTAGGTGGTAAATTTCCTCTCCTACATCAGGGAAGAACCTACTCTAGTCCCTAATGCATCGCAGTTGACTACATACCCAACACCCTTGGTAGCCTCAAGATGAGGGCACTCATCAGTCCCTATATCATCTCTTCAAAGATCTGCAAACACTTCTCTGTCCATAGGAAAGGTTCACCTATCTTCATCAAAGATGAAAAGGGTGTTGCTACCCTGGTGAAGTTAGGCACAAATATCTAGCAGTACCCAGCCAAAGCAGAAGTCTCTTTCCCTTCTAGGAGGAAATCTTGGATAAATCTTTTAAAATATGTCCCCACACTCACCACTATTGTTGGGAAATAAAAACTTAGAAGTCCTACTGCCATAAGGGTATGGCTGGCTGACTACAGAGTGATCAGCTGCACCCTCCTGTGCATGAGTTTATCTTGTGCTGACTGGGTTTACTTTTTTTTCGCAAACCATGGTAAACCCCAATTCAGTTCTGTAGATATACTACATTCTTTCTGCCTAAAACAATCAATATGAATATGAACTGTAGATGTATAGTCCATCCCCAAACTAACGTTGTAAGGCCTCAATGCTTCCACCGATATTTTCCAACCGAAACTCTCATCTCAAGGTTTAGATCACACCAAAAGGTATAAGTGTGATTATTGTGTCTCCTCCCTCAGGTATTTCAAGACCTAAGGTTAAAGTCCTCAGTTTAATTGAAAAATCTAGGTTTTGAACAAGATTTGTGGAAAGAAGGAATGATTGGTACCTATTTCTATTAATATGACATCTAATAGTAGACACATACTGTACCTTGAATCATTCTAGGAGCCCTTGAGACACACTCCTTGACCTCATGCAACTACTCCCTTCCCCTGTCATCTGGCTCCCTGAGTTAGGTGTGACACACATTGGGGGGGGGGGGTGTGGCATGCCGAATTGTATACCACCTCATGATTCTATCCTAGATCCACTTCCACATCTACTACCCTATAGATTCATCTACCCCTATCACTTCCTCTTCCAAAAACATTTTACACAGTTTTGGAGACTGGCGTCAGTTCCCTGCTTTTTCACTACTAACATCCACTAGCTTTATCTGCTCAGCTAAAGAACATTCAACCATAAAGGTTATCTCTATCACCCTAACATAATTAGGAATGCATAGGGGAATAGTGATGGATCCAATGTCCCTAAACACACCTCACTCAGAGGTCCAAGCCTTGAAGCACTGACCACATTGTGTTCATCGAGTACCTAGGATAGTCGGTACACCTTGACGAATACTCAGCTACCGACAAGTCGTCCTAAAAAAGTTGTATAAGCTCTAGGGAACACTCGCCCCTTAGATATTTATGGAAAGATACCCCCTTCTCTGAGGAAGGTTCTCAAGATTGTCCAAATAAGATTCACCTCTTTGCAAGATCAGGGTAATCTAAACCCTATCATCATCCTGTTGAGCCACCTAGAAGGCTCTCTACTAGGGCTGCCATCTGATAGAATGGTGCCCTAGCTAGATGGAAACTTGATCACCTCCTCAAGCCAGTCCTTATCCATTTGTGAGTCATGCTTGCCGCAGAACCTAAGGGGTATATGATACTGAAGCACGTGTAGGCACTAAGAATACATGTTTCCTCTACCGGTACCGCTAGTTGTAACTAATGACCAATGGGTAGTGTTATAGCTGTAACACTACCCGAAGGTACCATCTCGGGCAATGATCCATGCATCGAAACTTTTTCACTATGTGGACCATCCTTATGTTCATACACATGAAAAAACTAGCAGCTAGGATCACCATATTCTCTACTGGTGTCTCAACTAGGAGGAAAACTCTAGCCAGAACCTCCATCCAGTCCTCAGCTACTTGGGAATCTGTCTCGCCTCGAAACCTTGAAGGCCTATATCATTGGAACTCATGAAATATGCTCAATCAGTGTGAACCGTCTTCTAGTGTGGCTAGTGGTAACTACTACCCAATGGGTGGTGGTGCTACTCGTACACCACCTGAAGGTGACAACATAGTAAGAGGGCCCTACACCGAAGCCTCATCGCTCGGTGTTCCATCATCTTGTACTCTCTCAGGAATACAAGCTGGATATCTAGGCAGCAACATCCTGATAAATAATAGGTCCTCCATAGTCATTGAGTTATACCTGGTGAGCTGACTCTAAAGAAACCAAGGAGAAACATTTCCAAAACACACACATTCAGTGTTTTCGAGTACCAAGTCAGAAATCAGAATTCAAGGTCCTAGTGTATGGATTCATAGACCAACGCACCAACACTAGACTCCAAATGAAAACCACACTCAAAACACTTAACAATATTGCTCTATTTAAAATATCGGAGTCCTAGTTATTCAGTAGAACTGACTCCTCTGATACCACTTTGTCATGACCCTTCCCCCGAGGCCGATGTCGTGACTACCCCATGCCCTTCTTCTATAGGCCAGGGGATGACGACTAGCATCGAAAATGTGTATCCCTATAACAGGAAGGCATTTACTTTAAACTTGTACAAACACACAATCCAAGAATATGACAAGAAGCAACCACATAGTAAACTGCTGTAGTAAATAATGTTCTAAAAGTAAAGGGGCCAGAATACAAGCCCAACTGGAAAGTATAAGTACAATTGAAAATAGAAAAACAGCTCCTGGATCATCTACCGAGGATCCTACCTGAAGGGTAGGTACAGCTCTCAATCAGTAGTCCCTACATCACATCACACAAAGTGGTCCACCTCTGGGAACCGCCCGGTCCTGGCTCCCTTAGCCTCAATCAATACTACCCGTCATTTGCACAAGACACTACAAGGTGCGGGAAAAGCCCATGAAGAGGTGAGTATAAAAATAGTTAGTAGGGACCCCAAGACCCCCGAAGGTCTCCCAGAGTTCCACAAAGGAAAAAAACAAAGGAAGACCTCAATCACAAAGCAAAAAGCAGTGATTAACTTTACTTAGGTATATTCCCATAAAAATATCTAAGTTATCAAGATATACTTGTCTCATACATGAGGGAAGAATATCACAAAGGTAACACCACAAAGGTAACACCATGAAGGTAACACCACGAAGGTAAAATTAACACACATGTAAGGTCACAAAGATAACACCATGAAGGTAAAATTAACACATAGGTAAAACCATGAAGATATCACCATGAAGGTAAAATTTCCACATAGGTATCACCATGAAGGTAAAAGTACCACACATGTATCACCACAAAGGTAAAATACACAACTCACACTAGGTAAATAAGTAAGGCACAAATTTATATATGATTAGTTGAGAATCTAGATCATATTATTCTATCGATAGGCACTCATACTGATTATAAAGAGCCTGACCCACACAGGATCGATAGGTACTAACCCCTGGAAAGATCCACATTGGATCTAACCTGCCCAGAGTCAATAGGTACTAACCCCAGCAATGACCCACACAGGATCTGACCCACACATGATCAGTATTCGCTGACCCACACAGGATCGCTGAGCGCTGAACCACATAGGATCTGGCCCACACTGGATTGGTATTCGCTGACCCATATAGGATTGCTGAGCGCTGAACTGCTTAGGATCTGGACCACATAGGATCGGTATGTGCTGACACACACAGGATCGCTGAGTGTTAACCCACATAGGATCTGACCCACACAAGATCAGTGCTGGCCCACAGAGGATCTCTCGGTACTAACCTCCTTATGATCTATCTCCAAACCCCATCTCACTACTAGCCACTGCATTCTATCTCATAATACACTTGATTCTAAAAGAACCACTCCTCAATCCATTGATCATACTTAAACCACCCGGAAACTCTAGGAATATGTATTCCAAAGGACCGCCATGTCGTAAGGGTTCCAACGCGACAGAAAGCATGTCAATCAAACGCCCAGTCTGTGACTTATATGCGGTTTATTTCCAAGGGTCTAATTGGATTCAGATTCGATCCAACCTGGCCATACACCAACATTATCCAAATCTCAATTTCAGTATTCCAAAAGGACCATATCACTTCTAGGGTTCCGACGCAGTAGATGACATGTCAATCAGATGTCCGGTTTGTGAGTTACACCCCTTTCTATTGAATGAGGGTGATCAAACCTCGTTCCGGTCCAGCTTGGTCAGTCTTGCAGAAATATGCTAAAAGGACCACTTACCAAAATGGGTACCAATGCCACTAACTACGTGTCAATCGGACACCCGATTTTTCAGTTACGAGCATTTATTTATTTGGGGACCTGTTGGGTCTAGGCCCAGTTTGACTCAGTCAGACCAGCCCAACGCAACAGGTCTTGGGGTCCAACTAACCGCACTCGGGTCCAGAACACCAAGGATGGGCCCAATTCAGTTCACGGGCCCAGGCCACTGTTGGACTAGCCCGTTGGGTGGGGCTCGACACACCTGCGTTAGCCCATCGGGCTAAAGGTTAGGCCCAGTCTACTAGGCCGTGTGACTGGTCCACTAGGTGGGTCCAATTTGTTGGGTGGGTCCGGACCACTTGATCAGCCCGTGTCTAGCCTGGTCTGCCAAAAGGTGGACCAGTATTCCCAGTCGGCCCCATGGGTGTGCGACCATTTCGGCCAACCGGTGGGGCGCTGCCCCACCACGTAACGTTTGTTAATTTTGGCTGATCTAGGGTCCATCGATTCAGCGCGGCGTGAGTGCTGTGCTGCTCTCCACCTATCATGGCCTTGAGCCGTGACCTCCTCCAGTGGAACAGGATGGTGCGCCGTTCTGCCTTCATCTGCGGCCGGGCACTACTGTCCACCATGGCGCCAGGCCGCGACCCCCTTCTCCGGCAGCATGCGATGGCACTCCACCTTCTCCTTTGCGGCTGGCTGAGTTAGCCACCACATCCCCCACCGCGGCTATGTCCGGGACCTTCTTTGCCGGTAGTGCGCAACGGAATGCTTCTATCTCCTCTGCATCCTATCGTTTCCAGCCACCGCCGTCACTCGCCATCCCGAGTTTCGTCAAACCCAAATATATTTCATGTGAAGGACACATCAACTTCCAAAAAAAGGGAGGAGGGTTCAAGCCTTGTTCGTTTGGTCCCTTCCCTCCACGTTAGATTGGTAGCAAGAGGGTTGTAAAAAGAATCATCAACTCTTGAAATTAGACAAGAAACAAACCCTACCTCAAGTTCGATGAAGAATGCCCACAATTGAGGAAGAGTTGGTTTTTTTCATCCCCAAAACAAGCTACCAACAATGTCGCTCGATCATCGTTATTCGGTTTGGGGTTCAGTGTCACTCATCACCGCTCGCGGGAACCAACTCCATCCTCCAAGTGGTGAGCGTCACAACACTTTACTAGAGCTTCATCACTTGGTGACGCCATTCCAATTCCTCCCCCAAGCTCCATATAAATAGGAGGGGGGGGGGGTAAGTAACGTTTGTGGAATTTATGGGGGTTCATTTAATATGAACCTTCCTAAATTCAAATGACATTGTTACATAGGATTTTAAGGGTCAATCCATTTAATGGCTTGATACATCACTGGTCCTACACCATCGTTTGTCTGTTGGAGGAATAGAAATGGGAGAAATAAAATAACTAAGTTATTTTATTATTCTTTTAAAAGTCCCAAAATATAACTTTTTCTCCAGACCTACAACGGTCGAAGTGAATCCTCCCTTAACCCAATCCTAGCACTACAGATTCAACAGTGCCCTTCGATTTTTAATTTGAGCACTGATTCAAAAGTTAGAAAATGAAGCCTGCGCGTTTACTGAACGTACCTGAAAAAAAGATCAGAAAATTATTAACAGTCACCCTCGACTCATGCCTATTGATTTTGGGATCCAACTAAGGAGAACACACCCTCACAAGCTCAATGGTATTCTTAGATTTTCAATCCAAGTTAGCATTTAGAAGTTATGAATTTTATAATATAATAATTGCCAATTAATTATTTTATTTATGACAAAAAACTAACATTCACTAGTGGCCCGTGCCGGGAAATGTTAGTATCATACTAAGGAAAGAATACCCTCACAAGTTTAGTGGTGGTCTCATATTTTCAATTTGAGTTTCCATTCGTGAGTTATATGCATTTGAAAAGTAAAATAATTTTATTTAATTATTTTGTTTATAGTTATTCCATTTTCAGGTTGTCCCACTAGAGGCCTGTAGTGACTTAACTTATGTCGCACCAAGGGTAAACCCACTATCCTAAACACAGCGGTTCCCTCAGATTTATGATTTGGGCAACTGTTTAAGAGTTATTCCACTTTTTTAGGAGAACTGATTCTGCACGCCAATTGAAGATTAAAAAAAATTTGACGGATCATTCCGGGCACTCCGGGCCTCAAAATCATGCGCCGTTAGATTTCGCAGTCTCAAAAATATTTCCATACAATTAATAAAAATTTATATGGAATTTAGGGGTCTTTAAAATATTGAAAATCATGGATATCTCCCTCTAAATATTTTTGGAAAGAACTATCTATCTTGTATTTTGAATTATAAGATACATCTTTAGGCACAAAGCCTTGGTGTGATAATTAAATCTAGAAATCAGGTTTCTACTCAAGTCCATGCCTGATTTCTAATATCCCTTCCTGAATGCCTCTATGGTGTTTTGAATAATGAATAAATTATGGTTAAGGATCATATGGGGTTATGGAAATATCTAAAGGAATGATGTGATCACATTCAACAAGTGATCTTGACAAGAGTTAGGTATGATTTGATTCAACATTGATTCAAATACTTTAAATATTCCATTGAATATAACTCCACCATGTCTAATTAACATCACAATTAATATTATACATAGATAATATCACTAACATTGATATAGTAAAAACATATATTCTACATTCCATGCCTGAAATTTCATTGTATAATAAAAATAACATGAGAATGAATTTAAAAAATATTCCAATCTACTTTCTTTTCTTCTTATTATAGAATAAAAAAATTCTCTCCCCAAAATAAAACATTAATCTTGACCATCTAGCATAAATAAATTCCCTAAAGTTAATTTAACTATTTGTAATCAAGGCCATTGAAATAATAAAAAAAAAGACGAGAACAAGGAAAATCATCTGCTTGAGGTGGTCATACACCAAATGAAAAGAGGGTTTAAAACCTATAAAAGTGGGAAAATAGAGTACAAACATATCCACAAAAATAAAAAATAATTAAAACAAATGTTTTCAGTGTGGTGTGAGGGGGAATTTCTCACAAACATATCATATACAGAAAAATATTTTTGATATTTATCAAAAATCCATCAAATGAAGATAAAAGATAATTGAAGAAAATTAATCATGACATAACTTGAAACTTAATGAGAACATTATAAATTACAAAATATTCAATTATTTTGTGAACCTTGAAGGCATCGAGCATAGTGATAATAAATAAATCCTTATTACCAATATGTGTTTTTTGTTATATTTTTTTAACAAAAATTGCATGTTTTATTTTATTTCTTATATGCACGACTTATTATTTTTTCAATAGAAATTATTTCTATAAAAAACTACATTGAAATTAATCATCATGATGAAAAAATTTCTTCATTGACAGTGTTGTGACACAAACAAATTTTAAATGTGATGAAAACACCATCAATCATAAAATGGGATGTTATCATGTTAGCACAGTAACTGGTAGAGAGAAATTAATTGAAGGATTTAGAAGATATAAAACATTTCTACCTAGTGGTACACATATACTAATAAATAATAATTTTTTACTCCAAATTCTACAAAATATTTTTTATGTTTTAAGAATAATCTTGAAAATTTACATCACATCAAGACTATAGATAAAGAATGTGTTGAATTCCTCTATAAAAATATTAATAATGAACAAAAGTTTATTTTAGAAAACATTATAAGGATTCCCTTTATATTTTAATATGTTAATATTTTTATAATTGGGGAAAATATAGTAGACTAAAATATTAACAAAATGATACATTTATTTCATGGAATGGTTATTTTTCCCATATATGATTAATAATGGTGAGGAAAATCTTTAAATTAACTCATGGTGATCCATTGGAATATAAAAGGGTTATTGAATCTAAAAATTTCTCATATGTTTCTTGATCTCAAGTAAAACTTATCCTAGGACCAACACTATCGATAAATGGCACTAAATTCCCTATGTTATCATGAGGAATTAATGGAGACATATGTAGTGCAATTAATCATCTATGTAGACCATTATGATATTTTATATTTTTTATCGATACATCAACTAGACAATCTAATGTTTGTTTATTATCTACAAAAAACTGGGAGTTTGTGAAATTTATTTCCCAAATGATAAGGATAAGGTAAAAATTACAAGATTATTCAATTAACCAAATAAATTTTGACAATCAAATTATTTTAAGGATTATTTCATGTCACTATGAATAAGTGTTAAACATATTGTATCTATTTATAAAACTCAAAATAGTCTATCCAAATTATCTATAATGTGGTAAAAATTATCACTAGACCACCACTTAGGAAAACTAAATTGTCCACTTAGGCATGTGGAATTGCAATTTTTTATACAACAACACCAATCCAAATTAGAATATCCAGATATCATGAATATTCTTCACTGCAATTTGTTTATGTCCATCAACCAATTATCTCACATTTTTGAATATTTTGCTGTGATGTATATGTTCTTGTAGCACCCCCACAATGAAAAAATATAGGACCCCAAAGAAGATTTCAGATTTATATTGGATTTGAATTTATAATAATTACTAAGTATCTTGAGATTATGACAAGAGATGTATTCAAAAATAAGTTCTTAGATTTTCATTTCAGTGAAAATTGATACCAATGTTTAAAGGGAAAAGAAAATATATATTAAAATAAATATCTTAGAAAATGATTCATTATTAAATCTTGATCATTATAAAAATATGTGTGAACTTGAAGTTCAAAAGATTTTAAATTTGTTAAATTTATTAAATTAGTTCTAGATGAATTCAATGATTCAAAATGGGTAACTAAATCATATATAGCCACTATAAATAATTTAATAAGAATGAATGTACCCAAAGGAAAATATGATATTGTTACAAAAAATACTTCTAATACACACTAAAATTGCAGGAGACCACTAGGTTCAAGAGACAAAAATCCACTTCAAAGGAAATGGAAACAACACATGTTAGTTGAAATAAATGAACTCATGGATAATGTAAATTCACATGATCATGAAATTCCTCATGAAATAAATATAACAAAGTAACTAATCATATTCAAGATAAAATTTCAGTAAAATTTAATAATATTATAAGATTTTGTAATTGAGTATAGACCATTGTTGAAGACACATTTTCATTTAATGTGGCACTTGAAATTTATGGTGGGGATTAAGAATAAAAAATAGTTAATGAATTCCATGATATAATAGATTGAGGTTAGTGGAAAAATGTGATCCAATTTTAATTATACTCAATTGGTAAATGTGAGGTATTTGGTTCAATTTTGAAAACCCCTAAAGGGATTAAAATTATTGGTTATAAATTAGTACTTTTCATAAAGAAAAATGGATAATAATGTCATAAGATATAAAGAAAAGATTTTGGCTCAAGAATTCTCACAAAGACTCAAGATTGATTATGATGAATCAAACTATCTTATAATCGTCGCGATAACCATTATATAACTCATAATTGCTTATTATATATTTGAAACTTTAACTATTCTTAATTGATGTCATGACTACTTACCTTTATGGTAATATTGATAATGATGTTTATATAAAAATTACCAATGGATTCAAAATGTCAAAAAAAATATATCAGATCATGAGATATTTATTTAATTAAGATGAATAAATAATTATGTGGATCATATTAGTTAGAGCATATATGGTATTACAATATGAGTGATTATTTGAAAAATGATGGTTATAAAAATGATCTAATTTGTCCACATTAATGAGGTGGTGAAGAGAGGTAGGATGTCGGTGATGAAAGGATCCTCTAGATCATGGGGCATCTTGAGATTCCTTAATCAGACATTGTAGAGATTTATCATGGGTTCCTTTGATACCCACCAGGAGTTTTCTCTACTCCCTTAAAGGGACTCAGGTAATGAAGTGCTTGCAGCAGCAAATTTAGATCGCGCGCCTAGGGATAAAGGTGTATCCTTCTTTGATGCTCTGAAGGGCATCCCCTGTAATGTGAATTCTTCTCAATTGCATTCGAGTTCGGTCCCTAGGAAAGTTGACAGTTTCTTTTTGGTTCTTTCTAATCAAGATGCGGTTAATTAGCAGCTCGAAACTTTTATGTATTCTTCTTTAGTCTGCATTTCTCTTGTTAAGGGTGATTAGCCAAGGATTAAATCTGACCTTAAGATGAGGCTTTTTCAATCTTGGGGGGTTATGGATTTCAAACTAATTACAATTGGAAGAGGTTATTTCCACATAGTTTTTAGCAGCAGGGATGATCTTCGAATGTCTTGGAATAAGGGGGTCACATCTCTTAATCCATGTAGCTTTAAATTGGCCGAATGTGATAGGAATTTCATCCCATTCACTCAACAACAAACGAAAACCCATATTTGGATTCAATTACATGGTCTAAACTGTTTTTATTGGCATCCTAAAATCCTGAGTGACCTATTTTCTTGTGTGGGGACCCCCCTGAAGATGGAACATCACACTATTGATGGAGAATTGGGATTTTATGCCTGAGTTCTTATGGAAGTAAGTATGGATTCCAAATTGCCAAACACTGTCAATTTCATAGATAATGATCAAAAGTTTGAAATCAGAATCGAGTATGAGGAGAAACCCCCATTTTGTGACTACTGTAAAATAGTAGGTCATGTAGTTTCCAATTGCAGAAATATTTAGAAGCAGATACGGTCTATTAGAGATTCTTCTGCTGACAAGGTAAATCATTGGAAGATGGTTAGAAAGAAGAACAAGGACAAGACAATAACAATTGAAAAGGGGGTGCACTCTAGAAAGATCAGCAGGTGTGAAAAGAGACCCCTGCCTACTGCTCTTACTTGTGGTATCCCCTAAAACCCACATCCTATTGGAGCTAAAGATGAAAAATATGAGATAAATATGGATGTTATTAATTTGGTTTGTAGCTCTCTTGCTGCTGCCATTATATCTTTGGAGGATGAGTTGAAAGGTGCTGGAAATGGTATACCTGTCACTGTGGATGCTCCTTTGGGGACTAGTATACCTGAGGAAGGGATTGGCAATGATCTATTCTCTCTGTGGGATGCAGTTCTGCAAAAATCAGCAAGTCGCTCTAGAAACAATTGGTGCGACATGGTTGAGGAGAAAGAAGCTTTAGAGGCCAGAGGTGCACCCCCGTGCTCCATGGAGGTGAATGAACACTCTCTAGAGCCTATAAATCCTTTCTTTAGTATTACTGAAGGTTCGGTTCACAGAATGTAAACCAGGAGTCTCTCCAACCTCTCAACTAGTTTTAAAAACTCTTCAGAAAAGAATAATGTAATGAAGAAAAATAGGAAGGGAAACTTCAATTACAAATATGGTTCAAAATGAATGTTCTTTACTAGAATTTCTAGGGTCTTGCGAACTCCTACACAGTCAATGCCTTGCATAGGCACATTAAGATTCCTAAGCCAAAGATTCTTGGAATTTATGAATCTAAATCCTCATTCTCTTTGGGTTTTGCAGGTCTCAACAAATATGGTTTCCTTCTGGTGTCCACAAATGGTACAAATGAGCGGGAGGAAAGTCTATGGGTTTTTGCACATGCATCTGTGGGCACTGTTGATATCATTTACATTAATGACCAGGTGATATCTTGTTCTCTGCAATGGGATTTTGCATAGTTGGTGTGATATTTTGTTAATTCTATAAGTAGATATCATTACCATAGAAGTCTATGGTAGGATCTGTGCAATTTGGGAAGTACCTCTTCCCCTTGGTTTGTTATTAGTGATTTTAATATGATACTTAGTTCTAGTAAAAAACTGGCCCGGTTCATTCTCAAATTTCCCATAGGGAATTTAAGGAATGTGTTGATGGCAGTGATTTGACAGAGGTCAGTTTGGTTGGTGGCAAGTACACTTGGTATAGAAGATGTCACAACCACATTACTCCTAGCAAGCTTGGAAGGGATTTTGTGAATAACGCCGCTTTTGATAAATGGAACTCTATTTTTATAATCACCCTTACAAAATTTTCCTCTAACCACCATTCGATCATGATCAATTTTAAGGAAAATGAGCTTAGAATACCCCCCTCTTTTTAATTCAACAATTCTTGGGCATCTCAAAGTGGTTGTAGTTAGCTGATTGAAAGCTCTTCGTCCTGCACACATGGTGCTGATTTTCTATTTAAATTGAAAATTCTAAAGTTTAAACTAAAATATTGGAGCAAAGTAACTTATAGTGACCTGGAAAAAGAGATTCTCATGCTTTAATTCTCTCTTCAAATTATCCATGATGAGGTCTCCAAAGTATACTTCAGTATGGATTTCCCCAAATAAGCTCTGCTTTCTTCTAAATTGAACACTCTTCTTGATATTAAAGATAAGACCGTCAAGGAGACTTTCAAAATTAAATGGCTACAAGTGGGGGATATGAGTAAAAAGTTATATAATTCTCTTCACTGAATTAGAATGTCCAACTAATACTTCTCCTTTTTGAGGATTGATTATCAGATTTTAGACAATAAGTAAAATATTACTGACTACATTGTTGACTATTTCTCTAAGATCTTCAATGGTACATCATTGGGGGGAACTTTGATTAATGGAGTCATTCCCACTCTGGTTACTACTTCTGATAATTCCATCCTCACAACCCCCCCTTTATAATTTGAAATCAAAGATGTTGTTTTCAGCCTCAATGCCTCTAGTGCTCCGGGCCCGGATGGCTTCAATAACTAATTTTACCATAAATATTGGGATGTCATCAAGGGGACATTTGAAAGTTAGTCTCCTCTTTATTTTCCTCAGGGTAACTCCCTCAAGTCCTCAATTATCAGGTTTTTTACTCTTATTCCTAAAGTTGAGAATGCTTGTGAGATTCATCTTTTTATGCCAATTGCCTTGGTGAACACAAGCTATAAGGTCATATGAAATATTCTTGCTAATAGGCTCTCAATTATTGCTTCATGGATTGTCTCTAGGAATTAATTCGACTTTATCAGAGGAATATATATATATATATATATATAGGATTGTATCTTTTCTGCCTTAGAGTGTTTTAATCTGCTCAGAATTCCCTCAAGAGATGGTAGAATGGCCCTCAAGCTTGATATTAAAAAAGCCTTTGACACTCTGGATGGGTCTTTTTTATATAAGTTTCTTGGGAAATTTGGTTTCATTGAAACTTTTATTAAATGGATTTATTCCCTCCTCATTTCAGCCCATATCTCGGTTCTTCTAAATGGTTCACCTAAGGGCTACTTTGCTTGATCTAGGTGTGTCAGATATGGGGATCCCCTATCATCCACTCTCTTCTCCATTACTAAAGATTACCTCAGCAGACTCAAAAATCATATGGTCTCTCAAGGGCATCTTAAGCCAGTTCAAGCATCAAGGTCCATCATTTCTCCCTCTCACCTATTATATACTGATGATATCATCTTATTCTTACAGGGGGAAAGAAGAATGTATGGGTCTTGAAACAAATTTTTCAGCACTATGAAAATGTCTCTGGTTAATGTATTAGCTGGGATAAATCTTCCATTAACTTTGGAAATAAGTTCTCTATTTCCAAGAAACATTGGACTCTTTTAGAGTTGGGAATCATGGAAAGATCTCTGCCTTTTCATTATATGGGTGTCCCGCTTATCTGGGGGCGCCCTAGGGCCTCTTATTTCTCTGAAATTGTGGATACAATTATTGGACAACTCTCAACCTGGAATGGGAGGAGTCTATATATGGCTGGTAGAATTAGTTTGGTGAATTCTGTTTTCATTTCTAAATTTTTTTACTCCTTTATGGTCTCTAAATGGCTAAGGGGCCTTCTCAATCAATTGAACACATCCATCAGGAATTTTACTTGGAGTGGTAGCATCCTGGAAATGAAGTTAGTTACTTTTCCTTGGAAGGCCTGTTGTAAACCTCTTCACTCCGGTGGCATGGGCATAAAAAATATTTCTCTCTTTAATGACTCAATTCAAGCCTGCATAGCATGAAATATCATTCATAGTAATTCTGAATCTATGGTCTTTCTCAAATCTCAATTTTCTAAAAATTTGAAACTTGGTAGCAATGAATACCCTATTTCCTCTCTCTGTCCAGCATTTAAATCTTCTTTCCAGAAAATTATGACCTGATATAGATGGATTGTCAATAGAAACTCCAATATTAAGTTCTATCTTGATAATTGGACAGGTAATATTCTATCTGATGATTTTCAACATACTGCTCTAAGATCATGGGAGTAGGTCTCAATCAAGGATTTTCTGGATAATCCTCTAGAAAACTTACCAGGTGACCTTTAAGATTTAATTAGTAATTACAATTTTGTCTCCTGCCCTGATTTCATAGCTTGGGAGCTAGCTAGAAATGGGATTATGACTAGCAGACTGTATTACTCTCATGAAATCTGGGGTATTAATGATGATCTTACATGGATGTCTAATTTCAATAAATTATGGATTAGGCCTTCCCATCTGGAACTTATCTGGTGGATGGTTTACAATAGATTACCCGCTGATGAGGTTCTCTAGATGTTTGGATTGTAGTGATGCTCCAGGTGTGTTATGTGTCATAGACATCGAGAGGATGCAGAGCACCTCTTCCTCTCTTGTGAAACAACCATGACCATTTAGAAGCAAGTTTTGGGTGCCTTTGAACTGGATGGCCTCAGATTTTCAGGATTGCAGGCTCTTCAATGTTACTTTTTGGTTATTCAAGTTTCACCTCAAATTCAGGCACTCCTCTCCGTAGCTATTTTGGAAGTGATGCACACTATTTGGTGGCTCTGAAATGATACAATATTCAATGGGGTGGGATGCTACTTGAATCTTTCCTTGATGCATATTTTTGCGGTTATAAGGGACGTGTTGACTGCCTGTTTGTGGGAATGCTACAACAATATTTAGGACTTCAAGGTTCTGAAAAATCTGGGTGTTAAATGGAATTTCAGACCTACTTTGGGCACCAAGGAGGTTTTTTGTATCCCTCCTTCCCCTTTTGGATTGAAGTCAATATGGATGGCGCCTTAAAATGGAATCCTAGCCATTTGGGCTGTGGTGTGGTCTTTAGGGCTCATGATGACTTCATAAAAGGATGTTTCTATGGTTCTTGTGGCATGACAAGCTCTCTTAAGGCTGAAATGCTTGGGATCATACATGCTGTTTATTTTGTGAAAATGAAGGGTTGGTCTAATATCTGGCTTGAGAGTGACTCTTCTACTATTATGCATTCCATCAGAAATAGTGAAATGATTATCTCTTGGCGGCTCACTGAAAAGTGGATGCAATGCATGGAGACCCTTTAGACTCTCAACTTCATTATCACACATATATTTCAAGAGGATAACAGGATTACGGATGGTCTTTCAAACATTGGAGTTTGAAAACTTATGACCTGGTCTAATTCTCTCCCTGAGGCCTTACTTCCTTATTATAGGGATATTTGTAATAAAATCCCGCACTTTCGTCTTTTTTAATCTTCCTATTTTTATGAATTAATGCCTTGACCTTTTGACAGGGGGACCTTTTCTAAAAAAAATATAATTTGTCCATGTGTCTTTATAAAAGGGGTTGTATTAGAATTTATGATCATTTAAATATTAATTGATGATATAAATATTATTGTAGCCCTTGGAGATCTTTATAAAGAAGAATAATATATAAAGATGATATTTGAAATGAATGAATTTGGAAGGGAAAATTTAGGGCTTAGATTACAAATGGACCATCTTGAAGATGCAATTTTTTTTATCGATAACAATAAACAGAAAAAGTCATATAAATGTTTAATATTTGAAAGTTACACCTATTAAGTACACTAACAGTTGAATGATATATTGATAGAGATAAAGATCTTTTTAAACCACAAGATGATAATGAAGAACATTTCAGTCCTGAATTCCCATAACAAAGTTTTATCAGAGAACTAATGTATCAGGAAAATAATATAAGTATAGATATATCATTTTATATAAATTTATTAGTAGGGTATAATTTTTATCCAACTAATTTATATTATAATATTTTCAAAACAACATTTAGATTCCTTCAAGGAACATAAGACCAAATATTAATTTATTCCAAAATTTTAGGTCCAAAATTAGTTTGTTATGATGATGTTTTATACTTATCTGATCCACATTAACCAAGATCTTATATCGGATACTTATTTATATGTGGTTGAACTGACATTTCTTGGGGTTTTAAAAAATTTACAATTTCTATGACTTCCTCTAGTCATTCCATGTTGATTTTGATTCATGAATAAAGTTGAGAATATGTATGGTTGAGATTGATTATTCATCATATCATAATTAATTGTGGATTAGATATGTATGATAAAATTTGGACTATATAATATGAAGATAATAATACTTGTATAATACAATTAAATATTTCATATATTAAAGGAGATAAACAAAAAATGTCAACAAAATAATTTTTCCCTCACGATCATAAAAAATATTGAGATTGATATCCAGTAAATAAGGTCCTGTGTTAATCTTGAAGATTTTTACCATAAAATTACCAACATGAAATTTTATTAAATTTATTTAAAAATTTAAGATGAGAAAACTAAAAAGTCATTTGTTACATTATGTTTAGAAAATGTAACTCCTGTATACTTTTTACCTAAGTAATGTTTTTACTATAGGGGTTATTGATATCATTTTTAATGGGACAAAAATATTGGGACTTGATATTGATTGTACTATTTTTCCTTAATCAATGGTTTTACATTTTAAGGATTTTTTATTGATGAGGGTTTTAGTGTGGAATCCTATAAATCATAATGGATACCCAAGGGTGTGTTATAAATCGATAAGGATATCTATAATTAATGGTAATTGTGGGTTTTTCCCATGTGTTTATGTTTCAAGAATACAGTTTATTATGAGCTTGGTATTCCTTCCATGTCTTGATGAAATAATTAAATAATTATTTCCTTGATGAAATAATTGAATGATCTAGTTGGGAGGATTTGGGAAAATTGCACTCATTTTTCCTTCACGATGTTTCCCACTGGGTTTTCCTGATACAGTTTTTAATCGGGGCAACCTGACATGGAACTACTCTTGACTTCACTTGTTTTCTTATAAGGGTTTTTAGTGAAGGTTACAAGAGAATCCAAGAAATTATGAAATCCAAGTGGGAGTGTTTTGAATTATAATTTATGGATATCATAATATCTATATTTATGAGGACACCTAATTTTCCAAAACCATTGATAATGGATAAAATTAATGGGTTTCATCACCCTTAGAGATTTTGACGTATGTATATGTACATGTTAATAATATAATGGGAGATCAACCACTTTGTGATATATATTATGTTCTTTCTTATATTAAATTTATTTTATCCCCATGTAATTAAATCACTTTCACCATCACTATTCCAAATACTCAATATTTCTTAACATTCTCCATAACTTCCCCTTCAATCGATATTTTCATACTAATTATGATAATCTTTATTATTTAAATTGGCGCATGATCAAATTCCCCAAAAAAATTATTAAAAATGAATTACACTTACAATTTAAATTATAAAAATTTTATAAAATTAATTTTAAGAAATTTATAATATAAATTAAAATCATATTGAAAATATTAAAACTTAATAAATAAATATGTGTAAATAAATATTAAAAAATGATTAAACTATAAAAATATAATAAATTTAATAAATATTAGAAAATTGTAAATAATATTGAATGAATGAATATTCAAAATGAATAAATAAATTTGAAAAAATTACAAAAACATTACAAAATTTTTATTTATAAAACTAATTAAATAAATTACAAACACATGAAAAATGAATAAATAAATAATAATAGGAAGTTTGTTGGGGTTAAATTAAATAGAAACACACACATACGCACACACACACACACACACATTTTTAGGTGGTAAGGATTGGTCATAACCCCTAAGGATAACCCATAAAATAATAAATTTTACTACAAAGAGTGGGTCAATGGACCAATGATCTTGAAATCCTCCTACATGTCCCAAAGGCCCTATGATGAAATAACGTTGAACTAGGTGTAACCATCTGAACTTTTTTAAATAAAAATTACCTTAGTGACTAAATTAATTACCAAATTATGGTTACAAAAAACAAATACACTTAATTTGTTTTATCCAATATAAATTTAAAGACTGTTAAGAAACAAAACTATTGAATAGTGATTATTTGATCATTATAAATATAGAGTTGTGATTAATCCAATTGATAGAGAATAAGGAAGCGAGGGCCTCAGCTAATAGTATCAGGCCCTATGAAGCCCATTTATTGGTGATTATGAGGGAGATAACATAATTGGTCTTTTACCTTGACCAAGTCCAGGACTAAATCCAATAACTGAAGCATGAGAAAATCCATTTATGATAGAATTTCAAGCTTATCGAAATCATGGCCCAAACAATGAATGCCGAGACACCCCATAAAAATCTCACAATTGTGCACCTTATTAATCATTTTTTTTATAGTGTAATAATGGAATATGTTTTAACACATAAATAATATGAATATATAAATTGTATTTTCAAAAGAATAATGCTATTATTTTCTTCTAATTTTTGTAACTTTATAAATGATTTTTATTTTTATACGATAAAACAAAAAATATTTTTTTTGGCAATATGTAATTTTAATTAAGACATTACTTTTTATGAATTCATGTATTTTAAAAAATAAATTACATTTTAATATAATAATACAACTAAATATTTTTTATACAATATAAATTCTAATTAAGTCAAATGTAATTTTTATAAGGGTTTCGAAAACCGTTATGGTAAAAAAACATGCATTTCTCAATGATTGTCAATTTTTCTTTTAAAAGTGAAATTTCATAAATTTAGAAAATTATTTTGAGTAAATAAATATTATTTTTTGAATAAACATATAAAATTATCTAATGATGAATTTTCCATAAATTTCTAATATAGTCAATTTTTTAGGTAAAAATTAAATATGATATTAATACAAGGTGTGTATTATGATATCATAATGACCCTAAAGTGATTTAATAAATTATATAAAGGATATCCATCACTAAATAAAATTTTTCCTCTTTAAAATAATGTGTTTTTGATTTGATTTGATCGATTTTATAAATCCTTTATGTATCCTCCATAACCTATGTTATATTTTATATTTTTAAAATCATTTCTTTATAAGCATGATCACTTCCACATCATATAGTGTTATATTTTATTGAGTTCTGAAATTTGACATGTAAAATAAATAAAAAATTACGTATTTTTCAAAATAAAATGTAAAAAACCATGGGAATATTTGTAGTTTTTATTAATTTATCATATAGAGTCCAAAACCCATGTTTGGAAAATAATAAAGAACTCCCCTCTATTTTCCTTTATAAAACCACCCAAGATCCAATTAATATTCATTAAAAAAACATGAATAATATCCTTAATCTTAAATTTCCTCTTTTGACTCCTCCCAAGGATCCCCCAATATCCTAGGAAGCTCTTACCTAGCTTTTTGAATCACCCTCTCCAGATGAAAGATACTCCCATTCTTTTATTTATTTAAGATTATTTATGTAATGTAATTTGTATTCAAATTCATAATGATGGTATATGATTTTAAAAATACATATTACTTCCATTATTGTTTCCAGTGGATAATTTCTCCTTTAAATCTCATTAATCCCTCTAGCAATCCATTATGCACCCCTATTATGCTGCCAAAATTATCCTTTGATTTTTCCATGGCATGTTTTTATTCAAGAACCCTCATTATATTATGACTATGAATTCCAATATTATCCTATTGTATTTTAGTATTAAAAATCCATATTTATATCCTTTTGACATTAAAGTTATTATATACCCCCTTTCTCTCTCATTGAACCATTTTATGAATCTTTATGTACTGCCATTACACTACTAAAATGTTGTTTTGATTTTCCATGCTGAACATTTTTCAAGTGAAAAACAATACCCATTAAAACTCAAGGTTATTAACCTTTATGTACATATAATTAACTTATTGGGGACTTCCATGCATGTAACCCAAAATCCTTAATTATGGGAATAAATGTGATGAAATATGTTTATATGTTATATCATCTATGTGGAACACTTATTTATGTACAGTATATGATTATTATGGGTCTTCCAAAATAGTTCTCCAATGAATTGGGTAATGTTTTAGTCTCATGATATTCCATGTTTGGTGCATTTGAGGTTATCATAAGTTCATTATGTTATGATATCCTGGTTTTTAACTTTTACTTATTCTTTTGATATCATATTTAAAGTTGTTTGCAGATTCCCATTTTTCCATTATGTTAACATGCTACATCATTCCCCATTATTAATGTTTATTATTCTCAATTATTTTGTGTCCCATTGAAATGTAAATTTTCAAACATAAAATAATTTCTTTACATTATTATTTGTGTCATGTACTAGTACGGTATGCCATCCAACCTGAAATCTGACCCAATATGTGACATGTACCGAAGGGCGTTCTCAATCCCTATGGTCTGGAAACTAGTGCCAACAATAAAATATAATCCAAGTGGGAAAAATTTCATCCTAATAAACCATGATAAAATAAATAAAATAATAAATTTAGGTTAAAACAAAAACTTACAACTGAATGTAAATAAATACACCATTGATTCATATAAGAACTAAAACTAAATTGGGAAAATGAACAACTAAAAGATATAAAAAAATTACAAATAGAAATAAAATAACATGATCTACATGTGACCTTAATTTCACCACTAACCAAAAGACCGAACCTCTTCAAGAGATAGCTCGAAACAGAGAACCTGAACAAGAAGCTAAACCTGTAAAAAAATCAGTACTACCGACACCGAATGACACAAGTAGGGTGTGAGCTTCACAGGTCCTCTCTTCTTTCTTTTTCGATGTTTCTTGGTTTCCTTTCTGCACTCTAGTTCTATATTCTCAGCACGCCTTACTACGCCCTAGCCTCAAATCCCACTGCTTCTATTCAGGTCGGATCTGGAGTGGAGGGTATACCAAGTTTTTGGGATTATGGTTTGGTGTTTGACGTTCCTCTGGGCATCTCTAGTCTTCTTATTTAAGGCTTTCAATCCCTGGTTCTCTCTAGGGTTTTATCCCCATGAATCTCTTTTACTTTTAAGTATTTTCCTCCATTTACTCCAAGGGTTTAAATCCCTTTGTTTCTTTCCAACTCTCGGTGATTTTGGGTGTTTTTCCATTGGGGGTTTCATCTTTTTGTTGTTGGTTCAACGTTGCAGTGTTGGAGATGTGGTGTTGGAATAGCGAGGTTTTGTGGTGTGACATGTATGGCCTCCCCAGTTTTTGGTCCTAAAGTGATGGTATTGCCACTGTTTTGTCCTATGAAGCCTGTATTTTCTCTGATTTAGATCCAGGCTTCCACCGTTCTCTATGAGGTGGAGCTCGTAGTGGTATCTAAGGTTCTTTGGGAAGTGAGGTTGAGTGGGCGACTTTGGGAGGTAGATGGTGATGATGGTCGATCGGCAACAACGAGGTATGGTACTATTCCTGTGATGATGATTATGTGCTTGGTGATGAGGTTTGCAGACCAGGCACTATCATTTATGACGACTCGATGTGACGGGGTTTTTTTGATGACGGTGAGGGTCTGAGGTGGTGGGAGTTGTTCTGATGGTTAGTTCTCACTGGCGAGGAGGTGACTCAGGAGACGACGGATCAGCATTGGGCAGGGATGAAGATGATGTGATGATGACTGCTGTTTGAGGTGATGGTGATGTCAGCCTGTTATTCGATGGTGTCTGATTTGTGAGAATTGATTTTCATGGCAGTGGCCTTCATTTTAAATTTTGATTCAGGCCCGTTTTGAGTTTTGAATATATTTGGTGTAATCAGACTAACACAGTTCCCACTTTTCACTTTAAGTGGACTTTTATGAAATAATAAAATGAAAAAATTGCTTCAGTATGAAGATATTTTTTTCTCATTTTGATAATCAATTTTTATTTTTCCTTTTCAAATTTCTATAAGTCACATCACTAGATTTCAATAATGGTTTTCATTTTAGAAATCCAACACCAAGATAAAGATCCAAATAAAAGAATACTATGCTATTTTGAAAAATAAATAGCTAGAATAAAAAAGAAACAAAATGTAGTAAAATTAAATAAGAAAATATAGGTAGTAATAATGAGCATTTCCTAAACATCCATTGATCAATCCTTGGGTATACCTGGTCTAGACTCACCTGCAGACATATGGGGTAGCTCCAAAGTCTATAACCAACTAGCTACACTAAACTTTCCTCATCGATGGAACAACCCACCATGCCTCTAATATATCCAAGGGGTACGAACTTATCTAATTAGGGTTGATAAGAAATAGTCACTCAACCCTCTAAAAGATACCCAAGAAATGAATTTAATAGTATACTATTTATGTACTAGGTCCTCGCATGCGTGACGCACCATACCTGCTCTCACCTCACTTGACTACCCCAAACACTGGCACAACCTATAAAATAATCCATATATGGAAATCAACATATAGGGGTGCCCGTCATATAAAAAATCTTTCACAAGTGCCAACCGAGCCATCACATAACAAGAGCTTTCAAAACATTTCACAAAACGTTTTAGAATGCCAATCAGTTTCACATCATACAAGTTTAAAACAAAACTCTCATTACAACCCAAGTTCCAAACATGACTTACACTTCTAAAACAAAAATACATTACAAATCATCTTCCAAATAATTTTTAAAAATCAACACAAATCACCAATTTTACATTTATAATGCCAAACATGCCTTTATGAAAAACATTCAAAACAAAACATGTCTCATTTTATAAACGGTACAGGATTTAAAAATAACATTTGGAAATTCTTTTAGAAACCAATAAAGGAAACCAAAAAAACATTTAGAAACCAAGAGACCATTAGATAAATTAAATTTCTAGGAAAATATTATTTTAAAGTGTCATATTCATTTGAATACCCATCCAAGTGTGCATTTGTTTCACCCTTGTTTATGTCAACTTCTAATGTCACACTCTAAATATCCATAAGAACACCCAAACCCCCTTTTATAATCACCTCTTTATTTTCAAAACAAACCCACAAATTCAACATAATTGGAAGAGGGTAAAGAATCTCTTTAAAACCATGAGAATCCTTCCAAAACATTCCACTACAACCATCAATCCATAAAAATTACCAAATCAAACATAAAATGCCAAATTCACAATACAAAAATGCTACGATATCATAAATAAGGCTCAAAAATTCTCAAAACACACAATTTAATTTTTAGAAGAACACTTGGAATTTCAACAAGCACCATGAGTGCACATATAGATAGGTATATTTCAAGAATCTCTTTAAAATTTTTTTTAACAAATTATACCAACACAAAAAACCCATATAAACTTAAAAAATGCATCACAACCAGGATAATCAAGTTTATAATTTATTAAAATTACCCATGAATCAATGGAATTCATCAGAGAGGAAAATTATGGAGACACATACCTCTACTGTGTGAAAATGCGGAGACACGTCAAGAGACGGGATAACCAAGCCCAAAGAACAATTTGAACACCATAGATCCAAAATAAAAAAACCTTACACATTAACCCTAGCCTGAAGGGTTTTTCCAAGAAAGACACCACCAAAATAGAACCAAGAAATCGAGAGGGGAGGGAAGAAGGAATAAAAAATGGACAAAAACCCTAAAAACTCACCTTCGGATTTTGAGGATGCAACTATAGAGGAGGATGATCCAAGGGAAGAGGGTTTGGGAACCCTATTGTGTTCCAAAAATGACCCAAATAAAATAATGAAGAATTTGGGGTAAAAAGAGTAGAGGGATAAATAGGGATTTTAATATTTAAAATTTCTAGGGAGCTCGCATGGTTTGGCTACACACTTTACCAAATAGTGCCCCAACTGTGCGATAGCTATTTCCTATTAGTAGAACGACTGAATGGATAGCCCAAATGGGGAGAATTACTATGCTCAAATTATGCGATAGCTTATGTCCAACTCCAAGACCTACCACATGGTTACTTGGCTTGGGCCACATAGTTTCTATTAATCGTGTGCTGCCCATGTATAGACTAAAATTCACCAAAAAATCAAAAACTAAAACGTTTAAGCTAGGTACTCAACCTAAACTGCAAAAAAAGGATCCCAAATCAAGATATGAATAAAATAAATACCTACCCAAGGTTGGTGTGTGATAAATATCCCCACAAAAAATAAAATATACCCCCATAAAGTCACCCTACCAAAAGATAATCAAAACTCGAATCCATGCCTGATCAAATCAAAAAGAAATCAAGAACCTCAGGGTGACCTTTCACTCCACAATTCACTCCCAAATGATCAATATGAAACCATATAACAAGAGTAATGGGAAAACATGAGAGGGTTATACCCACCATAAGAGCTCAAATAACATATCCAAGAAAATTGGGAAATCAAAACATGAGTTAACCTAAACTTGTGCACATCAACCGAGAAACACCCACACCATGAATGGGAACTCACAACCCAAAATTATCAATATTATTCATACAATATAGGAAAAAATGCTACCAAAATCGTAAAATTCTTACACAAAATGAAACCACCACCCATAAAATCCACAAATCTCAAGTATCTCAAAAATTAATACAATTGAAAGATGAAACTAAGACCAACCATTAAAAGGGAAAAGAACACTCAATGAAAAAAATTATTCAAATATCCACATTCAGATAGACGCATCCACTTAAATTAAAATAAAACAAGCACCTTAAAATTTTACAATGAAAATATGAACTTACAACAACAACAATACTGATTCAAAGAAAATTTTAATGTTCCCACCCCAACACGGAGGAAAAAAACTAGGCTAAGGTGTTCCACATACCTGGTGACTCTTGACTATGTAAAAGCTTCACTATGAGGCCTATGGATGGATCCTAGATAACTTTTTCATATCCTACATCATAGTCATGAAATGACATTGTTCGATCAAAAAATTTTCTTCTGATGATGCTTCTTACTAGAATTCTCTAGATGACTGAGACTATCACAACAATGACAGGTCTTTAGAGGATTGTGACAATATAACTTTGAATAAATGAATCAACCACATTGGTGGAACACCAGTGAATGATCCAATAGACTCAAATATGGAACCAAAGAAGGATAAATCTCATAAATAGGCTTCTTTAGCACACAACCCTTTCAAAATGGGGGACCTTTATGAGAAAAAAGAAATTATGGATTGCCTACTTCTCAGATTCCAAAAACCAACTTCGATTGAAATGAAGATCCTTGGAAAAGAGTAATCACTCCTTGATCTCTAGAAAGAAAACCCCCAATGAAATGAGAAGACTTTAATAGTTCCTGTGACACTACCTACAAAGAAAAAGATACCATATCCTTGAAATGTTCAACATAAGCCTTAAACATCCATTGACCTTGATGAACATTCATGAGCTCTTAATTTTTCTCCATCTTCCCCTCTACTGTTATGAATCATCAGATGAAGATATACTTAAAAAATTCCCATGTCATCTTGACTTGCATCGATGAAAAAGAAAACATCTCCCATTCATCTAATGATGGACCCTCAAACAACCCCAGAACAGCACGAAATCTGAAAACTTCAGGAGTTCCCAATTTTATGAAGACACACTCAACTTCCTCAAGACACTCCACTTCCCCTAATAGAACTTGATCACCATAGAAAATAGGAAACACTCAAGAAGGAATTGAAACTGGTCGTGACTCATTGGATTCTTTGGGGACCTTTTTGGGTGGAATATTTTGAACAACACCAAAAAAAATCCATTAAACAATATCTAATCCAAAAAACAATCGAAAATAGCATCTCAATCCAATGGTAACAGGATCTCAAGACAAACATATGCAATCTGTACAAAAGATCATCCATTAAAAAATCAGCATTTTCATTTAAATATTATAAATTCCTCTTTCTAAGGCCACTTTCAAAAAAAAATTTATTTTTCACGTACAAGAACCCACTCTTCATAGAAAAAACAATTTCTAAAATAATTCTGGAGAAACAAGGAAAAGAATTTAATTTCAAATACACACCCATGGAATCCTTGGGACAACCATATATGTGTTCATCTATTTCCATCAACAAATGTGAACATGCATATTCCATATATACCCGCACATATATGAACATGCATGAGGAACACCCAGGGTATCACCTAATCCACTTCCTCATCAATTTCAAACAAGTACCAAATTTTAAAACCAAACCTCTTTACCTTTTAAAAACCCATTTTACCAATACCAAAACCATTTAATAAATTCATTTAAATTTTTAGAAAACATTTTTATTTTAAAATCTCACCCACATCAACCAAGACTGATACAAGACATAAGTCATTCCAAAATACTAGAATAAAGAACTAGTGGTCATGCCTAAACTGGAGACATGGTAGTGGGTCGTGCCCCAAGTAAGCATCAACAACTAGGTGGACATTGAACTATACACTCAGACTTCACATGGGTCTCTAATACATGTGTATAGAGACCCAATCCATTTACACATATCATTACATTATTTTAAGCATAATTACAAGCCAAGTATTGTGATGTCTATTTTCTTAGAATACTAGGTATATAAAAGTGAAAACATGGGACTAAATAAAATATTTCTGTATTTATAATCCATTATGATATCCTAACTTTCTTTGAGACCATACATCCCTGTAGAATAACCTAGGTACAACATGAACAAAGGGACGAGCTAAAATCCCAACAAGGGAATAAACATAAGAATAAATATTAGAGAATGGGTTAGAAGGCACCGGTGGAAATCCCACATATACCAAAACAACGTTCCCAACAGTTTAAAAAAATCGTTTTGAAAAGGATGCCATACCAACAGTTATGTAGAACCTTTGGTATATTCTTATGGTTTTTTTGTTTTCCCAATGGTTTAAGGAAACTCTGGGGTAAAGTTTAGATTAAGAGGGTTTTACCAATGGTTTAAAAAAACCATTGGGTATAGTTTTGAAGTTATTTTTCCCAACGATTTTTTAAAACCATTGGGAAAAGAATCCCCAAATATCGATGACTCTAGAGATCTCGAACTCCAGAGATCTTGAAAGGTTTTCTCTAAAGAGTGATCGACACACCATCTCAAATTGTTTTCCCAAAAACTCGACCATCTATATGATTTGCCCATAAATCTAAATGCAAACCCTACTTCCCAGCACAATAGGTCTGTATTCCCATTGATTTGTTCTTCTGCTTCAAATCGGTACATGTGAGTTCATTTATTTTAGATTTTTTCATTCTATTTTGTTGTAATGTAGTGTGTATTATCATCACCTTATGAACAAAAGACATATATCATTTTTCTTGCAGTTTGAACCATACTTCCCAACCTTCTCTTGAGGGTTATAACTCTAATTTAATACTAGTCATCTATCTTTGATTTAAGTAATTTTTGTTCTTCCATTTTAAATCGGTACGTGTGCCTTCATTTATTTTTTATTTTTTCATTCCATTTCACTGCAATGTACTATGTATTAAAATCAACTTATGAACACAAGAAATATATCGTTTTAGGTTGTGGTTTTGTTGTGATTTATCTGTATTGAATAATTTTGATTGATATTGAAGAGGTCAATATGATCCTGAGTTATTTTATCCTTGGTTTATTTAAAATTTAAGGTCTATTGACATGATTTCATCAGTTAGACATAAATATAGATATATAATTTGTTATCCTAAGAGTAAGGATAAGATACTCATACATTATGAATTTACCCCTAAATGTTATCTTTGAAATATCACACTATAACATTAAGATGATGATACCCACACTATAAGCCATTCAATGAAGTGACGCTTCCACCTGAACCACCAGAGTGGGTTTGGGGTCATTTTCATGTGTGAATGGTGATAGAACCAAAATTTACTCTATAACACGGTCATGTACGTGCAATTATTCACTACTAGTTGATAGTATTTGAAGTCTATAGAAGTGAAACTGAGGTGTTGTTGTGCACTTTCTTGCATTATATTGTTTTTATTTTATTTTGGGTATTAGAAATCAATATTAGAGTGGTTTATTTTTCTTAATATTTGTGGATAATTATATGGTGATAGGTTTTGTTGGAAATTTGAGTCATGAACCCATCTAGAGTGGTAATTATAGGTTAATAGGGGTATGGAATTGCTCTTCTTGATTATCAATGTTACCTGGACACCCACCACCCCAGGGACACCCCCTACCCCTTAGACAACACCCACAACCCCATGGACAACCTCCACCCATGGATATCCCCCAACCCCCTGGACACACCACACCCTAGACAACCCCACCCCCTATACACCCAATACCCCCATAAATAGCCACCCCAACCCCTTGGACAGTCCCCAAGCCCCCGAACACCCCCACCCCCTAGACCCCACCCCACCCTCATGGATAATCCCCTAAACCCCTCGACAACCCCCACCCTTGGACACCACCCCAACCCTTGGATACCTCTACCCCCTGGATAGCCCCACCACCCCCATGGACAGCCCCGCCACCCCCGTGGACAACCCCCACCCCCTTGAGTAGTACGTCCACCCCTGGACACCCCAACCCCCCGGGACAACCCCGCCACCACCATGGATAGCCGACCACCCCCTGACACCCCTACCCCCTAGACAGCCCGCCACCCCCGTTGACACCCCTAACCACCTGGATAGCCCTGCCACCCCCATGGATAATTCGCCCACCCCTAGACATCCCCTATCCTCCTAGATAGCACCCAACACAGTGGATAGCCCACCCAACCCTTGGACACCCCGACCCCCCTGGAAAGCCTCGCCACCCCTCTGGATAGCCCGACCACCCCCTGGACACCCCGTACCACCTAGACAGCCCAACCACCCCCGGGGACATCCCACCCACCCCCAAGACACCCCATACCCCCCCTGGACAGCCCCTCCACCCCTGTGGACTGCCCGCCCACACCCTAGACACCTCGTACCCCCCAAGACAGCCCCAACCCCTAGAAATCCCCCTACAAACTAGACACTCTGACCCCCTGGATAACCCCGCCACCCCCGTGGATAGCCCACTCACCCCCAAGACACCCCATACCCCCTGGACAGCCCCGCTACCCCCGTGGACAGACCACCCACCCCCTAGACACCCCGAACTCCCTAGAAAGCCCTGCCACCCCCATGTACAGCCCACCCACGCCCCTGGAGAGCCAGTAACCCTTAGATAGACCCCACCCCTAGAAATCCCCCCACCCCTGGACATGTCCGACCCCCTGGACAGCCCCACCACCCCCGTGGATAGCTCTCCCACATTGTTGGACACCCTGTACCCCCTGGATAGACCCCACCCCCTGTGGACAGCCTGCCCACCCCCTTGGACACCCGCCCACTATCCCAGGACTACCCCCATCCCCCACGGTCACCCCCACCCCCAAGACACCCCATCCCCCCATGGACAACCCCCACCCCCAGGACAGCCCCCACCCGTGGACACCCCCACCCCCTTGGGCAGTGTATTTTATTACTCAAATTAGCTTCTAAAATATAATATTTTTGTAATGTCCCAGACCCGACCAGCCACCCAAACAGTGCCGAATGGGTTGGGTGTTACTACCTTAGGCGCACCTCCCCAAACGCTAAAGGCTTCCGACTAGCAGCGAGGGTCTGTTAGGTATAGTGGGGAGCCTATACCCTCTCAGAGGATCATAGTAAGGGTACTGGTCCAAGTATAACAGTAAGGAAAGACTTAGAAGACTCGAACCAGACCCGCAGAGCGGAAGCATAGTCAATATCAATAATCAGCAGAAGCAGTAAATGAAACAACAACATCAGAAATAAACACAACATCATGCTAAGAACATGTAACTACAACTGAACAGTAAAACATGCATCCAGAGCATGTCATACACAACTGAATAATAAAGGGCACCAATGGCTAACCAACAATAGTTACAACAAGTAAGCATGCCGATACAGAAAAGCAAACAAAACCAAGTAAACCTAGCTAGGCATGACCTTAAGGTCCATACCATCTCCATGAAATAACTAACACAGCCCAGCTCTTGAAACTAGCCTCTTTCCTGCACGTAAATCCATAAACTCTACATGCGTCCCGAAGGGCTCATGAGGGTGTGAGCCAAATCTCAGAAGGATACCACCCAACGGTGCGTACCAAATATGTGTGTTTAAGCAGTCATGCATTTACAAGGGAAGAAGTAAACGATACGATGAAAAATTAAACACAAACTCCACTGGTGCTCAACAGCCACCATGGAGCATCACCTGCTTCAGCCAACGCCAAAATCTCTATCGTGTAACCCGGCACCACGTGCCACATGACACCTCGTGTCTCAAGTACCGACTTCCCAAAGGCACGCCCAGAACTGTAACCCAGCACCACGTGCCTCCTGACACCTCATGTCTCAAGTACCGACGTCCCGAAGGCACGCCCAAAAATAGTAACCCGACACCATGTGCCTCCTGACACCTCGTGTCTCAATTACCGATGTCTTGAAGGCATGCCCAAAACAGTAACCCGGTACCACGTGGCTCTTGACACCTCGTGTCTCAAGTACCGACGTCTCGAAGGCACGCCCATTCCCTGAAGGCTCCTCACCTCCCACGTGGCTTTCTACGGCAAGCACCCCCAACCAAAATACCTAACCACAACTACGGGGGCCTCTACCCACACGAGTGGTCAAAACCACCTCATCACGGAGTATCTATGTGTGCACAATACTCAAAGTCCCGATGAGCACTAATCACCCAAAATAGTCCTAAGACACCAAAACATCTGACACCACGTGTCCCTATGACCATGTCACTCAAGTCCGATGGCATCGCCACCCTAGTAACCCATGCCATGCCCAACTAGACAGTCGTACTGCCTCAAGCCGACGTCCATGTCACCCAATCCCGTGGTAAAAACCACCCAAAGTATCCCAGGAAAATCCCCAACCTGTGATCAGCATCACTCAAGCATGACTGGGCCAAGCCCAACACAACCCCAAAGGGTCCAGCAGATGCAATTCAACAATCGCATATATAACATAGTTAAACAGAAAAAATAACTAGGAAAAACCAACTAAACAGTCGAATTGCATTATACCAGGTGCTGTCCCATACCAGCACAGAGGTCTTAAATGCCTCTAACAATTTATAACAGGCTTTAACAAAGTAAAATAAACAGTTTATAACAATCATATTTCAACTAAAACCATTTTGGCGCTCCCCAGCCAAAATTCCCCAATGAGCAACGACCCCTCACCCGGCCCCTGCTCACACAAACTGGTAACCAGGCATACCCAAAAGCATCCTAGAGGTCCCAGAAAAAATAAAGTATGGAAAAGAAAATAAAACGGGTCCCGCTCAAAAATACCTGAAAACGCGCCGAATCCGCATCACCCAACAACCACAAAAACACAAAATGAGGTATGCACCACCTACCTGATACTCGCACGATGCTACTCCTCCGGTAACACCCACCAATTCGATCTAAAATGCGATAAATATATAAAAGATTCAAAACCGCTCAAAGGGATATAACTCGTTCTAGACCGAAAATCATACAAAATGGCCAAATAGGAATCGAGGCCTTACCGAGGGGGTTCCAACGCACTAATCAGCGATCGAAACGGGTCTCGAACGGACAATCGGGAGGAGAAAAAGGGGTTCAGCCGGCCTGGTTCGCGTATCCGAGTGGAGGAGGGGTGTTCTGCCTAAAAAACGAGGCTAATGCCCATTTTAAGTGAAAGAAGAAAGTACACGGTGTGTACTTTGGGACTAAAATCCGTATATGGTTCATTTAACTGTTCATAAAATGGAAAGATTCCGCCAACTAACTTTCCGTACCTGCCGACATAAGTACATGGTGTGTACCTCTGGGTACACGGCATGTACTAGGTACCTCTTCTCTTCCTCGCCGACATACTCACACGCCATGTATATCCCTCATACACGGCTAGACTATACGGCGTGTCCAAAGGGAACACGACGTGTCCCTGGTTCTTACCCCGCCAATGGCCTATACGCAATGTATGGCTTCACACGGTCGGTGGTCTACACGGCGTGTTCAAAACGACACACCGTGTAGTAAGAAACTACTACACGGTCACTGAACGACATGTACTCAGTGAGCACACGGTCAGTGACTTGCCTACACATACACGGAATGTACTTAGAGTACACGGCGTGTAGTCTGGAAATTTCCAGAAACTTCCCATTAAATCCAATTTCCTCAGAAACCTATCAAAAATTTAAACAAGGTCCGGATTTTGACCCGTTCCAAAAACCTAGGTTCTTACAAACTCCCCACCTTAACGTAGCTCATCCCTGAGCTACCAAACGAAACCCGGAGATGGCACCGAACACGCCCATCCAAGTTAAAAAACCTGGACTACCCCGGTCCCAAGGTTCTGGATAAATTCCTCAAGGGGATCCCCACCTTAGGAATTGCCTTCTTGGTCTCAACCAAAAAAATTTAAAGCAAACAAGGTTTACTAACCTGTTTCCCGGACGCATAGTTCTTCCATGATGCATCATCACCCTTGCACCTCATTGGTGCTCCTGTGTCGCTACCGACACCCAACGTAACCTAAACCGCATCGGTGTCCGCCTCCACGAGGTCCTGGTGCCTAGCACCAAGTAACCCACATCCACAATGCCCTGATGCCCACGACACCACAAGTAACCCGCATCCACGATGCCCCGATGCCCACAACACCTCATACATACATACATACATACATACATATATATATATATATATATATATATATCTCACACACTCGATATGGTGCCAATCCCACTGACTAGCATCTAGTCAGTCCAAAAAGGTCCTGTGCACCACGTGCACTCAAAATAGACATACCTCTACAGGTAATGCCAAAAAGGAAACATGGAGATCACGGCCACACCGCAGTGTACCTCTAACTGTCACCGTCTCACCGGCCTGCTCAGCCTCTGGCAGCTCCACGGCGTGCACTTACCCTGAAACACGGCTGCCAGACGCCTGACCTCCTGATGCTACTCCAGTCTCCAGCCACTGACCCCTCCGCTAGGTAGCACCGTCTCTGTCACGACCTCGGCGCACAGCTGAACCTCGACTACCCTCATCGGGAACCGAACCTAAACCAACTCCAGACACTGCATTCTGTCTCGTTCCCTGCCTGTTGGCAATATGAGAAGGCTGCCTGCAAAACCTCTCCAAATGCCCGTCCTATCCACATGCCCGACACTCCTTCAGAGGCCTACTGCACTGATCCCGAACATGTCCTGACTGCCCACACTGGAAGAAAATCACCGAAGGACTCCCACAAGGTGGTCAAGCTGAATCCCTGGCCTGAATGCCCTGTTGGAACTCATCCCGCCCTCGCTTCTTGCTGTCCAAACCATCACCTGAAGCTGTCTCCCTTCCCAAGCGAGACTTCTCTCTCTCGTTTCCCTTAGCTATGAGCGCCTGGTTCACCGCCTCAGAGAAAGAACCTAGCTGGAAGATATTCACCTGGATCCGAATGGCGTGTCGTAAGCCATCCTTAAAGCGCCTCACCCTAGCTACGTCGTCTCTCACCATACCCGGTGAAAAACGGGACAACTCTGTGAAGGTAGTTGCATAGTCCATAACGGACATATCTCCCTACTGAAGACTCAAGAACTCCCGAGCTCTCTCTTCCCTCAACATCTCTGGGTAGAAGTGCTCAAAGAACCTGCCCTCGAAGTCCTTCGAAGCCAATACCTCATGCCTACGAGCCTGTACCTGTACATCCCACCAACGCTTCTCTGGTCCTCTCAGCATGTACATCGCCAGCTTGACCCTCTGCCCTAGAGGCGTCTCGAGCAGCTCAAAGATCATCTACATGCTCTCTATCTAGTTCTCAGCTGCCTGCGGACCACCCTCACCCTAAAAAAGTGGCGGGTGCGGCGACTGGAACTCCCACATCAGATACGCCATAGAAGACTCTGTACCTTGCACGCCTCCTTCAAGCCTCTGCAAGACACGTACCAGGCTTTCTCGAATATGCTCGTCAAGCCACGGTCCGAACGCTGCAAAACCCGGCTGCTGTCCTGCCTACACAGGATCCTGAACCTGTTCCTGTCCCCGAGCCTGTACCTACGGCTTGTGCTCTGCCTGTACCGAATTCTGACCCTGATCCTGCGGCACTATATCATCTCCTGCCTGACGCTCCATCGAGCTGTGAAGGAGTAACCTGCCGAATACCATAAATGGTCAGATAACCCACATATATATATAACAATATATTATACGTAGACAAGGAAAGAAGTAAAAGGCAGTGCATAACAACTACCCTTACTCCCCCTCACCGCAATCCATGCCCCACAGCATCCCAGCCTCATGGCCTCCTTACCCACCCTCAACAGAGCCAAGTATCACAAGTACCTCAGGCCATGCCCGTCCCGACAACTCACGTTTCCTCAAACCGATGACCGAGTCGCCCAATCCTGACAGTTACATTGCCTCACCCATAGTACCTGCCTGCTCTCATAAGAGTCAGACCCAATTATCCTTCATCATGCAATTCTACAAAATATAAAGCATGGCATACACATTTGCACAACTAGTAGTTCTATCAGGAATTTCACCAATTCACATTTTAAAGCATATATGAAATTTGATATTCATTCACATGACATTATCACTTCACAAAGCATACGTGCAATTATAAAATTGAGATACCCTAAAATGTGGCTATCAAAAGCCAAGCAACCCAGCCTTGTCATACCAGGACAAGGTCCAATTCTCCCTTACCATACCGGGTCACGGGTCACATATCAAAATCAACAACATTACACATCAAGTGAGCCACCAAGGTAGAAATCATATAAAATGTAATCTGAGAAAAAGCAAACAGCAGTTCCCTCCCATGGCAACTTGGTCCTTCCCTCGTACCTGGGGCTGCAGGCACCCAAACACAAGCTAGAAACCCAGTTCCAGTTACAACAACTTATCTCCAGTCTACCACATCCCAAATAGTAAAACCAGTAGAAAGAAACGAGAAGCCTCAAACTCATTAGTAGCAAGTAAAATGATGCTACTAAATCCCTGTCAAGAACTCCTCTGATACCACTTTGTAACGTCCCAGACCCGGACAGCCACCCGAACAGTGCCTAACGGGTAAGATGTTACTACCTTAGGCGCACCTCCCCGAATGCCAAAGGCTGCCGACTAGCAGCGAGGGTCTGTTAGGTATAGTGGGGAGGTTATACCCTCTTGGAGGATCATAGTAAGTGTACTGGTCCAACTATAACAGTAAAGAAAGACTCAGCAGACTCAAACCAGACCCGTAGAGCAGAAACATAGTCAATATCAATAATCAGTGGAAGTAGTAAATGAAACAACAACAGTGGAAATAAACACAACAGCATGCTAAGAACATGTAACTACAACTGAAAAGCAAAACATGCATCTAGAGCAGGTCATACACAACTGAATAATAAAGGGCACCAATGGATAACCAATAATAGTTACAACAAGTAAGCATGCCGATACAGAAAAGTAAACAAAACCAAGTATACCCAGATAGGCATGACCTCAAGGTCCATACCATCTCCATGCAATATCTAACACAACCCATCTCCTGAAGCTTGCCTCTTTCCTGCACGTAAATCCATAATGTCTACACGCATCCCGAAGGGCCTGTGTAGGGTGTGAGACAAATCTCAGTATGATAACACCCAATGGTGCGTACCAAATATATGTGTTTAAGTAGTCATGCATTTACAAGGGAAGCAGTAAACAGTACGATGCACAATTAAACACAAACTCCACTGGTGCTCAACAGCCACCATGGAGCGTCACCTACTTCGTCCAACGCCGGAATCTCTGTCGTGTAACCCGGCACCACGTGCCACCTGACACCTCGTGTCTCAAGTACCGACATCCCGAAGGCACACCCAAAACAGTAACCCATCACCACGTGCGTCCTGACACCCCATGTCTCAAGTATCGACGTCCTGATGGCACGCCCAAAAATATTAACCCGACACCATGTGCCTCCTGACACCTCATGTCTCATGTACCGACGTCCAGAAGGCACGCCCAAAACAGTAACCCGACAACACCTGCCTCCTGACACCTTATGTCTCAAGTACCGATGTCCCGAAGGCACTCCCATTCCCTAAAACCTCCTCACCTCCCATGTGGCTTTCTACGACAAGCACCCCCAACCAAAATACCTAACCTCAACTACGGGGGCCTCTACCCACACGAGTGGTCAAAAGCACCTCATCATTGAGTATCTCTGTGTGCACACTACTCAAAGTCTTGGTGAGCGGTAATCACCCAAAATAGTCCTAAGCCACCAAAACATCTGACACCTCATGTCCTTGCGACTATGTCGCTCATGTACGATGGCATCGCCACCCTAGTAATCTGGGTCATGCTCAACCAGACAGTCGTACTACCTCAAGCCGACGTCCATGATGCCCAATCCTGTAGTAAAAACCACCCAAAGTATCCCGGGAAAAGCCCCAACCTTTGATCAGCATCACTCAAGCATGACCGGGCCAAGCCCAACACAAACCCAAAGGGTCCAGCAGATGCAATTCAATAATCACATATATAACATAGTTAAACAGAAAACATAACCAGGCAAAACCAACTAAACAGTCGAATTTCACTATACCAGGTGGTGTCCCATACCAGCACAGAGGTCTTAAATGCCTTTAAAAATTTACAACAGGCTTTAACAAAGTAAACTAAATAGTTTATAAAAATCATATTTCAATTAAAACCATTTTGGCGCTCCTTGGCCAAAATGCCCCGACGAGCAACGACCCCTCACCCGGCCCCTGCTCACGCAAACTGGTAACCAGGCATACCCGAAAGCATCCCAGAGGTCCCAGAAACAATACAATATGGAAAGCAGATAAAACGAGTCCCGCTCAAAAATACCCGAAAACGTGCCGAAGCCGCGTCACCCAAACAACCACGAAAACACAAAACGAGGTATGCACCACCTACCTGATACTCGCATGATGATACTCCTCCGGTAACACCCTCCAATTCGGTCTAAAACATGGTAAATCTATAAAATATTCAAAACCGCTCAAAGGGCTATAACTCGTTATAGAAAAAAAATCAGACAAAACGGCCAAAGAGGAATCGAGGCCTTACCTAGGGTGTTCCAATGCACTAATCAGTGATCGAAACAGGTCTCGGACGGATGATCGGGAGGAGAAAAAGGGGTTCGGCCGGCCGGGTTCGTGTATCCAGGCAGTGGAGGGGTGTTCTGCCTAAAAAATGAGGCTACTGCCTGTTTTAAGCGAAAAAAGAATGTACACGACATGTAATTTGGGACTACACGCCATGTATGGTTCATTTAACTGTTCATAAGATGGAAAGATTCCACTGACTTACTTTCCATACCTGCTGAAATGAGTACACGACATGTACCTCTGGGTACACGATGTGTACCGGGTTCCTGTTCTCTTCCTCACCGACATACTCACATGCCATGTATATCCCTCATACACGGCTAGACTACACAGCATGTCCAAAGGGAACACGACATGTCCCTGGTTCTTACCCGACCAATGGCCTATACGCCATGTATGACTTCACACAGTCGGACGTCTACACGGCATGTTCAAAACTACACGCCGTGTAGTAAGAAACTACTACACGGTCACTGCACGACTTGTAATCAGCAAGAACACGGTCGGTCACTCACCTACAGATACATGGCGTGTACTTAGAGTACACGATGTGTAGTATGGAAATTTTCAGAAACTTCCCATTAAATCCAGTTTCCTCAGAAACCTGTCAAAAATTTAAATAGGGTCAGGATTTTGACCCGTTCCAAAAACCCGGGTTCTTACAATTTTCCATTCTAAAACTTACTCAACTCATGAATAATTATCCTCTACAAGTGTACATGATCTTGTACACTCATGTATAGTTCCTCAATGATATTTTTCTATAAATATAGTATTTTTTTTGTCTTTTATATTATGATTCTCATTTAAAGTAGTGTGTTAGTTATGGTTTCATATAAAGTAAACAATTCTCATTTACATAAATATATTTTTGATGAAACTTAAACATTATTGAATTTCTTTTGATGAAATGAATTATAGAAATGTTTTTTCAGAATAGATAGAAGTTGGATGTATGAAATCGATCGGATCCTAAGAGATTTTGAAAACAATTTGGAGAGCTGTTTAGATTTTTCATTTCACAATGCTTCAAATAGTGGTCACATACATCCCCCTATTACAGTTGTGTTGGAAGACCTTGGTTGAGCTATGAAGAAGTCAACTACCACATAACCAAATATAGTTTTCTAGAAAAATACTTTGTGTGGTATCACGATGGGGAGAAAATGAAATCTCAAATTGATGATGATCAAAATGGGAGGACTAGATTGGAGAATTTTTTATATGATTAATTTCCATTTATTCGTCATCATGAAAAAGAAAGGATTCTGAGCCAAGAATATTTTGATATGAGTACACATGATGCGTCTAATGAAAATGATGATGTTGTCAGGGTGAAAAATTGTATGATGCTACTATGACTCTAGTATATCGACAATGCCATAAAATGAAAAAGTTAGAATTTATAATCTGATTGTTTCATGGGAAAACTGTGTATGGGATTTCAAATACAGTCATGGATTACATTCTTACCTTCTTGAAGGACTTACTTCTAGATGATTCATATATTCCCTCAAACCACTATATGGCATAGAAGTTAGTTTAGGAACATGGATTTTCAAGAAACAAAATTCATGATTGCTCGAAATATTGTAGTTTATTTGGGAGGAAAATTCTGAATGAAATTATTGTATAAAATGTGGCACATCCCACTGAAAGCCAAAAGCTAATGGAACACCATCCCATGTTCCATATAAAGTAATGTGGAACTTTCTATTGATCCCCTGACTCCAAAATCTTTTTATGACTAATTAAATATTAATAAAAATATGATGGAATGATACCGAGAGAAATAAGACTAATGATGAGTTGGTTCACCATATATATGGATTTTCATGGAAGATAATTAGTGCCTGATATCCTGATTTTGTAGCTGATGTGCGTAATGTGAGGTTGGGTATTTCATGTGACAGTTTTAATCCCTTTGGGAAGATGATTACGTCATACAACACAAGGCCTATTTTTATATACATTTATAATATTCCCCAATGGTTGTGTATGAAAAAACCATTCACTTTCATGAGTATACTCTTATCTGGACCTTCTGGTCTTGGAAATGATATAGATGTATACTTAAAACCTTTAATAAAATATTTGAATATTCTTTGGGATGTGGGTGTGTGCACATACGATGCATATTCCGAAGACGTATTTTATATGTGTGTTGCGCTTATGTGGACGATCAATGATTTTCATGCTTATGCAATGATGTCTGGATGGAGAATGAAGGGAAAACTATCATGTTCTGTTTTTATGAAGAATACCTGATCCATAATACTAAAACATCATTTTAGTTTCAATTTTATGGGACATCGATGATTATTTCCAATGGACCATCCATATAGAAATAATCGTCGAAGATTTAACAATACCATGGAGACTGATGATCCACCTCAGCGTATGTCTGGAACTGATGTGCTTAATGAATTGAAAGATTTAATTTTTTCATTTGGGAAGGGTCAAATGAAATCTGGAATTGGAAAGAATGTCTCCAATGAAACTTTTTACAATTGGAAAAAGAGAAGTATCTTCTTTGATTTTCCCTATTTTCAACCACTTTGTTACGTCATTACTTAGATGTTATGCACATTGAAAAAATATATGGGAAATATTTCTTTTAATTCTTCTAAATGTAAAATGAAAGACCAAAAATAATTTATGGTCTTGGCATGACTTGATGAATTGTAGAATCAGACCAAAATTGCATCCTATGCGTATCAGTGAAAAGAAATGGTAAGTTTCATGTGCTTCTTATGTGGTGACATCGATAGAAAAAAGCAATTTCTGGAAGCACTAGAGACTATTAAAGTTCCTGATAGATATTCAAGAAACATATCTAAACGGGTCAATAGAATAGAGTTGAATCTAAAATATTTGAAGACTCATGATTATCAAATCCTTATGCATGAGTTGATTCGAATAGCAATTTGTTATATTTTGTCCAATAATGTAAGGGTGGATGTTATTCAGTTGTGCCATTTGTTTAGAGATCTTTTTGCTAAGAATTTTTCCAATTATTTCTTCTAAAAAATGTTCACATATTACCCATTAATTTTGTGTGAGTTAGAGAAAATACTTTCTCTATCATTTTTCACATGTATGTCTCATCTGACTATCCATATTCCAACTGAAATACTTCTTAGAGGACCTATTTCGTTTCGTTGGATGTATCCAACTAAATGAAATATATATACATTAAAGTCTTATTTTCATACACTACTAAAAAAATACCATATAAAAACGGTTTGAAACCATTGGAATAGGCCTCCAAACCATTGGTATATCCTATACCAACAGTTTAGAGAACCATTTGCTAGTAAGACATGGGGATAGGTCTATACCAAAGGTTTTGGAAACACCATGGGTATATACCTATAGAAATGGTGTTCAAAACCATTGGTACTAGTAATATGAAAACTCTATACCAACAGTTCCATAAAACTGTTGGTGTTTGTATTTCAAAAAAGAACCATTCTGTGGGTTTTGATCCCAGTACCTCCAGTTTATGATTGAATGACCTAAACACTAACCTAAAATGACTTTTGTGAACATAATTTCATATATATATATATATTATCATAAATATTTTAAATTTTGATTTATTTAATGTTTTCTATAATAAGATTCCATAAAAAATACTTTCAACTATTCCAACAGTTTTTGAGAACCGTTGGTATAGATTCTTTGATTTTGGCACCTATAACAACGGTTTAGAGAAACCGTTGGTATAGGGGGGACCTATACCAATGGTTTGGGTAAAACCGTTGGTATAGGGTCTCTATTATAGACCTATACTAATGGTTTGGCCAAAACCGTTGGCGTAGGTCCATATAAGTGACCTTTACCAATGGTTTTCCCAAAACGGTTAGTATAGGTCCCCCCTATACCAACGGTTTGTCCAAAACCATTGGAATATGTCCAAATTAGGGACCTATAACAAGGGTTTTGGCCAAAATATTGGTATAGGTCTTATTTTCAATAGTGATAACAGGGATCATCCTGAAGGTTCTATCGTGAATGGTAACTTGGCTCAAGAATGTATGGATTTGTGATCTATGTATTTTTCTGATCTTACTACATGAATGAACAGACCAATGTGAAATGATGAAGATTATTATGATAAAATTGAACCACGTTTTCCATCACTTCCTCAAACAGAAAGAATTCCTAGATCATATACATTGACGACATTAACACTTGAAGAGCAGAAGATGGCACATCACACAGTTTTGTTCAAATGTGATTTGTTCGATAACTAAATCGTGTATGTAAATTGAATATTTATATCTTATATATATATGTTAAACTATTCCTATTTTTATCTATAAGGAACATAAATCTATGATAAATAGAATGCATCGTTATTTATCTTCGAGAAGGTGGGAGACATTGCCTAGAAAAGAGTTTTCTGATTGGTTAAAATTAAAGGTAATAATATTACTATTTAAAATAATTAAAACAATATTTAATTAAGTTTAATATCATTTATATTTCAGGTATTGAGTTTGCCTACTGACTCTACCTCTGAGGAAATAAGAGCTTTGGCTTTTAGTCTTAATACCATGGTTCGTGACTATAAATCAATTGTTATCAATGGGTACAAATTTATTATCATTTAACGAGAAAAGAACATGATAACACAACATGATGGTGTTATGGTTATTAATACAATAGAATTTTATGATTGTGCATTAGATAGTAGACCGTGATTTGAAAATTTTTGTTATTACGAAGTCGTTAAAAAAATAATATTGGATTATTATTTTCATGGACGAGTCTGGATGATGAAATTCCAGTGGTTTTATTCAATGTCGAGGCATAGAAAAATTATTGATGATTATGAATTTCAAGTAATAGATATGACTCATACACTTTTTATACCAATGAACCATATGTATTGACATCAATGGAGAGAAACGTTTTTTATGTCAAAGACCATATTTGACCTGAATTTCATGTTATTATTGAGGTAATCCCAAGAAATATTTTTGATGATTGTAGTGATGGAATTAAAACCATCCCTACTTCCTTTGGAAACTATCCATTTATTACTTTTGATGTCTCAAATAGCTCAATTTTCAGAGTTGACTGTGAACCTAAAGTCGTCATGGGAAATATATAAAATTAGCCATTCATGTTCTCAGTTCTATTGGTTTACCTCAAATTGGGTTGTTAAGGTAGGTACTATTAAAATTTATTTAATATTGATTAAAAATATCTTTTATCCAACTTGACCGTTATATGAATTATAAATGTTTATTGGTTGCAATATTATTTGAATTGAATTTTCTAATTTGTAATTGAACTTCATTCAAACCTAGCAAACCAAAATTTCTAACTTGGTGAGCATTTCAATGCTTTATTGACCATGTATAAAATTTTTATAACTCTAATACTTCCCTTTAACATTTTACCACGTAATGAAAATGATGGTTTTTATTCTTCTGCAAAACAAGTATAGAATCTTGCGTCATCTACCTAGGCTAAAGAAATTAAAATTTTCCTTAATTTCAATAACTGCTTTACCCCTTACAAATCTTGTAGAATATATGTTCCATGATTTTAATAAATTGATGACACTTAGTAAATAACCATCCTACTAAAAATTAATTTTTTTATTACATCTTGTATGATTTATTGACTTCATTATATATATGTTCAAGCTTACCTAAAATAATGGATAGTTAAATTATCTATGAATCCCCCTATTCCCTATCATTTATTTTGTTTTACTGGTTACACATTAGTTATCCTTTCCTAATTACTTCCATATTTGTTTTCAAATGCAGGAAATGCAACCAATTGAAGAGAGGTGACAAAAATAGATGATGGAAAACAATCATTACATGACTAAGATGGGCATTCAACCACAAGTGCCTATGGTGAATATTTTATTTCAAATATATATTTAAATAATATATAATGTCCTGTGATTAATTTTGTTTTAAAATTTTTTGCAGGATCCACCTATTAGGCGATGATTATTTGATGAGTAGCCTAGTAGTGGTCCCAGTAATCAGGGTGTTCGTACAAGGGGGTGGTACGAGATCTAGACGATCTGGTCGGCATACCTGATTAGGACCTTCCCCTCCCATTGACATACCATCCATCCCATAGTCTGATCCCGATGTGTTGTTAGGGACACACGAGATATTTAGGCCTCCTATGTTTTCACCACCCTTTACATCCGAGACTAATCTACCATATGTACCATATTTGATGATGATTCCCACTCCCCATCTAGTATTCGGCCAACCATCCCTGTCATCTTATTTTAATTATACTTCATTCTCTCTGGTATTTTATATTCCATCTTCTTTAACTCCTGATCCACTAGATTCTATCCCTGTGGAGCATATATTGGGACCCACTCCACCTGTACAAGGTGTTACTTCAGATTCTATGGATCCAGCAACTCCCATTGATCAGACTACCACAAGTATACTTATACAACCCTAACAAATATTTACACCATTATTTATTTTCATTATAACATGTATTGATAAAATATTTGTTTTTCTTTCATAATAGATACATCTACTGATAGGAGGTGGGGGTTTGGTCGTACATGCATGCATGCTGTGTGGAACCACTACACGCATTTGATGGTGGGATACAATGGAGATAGTCAAATAATTGAAAAATTAGGGTAGCAATGTCAGAGTTTTTTTACGACGCTTGCAAATAATTCAACATCACTTCTGTCAGCCCACTCTCATGGAGACAGTTTCCAAATGAAGTCAAGGATAAATCTTGAGTAGAAATATGGGTAAGAAAATATGTTGTATTTAATTCAATATATTATTTTTTGTTTTTATATGGAATAATATTTTGGTGTCAACTTCGGTTTAGCTTTCCCAATGGTGAGGGTGCATGGCTTGCACGTCTAAAGGATTTAGGTGAGCTTTGGAGAGCCTATAAGAATGAGATGTATATTGGATGGAATTATAATGTTGGCACAGAGTTAGAGGCTGTCCCTATCATGGATTATTGTCTATTAGAACAGTATTTATATATGATTACACATTGGATGACTAGCCAGTTTATCATATTAATCAAATTAGTGGTATTTAAATGAATATTTTGGGGTTTTTAGTTAATACTAATTATTCAATTTTATTTAGGAATCATCTAGAAAAATAAAAAAACATTGATTCTAAAAAATACCTCCACACATTTCAATGTACTACAATGCTAGATCATGAGAGGAAGCAACTATGACAGTTTATAATTTTTCTTTACGACATGCACTTTCTATTTCTTCCTCCATAATTTATTTGACTGTTAAAGTTGTTATATAATTTTAGTTATCAAATTAATTATTTTTATCCTATTTTTAATTATGTTTTCCTACATTCAATGTAATTTTTGAGGTATAAATTTAAAATAGAAGGACGTGTGCCCCGAGAAAAACTGTTTTGATCGAGTAGAAGGAAGAAAGATGGAAGTGCGGTTAATGAACTGACTCAGCAGTAGATTATAAGTTTTAATTTTTAGATTTGAAATTTTAATCTCTATTTTGTAACTTAATAATATATTTATATTGTTAACAGGCTCATTTAGAGGCCCTTGATGCCCAATAACCTGACAATTTTGGGCCAAACAATTACTTACATCAGGTGTTGGGAGATGAGCACCCTGGTAGAGTATGCTTCCGACCTAAGAAGAGTATTAGTTCCGACAAGGTATTGGCCCTCCTCAGATAAGATTTGTAGTGACACTGAACTTAAGAAAGTTAAGGCATAGGCAAAACATGCTAAAAAGAGGCCCCCAGAGATGATAGAACCGTCTGCTAGGGAAAACACTGCATTTATGAAACTGATGAAAGTTTTACGTCCAACACTTCCACCAGAGGCCAACACAGCATGTGATGAATATATGTCATCGATGAGTTCTATATATGGTGCACCAGGTAGCATTTATATTGGTGGTCAAGATGAGGGTGAGGAGGTGGCTGAGGCAGAGGAGGAGGAGGGCGAGGAGGAGGCCAAGGTAGTGGAGGAGGCCGAGGTGGAGGAGGAGACCGAGGTGAGGATAAGGGCGATGAGGAGGCCGAGGATGAGTATGAGGGAGAGAAGGAGGGTGTTGAAGAGGGGAGGGAAGTTGATGGGGATGACGATGAGGACGAGGGTGAGGTTGATGATGACAGTGATGATAGTGATGGTGACGAGGGACAAATTGATCTATTACATTTTAACTAATATTTCTAACCTTTGATGTTTATTGATTTGTTGTGCCTGAATATATGTGTGATTAGGTAGGTAAAATTATCTTTATTTTCTTATATATAAATAATAAAACATGACTTGATGATTTTCTATGACTAATTCACCCCTCTCTTGGATATCCCCACCACCCACGTGGATAGCCCACCAACCCCTGGACACCCCTACCCCCTGGATATCCCCACCACCCCCGTGGTTAGCCCACCCACCCCATGGAAACCCCATAACACCTGAACAACCCTTCCCACCCCCTAGACACCCTGCAACCCTCTGGAAACCCCCACCCTAGTGGAAAACTCACTCTTCCCCCTAGACACCCCTACCCCCATGGACAGCCCCACCACCCTCATGGATAGCCCACCCACCCCCTGGACACCACGTACCCCCTAGATAGCCCCGCCACCCCCATGGACAATCCGACCACCCCTTGGACACCCTATACCCTTTGGAAAGCCTCACCACCCCCGTGGACAGCCTGCCCACCCCCCAAAATAGCCCCACCAACCCCGTGGATAGCCCTCCCACCCCCCTTGTCACCCCGTACTCCCTGGACAACGCCCCCCCCCCCCCATGGACATCCCCCCACCCCTGTGGATAGCCCATCCACCCCCTAGACACACCCTACCCCCCACGATAGCCCCACCACCACCGTGGACATCCTGCCCCCCATCCTGGACACCTATCCCCCAGTGGACAACCCCCATCCCCATAGATAGCCCACCCACCCCCTTGGACACCCCTACCCCTGGAAAACCCCGCTACCCCCTTGGATAGACTGCCCACCCCCTGGACACCCCATACTCCCTAGATAGCCCTGCCCAACCTCGGGACACCTCATAGCCCCCTAGATAGCCCCCACCCCCATGGAGAGCCCGCCCACCCCCTCGACACCCCCTACCCCCTGGATAGCCTTGCGACCCCCATGGATAGCCCCCACCACATGGACAACCGCACCCCCATGGATAGCGGGTCCACCCCCAACCCCCCTGTGGACACACCCAACCCCTGTAGACACACCCAAACCACTCATGGATAGCCCTCCCAACCACTTAGATAGCCCACCCACACCTGAGGATAGTTCTCCCACCTTCCTAGACAACCCCAACCCCCTAGATAGCCCCCACCCCCATGGACAACCAACACACCCCCGTGGATAGCCCACCCACCCCCCTAAAAACCCCCTCCCACAGTGGATATCCCCCCACCCCCGTGGATTTCCCCCCACCCCATAGACATCCCTACCCCTCGAATAGCCCTGCCACCCCCGTGGAGAGCCAGACCACCACCATTAGACACATCGTACCCCCTAGACAGCCCTGCCCACCCCCTAGACACCCTGTATCCCCCAGGATACCCCCCGCCCCCGTGGACAGCCCGCCCACCCCCTGAACACCATGTACCCCCTGGATAGCCCCGCCACCCCCGTGGATAGCCCGCCCACCCCCTGGACATCCCCTCCCCCTGTGGATAGCCCCCACACCCACGGACAACCCGCCCACCCACCTGGACACCCCTATAACCTAGACAGCCCTGCCACCCCTTTGGATAGCGTGCCCACCCCTCTAGACACCCCGTACCCCCGTGGAGAGTCCCCCACCCCCGTGGATAGCCCGCCCACCCTCGTGGACAGCCCACCGACCACCTGGACACCCCTACCCCCTTGATAGCCTCACCACCACCATGGAAAGCCTACCCACCCCCTGGAAACCGCTCCCCCCGTGGATAACCCCCACCCCTGTGGATAGCCCACCCACCCCCTGGCCACCCCTACCCCCTGGAAAACCCCTCCACTGTCACGAACCGGATCTGGTCACCATCAAACCGGCACCAAACCCAGCTCATGCCAAGGCCCGAAAGGAGTTCCCGATCCCCATGGGCTGGCACAAGTGCCCGGGTATCATAAAATGATGTTTGGGAACAATTTACCCAAGTTTATACATATTAAACAACAAAAAAACTCAATAAAATGAATCTGGATTTTTCAACTAAAACCATCTTTTACAAAATTCAGAACTGAATTACATCTTTTAAAACAACTCAACAAGACTATAAAAAAAGGTACGAAATCACAATTAAACAGCCTAATAACCCTCATGGAAATGGTCACCGCCCTCAATCCATCTCTACAAAACTTCACCACAAAGGACATGCTAGAAACCCAAACCACTAGAATGAGAAACTGTATCCAAACCTGAAACAAAAAAATAACCAAATCTACTTACACCCAAGGGTGTAAGTAGGGTGTGAGAAAATGCCCAGTAGGATACCACCACTAAGAGATTCCATGTGATAAACATTCGAAGACAAAAATATTTCAAGTTTTCATAAACAAAAAATGCTAGTTACAATTTCTAAAAGTTGAAACTAAAAAAAATAGTTTTCAAGTGGGCTATCATTAAGAATCAACACTTTTAAAAATAATGTCAACACTAATGAATTTTCCATCCAAATATACTGTATGCCGACGGTAAGTATAAATGATATAATGAGCACAAGCAATAGGAAATAATCCCTAGCCACTAGCTAGCTATGGGTCCCAGGTACCTCGTATCTCGATGAGAGTAACCACAAAAAATATCTGTTCTTGTGCACGAGCCACTAGTAGAGAACATACCGATAACCTAGTGGTCCCCAATCATCATCATCATAGTTTAGTTATAGTTGTAAGTGTCAATCCTACTAAGTGAAACTGAGGCCAAACCCCACAGATTCACTAGCATACTAGTACACGTCCACCCACCTAGATACCTGAGTTTTCCCATTGTGGTCAAACAAGTTCCACAAGCCAAGAAATATACTTTTCACATGAAAATATCACTTCTACATCACACATTATCCAAAAATCCCCATGCAAATCACACAAGTCACAAATTACAGTTTTCATTCAAATTCATTTTCAAATCAAACTCACACCAAAATAGCCCACAACACTTTTTTTCACAACTTTCACAATCCAACACATCCTTTAACAATTTTATAAAGTCCCTAAAAATATGATAAACAATACATAACAGAACTATTCAGATTTAAAATGGTTCATTTTAAAGTATAAACAATCCAAAATAGCTTTCCAATATGGTTTCACCTCTTACATAAATCATTAAACCACTAAAAACTTTCATAAAAAAATTCTAAATAGTGTGCCAAATCTTTTCATATAAAAACCATTTCAAAACCATATTTCAAGGACAAAATCACACCAATAAAAATTTAAAACATAATTTGAATCCCCAAAAACATTTATTAAACAACCCCCATGTGTTATACAAACACCTCAAACAATAGCACAAAATAACCACATGAAACGCACACGTTTTCAAAATCACTTTCAAAAAGCACAATAAATTTTTACACCTTAAACCCTTAAAAAACACTTTAAGACCTAGTGGCACACCAATACCCCACAAAATCATAATTTTCATCCCAAACAAGTTTTATTAAACCAAATTTATATGTTATAAAACAATCCCAAACAATACCCAAAGGGTTACACATGAAAAACACCAAATTTTAAGCTAAAATGAAACTATAAAAATAAATGTTTAACCAAATCCAACATAATTTTTTTTTGCACCACACACAGCATATTATAAAAATTCATAATAAGTAATTCAATCAATCTAAATCATCTAAAAATGATTACACACAGAATCACCTACTGGAAGTGTCAAATCCCTCAAAACTTGGTTCGAAACGTCAACCGCACAACCGCCGCATCACAAGGAAGATAAATTCAGACTTAGATCACAATACTTGACCAAAAATACACCAAATGAAACCCTAGGATCAAACCCTAACTTCTGTAACTTTTATAACATATTGAAAGAGAGAGGAAACCCTAAGGGAAAAGGAAGAAACCAAGAAGGAATCACCAACCCAAAACAATCCTGAAGAAAACGACCCAAAATAAACCAGAATCTGAATTTTAAAATAGATAAAAATTCAACGGATATTCGAACAATAATGAGAAGGTCATGTCGGATTTGTAATGGAGAAAAAATATTAAGAATAGAAGGAGTTATGAAAGGATCAATTTACCTCTTCAAATCTGGACGATTTCTGAAATCCAGGGAAGTTTCGACCATTTTCACGATTCTATCGAGCTCTAAATTGTGGGAGGAGGAAATGGGGGAGAACCTCAGGTAAGTGGTCTCTGGTGAGAGTTGGAATCACCGAAAAAACGCAAATAGTGAAGGTGATATTAAAGAATTTAAATTTATTTTTAGTCAAGAAAATGGGATTTCGGGAAGGCCCAATTCCTTAAATAAAAACCCATATCCACCATGATTATGGATTTATAAATGGTCCAATAAAATATGGTGGTGTTAATATGTCCGGGGATGACAATTAAGAATTGGAATGGATGAAAAATGTTGAAAAATGAAGAAGTTATAAAGGAATCAAAATTTATTTTTAAATCTGAAATTGGGCTGACGGTTTGGCCCAATTCATAAAAACTCACCCATTCCTCTATAATTCTTGGGAAACCATAAAAAAAGCATGAATGGAAATTAAATGGAATTTAAATTTAAAATAAGCCATTTATGTGAAAATACTCCCCACCATGAAAACTTTCCGCCCCCGGAAAGTCACATCAAGGACAAAGCAACAACCAAACCCAACTAAGAAACCAAGAGGTACTCCTTTGCCAGGTTTCACCCCCAAAGGCCAAAACACCTCCAGTGATAAATTAAGGATTACTCTCACAACCAAAACATATACCACATTATTAAAATAATCAATCACATTCATACTTTATCCCAAAAGAAAACTCCTCAGACACTATTCGAATAAGACTCATGCAATTCACCCAAACGAACAATAACATTGAACAAGGCTACACTTACCTTACTTTAACTAATCCATTGGGCACTCTCCAGTCCCGAAGTTTACCCAAGAAAGATTTTGGTAGCTAGATAGCTCCAAAAAAGACTATCTACACCAAGCCAAGACCATGGATAAATTTAAGTTACTGGTACGGGGGGACACAAATACGCTCCCCACCATAAGAGACAACCAATAATTTTTTTTCCGAGAAAAAAACAAGACACTAATAGGGGGAGGCATGAACGGACTCCATGGTACATAGGGTAGAATTCCATTCAATATTTCTGAATGAACATACATGAGAATCACAGTGGTTCTCCCCACCATAAGAACCAACCATCTTAACCGACTAGCATGAGCCGACACAAAAGAAAACCCAAAAATTTCAAGATTTTGGAAGGTCGCACAGTTAGTCCGCACAGTTTGTGAAACCGTGAACTAACTGTGCAGATCAATATTCTTGCATGACTTCTAGGCACACAGTCTCTCTTAATCATTCACAAACCATGTGCTCAGCCTGTCTAGCCAACACATGGGGCCCACAACCGGGTTCCAGTGACAGCACAACCACCCCGCCTTAACATGGCCGTCGGGTCCTGGCCCACCAGGTACCACCAGTTGCCCTGAAGACACGTGAGGCCCACCCCAGGGACCAACCACATGCCTGAACGGGTTATCTGACTAATATATCCCCCACATGCCAACACATGTCCTTTCTAGTGTGCTTTGTCCTCACTCGCACACACCCTGGGAAACTTCCTAGGAGGTCACCCATCCTAATCACTACTCCAGGCCAAACATGCTTAACTGTGGAGTTCTAATCAGCCAGGCTCCTAAAAAGGAAAGTGCACCTTGTTGAAATGAGTCATATCATTTAGTCATTTAAACCTTTATCATTAAATGATGTTACAATCACCCCCTTTAGAGCACAATGCCCTCGTTGCGGGCCCTACATCTCAACCCAGGCAGTGAACCGCGCACTTAAGGCTGGGTTCCTCCTCTGATACCAAATGTGACAACCGGGTTCCCGTGATAGCACAACCACCCATCCTTAACATGGCCGTCAGGTCCTGGCCCACCAGGTACCACCTAGTTGCCCCACAGACACGTGGGGCCCACCCCAGGGTCCACCCACATGCCTGAATAGGTCATCTGACTAATGATATCCCCCACAGTCCAACACATGTCCTTTCCAGTGTGCTTTGTCCTCACTCGTACGCACCCTGGGAAACTTTCCAGGAGGTCACCCATCCTGATCACTACTCCAGGCCAAGCATGCTTAACTGTGGAGTTCTAATCAGGCAGGCTCCCAAAAAGGAAGGTGCACCTTGTTGACATGAGTTATATCATTTATTAATTTAACCCTTTATCATTCGAGGATGTTACATCCACCCTCGTGGACAACCTTTCCACCCCCTTGGACATACCGTACCACCATAGACAGCCCCACCCACCCCCTGGACAACTCATACCCCCTGAACAGTCCCCTACCCCAGTGGACAGCTCTCCCACCCCTTAAACACCCCCTACCACCTGGACAGCCCATCCACGGGGGTGGACAACCCCCACCCCCATGGACAACCCCCACCCCCATGGACAATCCGCCCACCCCCTAGACACACCAACCTCCCTGGACAGCCTCACCACCCCCATGGACAGCCTCCCACCCCCTACCCCCTGGACAACCCCCACCCGAATGGATAGCCCACCCACCCACTGGACACCCCCTACCCCTGGACATCCCTGCCACCCCTATAGACTCCCAACCCCCAAGACTGCCCCACCACCCCTGTGGACAGCACACCCACCCCCTGGACACCCCCTACCCCCTTGGAAAACCCCCACCTCCATGGACAACCCACACACCCCTGGACACCCCTACCCTCTAGACAACCCCGCCACCCACATGGACAGCCCACCCACCCCCCTGGACACCCAGTACACCTCGAGATAGCTCCGCCACTCTTGTGGACAGCTCACCCACCCCCTGGACACCCCTTACCCCCTGGACAACCTCTCTACCCCCATGGAAAACCCACCCAACCCCTGGTCACCTTTTACCCACTGCACACCCCCCTGTGGAAAGCCCGCCACCCCCGGGGATAGCCAGCCCACCCCTGGACACCCCGTAACCCCCTGGGTAGCCCCCACCCCTATGGACTGCCTTCCCACCCTCGTAAACATCTTCAAATCCCCTGGACACTGCCAAACCCCCTGGACAACCCCACCACCCTCGTGGACATCCCACCCACCCCCGGGACACCCCTACCCCCCCCGGTATGGCCCCACCACCCCTGTGGACATCCCACCCGCCCCTTGGACAACCTGTACCCCCTAGACAGCCCCCACCCCTGGACACCACCCCACCACCTGGACACCCCGACCCCCACCCCACCTGGACACTGCCACCCCCATGGACAACCCTCCTACCCCCTTAGAAAGCCCCCAACCCCTGGACGACCCCCACCCCTTGGACAACCCCCCAACCACCAGACACCCCCACCCCCTGAGACACCCCTACCCCATTGGAAAACCACAAACCACCTGAACGACCCCACCCCCCTAAACACCACCCCACCACCCAGACACCCCCACCCCCTAGACACCCCAGCCCCATGGATAACCCCCTACCCCTGGACAACCCCCAACCCCCATTGACAGGCCCCACCCCCCTTGGACACCACCCCACCACATGGACACCCCCACCCCTAGACTCCCCCACCACCATGGACAACCCCCCACCCCCTGGACTCCACCCCACTCCCTAGACACCCCCACCCCCGGACCCCCACCCCCTGGACCCCCAACCCCTGGACATCCCCTACCCCTTGGATAGCACCCCCAACCCCCAGGACAGCCCCCTCCCCCTTGATATCAATATCTTATTTCACTCATAAAAACTATATCATTCCAAAATCATTAACAAAAAATATAGTCCAATAAATAAGAACATCAATGTCCCCCTTTTTATTTATTTTACAATAGCAACAAAAAACTCTTATACCAATATGTTTGTATCATTTTCCACATTATTGATAATAAATACAAAGGATATCTTGGGATCTTCTCATTTCTGTTAACTTATCTAAAAGATACCATCTTATCACTATTTTACTCAGAATTACATCCTGCATCACCTTTTGAGATAATGAAAGTTTCACTCACAACTTACGTAAGAGACTTTGGTTTATCAACTTTATTCCTATATGGGATAACATAGAAAATAAGAGAGAATTAATCAAGACATAAAGGCTGTACATTAATAAAATCAACACATGATACCATTTTGAAATAACTAAAATTAGGGGTTTTATAACATATCCCCCATAAAGATATAGTCTATAGTCAACTCGACAAATAGATTATAAAATTCAATTATAAGACATAATATGATATTTTATGGTTTTGAATGGGGGAGATCAATACAAACCTGAAGTGAATTTATAGACTAGTGGTATAGATTGATAGGTACTCTGTATTCTGAAATTTGTGTTATTCTGTAGGTAAATGAATAGAAGGAAGCTACTTGGTTCTGGACAGGGTGAATTGTAGGATCAATACCAATGGTTTCCAAAACTGTTGGTATAAAATTGAAAAACCCACTCTTTACCAATGGTTTACAACCATCAGTAAATGTCTATTATTCTCAATATTTACCAACATTTTTTAGAAACCATTTGTAAATTCTAGTTAGTTAAATCTTTACCAATAGTTTCTGAAACTATTGGCAAAGGCCTATTATTTTCAGTCGTTACCAATGGTTCTAGGAAAACATTAGTAAAGATCTATTGCAACGGTTTACAAACCACTGGGAAGTATAATATGATTTTTGTGGCTTATCCCAATGGTTATTTAATAGTTGATTGGTATAAGCCTATCCCCACGACTTTTTTTACAACAGTTGGTTGAACCATTGGTATAAGTTTTACCAATTATTATATAGCCTTTACTAATAGTTTTAAATAGTCGGAATATACTAAATTTCTAGTAGTGAGGCATAACATAACGATATAAAATTTTATGGAACATGATTAAACATAAAGAATAGTAACATTGGATCATATAATCATGGATTAATAGTAATATGCTATCAATTTAAAACATGAATTTATCACAATTCAAGGCTCGTTTTACATAGAGAGGCACGAGTTAAGGCAAACCACCAAGACCATTGCATATGAAGAACGAGTCAGGGCTAACCACCAATACCTTTGCACATAAAATATCATGATAATATAAATTAACAATTTTATTGGGGTTCTATCTGGGTGCACCCATCATAACAATTTCATGAAAAAGTTTTCCACCTAAAGAATCATTCCTGAGCAATCAAACATAAATATAAGGGTTACCCATGGAAATAACTGGGCATCATAATTATATCAAAATTAATATCAAAAGGAAATATAATCATAGTGTCCATGAAATGAAAGATTTAAATCATAAAAGGAAATTAATTAGGTAATATAGGCATAAATCATGATAAGTGATGTCAAACTGAAGTGAAAATAGTGACTAAGAAACTTTATGAGTAAAACATTTTAGTAAGGTTTAAGGGAAAACATTCAAGATTATTTTAAATGGAAAAGGAATAATTGATGGTATAAAAAAATAATTTAACCAGGTTAGTTTTCCATGATAAAATGAGTGATTTTGGAAAAATAATGGTGGTTTAAATTATATTATGGAGAACACTTGAAAATGGTTAAGAATTTTGAAAGTTCCCATAAATCGGGCTTGATTATTAGGAAGAATTGAATAGGGAACCTTTTAAAAACATGTATATACCAAAATAATAACGAGAATAGATCTTGATAAATGATTTTTTAAAATATAAAAATCATTTAGGATATTTAAATTACAATAAAATAGAATTTAATTTTGGGTAAAAATAGAGAGAATAACACGAATGAATAATGGATGTTTCGGTAGAATCCCTGACCTATTGTTAGAAAAGATTCTACACTTGATATTAATATAATGAATAACAAAATTAAAACCATTAATTAAATAATTTAGAGAATTTTATAAATGTATAATATTTAGTATAACTTTATTAAGTTCATTTAGCTTTCTTTTTATGGGTTATGAAATTCAATTTCATTATTCAGGAGCTTTAGTTTTCTTCATTTTTATAATTGGTTTACTTGTATATGTATTTGGAAAATCATGTAAAATTATGATTGTTTTCTAGAAATGATCTTATTTGTTATTAATGAGCTTAAATAATACTAAAATACAATTTTTTTGATAATTTATGATGATTCATTTGATAAATCATTATTTTTATTTGTTTAAATTAATTTATCATTTTTTGATAATCAAAAACAAGTATTGTTATATTATTAAATATCATGTTTATATACTGGTTAAAAAACATCAAATAGGTTTTAATACATATATTATATTTTGTTTTAACCCTAAAAATAGTTTAATTTCCATAATTAAAGGTGGAATTGAATGATGAAATCATGTCGTTCATATAGGCTGTAAATCGACACCTCATAGATGATGTTTTTTCTTAAAATAAAAGAGGGGATAAGAGATTTGATGAAGAATTATTCCACAAACATGATAAAATTCTAGTATATATATGATACAAGATTTATCTTTCCACTTGGACAAGGGTAATTTTGGAGAATATAAGAAAATAAAATAACTTGAAAAGAAATTGAATGAAAACAGAAGAGGGTTTTACCTCTTGATTCCTTCCTCTTGAGAACCTCATTAGGGAGTTGGTTTTGGTTTTTTTAGAAAAAAGGGTATTGTACATGGGTTATTGGTTTAGAAATATTATTGGGAATAATTTGTAAAAGTATAAAATCTTGAGATGTGTGAGGAGAGGAGGTGGTGAGGGGTGGTTTTTACAGTGGGGGGGGGGTTGGGTATTTTAATAATTATTTTATTATTTTTCTCAATACAAGAAATAGTGTTCATTATTGAGACTAAAAATAGTAAATTGAAAATGTGAGTTCAAGTTAATGGGCTTACATCAGCACTACATCACCTATGACTCTATAATTCAAGTATTTAGTATTTATCATAAATTATCATATTTTATTATTCACAAAAAATAAAGTATTTCAGAAAAATACAAAAAACCCCCCTAACCATTTTTTGATATGTAGAATTCAAAAATTAACTCCATTTTATGAAAATAAATTTCTAAATATTAGAAATATATTTTTTATTTATAATCATCATTTACTTGGAAAATACAAATTTTAAAATTAAAACTATTTTTCTAACACTTTGAAATTTTTTTTATGGTCTTGTAAAATTGTCTCATAATCATAAGAAATGAAAATACTAATTTATGAATAAATTTTATGAAATTTAATTTCCTTTTAAATTATTAAGTTAGTCATAAAATTTTAATTAATTATGTATGACTTTTGAAAATACCAACACTTAATAAATAATTTTTAAAATATTTATTTACTTATACTATGATTTAATTATATCATATTACTATTTATCAGATGATTAATTTTTTTTATAATTTTTTTAGTGAGGCCACTATTCAAATATATAGTTTACTATTCCTAAGGGTTATTTTTCAATTCAATAGTCATGTTACTATCCTATTGGTATATGTTCTTTAACTTCTAAAAATGCCTTTTATTTCATTAATTATTTATTTATTGAGTTTTTATTGTGTTCTTAATTAGTTTTTATGTGATTATACTATACGAAATAATTATAATAATTGAATTTAAATTTATAGAATTTAGGGTCACTACATTCTTGCCCCCTTATAAAAATTCATCCTCAAAATTTCATTTCATGTTCTAAGCTGAAAATAGGGGTGGGTACTTTTCCCTCATCGCTTCCTCTTGTTATAATAGTCCCTTTACATAATTATGGTATTACCATAGTACTTTAACTAGGTGAGTAGTATTGTTGGGTAGAAATTTATCTTTATGACCCATGATCTTCACCAACTAATCCTCATATGAAAGATAATTCTCCAACTATACCACCTCTGAATTTAGAACATGTGAGAGATCTGGTATGTAGTTTCTCAAGAGGGATATGTGGAATACATCGGGTACTAGAGAATTGGTTGGTGGAAGTGCTAGTCGATAGGCCATAACTCCAACACCATCAAGGATCCAGAAGAAAATGATGTACCTAGGTGTTAGCTTGCCTTTCTTCCCAAATCTATTGATCCTCTTCTATTGAGATATGCAGAGGAATACCATGTCTCCAACATTAAACTCCAGGCTTTTTCGATGATTGTCTTCATAGATCTTTTATTTTCTTTGGACTTCCTTGATGTAATGTCGAATGGTTTTCACCTTCTCCACCATTTCTTACACCATTTCATGTTCTAGAAGCTTATGTTCACTAATTTCAACCCAACATGCTAATATTCTACACCTTTTCCCATAAAGGGCTTCATTTAGAGCCATTTGGATGCTGGAGTGAAAAATAATTTTGTAAGATAACTCGTCCATAGGTAAATGTTGGTCCTATCCTCATTTTAAGTCCATATAACACACTCTAAACATGTCTTATAGTTTCTAAACAGTTTTCTTAGATTGGACATCAGTTTGAGGATGATAGGTCGTACTGAAGTCTAGCTTAGTGCTTAGAGCATATTAGAGACTTTTCCAAAACATAGATGTGAATCTGGAATCTCGATCGAATAAAATCGATAGTGGTAATCCTTACAGACTTACCAATTCTTAGATGTATATTATTTCTAGTAAATCTATTGATAATTACTCTCGAATTATGATAAAGTGAGATGTCTTTATAAGACAATCCATTATAACCCATAAAACATTGTTTCCTCTGAATGTATTTGGAAGTACATTGATAATGTTCACGGTGATGTTTTCCCATTCCCATGTTGGTTTGGGTAGTTATTGTATCAACCCTTCATTCTTTTCATTTCAGTATTCACTTGTAGACATACCAGGAAATTTGATGTATATTCAGAAATATCCTTTTTGATATTATCAGACCCAAAGTTCTCATGGAGATCTCAATACATCTTTGTGCTCCCTGGGTGAATAAACATGGTTTAGATATGTGTGTCATTAAAAAAATATTTCTTTACCTATGTATTGGATGGTACACATAGTCTTGACCCTAATCTTATGACTCAATCTTCACTGAAATTGAACTCAGAGGATTTCCCATTTTGGATAGCTTCCACACTTTTCTGATTATCCACATCATTTCATTGAGAATCCTAAATTTTCTCCACAAGGGATGGTTGAGTAATAATTTGAGAAAGGATTAGTTATGTTTTTCCCTTAATGATTCTCATGTCTATCCTTTATAATTCTAAGATTATTATATCCATCTCAACTCTCATCATTGATAAAGATGCATGATCATTTCTACTTAGAGCATCTACCACATTATTTTCCTTACTAGGATGGTAGTGGATTGAGTAGTCATAATCCTTGATAATGTCTAACCATATTTACTAGTTCATATTGATCTTCTTTAGTGTGAATAAATATTTTAGACTATTGAGATTAATATATATCTAACACATCTCCCCATACAGAGAACACCTTCATATTTTCAATGTGAATATCACATCTCCCAACTCTAGATCAGGCATAGGATAGTTTTTCTCATGTATTTTTAACTGCATTGAAGTGTAGGCTATCAATTTAGCATGTTTAATCAGAACACATCCTAGGACCATCTTTGAAGCATCTTTGTAAACAATAAATAGTTCTCCACTTTTCGGGAGTATGAGTACTGATGCAGTGATAACCCTCTTTTTATGGAACCTTAAAGCATTCCTAATATTCTTGAGTCCATAAAAACCTCCTCAATTTTGTATTAGATTGGTTATTGGGTCTTAAAATTGTGATAAGTTCTTCAAAAATCATAAGTAATACCTATCTAGGACAAGGAAACTACATATCTCTGTTACGGATGTTGTCCTGGGACACTCCTCAATTTCCCTTGTCTCAGAAGGGTCCACAGATATTCCTTTGCTGGTGATAACATAACTCATGAATGAAACTTCATCTATATAGAATTCAAATTTACTATACCTTTCAAAGAGTTCTTCCCATCGTAATTTATGCAGGATAGTATTAAATTTCTCCTCATGTTCCTCCTTGCTCTTAGAGTATATTAGAATATCATCAATAAATACTACCAAAAATTTGTCAAGGTAATATATAATGACTCTCTTAATTAAATAGACGAATATTTCGGGAGAAATAGTGAGTCCAACTAGAATCAATATGAATGCATATTGTCTTTATCTCGTTCTAAAAGCAATTTTTGGAATACCTTCCTTCCTCACCTTTAATTGGTGGTATCTTGACTAAAGGCCCACCTTTGAGAAATAACTGGCCCCACATAACTGATCGTACAAGTAATCTATCCGAGGAAGGGGATACTTTTTATTTATTGGGGTTTTATATATCTCATGATAATCAATACATAGGCTCATTGATCTATCCTTCTTCTTGATAAAGAAGACTGGTGCACCTCATGGTAAAGCACTTGGGCTTATAAAAAACTTGTCCATATTCTAAAATAACCCCTTCTTTAGTTCCTCCAGCTCAACGGTGGCCATTATATACAATGTCTTTGATATAGGTAGATATATAGGAATAAGTTCAATTGAGAACTCAACCTCTTGGTTAGGAGGAATACCAAACAATTATTCAGGGAATGCATCAGTGTAATCTCTCACGATGGGCATGTATTCAAGCATGATCATCTCCTTTTTCTCAATATTTTGAGAGTGGTTTTCTTTCTCATAAGGTAGTAATATCCATACATGAGATGATGATTTTGAATGATATTCATTTCCCTACTTAACACTTGTAAAGAATTGGAGGATGCTTCTGGATGTGAAGAGTTATCTCCCTTTACCAATAGTTGATGTTGGATTTGTATAAATATAGACACTACATGGCCAATGTAGCATGAAACTCTACCAAAGATAGTAGGAAAACATTTTATTGGAGGTTCAGTAGAAAAATATTAAGGAGGGAGGAATTATGTACTTTGGATGCAATAATTCCCCATTAGTTAGTCTCCGAGACAAATCAACCTGGTGGTGTTTGAATAGTTCTAATAAGCTTAAAAGATATGAAAGAATGTATAGAACCAAAATCAAAAGTACGTTAGCTATTCTTGATTGAATTACTAGAGTAATTTTAACCACATCATTATCCATCACCACATCAACAGTAGTGATAGAATAAGACCTTTCTTGTTTCCTCAAAGGTTTCTATTTATTTCCTCCAAAAACACTAGGATTAGGGCATTGGTTTATAGAATTAACAAATTAACATTAGTTGAAACATTTAACTATAGGATGAGTGTTAATATTAACCTTAATTTATTTTTCCACATTAGTGTAATTCTTCATGTCCCTTCAGAAGTTCTTAGCTAGATGCCCCATTCATCCTCCTTTTAAGAATTTCTTAGTTACTTTTCGATAGTGCCATGATGCTTCTTCCAATTATTTTGACACATGGGATATTCAGTATTCTTTCCATCATGAGATTTATTTGCAGATTCTCCCACATGTGACTATATTTTCCTCTTTTTTTACTCCGGGGACCATGAGATAATTGAGAGTCTCTGATCTCAATTTCAACCTTATACGAACAAATAACAATATAATCCTAACTATTTAAGTCTCAAATATCCAATGTTTTTTTAAACTCTACTTTAGTTCACTAAATAAGTGATCTGAAATGATTTGTTTTGTTCATGACAAAGCAGGAGGTGTATATTGTCATCCTTGTGAAGTTTTCTTCACACACCCTAATATACTCATATTACTTTTAATTAAGTCCAAGTAAATCTATTTATATCTTGAGATGGAGGGTTTGGGGAAAATATTTAATAAAAAATATTTTCATGAATTCCTACAAATCCATGGAATCAATTTCCTCCTTAGACTTCTTATTTTTGATCAGGGTCCACCACTGATCAGCTTCCCCATGAAAACGATAAACTTCCATCACAAATTTCTCTTCTTCAAAGAATTGGAGGACATAGAGTAACTTTTAAATGGAGTTAATCCATTGTTCCATGTGTAGGATATCAAAAGATGCACTAAACATGGGATGCCTTTTCTTCATTAAGGATTCAATAGAAAATTTTTCTTTCCTTAGGGAAGGAAGTAAATCTACATGATTCAAGTTATTATTATAAACTTGAGTGAGCTAATCAAGTACTGTTATAAAATTTTGAACACCCATTCCCATTATATTTGGTTTATCATTAGTGGAATAATCACATTTACTATAACATTGATGGTTCCCATGTGTTCTTCTATTTCTGACCATTTAATAAGAAAAAGAAATTGAAAATAAGGGGCTTCAATACTTAGCATAAAAAAGGAGACTTTAAACAAAAAAGGATAAACTTGTAATGGAAAAGTATAGCCTAACTTGTGATTCCCTAGGTTTCAATAAAGGTTATCCATGATATGTTTTCTAACATATATTCTTATGGAAATTTTATTTTTCCCTTAATAATTGTTTGTAATGAGCTTATGAATTTACCAAAGTATATCCTCTAAGAGTGTCAAACTAAGTGTTCATACTTAGTATTATGCATAAGATTCTTACTAAAGTTCCCTATTCCAAATCTCCAAAATTAACCAGACCTTCCTTTGATTCCATCTATATTGACCCAATTCTTTGACACATATCATTATATTATTTTAAGCATAATTAATCAAAAAATTACAAGCCAAGGATTGTAAAATCTTATGTATTGGATGAAAAGGTACATAAAACTGAAGACATGGGACTAAATAAAATATTTCTTTATTTATCATATATTATAAGATACTAACTTCCTTGGAGACCTTAAATATTTATAGTCTAACCTGGGGAGGAGATGAAAATTGGGATGATCTAAAAGCCAAGTAGGGGAATAAACATAAGAATAAACCTTAGCACATGGGTTAGAAGAAACAACATAACTATATAAAAATTCATAGAACATGATTAAATATAAGGAATCATAACGTGGGATTATATAATCATAGATTCTTAATAATTTGTAAAAAACATAAAGCATGAAATCATTATGAGTCAAGGGTCATTGCACTTAGATGAGCACAAGTAAAGGCAAACCACCAAGACCACTGCACATGGTGAACGAGTCATGACTAAAAATGAAGACCATTGCACAAAACATATAATTTGGCAAAACATTACCCAATAAGTTAGTGTGATATCTAGTATAACCCATAATAACATGTTAATAAATATTTTTTCCACAAAAATAATCATATATGATCAATCAAACATAAACATACGGGTTACCCATGGAAATAATTGTGTATCCTAATTATGTCAAAAGATATATCAAAAGGGAATATCATAGTGGTGTCCGTGATAAATGTATTTAATTCATAAATGGACATTCATATGGGAATATATTCATATATGATAATAAGAAATGTCAAACTAAAGTAAATGAGTGTGTTTAATAAACTTTATAATTAAAAAATTTTAGTATGGTTTAAGGTAAACCATTGAGGATTCTTTATAATGGAAAATCCATAATTGTTTATATAAAACTAAAATTAAACCAAGTAAATTTTTCATGATAAAATGATTTATTTTGAAAAAATAATTGTGGATTAAAAAATATTATGTATCACACTTTAAAATGGGTTATAATTGATGAATTTCCCTCAAATCGAGCTTGCTTATTATAAAATATTGAGTAGGGAACCATTAAAAAACATGTATATACCCAAAAACATAGGATGAATGGATCTTGATACATGATTTTGGAACATGTAAAAATAAATTATAAGATATAAATAATAATAAAATAGAATTTAATTTTGTTAATAAGATAGAGAATAACCCAAAGTAATAATGGTGGTTCAGGTAGGGCCCCTTACTTTATGTTCAAAACAATTCCGTACTTGATATTAATGTCATAAATAATAAAATTAATTAATTAATTAATTAAAACATAAAATATTATACATTTATATGATTTAGTATAATTTTATTAAGTACAGTTATGTCCCTTTTAATGGGTTTTGAAATACAATTTCATCTTGTGGGACTGTTCGTTTCCTTCATTTTCATGATTGGTTAACTTGTATTTGTGTATGGAAAATCATGTAAAATGAATTTTGTTGTAAAAAAATAAACTTATATGTTATTAATTAACTTAAATAATTTTAAAAAACCATTTTATCTATAATTTTAGATGATTCATTAGATAAATAATTAATTATAATCGTTTAGATTAATTTAGCATTTTTTGATCATCACAAACTAGTTTTGTTATATTATAAAATATCTGGTGTATGTACTAATACCAAAACATTAAATATATTGAAATAAATATAATATAATCTGGTTCAACCTTAAAAATGGTTTCATGACTGGTATTAAAGGTGTAATTCAAATATGAGGGCACATCGTCCATGTTGGTGGTAAATTGGCACCTCATAGATGATGTTTTCATACTTAAAATACAGAATAGGAGAAGAGATTTAGTGAAAAATTATTCCATAAACACTATAACATTATATTATATATATGATACTTGAGTTTTCATGCCACTTGGATAAGGGAAAGTGAGGATAATATAACAAAATAAAATAACTTGATACACATTTGAAAGAAAAAGAAAGAGGGTTTAACCGCTTGATTCCTTCTACTTGAGAACCTAATTAGGGTATTGGTTTTTCTCTTTTATAGAGGCAAAAATATTTTTTAAAAGAGGTATAGGTTTTATAAGATTACTATACATAATTTGGACAAGGATCAATGCCTTATATGTGTGAGGAGAAGAGGTGGTGAGGGGTGGAATTTATAATGGAGGAAGGCAGTGCTTTTTCAGTATTTTAATCATTATTTTATTATTTTACTAAAGAAAAGAAATATTATTTATTATTGAGAGTAAAAATAGTTAATTTAGAATTTATTATTGATATAATGGGTTTACATTAGTACTATATCACCTATGACTCCATAATTCAAGTATTTAGCATTTATCCAAAATTATCATATTTTACCTTTCAAAAAATTAAAGTATTCCAAAAAAATACACGAAATTATACCTAACAAATTAACAATGTGTAGATTAAATAATGGAATCCATTTTATGATTTTTTTTTATAAAAATGATAAATTCAATTTTTAATTAAAACAATTTTTTATATGGAAAATACAAATTTTAAAATAAAAACTAATTTTTTGATACTTTGATAAATTAATTAAGGCTCATAAAATTATTTCATAACCAGAAGAATAAAAATAATAATTAATGAATACATATTATGAAAGTAAATTTTATTTTAATTTATTAAATTAGTCATAAAATTGTAATTGAATATTAATAACTTACACAAATACCAATAATTAATTAATAATTTTAAAAATATTAATTTTCTTATACTATGATATAATTATATCATATTACCATTTATAAGATTCTTAAATTTTATTTATAATTTCATTAGTGAGTTTAATTTTCAATTTTCTAGTTTACTATTCATAAGGGTCATGTTACTATTCCAAAATTCAAGTTTCTATCACTTTTGTATATGTATCTTATCTTTAAAAAATTCCTTTTATTTTAATAATTATTCACTTTTAATGTCTGTATAGTGTTGTTAATTTGATTTTATGTGATTATACTATATGAAATAATTTTAAGAAGGGAATTTTCATTGATAAAATTATGGTTCATTGCAATGTGATGTTACAACATGAAATTGTCACACATCCTTTTTCATTCCGAAATCCAAAACAATGACAAAAACTCAAATCCCAGAAAACCCCTAGTAACTTGAGGATCAAAATGAGAAAGAGTTCGTGATGCTCTTCCCATACTTATATCTTGAGTTTTGAAAGTCCTAATCTATGACTATCTGACACCCCAAATAACAAAGGGTATCACTTTGAAACCGTATTGTATGAAACAAGTTTGTATTCTATCCAACCCAGCATCCAACCTAGTTTGAGACATGGCCCGAAGGGCGTTCCCGAACCACACAGGATGGCAGATTGTGCTGGACATAAAATATAATCAAAGTGCAATCTATTTCATCCCAATAAAGAAGAATCAAATAAATAAACTAACAAACTAAGAATGCATCAAAAACCAACAACTGAATATAAATAAATACCCCACTGATCTAGATACCAACTACAACTGAATAGGGAAACTCAAAAACTAAAAGATTTAACTAAAAATTACAACCTAAACGAAAATAAACCAATCTCGATGTGACCATAATATCATCACCATACAAAATAAGGAACCGATCCAAGATCCATCTCAAACCAGAAAACCTAAACAAGATGATAAACCTACAAAATAGACCGGGTATAACGACATTGAATGGAACAAGTAGGGTGTGAGCTTCACAGCTTAGTAGGAAACCACCAAAGAATAATTATGTTTCCTTTCCTAAAAATATTCCTTTAACACTAGTTTAAAATAGATGTATGAATATAGGGATTTCTCACTTTATTAATCAATACTGCTATTCTGTTTCAAATCGCTACAAATCACATCACATGTTTTCAAAGGACTTTTTCATTTTAGAAAACCAAACCCAAGGTAAAAATACAAATAAAGAAAATACTATGATATGATGAAAAATAAACAGGGATAATAAATAAGAAAAAAAAATGTATTAAAATTAAACAAGAAAATCTAGGTAGTAACCATGGGAATATCCTAAACATCCCTAAAGAGATTGTTGTATGTACTCTTTCTCAACTCACCTATCTACATATGGGGAAAATAAATAGTCTATAACCAAATGGCTCCTCTAAGCTAGCCTCACTAGTTGAAAAACTCACCTGACCTCTAAGATATTCAATGGGTAACAACCTATTTAATCCAGGTTGATAAGAAACCATCACTCATCCCTCTAAAGGATGCATAAGAAACACATGTTAATAGTATACTGTGTAAGTAGGAGGCCCTCACACACCTGACTCACCTTACCTGTCGTCATCACACTTACACACACCAAACACTGACACCTCCTATAAAATAACACATAAAGGGAAATCCCTATATAGTGGACCCAATCATTTAACAAACCTTTCACAAGTTCTAATCAGGCCATCACATCACACAAATTTTAAAACATTTCCCAAAACGTTTTAGAATGGAAATCTATTTCACATCACAGAAGTTTTGAAACAAAACTCCCAATGCATCCCAAGTTCCAAATTATCCTTACACTTCTAAAACCAAAATTCATTACAATGTCACTTCAACATCATTTTCCAAAATCGACATGAAACACCACTTTTACATTTATAATGCCAAACTAGACATTATTCCGAACATTCAAAAAATATATATCTATTTACAAATGGTCGAAGATTTAAAATTTTCATTTGGAACCCCTTTTATAAATCAATAATGGAAAACCAACAAACCATTTAGAAACCAAGAGACCATTATCAAAATAAAGGATCTATGAAAATATTATTTGAAAGTTTCATATTCATTTGAATGCCTATCTATGTGTGCACCTTGTTCACCCATGTATTTTCCTATATACAATAGAACACTATAAATATTTATAAGAACACCCAAACACCTTTTTATAATCCCCAATTTCTTTTCAAAACAATCCTAAAAATTCCAGATAATAGGAGGAGCATAAACAACCTCTTTAGAAACCATGAGAATTAGTCTAAAACATTCCACTACAACCATCAAGGTATAAAAATTACCAAATCACACATAAAATTACAAATTCACAATTCAAAAATGATATAATAATATAAATAATGCTAAACACTTCTCAAAAAAAAATTTATTTTTAAAATAAAACTAGGAATTTAAAAAAACACCTTGAGTGCACATATACAAAGGCATATTTGAAGAATCTCTTTAAAGACCATTTTTTAACAAATTATAACAACTCCAAAACAACCTTATAAACTAAAAAAAGGCATAAAAATTTAAAATCATGTTTATAAATTTATTAAAAGCACCCAAGAATTAATAGAATGCATTAGAGAGTAAAATTATGGAGACACCAACCTCAATAGTGTGTGAATATGATGAAACCTCAAGAGAAGGATGAACCGAGCCTAAAAAATGATCCACACAACCTATATCCAAAATAAAACAACATTACACATTAACTATATCCTCAGGGGTTCTTATAATAACTACCCCCTAAAAAAATAACTAATAAATCTAGAGGGGAGGGAAGATGGAAGAGAAAAATTTACAAAAACCCTACAAACTCACCTAAGGACTTTGAGGATACAACCATAGAGGAGGAGGATCCGAGGGAAGAGGGGTTTGGGAACCCAATCATTCAAAAAAAATGACCCAATAAGAATAATGTGTTTGGGATAAAAATAGTGGAGGGATAAATATAGATTATAATATTTAAAATTTCTGGGAAGCTCACATGGTTTGGCCACAATGTTTACCAAACCATGTGGTAAATACTATCCAAGAAGAGAAAAAACACACATAAAACCCACATGGTTTGAATTAACTTGTTCAAACCATTTTGTAGATTTTTTTAACTTTAGGACCTATCATATGGTTACCTGGGCTAGGATGCATGGTTACTACTAATCGTGTGCTGCTCATTCACAGGCTAAAATTCACTGAAACTCAAAAAATCATAAGTTTAATCCAAGAACTCAACTTGAACCTTAACCCAAGGATCAAAAATCATGAAAAGAATAAAATAATGTAGTACCCAATGTTTTGGTATCACATTTTTTTATTCCCTTACTGGGCCTTATATCTCACCCCTTTCTAATGTATGTCCTCAGGTTTTCCATTATATTTTTAAGAACGATGGAATATTATGAGCATGTTAATGGTGCACTCAATAATGATGATGTACCATCCTATTTTAATTTGTTATGTAATTTATCTAATTATTCAAATAAGCTAGTGTTATTTATCTTTTGGGTAGTAATATGTGTTTTTATGCAATAAATCATGAATTAATTAGTAATAAAGACAAGGGTTTTCATAGTTTGTATCAAAGTAAGGTTGAGTTATTTTTGGGATTAATATTAAGAAACTCTTGTGAAATATTTAGGGATTATAGTAAACATAAGAAAACATCTCTAAATTTTGGTGAAGTATTGAGTAAGTTGTTTCCAAGTCAGGTTGAGTTATTTTTGGGATTAGTATTAAGAGACTCTTGTAAAATATTTAGGGATAATAGTAAACATAAGAAAACATCTCTAAATTTTGGTGAAGTGTTGAGTAAGTTGTTTCCATGAAAATACATCCATGTTTGGATACTACAAGTAGATGTGGTTTTGGCATAGAGGTACCAAGGGGGAATAATCATGAAAACGAAGATTGAGTTGGACTTGATCATCATCTAGTGAATAAAAATAGGCCTTGATGCACACATGGTTTGAAACTCCAATAGTATATGAATTAGTAAATTCACAAGTTCATTACGAACCATTATTAAGGAAAGAATGACCATAATAGTTTATGTTTACAAATAGATAAGAAATAACATTAATTGATTCCTATAAATTCATATGATAAGAAAATAAATTTAATTTATAATTTATCCATTTATTATTATTGGATCCCTATTTGTGTGTTTAATAGTTTAAGATAAATCATCAATAATTTTCCATTATTCTATCCAATTGCCAGAAATAGGAGGTACCTAGTAAACAACCAATGTAAAGGACAATGTGAAGACAACCCAAATGAGTTGCCCAACCTCATGGGAGTAGGAATCGGGAATATTGTGACTATAATATATAATTTTATTAAGGTTATAAATTGAAACCTAAATCAGGAGGACACAAATTCCCCCCCTACCAAGCAAGAACAAGCTACATTTGAGACCTTTATGTGACAAATGTTTCTGACATTCGATGGATCATCTGATCCCTTAATCATAGAACAGTGGACAAACTCCATGGAAAGGATCTTCTCTATTATTTTATGTTCTGAACATGATAAGGATATAATTTTTTTATTGTATTGAGGTATGAGCTTATTAGTGGTGGATGTTGATAAAGAATATTGAACTTGAGGAAGATATAAACACAATTGAGTGGAATGAATTTTAGAAAATGTTTTTTGAAAAATATTTTCCTTACAATCTCCAACATAAAATAAAAATGTATTTTTTTACCTCAAGATAAAGGATGAAAAATATATTAGGTATTATATAGAAAAATTCAGAATGCTTTCATGATATTCCTCCCATATTTTTGTTACCTATGAATAAAAATTTGATGGTTTATTTTTGTGGGATAAAACCAAGCCTTTCAAAATCAATAGTGAATTTTGATTTTTAAAATAAGGGGGAAATTTTCCTGTTTTCCCTCAAAGTCAAAATGAGGATAAAAAAAATCTCAAGTGTCTCATAAAGAGAAAAAGTGGAAAGTAGAGTTTAATTCTAGTAGTGTGATGGAGAAATCTAACTGTGGTAAAAATTTCAACATCCCACTTATCAAAATTTTAGAAAGAATAAACCTATAGATTTACTAAAGGGGGTGAGGAAAAAATTTAGGAGATGAAGGGAAGAGAAAATAGCCAGCTATTTTTGATGAAAAAATACCACCTATGTAATGGAAGATAAGATTTCTCTAGTCAATGCTTAAACTATTTTCTAATGTCTCACCTATAAAAAACAAGGAAACTATTTTAGAAACTTCCCTAAGACATGGAATTTCATAAAAATCAATACCAAAAAATTCCATGTTAGAAAGGGTGATCATATTATATCAAAAGTGGAAATTAGAAAATAGTTTCTAGAATAGTTTCATACACCCATGTGCTTCACTATGGGGTGAACTAGTCCTCTTCATCAGGTAGAAGGATTTGTTGATGTGACTTTGTGTTGACTATCACTAGAACAAAAAGATCATGATAAAGAACAAGAATACTAAGCCACAGATTAATGAATTATTTGAACAACTATGTGGATCCCAATACTTCCCCAACATGGATCTTCAGTTAGGGTGTTACCAATTACTTTTGAATAATGAGTTTATACCCAATATGTTTTACCATACAAGGTATGATCATTATAAGTTCGTAGTAATTCAATTCAGACTCACTAATTATTTTGATTTTTTTGGATTTTTTGAATAGAGTCTTTAGAGATTAATTTTCAAAATTTGTGGTATTATTTATAGTAAATATTAAAATATACTGCAAAATCAAGTAGGACCATGAGGAGAATTTGAAAACTATGATAAATTTTTTTTAATAGGGGTTTATTTACGAAAAGTATAGAAATTGTGAGTTATGATTGAAGGAATACTCATTCTCAAGGAACTTTATCTCCAACAAAGGGGTATATATGAACACTTAAGAAATAATGGTGATTAACAGATGTATAAGGCCAATATCTATGACTGATATCCACAATTTCTTTGGATTGAATGACTATTATAGATGATTTATAAGAAATTTATCATGATTGTAAAAATATCTAACCAAGATAACATAGAATGGAGTTAATTTGGTTTGGAATAATGAATGCGAAGATAAATTCAAGGTGTTAAAAAAGGGGATTATCACTATACATGAACTTAAACTACCCACATGTGGGGAAATTTTCATTATATATAATGATTTTTTGAATAAGGGTTTGGGATTTTTACAAATACAGAATGAAAAGGTAATAGCCTAAGACTAAAGGGAATTGAAAGTTCCAAAACAAAAATACCTAGCACAAGATCTAGAATTGATTGTAGTGATCTTCACATTGAAAATCTGGTGTCATAATCTTTTAGGGGATAAGTGTGACATATATACAGATAATAAGAGCCTGATGTATATATTCATACAGAAAGAGATGATTATGTTTGATTTAATATGGTAAGATATGATTATGGATACTGATAGCTCAATCCACTACCTTCCTATGAAAGAAAATAGAGTGGCAGGCGCTCTATGTATAAAGGATATAGAAATTTTATCCCTGATGGGAACTGAGAAAGATCTGATCTTCTTTGAATTGAAAATGATGTTAATGTGAATCATAATGGAAAGAACACCATCAATCATTTCTCAAATGATTTCTCAGCCATCCCTTTTACAGAAGAGTAATGATTCTCAAAGAGATGATGTGGAAATTCATAAGAAGGTGGAAGTTATAAGAAAATTTAAATCCAAAGAGTTAATAATTAATGAAGAAAGAGTTATTATATTTGGGTCATGACTATGTGTACCATCAGAGACTAAGTTAAAGAAGGAGTTGTTGGAAAATGAAAATAAATTGACCTTCTCAATCAATACAGGGATCATAAAGATGTATCAAGATATTTGATATCACTATTAGTATAACAATATGAAGAAGGAGATCGTGGAATATACATCAAGGATTCTTAAATGTTTGTAAGTGGAGGATGAAACGAAAAAATAAAAGGAGATGATGTAACTACTACTCATACCTACATATAAATGGGAAAACATAACCATATAATTTTTCAACGGTATTCCAAATACATAAAGAGAAAATAATTCAATATGGGTTATAGTGGATCATATTTCAAAGACTGATCACTTTATGAAAATCCCATAGGACTTATAACTCAATAAAATTTCTATAATATACATTAGATAAGTATTGAGGATGCATGGATCACCAATATCGATTGTATATGATCGATACCAGTGATATACCTATATATTCTAGAAGAGTCTCCATCATGATCTAATTTCCATGTTGAAATTCATCATAGATTATCACTCTCAAACTCATGGAAAATCTGAGTGGACTATCTAGATACTGAAGAACATGTTGAGAGCATGCTCAATGGACTTCAAAGGTGGGTGGGATCAAAATATTACTCTGGTTTAGTTCTCATACAGTAATAGTTTCCACTAAAGTATCCAAATAGATACTTATAAATACCTTTATGGTAAGAGATAAAGAAAACTGGCTTGTTGGGATGAAGTTAGTGAACACAAACTACGGGGGTCTATAAATGGTTATGGAAATAATGTAAAAGGTTAAGACCATTCAATGACATATCATGGATTCTTAGAGGTTATAGAAGAGATATGAAGAAAATCATCGATGAGAATTTGAGATTGAGGTTAGAGATAAGGTATTCCTCCACATATCTCTATGGAAGAAAGTCAAGAGATTTGAGAAGAAGGTAAATTTTATTCCAAGATAAATCATTCCCTTTGAGGTCCTTAATTGCATCTAAGTGGTGGCTTATCAACTAGCACTCCCACCTAACCTATCCTAAGTACATTATATGTACCATGTATCTATATTGAAGAATTAAATACTAGACCCATCACATGTGGTGAATCTAGTTGTGGTACCTTTGGAGAATGATCTTTTATATGAGGAGGAGCCGATAAATATCTTAGATTATAGAGACAACATTATAAGAAGTAAGACAATGCACCTGGTCAAATTTCTATAGAGAAACTACAAGTTTCAAGAAGTGACATATGTAATAGAGGTGGTAATGACACAAAATAAGCCTCATCTTTTTAATGTGGGAAATATAAATTTTGATGGTGAAATTTTTGAAGGGGTGAAGATTTTAATGACCCAAACCTTTGTAAATACAAATTCCATTTGCGATTGAATTAAATTCCCTGATATGGTAATAGAAATAGTTTTTCACTTATTTGGATTTATAAAATCCAATTTAAAATACATTTAAGAATCATAACCTTTAATAATATATCTTTTGAAGTGTGATCATGTGAATAGTATAAAAATAAAGTTTTGATAAATATAATTGACATGGAAAAAGGAAGCGATGTCCTCCACCAGTAGTATCATTCCCTCTAAATCCCATTTTTCATAACTTCAGAGGGATATATATTCACTAGGATTTTACCTTGACCAATACCATGATAAAATCCAATAACTAAAGTAGAAGAAACCCATTTACGGGAGAAGTTCAAGTTTATCAAGATGATGACCCAAACCATGTATGTTGAACCACTCTATAAAAATATCACCATAATGAACCTTACTCTTAAGGTGTTTTATAGAGTAATTAAGGGATATTTTTCAAGACACTGATAATATGAATATTTATATTAAATTCTAAAATGAATAATGGTTATATTTACTTCTTATTATTATCAAATTGTTAATGATTTTTATTTTGATGCGATAAAACACAAATTGTATTTTTGGGTAATAAGAAATTTTAATTAAGGCATTTCTTTTTATAAATTAACTAATTTTAAAAAATAAATTATATTTTTATAAAATTTTAAAATTATAAAATTTTTATTATAAATAAATTACAATGAATTCAAATGTAATTTTTATAAGGGTTTGAAAACTATTATTATTGGAAAAAATATCATTTCTCAATAGATATATATTCTTGTTTTAAAATTGAAAATAAAAAATTATTTAGAAAATTATTTTGACAAAATAAATATAATTTTGGCAATGTAATAGTTGAAATTTTCTAACAGTTATTTCTTTATAATTTTATGAGCGTCTAATTTTTGGGTAAACATTAAATATGATATAAATATACGGTTTGTATCATGATATCATAATGACCTAAAAGTGGTATAATAAATTCTATGATGGATATAAATGACAAAATAAATTTTTTAAATAAAAAATTGTGTTTTTAGGTTATTTTAAAAATTTTATAATATCTTTATGAATCCTCCAAAACCTATATTATATTTTAAGGTTTTAAAATCATTTCATTATAAACATGACTCACTTTCACATCACTACGTGTAATATTTTACTAATTCTTGACCTTGAACTTATAAAATAAATAAACACACTTAAATTTGGAAGGAACCCTTGAAAAAACCTTGGGAAGGTCTATGGTTTTTATTAATTTATTTCACAGAGTCCAAAACCAATGTTTTGGAAATAATAAAGACCCCCTCTCTTTTCCTTAATAAACCCACACAAAATCCCATAACTCTTCACTAAAAACATTGGATCACATCCTTACCCTACCCTGTAATAAATATAGTACTCCAATGGTTCCCCCAAATTCTCAAGAAGCTCCTCCCAGGCATTTTGAACCACCCTCTCAAGGTAAGGGATCCTATCTTTCACCTCTTTATTCAAGAACATTTTTTATGTAATTCACTTTGTCTTCAAATTCCTTTTAATGGGATATGATTTTCACGTTACTACTTCCTTAATTATGATTTCCATGTGATTATTTACCCCTTTAACTCTAATTAATCCCTCCCAAGATTCATTATTTACCCCTATTAAACTGTAAAAATTATCCTTTGATTTTTCCATTCCATGTCTTTATTCAACCAACCACCTTTTCTGATTCTTATTAATTCCAAAAATTACCATGGTGGATTTTGTTCTTACATATCCCTCATAATTTAATTTTTTTACTTACATGTGATGATATATTACATTTATCTCGCATTAAAACATCTTATGATTATTTATGTATTGTCATTAAACTAACAAAATGTCACAACAATTTTCCAAACCGAACATTCGTGAGGTGTATACCCGTACCCATTTCCACTCAAGTGTATTAGCATATTTCTACCTATAAATAATTGATTTTTGAATTCGATTTTTGTAACCCATAATCCTTAACCATGGGAATAGATGTGGTGAAATATATTCTTATGTTATATGATCTAAATGTAACACTTATGCAAGTAAAAGATATGATTGTGATGGGTGTGCCCAGATAACGCTCCAATAAATTAGGTAATGTTTTAGTCTCATGAGATGCCCTGTATGGTGAACAAGAGGTTATCCTAAGTACATTATGTTATGATGTCTTGGTGGTTAACCTTGAATTATGCTTATGATTTCATATTTAAAGTTGTTTCCACATTCCCATGTAGCCTTTATGTTATCATGCTACATCATCTACAATTGTTCATTTTTATGATTTTCACTTCTTTTATGTTTTGTTGAAATTTCTATTATCTAGCATGTAGTACGTTATTAATGTTATGGTTTATTTATTCCCTTACTAGGAATTATAACACAACTATTTTTTATTTATGCCCCTAGGTTATCCTATGTAGTTTTATGAATGATGGAATATTATGACCATGTTAGCAAAGTTTTCAATAATGCTGATGTAACCCCTACTTTAAGTTATTATGTAATGCATCTAATTACCCAAATACAGTAGACTTCTTAAACTTTTGGGTTGTAATTTGTGTATTCTATTGTAATAAATCATCAATTAATGCGCAATAAAGATAAGGTTTGACAAACTGGGTTTGCCCCATGATCGCGTCCACCTACCTATGTTAGTGTTCCTACTTTGGCTTGTATAACCATTATCCTACATTAGTTCCTGCATCACCACCCATAAATCCCCCGAGTGGATGTCAAGAATCAAAACTTGGCCTCATCGATATGGTGGCCAGTGGTGAGTACCACTTAGCCGTGACTTTTTCCATAATAAATAAATAGTATTAATTATATAAATAGAAAAATTATTCAAAATGAATTTTATTAACTAATTAAATTAAAAAAATATTAAAAAATGCATTTAAATAAATAAATTATATAAATTCCAAACAAAATAAAATTATTAAAACATAATATAGAAGAATAAATGTTAATCATATAAATAACAAACATATTGAAATTATTAAAAAATAGTAAAAAAATATGTATAAATAAATATTAAAAAACGAATAAATTCCAAAAAATAAAAAACTGTTAAATAAAAAAATGAGTAATTACTATTAAATGAACAAATATAAAAAACAAATACACAATACTTAATAAATTTCCAAAATATTTAATGAAGTAAATTTTTAAAATTAATTATATGAATTATAAACTCACAAAGAAATGAAAAAAATGAAAAAATAAATAATATAAATTATATGAATAACAAAATTTGTAAAAATAAACTACATTAACTATTTAAATTAAAAATATTAAAAAATGTATTTAAAGAAATTAATTCTTTATACTCCAAATATTTAAAAAATAGTAATATTTTATAAATAAAAATGGGAAAATATTAATAATATAAATTAAAAGTATATTGAAAATATTAAAACATAATAAATAAATATAAATAAATAAACATTAAAAAATGAATAAATTCAAAAAATATCAAAAATTAATATATATATATATATATATAATGAATAAATAATATTATGTGAATGAATATTTAAAATGAATAAATAAAATTGAATAAATTTAAAAAATATTTAAAAATTGAATTCATAACACTAACTACCTAAATTACAAACATTTAAAAAAATGAATAAAAATGATTAAATAAATAAAATTATTTAAAAAAATACAAAAATTACTAAAAATGAATTATGTTAACTATTTAAATTACTAAAATATTAAAATTAAAATGAATTTTAATAAATAAATTATATAAATTTCAAAAATTTTAAAATTTTAAAATCTTAATAAATAAAAATGAATAAATATGAATCATATAATTTAGAAACATATTGAAATATTAAAACATAGAAAATAATTATGAACATTTTTTAAGAAAAAAGATTAATTTAAAAAATACAAAAAATTAAAAAATATAAAAAATGAAAAATAATATTAAATGAAATAATATTAAAAATAAATAAAAAGAACTGAATAAATTTAAAAATATTTTTTGAAAAGTGAATTCTTAATATTAATTAGATGAATTAGAAACACATATACTAATTATGAATGTTTGTGGTGTATTGATTGTATATAAAGAATATAATCAATTACTGACCTTTAGAATTTTTAATAATTATTAACAATATTATAATTTAATTAAATGTGTAAATAATTAAAATTGTATAAATAACAATCTAAATTCAATATATTACAAAAATATTAAATGAATAAATATTAAAAATGAATAAATTACAAAAAATATTAAAAATAGAGAAATATTAAAAATCAATAAATAATATTAAATGAATAAATAGGCATACACATTCCATACACACACATACACACATACGTATACATGGACTTACATTTATAAAAACAAACAAAAACGTGCACATACATATACATAAACGTACAAACATATATACACATACACATACATAATATTACATACACATATACACACACACACATATACATACAAATTCATACAAACACTTATAATATAAACATACACATACATACACATATAAACATATACATATATAAACTACTAAACAATGATAGGAACACACACAAACATGCATAGACACACACACATGTCCCCATTCATACACATACACTTAAACATTCACATACATATTCACATACATAGGGACACATACAAACATACATATACCCATATACATACACATACAAAAAAAAACATTTACACAAATGCACACACTACACGTATATACAAATACAACAAAGACACACATTCAAACATTTAAATATAAGTTCTTTTTAGCATTGTTAAAGTGGGGAATTTTATCTGTGCTAAGAATAGTATCGATAAAGGGGTACCCTGATCAGAGTTATAAAATCATTGACATAAGATATTATTTTATAAACATCTTTTATACACAGATAATGGTCACATTTATCAATGGATTAAACTACCACTAATAAAAATCACACCTTTATTAGTGCTTTTTGTTTATAAATAGTTAAGGTTTACACTTAATTAATGTGAATTTATAATAGTGGTGACAAACATTAACTCATCAAAGTAGAAATTAGTAACCTTCACCAAATCATCTCCATCAAATATTTATTCTCATAATATTTAAATATTCATTAACAATGATAAATGTTGGTAATATTTTCATGCTTAATTTTTTATTATAATATATATGACCTTTTAATGACATACAACATCTTCCATCATCACCATCTTTGTAAGAAATGATCTTGTATTGTAATACCATTATCTAATGGAGGCTTCATATAAAGTGAATTCATAAGTTTTTCAAAATGATACCCTCCATAGCATCCAACCTACCCAAAATATTCATATAGAATTGCACATTATTTGAACATATCAAACCCAAAGCATCAAAATAGAGTATGTTTACTCCAAAATTAAGTCTCTATAGTAAAATCCTCTCCAAGACTATACTTATTTTTTTGTGCCAAATCAAATTATGTGATAAAAAAGGTTTTTATATTTTAAAAAATCGTATCTAAATTGATATATTACCATAAATAAAAATTTATTTGCATATCTATAATGGAACTCGATATTTGGAACTTCATTGTAGCTCCACTCTAAAATATCATAAGGAATGATGCTTGGTTAGAGAAAAATACCAGCACCAATTTTTTAATTTTATGCTAAAATAATGTCGGTTTGAGATGGTATTATTTTTAATTATGTGAATAATATATTAATTAATTTTCTGATTTGATGAAAACAACTAAAACACTTAATAATTAGGGATTTTAAATCTCCCCTTTTCATTTTTTGATGTCCAACATAATTCATGAATCGTAAATTATTATAGTTCAGTTGTGAAGCTATATAAATAATACTTTATATAAAATATGAAACAAAATAACTATAATCCCCCATTTATATTTTTTATCCCATTTTTGGTTCCCTCTTCTCCTCATTTTATCAATTAAATGTATCTTTGGGTAATTGTGTATATATTTCCCCTTTTGAAACATAATAAAAATATGAATCGAGGAAAATGAGTAGGGTCTTGTTAAGAAATTTCATTATGGGTCTGGTTAATTATTTCATTTTTTCCTCATTATTTTATAATCAAATCATAATAACTTATAAACTCCCCCCTTTGAAGTGAAAATAAATAGTCTATCATAAATTATTTTAGACTATTCTTTTAATGTCTAGTAACAGAAACAAGAATGAATCACTCTAACACTACATGACAAAACCCAATTTAGGAAATAAGAGTGACCAAAAAATAATGAAATTCCATATTCCTAATCCATGTGATCATATCATATTAAATAGTAACATGATACCGATTTAAATAAATATAAATAAAAGGAAAATTTGATACTAATTAATAGTTTCACAGTGGTTCCACCATAGATATATATTTTTGGAATCACACATTATCGTATAACTATAGTTATTGATTTTTTATCAATTTATGTAACTAATACCATTTGAAAAAAAAATTTATGTTAAATGTGATCAATTTTATAGAGTTTTGGGGTCTATTTAAATGTATACAATAACAACTTTTATGTGAATGAACTCTTTAAGAAAACTATATCTACATATTATATTTATAATTATCATTGAGATAATAATTCCCCTAAATATATCATCTTTTTTATAAAATATACACATGATTTTATGGGAGCTAAATGATGAAAACGTTTTCCAATATATTTAATTATAGCTACAAAAATCCATTTCTAAATTCCCACTTTGTTCATGGTGATTTTCATTGATATATAAATATATAGAGTGTTGGAATTTATAGACTTCCTGAATTTTAGAATGGAACATTCACATGTAAAATATTTTTCATGCTTCTACAATGCTAGATAAAAACTATTATTGGTTAGAGGATTTAATAAATTATTAATATCTTGTATAGTATAGATTATATGATTTTAGAAGTGAATAATTATATGATGTATCAAATAGATTTATATATATAATCACAGGATGAAATTATATTAATCATAATTTTTTCTTAATATAAAATTCCAAATGGATATATATATAAAAGAATATATATATATATATATATATATATATTATAATGTATATAAAAATAATTTATAGACTGAAAATTATATATGCGAAAATATAAGTGGAAGAATCATAAATTCAAATAACAATTGTGTCTTCATTCCCAAATCATCTATGTGTATAGGTTTTCCCAATAAACTATAAAATGTATAAAATGAATGTGTGATTAAACTGAAGAATGAGTATAAATTGAATGTGTATAAAATTAAGATTCATATAGGATTTTCAAAAGTAGATACAATAATAAATAGGCAATAAATAAGATAAAATATAATAGATAGTAAAATAAATTCTCTAAAAAGAGAAAAATAATGGTTTTGAGTAAATACACCTGCAAGAATTAAAAAAATAAAACACCAATAGTTGTATATTATAAAATACAGTGTTGAGTAATTAGAACTTTATATGTCAATATGATTTAGTATCACATTATTACATAAATAAAAAAGAATAAATACCCTCTTGTATAATGTGTATTTGAATCATGAAATTCAAAATAATTTAAATGTGAAACAGTAAAAAATATAAGATGCTAACCACCTTGTCCCTTTTAAGGAAAAAAATCATTTCAATTAAAAATATTCATATTGTATAAAAATAACATATCATCATGGGTTAATTCAACATCGAACATTCATATGTAACAACTATAATCACACATAAACTAGTAAAATAACAAAAAACAAAAATAAGGGTTTCTTTTAATTATGATTAAATAGGATTATAATATTATCACCTTGAAGATGAAATGAAAGTCATAAAAAAATATAGATGAAGTCTAAGAATTAAACCATTGAGACTTAGAAAGAAAAAGGGAAATATGTAAATAAATCATCAAAAATTGGACTATCAACTATAATCAAGCCATCAAAATGATGGAAAGAAATTATTATTCAAAAAGGCTGAATAATATGATTTCTATATTAAGAACTATCACATTTTCCATTAAGGTAAGGATGAAGAAAACTATTATATTGAATCCATATTCATTGTAGGATAGACTACTATTTTATGTTTAACATGTTATTACATTAGAGGTTGGGAAAACTACCATAAATTCATGTTTTTTAAGCACAAACCATTATTATCCCTAAATAAACCAAGGAAATGGAAAATATTTATCAATGGTAGCTAAAACTGTTGATAAAGGTAAACTTTATTTGCTTAAAAAACCTTGATAAAATGATATATTTTTTCAATGTTTTTTAGCACCAATAAAGACGCTCCTTTATCAGTGCTTCTCTTAGTACAGATAAATTCACCATTTAGTGACACTAAAAAAGTTTTGAAAAGGATAATTATGAATAATTTAAATTAAATATACATATTTATATATTTTTAAATATTATTTATACAAAAATAAGTATATATAAGTAAATATAATACATAAATATGATTTATATAACTATATTTTAATAACAAATATTATCAATCATATTTTAATAATTATATATATAAAAACTATCAAATTTATATTAATTAATTTTTTTAATAATATACATATAATCATTGATTACAAAATGTGTATATAAATATAATATATTAATATTTTATTTAAATAAACACACACACACACACATATATAAGATTTTTTTAAAATATAGTTTATATATGAGTTTAGATATTTATATTCATATTAAATAATATTAAATATACACATATATTGTTATATATGTGTATGCATGTGAATGTATGTGTACGTTATTATGTGCATGTATGTATGTCTATGTATGTATATGTATGTATGTGTTTGCATGTGACGTATGTGTATAAATTTTCTCTGTGTGTGTTCATGCCTATATAGATGTATGTTTGTGTATGGGCATGTTTATGTGCACGTGTATGTATATACGTGTGTGTATGTATGTGCATATGGACGTGTATGTGTATTTGTGTGCATGTGGATGTAAATGTGTGAATATGTGTACGTATGTTTATGTATTTGGGTATTTTTATGTCTTTGTGAATATGTACATGTATAAATGTGCATGTTTTTCCATGTGTATATGTGTATGTATGAGTATGTTCATATATTATGTGTTTGTATGCATACATATATGTGTATCTATGTGTATGCATGTTTATGTAAATGTATGTTTGTGTTTGTATATACTTGCATGTATGTGTATGTATGTGTATATTCATGTAAGTGTATGTATATATTTGTGTATGCATACGTGTTGGTATGTGTATGTGTATGTGTATGAATGTGTACGTGTATGTCTGTGTATGTATGTGTGTACGTGTATGTATGCACTGTTTATGTATGTTTATTCATTTAATATAATTTATTTATTTTTAATATTTCTCAACTTTTAATATTTTCTAAAATTTATTCATTGTTAATATTTATTAAATTGATAATTTTGTAATATATTCAATTTCAATAAAAATTTATACATTTGTCAGTATTTAAATATTTAATTAAAAAAACAATACTCTCAATTATTATTAAGAACTATAAAATCCATTAATTATTTTTTTGTATAATCAATTAAATATATACAACATTAATAACCAAAATTATTATTCACTCATTCATTCATTCATATTTATTTATTTTTATTTGTTTTGAATTCGTGTAATTAATGTTGTGAATTAATTTTTTAATATATTTTTTTAATTTATTCTATTTTATTTTTTCAGTTTTAATATTCATTCATTTAATGATATTTTTTTTTGAAATTTATTAATTTTTAATATTTTTGGAATTTATTTAGTTTTCTAAAATTTATACAAAATTTTTTACTATGTTCTAATATTTTAAATATGTCCCTAATTTTTATGATTAATATTTATTCATTTTTTATTTTTTAAGCTTTAATATTTTCTATATGTTTGAAATTTATATAATTAATGTATTTATATGAAATTTAATTTTAAAAATATTGTAATTTAAATAGTTAATATCATTTATTTTTCATAATTTCTTTTATTTATTTAATTAGAATTATTTATTTATTCATTTTTATTATTTTTATGTTTTCTAATTAATTTAATTAATACTATGAATTTACTCTTTAATTTTCTGTTTGCAATCTATTTGAATTTGTTTATTTCTTTTTCATATTATTTCTTTTAATATTATTTATTCGTTTATGATATTTATTAATTTTTAATATTTATAGAATTTATTTATTTTTAATGTTTATGTATAGATATTTATTTACTATGTCTGAAAATTTTCAATATTTTTGTTATTTATATGATTAATATTGATTAAAATTTATTTGTTAAGTTTAATAACTTTTAAATGTTTGAGGTTTTTTATAATTAAATTATTTAAATGATTTTTTCAATTTTTTTAACTTTTAAGATTTAAAAATTCATTTTTAATAATTTTATTTTTTTATGAAATTTATATTATTTATTTATTCATTTCTCTTTATTTTTATGGGTTTATAATCCATGCAATAAATCTTACAAATTCACCTTTTCAAATATTTTTTCAATTTACAAAATTTTACTTATTCATTTTATATATTTTTTCATTTTATACAATTTATAAATTTTATAAATTGTTTAATATTTATTTTTTTGGAATTTATTTATTTTTAATATTTATTTATACTTATTTATTTATTATGTTTTACCATTTTCAATATGTCTATAATATATGTGATTAATATTTATTCATTTATGTTTATTATTTTTTAATATTTTTAATATGTTTGAAATTTGTTTAATTTATTTATTAAAATTGAATTTTTAATATTTTTGTAATTTAATTAGTTAATATAATCCATTTTTAATTATTTTTTTTATAAATATAATTCTTAATTATTTATTACTTTTTATAAATTTTTTATATTTTTAATTTTTGTAATTAATGTTTTGAATTCACTTTTGTTAATATTTTTTAAATTTATTCAAATTTTTTCATTCATTTTTAATATTAATTCATTCAATACTGTTTATAATTCTTCATATTTTTTGAATTTATTAATTTTTCATATATATATATATTTATTAAGTTTTAGTGTTTTCAATATATTTTTAATTTATACTATTAATTTATTTAAATGCATTTTCAATATTTTTGGTAATTTTAATAGTTCTATAAATCATTTTTAATTTTTTTATTTATATAATTATTAAAATATATTTATTCATATTTATTATTTTTTAAACATTTTTTAAGAATAAGATAAAGTGGTGATAGAATTTCTTTTTATCAGCACTAAAAAATAAATTCTTATAATTATTCCTTTTGTCTACATTTTTTAGTGCCGATAAATATATTAATTTATAAGTTCTAAAAAATCACTGAGAACAGTGGTATTTCCCAATGCTAATATTTTTATAGTTGAGAAAATATAATTTTATTGTAACACCAACAAATTTTAAATATAAAACTATTTTTGATAGAGTATACAACACACTACACCAATCCTAAACGAACCATGAAATATTATTATTTAAATATGAACCTTATATCATAGTTGTTTAATTACAATGAATGATTAACATTAACTTATTTCTGAAATATACGTAAAGGGATTTCTAAATGCAAATGTATTGATAAATGCTTAGTAAATAATAACTTAATTTTTAGAAAAGTCATTTTATACTTCAAAAATACGTTTCCTTCCAAAAAGATTATTTTCATTTTGTGAGAGAATATTATAACTAATTTATTGAAATTTTATAAGTTTTATTTGGTAAAATGGTTTCATTTTTTAAATCAACTTTTCAAAATTAGCATATGGTCAAATTTTGAGATTTTTCTAAAAAGTTATATTTTTTTAACGAATAGTGAAAAGTATTGATTTTTATTGAAAACTGCATTTTCTTTTAAAGTATAAATAAAGTTATATTATTTCTCATATTAGTTTTAAATTCTAATTAGTCCCTTATAACTATATATAATCAAATTATAGTATTTAGAGTTAATTTTATACTTTTATTTGGTATAAAAATATTTTATACTTTGTAATGAATTTCTCTGAAAAACCATTTTTTTCATGTTTTGAAAGTTTAAATTTAAATTAAAATATTCTACTTTTTTGTTTTGAAACCTTAAAAATATATTTCATATTTATAACTAAGAGTTCCATATTTTTTTAATATGTCCCTTTTATTGTTGGTCTTTATTAATAGTAACTTTAGTAAATTTTTATTACCAAAGTAAAGGTAAAATGGGTTAATTAAGGGTAAACATAATTTGATAAGGACTAAAAAGTAAGCCTAAAACTTTACTAAACTTAATTGAATTATTATATTTGGTCCATAATCATATTATAATCAAATATATGACCTTTTGTTTCCATATGACCATGATTATGACCTTTAAAACACTTTTTGAAAATAAAAAGACAAACTGCCACCCTCTTTCATTTAAATATATATTATGTGTTCAAAAATGGAAAAAAATAAAGTTGTGAATTAATATAGAAAGTAAATTAGAATAATGAAATTATTTTCATGATGAAAATTTATTAATAATTTTAATAATTACATAATTACCTTAAATGCTTATGTAATGCAGACACAATATTTATTTAATTGAATGAAAAAGAAAATAAGCAATTTTAAAAATATTAAAAGTAATTTAATTTTAGAGGGTTATTATATTCAAATATTTCAGATAATTAGATCATATTTGGGGTGTATGAATGTTTTATATTAAAAAACCATCTTTTTCTTTCCATTTTAAATTCAAATTAACTGAACAGTCGTAATATTGACATTAATGAAACTTTATAGTAAGAACTGTTTTATTAAATGATTTAAAATTCCTAAAAAACTTATATTTAATAAATTAAATGGGATAAATATTATAATGTCATCCATGGTCTATTTATGGTATATTTTTCCTTTTATATTAACATTCCTAACCCTTAAAGAGTAAAAACATTAATACAATGGTAATTGTCAAAAATGGTTGACCGAGGTTAAAACCAAAAGTTAAGGGTGAAAACATCACCTAAACTTGTCATATTATTATTGTAAGATATTATTTTAACTCAAAATCATATTATAATTATATTTAATTATTTTGGATCCATTTTAATATGAAAATTAATTTATGTTAACATAATACATTAAAAAATTTCGAGATTGGCCCTCCCCTATCTTATAAAATGGAACTTACTCTTATATTTTAATAAAACTTAAAAAACATTTCGGTTCAGAAAATACCTACCCAAATCTATTCTTCAATTTCCTACATGTGTCCTAGATTCCTTGGTTTTAACATAAAACCAACCAATAAAATCTTTTGGATTAACCTTTAGAGGTTGTTTGAGGATGAGGTATTGTAACACCCCAGGTAAATAAAGAATATGACATTTTCATATTTATCCATATTTGTGAATAAAATGTTGATATGACTTTAAAGGGGACGCTATGCTCGATGGCGTACCCAACACGCAACAACGAGTTTCTTCATAATCTTACGTAGCACTCTAATAATTAATTTCAAATGTTAGTTAACATGTAGCCGTTGTAATGGCGGGAATGGATATAAATAACTAAAATATGATTATATATGTTTTTAAATGTTTATACATTTATCCAATAAAATATAATGGCTTAAAATACGGAAAGAATTCAATTTTAGGCGTATATGCCCTAGTTTTCGCTAAAGGTTCACTTATCACCTTTTGATGGAGAACCGTCATTAAATATAGTTTTGATCACTCTTATACATTCTATTGGACCAAATAAAACTCTTCTTGAGAATCGGGACATCAAAATTTACTTTGTGTAAATTTTTGGTATCTTTCTGATAAAGTTCATTTTTTTAATGAATAGTGTAAAATGTTGTATTTTAAATTCAAAACCTCTTTTTAATCTAATTTATTTATATGATTAGATTATCTTTTGAATTGGTATTAATGTGTAATCTGAATATATTTTTACCATTTAATCCAATGGTGGTCATTGGAATCAATTTCACTTTGAAATTAGACTTAAACTGGTGCCAATCTTTTGATACTTATTGTTTTATAAAAACACGCTATTTGCACTGACAGCGGGAATTAATTATTAAATTAATTAATGTGACTGATATGTTTTGAATTTTGTAAAACGGACTTCATTTTTGAATTCGGAATATCAAATATAGCTTAGGGTGAATTTTTGGTAATTTTCTGAAAAACTTCAATTTTTGATGAATAGTGAAACCACTAAGTGGTACTTATAAAGACTGATTTTCCGTTTAAATGAGATTTTTCCATCATTGTGTTTTGATTTTCAAAAATCCGACATACATGGTTGTCATTAAGAAGTAAAATGTGGTTCAATGAGATTATAATAATTTTTTGGTGAATAGTAACTTATTAAGTTCTTAATCGTGATTAGTGGTAATTAGTGTAGTTTAAGGTAAAAATGATATTATAAGGATGTGAAAACACCATGAAAATTGTCTTACACCTATTGGGTGAGTCATGGAAGACCAAGACAAGCCATGGGCCAACTTGGTGACCCCATGGATCCACTTTAGTTGGAAAATGACAATAATAACTTTTTATTTAATGTAAAAGTAAAAATGACACAAACATAATATGTTTTACGAAAAAAAATTTTACATGGGGTTACAAAGATCAGATTTTTGATTATAAATAGTCATTGTAAAGCTAAAAAGATTTCCTACATCTTTGTATTTTTTTTATAATTTTTAGACATTAAATAAATTAAATTATTTATGACATAATAATGATGCAGTGATGACATCATTATTTAACAATTAAAATAAAATGAAAATATAATGTAATATCTATAAACTACACATGTCCAAAACTTATTGGATGGGTGGATTTCGAACCCTTATAACCTTATCCACTAATTATATCAATGTGGGACCTTTTAAAACCGAAACACATTTTAAAATAAAGTAATATTTCCTTACTTTCCAAAAGTGCCCCTCCTCTCCTCTTATAAAAGGCCCCCACCTCTACCTATTTTCACACACTCATCAAGCCTTCGAATCGTCCAAACTCTGCCCATTTAATCTCTCCACATCCCTCTCCTTATCCTAGAGGATTCCCTTTGGGCAGAATCCTTTCAAAGGAAGCCTTTAGGCTCAAATCAAAAGGAGTTACACTTTTAAAGGTAATTCATTCTCTAATGTTCATTTGTTTTATTTTGCTTCTCCAACCCCCTAAAGTCTTTTTATTTACTTATTTTTTAACAAAACCAGTATCTTCAATATACTAGGATGTTGTTATATGATTTATTCGAGCTACACTCTCACACAACTACATCAAATGGTTAAAGAACATACGGTTTTCGTGGATGGCGAAATTATGCCTCCCAAAACGATGATTGTTCAATACTCTTTTAACACCTTCAAAGGTGGCCATTATGATGTCACTATTTTTATAATTGATATATAATATGTTTATGTTTTACTTATGCTTCTTTATTTTTCATTTTTGTCTTACCTTGATGGCTTCCATTATGGGTATACGCGATATCTTCATTTTAAGGAAGTGCGGACTACCGCCCCCTCAAAGTGATTTGATTCGTTATATACCATATGTGGGACGTATAAAGGATGGAACTATGATATTATATATGATATTATACTGGAATTATAATATACCTTTATATCAGTATTATTCCATTCTATAAAATATGAAATAGAAATGAAAGTAGCGTTCATGCGTACGTACGGCTTACCGTCTCCATGAACGGTGCATTTCATTTCTTACCTCTAAATGATTATGTAATGTAATAAATTCATGCATGTACTGGATATATATGACATATATGATATATACATCATGAATACAATTCTGGATATAATAAACTTTTGGCCACACGAACAACATGTAATTGTAAGAAGTCCACTTTCGACTTAAGAACCAAATACCGACAAAATGAACATTATTAACTTGAATGATTACATAATGCTTATAACATGTCAATAATTGATATAAAAGGAATAATGAACATAAAAAAGGTTCTTAAGGAAGTATAAATTAACTCAAGTTTATTATTCAGGAGATTAAAGAACGATCGAGTCAAGTCGGACCCGAGGTAAGGGATCCTACACCTCTCTTTCTTTTTAAGTACACTCTTTATGTCATTCCTTTTATGCTCATATTTCTTATGATTGGGATGTTATTTTATATTACTCCTACTGTACTTATTATGTTCATATGATGAGAGACCCTATTTCCTCTCATAAATCATTTTTGGAAGTTTTGAGTGGCGCCGTTAGGCTGCCGAATTTTCGTAAGGGATTTTTCATCTCACTTTTATTCTCGTGAGATTTATGCTACATTTGCCACAAATTCCATTGAGTGGTGTATGTACTGCCCATTATTCTACTCTTTGTGTAATATACTTTCGTTTATGAGTATTTACATCAATTATCTTTTGTCCTTCTTTCATGGGGTGTATGTTTTGAAAGATACCCAAGTCGGTAAGGGAACCTTTCACCCTCCTTTTTTTAAAAGACTTCTTTTGTTGGGTCTTCTAATTTACATATCGTTATGTTGGGATATGTTCTCATTGATGTAAATTTTATGTCCAAGTGATGAGATACTCTTTTTATCTCTCATCAACTCTTTTTGATGGGATGCCGTTAGGCTGTCAAGGGAACTTTTTAACCCAATTTCGATTTCTTTGGGTTCAACATGTAGTCATTGAATATGTCATCCATTGAATATGTGTGAATGACCTTTTATTATTTTACACTTAATATCCACTTATATTGGGTGTATTTATATTTTTCACACATATTTTTGAGATTGATTTGTCCTTAATTTAAGGATACCTTCTTTATAAGGGATTTCATCACATTTGACATTTCTATTGAGAGTTCATTGTTGTAATGCACCAATTAACTCTTATATGGTGTATATACTGTCCTTTGGAGTATTATATCATGAATCCATTTATTCTCATGATATTATAAATTTTTGACTAAATGTTATTCCTCAATTATTGTATTCAGGTGTCTCTGATTTTGGTAAAACCCCTTTAACCAAAATATCGTTTTAAATGTTTTAATTATTTGTTCTTATTAATATCCATGTTTTCAAAATGGTTTTAAGGATTTATTTATATGGATATTAATGGTTTAAAATTTTAAGCTTCAAGGTGGTATGGGACACTTTGATTCAAAAATCTATTTATTAATTATTTTAAATGCATTTGGAAATGGTTTCTTTTTGAATGGATTCAATATTTCAATATACTAAAATGTTATATTGTGATTGAAATATGGAAATGTTATGTTTCCTTTATGCATGTTTTATGTGACACATTTATGTTATGGTTCTTGGGCATTGTTATGAAAACGGGTGGTTCCGTGATAAACTAAGGGCGGGTGAGCCCGTAATAGCTCTCCAATGCATTGGGTAACGCGAAGGAGTGAAATGTTAAGGTTTATCCGAAGAGATTTAGGGAATATACTGTGATGGGTATTCCAAACGTAACCAAGAGGGTTACTCCCTACGTAAGAATGTTATGAATGCCTCAAGTTACCTTTATGTATTATGTTTTCTAGGATTTATTCATGGTTTGATATGCCTATGTTTTATGGGTAAAGTGTGATTTCATTCTAATGTATATATGAACTCATGTTTCCTTTCCATATTTTTATAACTCTTACTGAGCTTTTTATGCTCATCCCAAGTTTTTTGAAATGTTTTTCACAGGTCAAGGGAAAGGTACATGATGTGATGATAGTGTCAAGGATGTGTTAAGAAAGAATCCGTGTTATATTTTAAATATGTTCCCGTTGATGGGAAGAATGAATACTGTCTTTTATGTAACCACTTTGTTTAAATGTGGAATGTAATGCAAGTTTCATGATCTAATTCTCTAAAACTCTAAACCTGAAAAGATCCTCAATGTGTAATCTTGTAATAACTCAAGATTAAGTAAGGTTTAAGGCTGCGGCCTTATAGTTGGTATCAAAGGTCGGTCTAGACAACTTTAGGGATTAGGAGTTTTTGTGAGGCACATGATCAGTCCCTATAACTATTATTTCAGTTAAATCCCTATTTTAAATTTTTTTTTTCAGGACAAGTAAAGTCGGTTACGAATGGAAGGAGGAGGATCTCAAACGACATTCCTATCTCTTCCTGATGACATGCTTGCAATAATTATTGCAAAGTCATCTTCGGATGATTGTGAAACTTTTTCTAGCATACAACTCACTTGAAAGCATTTGTTTGAGATATCAAACACCTCCGCTATACCTCGTTATCATCGTGGATCATGGGTTGTTTTTAGAAAAATTCTATTTTCACAATATTCTCATGTTTTCAAGAGAAGTAAATATTATCAAGGTATTTTCAAATATTTTACCTTATCACAAGAATTTGAAGCATATTATGATTTTCAAAATGGTGCTAAGGAAGGTGACCCTTGCGCAACCTATTTATATTTGCTTTTAAAATATAGTCTCACATCACATACTTATGGTATTTTAAAAGGACCAATGATAGAAAGTTTCAACTCAATTTCGGTCCGACTATTTTTTAGAAATCATGTTTTATCAGATGTTTTGCAATTATATGTCATACATGATTATTTTCCAAAACTGTTTTTCTGTGAACACCCATATGACCCATGTTGCACGAGGTGTATTTGGATGGAGGAAGCAAATGATTTTGAAGGATCTCTAAATCATTGTTGTAATGCATGGGACTTCTACCTACGTGAGCAAGATGACGATGAGACCGAATGGACGCCATGATCAAGGTATGATGTTACAAGGTATGATGTTATTCATTTTGGGAATTGTTTTATTTTATCTTATGGTGGTGAAATAAGACTTCAAGAATTAAGGTGTTGAGATCATAATGAATTTGGATGAAAATTAAAGGTATAAGGAAACTATTGAGTTTAAAACATGTTGGGGTTATTTTTGGACTTTTATAAAAAGGACAACACGCAGACCATGTGACAACCCGTCGCGTCGGACAAAGCTGCGGGAATCGAACCCACAAAAAAAAGTGCAACTGGTATTTATCGCCTACCACTGGACTACGTGAAGTCCCTGGTTAGTTTGACTGATTCATTCTAGTTATATGATTTTATGAATTAAGAGTAAGTTTATTTTGGGTTATTTGTGAAAATTATTATCCTATCATGGAGGATATGTGATTAGGTTAATTACTTTTCAATATGAGACTTTAGGAGCAACTGATTTTGTTTGGAGATAAATGTTACGATTTAACTTGGAAGACTATGTGACTAAATCCTTCAAATATTTGGGTTTCAATCTTATATTGGTTTACTTTGAATAATTTTATGGACAAATTATTTATCGGATGGTCCTCGTTGAACTTTGGGTTTTGTTGGACAAATTTTGGAGATTAAGAATAGATTTTCTTTTTATAAGGGGTTATCCTTTTCTGGATTATCTGATCTTGTACTAGCCTTTTTGGTTTTTGTTTTGGTTAATGTCTAAAGACATGGGATGTATATAGTTCTCTTTTGTGGATTATGTGATTCTCTAGAAGTTGATTATAGTACTCTTAATGTGAACAAGTCTTCCTAAATACTCGTCTTTTGGAGAAAATACGAGTTTGTGTAAAAGTTGAAAGTCAACATGATAAGCGATTATGTTTCCATATGAATAAATTAATCAATCAAAAGTAACTTAAAACAAAAATGTTGTCTATTAACTTTTCTTACTGGGGAATCGAATACCGTTTAACCCATCACAAGTTTGTGATTTTCTCATTGTTAACTTTCTCCTAAACATGTTTTCTATCACTCTCCATCAGAACATGACCCTATTTTTTCTCCTCCATGTCCATGTTTTCATACTTGGAATCCTAATATGGGTTAACTCGGGTGACCTCTGTGCTTATCTTTATTTATTTTAAAGTGATTGTTTTACCAACTCTTGTTCCGATGTGGGACTTTCAAGGATGTTTCCAAGCTCAATTTTAAAAATTGCGAGGACGCAATTCCCAAAAGGGGGGAAGGATGTAACACCCCAGGTAAATAAAGAATATGACATTTTCATATTTATCCATATTTGTGAATAAAATATTGATATGACTTTAAAGGGGACGCTATGCTCGATGGCGTACCCAACACACAACAACGAGTTTCTTCGGAATCTTACGTTGCACTCTAATAATAAATTTCAAATGTTAGTTAACATGTAGCCGTTGTAATGGCGGGAATGGATATAAATAACTAAAATATGATTATATATGTTTTTAAATGTCTATACATTTATCCAATAAAATATAATGGCTTAAAATACGGAAAGAATTCAATTTTAGGCGTATATGCCCTAGTTTTCGCTAAAGGTTCACTTATCACCTTTTGATGGAGAACCGTCATTAAATATAGTTTTGATCACTCTTATACATTCTATTGGACCAAATAAAACTCTTCTTGAGAATCGGGACATCAAAATTTACTTTGTGTAAATTTTTGGTATCTTTCTGATAAAGTTCATTTTTTTTAATGAATAGTGTAAAATGTTGTATTTTAAATTCAAAACCTCTTTTTAATCTAATTTATTTATATGATTAGATTATCTTTTGAATTGGTATTAATGTGTAATATGAATATATTTTTACCATTTAATCCAATGGTGGTCATTGGAATCAATTTCACTTTGAAATTAGACTTAAACTGGTGCCAATCTTTTGATACTTATTGTTTTATAAAAACACGCTATTTGCGCTGACAGCAGGAATTAATTATTAAATTAATTAATGTGACTGATATGTTTTGAATTTTGTAAAACAGACTTCATTTTTGAATTCGGAATATCAAATATAGCTTAGGGTGAATTTTTGGTAATTTTCTGAAAAACTTCAATTTTTGATGAATAGTGAAACCACTAAGTGGTACTTATAAAGACTGATTTTCCGTTTAAATGAGATTTTTCCATCATTGTGTTTTGATTTTCAAAAATCCGACATACATGGTTTTCATTAAGAAGTAAAATGTGGTTCAATGAGATTATAATAATTTTTTGGTGAATAGTAACTTATTAAGTTCTTAATCGTGATTAGTGGTAATTAGTGTAGTTTAAGGTAAAAATGATATTATAAGGATGTGAAAACACCATGACACTTGTCTTACACCTATTGGGTGAGTCATGGCCGACCAAGACAAGCCATGGGACAACTTGGTGACCCCATGGATCCACTTTAGTTGGAAAATGACAATAATAACTTTTTATTTAATGTAAAAGTAAAAATGACACAAACATAATATGTTTTACGAAAACAATTTTTACATGGGGTTACAAAGATCCGATTTTTGATTATAAATAGTCATTGGAAATATAAAAAGATTTCATACATCATAGTATTTGTTTTATAATTTTTAGACATTAAATAAATTAAATTATCTATGACATAATAATGATGCAGTGATGACATCATTATTTAACAATTAAAATAAAATGGAAATATAATGTAATATCTATGAACTACACATGTCCAAAACTTATTGTATGGGTGTATTTCGAACCCTTATAACCTTATACACTAATTATATCAATGTGGGACCTTTTAAAACCGAAACAAATTTTAAAATAAAGTAATATTTCCTTACTTTCCAAAAGTGCCCCTCCTCTCCTCTTATAAAAGGCCCCCACCTCTACCTATTTTCACACACTCATCAAGCCTTTGGCTCGGCCAACCTCTGCCCATTTACTCTCTCCACATCCCTCTCCTCATACTAGAGGATTCCCTTTGGGCAGAATCCTTTCAAAGGAAGCCTTTAGGCTCAAATCAGAAGGAGTTACACTTTTAAAGGTAATTCATTCTCTCATGTTCATTTGTTTTATTTTGCTTCTCCAACCCACTAAACTCTTTTTATTTACTTCTTTTTTAACAAAACCAGTATCTTAAATATACTATGATGTTGTTATATGATTTATTCGAGCTACACTCTCACACAACTACATCAAATGGTTAATGAACATACGGTTTCCGTGGATGGCGAAATTATGCCTCCCGAAACGATGATTGTTCAATACTCTTTTAACTCCTTCAAAGGTGGCCATTATGATGTCACTATTTTTATATATGATATATAATATGTTTATGTTTTACTTATGATTCTTTATTTTTCATTTTTGTCTTACCTTGATGGCTTCCATTATGGGTATACACGATATCTTCATTTTAAGGAAGTGCGGACTACCGCCCCCTCAAAGTGATTTGATTCGTTATATACCATATGTGGGACGTATAAAGGATGGAACTATGATATTATATATGATATTATACTGGAATTATAATATACCTTTATATCAGTATTATTCCATTCTATAAAATATGAAATAGAAATGAAAGTAGCGTTCATGCGTACGTACGGCTTACCGTCTCCATGAACGGTGCATTTCATTTCTTACCTCTAAATGATTATGTAATGTAATAAATGCATGCATGTACTGGATATATATGACATATATGAAATATACATCATGAATACAATTCTGGATATAATAAACTTTTGGCCACACGAACAACATGTAATTGTAAGAAGTCCACTTTCGACTTAAGAACCAAATACCGACAAAATGAACATTATTAACTTGAATGATTACATAATGTTTATAACATGTCAATAATTGATATAAAAGGAATAATGAACATAAAAAAGGTTCTTAAGGAAGTAGAAATTAACTCAAGTTTATTATTCAGGAGATTAAACAACGATCGAGTCAAGTCGGACCCGAGGTAAGGGATCCTACACCTCTCTTTCTTTTTAAGTACACTCTTTATGTCATTCCTTTTATGCTCATATTTCTTATTATTGGGATGTAATTTTATATTACTACTACTGTACTTATTATGTTCATATGATGAGAGACCCTATTTCTTCTCATAAATCATTTTTGGAAGTTTTGAGTGGCGCCGTTAGGCTGCCGAATTTTCGTAAGGGATTTTTCATCTCACTTTTATTCTCGTGAGATTTATGCTACATTTGCCACAAATTCCATTTAGTGGTGTATGTACTGACCATTATTCTACTCTTTGTGTAATATACTTTCGTTTATGAGTATTTACATCAATTATCTTTTGTCCTTCTTTCATGGGGTGTATGTTTTGAAAGATACCCAAGTCGGTAAGGGAACCTTTCACCCTCCTTTTTTTAAAAGACTTCTTTTGTTGGGTCTTTTAATTTACATATCGTTATGTTGGGATATGTTCTCATTGATGTAAATTTTATGTCCAAGTGATGATATACTCTTTTTATCTCTCATCAACTCTTTTTGATGGGATGCCGTTAGGCTGTCAAGGGAACTTTTTAACCCAATTTCGATTTCTTTGGGTTCAACATGTAGTCATTGAATATGTCATCCATTGAATATGTGTGAATGACCTTTTATTATTTTACACTTAATATCCACTTATATTGGGTGTATTTATATTTTTCACACATATTTTTGAGATTGATTTGTCCTTAATTTAAGGATACCTTCTTTATAAGGGATTTCATCACATTTGACATTTCTATTGAGAGTTCATTGTTGTAATGCACCAATTCACTCTTATATGGTGTATATACTGTCCTTTGGAGTATTATATCATGAATCCATTTATTCTCATGATATTATAAATTTTTGACTAAATGTTATTCCTCAATTATTGTATTCAGGTGTCTCTGATTTTGGTAAAACCCCTTTAACCAAAATATCGTTTTAAATGTTTTAATTATTTGTTCTTATTAATATCCATGTTTTCAAAATGGTTTTAAGGATTTATTTATATGGATATTAATGGTTTAAAATTTTAAGCTTCAAGGTGGTATGGGACACTTTGATTCAAAAATCTCTTTATTAATTATTTTAAATGGTTTTGGAAATGGTTTCTTTTTGAATGGATTCAATATTTCAATATACTAAAATGTTATATTGTTATTGAAATATGGAAATGTTATGTTTCCTTTATGCATGTTTTATGTGACACATTTATGTTATGGTTCTTGGGCATTGTTATGAAAACGGGTGGTTCCGTGATAAACTAAGGGCGGGTGAGCCCGTAATAGCTCTCCAATGCATTGGGTAACGCGAAGGAGTGAAACATTAAGGTTTCTCCGAAGAGATTTAGGGAATATACTGTGATGGGTATTCCAAACGTAACCAAGAGGGTTACTCCCTACGTAAGAATGTTATGAATGCCTCAAGTTACCTTTATGTCTTAGGTTTTCTATGATTTATTCATGGTTTGATATGCCTATGTTTTATGGGTAAAGTGTGATTTCATTCTAATGTATATATGAACTCATGTTTCCTTTCCATATTTTTATAACTCTTACTGAGCTTTTAATGCTCATCCCAAGTTTTTTGAAATGTTTTCATAGGTCAAGGGAAAGGTACATGATGTGATGATAGTGTCAAGGATGTGTCAAGAAAGAATCCGTGTTATATTTTAAATATGCTCCCGTTGATGGGAAGAATGAATACTGTCTTTTATGTAACCACTTTGTTTAAATGTGGAATGTAATTCAAGTTTCATGATCTAATTCTCTAAAACTCTAAACCTGAAAAGATCCTCAATGTGTAATCTTGTAATAACTCAAGATTAAGTAAGGTTTAAGGCTGGGGCCTTATAGGTATAGTTCTTAATCAATCATTTTCATTTTATTTATTCTTCTACATCCTTATAACTTTATTCAAAAAATTATTAAGTAATAAAAAAAGTGTATTACATATAATTTTGATTTATTAAATAAATTTAATTCTCTATATCCATGTCCTATTCTGTAAAATCTGAAACAAAACCATAATTCGTGTGTATAGCATACTACCGCCTCACTAACCGCTGTAATTATTTTTCTATAAAACTATCGCACAATGGTAATGATGCTGGATTTAATTTATATATATGGTATTCAAGACATATTTATCATTATGGAGAAGTAATATATAATCTATTTTCTTAACTTTTCATTCAAAGAGAAATGATAACGTCATTTGTGCGTACATGTGGACTACCACCTCCATGAAGTGATGTGATTCATTTTTCATCACCTCATTAAATAGATGATATATATATATATATATATGTTTATTTGATGAATTAATATGGTATTTCTGATATTATTATCATTTTGGAAAGATTAAATAATACTTACCTTATTTCAATAATAATCATGGAGAAATAGAAACCTTAGTCATGCATATGTTCGATCTACCATCTATAAGATTTTAATACTGATCATTTTTCATTACCATATTTCATAATTGGGTTTAAACATATACTGAATGTAATAAAAGGGTAATTATAACATGATAATTATTTTTTATATTATATAATACTGATCCTTTTGACCATAGTCAACCTATCAAAGTCATCTATGATATATGAGCTGAATATCATCAAAATGTTCGATATATACTTAAATGATAACGAAATTGAATATAACATAGTAATGAATAAAATAAAAAGGAATAATGAACATTAAAAAGGTTATTATTCAAGAGGACAAATAATATATGTGATGAGTGAGACTCAAGGAAAGATACTTTCTTTTGAAAATCTTCTTTTAAAGTTTCTCTTCCAACTCATTTTCTTCAAGGTCCATATTTTTTAAAATATATTTTTAATGTACTTATATGGATATAAAATATTTATAAAAGAAATTTTAAACCTCTTTTTACTTTCATTCAATTATTTTCAAAAGAAATATTCTTTACATAATGTTTTGACATTCCTTACAAAAGACAAAAATGTTCTATTTTAATGTATACAACGACAACTTTTCTCACCATTATTACCATTATTTGATTTTTTTATTTCTTTAGAATATTTAATGTTTTATTATAATATAAAAACTCTTTCCATTCTATATAATTATTTTATTTTTGAAAAATTTTTTTTAATGGAAAGGATATTTTAATATCCAAAAGTGTTTTGCACAATGTTTCAAAAGAGTTTTTCATGGATTTCATAAAAAAATATAAATGCATAATTTTTTTATTCATGATATAGTACATGATAATTATAGATGATTATGGGTGATAAAATTAAAATTTATACAATGAGTGGTAATTATACAACATATATTATGGGACAGTCTGATACGAATTATACAATGGGTGAGATTGATATAGATTATACATTGGGTAAACCAAGATACCACTCCAATGAATTGGGAAATGTTCTTTATCTTTCCAGGCAAGAACGATGGAGTTGACCAGTTTGATTTCTCCTATAGATTTAATGGGGGTCAAGTAATTTATAAAATAGGTTTTGAATATAATTATCTAGGATTCCAAAAAGGGTTTTTATTTACATTCTATGGGATTTAAAGGTTTTATTTAAGAAAAATGTATGTGTTTTTTCATACAAAAATGATATATTTCATACGATCAAAGAATATGGTGATAAAGGTAAATATTTTATAAGACTTCATGTATTTCACTTGAATAATGGATTTATTCTTTTCATATCCCTTACAGATATTTTTGTGCTCATCCCATATTTTAAAATATTTTTCATAGGGTTTAAGGATCGGTAATAATGAAGAAGAAGTCTAGTTTAAAGTCATGATGATTTTTTTGTTGGAACCACTTTGTGTATAAGATTTTATTAATTGTCAATAGTTTTCAATGAAGATCAAAATGAAGGAGATCAAGAAGTACTCCAATGAAATGGAGGAATTGATGATCAAAATGAAGGAGATCAAGAAGTACTCCAATGAAATGGAGAAATGGAAGATAAAAATGATGGAGATCATGAAGTAATCCGATGGAGTAGAGGAATGGTGATTCAGACGATTGTTGTACTGATCATAAGTTCAAAGAACATGTGTTAAAGGCGATACATTGTTTACAACAATGAATAATGTGAGGTGTAATCCATCTGAGGATCCATCTAAGGATGATTAAAGAACCATGGGTTTTGATGAAGACCATGCAATTCCTCTTTATTGCATGAGAACCATGGGTTTTGATGAAGATCATGCAATTACTCATGATTTCATGAGAACCATTCAAGATACTTCTTGACGAATTGAATCACATGTATTGCATGAAGTAGATAATGACGGTTGATGAAGAAGACAATGTGCCAATAATTGGAATTCTAAGATGGTCGTGCAAGGATTGGAATTCTGAGATATCCATACACATTACATTGTCATAGAAGATGATGATGCTAAAGCTATACCTTCAAAGAATACATATAACAATAGTGGAGTTTGTGATAAAATCAGAAGAGTTGCTGAAGGATACAGATCACCTAGAAGAAGTGTTGTTGAGGTGATCGTGCTCATAGACAAAGCAAACAAATGACATACAGATTTTTTGACAAATGAGATTCCATAGTGGCATGTCGAGTTCAAGAATAGTGGATCATGATCCATGTTTTATTCAAGGAACATCGACAAAGGAATGGATGATATGGAGGCGGAAAAAAAGAGCAGATACAAGGTGTCACCGTTTCCCAGTGTTTGCCAAATTTTTTGGCCTGAAAATCGGCCCATAAAGAAAAGTGTTTTTTGAAAAGGGACTTGCGCTCTGAGGTTTTGGAGGATAGAAAACTTGCGTGCCATATGTTTTTGAAGATGAGATCATCAAAATATGGCAAAGGGATAAGGGTCGTGTAAGTTTTGGTGAGGTCGCGCAGGTGACTTGTGTGACGGGAAGAGACTTGCGCGCCGATGCCTAGAAAGCTTGATAACTTGCGCGCCTATGGTTTTTTGAGATCAGAAGATCAAAATTTGGCAAAGGAAAGTGGTTCGCACAAGTTTGGAAGTTGTTCATGCAAGTGACTAGCAGGGGAAGAGAGCTGCGTGCTGAGACTTGCGTGCCGATGGTTGACATGCACGCCATCGCGAAGGGGGTCCAGTTTTCCTATAAATACTGGACCACCCCTCCTCATTCAGAATGGAGTTCAAGACTTAGAGATTGTTTGAGCTCTCGTCACGCAGGTGGTAGAGCCGCACAAGTGTTAGTTGGGTCGCGCAAGTAGAGATTGCGCACCAGATTGTTGGCTGCGCACCCAAGGCGGTTTGGGAGAGAAGGGAAGTGGGCCGTGCAAGTTTGTAGTTAGGGAATGAAGCATCGCGCAGGTTCTTTGGTGACACTTGTGCGCCAGTTTGAACTTGCGTGCCGTATTGAGACTTGCACACCAGGCTTGAAAAGGATCTCCAGATATTGTCGAAGCATTCCCATCTTTCTAGAGCTGCATGAGAGATGAATGATTGCCTGATACTTTTGGTGCAAAGTGAGATTGAAGAAGAAATCTAAATGATACATGCATGATCTCATGCATACATGGTGAACTGATTCTGATGATGAAAAGTAAGCTGAGCATCATTTATTGATCAATCACATAAGTGATTGTGATTTAGGAAAATGAAGACAAGGGGATCTAGTGCATTCAGTCATTTCACTAAAGAAGAAGGATTAAACTAAAAGGAGCATCAACTATGAACCCTGATGCAAGAAAAGTCTCATGCTGAACAGGAGACAAAGAACTTCAATGCACATCTATTGAAGAGACCTTCACGTCTATAAACTGAGTGTGACATCACCAATGGCAGTGAGCCAAGGGGAGTCAATAGGAGTGACCCAAGGGACGCAGTGAGATATCCCTAAACTTTTGTAAAGGCTTTGAGCCTGGGACAAAGTGACTGTACCTGAACATTTGTAATCTACAGCTAGTGATGCATAGTGGATTTTGGTACGACCGACAACCTGTCGGCGTATGCTCCTTGGACGTAGCCCTTAGTGGTGAACCAAGTAAAAATAGCTATGTCATATCTCTGCATGTGAATGTTTAATTGCTGATCATATCCATCATACAGGTTTAAGTAGTTCCTACCAATGTGGGAACAAGATCCACAACTTTAAGAAGAAAAAGTTTCCACCCTGATTCACCCCTCCCCTCTCAGGGTGTCCCAGGGTCCTACAAGTGGTATCAGAGGGAAATGTTAACATATGCTGGATACAGTAATCCTAGTCAGAAGAGGATCTGCGGTTCATTCCTAAAGTCAACAATGAAGAGCAGCCTTGATAATGATGCAATCATTTATGAGCAGAAGTCTACATCTAGAAAGACTATGACAAACAGGAAAATGAAAGAGAAGAAGCAGCTGAAGAAGTCCCTCATATCCAAATAAGATTCAATGTCTTTTTCTCCATGCCATTCCAATAATGAAGAAACATCAGGCTTGGAAAGTATCAAGCAGGTGGCTCAGGATTTTTCCAGAAGAAAGGATGACACCCTTAATTCAAGCTTTCAGGGAAAACTAAAAACATATCTGCATGATATTCCTAAATAAAGTTTTGCTATTATTTGTATCCTATTCCAATCTATAATGGTTGAGATCACTCGATTAGAAAGGGAAGCTGACAATATAGAAAAGGGGTTGGAAAGAAAAGTTATGGAAAGTATGAAGCTCACCAAATAGCTTAAAGTCTTTGAAGAAAATGAGGTAGTCAATAAGACTCTAAAAGAAAATATCCATGCAATTGAAGCTGAGCTGAAGAAGAGCAATGAAGTCAAGAGATTTTGTTTGGAAGAAACTTCCATGAAATTCAAGGAACTTGACTCTTTGTTACAAAACAAAGTTAAGATGCATGAAGATGAGGTTGAAAGATTGAAGAAGACTTGTGAAGAGAAGATGATCATGATTGAAGATCATAAGATCATCCTCAATATTGAGGGTCAAAAATTGGAAGCCCAATTGACCAAGATTGATAATACACATATTGAGACTTCAAAAAAGAATAAAATGAGTGATGCTTGTACTCAATGTTCGTTGGAGGAATCTAAATCTGAAATACCTCCAACATGTGACAAAAAGATTATGACAAATCTTGATTATCCACATCAAGAATCAGTTTCTGCTGGTACTCAATGCTCACTGGAGGATTTTATTGTCAAAATACCTCCAACATATGATAAGAATATCTTGACTTCACTCATTGATCTATCACAAGAAACTGAGAAAGTGAAGGTACCATCCAAACCATATTGTACTCATGTTTCTAAATACGAACCTACAATCAGTGCAGGTTGGAAGAACAAATCTAAACAAGTATGGATGAGGAAAGGTGAGAAGAAGAAACCATCCACCATGGATAGGGTGGATGAGAAGAAAAATGAGGAAGTTGGTTCCTCAAATAGAGCACAAAAGATTAAGAAGAAGGCCTAACAACCTCATACAGAATATAAAAAGAAGGCAAGGTTTGTGGGACAATGTTGGTGCTGCAACAGATTTGGGCACTATGCACTGGATTGTTTTTATAATCCCTTACATGGAAAAGCACAGGAAAAGCCTATATCAAATATAAGGAAGACAATGAAGAAGAAGGAACCTCTGCTGGTTCAGAAGCATCTGTTTACCGCAAACAGATTTGGAATTCTTGATAAAATCTGTGATGTATGCAATGACAGAGGTCACAAGGAAGGAACATGTCCATATCAACATGCTTTCACTGTTGATAAGAAAATAAGACCTCTGATTCCATCTATGTATGAAGAAAGTACCTTGGGAAGAAATCGGAAGAATATGGTGAACACACATTTCCCCAAGAAGATCTCAAGTAGGGAAGCAGAGAAGACCCATGATTTCAGATCCATGAAATTGAAGGTTCATTCATCCAAAAGAAACACTAAGTTGGATGAAACTTAGATGAACCCATGTGGAAGACCCAAACCACCTCCAAAAGTTCCAAATGACATATTGGTCATCTGGCTAGAAGATTTGAAAAGAATGAGTTAACTTGGAGATGAAAAGGCCAAGGCTGGTGAAAAAGGAAAAGGAAAACTTTCACATGATGAAGACACAGTGCATGAGAGATGGAAAACAAAGAGAAACACACATTTCAAAGAAGTTCTGTGTGAGAGATGCAAGAAATCTGGTCACATTGAAAAAGGTTTCCTAACCTTAATACTAGAGAAAGAAGCAGTCCTTAAGAGGAGTAAGAATGTGTCATTCATGATGGCTGTTAAGAAGAACAATCCCTCACACAAAGTAGATGAGAATGTGAAAAAATCCAAGCCACACCAATAGATGTCAGAACATATGTTCAAATGTGTAGGCATGAAGACTGGAGTGAACAAATGAACTTGGTTGAGAAAAGAACCTCAACCATGCAGCTCATGTTGATGAAGCAATGAGGAACCACCTTATTCCCTTATTCATTTGTGTATTGTATTTGTGCTAATAATGCAGGGAATTGAAGGTGAAGCATGCACTTTGGGGGAGAACCTGAGAAGTAGTAAATTCTGTCAACTCTTGATAGCCAAGCTAAAGAATTTTCCATACTTAGTAGATTCATCAATTGATATTAAAAGATTATGATGATGAAGGCTCACTCTTGATGAAGATGATGAGGAGTGTTTCCCTTGAGGGGGAGAAAAATGAAGAAGCTTCCATACACACTGTTTCAATCAATATCAAATCCAGCTGGACTCAAAAGTAGTTACTATGAGATTGAAGAAGAAATATAAATGATACATGCATGATCTCATGCATACATGGTGAACTGATTCTGATGATGACAAGTAAGCTGAGCATCATTTATTGATCAATCACACAAGTGATTGTGATTCAGGAAAACGAAGACAAGGGGATCTAGTGCATTCAGACATTGCACTAAAGAAGAAGGGTTGAAATAAAAGGAGCATCAACTCTGAACCCTGATGCAAGGAAAGTCTCATGCTGAACAGGAGACAAATAACTTCAATGCACATCTATTGAAGAGACCTTCACGTCTATAAACTGAGTGCGACTTCACCAATGGCAGTGAGCTAGGGGGAGTCACCGGGGGTGACTCGAGGGACGCAATGAGCTATCCCAAAACTTTTGTAAAGGTAGTGAGCCCGGGACAGAGTGACTGTACCCAAAAATTTGTAATCTACAGCTAGTGAAGCATAGTGGATTTTGGTATGACAGACAACCTGTCGGCTTATGCTCCTTGGACGTATCCCTTAGTGGTGAACCAAGTAAAAATAGCTGTGTCATCTCTCTGCATGTGAATGTTTAATTGTTGATTATATCCATCACATAGGTTTAAGTATTTCCTACCAACGTGGGAACAAGATCCACAACTTTAAGAAGAAAACGTTTCCACCCTGATTCACCCCTCCCCTCTCAGGGTGTCCCAGGGTCCTACATTTTCTTGAAAAGAAAACATGTTTCTTTTAATGGAATTATATTATAAAAAAATGGATACTAAGTAGAAGTTTCCACTTGTAATGTATGGTTTTATTATGTATGAGTTATGATATAATTCTATAAAACTATAAATAGTAAATATCCTTAGGAATATATGAAAAATAATACTTTATTTTTTTATGATTATATAATTTTAAGTAAATATCTATATAGTTAGTATTAAAGAACGATTTAAAAAACTTTATAGATTCAGATGTTTTAATGTGAGGTTGTCTAAAATGTTATGGTTACCATTATTGGTTTATAATTTAAATATTTATAAGAAATTTAAGGGATTAAAAAATTATTTTGAGGTTATAAATTATGGGATTTTATAGCGATTAATAATATTTTGGGAGACATTTATTTTGTTGAATTATATGTAACCATTTAGTTTAATATGAAGGATTATTTTAGAAGAATATTGTTACATTTTTTGGGATATAAGTTGAGTGGTATGAGATAAACATTGATGTTAAATAATTCTTTAATTTTTATTTTAGTAAGTTCAGTTTTGAAGTTTTATGTTTATAGAATTATAGAATTTATATTGGTATTATTTTTATTTTTAACATTAAATAATTAATTTTATGTTTTAATGATTTTTGGGCTTGTAACCATGTATTATGATCCTTTTTAGATGTTTTTAATGCTCATGGTGATCGTATGAGGCTTGGAGTGTATCTCGAGGTGTTCACAACTTATGTGAGAGATGTATCATGACCTAAAATCTATTAATAACATGTTTTAGGATGGGTTATGGGGTGTTACATGAAATGTAATAATTTGGGACTAATTACATTGAGGAAGGATGTTTTTAAATGAAATCTGAAGTGTAACATCCCAGGTAAATAAAGAATATGAAATTTTTATATTTATTAATATTTTTGAATTAAATATTAATTTTAATTTAAAGGGGATGATATGTATGATAGAGTACTTAACACATAACAACGAGTTTCTCCAAAATCTTACATTTCACGAAATGTTGAGTTAAACGGGAAAATAATATAATAATAATATTATTTTAAATGGTAGTTAATGAATTGTCTCTATATTGGTAGGAATGAACGAAACTAACTAAAATATAATTATACATGTTTTTTAAATGTCTTGACATTTATCCAAAAAATTTTAGAGGCTTAAAATGAGAATGTATCCAATTTAAGCATGAAATACTCTAATATTTTTTAAAAGGTCTATTTAAAGCCTTTTGATGGAGAACCTTTTTTAAATATAGTTTCTGTCACATTTAAATATTCCATTTTAAAAAATTAACTTTTCAATAGAATTGGGACATCAAAATTTTATTTTGATAAATTTTTGGTAATTTTCTGAGCAATTTCATTTTTATATGAATAGTAAAAAATACCACATTTTTAGTGAAAACCACCTTTTCATCTAATTTATTTATATAGTTATATTGTAATTTTAATTGGTTTTAATGTTTAATTGGATTATATTTTTTTAGTTAATCCAATTTTATTCAATGAAAGTAATTTTACATTGGAATTGGACATAAACACATGTTAATCTTTTGGAAGTTTTTACTTCTTAAAAACACGACTTTTGGTTTTGACAACATGAATTAATTTTAAATTAATTTCTGAAACTTATGTATTTTGAATTTGGAAAAATAGATTCCATATTTTTAAAAAATAGGTCCAAATTGTGTAATTAAGTACCTTTTAATTTTAGACATTACAAATAATAACTCTAGTTATTATTTTATTTACCATGATTGAAGTGTAAATCTGGTAAATAAGGGTAAAAAATAATATTATAATAATATTAAACTACCTTAACACATGTAATAATCCTATTTTATGGGATATGTCCGACCATGGGCATCATTGGGTCGATTGTGGGACCCCATGGAGCCACTTAGATGTGGAAATGACATTTTATAAGAATTAATATAAAGTAAAGAAAAATATAACATAAACATGTATCTTTTAGTGAAACTATTTTTATATATGTTTATATAAGTGATATTTTTGACTATAAATAAAAATTAGAAATATAAAAATATTTCCTACATCATGGTGTTTTATTTATAATTTTTAGACATCAAATAAATAAATTTATTTATGACACAATGTTGATGTAGTGATTACCTTATTAATGAATTATTGAAATAAATGAGATTATAAAGATTAAAATAAATTTATTTGTTATCTTCTTTTGAAATCCAAGAATTTTATGTATGATTATTACTTTCTATCTTTGAATTAATGAAGGTTTTTCTAAATAATCAATTTTTATGGATTTTTTTAAAAGTCATGATATGAGTAGTATATAAATTGAAATAAATGAGTTTTTAAAAACAAATACCATTTTATTAAATTATATAATAGTCATAAAAATATAAGATTATTCCCAATGACCTATATAATGCTAAAAATTTCATTAATTAACAAATTGACGTTCTATTGTCATTTTATAGTAACTATATTAACTATATATTATGAATATACAAGAAGACATGTTAAGAGTCAAATTAGTTAACTAAGGGCTAAAACTAAGAGGTAAGGTTAAATTTTAACCTAGACTTGTATAAAACCTACAAGTTGAGAGGTTTTCAACCCAATATAATCTTATATTTTAAAATAATGTCTTTGGGAACATTTGGATCTGAAAATCATTTTATAATAAAATAATATTCCAATACCTTCCAAAAGTGCCCATCCTCCCTCTTATAAAAGGGAATCACCTGCACCCATTTAATCAAATCTCTCAAGCCTGTTGGCCTGTAAAACCTCTTCCAAAATAAGATCTAAATATACCAATATTCCTCCTATAATCCTCAAATAGGGTAGAATTAAATTTAAGAATGAAGTTTATCTTAAATCAAATGGAGTTACCCGATTTGAGGTATTATCTTCTCTCATGCTTCTTTCATTTATTTTCCCTTCTTCAACTGAATAAACTCGATTTATTCAATTATTTTATAACAAAACCAATATATTAAATATAATATTATGTTTTTATTCTATGTATTCTACCTGTAATCACACACATCTCCATCTTATGGATTTAGAACATACTGTTTCTGTGGACGACAAACTACTGTCTCACGAAACGATGATTGTTCAATTATCTCCTACCACCTCTCATGGTGGCCATTATTATGGAACTATATTTATTTATGATATATATGATATTTATATTTTCTCTATTCTTATTTTTTTATTTAAAACATACCTTTATTCTTTCCATAATGTGTAAATATGATAACTTAATTTGAGAAAGTGCGGACTACCGCACCGTCAAAGTGATATGAATCATTCATGCCATACATGAAACATATAAAGGACGTAGTTAATGAAATTATGTAACTTATATAAAATATGATATTTTAAAGGAACTATAATATACCTATGTATCATTTAGTTTTCATTCCATTAAATAAGCAAATGAAATTAAAGTAGTGTGCATGCGTACGTACGACTTACCGTCTCAATGAACGATGCATTTAATTTCTTATATCCAAATGTTATGGAGAATTATAAATACATATATACTGTATATATATGATAACTAAATCAATAATATCATTATGGAGATAATTTAATTTTGAAAACATGGACAATTTGTAATTATAACAAGTTCATTTTCGACTCAAGTACCCAATATCGAAAAAATGAACGATATTAACTTAAATAATTATGAATTTTTTTTAATATGGTAATAAATGATATAAAATGAAAAATAAAGTTGAAAAATGTTCTAAAGAAAGTATAAATTAACATAAGATTACTATTCTGGATGAAAAAGGAACTTACATGACAAATTTGATGCAAGGTAAGGGACTTCGTCTCAATCTCCTTTCATTGAGGTATATTTTGATAATATACACCTTTTTATTTTAAACGGTTTATTATAAACCCCTTTTACTTTTAAATTTATTCAAAGGGAATTTTTTTTATATGAATCATTTTTCTAAATGAAAAAAAGGATTGATTTTAACATATGAAGCGACAATAACATCTCAACCATCTTAATCATTATTTGGATTCTTCTATAAGCCTAAATGTTTTTAAAAGGAAAAGAAATACCTTTTCCCCAATTTTATTGTTTTGGTATTGAAACTAGTTTTTGTAAATGAATTTAATATTTCAATATCTTGAATAATTTTTTTGTGATTTAAAATGAAAAGTTATTAATGAAAAGTTGATATTTGAAATATTTTATGCGTTATGTTTATAAATGGTACTTGGAAATTTGACGGGTGGTTACATAATAAACCTATGATGGGTGGTTAAATTATAAACCAAATGATGGGTGGTTTAGTGATAAACAAAGTTTAGGTGGTTACTTTATAACCTCTAATTTATTGGGAATGGAAGTCGACCATATGGCTATTCCATTTAGTGATATTTGTGGAATTTGACCGTATGCTTATTACATTTATGTATTTTTATGTACCATGTTACCTTTATATGCTATATGTTACTTTTTATGGGATTTATAGTAATTTTATAGTTACAAAAAGGGTATGTAATGAGATTATATTTAGTGAAGTATATTTACTACTTCTTAATGGTGGAAAGTATTACTTTTTGACAAAGTATTTATGGTTTTCATGTTATCCCAAGACTAACATTTTTCTTTCATTATGTATCCCTTACTGAGATTTTTATACTCATCCTATGTTTTGAAATGTTTTTCATAGGACATAAAGAAGAATATAGTCAAATATGGGATCAAAGAAAAGTTGCGTTGTTAAAACATGAAACAATGTCAAGATTCTTTTTTTAAAAGAGTTTTTATTTTATGAATAAAATGGATAGTGAGTAGAAGTATCTAATAGTAATATTAAAGATTTTATGTATATGTTATGACATAATTATCTAAATCCCTACACCTAAAAAGACCCACAATTTGAATTAAATTCAAATTATTGATTTATCTCAAGATTAAGTAATGTTAAAGGCTGGGGCCTTATATGAAGACTCACATTTACACGATGTGAAAAAAAATTCACTCTATATAATTACGTTGTGTATTATGGAATTATAAATTGTATAAGCCATGGGTTTTATAAAAATATATGGTATTAATCTTGAATTTTAGGTGATCAATAATGATACCTTTAGGATTTTTTATATTTCATTTATGGGGATTGATTCATGGCTTCACAACTTCAATCCATGGTGATCTAAGGAATGTTATACGTCTTATATTATAGTTATTTGATTTGGTTCCACCAATATCTTATTTCCATGCTATAGAAGATAATCTCCACGTTTATAATTGATTTTTTATTAGTTTTTTTGTGACCATTTTTTCCATGATGTACTTAGAGGGATGCAACTTCTTACTGGATAGGTGATCAAGATCTATGACATTAGTTTATTTTAATGTGAAGAAAATTGATGCATTTGAGGAAGGAGATTTATTTCTTCTGTTATTTATTTTTATAAAATCATAAATTGATCATGTATTACCCATTTGGTTGATAGTTAAATTAACATTATAATTTTTTAACTGGGTTAATGATGAATTGGTTAATAAACTCATGATTATGTGATTTATACCCTGATAGTGTTTTGACTCTTTATTTTATAGGTAGAGTGATATCTATGATATGATTTGTTATCAAGTTATTAGTCTTTTAGTAGCAAATAGAATTTGATAAATAATGTAAATCTTGAGTTAATTGACTATTTTTCATAAGAAAAATTAAAGAAGAGGCCTGTTTGAATATGGTGTTTCTTGTAATTTGGTGATAATAAAATTGATGCACTGGACATGTATATTTGAAAATGACCTTCAATGTGATTAATAGTATTGTTAATATGTTAATAATTTTGATTATTATTGACTAAAATATCAAAATTCTTGGTAACTAAGAATGGTTCTTCTCATAGTTTAATGAAACTGGTTTTAATGATAAGAGCATGTTTAGTTTTTGATAGATTGTGATATATTTATGCCTCAGGTTTACCACAGTTGGAACCTATGAATAATGAATTGTTCAATTCATTATTGAATATGTAATAGTTGTGTGATGAAAATAATTGATAGGTCTTTAGTTTCCAATCTACATGATAAGTCCTTGTGACTTATATTTACATCTATGAGATCTCATTTATGTGGTAAGGTTGTATGCCTTGTTTTATGGACTAGATTTACCTGTCGGATTTTGTTTTTTACTACTATTTTTGTTTTGTGATCGAGATATAATATTATCTATGTAATGTGATTTGGGTAGGGGAGACCTTTAAATGTTATTATCCTAAGATGGCAGATTTGATATGTGGGTGGGGAGGCCTAGATGATTTGGAAGAAGTTAATTCCTGGGATAGAGAGATACATCAGTATATGCATGCAGTTGTCTGGGATGTCACTAGAGATAATGAAAAATATTCAATCTAGTATTATCTATTGATGTGATTTTGACATTTGATATTCTCTCTTATGAATATATTTAAAGGATAATGGTCGGGTTTCTTCTATCATCCACATTCTTTTCCCCACTACTTTAGGTAGTTATATATGTTTGGTGGCATGTTTCCTCTTGGTGGTAGATTTGGATGGGTTCCTTACATTAACTCTATTATGGACTGATGATAATAATGAATAAATAATTCTTAACCCATGTGGTTGGTGTTGATGGAATAAAAATTCTCAAATTTTATTAATCTTGATAATCCATGGACTAAGTTTGGATTATGCCCAAAGTTCATAGAAATTTACACTGAAGATTAATTTAATTTAATGTTGAATGATGTTAAATTTCAATTAATGGTTAATGAATTAATTAACATAACTAAATCATAAAACTAAAATAATGAATTTAATGTATCTCTTTTAAAATTATTGTCTTCTTATTGGATATTTGGTCTTAACAGTGGCATTCAGGAGTCTGAGTGCTGTTAGTTGCAGTTGAGTGTAATTCTAGGTTATACCTGTAGTTTAGTTTTGATATATATTATATCATGCATATTATATTATTTTATACACCCCCCCAATATTGGTTAGGGATACTAAAACCCATTAGACTCTATGATTGTGTTTTCCCCAATATGTTATTGGGAGGATGGATGGCTGACTACCCCCTCTGGCCCCAATCACTTCTCTTGGTAGTTAATTTTGTTGGTATGAATGGTGGTTAGTTTTAAAATATATGTATATAGGGTGATATCATTCCTTATGTTTATTCACACAAATTTATCCCTAGATATAGTATCCAAAGTATTATTATAGTAATGATATGTATAGGTAGTGATGGCTTTAAGTACCTACTCTGTGTATGGACAATGATAGCTTGAGGTATAACACCTGATGTATGATATAAGTCCTACAGGATGTGGTGGCTCCTAAATACTACTTGGTTACTATATAGAGTTGTGATATAGGATGATGTGATGATTTGATTCACGTGGTGCATGTTATGACATTTTTCCTAGGTGTCTTTGGGGTGGATTACTTTTGGAGAGATATGGCTCTGGATGTTTGATTTTGTGGTAGATCAGAATCATTTTGGGGAAATAAAAGTAGTGTACCATTGAAGTTTCATTATTATATTTTATTCTCTCTTGTGTGTGATACTTGGTGAGAATTATCTATGGTGAGGCTGGGAATTTAGTATACCTATTCAGGTGACATGTTTGTTTCACTATTGTTCAATGTGCTTTAGCATGATTTATTTATCTTTTTCATGAGAGGATATGGGGAGTATCCCACTAAGCATACTATTGTGATCATATTAGATATATATAAACAATTTTTTGGTCATATAGATAATGTTAGAGATTGGGATGGGTAATACTAGATCATTGTTTTTTCAGGAGATGTTTGGGCTTCATGGTTGCTCTCGTATTAAACTTATTGGTAATAGTAGTTTTCCTTTTAGTTTTTATGTTAATTTATGGGATTAAATTTTTCCACTTGAGATTTATTTTATATATCTGAGTAGGTTTTTTTTACATATCTTATCTACCAGTTATGATTTTTCCCTTAGATGGTAATTCCTCATATATTTATGTTTATTATACCCTTGGTGGAAGTCACCTTCCCAGGGCCTATTGAAGGTAGGACCTTAGTGGTCACCATATCCCTTCCTTCATTTCCATCAAAGGAGGGGTACACTTGGGTTGGAGGAGGGTATTCAAGATAGATTGGTATCGATTTATCAGTTTGTGGGATAAGATGGGGTTTAGTGTGAGGTATAAGTGAGGTTACAAGGGGTGGTAGGGAAACAATGTCTGAAATGTTTAGTAATAAATGTAAACACAAGAGAAAAGATGAGACATGGGTATTTTGGCCCCCCTATGTTTTGATTCCCAAAATTTTAAGTATACCGATCCTACTAAATGATGTGATACTGGTTATTGGGTAGTGGTATAGGAAAAGGTCATTAATTATTCTTATTTGTGCCTATGTTTGAAATGTGTACCCCTTGGAATAAGTGAAAACCTTAACAAGATAATAAATAAATAAATTAATTATTTTTAGGTATTTCATATTATAATTTTAAGAGTCTAATATTTTTTTCTTTTACAGGAATGTGTTGAGGTCAACATTCTCTTCATGTTTAGACCAAAGATGGCCAGTAGGATGTGCTAGTATATCACCACAACGAGGAGGCCAATGATGAAAAAATTATAGGAGAAAACTATAAGAGTTTCAGAGTCAAAGTATATAGAAGTATGAGGGATCCATTTCAGATTTAGTCATAGAGGACTATTTGGAGGATTTTGAGATATTTTTCAATTCGATCCATGCTAGGAATGAGAACTGGGCTTCATTGTATGGGATGATGATATGTGGATAATCGAGCGAGTGGTGGTTTGTGTCCTATAAGGATCATGATGATTCAGTAGTCTCATTATAGAAGTTCTGAATAAAGTTCCTTTATTTGACTATGAAGGTAAAAGGTCACATAGAGCTACTTACCCTACAATAGGGTAGTTCAATTTTGTGAGAGTTTAGTATCTATTTACGGACCATTATGTGCTATGATTTACACATGTTTCTAAATTATGAGGCTAAGGAAAGGTATTCTAGGGATTATTTTAATCCGTATATTCATCTACAGTTCATCCCATTTAAGCTAAAGATGTATCCTGAGGTGATAGAGAGAGAAGTGGTTATTGAGATGATACTGTCTAGACCCAAATCATCTGGAGAGGGGATATATTGGATTCCTTGTGAAATAAATATATGGTATGTGGTTTCCAATTTCCACGGTATAAGAGATTTCAGTCATTTGTGGGTAGGTCCTATTCCTCATCACCTCGTTTCTCCAAGGGAAGAAAATCTTAGAACAATTATTAGAAACATTTTTTTCTTATGGGGGCCAATTTCATCAATATAATGGGTGCCTATAATTTTTGAGTAGTCGGTGAGTTCCATGTGTTCTCTTCATGTTCTTTTGTAGAGGCAATTTCAGACAAGGAAGCTGTTGTAGGGTTCTATAGTTTGGGATCAACAAAGAGGATATGAGGTTTAAAGAGTGTAGCCCCATGATTCTCATAATCATTATATAGGAGAGAATAGCCATGGATGTAGTCTTTATCAAGGTTAGAGAGGTTGTGGATAAGTCATTGGATAACTTTATGGTTTATCATTTCTAAAATTGGGCAAGGTAGATGTTGCTTGAGGTACCCCTTGGTTGTTTTCTACATGGGTTTGCACTTTATTTTGATCCAAAAGTGACACACTCCATTTTATCACCTACCCCTTCCATGATTAGGGATATGAGTTAGCATTGATTCTAGTTCCCTTGGCATTGACTATTCTAGAAGGTGGTCGAGCAGACTTGTATAAAGTATGTAGAGACTATGAGATAGAGAAGGTGTAACACCACTCTTGGGGATATTTCATATGTTTATGGGTACATCCATATGAAATGGTCCTCAACAAGGATTGGTTTTATTTAGTATAGGCTATCTTGGATTTATTCATGAGGAAGGTCATGGTTTGTGATATTGATGGAGAGATAATGGTGTTTGGTGGTGAGAAACACCCTCATATAGAATGGATCCATATTTTTTCCTTATCTTCTTTAATGGAATATTTGATGCTGATGTCATAATAGTTTTAACTGTTAGCATTTTCCAAGGTTTTGAGAGAGTACCATAATGTATTTATAAAGGTGGTAATAGAACTACCCCTTCGATGGGAGATCGAGTATGGGATCAAGCTATAACTAGGTGCATATGCAATATAAATGTCACTGTATAGGATTAAACTTTCTATGTTGTGAGATTTGTGAGTATAACTCACTGATATGTTGTAGTGAGGTTTTGTTTAGAAGAGTTTATCAACTTGGGGCGCACTATTTTTGTTCGTGAAGAAGGATGATGTTAGTTCATGTCTTTTTTTGATTATCATCACTCAAACAAAGTGACAGTGAATAAACCCTATAATATTCTAAGTATTGATGATTTATTCTTTTATATTAAGGGATAAATTTGGATTTAAATAATATATTTTTAATTAGGATATCATTAGATGTGGGTGAGGGATAAGCATATTCTAAAGACTGCTTTAGGTTGTCATCATGGGAATTTCAAGTTCTTTTCTATTCCATTTGTTGTGATGAATTCTACAACTAGGTTCATGGAGTTAATTAATGTAGTGTTGAAAGTGTTTCTATATAGGTTCATAGTAGTTTTTATCGATGAAATTGTTATGTATTCCATGGGTGAGGAGGAGAATATAGATCATTTCCATGTCATTATGGGTGTTCTCTATAATGAGATGCTATTCAAAAAGTTTTTAAAGTGCGTGTTTTGAGATCATTAAGTCTATTTCATAGTGATTAATGTATCCTAGTTGGGAGTAACTATTGATCCTTCAAAAGTGGAGGTAGTTGTGTATTGTGATACATCCACGATAGTGGAATAGGTGAAGAGTTTCCTTGGTATTTAAGGATGTTACATGAGGTTCACAACTGATTTATCTAATGTTGCGACTCCTCAATTAGCCTTGACCTAGAAGTATTAGACATTCTTGTGGACTGACCAATTTCAAGTAGATTTTGAGTTCTTGAAGGGGAAGTTATTCAACACTCTATCCCTTAGTTTTCTAGTAGAAAGAGATCAGTTTGATGTTTTCTGTGACCCTTTAATTCATGGGTTGGGATGTGATCGGTTGATTCAGAGATCTGTTGTTTATTATGGATATTTCTATTTATGTCTCTATGATCATAACTATAAAACTCATGATCTTGATTTGGTAGTAGTTGTGTTTCTTTGATGTTGTGGATAGATTACCTCATTAACAAGTGTTCTTTGGTTTTAACTGACCATATGAACCTGAGGCATGTCTTCTCTCATCATGAGATGAACTTTGATAAATGTTGTTGGGTGGAATTATTACAAGATTACAACTTTGTGATTTTATATACACTATGAATTGAAAATTTCTTGGCCGATGCACTATGCAGGAAGTGACATAGTGATGTCATGCATGAATCCAATGATTTATTGAGAGTGATGGAATAACTTTCAGCGATTCCTATAGATATGGGAGTGGTTGGAAGAAGATGATATTTTTTCTAGATGATGGCGAAGTCATATTTGGTGTTGCAGGTAGAGGAGTACCAACAAGGGGATTTTGTGGGGGATTTCTAGAGACACTAATTTGTTTTTGGAAATTCCCATGATGGTACATCATAATTTGGAAATCATTGAGTGTTCTTCCAAGTAAGGATTTTCATCCCTTTGGTGATTCATGATAGGGTTCTCCATGAGTACCATAGATCACATTTTGGAGTTACACCCTAATGTGAGAAAGTTTTACCAATATTTCATAGGTCAATTTTGGTGGCATAGATTGAAGCATGTATTTCCAGTATTTGTTTCTTGATGTTTGGTCATTGGGAAGATGAAGGTCAGGAAACATGCCCCTGATGGTTTTCTCCAACAATTAGATGTTCCCCAATGGATGTGGGTTGATATATTTATAGAATTTTTTACTATTCTACCTCAATCTTAGGGAGGGTATGGTTTTATATGGGTGATAGTGGATCGTTTTGACCAAATCATCCCACTTTATAGAGATCAAGGAGTTGAGACTAGTGGAGGATTTTTTGAGGTATTTTCTAGAGCAGGTGGTGTGAATCCACAGAGTCTTGAGTATGATCATATTTGATATTGATCCTTATTTCACCTCAAGGGCATGAAGAGGTCTCCAACATGGTTTTGGTATTCAATTATTCTTTAGAAATAACTTTCATATGCACATGGATGATCAAACAGAGCTAACCATCCAGACTCTTGAAGACCCGTTACACTCTTATGTCTGAGATTTTAGAGGTTCATGGATGAGGCACCTACCCTTAGTCTTGTTTGGTTTAAATAATATTTTCCACTCCACCAGTGTTATGGTTTCATCTGAATTTGTATGACCAACCATTGTATTATCCATTACACTAGGCTACGGTAAGAGAGGTAGCAATTCTTAGGCCATAAATAGTACATAATATGACTGAGATGGTTCATGTATTTTGTGAAAAGATTAAGGAATTGTAGGATCATCATAAATCATTTGATGATCATGGGAGGATACATCTGGAGTTCAAAATTATAGGTCATTTTTTCTTAAAGGTGAATCCTCATTGTATCTAGTGAAGGTTTGTTTGTAGGAGTATGCTCTGTCCTAGGTTTTTTTGGGAATTTTTGAGGTTCTAGATCATGTTAGTTCCAGGGAATATAATATAGATCTTCCGCAATAGATGATCTAGATAAATGATTCTTTTCAGGTGTTTCATATGATTTTTTATTATATTGATGACTCTAATATCATCTATTGGGGTGAGATTAATGGTGAAAATGATGCAACCTTCTAGGAGTAACCTATGGGGTTTTAGGACTCCTAGGAGAAGGTATTGTGTGGAAATAATATTCCCTTGGTTTGTGTCTTGTGGTAGAAAATTGGAATGTAGAAGAGTACCTCGAAACATGAGTTTCAGATATGAACTTACTACATAGATTTGTTTTTTAGCTCTTCTCTTGTAACATTGTTTTGTTGTGAATGTTGACTTTTCGAGTTTACAAGGTGGTTTACACTTGTTTATTATTGTGGTTTTAATCTCATTTGAGTGGTTTTTCCCCTGGTAGAGTTTTTAGGATTTGGTTGATGTTATTGTGTGGGTTTAATCTTGTTTCTTATGGGTTAGGTGGTTGAGTTCCTTTGATAGAGATATCCTTGAGAGGTATCTCATGGGGTGGCTTTTCAAACAATCCCTTTCATTTTATGTTTTAGTTGGGTTTTGGATTCATGATGGAATTATTTTGAGACATATAAATAATATGAGCCCAAACCCAGATATTTCATATCTTTTTGTGTGTTTCCAAAGCTCTATATACTTGGGGGAGGCCTATATTTTTCCAAGAGGTGTTCGACTACCAAAATCTAGAATAAGGGAGAATAAACAACATGTAAGTGTTTCATGTCATGTATTTAATGTTCATAGATTTTGTGGGATCCAGTTCACAACCTGAAATATGTTCCCATATTTTTTTGGGATAGTTCACAGGTTGTTACATGATGTGTAATAATTTTGGATTAATTTATTAAATGTGACATGTATTTTCCACAACCCAGGTACTTATAAAATTATTTGTTTTCATTCTAAAATAAAATAGTAAAATTCATTATAAACATATAATAAAATAAGTGGTATTTATAGAAATTATGGAATCTATACTAATATAACATTATCCACACCAATGAATTTATAAAAAAATTCAAGTATCTTAAAAGGGAAAAAATGATATATTTATATAATGGAATAAGTAAATAAATGTATTGTAATGGATAAATTAATCATTGGTATTTTTTGTGAAATGTAAATGTTTATTTATAATTATGTAATTAATTTAAGGTCTTAAAAGAAAATATATATTCATAAAATAGATTAATAAACTAATATTTTATTATCATATTAATATAATATAATTTGAAGATACCTTAATTAATTTTTCAAATTGTTATGAAATCACTTATAGTTTTCAAATTAGTATTTTAAAATAAATGATAATTTTAATCAAAAGTTAAATTTATCATACGTAGAAAAATATTTTCCTAAATTGGAGTTTATTTTTGAATTCTGTAGGTCAAAAATAGGTTAGGGTTATTTTTTGTTATTTTTCTAAAATAATATATTTTTTCAGTGAATAATGAAATATGATAATTTATGGTATAAGAAAAATACATGATTTATTCAATAACAGATTATGCATGATTGATGAAATCCATAATCTATAACTACCATTAATTATTTTAATATTTGTTTTTATAATTCTGAGGTGTTGATTTACAGCTATCATGGATGATACAGTTTCATTTTACATTACCACCTTTAATGATGACCATAAAAACATTATTATGGTTAAATAAGATTTAATTATTTATATTATAACTTATATAATGTTCTAGAAAAAATATATAAATATAATATTATATAAAATGATACAAGTTCTTGATAGTCATAAAAAATGCAAAAGTAAATTAAATCATTTTCATTAATGTTTTATCTACAAAATCATCCTCATACCCAGAAATACAATAATATATGGTATAATTAAATATTTTTAGAACATATTAATACTGTTTATTTCTACTTCTTGATATTTTCATCCATTCTACAAGAAAATTTATTACGAACTGATAATGGAAACCATAAAGGGAACACAGTCGAAAGATGGAAATAACAAAATATTATCAATAAATGGGTAGAAAAATGTTATAAGAAGATAAAATGAGGAGTTATAAATATTAATATGATTCTATAATCTATTAATAACACTATTTAAACCATTACAAAGGAGGTTCAAATAGTTTTGAAGTAGGATAAACCTGAGGTAAGGGTTTTTCATTAGAAATACTCTTTAAAATTTGTATTCTTACAAAATTCAAAGGGAATGTTTTTATAATGAAATTATTATTGTTTTAGGATTATTTTATGGTTCTTAGTAATTTTTTATTATGAAGTGTTGGACCTATGTCTCTTTCTAATGCATTGGGTATGTTTATTTTAAAAGTTTACTGTAATGGTTATTTTAAGTGTAACTGCGATGGTTATACTATGCGGTATTCGTGAGGGTTAGATATTAAGGTAGCCATGAGGGTTACATTACAAGATAGCCATATGGGTTACAAATCATATGGTTGTCATGGGGGTTAAAATATCAACTAATTCCCCATGTTACCTATATGTTTTTATTTATGTTTTCTATGTTTCAGGTAAAGATCATGTTTTCACAATGTAAGTATATTATACTTTAAGGGTGAGAAGTATATCTTGTGAAAATGATTTCATATGTTTATATGTATTCATGAAATAACTATTCCTTTATATTTTTTATCCATTATTGAAATTTTTATGCTCATACTAGGTTTTAAAATGTTTTTCATGGGTCTAAGGATGGGTAATAGAAAAGAAGAAGCCAAGATGAATATTTTGAATATTTTTGAAGTGAATTCATGTATTATTAAAAAAATTTGTATTATATAATAAATGGATACTATTTTTGCAGTGTCTAGTTTTTATAATTATTGTTTTTTATGTCCGTTTAATGAAATATTTCTCTAAAACTCTAAACTGAAAAGATCTATGGCAATGTAATAATTTTATTCAAATTAAATTAACTATACTATGTAATGTTTAAGGACAAATCCTTATAGTTGGAATCTAATCACAGTTCAGATAACTATAGGGACTAATTTGATATTAATTGTATAACATTAATTATTTTTATCTTATTTATATGTTTAAATGATTTAGAATTTAAATATTTTTATATTTCTTCATCTAAGATATGTCTTTTCAGAATGGTTTTTTCATAGAAGAAACAGGGAAGATGAAGTAGGAAGGCACCAAGAGGATAATATATTTCTGAATTTGCAACCTAGAATGGTGGTGATTGGAACCAAGCAGTTTGTGATGGTGATGGAATAGTTGACATAGGATATAAATGGAAGTGGAATCTATGCAAGAGAACAACCTGAGCTACCAAAAATGAAATAAGGATAGTGGAATATTTTATGAGGCAATACCCTCCTACTTTTAGTGGAGATTCTACCCTAGTTGTGGATGAGGGGTGGATTAATTCTCTTGAAAAGATATTGGATTTCATGAGGCGTTTAGATAATCCCAAGGTTAGTCTTTCTATTTGTCATTTTTAAAGTGAGGATGACTAGAAGTGGTCAATGGTTATGTATATTAGGGATAGTGGGGAGATAGATGCAATGGAATGAGATTAATTTAAGAATATTTTCCTTGAAAAATATTTTCCTAAGGTTGTTGGTCTTAGGATGGAAAATTAATTCCTTGAATTTAAATAAAATGGGAAATATTTAGTGGCTTTATATAAAGAAAACTTCACTAGATTGGAAAGGTATTATCTAAATCTTATTGGATATCTTGATACTAAAATAAATCAATTTTACTTAGGATTAATTCCATGATACTAAAGGTATTTGTCCTCCTGTGAATTCAAATGTTATGAAAAAATTGTTTGAGGTTTTGAGAGGGTAGAAATGAAATTTTCTAATGATCATGAGTACTTTGAAAACAATAAAATGAAATGATCTAGATGGGAGGTAAGGGATAAGAATTAATCAAATAAATCTTAAGGTAAGAAATTCTAGTTAAATAGTTTTGAAATTGTAGTAAAAGGAACCCAAGGGAATGACTTAACAAATTTGGTAGGTGTTTTTGGTGTTGTAAGTTTGGACATGTGGATCATGATTTAAATGATAAAGACCTTAGTGATGGAATGTTTAATCCTAATAAAATAATTGTAAAGTGTTTTAAATGTGGTGATATGGGCCATTATGAAAATACCTTCCCAGAGAAAGATATAAATAATGTGATGAATCTAGATTATAAGAAAAAATGTGTAGTGAAATCATTTGGAGAAACATTTCAACATGTTGGGCTATCCAATGAAGTTGTATAAAGATGTTTTTTTACTTTTATTTTTCCATTGTATTGTGTGATATGTGCTCCACACATTTCTTTATTTATGTGAATTTTCTTGGTAAATTGGAAATTTCACCTCATGAAATTAAATAAGAGATTATGTTTAAAACACCAGGGTAAATATTAATGAAAAACACCATTTTAAGAATCTCCTGGTAATTGTATATTGAAAGAATTTACCTGAAAATCATGTTGGTTTTTCCTTTATAGAGTTATATTTTCCTAGGTATTGAATGGATTTATTTTTTGTCATGATAATATTGATTATAGAGATAATATTTTTTTAAAGAGTTTCAATTTGTATAAAATAATGAACCCATACCATTGATAACATAGTAGGAAGATGAGTAACTATTAAAATATAGATATGAAAGTTATCTTTCACATATCATATAAAATAGAATAACTATTCAGATTAAGTATTTGGAATTGTTAAATGAATACTTGAATTTTTTTCCTTAATAGTTTCCTTGTTCTATACCTGATCAAGAAGTTGAATTTACTATTGAGTTAGTTCCTGATGATAAGACAATTTCAAAACCCCTTATCCAATGGATAAAGTGAAACCTCTTGAGTTGAAAAAGTAGTTGGATGATTTTATTGATAAAGGTTTCATTCATCCTAAAACTTCACTACAGGGTTCTCCAATTTTGTTTATTAAAAAGAAAGACAGTTCCAGGAGAATCTTCATTGATTATAGATATTTTAATAACATTAATATTAAGAATAAATATCCATTATCACATATCGTTGAATTCTTTGATCATCTCGAAGGATCTGATTATTTTTCAAAGATTTACAAGAGATCTAGGTACCATCAGCTAAAGGTGAATTAGGATGACATTAAAAAAACAAAATTTTGTACTAGATATGGGAATTATGAGTTTTTTGTTATGACCTTAGGTTTGAGAAATTCTTTGTTGTATTTATAGATCTTATGAATAGAATTTTACATGAATATTTGTACAAGTTTTTTGTTGTTTTTATTGATGATATTTTTATATATTCAAAAATTCATGTGAAAAAAGAAAAACAATTTATGTATTGTTCTGAAAACACTCAGAGAAAAGAAGTTATATGTGAAATTTAGAGAATGTGTCTTTGGTCGAAACAGATTTATTTTCATGGAAATTGTAAATAAGGAGGGTATAACTATTAATCCTGCTTAAAAAGTTTTTGATAAATGGAAAAGATCTATAAATGATATCAAAATTTGTAGTTTTCTTATATTATTACTCTATTAATGAGGATATGTTAAAAACTTTTCACGATTACCTATTCAAATAACTAAGTTAACACAAAAGGGGTTAAATTTATTTCGATAGAAGACTGTGATGTTTGTTTGAATGTACTGAAAAGTAGATTAGATAATTCTCCAGTTTTGGCCCTACCTTCCCGAGATGGTGATTTTTTCATATATAGTGGCTATTCATTAAATAATTTTTTTTTCTGTTTTGATGTAGAATGATCATGTAATTGATTATACTTCAAGATAACTGAAACCTCATGAATTAGATTATCCTACACATTATTGGGAATTTTCAGTTATGGATTTCACATTAGAATTTGGATGGATTATTTATATGAAGCTAAATGTGAAATTTATACTGACCATAAAATTTAAGTATATATTTAGTCATAAAGAATTGAATATAATGAAAAGAAGACAGATGGAACTGATAATGTATTATGATTGAATGATGAATTAACATCTTGGAAATGAAAAAAGTGGAAGAATCCTTGACTAGAAAATATCATGATATATTAACCATGTTATGTTTGGTATTTAACCCATTAGTTAAGGATTTGATGAATTTTTTCTTTGACGTTGTTGTAGTAGTAAAATACTATATTTTTCTTCAGGTGTTAGTGTTGTCATCTCTCACAGTCTGAATTAAGCAAGCATAGAAGAAAGAGTGTGAGTTACAAATAAAGGTAGGTTTGGTTAAGAATGGTAAATTTCCTAAATTTAATATTGACTATGGTCGTGTTTTGATATTGGGAATGATATTATGCATTACTTATGATTCCTAGCTAAATAATGAATTATAAAGTGAATGTCATAGTTCCCCATTTTTAGTTCATCCTAGTGACACTAATATGTAAACAAACCTTTGTGTGTATTATTAGTGGGATGGAATAAAAAGAGATATTACTAATTTTACCCTAAAATGTTTAACATGTCAATAGGTTAAGGATGAGTGAAAAATACCAAAGGGGGTGCTTCATTATTTTCTTATACCAAAGAAGAAATGGGAAAATATATCCACAGACCTTAAGGTGGAAATTATAAAGACTTATCAAGAAAATAATATGATTTGGGTCATTGTTGAACGACTGACTAAATATACTCCTTTTCTTCCTATTTGAGAGACTCTTTCACTAGATCATCTTTCTCGACTGTACCTCAAAGATATTTTTAGGTTATATGAATTCTCACTCTCTTTTGTATCTAAACGTGATCCCAAGTTCACTTATAACTTTTGTAAATACATTCAGAAGTCATTGGGAACTGAATTAAATTTTATAACAACTTTTAATCCTTAATAATATGGGAAATCCAAATGAATAATCTAGATATTGGAAGACATGTTACGTTCTTTTTCAATGGATTACTAGGGAAGTTAGGATCAAGATATTTATTTAGTTGTGTTTTATTATAATAATAGTTTTCCTTCCATCATTTAGATGGATCCTTTTAAGGAATTATATTGAAAACGATATCAAAATCTATCATTTTGAGACCAATTATGGGAAAGGAAGATGATGGGACAAGAATTAGTAGAGGATGTGGTTGAGAAAGTGAAGATGATCCAACAACACATGAGTAAAGCTCATATTAGGCAGAAATGTTATATAAATAATAGAAGGAAATACTTTTCTTTTGAGGTAGGTGATTATGTTTTACTTAAAATCCATCGTTGTAAAAGTGTTATTCGTTTTGGTAATAAAGGAAAGATAAGTCCATAGTTTATTGGACCTTATGAAATCCTGTAGAAAGTTAGAGAAATTACCTATCAGGTATCTTTTCCTCATAGTTTATCATAGGTACAAAATGTTTTTTATGTTTCGATGCTGAGAATGTATGTTCCTGATTCATCTCACATTTAGAACCCAAAATTAGTTAATCTTGAAAATAAACACTAGTATGAAGATAAACCTATTTAAATTCTTGACCATAGAGAGAAATTATCATTGAATAAGGTAATTCACCAGGTTAATGTTTTATGGGGAACCACATAGTTGAAGAAGTAACATGGGAAAATGAAAATGATTTGGGGGAAAGGTATCCTCAGTTGTTTAATAAATGAATAAAAATTTCTTGGATTCATTTTTTCGAAGGTGGGGAGAATGTAACTACCCAAGTACATATAAAATAATTTTATTTCACAATAAAATTAAATAGTAAAATTCATTATAGATGTATAATGAAATAAATGGTATTTATAAAAATTAATTAACATATACTAATATAATAGTAACCTCCCCTATTAAATTATAAATTAAATTAATGTATCGTAAAAGTGAAAATATGATATATTTATATCATGGAATAGGTAAATAAATGTTTTAAAAGTGATAAATTAAGTGTTGGAATTTTTTGTGAAATACAAATATTTATTTACAATTTTATAATTAATTTAATGATTTAAATGAAAAATATGTCATATAATAGATTAGTAAATTAATATTTTATCTTATTATGAATATAGGATAATTTTCTGAGACCTTAATTAATTTTCCAAAGTGTTATAAAATCAGTTACAATTTTAAAATTGGTATCTTTGGAATAAATGATGTTTTTAATTGAAAATTCAATTTCATGTATTAATAAATTATTTTCATAAAATTGAGTTCATTTTTGAGTTCTATAAATCAAAAAATGGTTTGGGTGAATTTCTAGGATTTTTTTAAACTATTTTAATTTTGGTGAATAGTGAAATACAAAAATTTAAGGTAAAAGCTAAATATAAGAATTATTGAGTCATAAATGATATATATCTTATTTAAGCACATAATACTGAATTATCCTTCATTATTATAATATATTTAGTCATAATTTTGAAACTATTCATGTTATTGAGCCATAATAATAAACCAATGAATAAAATAATAATAAAAAAACTCATCTACCCAACTATAATTACCACCTATTCTCCTCAGAGCTCAAAGCCATATATCTAGTTTAATTTCTACCAAATTAATTTCCCAAGCCACTCACCCATGTCTAAGACCTGTTAGCATCACCAAAAGTCCAAAAAACAAGGGCCTTAAGGAGGTTCTCAGGAATAATAATTCACGAGGTACACTACAACCTTATTTGGCTTTAACAACAGTTTTTAGCGGCGTTTTAAGAAACCGACCCTAATATTTTTAAAGAATTTAGTGGTGGTTTATTAAAAATAGCCGCTAAATATATTTTTTACATATCCCCGACACTTCTCCCCCGAACCTCCCCACCCTGACCTCCATGACCCCCCAACCCCCACCCCCCAAAGACCTACCTTTCTATGTGCTCTCCACCACCGGTCCTGACGCTTGCCACCCGTCACCGCGCCTCACCACCAGTCACTACCCCCAACCCCCACACCTCAACTCCCATGACCACCTAAGCCCCTAAAACCTATCATTCCTAGTTTTCACCACCCTTTCCTCCAGTGAAAAACCTATCCACCCTCACTACACATCGCCACCCCTCACCACTGTTCACTACCCTTGACTCCCCTCAAAACTGGTCCTGAACCAAACCAACCACCCCTATATTTTTTTTGAAGATTTCTTCAATTTTTTTATGCTCAGTTACGTTTGGATTTTTTTGATTTAGTTCAATTTATTTCATGTTAATTTGTTTTAAATTAGTTTTGGTTAATTTTGGTCAGTTCGATTGAGAAAGTTTCAATTTACTTTAATTGGGTTTGGTACAGTTAATTCAACTCAATTTTGATAAGTGAAATTTGGGTTATTTCTATTTGGTTTTATTCAATTCATTTTGGTCTATATAAGCATGATTTAACTTGAGCCCATCAATTTGATTTGGATCTAGTTGGTTTGGAGTCATTCCATAATTTTATGATCAATTCTAGTTTTTTAGATCAGTATAAATTTGTTAAGTTTAAATAGGTTTTAATTGATTCAGTTTTTTTCATTTCATTTGGTTATATTTTTTATAATTACATTTTTTTTGTTTTTATGTTTGATATTAATTTGTTTAATTCATTTTATTTTTCATATGTCAGGTTTTCTTAGGATTTAATTAGTTAGGTCCCATTCACTTCTGTATTGTTTACTTATGGTTAGTTCAGTATGGCTCTATTTTGTTTGTATAATGTGTTTTTTGATCAAGAATAATTTAGATAAGTTGGTTTAGGAAGGCTCAAATGATTCTATTCATGTTGTATTTTAATATTTGATATCAATATGATTTTCAGTTAGATATTTTCATGAGGGAAAATTTTTCTTCTGTTTTGTTTATTTCAACTCAAATATATTCATATCGGTTTTTCCTGGACTTGTTGGTTGCGTCCAAGTTAATAATGTTTTAGTTGAAAATGTCTTATTCTATTGTATTTTATTTTATTAAGGACAAATCATGTTTGGTAGATTTATAGTTATTAATGGTGCACGCCATGGTGCGCCATCACACCGTGGCGCACACCAGGAATATAATCTCCATGCAATGGGTTCGCAATGGATCATCTGAAAAGTTTCTTAGTGGAACCTGCTATTGTGAACAATGGCACACACAACTATTCCAACCTATTAGAAATTAAAAATACCTAAAAAAACCATAAACTATGACCTCCATCGCTGCACAACACTATCCTCATCCCGCGACAGTCGCAACCCAGCCCACGGTGGACCATGTCAAGCGGTGTGACCTAGTCGTCTCCCTCAATAGCTGCTTCCAGACTGAACAATGAAAACCCAACCCTCCTCGTCTAGGGCAAACATACACACACACAACATTTGTGTGAACTAAAACTCACATATTAATTTTTTATTCAATTTTTTTAGGTTTTTAGTTTTTTCCATTTACTTTTGTCTACCTCTTTTTCTGTCGAGAGGAACAACACTTCACTATTTTTCTACACTTTTTTTATTGTTTTTTCAGATATATGGTTTAAAATATTTAATTTTTTATTTTAAATATTTTAAGGAATTTGTTTTTTTGTATCAGTGTTTTTTTCTTGCTATACACCGCAAATTAATATTGCCACACACCTTGCACCATGCCATGTGCTTTTGCATTGGGGGCCCCTATCATCGTTGTGAACCATACAGCATAAATAACATTGTGTAGATTCATATTGGTTATTTTATATTTAGTTCATATTGGTGTGATTTGGTTTAATTCATGTTATTTTTCAATTTTTTTTACTTTAGTTTAGTTTAGTTTGTTTTTCTTTTGGTTCAGTTATATTTGAGTTAGGTTGAATTAGTAATGATATATTCTCATTGTTTTGTTATAGTTATATTTTATCTATTATTGACTAGATCATGAAGTTCCTCGATTAGTGTGAATCACTAAGAGGGGGAGTGGGTGAATCAGTGATACCTTTCTATATTTTTAATAATTTATTCATTTCAATTAAACCTATATTCCTAGTTAAAGCCTCGATCCACTCTTCTTGTGTATGTTAACCATACTTCAAATGATTTTGTAAATGTAAATCCACTAAACACAAGGACTTACATGGTTCAGTTCAAAGAACTACTTATTACTGTGTTGGGTTTTCTCCCCAACATAGATTCTCCACTATAATATTGTTATCAATTATAATGGTCGATACAGAGTCCCATTGTATATCTCTTGATCCCCACAATAGGTTCTTTATAATACTTCCCACAGTGTTACCAGAGTCCCACTATCCCTCTCCAAAGTATCACTGAAGTATTCTTTCTCATCCCAGAATCACACATGGTTTTCTTAGATGTCGAGTCACATGAGAAACTTCCTTCTTTGTTATCCCTTGATTCACTATAGATGATCTTCTGATCTTCCCACACAAGCTTACTGAATCACACTTGCCTATGTATTTCTTCAAGAATCTTCAATAGCCTTTGATAAGGTCTGTTGTCATTGTTCAATAAATCTGATCACTTTTATAATCTATCCTCATTGTCACAATGATTAGGAAATTATTTCTTCTTCTGATGAAGACCTGGCCTCACTAAGTTATGTGCCAATTTTTCTCACAAATTCTTCAAGAATATAATATATAAGAATGATCTTTCAAAATATTAGTACTGTCTCTCTTCTTGTATAATTATACACTATCAACTCGGATAAAATATCTTCTTTAACTCTTTTTGGATTCAGTCTCAATACTCATTCAATTCATGCGTGAATTTCATGGGGTCCAAAATTCTTATTTTTGGATATATCAATTTATTATGCTTCATGTATGAGTTTCATGGCATTGATTCTTCTTGTTTACACACATGTGCTCTCAATCATGATTCTAGTTTTTAATTATCTTCACGGGTGAATGTTCTTTCATGGATGCATGCACAATCTCCTTCTTCTCTCTTACTTCTGTGAAAAACCCAATGGGTATAAGATTTTGATCACACACAATTTCTATTTTTTTATCACATAATATTACACACACTTTCTTGTCTTTGGTTCTTTGCACACACACACTTATTATTTAGTTTAGGTTAAATACAAGTGTGTGTTTCTTCACAACCAAGTGAGTAAGTTATTATTGTGTGATATTATTCCTTCTTCTTCATTCTTCACATGCGCACACATACATTGTTCTTATGTTTTCTTTGCAATAACATGAACTCCACCATGCATACACCCTCCTTCTTCTCCCTTCTTTCACACACAACCCTATTGGGTATATGGATGGTGTGTGTGTTTTTTACTTCTTATTAAAGAAAAAAACACAAACTGAAAGGGTATGTGGGTGGTTTATTTGTGGGGATTTCTTCTCAGGAGGGTTCCTCTTCATATCTAAGGGTAGTGTATGTGTACACTATCCCTTTATGAACTCTCATTATCTTCATGAAACCAAAGAGGTTCACAGATTGAGTACCTTCCCAGGGAATCAAAAGGGTGCATTCATTGGTTTTGTACACATGGGATTGCCTCCAAAAGGACAAATAGGGTTTATTAAAACCAGTTTTGTGTTCATGGTGTTCCTTCACACATAGGGTGTCACTTCTCTCACGAACCAAGGGGTTCATGGTTCTTCTCTTCATGAACCATAAGTGGTGAGAAGCTCTCCTTCGTCTAAGGGGTGCATGAGACTTCTTCTTCACAAGACCCTTCGTGATTGTGTAGCCAATGTAAAAGGGTAGTGGGATCCTCTTCTCCTTTGTGTAGTAAAGCTACGTGGTACCTCTTCCTTTCGTGAACCAGAGAGGTTCACTTTAGCTCTCTTTCTTTGGAGAAATAGGAGCTCCTTCTTATGATATGGAATCAACATGTTTCAAATCATTGCCTCTAATTTTATAGGTGAGGATTCATGTTCATATCCAAGGGGTTCAAGGATTTGAAATCCTAAGATATTCACCTTTGAAAATTTCAAACACGGATGAGAGATCCCACTTTTATCGGTTTGTTTCTGTTCAACATAGGTTCCCAATTTCATAGAGGAAACATCAAGTGCATGTGTTTAAGAACATATGCATATCCTCTTATCCAAGAGAGCTCAATCGTGGAGATTTCTTCAAAGCCTGAGTAGATTCATGTTTCCTTGATCTCCTTGAAATCTTCTTTTCGTCACATGCATTAAAGCATAATGCATGACCTTCTTGTTACTAGGGATGTGTTCTCTATTAACACATATCTTAGACTTTGAGGATCATCTCAAACAATCATTTGATTTGATTCACAACCTTCATCCAATTAGATTCCATTGGATGGATCTTTCACTTTCATCATACAATAGAGTATTTCATGGGGTTATTCAAATGTTGTAACAATGTGTCATTTTTTGATACATGATTTGGAACATATGATCAGTTCTACAATTGTCTGAATTGTGTGGATAATGATCCAACATTACATCCAATGTCAAATAGTGAAAATATTTGGGGAAATTTCTTTGGAATAACTTCCCCTCTTCAATCGTCATCATCATCGCTTTTCAATACACATATTAACAATTAACACCTTATTGACATCTTATTGAAAGAAATAAAACACCATTCTCAACAACCCACCCATTTTATTTTGTTGTCAATAAGACTTAAGAAGACATTGAATGGGTTAATATGTGTGTCAATCTTATCTCCCCATTATTGGAAACCAAATGCAAAGGTGTAGTGGGGTCTATTAGAAAACATGCCATCCTCCATTTATAGAAGATCTTCTTGAATATTTCTGAGAGGGGGATGATGTAACAAGGTTCATTAGTATATATCCTTTTGTAAATCAACTCTAAGTCTACTTGGGATTAATTGGTGTGTAAAAAAAGGGTGATATGAACAAGGTATTCAATACTATCCATAAAAAACTATACAAGTTAAATCATGCTCAAAATGGTTCAATTCTTGACAAAGGGGATGGAGATCGTCATATTTTTTTAATGAAATGCTAAATCCTGCAAATACTTCAACAAAAATAATATAAAGTTCAAGTGGAAAGATACATCTCCCCCTTTCATCCCTTCTTGTCATCAATCATGAAATCCCCCTTAATTTACATGATAAATACACTTAAGAACAAGGGATGGATGTGTGATTGGAATACCTACACTTCAACTTCATGAGATGATATGAATCTCAAGGTTTTTTTGACATAATACTTGATATCATCTCCTTAATTTTTCTCCCCATCAAGTGTTTTATTCCATTTGATTTTCCTTGGTGGAAAATAATCATCATATGATTATAAAGAAATTCATGTTGATAATCTTCCACTGTGGAAGACTTCTAGTAATTATAAAATTTTGAATAATGAGTCCAATTTTTAGTTCTCCAATTTGTTCATTCAATTCTCATTTTTTGAATGAACTTCATCTTCAATTACCTACAATGTAAGCACAAATTTATAACCAAATTATAAGGGAATAAGATAGAATCTCCTTGCTTCATCAACATGAAAAATAAAGTTGGTATGGTTTTCCAAATTAAGATGCTCTATTTTCTCTACTATTCACACTTGCACATGTGATCTTCAATTTTGGTTGTTCTTGTGTGGATCTCAATACTTCTCCTACCTATTTGTGTGTGAAACCACTTTCTTCAAGTGCTTTTTGAGCACTAGAATCTCCTGGTTCAATTTTCATTCTTTTGGGAAATTCTTCTTGAGATGGAATAAGTGCAACACACTTTTTAATAATGTGACCAGCTCTCTTACTCCCCACACATAGGACTTATGAGACACTTGGGTTGTCATGTATTGAAAAATTATCATGAAATTGTAATTTTCATTAATGTGGAATGACCCATTTCCCCTATTCCTTATCTTTATCTAGTACTTCATTATCATATCTTGTTATTTCTCTATCAATTTTTAGTTGATTAGGCCAGATTACTAAGCACTACTTGGAATTATCTATATTGGAGCTTCCACATGACTCCTTCAATAATTTCATGCTACCTTTATTAGGAAACTTATCATCAATAAATCTTGTCTTCTATTGGATTGATTTTCTTTTTAATTTTAGCTTACTTAAATTGATTTCCATGGAATGTTTTTAGTGATCCATGTTATGAATTATATTTCCACAGTAGAAGAAATTTTTATTAGTGGTGATTTTGGATCCAGCACACTTCAACTTCTTGGATTTAGAATCTAAGGACTTCTCACTCTTACTTCTTGAAATCTTCTTGTGAGCAGTTTCTTTTTAACTATTCTTCTACTTACTTCCCAAGGATACTTCTTCTTTCTTAGCCAGCTTCTGTGATCTTATTTTTTTTATCATCTTTGGATACATGTTGATATGGATATGTCCCAACCTTTTGACCAATTCCATTACATACATCACATATATTATCAATCATTCTAAATATTTCTATAGTGTACATATGCTTTTGGATCAGTGGATGTTGCTTCCTTTTCTCTAGCTTTCCCCCCTTGAGTTGAGATTCATTTGTGCTTTTTCATTTAGAGGATTGTACCATCATTCTAGTTCATAATGAACATTCTTGTTGTAACTCCAAAATTGACCCACAAATATTGACTTCTTGATATATTAAGCATGAGATTGTTGGGTCTCCTTTTTAATGTGTTGTGCACTCTGTGGGGATCCATCTTCCAACTTACTCGTCCTATCCACCATTGTCATGGTGTTAGGTTTCTTATCACATTTCCTCATCCATACTTGTTTATAATTCTTATTAAACCCTACAATTTTTGTAGAAACACATTTAAACATATTTGTAAAATATTTAATGGATGGTACCTTTTCTTTAGAGGATGATTCCATTGGATTAAAGGATGATTTAGTACACCTTTTGGAATCATTCTCCTCAATGAAAACTTGATTGGAAACATCTTTTCTTCCAGTTGGTTGGGAAGTTTCATCTTGGGGTGGTTGCTGATTTGTCAATATCACCTCCAATTCAAAACATTTCACGTTGAGAGAGTTCTTCTCATCCCCAATTGATCTTAGTTTTATTTCCCAAACCTCCTTCATATTTATCATTTAATCTTCATGTATTATTTCTAATTCTTGTAATGAAATTTTAAGCTCCTTTTCTCTATTACCTTTGTGTTCCAGTTGAGTTGATTTGATAACCATAGAATCTTTGTGAAACTTTTCTAATGCAGAGAAAACATATAAAAACACAATCTCAAAGAATTACTTCTAACAAATACATCCTTGAAATTATTTTGTAACTTAAAAAATTATTGCATTGCAAAGAGAAATTGTTTATTCCTTTACTTTCACTAGTTTTGTGAGAGTGTTGTATTTGAAATCCCTTTTAGTAAATCCATCTTCCATGGCATCTGCTTCTTCCTTCTACTGTAAATTTTTATCTTGAAGAGTAATAATGCTGGCAATAATAAGTCTTTCCACTTATCTATAGACTTTCTTTAGATGATATTTGAATTTAGTCTAAAGATCACTGATTGATCTATCATCATCATAGCTTGAACATGCTTCATCAGAAGAATATTAAGTATTATCACATGTTTTAACTTTCAGATTACCTCTAGTAGATGGTTTCTTCCCATTAATAGTAATATTATTCTTCATCATCATTTCCTATTTCTTCTTTTTGTTCTTTTATGTCATGGAAGATATATCCATTTTAGGTTTCTCACCCATCTCATCAAATATGAACTTCATAAAGAATCCCTTGTATATTTTAGAGGGATCCTCCCTCTGATACCAGTTGAAGTGCCCATATCAGTGTGAATCACTGAGAGGGGGAGGGGGTGTATTAGTGATCCCATTCAACCTTTTTACTAATTGATTATTTTAAATTAAAATCCTATGTATGGTTAAAGCCTCAATCCAATATTCTTGTGTCTCTTATCCTTACCTCAAATGATGTTGTAAATGTAAATCCACTAAACACAAGTATTTACAATGTTCGGTTCAAAGACCCACTCCGTGATGTGTTGGTTATTCCCGCCAACAAAGATTCTACACTATAATATTATTATCAATTAAAATGGTCAATAAATAGTCCCAATATAACTCCCCTAGGTCCCACATGAGGTTCATTATACTACTTCCCATAGTGTTACCAGAGTCTCACTGGACTCCTCCAGAGTCTCCCTGAAGTCTTCTTTCTCTTCCATGAATCACATAGGGTTCTTCTATCTCTCGAGTCACATGAGAATATTTCTTCCTTTTATTTATTAATTCACTATAGATGATATTATTCTCTTCCCACACAGGCTTTATAAATCATACTTTCCTTTGTATCTCTTCAAGAATCTTCAACAGCCATTGGTATGGTCTGTTGGCCTTGCTCATTAAATCTGATCGCTTTTCTGATTAGTCCTCAATGTCACAATCCTCAGGAAATTTGTTCTTATTATGATTAAGACCTGGGATCACTAAGATGTGTTCCAATGGTGAAAAAAACTTCTTCAGGAAAATAATATACAATAATGAGCTTCACATAATCATAATTTTCTCTCTTCTTGTATTCTCAAACATAGTCAACTCAGATAAAAGATCTTCTTTAACTCTGTCTAGCTTTAGTCTCAAAACTCATTCACATCATGCATGGATTTCATTAAATACAAACTTATTGTTTTTGGATATCTTAATTAATTATGATTCATGAATGGGATTATTGGCATTTTTTATTTTTGTTTACACACATCCACTCTCAATCTTGATTCTCCCTTTTAAGTGTTTTCACATGTGCATGTGCATGCATGCACAATATCCTTATTCCCTCTTTATTATGTGAAAAACCCACTGGGTATAACCTTTTTATCACACATAAATTCTTTTTTTCCTCACTTAATATCACCCACACATTCTTGTATTTGGTTATTTTAACAAAAAAACACTTATTATTTAGTTTAGGTTAAATATAAGTGTGTGTTTCCTCACACCCAAGTGGGTAAGTTCTTACTGTGTGATATTCTTATTTCTTCTTCCTTATATATTTGTGCACACATACATTGTTATTATGTTTTCATTGCATGCACATGAAATGCACCATGCATGAACCCTCCTTCTTCTATCTTCTTTGACACACAACCCAAATGGGTATATTGATGGTGTGTGTGTGAGTTTTCCTTTTTCTTCACGTATAGTACACTCAACCCGAATGGGTATGTGGGTAGTGTATGTGTGGGTTTTTCTTCTTTGAATGGTTCCTCTTTTTCTCCAAGGGTAGTGTATGTTTATGCTGTCCCTTTATGAACTCAACTTCTATTTTGAAACTAAGGAGGTTCACGGATCAGGTAACTTCACAGGGTATCACAAGGGTGCATTCACTTGTTGTGTACCAAATAGAATGCCCCCACAAAGCAAGAAAAAGGTTTATTAAAACCAGTCATGTGTTCATGGGGTTCTTTCACTCATAGGGTGCATGTTATTTTATAAACCAAGGGGTTCATGGTTCTTCTCTTTGTGAACCATGAGTGGTGAATGACTCTCCATCATGCAAGGGGAGTTCAATACTTTTTCTTTATGAGAGCCTTTGAGAGTGTGTTGAACTTGTTTAATGGTAGTGGGATCCTCTTCTCCTTTTCATAGTAAAGATGCGTGACACCTATACCTTTTGCAAACAAGAGACGATCTTTTTAGCTCCATTTCTTCAGAGAAACAAGATATCCTTCTTACGAGATGTCTGCACCATGTTTCGACTTAGTGCCTCTCCTTTTATATGTGAGGATGCATGTTCATGTCCGCTAGGTTCAAGGATTTGAAAGCCTGAGATATTCATTTTGAAAATTTCAAACGTGAATGAGATATCTCACTTCTGTCGGTTCATTTCTATTCAACATGTGTTTCCTATTTCATGGAGGAAACATCATGTTCATGCATTTAAGAATTCATGAATATCCACTTCTACATGAAAGCTTGATCGTGGAGCATTCTTTATAGCATCGACAACTTCACGTTTCCCTAGACTCCTTGAAATCTTCATTTAGTAGCATGCATGAAAATGAAATTGAATGCATGTGTATCGTCATGTCATGACGATCTCCATGGGCTTGACTGAAGGTTATTTGGTGGATGAAGTGATGAGAAAGATTCTTGGTGGAGCCACTGGTTTGTAAGTGCTCTTGGGTACAACTAGAGGTTGAAGACGACACAATGAACAGATCATACAACCCTACTTCAATACCTAACTATAGATATTAGATGGATTTACCGGATGTGCGCGATATATCCAGAGATTGATCAGACAGTGGAATGCTATGCGTTTCTGTCCCACATCAAAACTGGATAGTGGGGGAGTGCATTTTTATAATGTGGATCACTCCAGGCTCAACTTAGAATTATCATACCCCTCTCCCTGTGTCTCCCCACACTGGTGTTCTATGGTCACACTTTGGATCCCTACTCTTGCATCCTCAAGAATGCTCCTTGAACCCACTATTTCATACCTAGGGGATTATACACACCCCATGCGCCTCTTGCAGGCTGACTTAGTGGACTTCCCTTTGGGCACAATAGACTCTTAGGTCTTGCATATTCCATGGGTGAGGACTTCAGTGGGCCTACATGGTTGGACTACTTTTTTTGTTTATTGTAACGCCTAATTAGTTAAAAACCAAGTGTGCAAGAGTTCATGGAAACCTTGAAATGTGTCAAGGCATCTCCCTCTTCTCTTTTTCTTCATCCACCATCATTCATTCCTTTATTTTTAGATCACGAATCCCAAATATCTACACTACATTCCTTTAATCTAATCATGGGTGATGCATGGATCATTTATTCATTAATCATGCATTAAGATATAATTCATGGACTTCTTATTGTGAGGGACATGATCTCCATTAACACATATCTTGGTCTTTGTGGATCTGCTCAAACAATTGTCTGATTTGGTTCAAAACCTTCATCCAATTAGAATCCATTGGATGCATCTTTCAGTTTCATCATGCAATAGATTATTTTATGGGGTTATTTAAATGTTTTAACAATGTTTCATTCTTTGACCCATGTTTTGGAACTTAAGATTAGTTCTACAGTCGTCATAATTGTGTGGAGAAAGATCAAGCATTACATCCAATGTCAAATAGTGAAAATATCTAGGGAAATTTCTTTGGAACAACATCAACTCTTCTATCATCATCACCACCACTTTTCCATAAACATATTTAAAATTGACACCTTATTGAAATCATGTTGACAACAAATGCAACACCATGCTCAATAGATCAGTTGGGTATATTTGGATAGGATTTGATGGGTTTTTTAGAATGTTTTATTTTATGTTTCACATTTTAGAAACAAAATCATCTTGATTAGACAATAACTATAGAGGATACATAGCCCAAAATAATGTTTGGAATAATATATAAATAGTAATGGGTAGTGGAAATTATAAGGGAATATCCCTGTTTTATGTGTCTCAAATATCTCCCATAGAACATATATTATTTTGTAATATGACTAATATCTATTAAATTAGTAGTAAATCACATGGTAATGATACATGGGAAAATTTAAATACAAACCATAATACTTGCTTATGATAAAGGGGTATATAATTAGAATGTTAATTATAAAAATGCATGGAAATAAGGGAAAATGAGAATGTATGAATAGAATGAATTATTTGAATTATAATTTAATTAAATGTGTATTGAGTGATGGATGTATTCTTGTGTTAGCATACTTTGATGATGAATTGTTTGATGTTGAAAAGAGTATTGTGTTTAAATTAAAGTGGTGATTGTATAGTAATGTGATGTGTTCATGTTGTCTTGTATTGAATATTTCTTGTCTTACTTTTGTAAGTGAAAGCCACATGTTAGGATATGATTTAACCATGAGTTTGTTTATGATGAAGGGTAGATGTTATGATATACTATATTGATATTTTTTGGGAGTTCATCGATAGGAGGAATATGCCATGGTTTGGGTTATTCTATGGGTTCGATAACTGGAGGATTTTTCCTTGATCTTGGATAAAATATTATTTTTTACCACTTAATAATAAATCTCCTCATAGTTACCCATTTCCATGAATCTATATAACACACCTTCTTATAAGAGACTTGAATATAAACAAATTAATCCAATTTCATATAGGAAATCTAAAATTGTAAAAAAAATTGTATCACTATAGACTAAATATACATGTTATAAATCCATTAATTTAGTATAAAACATAGGAATGTTCTCATAAGTCTCTTGCTAAAGGAATATCAAATAGTTGTTCTAAATCAAAATTTAGTGAAGTATATCCAAGAACACATCTACATAAATGAATTCCCTTGAAACCAAAGGCCTATTTAGCATCCTTGAATCTAAAAAAGTTCTGATCGTATTTCTTACACACAATGAAATTCCACCTATAACTTCAATATTGAACAAATGAATTGTTATACCCAAAAACTCAATAACCCATATAAATTAAATATAACATCAATTTTGATAGGATTTGTTATATATATATTTTTTCTAGTACTGTTCATATGTTATCATTTTAAATATTTTTTTCTTCATAATTTTTTTGAAATATATATTCGGAACCTAATTTTATTTGATTAAATTAGAGGAATGAAAAAGAGGAAACATTAGACTATTTCATAGACCACACTGAGAGATGAAGAACCATATATATCCCTCCCTATAATATTTGAGATACCATCTGTTTGTCCCCCCCGCACCATCTCTCCCTTCACTATCTCTCACACCCTCTGTGAACGTCCCTTCAACAACCCAATTGTCGCCTTCCCCTTTATGAGCCTCAATAGTGGGGGAGCGGGGAACCACTTTTAGTTCTTTGGAGAGATACTGGAGGTTAATGGTTATAGGTTCAAATTTTAATATGATTAATTTTTTTTTACCTTTTTATACTAACTATTTTTCCATAAAATATGGAAATCATGCAAGTATGGAGAAAAATTTGAAAAGTTTATATGTATGGAATCTGATGTGCTATAATGAAAGTGGACATTGAAAAATCTGGGCAAGAAATGGAAATAATTTAAATGGAGATTGTGGAGTGATTCCAATGATACTTTGTTTACCGCCCAACAGAAGTATGACAAGCAACCTGATGGGGTACCCAAAGAGAAATGGAATGCTTTTGTTGATAGTCATCATGACGAGAAGCAGATGGTATTGAAATTTATGTTAGTATTTGAATCTAATTTTACAATTATACAAGTATATGAAAAGTATAGGACATTTAATAAATTAATATTAAATTAAATTTTATTTATTTAAGATATTTCAAGGAATAATGCATCAAGTCGGGCTATGAAATTCATCCTTGACACTATGGGGTCAAAGAGTTTCTCTAGAAACAGATCGACTTTGGTAAACATTTCATTACTTTATATATTTATAAGACAATATTATCTATTTAATAAATTAAATTATTGATTTATCTTTGTTATATGTAGTCACAGAGATTAGGGAACCAAGCATCCTGAACATAAGTTTGGTAGGATGTTCACAAAAAATTTGACGGAAGTTATATTAATGATCCTTCTAATGGAGTTGGGGTATGAATAAATGTTCTGTTATAATAACTTATTATTAGTTTTCACTATGTTAATATATATTATTTCTAATATGAATGATTTTTGATTTGTAGGTAAAAATTAAAGAACTATGGGATTCCAATCCTACACATTCCTACTCAGTCCCCCTAGATAACCCAGTTGATAAAGTCCTGTGGAAGGAGCATCCTGGTTGAGTGTGCAAGATGTTTTGGGACCTGTACCATATGAGGTCTTTGGTAGACCACTAGGGATTGCAACTGAATCTACTCTTATTTTTAGTCATTCCATACCCCGAGATGCTCGTAGAGAGATTATTTCTCTTCAAAACATAGTTCATGAACAAGGGACAAAGATATATTATTTGTAGAAAGTATAGAAAGATTTATATTAGAAGATGAACAAATTTTCCCTAGTGGTATTTCATCGACTGGTGGTGAGTAGGTAAGTTACAAAATTTCCAAATAATTTAGTTTTCAAAATTTATTGGTTTTAAGTTTAAATATAAATATAAATAGTATTTAATTTTAAATATAATTTACTTATAGATGCTATTAGAAGGAAGTAGAGATAAAGGTAGAGTGGGAGACATGTTTTTTTAATCATCAGACAATTATTAGTGGTATTGTTGATCTGTTGCACAAATATGGTAACATTCAGTTTGAATATGTTTCATATGTGGCATAGATTTGTCACCAAACATTTCTATGTCCTAAAAATTTCTTGATTTCTCATGTTTCCTTTTATATACTAGGAACCCAGTCTTCCAAAGAAACTATGAATTTATAATAATTATGTTTTATTTATAGATATTTATATATATGAATCATAAAATAATGTATAAAAATATATAGGTTGTAATATCTATGGAGTAGAGGATCAGGAGGAATTTTTTTGTGCTATTCCTATAATCCTTATAGGTTTATCATAGAGTAATGTCTCCAGTATAGTGGCTAATGGTGATGTTTTTAGTGGTTATTCCTTTTTAGGAATATTTGCACTATGGAGCAGGAATGTGGCCAAGCCTCTTCTTGGTGAATGGTTTCTGAAGTGTGGACCTTACCACTGCATTGTAGTCCCATGGCCTATTTTATCAGATCTGAGATATCAATATAAATTTCTTTCTCAGATAGAACTTTGACCATCCTGGTTGTAGCATGTCCCCTCCCCTTTACATCATAGTCAGGGATTTTTGAGTACTTCTACAACATTGTGAAGGGGGATGCGTTGTGGTCTTATGTTTTACAGACTACCAATAAATCCCAAACACCCCCTCAAACCCCCTCATTATCTAGAATTTCTTATAAGTTCTTGGGAAACAAAATTGAATCTTAGGAATGTATTTCATGCACCTTTTAGTGGATTTTAACCCCATCCCTAGGAGACCGATCTTTAGTTGTTTTAGGTGAGCCCCCACTTTTGTTCTCCATTTTCTCCCTATTATTTCTCCATAAGAGGTTACTGTTAATGGGAAACTGTTGTCTTAATGATGTTATGGGGTGTTGTGTTTAAGGTTATATAGGTGTTCTCCTTAATCGAGTTACTTTATGGTGGTCTCCCCCCATTCTGACATTGTGTAGAAGATCAAAAGATCTTATTGTGGTAGTGGATCCATCATCTCTCTTTTAGTTGTTTCACACAAAAGGGTTTATGCTATTATTATCTTTTGTATCCTCAATAATCTTTATATAAGCCTCTCTTCTTTGTATCTTTTCCTTCTTCTATAGTTATTCATTCCTCTTTTTGGTGTTCTATTTTACTGAGTAGGTTGGTTTCCCTAAAATGGGTTGAATCATGGTTCTGTGGGAATAATCTTTCTGATTATGGTCTAGTATTTTCTTTATAGGTTCCCATTATTTTGCAGTTTTGGTTTTCCAACATATTCCAAAATTTTCTAAGATTGAGGTAGGTGATTCCATGATTTATCATTATTAAATCATCTTAGTATACCTTTATTCTCCTTGAATCTATTATATATATTCTATGCAATTTTTTAGTTTTTATGTCCAAAGGGTTTGAGGTGTGTATGTGCTGAAAGATGGATATCAAAATTAAATTGGGTATGTTTCATGTGTTCTTCCATGTGCTGCTTCAAAAATGTTTTCTATAAATTGTATAAGGTATGAAAAATGTGTTTCCAAATTGAATAAGTGTGTGTGTGGATTTAAATGTTCTTTTTCATATGAAAATGTTGTTTTACTTGTATTCTTTTTGATGTAGTATGCATGTGCATGTGAAGGATGTGATCTTTGTGGCATGATAAATGAGATTGAACAAGAATGGTATAAAAACCCAGATAGTTCATTCATAGGGTCTTGTTAGAATGGGAAGTTTGGGTTGTTGTTGTTGTTGTGCGATGTGGTGTTACTTTCCTAGTAGTGGTGAGATATTTTGTTAATGATGAAATTGGAATGGTTTTTTAGGGCACTGGTACAAGGGATGCAGAAGTGGCAAAAATTTTTATTTTTAAATCTACCTTTAGTGTTGGTTTAAACCATCTCTATGTAAATGTGCGATATGTAGCAGTATTTTAAACCAAAATTATAATTTAGTATCTTACTATCGACGACAGTGAGAACCAATGCTAAATACATTACGGTATAATTTAACAATGGTTACTGTGAAAAAAATGGTTTTTTAGTTTCACTTTGACCAACCATTAAATAGTTCCCATTTTCCTTTATCATTTCTTGGCAGTTCGTGTGGTTTTCGCGACATTTTCAACTTGAAAAATGCCCCTAAAACCACAATAACCATTGCTAAAGGTGTTTACTATGATAGTTACCAAAAACCAAAACTAAATTGAATAAACCACCATGTATTGTATGTCGACACCCAATTCAGTGGTGTTTTTTTGAAACCTCTTCCACAACCAATAAAAACATCCTTTATGCGGTAATTTTCTTATAGTGGAAAAATACCCTTTCATTTTCTTTTATTTTACTTTAAATTTCATTAATTTACTTATTATATCTTCACCTCCCCTTATCCATGTTGCATGAAAACTATCGTATCTTATATATCTTATAATTTTATCCTATTTATAAAAACATTCAACATCAAAATCCTTCCCATCTGCCATTTATTCTAAAAAAGAGAACATCATCTGTGATTTGTTGATTTATTGCCATCATGGATGATACTCTTTCAGTTTACATTAGCACCTTCAAGGATGGTCATAAAACCATTATTATGGTTAAATAAGATTTTATTTTACATATTATTAGTTAAATAATGTTTTATGACCAATAAATAAACATGATATTAAATAAAATTATATAAGTTTATGATGGTCATAAAAAATAGCCAAAATAAATTAAATCAATAAAATTAATGTTTTATCTATTGAATCATCCCTATATCAGGAAACAAAATTATATATGGTATCATTTAAAATTATGATAACTTATTAATACAATTTTTTTACACATCTATAGTTTTTCTTCCATTCGACAATGAAATCTGCTACAAACTTATCATGAAAGCAGTGAAAAGAATACACCAAAAACAATCCAAATAAAAATGTATTATCAATAAATGAGTGGAATGATGTTAAAATAAGATCATATAAGTAATTTTAAACATGAATATGATTTTATAATATATTAATGACACTATTTAGTGCATTATACATGAGGTTTTAACACATTTTATGTAATTTGAACATGTGGTTAGGAACTTTTATTTTAAATCCCCTTTTAAATTTCTATTTTCAAAAAATTCAAAAGGAATGTTTTTGTGAGTCAATTATTCATATTTTATGATTATGTTCGGGTTTTTGTGAACTTTTTATGATAAAGTATGTGACTTGTATCTCACTCTAATTCCTTGGGTATGTTAACGATAAAATTTGATTGTAATAGTTATTCTATGTGTAACTGTTATCGTTACACCATAAGGTAGCCATGAAGGTTACATATAAAGGTATCCAAGAGGGTTACATTATAAGTTATCTTTGAGTATTATACATAATATGGTATCCATGGGGGCTACAATATTATGTAATTAATTCCCCATGTTACCTATATGGTTTTATTTATGTTTTATGTGATTATGGAAATCTCATGTTTTTACAAAGTTGATATTTTTTATACTTTAAGGGTGACAATTATATCTTGTGAAATTTTTAATATTATTATAATTATTCGTGGACTATTGGTTACTTTCTATTTTATGTCCCTTATTGAGTTCTTGGTGCTCATCCAAAATTTTAAAATGGGTTTCACTACATTTAAGGACTGGTATGAGAAAATAAAAACCAAATAAGTATATTGTGAATATTTTTCATGATATTAATTCATGTATTATTATAAAATTTCCTATTATGGAATAAAAGGATACAATTTTAGTAGTATCAATTTTTTATGATTGTGAGTTGTCATGTAGTTTTTGTAACCTAATTCTATTGAAATCTATATAAAGATATCTTTGGGAATGTAATAAGTGTATTCTAGTTGAATTAACTAGATTATATAATGTTTAAGAGGAGGTAATTATAGTTTATTGGTGATATATGCCAAAAATTTATAGGTTCTGAAAATGTTTCATGTTGTGTAAACCTATCAAGAATTGAAGCTCTATAAATAGATGGTCTTTAAGGTTTTCTCAAACCCTATGGAATTCCTCCCAAATTTTTGTTGATCAATAGCACTATATTTAGTATTTTTTAGATTCCCTCAACGAGGATAGATTCTCAGCTTCCCATGTTTGATCTATAGAGTTTCAAGGTACATTCTACATCTTTTCTCATGGATCTTATAACAACCAAATTCTTGTTATTGCATTCATACATGATTTAAAGATATGAAATTACATTTAACATAATCCTAAATATTTATAAGTATAGTTTCTTGGGAAATTTTGAACATTACATAACAACTTTACACTTGAAAAACAATATCATTATTGAAAACTTCCTTTACAAGACCACAACATTTCTTCATACATAACGTTGCACAGGATAGCCTGAGGACATACATAAGAAAGGGGGAGCTATAAAGCCTAGTGAGGGAATAAACATGGTATAAAATGAGGAAGACAATACATTTTAGATAATAGGAATATTAATGGAGCATAAAAGAAATATGAACCTAAAGGCATGATATAGCATGATAATCATAACATGAAAATGTGGCAACAACAAAAAACATTACATCTATGACAACACTGCTTTTTATTACAACTTAAGAATGCATTATTACATAAAACTTCACTTGATACAACAAACAAGATCGAGAGGTTTAGTGTCTTTGGGGCTTAGGATCATTACATAAAAACTTTAAACTTGAAAAAAATCATCTTTATTGAAAAATTCCTTTACATTACCACTACATTCCTTCATACTTAGCATTGCATGAGATAACCTGAGGACATGCATAAGAAAAGGGTGAGCTATAAAGCCCAATAAGGGAGTACACAATGAATAACACGAGGAGTACAATACATGTTAGGCAATAGGAACATCAATAGAGAATTAGAGTAACATGAACATAAGGTCATGATAAAACAAGATAACCATAACATGGAAATGTGGCAACAACACTTAACATTGAGTTAGCATGAGCCAAGGCTCATTGCACATGGGGCATGAGTAAACCCTCATTGCACTTGAACCACAAGTAAACCCTAGTTTCACTTGAATTATCATGAGTCAACACTCATTTCACATGACGTATCATGATACTATACTTTACCCAATGCATTGGAGTGCTATAAAGGGCGCACCCTTCTTAAACATTTCATTTCATGCATAAGTGTGCCACATGGATCATAAAACATGGATTCATAAAACATAATCATTTATTCCACGATAAAGGAATATGGAATTCATACATGAAACTTTATAATAAATAAGTAAATGTGCATAAAGGTGAATACCTTTGATGGAGAAACGGGCATGGTATTCACTACACAATGATATTGGCTTAGAAAATCGGTGTGATTTCGGCAGCGTAACGGCGTGACATAAGAATTCATAAAAAAGGTTGATGAGAGAGAAAGGGGTTCCTCATCATATTTACATTTAATGGACAGTAAGAAGGTTATATAGATACATGTCCCAACAATTGAAAAGGAATTTATATTCATGATACAAAAGTATTGCTTGAATATAAAAGAGGAGAAAAAGGTTTCTTTCGGAATTTCGGCATAGTAACGGGTGTACATGGGAGGCTTTTAATGAGAGAGAAAGGGGTTTTCCATCATTCAAACAATAAGAGGGCAGTATGGGAGAGGTGCGAAACCATACCGCAACATTCATAATTGAAATTAAAAGGGAAATACAACTTAAATAAAATTGACAAAAATGAGAAAGGAAGAAAACCCCTTACTTGGAAGTGTGCTTCCAAAGGCTAGAGAGAGGCTTGTGAGAGGCTTCTTGGGAGCTTGGGGCACCTTGGGAGGATTCTAGAGAGAGTAGGGCAGAGTTTGGACGAACTCCAAGGGATTTTGGTGAGGAGGAAGTGGGAGCTTGGGTGGGTTTATATAGGAAAGGTGAGAGAATTCTTTGTTATTTCGGTTTGGGACCCCTTATATTAAAATAATCCAAACCACAAACCATCCCATGGTATTTGCCCATGGTTTCTGGAAAAGGAAATACAAAAACAATATTTTACAAGGCCAAGGTCCTAACTTATTAAAAAATTAGGGTTGCTTATGTGGAGGTGAGTCACACTCCCATGGAAATTAATTTAAAAAGGCAAAGTGTTGAATAAGTCTTGATGGCTCCATTAATGCTTTGAAAAGTAAGTAAAACAAACCCAAAAACTCATTATTTTAATGATAAAACACATATTGTCCGAACATAAGGACTATGTTATTTTATTACATCACCATTGGGTCATTATGATGTCATAAAACACATTATATATTTGAATAGTATTTAATTTTTACCCAAAAATTTGACTGTCTCAGAAAATTATGAAAAATTCACCGTTGGATAATTTCGACGTCCTGATTCCAAAAATAATATTTATTTTATCTAAATAATTTTCTAAATATGTGAATTTTCATTTTTAAAATAAAAACCGACATTTATAAAAAAATTCACGGGTTTTGACAGAAATGGCTTTCAAACCTTAATAAATTTTTTAATTGCATTCATAAAATTATAAGATCATTTATACTTAATAAAAAATTAATTTAATATTAATAATAATATTTTATAAAAATATTATTTAATTCAAAAATCATTTAATTTAATAAAATATAATTCTTAATTAAATAATAACTAAAAACACCATTTGTACTTTAAGAACTAATTACAATGTATCAAAAATGACTAGAAATTATATTCATTATTATATACAAAAATAATTTGCATGAACATGGTGCTACTTTTTTGTTACATAACCCCTTAAAATAGTCGCATAAGACCTAAGGGTAAGGTGTGCGATGGTGATAGACTCTTGGGGCGGCTCGGATAACATCGCTCGAGTGGTAATTTCAATCAACTTCCACTTTTCCCGTAGACGATCACGTTCGAGCTTGACTTGATGAAGCTCACCTTGGGCTTGGTCAAGGGCAAAGCCCAAAGACGCCACCTCTTTTCCGAGCTCTGACAAATGGGCTTTGTAAGGGGCAATTCTACTGGATGAGGCCATCACTTCCTTTGTCTGAGTAGAAATGGGTTCGTTAAAGCCTTATATTTATACTACTCATATGATCACTGTTCAACGGCTATAAAAGTAATGGTCACAAATCTTAACGTAAAACTAAAGAAGTTGACATCTTATAAAAACTTTTTTCATAAAGAAACATTTAACTAGATCAAGAGGGATTTTCTATTAATGAAACTTTGGGTCGTTACAATATTCCCCCCTTAAGAAATTTCGCCCTCGAAATTTTCCTTTTCCCACACTAAAACAAATGTGGGTAACTTAGCTTCATCATATCCTCTGACTCCCAAGTTTCTTCTTCAAACTTGTGGTTTCTCCACAACACCTTGACGAGGGGAATTCTCTTATTTCGTAGAACTTTTTCTCTACGATCTAAGATCTTCACTGGTTGCTCCTCATAAGAAATATCGTCTTCTAATTGTACCACCTTGGAAGAGAGTACATGTGAAGGGTCTGGTATGTACCTCCTTAAGAGGGATACATGGAAGAAATCATACACCTTGGCCATAGTAGGTGGAAGTGATAGTCGATAGGCCACAACCCCAACACGATCAAGAATCTCGAAGGGGCCGATGTACCTTGGACTTAACTTACCTTTCTTTCCAAACCTCATGAACTTCTTCCACAGAGATATACGTAAAAACACCATGTCTCCGACTTTAAACTCAAGGTCTCATCGACGATTATCTGCATAACTCTTCTGTCAACTTTGGGCTGCCTTGATATGCTGCTGAATGGTTTTCACCTTCTCCAGCATTTCTTCGACCATTTCTGGTCCAAGCAACTTACGTTCACTGACCTCATCCCAACATGCTGGTGTTCTACACCTTTTCCCATACAGGGCTTCATATGGTGCCATTTGGATGCCCGAGTGGAAACTATTATTATAAGAGAACTCAACTAGAGGAATATGTTGATCCCATCCTCCTTTAAAGTCCATTGAGCACGCTCTCAACATATCCTCAAGTGTTTGGATAGTCCGCTCGTATTGGCCATCAGTTTGAGGATGATAGGCCGTACTGAAGTTCAGTTCAGTATTCAGAGCTCATTGAAGACTCTTCCAAAACTTAGAGGTGAATCTTGGATCTCGGTCAGAAACAATAGATAGTGGTACTCCATGCAACCGTACCACATCCCTGATATATATCCGTGCCAGTTGATCCAAATAGAAATCCTCTCGAATAGCAATGAAGTGTGCAGTCTTTGTAAGACGATCCACAACAATCCAGATTGCATTGTTGCCTTTGGATGTCCTTGGAAGTCCAGTGACAAAGTCCATGGTGATGTTCTCCCATTTCCATTCTGGTATGGGAAATGGTTGCATCATCCCCTTAGACTTCGGCCTCTCTGCCTTCACTTACTGACACACCAGGCACTTTGATGTATATTCAGCGATCTCCTTCTTCATATTATCCCACCAAAAGTTTTCTCGGAGATCTCGATACATCTTTGTGCTCCCTGGGTGAATAGAGAAATTTCAACTATGTGCGTCATCCAAAAGTTCCTTCTTCAGCTCCGAACTTGATGGAACACATAGTCTTTTCCCAAACCGCACAATTCCTTCTTCATTAACATTAAACTCTAAGGATTTTCCCTTTTTGATAGCTTCCACTTTTTCTTGGATTCCCGCATCATCCTTTTGATCATCCTTTAACCTTTACAAAAGAGATGGTTGAGCAATCATTTGTGAAAGGATTGATTATGTTACCTTCTTTATGATTCCCACATCCATATTCATCAAGTCTAAGAAGATTGGATCCTTTTCAATTCTCATCATTGATAGAATCACTGGATCCTTTCTACATAGGGTATCCACCACCTTGTTCGCCTTCCCAGGGTGGTAATGTTTTGAACAGTCATAATCCTTGATGAGCTCTATCCATCTTCTCTGGCGCATATTAAGCTCTTTCTGTGTGAATATATATTTAAGACTCTTGTGGTCAGTATATATCTCACATTTCTCTCCATAGAGATAATGCCGCCAGATTTTCAAGGCAAAGATCACCGCCGCCAACTCCAGATCATGCGTTGGATAGTTTCTCTCATTGATTTTCAAATGCCTTGAGGCATAGGATATCACTTTATCATTCTGCATCAGCACACATCCTAAGCCCTTATTCGAAGCATCACTGAATACCACAAAAAGCTCCCCACTTGTGGGTAAAGTGAGAACGAGTGTAGTGATAGGCCTCCTTTTCAAATCCTTGAAGCTTTCTTCTCATTCATCACTCCTAGAAAAATTTACTCCCTTTCGAGTTATCTTGGTAAGAGGGTTGGAAAATTGTGAGAAATTTCTCACAAATTGTCGATAATATCCAGCTAACCCCAAGAAGCTACGGATATCAGTTACCGATGTTGGCCTCGGCCATCCCTCAATTACATCTGTTTTGGAAGGGTCCACAGATATCCCATTGCTTGTGATGATATGGCCCAAGAATGAGACTTCCTTCAACCAAAACTCACACTTGCTGTACTTTGAATAGAGCTTCTCCTTCCGCAAAGTCTCTAGTACAGTTTTTAAATCCTCCTCATGGTCCTCCTTGGTTTTGGAGTATATTAGAATATCATCTATAAAGACTACCACAAATTTGTCAAGGTAATCTCTAAAGACTCTATTCATCAATTCCATGAATATTGCTGGAGCATTGGTGAGTCCGAAAGGCATTACTATGAATTCATAGTGCCCATACCTTGTACGAAAAGCAGTCTTGGGGATATCTTCCTTCTTCACCCTTACTTGATAATATCCCGACCGCAAGTCCACCTTGGAGAATTATTGTGCTCCACGCATCTGATCAAACAAGTCATCGATTCTTGGAATAGGATACTTGTTCTTTATCGTTATTTTGTTAAGTTCACGATAATCGATGAAAATCCGCATTGACCCATCCTTCTTCTTGACGAAGAGGACTGGTGCACCCCATGGTGATGCACTTGGGCGTATAAACCCTTTATCCAGATTCTCCTGTAGTTGTTTCTTCAGCTCTTCAAGATCAACAACAGCCATTCTATATGGAGTCTTGGATATTGGTAGCGCCCCAGGTATAAGTTCAATTGAGAACTCAACATCTCTTATTGGAGGAAGACCAGGAAGTTCCCCGGGAAATACTTCAACGAATTCCCTCACAATAGGTATTTCTTCAAGGGTGGTTTCTTCCTTGGACTCAATCATCTGAGCCAGATATGCGTGCTCATAAGGCAGTAATATCCATGCTTGAGATGATGGAGCTAAAGGAGATTCATCTTCCTCCTGACACTTGTAAAGAATCAGGGGTCAATTCTCCATATGGAGTGTGATTACCCTCTCCCAACAATTTATGTTGGCTCTATATAAGGGAAGCCAATACATGCCAAGAATTGCATCAAATTCCACCAAAGGGAGTATGACGAGGTTCGCCGGGATATTCAATCCACAGATTATAACAGGGGAGGACTTATATTCATGGGATGCAATGATTGCCCCATTTTCCATACTCACCGACATCTTTACTTCCAGGATTTGTGGTGGTGCTGGGATTGTTCTACTAAACATTCGAGATATAAAAGAATGCGTAGAACCTGAATCAAAAATTACGTTCGCTATTCTTGAATGAATAACTATCGTACCTGTCACCACTTCGTTTTCGGGGTTCACTTCGGCAGAAGTGATGGAAAAAGCTCTTCCTTGTTGTCTTGGAGGTTGTTGGTTGCCTCCGATAACCCTTGGATTAGGGCACTGATTCACAAAATGACCCGGTTCTATGCATTTGTAGCATTGAACAACACGTTGAGGTTCGAACGGAGCGTTCCTCTACTCTGTTGCAGCCGCGAGTACTTCTTGCCAACAGTTAACAGCTAGGTGCCCTTCTCTTCCACACCTGAAGCATTTTCTTGTCCCCCTAAGGCAATTTCCAGGGTGCTTCTTTCCGCACTTTTGGAAAGTGGGGTGCTGGAACTTCTTAGCACCGTTGGATTTATCCATCGGACAACCAGAATTGAAGTCCAAATTCCGCTTCTTGTCCCCATGATACCCCTGTGATTCTCCGATCTCAATTTCAACCTTGAGGGCACATAAGACAATTTCCTCATAGTTGTCGAAGTCACGGATCGCTAATGATTTCCGCAAGCTAGGATTCGGCCCACCAGAGAAGCGGTCAACCTTGCATTCGGGGGTAACGACAAAGCCGAAAGCATATCATGCAAGCCTTGTGAAGTTTGCCTCATACTCTCCCATAGATTCTTTATCTTTCTACTTGAGGGAAAGGAAGTCCCTTTCCATCTTAAGACGGAGGGTGCGCGGAAAATATTTATCGAAAAACATCTTCCGGAATTCCTTCCATTCCAAAGCATCGATCTCCTCCTCAGGCTTCGTAATTTTGATCAACGTCCACCATTGATCAGCTTCACCCTCCATAAGATAAGCCGCCAGGAGAACCTTCTCTTGTTCAGAACATTGAAGGATAGAGAAGATCTTTTCAATGGAGTTGATCCATTTCTCAGCGATCGTGGGATCAGATGATCCACTAAAAGTAGGAGTCCTTTGTCTCATGAAGCTCTCGATAGCGACTTGTTCTTTCTTAGGGGGGGTTGAACGTTCCTCTTGACCCGTGTTTCTATTAAAAACTTGAGTTAGCTGAGAGAGAAGCGTGACAAAGTTCACGATTCCCGCTCCCATTGGATTGGGCATCTCATTAGTACAATCATCACACTGATCTTCACAACGGTTGTTAGCCCGAGTTCTCCTATTACTGGCCATTTACTGGAATAAAAGTAAAGTTAGGGGTAACACATAAAGGGTAATCCAAAGACAAAATTTGATGACTTATAAATAAACTTTAATCTCTTTAACTCTTGAGTCTATAGGATTCAATCCAGGCTTTTCATGATCTTCCTTCTAACATATATTCTTAGGGGCATTTTTCCCTTAATAAGGGTTCATACTGAGATTATGAATTTATCAAAACATATTCCCCCAGGTGTGTCGTAACCAAGAGTGCAGGAAGGCCCATTTTCGTGCACTAGTTCCCGTTCGAGTCTAGCTCAAAGCGGTGTTTTCGGGTTTTACCCATAGGATACATCTGTGCCAGAGTCGCCTCTACCTGCTCGTATCCAGACAAGGATTTATTTGTTTGATAAACCACTTACTTAGTATTTACCAAAACTTAGGGATGTTTTTATTATGCTTAGTCTTGTATCTAAGGCTTTACTAGGGTTTCCTAATCCCAAAAATAACTAAACCTATCCTCTGATACCAACTATGACAACCCTGCTTTTTATTACAACTTAAGCATGCTTTATTACATAAAACATCACTTGATACAACAAAGAAGATCGAGAGGTTTAGTGTCTTTGGGGCTTAGGATCATTACATAAAAACTTTAAACTTGAAAAACATCATCTTTATTGAAAACTTCCTTTACATGACCACTACATTCCTTCATACTTAGCATTGCATGGGATAACCTGAGGACATGCATAAGAAAAGGGTGAGAAATAAAGCCCATTAAGGGAGTACACAATGAATAACATGAGGAGTACAATACATGTTAGGAAATAGGAACATCAATAGAGCATTAGAGTAACATGAACATAAAGGCATGATAAAACATGATAACCATAACATGGAAATGTGGCAACAACACTTAACATTGAATTAGCATGAGCCAAGGCTCATTGCACATGGAGCATGAGTAAACCCCCATTGCACTTGAAGCACGAGTAAACACTCATTGCACTTGAATTAGCATGAGTCAACACTCATTTCACATGATGTATCATGATACTATACTTTACCCAATGCATTGGAGCGCTATAAAGGGCGCACCCTTCTTAAACATTTCATTTCATGCATAAGTGTGCCACATGGATCATAAAACATGGATTCATAAAACATAATCATTTATTCCACGATAAAGGAATCTTGAATTCATACATGAAAGTATATAATCAATAAGTAAATGTGCATAAAGGTGAATACCCTTGATGGAGAAAGGGGCATGGTATTCACTACACAATGATATTGGCTTAGAAAATCAGTGTGATTTCGGCAGCGTAACGGCGTGACATAAGAATTCATAAAAAAGGTTGATGAGAGAGAAAGGGGTTCCTAATCATAGTTAAATTTAATGGACAGTAAGGAGGTCATATATATACATGTCCCAACAATTGTAAAGGAATTTAGATTCATGATACAAAAGTATTTCTTGAATATAAAAGAGGAGAAAAAGGTTTCTTTTGGAATTTTGGCATAGTAACAGGTGTACATGGGAGGATTTTAATGAGAGATAAAGGGGTTTCCCATCATTCAAAAAATAAGAGGGAATGTGGGAGAGGTTCGAAACCATACCCCAACATTCATAATTGAAATTAAAAGGGCAATACAACTTAAATAAAATTGACAAAAATGAGAAAGGAAGAAAACCCCTTACTTGGAAGTGTGCTTCCAAAGGCTAGAGAGAGGATTGTGAGAGGTTTCTTGGGAGCTTGGGGAACCTTGGGAGGATTCTAGATAGAGTAGGGCAGAGGTTGGACGAACTCCAAGGGATTTTAGTGAGGAGGAAGTGGGAGCTTGGGTGGGTTTATATAGGAAAGGTGAGAGAATTCTTTGTTATTTAGGTTTGGGACCCCTTATATTAAAATAATCCAAACCACAAACCATCCCATGGTATTTGCCCATGGTTTCTGGAAAAGGAAAGAGGAAAACAATATTTTACAAGGCCAAGGTCCGAACTTATTAAAAAATTAGGGTTGCTGATGTGGAGGTGAGTCACACTCCCATGGAAATTAATTTAAAAAGGCAAAGTGTTGAATAAGTTTTGAGGGCTCCATTAATGGTTTGAAAAGTAAGTCAAACAAACCCAAAACCTCATTATTTTAATGATAAAACACATATTTTCCGAACATTTGGATTATGTTATTTTATTACATCACCATTGGGTCATTATGATGTCATAAAACACATTATATATTTAAATGGTATTTAATTTTTACCCAAAAATTTGACTGTCTCAGAAAATTATGAAAAATTCACCATTGGATAATTTCGACGTCCTGATTCCAAAAATAATATTTATTTTATATAAATAATTTTCTAAATATGTGAATTTTCACTTTTAAAATAAAAACTGACATTTATAAAAAAATTCACGGGTTTTGACAGAAATGACTTTCAAACCTTAATAAAAATTTTAATTTCATTCATAAAATTATAAGATCATTTATACTTAATAAAAAATTAATTTAATATTAATAATAATATTTTATTAAAATATTATTTAATTCAAAAATCCTTTAATTTAATAAAATATAATTCTTAATTAAATAATAACTAAAAACACCATTTGTACTTTAAAAACTAATTACAATGTATCAAAAATGACTAGAAATTATATTCATTATTATATAAAAAAATAATGTACATGAACATGGTGCTACTTATTTGTTACATAACCCCTTAAAATAGCCACATAAGACCTAAGGGTAAGGTGTGCGATGGTGACAGACTCTTGGGGCGGCTCAGATAACATCGCTCGAGTGGTAATTTCAATCAACTTCCACTTTTCCCATAGACGATCACGTTCGAGCTTGACTTGATGAAGCTCAGCTTGGGCTTGGTCAAGGGCAAAGCCCAAAGAATCCACCTCTTTTCCGAGCTCTGACAAATGGGCTTCGTAAGGGGCAATTCTACTGGATGAGGCCATCGCTTCCTTTGTCTGAGTAGAAATGGGTTTGTTAAAGCCTTATATTCATACTACTCAGATGATCACTGTTCAACGGCTATAAAAGTAACGGTCACAAATCTTAACGTAAAACTAAAGAAGTTGACATCTTATAAAAACATTTTTCATAAAGAAACATTTAACTGGATCAAGAGGGATTTTATATTAATGAAACTTTGGGTCGTTACAACATCATAGGTCAAGGGAAAACTGCCAAGAAATCATATTAGAAAAATTACCTTAAAGGAATTAGGTAAACCGCTATCCCAATATAATTTATCAGGATACTAAATATTACCCAATACATTGGAGCACTATATAATTCCAGGTGCACCTATTACTTTCATTTCATCCTCATGCTTAAGTGTTCCCCATAGATCATAATGCATGGATTCATTCATCATCATAATTTAATACATTATCAAGTTTTTTAGAATACATACATATAATTACTCAATAAAAGGTATATTTTTATAAAATTGAACACCCATGATAGTGGAATGGGTATGGAATTATCTATATGACGATTTTCATGGGAAATCATGGAGTAATTTCAGAAACATTACAACGTGGACTAAAAATTCATAAAAAGGGTTGATGAGAGTGAAAGATCTCATTAACCATATATAAATGAAATTTCAATTAATAGGTTCATATAAATACATGTACCATAATGGGTGATTTGAAAATATAATTCATTAAAAAATAATGAAACTTGAAGAAAGAGGAGAAATGAAATAACTCTGATGAAGTTTCGACATGGTATTGGGTGTACATGCGGGGGATTATTGAGAGAGACATTGGTATCTCATAATTAAAAATAATAAGGGAATTATTTGAGAGGTTATAAATCCCATACCACCATTTTTAATTCAAAATAATGTGGTGTAACAATATAAGGAAACTTAGATAAAAATGAGAAGGGGAGGAACCCTTACAAGAGTGTGTGGCTTCAAAATCTTGAAGATGAATTTATTGGGATATTGGGATGCCTTATTAGGATTATATATAGGGTAGTAAAGATTAATGACGTTATCCAATAATTTTTAGTGAAGATAAGTGGGATATCAGGTTGGTTTATATAGTAAATGATAGGGGAATTCTTTAATATTTCACAAATTGAGGTAATAGAATCTATTGAATTAAATATTAAAAACAAAAAACTATCACATGATTTTTTCCCAATGTTTTTGACAAATAAGACCTGAAAATATTATTTATAATTCCATGGGTGGAAGATATTAAAATATTAGCCTTATTTATGTGGAGGTGAGTCACATTATTATAGAAATGAACTTAAAATTATAAAATATATTATACATTTTAGAGGATTCACTAAGGATTTATAAAATAATTCAAAAAAATATTAAATTGCATTATTATAAATTTAAAACCTATATTTGGCCTAATATCCTTTTTATAGTATTTATTACATCACTATTTGGCCATTATGATGTCACAAAACACACTATATATTTATATGGTATTTAATTTTTACCTAATCATTCAACCATCTCAAAAAATTATAAAAAATTATCCATTGGAAGATTTTGATGTCTCGATTCCAAGAATAATATTCATTGTATCTATATAATTTTCTATATAAGTCAATTTTAACTTTTGAAATAAAAACTCATGGTTAATGAAAATTAATGGGTTTTGAGAAAAACATTTTTTTTAAACCTTAATAAAAATTAAATTTGGCCTCATAAAATTTTTATGATAATTTATATTTAATAAAAGTAATTTAAAAATATTATTTTATTTAAATATAATTTATTAATTCATCAAAATATATTTCTTAATTGAATATTAATCAAATAATACTATTTGTGGTTTAAAAACATTTATAAAATGAAAGTATATTCATTATTCTATACAAAAATAATTTACATAACAATAATAATAGGGTCTAGATACATATCCATTTAATGCACCAGCATACATCCTAATATTATGGTGTGTGATGGTGGGGCTTTCATTTGGATATTTAGTGAATATGGTTTGGGCCGTGATCTTGATAAACTTTAACTTCTACCATAATTGGTTTTTCTCATTCTTATGTTTTTGGATCTCAGCTTGGGCTTAGTCAAGGGAAAAGACGAAAAATCAATCTCCCATAGAATCTTTGATAAATGGTCTTCATAGGGAACAATCCTACTAGTTGAGACCATCACATTCTTTGTCTGTGTCAAAAGGATTTGTTAAAACCCATCTTTTATACTAGTCACATGATCACTTTCCAACGACTATATTATCAATAGTAATGATACTTAATGGTCATTTAAAAACAATTGGATATAATAAAATAATTGGAGTGAAGGTTTTTTCTATCTCCATTGTAAAAAATTAGACATTTTATTCAATAAAAAGATAAATTTCACTTATAATAGTTCTGGTCGTTACAATTAATTAATATGATTCCTCATATTTCTGATTTCTATGTTATGGAGGATCATATCCATGTTTCTAATGGTGTTTTTATTGGTTTTTTGTTTGTTAAGTTGTGCGACAACATACTTAGACTGATGCAGATTCTTTTGGGAGAGGTGATTAGGATCTATGATGTTGGTCTATTATCGTATGAAGAAAATTGATGCTTTTAAGGTCTGAGATAGGCGATGTTGGTCCATTATCACCTCTAAGTAGCCTTTATGTGATGATGAATGGTCTTAACCTTCTCCACCATTTCATAGAACATTTCAGGACCTAACAGTTTTGGTTCCCAAACTTCATTCCTGCATGCAGGTGTTCTACACCTCTTCCCATAAAGGGCTTCATAGTGAAACATTTGGATGATTGAGTGTAAATTATTGCTGTAAGAGAATTCAACCATAGGAAGATGTTGATCACATATTGCTTTGAAGTCCTTTTAGTATACTCTAAACATGTCATCAAATTTTTAGATAGTCTAATCAGATTGGCCATCATTTTGAGGGTTAAATAGAATTCTAAAGTTTAACTCAGTATTCAGAGCATGTTAGATACTCTTCTAGAACTTATTGGTAAATCTTGGATCTCAGTTTGATACAATCGATAGTGGTTTACCATGAATCCTCACCACTTCTATGATGTATATTTGTGAAATTTGTCCACTGATAAATCAACTCTAATCACAATGACGTGTGCAATCTTTGTAAAAAGATCCAACACAACCAAATAACATTTTTTCGTCTCGATGTCTTAGGAATCTGGGTGAAAAAGTCTGTGGTGATGTTTTCCCATTTGCATGTATGTATGGATAATTGTTGCATCATCCCCTTATATTTTTTCCTTTCCACCCCCAACTGCTGACATATGAGACATCTTGATTTATATTTTGCAATCTCCTTATTTATATTGTCACACAAATAGTGTTCCTAGAGACCTCGATACATCTTTGTTCTTCCAAGGTGGATAGAGACGGTTAATCTATGTGCATAATCCAACATCTCCTTTAACTCTGGATTTTATGGTATATATAGTCTTGAAAAAAATCTTACAACACACTCTTTATTAATATTGAACTTCGAGGATTTCCCTTTTCAATAGTTTTCACTTACTTATTAATTCCCATATCATCTTCGTGAGCATCCTTTAACATCCCTAAGAGAGATTGTTGAGAAATAATTTGTGAAAGTATTGATGATGCTCCGGCCTTTATGATTACCTTTTCCATCCAATTCAAGTCTATGACGATCAGATAATTCTCAATTCTCATCAATGAAAGAGTTGCTAGATATTTTTTACTTAGTGTGTCTGCCACTTTATTCATTTTCCCCAAATTAGTGACTTGAGTAGTTATAGTCTTTGATTAGCTCTTACCATGTTTTTTGACACATATTCAACTCTTTATATAAGAATATATACTTGAGGCTTTTGTGATTCGTAAATATTTTACATTTCTCCCCAAATAGGTAATGTAACAAAATTTTCAAAAAGCTGATCACTCCAACCAACTCCATACCATGTGCTGGATAGTTCGGATCATGAAATTTCAACTTCCTTGAACCATAGTTAATGACTTTGTCAATTTTCATCAACACACAACCCATAACCTTCTTCGATGCATCACTAAATACCACAAAAATCACTCCACTTGTGGGTAGTGTGAGCATGGGAAATGTCATAATCCTACTTTTAGGCTCCATGAAGATATCTTTGCATTCATAATTCCAAAAAAACGTAATTTTCTTCCAAGTTATCTTGGTTAGAGGGTTTGAAAATCATGAGAAATGTCTCAAAAATGGATGATAATACCTAGATAATACAAGGAAACTATAAATATCTATCAAAAATGTGGGAATCAACCATCCTTCAATTTAATTAGTCTTTGAAGGGTCTATAGATATCCCATTGAATGTGATGATATTCCCCAAGAAAGTGACTCCCTACAACAAGAACTCAAATTTTCTGTACTTTCCATAAAGATTTTTTTCTCAAGGTCTTTAGAACTATACTTAAATAATACTCATGATACTTCCTAATTTTGAATTATATTAGAATATAATGAATAAATACTACCACAAAGTTGTTGAGGTAATATATAAAGACTCAATTCATCATTTACATAAAGATTTTTGGAGAAATAGTGAGTCTGAATAGCCCCACTATGAACTCATAATGCCCATACCTTGTACAAAAAGCAGTCTTGGGGATATCCTCATTCTTCACACTTGGTAATATCCTGACCATAGATCCACCTTGGAGAAGTATTTTTCTCCATGTATCTGATCAGACAAGTCATCAATTCATGGAAAAGTATACTTTTTTATTGTGATTTTGTTGATATCATGATAATTAATCCAAAGGGGATTTACCCGTCCATATTCTTGACTAAGAGGACTAGTTCACCCCATAGTGATGCACTTGGGCATATAAACTATTTATGTAGATTATCCTATAGTTGTTTATTTATCTCATCAAATTCCACAACAAACATTCTATATGGAGTCTTGGATACTAGAAATGGCCCAGGTATAAGATCGATTGAGAATTCAACATCACTTCTAGGAGGAAGATCAAGCAATTCCTCAGGAAACACATCAGTGGATTCTCATAAAATAGGCATGTCTTTGAGGATAGTTCCCCCTTTAGACTCCATAATCTGAGAATGATACACATACTCATAAGGTAGTAATATCCATGCTTGAGATGATGGTGCTAAAGAAGATTCATCCTTCTCCTTAAACATGTACAGAATTGGTGGATGATTCATAATACAAAGATTGATTTCCTTCTCGTAGAAATTTATGTTGGCTCTATATAGGAAAATCCAATCTATGCCAAAAATTGCATAAAATTATACCAATGTTAGTATGATAATGTTCACCAGAAATTTCAATCCATAAATTATGATTGGGGAGGATTTAGATACATGGTGTTTTATAACTTCCCCATTTGTCGTTTTCACTTACATCTATACTTCCATGCTTTGTGGTGGTGTTTGGATTGTTCAAATAATATTTTGGGATATAATAGAATGTGTAAAACCAGAATAAAAAATTATGTTCTCTATGATTATATGAATTACTAGCATACCTTTCACCAATTCATTGTCAGGATTCAATTCCATGGTAGTGATGAAAAATTCTCTCCCTTTCTGCCTTGGAGTTTGTTGGTTTCCACTAAAAACCCATGTATCTATGAATTTTTGTTTGAGAAATTCCCTGGTTCTATGAGGTTGTAGCAATGAAAAATGTATTGATGGTCTATTATAGCATTAATTTCATCCATCTTAGAAGTAGGTTTTTATTTCTGGAAATTGCTGGCTAGTTTCCCTTACTTCCCACACCTAAAAAATTTCTTTGTCCACTTTAGGAAATTTCGTGAGTTCTTCTTTCCGCACCTTTGGAAAGTGGGATTTCAAAATTTCTTGGCACCATTAGATCTCTCTATCAGACTATCAAAATTTGACTCCACTTTCTAGTTCTTATCCCTGTGATACCCTTGAGACTCACTGATCTCCATTTCATCTTTGAGGGAACATCGGACAATTTTTTTATTACTATCAAAGTCAGAGATCACCAGGGCTTTCCGTAGGCTAGGTTTTATCCCACAAAATTAGCAGTCATCCCTGTATTCAGAGGTGACGACAAAGAGAGAGGCTCATTATGAAAGCCTTGTGATGTTTTACTTATATGTTCTAATGGATTCGTCGCCTTTTTTACTTGAGGTCAAGGAAGTCACTTTCAATCCCAATTCTGAGGGTGAGATGAAAATTTTTATTGATTTTTTTTTCAGGAAATCCTTCCATCCCATCACCTTGATCTCTTCCTTAGGCTGTGTATTTTTTATCAATGTCCACCATTGATTAGATTCAACATCCATACAATAAGCATCCAGCAGAACCTTCTATTGTTCAGTGCATTTAATAATTGAGAAGATATTCTAAAAAGAGTTGATCCATTGTTCATTTATTAAGGGATCAGTTGATCTATTGAAAGTAGGAGGCTTGGTCTCATGAAAATATCAATTGAGACATCTTCTTTATTTGGGGGGTTGTAAGTTTCTTTTAATCCAGGTTTCTATTCAAAACTTGAGTTAATAGATAGATTTTAGTAAAAAGTTCTTGAATCCCTCTCCAATCAGATTGGGAATCTCATTAGTGCTATCATTACAATGTTCTTTGCAATAGTTGATAACCCGATTCCTCCTATTACCCACCATTAGATAGAATAAAAAGGAAAATTAGAGGTAACTATTTTGAAATATTGAACAAATAAATCGGAATCCAAATACATCAAATAGATATCTTATAAATTACATTTATTTCATTAACTTATGAATTTATGTGCTCCAATCCATTTTACCCATGATCTATTTACTGAAATATATTCTTATGGTATTTTTTGGTTCTTTTAATAATGTTTCATACTAATCCTATGAAATTATCAAAGCATATCCCCCGGGAGTGTGAAACTAGAAGTGCAACAAGTCCCATTTTCGTGCACCAATTCTTGTTCGAGTCTATCTAAAAGTAGTGTTTTTGGGTTTTCCCACTAGATACATTAGTGTCATAGCCACATCCACTTTTTTATATCTAGATAGGGATGTATTTTTTTGATAAACAACTTACTATATTCTCACCAATATTTTGGCATGTTTTTTGTATATTTAGATTTATCCCTATGGATTTTACTAAAATTTTCCAATCCTAATCCCAAAAATAACAAAAGTTTCCTCTAATATCAACTACAATAATCCTGTTCTTTTTATTACATTCATACATGGTTTAAAGACATAAAATTACACCTAATAAATCATGAATGATCAATAATTATAGTGTCTTCGGAAATTAGGAACATTACATGACAACTTAAGACATAAAATATAACATCATTATTGGAAACTTCTTTTACATGACCACAACATTCCTATATACTTAACATTGCTTGGGATAACCTAAGGACATACATAATAAAGGGATGATCTATAAATCCCAATAAGGGAATAAAAATGGAATATCATGAGGAATAAAATATATGTTAGAAAATAGGTATGTCAATGGAGCATAAAATAAAAATGTACAAAAAGGCATGATATAACATGATAATCATAACGCGGAAATGTGGAAACAACTTCAAACATTTCATCATAGGTCAAGGATAAAATTACAAGACATCATAGTGGAAAAATTCCCATGACAGAATCTGGTAATGCCAAGTCCCAACATGACATATCATGATACCAAACATTACTAAATGAATTAGGGTGCAATATAATTCTGGTCGCACCCATCACTTTCATTTCATTCACATGCATAAGTGTGCGACATAAATCATAAATCATGGATTCATTGATCATAATAATTCATTTAAATGTCATTTGTGTAACCCCCCAAGATTTCATAGTACATTATTTCTTCAAAGTAATTCAGTAACTTTCACTACACGCAACACCGAGTTCTAGCGCACCATGACTTACCAAACAAGCCGTTCAAAAGTAGTTATTAACAGTATTAATTGAATTTTGAACATTATATAATCCTTATAATCTTAGAATTCATATTATGAGTTTCTTAGACATATTGTATGAACAAATACATTTTTTAAGATAAAATATGTATTTTTCAAAAAATGAAATTTTACCGCCTTTTAATGGAGAAGCCTTTTTAAATCCAATATTTGAAACTTTTATATATTCAATTTGAAAAAATAAAATTCTTCTTTAGAATCAGGAAATAATAATTTAGTTTCAATAATGTTTTGGTGTTTTTCTGATAACTTTTATATTTGGGTGAATAGTGAAAAATACTATATTTTAACTGAAAAAAACTTTTTAAATAAAAAAACATTATATTGTTAAATTATAAATTTTATTGCTTTGGAAGTATAAATAGATTATATTTTTACCATTTAATCCAATGGTGGTCATTGTAAGTAATTTCACATTGAAATTGGACATAAACAAGTGTCAAACTTTTGGTTGTTATTATTTCTTAAAAATACGCCTTTTGGTTTTGACATCAGGAATTAATTTTAAATTAATAAATGAAACTTATATGTTTTTAATTTGGTAAAATATAATTATTTATTGAATTCATAATATCAAAATTAAGTTATGGAAAATTTTTGGTATTTTTCTAAAAACTTTTAATTTTTGATGAATAGTGAAAACACTAAGTTATAGTTCAAAACCGAATTTTTATTTAAATAAATATTTATTTTATTTAAATTTATTTTATTTAAAAATATATACATACTACCTATATAAGTTCAATTTAATTCATTGGAGTCAGTTTATAATAATTTTAGATATATAAAATTTTTATTGAACTTTTCACCGTCTTTTACCCACCTCCAAGGAGAATTTGCAAATTCACATAAAACTTAATTTTACCGCTTCTATGAGTGGAATTTTAAAAATCTGAGAGACACGTTTAATATCAAGGAGTAAAATGTGGTTCAATAAGATAAAAATAATTTTTTGTGTATAGTAACTTTTGACTTTTATTTACCGCAGTTAAAGATAAATAGGGCAATTGAAGATAAAAAGTATATTATAATAATACCAAGTTACCTTAACACTTGTCCTAAAATTAGTGGATGATTCATGATCGACCATGTTCATACTTGGGTCGATTTTGGGATCCCATGGAGCCACTTGAGAGTGATAATCACTCTTTAGATTAATTAATTTAAAGTAAAGACAAAAATGACACAAACAAATATATTTTAGTAAATTAATTTTTACATGGGGTTATATAAGTTATATTTTAGACTATAAATATTCATTGGAAGTATAAAATGATTTCCTAAATCATGGTTTTTGTTTTATAATTTTTATACATCAAATAAAATATGTTATTTATGACATAATGATGATGCAATAATTACCTTATTAATGAAATATTAAAATAACTGATATTATAAATACCCAAATAAATATAATATGAGACTTTTAATGAATTAAAAGAATTTTATTGGTTAATATGACATGTTAGTATTGATTTAGTATATTTTTTGATAATTAATAAAGCTATTAAGACTTTAAAAAAATCAATTATTAAATAGTGTCAAAATTGACATAATAGAGTTTATAAAACAAATATTATATTATTAATTGATATGGTATTCCTAAAAATAAACGGTTCGGCCAAAAGACTTATATGATTATAGGTATATCATTAATGAACAACTTCGGGTTCTTTTGGAAGTTTATAGTATTTTTATTAACCATATGATATAAAAATACAAAGAGACATGGTAAATGTCAAACTATTTAACTAAGAGTTAAATCTAAAAGATAAGGGTAAAATAGTGACCAAAACTTGTCTAAAGATTATTGGTTGAGTGGTTTTCGAACCATACCCACCTTAGACTTTAAATAATCTAGTATGGATCTATTATAAACCGAATATGAGGTTATCATAAAATAATACTTTAAGTTTTTCCTAAAGAGCCCCTCCTGCCCCTTAAAAAAGGACACCACTTCTAACCAATTCCTTACACCTATGAATCATTTTGGCTCATCCAAGCTCTGTAAATTTAATCTCCATAAATCCCTATACTCATCCTAGAATCATTACCTTAGGTATAAGACACTTTAAGAGTCATTTTTGGTTCAAACCAAAGAGAGTTACCCAAATTAAAGGTAACGATTTCTCTTAGCTTCTTTTATTTTATTTTACTTCTACAAACCCTAAAATCTTCTTATTATTTTATTTTTTAACAAAAACAGTATCCTATATATACTAGGATATTTTTATGAGAAGTATTCAAACTAAAATTACACACACCTCCATCTAATTGGTGAAGAACATAATGTTTCTGTGGATGGAAACCAAACACCTCACGAAACGATGATTGTTCAATTATCTCCTACTGCCTCTCATGATGGCCATTAAGATGAAAATATAATTAAATATGATAATAATGATATTTATTTTATATATAAGCTTCTTTAATTCCATTTTATATCATACCATTATTTGTTTCATGTTGTATATATATATGATGATTTCATTTGAGGATGTACGGACTACCACCCCCTCAAAGTGATATGACTCGTTCATGCCATACATGGAATGTATAAAAGATGGTGTTAATGAAATTAAGTAACACATATAAGATATTATATTATACCGGAATAATAATATACCTATTTATCATTTGGTTTTGATTCCTTTTAAAATGAAAAATGAAATGGAAGTAGCATTTGTGCATACGTACGGACTACCGTCTCCACGAACGCGATGAGATTCATTCCCCATTATATCCATTCAAGTTTAATTCTCATTTTATGATTAAAAATAATATTTAATGACTTTATATCATTCTGGATATTAATTATATACAACCTATCCATAACAAACACAACTTATGTAACAAAACATATGAAATAAAATGAGTAAGTTAACACACGAAACAATGATAATACAAAGATATTATTGACAAAGCAATGTTAAAAGATCATATATGATATCATATTAATGTATATGATTCTTTTATAATTTAATAACAATTATTTCACCATTATACTGGAGGTTAAACTACCCTCATCCAAGGAAAAGTACAAGATAAGGGTTTCTTTCACAATCTCTTCATTATCCGAGGTTGTTTATACATAATTATCTACTCAGACCTCTTTATCATCCACATAAATGTTTCATAAAAATATATTTCCAAACATTTTTTATATTTACTAGAGAATGGGTTTAAGTAATTTATTCCCTTATGTGTTTTTAAAGGAATATTTCCTTTGTTTTCCAAACAAGTTACTTTTTGACCTTTTTGAAAAATTTAAAGTAAGAATGTTTTTTAACTTATACGGTGGGTGCGTCTATTTTCTACCATTATAAACCAGTCAAAGCATCCCTTAAAATATTATAAGAATATTTTGAATGTAAATGTTTTATTTTATAATTATGTGACTTTTAAATGATTTCAAAATGAATATTTTAAGAATTTGTGAAAGGTACTCTTTATCAAGATCATAATTTTAAATGTTTTAATGATATATCTTTCTAAATATTTTTAATTAATGTCCATGTTTCAAAATGATTTTAAGTATTTATTTATACGGACATGATTATTTTGATATGATATTTCTTTTCAAATTTTTCAAAGTGGTATGTGACACTTTGATTCAAAAATCTCTTTTAAATTACTTTCTTAATAAATGTGTGAGTTTTAAATGATTTTAAAAAAGAGATATTTCTCTCAAATAGTTTTTATTTCATCTATGTTAACATCCTTTGATGGATTTTAATCTTATTTGAAGTTGATTTATTATGATAAAAAACTTCCATATTGTATTGTAGGTTTTGTGATATGTTTGACTATGGATGTGTTATTTTTATACCATTCATGGTTTATGGAGAAAGTATTGACATTTTGTATGCTAGTATTAATACTAATGTTTATGTTATGTTTAAACCTATTCATATGAGGAATGAATTAGACTTAATAAATGATGGGTGGAGCCTGCTATAGCTCCTCGATGCATCAGTAGGTCTCATGAGACAAACTAGTCTCTTGGCACAAGGCCTTGACAACCTCTTATTTGTAGTGTAGGCCCGAGGCATTGACAATGTGGTTATGATAGTATGTCATTATGCATTCCATCATTATGAAAGTGGTTAGTGATATTGCATGTGATTATTCGACTAGAATAATATCCATGTGAATAAGTAAATGACATTATTTCATTTTATTTTTCCATATTATGTTGAAGTTCAAGTTTAAAAGGCTTTTGTTTTATTTATACTTTGCCTTAAATGTCTATTATTAATTATTAATGTTTCTGCTATATTGTTATTCTTACTGAGCATCTGAGCTCACCCCTTTCTATGTTTTATTTTTTCCAGGATTCCAAGAAGTGTATTATGATTGATATGCAGGGTTAATCCAAGGGAATAATGGCATTCATAAAGGATTATTTATGTTGTTTTGTATGTTAAAAAGAGTAATGTAACATTCATGTATGCAATCTATTTTCCAAGACTTCTAAACTGATCGGTCCTTCAGGACTTGATTAATTATAATCATGCCAATGTATTAAAATAATGCACCGACACTGTAACACCCTGACCCCAGTTACCTAGAGTTGGAGCATTATTACATAACATTGGATTGATCACAAAAGATCAAGTCTCAAAAGATCGATTAGTTTAGTAGTCTTGGAAACACTAGATATATTCATAAGTATTACATTACATCTTAAAGTAAAAAAAAACTACAAAAACATGTTGTCGTCATATCCCAACATACTATCCCTATAGGTCATTCAAAAATTACTTCTTCACATCCTGGGAAAAATAAAACATTGAAAGGGGCGAGCTTAGATGCCCACTAGGGATAACAATATAGCAGAAAATTTCATAAATAAGCATAAAAATTTAAGTCTATGTATAAATAAAACAAAATCCTTTTAAACTTGATCTTTAGCATAATATGGTAGAAATAAAATGAAATAATTCTATTTACTTATTCATATGGATTTTATTCTAATCAAATAATCACATGCAATATCAATAACCACTTTCATAATGATGGAATGCATAATGCCAGACTATCATAACCACGTAGTCAGGACCTCATGCCAAGAATACAAATAAGATTTTTTCAAGGCCTCATTCCAAGACACTAGTTTTTCTCATGAGACCTACCGATGCATCGAGGAGATATAGCGGGATCCACCCTTCACTTACTAAGTCCAATGCATTCCTCATATGAATAGGTTTAAACATAACATAAACATTCGTATTAAAACTAGCATAAAAAATGTCACTACTTTCTCCATAAACCATGAATGGAATAAAAATAACACAGCCACAGTCAAAAATATCACAAAACCATCAATACAACATGGAAGTTTTGTATCATAATAAACAAACATCAAATAAGTTTAAAATCCATCAAGGGACATTGACATAGATGAAATCAAAACTATTTGGGAGAAATATCTGTTTTTTTGAAATCATTTAAAAGTCACATAATTATAAAAGAAAACTTTTACATTGAAAATATTATTATAATCTTGTAAGGGAATCTATGATGAGTTTATAATGGTAGAAAATAGCCACACCCACCGTATAAGTTAAAAAAAAGAAATTCTTACCTTTATTTTTTCGAAAAGGTTAAAAAGGACCCTGTTTGGAAAACAACAAAAATATTCCTTTATAAACTTCTTATAAAAAGTCAAGAAAGGGTTTAAATTACTTTAACCCATATTCTATAAAATAGTAAGAATGTTTTTAAATACATTTTTAAGAAACATGGATGTGGATGATAAAGAGTTCCCAGTAGATAATTACGTATAAACAACCTTGGATAATGATGAGACTGTGAAATAAACCCTTACCTTGTAATTTTCCATGGTTGAGGGTAGGTTAAACTCATGTATAATGGTCAAATAACTGTGATTAAATTATACAAGATTCATATACATTAATATGATATCATATATGATATTTTAATATTGATTTTTTAATAATATCTTAGCATTATCATCGTTTCGGGTGTTAACGGATTCATTTTATTTTATATTATTTGTTAAGTGATCCATATTAGTTATGGATGGGATGTATATTATTCATATACAGAATATCATGTCTCTAAAAATTATTTTTAATCATCAAATGAAATTTAGTCTTGAATGGATACGATGGGGAATGAATCTCATCCCGTTTGTGGAGACGGTAGTCCGTACATACACTCGAGCGACAATATCATTCTTCTGATATTATAATAATATATAATTGGATGGTATATAATTTATACAGAATCATTATCATTTTATATTTATTATTTACATCAATTACACATCATTATCATACTCATCCAAATAATAATGTTTTGAATAACAATTACACCACGACATGGAGACGGTAAGCCGTACGTACGCACGTATGGTGACATGTCATTCAAAGGATGGATAGAATAATGAATATGGTTGTACCATATTTATAATAACATCATAGTATATATAAGATACTGGAGTTTTTATTCTATATTGGAAATAACAAAGAAAGAAGAGTTTGAAAAATAAAGGAACTTGAAAAGGGTGGTGAAAACATTACCTCTTCTTCAGGTTCTTCCTTCTGATTTGATCAAAAGGGCTCCTTAGGTCAGCTATCCCAATCAAACTAAGGCCTCTAGGTTGAAGTGAGGAAAGTTGAGAGGATATTTGTGTAGGGGTTGGCCGAGCCAAAAGGCTTTGAAGTTGTGAATAATTGGTAAGAAGTTGTGACCTTTTATAAGGGGGAGGAGGGGCTCTTTAGGAAAAACTTAACGTATTAATTTTTAATAAATTCATATTCAGTTTCTAATGGATAAAAAGTGGATTACTCAAAGTCTAAGGTGGGGATGGGTCAAAATCCTTTCAACAAATAGATTTTAGACATGTTTGGTTCATTATATTAACCTTATCTTTTAGTTTTAACTATTAGTTAATTAGTTTGACATTTACCATGTCACTTTGTAATTTCAAAGTGAAATTAATTACAATGACCATCATTGGATTAAATGGTAAAAATATAATCTATTTAATCTTTGAAACCATTAAAATGTATAATTTAACAATATAAATTATTTTGATTTAAAAAGTTGTTTTTAGTTAAAATATAGTATTTTCACTATTCACCCAAATATGAAAGTCATCAGAAAAACACCAAAACATTATTGAAACAAAATTATTATGTCCCAATTCTAAACAAGAATTTTATTTTGTCAAATTAAATATATAAAAGTTTCAAATATTAGATTTAAAAATTCATTTCCATTAAAATGTGGTAAAATTGCATTTTTTGAAAAATACTTCTTTTATCTGAAAAAAATTTATTTGTTCCTACATTATGACTAAGAAACTAATAATATGGATTCTAAAATTATAAGGATTATATAATGTTTAAAATTCAGTTAATACTATTCATAACCGCTTTTGAACGGCTAGTTTGGTAAGTTATGGTGCGCTAGAACTCGGTGTTGCGTGTATTTCAAGTTATTGAATAACGTACTATGAAATCTTGGGGTGTTACATTCTCCCCTCCTTCAATAAATTGCGTCCTCACAATTTTAAATTAAAATTTGAAAATAAATGGTTGAAAATAGAAAATACCTTTGGGAAAACCCACATCAGAAATTAGGTTAATAAAATTTAGTCTTAGTAAGAGGAAAAGTGAAATGAAAGGGTCACCACCAAATTTTGATCTCAATTAGGAGAACATTGGTGGCAATTAGAGACATATAATTGGATGAAAAATGGAAATATTTATAAGTAGTGATTGAGGTCATCAATCACAAACAACTGTAAAATTGGGGGCCTTAAATTCATCAATCTATGATGATTTAAAATACCATCAGTTTAACAAAAAATATGGTATTAGGGTAACACATTTTTTAAAGATCCCTTCACTAAAGTATAAGAATTAATTTCTTCATTGAATAAGAGAAGAAGATAAATATATACTTGACAAGTAGAGTCTCATCCTTTAACTAAGTTCTACCATAAACTCATCTTTCACATTAAAATATAATAGAACTTAAAATTCATATTCTATTTATCCTATTCATATAAGGTTCAAAAAAAGTGAATTTATAATTCATCTTGTAGAACCATTAAAAAACTACATTATTCAATCCAGGACATCACGTGGGTCAGTGGTAGGTGATACAACGTTGTCTCCCTTCGGTTGTGGGTTCAAGTCTCACGGCCTTGCCGGACGTGACGGGTTGCCGCCCGACCTCCGAGTTGTCCTTTTTATGGAAATCCAAAAATAATCTCAAATGAGACTTATACAAAATACTTCTGTCCAAACTCACAGTCCAAAATTTATAAGGTAGGTAAGCATAATGAAGATCCTTTTTTCCACGTAATAGCATGTGAATTCCTTCATCATGTATTCTTTTAAAACACTGCAACATCCTGAAATACCATAAAACCTTATTGATTACATTCATGACCCCTTATTACTTATAGAATACTAGATATACTCCTTCTATCAAAAAATGTTGTAAACTCCAAAAATGATGGAATATACAAATCATTAATCAGTTTCAAGGTAGTCATGAATATCCAATATAATTTATCCAAATCAATCATGTATTATTCGAAAATCACTACCTCGATATCAGAACCATATTATGGTTTATCTTTCTCTAAACCATATATTTTCCAAAACTTTGACCTGTTATTGAGTCACTTTACTTTGTTCCACACAATCTCAAGTCCTTAATGAAATATTACTGCAGTACAATCCTTATATACTCCATAATTATTATAACCAGTACATTGTTGATAAAAAACTCAAATGACATAATTCTCTAATAACAACATAAGAACTCTAATCATTACTCCTCATCTATGGTAGTATCATAAATTGATTATTATCCAACAACATCATTTGGTGCATACTCTGATGATTTGGACATTGGTTCGCGTAGTGTCCCAACTCCTTGCAAATGAAGCATTGTACATTTGAAACCTTTTTCTTACCTCGGCAGTCCCATACTTGATGTCCTTTTTCTCCACACTTATAAAAAACTCCCATTCACTTAACGAAAGTTCCAGGGTGCTTCTTCCACAATTATCATATATTGGAAAATTCTTCTTTTCCATCTTCCCTTTATCCATCTTTCTCTCTTCCCTCCTTTTCTTCTCTTGCTTCCCTTCAAAGCCATAGGACTCAGAGAATTGTTTTCTTAACTTATTAACACATGATACTATTTCTTCATATGTTGAGAATAAATGGGAGACTATTTCCCTTCTAAATGTTGGCTTAATACTCTGAAATATATGATCCTTATTACTCTTTGGATCATACGTATTGCTGGAGTTCACATTCCTTCTACTGGGCGCCATTTCTATACAATAACATAAACTAGGTCAGTTTATGAATTGGAATGAATAATTCCAAACTTTTAAAATACCTAATGTATATTGAATGGTTTTTGGATACAATCCATAATCATAAAGATTTTTTTATTGAGGAATTATATACTCATAAACCCTTCATAATGATTTGTAAAGAAAATGAGAATTATCCTAAGCATATCCCCTGGGAGTGTCTTAACCAAGAGTGTAGCAAGGCCAGTTGTCATGCACCAGTTCCCATTCGAGTCTAGCTCAAAGTGGCGTTTTTATGTTTTACCCCTAGGTACATCTGTGCCAGAGCGTCCTCTACCTGCTCGTATCCAGACAGGGATGTATTTCTCGAAAAACTCATAAAATATTTATAATACCAAAATTCTAGGAAGTACTTCTATACTAATCCTCAATGTCCATCGTAGTTCTATGTTCTCTAATCAGAGTTTATCAAAATCTAGCTTCCAAGGTTTGTACTAAACTTCCTCTGATACCAATTGTAACGCCCCAACCCCAGTTACCAAGAGTCGGTGCATTATTACATAACATTGGCATGATCACAAAAGATCAAGTCTCGAAAGACCAATTAGTTTAGTATTCTTGGAAACACTAGATATATTCATAAATATTACATTATATCGTAAAGTAAAAAAACTACAACAACATATTGTCTTCATATCCCCTCATACTATCCCTATAGGTCATTCATAAATTACTTCTTCACATCCCGGGAAAAATAAAACACTGAAAGGTGTGAGCTTAAATGCCCAGTAAGGATATCAATATAGCGGAAGCTTTCATAAATAAGCATAAACATTTAAGGTAATGTATAACTAAAACAAAAGCCTTTTAAACATGAAATTTAGTATAATATGGGAGAAATAAAATGAAATAATTCCATTTACTTATTCACATGGAGATTATACTAATCGAATAATCACATGCAATATCAATAAGCACTTTCATAATGATGGAATGTATAATTCCAGACTATCATAACCACGTAGCCAAGGGTTCATGCCAAGAATACAAATAAGATTTTGTCAAGGCCTAATGCCAAGACACTATTTTGTCTCATGAGACCTACCAATACTCCAAGGAGCTATAGAGGGCTCCACCCATCACTTACTAAGTCCAATGCATTCCTCATATGAATAGGTTTAAACAGAACATAAACATTTATATTAAAAATAGAATACGAAATGTCAATACTTTCTCCATAAATAATAAATGGTATAAAAATAAAACATCAACAGTCAAACATATCACAAAAACTTCAATACAATATGGAAGTTTTGTATCATAATAAATAAATATCAAATAAGCTTAAAATTCATCAAAGGATGTTGACATAGATGAAATCAAAACTATTTGGGAGAAATATCTCTTTTTTTGAAATCATTTAAAAGTCAAATAATTAGAAAAGAAAACATTTACTTTGAAAATATTATTATAATCTTGTAAGGGAAGCTTCAATGAGTTTATAAGGGTAGAAAATAGCCACACTTTCTGTATAAGTTAAAAAAATATATTCTTAGCTTAATTTTGTCGAAAAGGTTAAAAAGGACTTTGTTTGGAAAATGACGGAAAGTTTCCTTTGTAAACATCTTATAAAAGTTCAAACAAGGGTATAAATGACTTTAACTCATATTTTGTAAAATAGTAATAATGTTTTGAAATACATTTTTTAGAAACATGGATGTGGATGATAAAGAGGTCCCAGTAGATAATTACGCATAAACAACCTCGAATAATGATGAGATTGTGAAATAAACCCTTACTTTGCAATTTTCCTTGGTTGAGGGTAGGTTAAACTCCTGTATAATGGTCAAATAACTATTATTAAATAATACAAGAATCATATAAATTAATATGATATCATATATTATCTTTTAACATTGATTTTTTGATAATATCTTAATATTATCATCTTTTCGGGTGTTAACGGATTCGTTTTACTTTATATTCTTTGTTATGTGAGCCGTATTTGTTATGGATGGGATGTATATTATTGATATCCAGAATAATATCATGTCTCTAAAAATTATTTTTAATCATCAAATGAAATTTAGTCTTGAATGGATACGATGGGGAATGAATCTCATCGTGTTCGTGGAGACGGTAGTCCATACGTATGCACGAGTGACAATATAATTCTTTAGATATTATAATAATATATAATTGGATGGTATATAATATATAAATGAATAATTATCATGTTATATTTATTATTTACATCAATTACACATCATTATCATAGCCATCCAAATAATAATGTTTTGAATAACAATTACACCATGACGTGGAGACGGTAAACCGTACGTATGCACTTATAGTGACATGTCATTCAAAGGATGGATGGAATACTAAATATATTTGAACCATATTTATAATAAAATCATGTTATATATAATATAATGGAGTAATTATTTTATAATGGAAATAACAAAGAAAAAAGAATTTGAAAAAGAAAGGAACTTGAAAAAGGGCGGTGAAAACATTACCTCTTCTTCAGGTTCTTCCTTTTGATTTGATCAAAAGGGCTCCTTAGGTTGGATTTTTGACAAAAATAAGGCCTCTAGGTTGAATTGAGGTAATTTTAGAGTATATTTTGGCAGGGGTTGGCCGAGACAAAAGGCTTTAAAGGTGTGAAGAATTGGTTATAAGTGGTGTCCGTTTATAAGGAGGAGGAGGAGCTCTTTAGGAAAAACTTAAAGTATTAATTTATAATAAATTAATATTCAGTTTATAATGCCTACAAAGTGGATTATTCAAAGCCTAAGGTGACTATGGGTCTAAATAATGTCAAAAAATAGATTTTATATAGGTTTGTGTCATTATATTAACCTTATAGTTTAGATGTAACTCTTAGTTAATTAGTTTGACATTTACCATGTCACTTTGTAATTTTATATTATATAGCTAATAAAATTACTATATACATCCAAGCGACCCCAGGTGGTCTATTAATGATACAAGTATCATAATATAAGTCCTTTGGCCGAACCTTATATTTTTAGGAGTAGAATATAATTTATTAATATAATATTTGTTTTAAAAACTCATTTATGTCAATTTTGGCACTATTCCATAATTGATTTTTGTTAAAGTCTTAACAACTTTATTAGTTCAAATAAAATTCATTTAAGCCATACTAACATGTAATATTAACCAATAAAATTCATTTAATTCATTAAAAGTCTCAAATTATATTTATTTGGGTACATATAATATGAATTATTTTAATATTTCATTAATAGGGTAATTACTGCATCATCATTATTTCATAAATAACTTAATTTATTTGATGTCTAAAAATTATAAAAAAACTACCATGATGGAGGAAATATTTTTATATTTCTAATTAAAATTTATAGTTTAAAATATAACTCATATAACCCCATGTAAAAATAAATTTACTAAAAGATATTTGTTTGTGTCATTTTTGACTTTACTTTAAATAAATTAATCTAAAGAGTCATTATCACTCTAAAGTGGCTGAATGGGACCCAAAATCGACCCAAAGATGACCATGGTTGGCCATCACTCATTCAATAAGGTTTGGACAAGTTTTAAGGTAATTTTGTATTATTATAATATACTTTTTATCTTGAATTACCCTATTTACCTTTAACCGCGATAAATAAAAGTAAAAGGTTACTATTCACCACAAATTATTTTTATATTATTGAATCACATTTTAATCCTTGATATTAACCATGTCTCTCAGATGTTTGAAATTCCACTCACAGAAGCGGTAAAATTAAGTTTTATAAGAATTTGCAAATTCTCCTAGGAGGTGGGTAAAAGACGATGAGAAGTTCAACAAAATTTTTATATATCTAAAATTATTATAAACTGAATCCAATGAATTACATTGAACTTATATAGGTAGTCTGTATCTATTTTTACATAAAATAAATTTAAATGAAATAAATAATTATTTAAATAAAAATTTCGGTTTTAAACTATAACTTAGTATTTTTCACTATTCGTAAAAAATTAAAAGTTTTCAGAAAAATACCAAAAATTTACCCTAAGATAATTTTGATATTCAAAATTCAATAATGAAGTCAATTTTATCAAATTAATAACATATAAGTTGCATTTATTAATTTAAAATTAATTCTCGTTGTCAAAACCAAAAGGCGTATATTTAAGAAATAATAAAAACCAAAAGTTTGACACTTGTTTATGTCCAATTTCAAAGTGAAATTACTTACAATGACCATAACTGGATTAAATTGTAAAAATAAAATCTATTTATACTTAAAAACCATTAAAATGTATAATTTAACAATATAAATTATTTTTTATTTAGAAAGTTGTTTTCAGTTAAAATATAGTATTTTCCACTATTCACCCAAATATGAAAGTTATCAGAAAAACACCAAAACTTTATTGAAACTAAATTTTTATGTCCCCATTCTAAATAATAAGTTTATATTCTTAAATTTAATATATAAAAGTTTCAAATATTGGATTTAAAAAGGATTCTCTATTAAAAGGTGGTAAAATTGCATTTTTTGAAAAATACTTCTTTTATCTGAAAAAAGGTATTTGTTCTTAAATTATGTCTAAGAAACTCATAATATGTATTCTAAAATTAGAAGGATTATAAAAAGTTCAAAATTCAGTTTATACTATTCATAACCGCTTTTGAAAGGCATGTTTGGTAAGTGATGGTGCGCTAGAACTCGATGTTGCGTGTAGTGCAAGTTATTGAATAATGCACTATGAAATCTTGGGGTGTTACAAACTCTGGGTAACTGGGGTTGGGGCGTTACAATTTTGTGTAGAATAAATACATTTAATTCATCAATACAATGGTGTATGGGTATAAAAGTGAACACCCTTGATATAGGAATGTGTATGGTATTCACTACGCAATTATTTTGGTATAGAAAATCACAGTGCAATTTTAGAACATAATGGCATGGCATAAAAATTCATAAAAAGTGTTGATGAGAGTGAAAGAGGTTTCTCATAAAATATCCATGAAATGGAAAGTAATAGGTTCATATAAATACATGTCCTAACATGAGAAATTTGGAAATACAAGGCACACCAAAATAAATAAACTTGAAGAAAGAGGAGAAATGGAAAAACTCTTATGAAATTTCGGCATGATAATATGTGTATGTGGGAGGGATTATTAAGAGATAAAGGGTTCTACAATCATTCAAAAATAATTAGGTCAGTATGGTGGAGGTGTAAAAACATACCCCATGTTTTTTAATTGAAAATAAAAGGGTGAAACAATATAAGGAAACTTGGATAAAAACAAGAAAGGAAGGAACCCTTACTGAAGTGAGTGACTTAAAAAGATTGAAGAGGGGATTTTTAAGAGATTGGGGAACCTTTTTAGGATTCTAGTTAAGGGATGACAGAGTAAGAAAATGATAAAAGCCATTTTATTGAAGATAAGCGGGAGATTGGATGGGTTTATATTGTAAATGAGATGGGAATGCACTAATATTTCACAAACATATTGTAACACTCCAAGATTTCATAGTGTGTTATTTCTTCAAAATAATTCAATAACCTGAACTACATGAAACAACGAGTTCAAGTGCACCATGTCTTACCAAAAAATCCGTTCAAAAGAGGTTATGAATATTATTAACTAAATTTTAAACTTTATATAATCCTTATAATTTTAGAATCCATATTATGAGTTTTTTATACATAATGTATGAACAAATTCATTTTCAGTATTGCACTTTTACCAATTTTAATAGTGAAACCTTTTTAAATCCAATATTTTAAACTTTTTGACTAAATGGGGACATCAAAAATTTACAATGAAACATCCCAAGCTTCCACGGTATGCTTTCCTTTGAATAATATAGTAGCGTGTGTTGTACGCAACTTTGAGTTCTAATACACACCACAACCAATCAAACTAGCAGTTATGATTAGTAATACCTAATTTTTGAATTTCTTTAAATTTTATAACTCAAAATGGACATCATTTTTGGATTCGGAATATCGAATTTAGCCTAGGGTAAAATTTTGGTACTTTTCAGATAACTTTTATATTTTGATGAATAGTGAAAATTACTAAATTTTAATTAAAAACTATTTTTTTAATCGAAATAATTTATATTGATAAATTATGAATTTGAGTGGTTTTAAAGTATATTTAGAATATATTTTTACCATTTAATAAAATGTTGGTCATTGTACATAATTTTACAATTAAACCGGACATAAACCAGTGTCAATCTTTTGATAGATTTTACCTCTTAAAAACACTCTTTTTGTTTTGTATGTTATGAAGTGTAATGTAACATTCATGCATGTAATCTATTTTCCAAGACTTTTAAACTGATCGGTCCTTTGAGACTTGGTTCTTTGTAATAATTCAAATGTATTAAAATAATGCACCGACTCTGGGTAACTGGGGTCGGGGCGTTACACTTATATTTTGGAATCTATATATGTAAATATTCAAAACCACAAACCTTACCCTGGATTTTCAAAAATAGGACTAGAAAAAATTATTTCATGAGTACTTGGGTGGAATATGTTAAAATATTATCCTTTTTATATGGAGGTGAGTCACATTATTTAAGAAATGAACTTTAAATCATAGAATATATTATACATTTTAGAGGATTCACTAAGGCTTTATAAAATACGTAAAAATATAAAATCACATTATTTTAAAGGAAAACATATATTTGGCCAAATATACCTTTTATAGTGTTTATTACATCATTTTTTTTCCATTATGATGTCATAAATCACACTATATATTTATATGGTATTTAATTTGTACCCAAAAATTCAACTGTCTATTAAAAATTGGAAAAATTTACCACTAGATAATTTCAACACCTTGATTCCTAAAATAACATTCATTTGATCCAAATAATTTTCTAAATATGTCAAATTTACCTTTTAAAATAAAAAATGACATTTATTGAAAATTGATGGGTTTTGACCAAAATAGTTTTTAAATCATCATAAAAACTAAATTTTGCCTTATAAAAATTATATGATTATTTATATTTAATAAAATTAATTTATTAATAATATGTTATTAAAATATTATTTATTAATTCATCAAAATATATTTATTAATTGAATATTTACAAAAATTATACTATCTATACTTTAAAAACAATAATATAATGAAAGTATATTCATTATTCAATAAAAATAATTTGCATAATAATAATTCTAGGGTCTTGATACAAATACCTTTATCACACTAGTATATTCCCTAAGAGTAAGGTGTGTGATGGTGGAGGTTTCATGGGTCTATTCGTTGAACAAGGTTTGGGCCAGGATCTTTATGATCTTGAACATCTCATGTTACTGGTTTCGCTCATTCTTAAGTTGTTAGATATCATCTTGGGATTGGTCTAGGGAAAGCCCAAAAATGCTCTATCCCTCAGAAGCTTTGATAAATGGACTTCATAGGGAAGGATTCTAGTGGTTGAGTCCATTACCTCCTTTGTCTATGTGGAAAGGATTTGTTCAAGCACTATATTTATACTAGTCATGTGATCAATGTTCAACAGATATATTGTAAATGGTAATGATTCTTAATGGTCATTTAAATCCAATTGGATATAATAAAACAAAAGAGGTTCATGTTTTTTATATATTCATTTTACAAAATAATACATTTAATAAAATCAAAAGGTAAATTTCACTTGTAATAGTTTGATTCGTTATAGTTATTCAATATGGTTCCTCCCATTTCTTATTTATATGTAATGGATGATCATATCCAAGTTTCTAATTGAGTTTATCTTGGTTTTTTGTTGGTTAAGTTACACTGAAATGTCCTTAGAGCGATTTATATTCTTATAGAAGAGGTGATTAGGATCTATGATGTTGGATTTTTCTCATGTAAAGAACATTGATTCCTTTAGGGTATGTTATCAATTTCTTATCCTATTTATTTATGTGAGACCATAAATTTAGCATGGTTTATCCATTTGGTTGAAGGTGAAATCAAAATAATAATAACTTAACTAAATTAATAAATAATTGGTTAGCAATCACATGTTGAGGTGATTTATAATGGGATAGTGGTTTGCCACCTGATATTCTATATAGTGTAGTATTTTTTTCTATTATTTGTCAGTATGTTCTTATTATTGGATTGGAACCTTGAAATTTTTAATAAACATAATGCTGGTGTGAATTAATTAAATTGATTAAGAATAATTAAATAAGCGGATTTTTTGAGTCTTGTGTTTCTTATAATTTGATGATAATCAAATTGATGCATTGTACATATATAATTGAAAATGAAATTCTATGTGATAATGAAATTGAAAAATATGTGAATCATATTGATGCAGGTTGATGAAAAGAATAAAAGGAATTTTAATTGATAATGGTTATTCTCATAGTTTGATTAAACTAGATTAAATTCTTAGAGCATGTTCATATTTTGATAACTTGTGATAGCTTGATGCATTAGGTTTCTCATAGTTAGAACTTATGAATATTGAACTAGATAATTAAATATATAATAAGAATAGGTGTTGTGATAAATATAATTTCTATGGCCAGATTTACCCATTTTCTTGAGAAGGATGAGTTCCTTGTGGTTAGAGATGAGAGACCTCATTTATGTGGGAATTATAGATGCCTTGTCTTAGATCCTAGTTTTTCCTTTTGGATATAATTTTTTGTTTTCTTCATTTTTTGGAATGTTCTATGGATGTGAGATTTATTATGTAATGTGAAATGGGGTGGGGACACTAGGATGCATTATGAACCTGAGATGGATGAGTCTGGGATGACTGATGGGACATATGGGAAGGGAGACACAAATGATGTTGAAGTAGTTGAATCCTTTCACTGAGAGATTTAATGGGACATGTATGTGGGTGTCAGGGATAACACTAGAGATGATGGAACATGTTAAAGATGGGTTTACCCATTGACAAGATACCGAGAGCTGTGATTCTCACTTATGAATTTGTTTAACAGATGATGGCTAGGTTGCATGTTTTATTTTAATTCATTTTCCAACTACTTTATGTTGTTGGATGTGTTTTGTTTCATGTATCCTCTTAGTTGTATATTAGTATGGCTTTCCTAGATTACCTGGATTACAAAATTATGCTAATAATTAATAAATAATTTTTAACTCATGAGGTTGGTATTTATGGAATGAATATTATGAAAATATTATTATATTAATAATCCATGAACTCAGTTTGGATTATGCATAGAAGGAATGTAATTTTACTATGATGATTAATTTAATGAGATGTGGAATATTATTAATGGTTAATTAATCTTTAATTAATTAATTAATTCTTAATAAATTAATTAATGAAGGTAAATGATAAAAATAAAAGAATGAATCTAATGTTTCTACTTTAAAATTATTATTTACTTATAGGAAATCTAGTCTTAGGAGTAGCAGCTAAGAGTTTGAGAAATGTTACCTGTTGTTGAGTATAAGACTAAGTTATTCCAATAGTGTTGTTTTGATATATATTACATCATATATATTTGGTGATTTCATACACATCCCCACCCATGTTGTTTAAGGAAACTGACACCAAGTGGACTCTGGGATGGTGTTTTCCCTTACTTCTTGGTTGGATGATGGATGACTAACTACCCACTCCTCCCCCTCTCATATTTTAGTAGCTACTTGCACCGGTATACACAATGGTTAGTTTTCCCATATGTGTTTCTAAAGGGATATAATAAATTGTCGTTATTTACAAAAATGTATCCCAAGATACAGTATCCAAAGGATTAATATAGGCATCACTTGTGTAGGGAATGATTGAATGAGGTAGTTACTTAGTGTATGGGTTGTTATAGATAGAGTTCTAATATCTGATGTATGATACATGTCATATAGGTGTGGTGTATCTAGAAAACTACTTGGTTACTATAACAAGATTGTTGTTTTTATTACATTGATGCATGATTTAAAGACATAAAATTACACTTAATACAACCCAAAAAAGTGATAAGTCTAGTGTTTTGTGAAATTAGAAACATTACATAAAAACTTAAAACATGAAATATAATATAATTATTGATAAGTTTCTTTAAATGACCACAACATTCCATCGTACTTAACACTGAAAGGGATAACCTGAGAACATACATAAGAAAGTAGGGATCTATAATGACCTGTAAGTTAATAAACATGGAATATCATGAGGATGAAAATACATGTTATACAATCGGAATATAAATGGAGCATAAAATAAACATTAATATAAAGGCATGATATAGATTGATAATCTTAACATGGAAATGTAACAACAACTTAAAACATTGCATCATAGATCAAGGATACACTACCAAGAAATCATAGTGGACAAAGTCCCATAAAGGAATAAGGTAAACCCCTATCCCAACATGACATATCATGATACTAAACATTACCCAAAGCATTAGAGTGCTATATAATTCCGGTCACACCCATCACATTCATTTTATCCTCATGCTTGGGTATACCACATAAATCATAAAGAATGGATTCATTCATCATCATAATTTATTCCATGATCAAGGGGTGTGGAATAAATACATGTTAGTCCTAAATAAAAAGGAATATTTTAATAAAAGTGAACACCCTTGATATAATAATGGGCGTGGTATTCACTACATGCCAATTTTGGCATAGAAAATAATGGTTTAATTTCACTGCATAAAGGTGTGGAATAAAAATTCATAAAATTGGTTGATGAGAGAGGAAGGGGTATGTAATCATATATAAATTAAATGTATAGTAAGAGGGTAATATAAATTTGTGTCCCAACATAATTAATTTTTAAATAGAAGGCAAAACATAATAAATAAACTTGAAGAAAGAGGATAAATGGAATAACTCTTAAGAAATTTTGGCTTGGTAATGAGTGTACATGGGAGATATTAATGAGAGATAAAGGGGTATATAATCATAAAAAAAATCAAACGAGAAGTTTGGGGGAGGTGTTAAAACATTACCCATCATATTTAAATTAAAATAAAAAGGTGTAACAATATAAAGAAACTTGGATAAAAATGAGGATAGAAGGAACCCTTACTTGAGTGTGTGACTTGAAAAGATTTAAGAGAGGACTCTTGAGAACTTTGGGCACCTCAGTAGGATTATAAGTAGGTGAGGAGAGAGTAAAGACGTTCTAAATGGATTTTTAGTGAAGAGAAGTTGGATCTTGGGTGGGTTTATATAGGAAAATGCTATGATAATTCTTTAATATTTCATAAACATAGGTTTTGGAATCTATATAATTTAATATAAAAAGACACAAACCATACCATGGTTTTTTCCCTATAGGAGTGGAAAAAATATTTTATATGTCAATGGGTTGAATATATTAAAATATTATCCTTTCTTATGTGGAGGTGAGTCACATTATTAACGAAACTAACTTAAAATCATAAAATATATTATAGATTTTGGAGGATTCACTAGGGATTTATAAAATATGTCAAAAAATATTAAAAAAAGTTATTTTAATGGTAAAAATTATTTTTGTATGAATATACATTTTATAGTATCTATTACATCACTATTTGAACATTATGATGTCATAAAACACACTATATATTTATATGGTATTTATTTTTTACCCAAATAATTTACTATCTTAGAAAATTATGAAAAATTCCCCATTTGATAATTTTGGCATCTTAGTTCCAAAAATATGATTAGTTTTATCCAAATAATTTTCTAAATATATAAATTTTCACTTTTAAAATAAAAACTGACATTTATTTAATATTGATGGGTTTTGAAGAAAATAAATTTTAATGCTTAATAGAAATTACATTTGGCCTCATAAAAATTATATGATCATTTATATTTAATAAAAGTAGTTTTATAATAATGTTTTATTATTTTTTTATTTATTAGCTCATCAAAAATATATTTCTTATTTAAATTTCTATATGTACAAAAGTTCTATTTTTTTGCTTTAAAAACAATAATAAAATAAAAGTATATTTATTATTCAATACAAAAATAATTTACATAATTATAATGATAGTGTTTTGATAAATACCCTTTTATTACACCATAATACTCCATAAGAGTGACGTGGGCGATGGAGGGGATTTCATGGGGCCATTCGGTGAACATGGTTTGGGCCGTGATATCAATGAGAAAGAACTTATCTTGTAAACAGTTTGGATCATGCTTAAGTTATTGGAAATCAAGTTGGGATTGGTATAGTGAGAGTCCTAGAAATGATATCTCCCTTTGAAGCTCTAATAAATGGGCTTTATATGGAATGATCCTACTGGTTGTGTTCATCACATCCTTTTTTTTGTTGAAAGGATTTGTTAAAACCCTATATTTATACTAGTCATGTGATCACTGTTAAATAGTTATATTATAAATGGTAATGATACTTAATGACCATTTAAATATATTCAGATATATTAATAAAAATAGAGTGCATGCGTTTTCTATATCCATTTTACAAAGTAAGAGATTTAATTAAATGAAAATGGAAATTTCAATTATAATAGTTCAGGTCATTACGATTTCTATATGAAGATGTGATATGGGATGATGTGATGCACAAGGTGAATGATTTTATGTATTTTTTAGGTGTCTTTGAGCTGGGTTAATTTTGAAGATAGATTGCTCAGAACATGTGAAATTAGGGAAGAGTACAAGACCAATTGGGAAGTGGGATAATGGTACCCTTTATGTTTCATTATTATATTATATTATATAATTTTTTGAGATACTTGGTTAGATTTATCCATTGTGGGGTATGATGTCAGTATACCTATTTAGGTGATGAATTAGTTTCACTATTTTCACTATTCTTTAGCATGCTTTCTTTATGTTTTGTACAAGAGGATATAGGAAGGATTATACTAAGTATACTTCTATTATCACCCTACATATATGTAAACAATATTTTAGGTTATACAGATTTAGTGGGAGATTATTATCGATGTTACAAGCTCATGGTTTTATCAAAGCTATTTGGGATTTATTATCGTTTCAATCTTTACCTTTTCGATACTTGTTGTTTTCCTTTTAGTTGTTCTGGTGCTATATAACATTGCATATTTTCAGATGGGATTTCTTTTAATCATATGAGAAAGTTTTTTGATATAAAAACATTATCTCTATCTTCTTCATGTTATCTTATAGGGTAATTACACCCATATGCATGTTTATTATACCCTTAGTGTAATTTTCTAACTTGGGGCCTACTGAAGGTGGGAATCGGGCAGTAAACATCTCTCTCCCCTTATTTCTAGCCCAGGTGGGGAACATTTTGGTGATAGGGGACTTATAAGCGATGTTCTTATCTACATATTAAATATCATTTATGAAGATGAAAGGAAAAAGATCGCAAAAAAAAATTATCCCTTCTAGATGATTTAATTATCACTGTTAGGGAAAAATCTTCTTCAGATTATTTTGAAAGATTTTTTAACATCCAAATAACTTGCAAGAAACTATTGGATCTGTTCCACACCTTTTCATTTCTATAAAACTTTCAATGTATTATGGTATTTTTTATTTGATTTCCTAATATAAATCGGTCCATCTCATTGAATAAGGGAAATACCACCAAGGACTCAACAATTTCTTTTCTTGAGATATGGAATTCATATTGGAAAATAAATGGGATATCAATAGCATAAAGGTAGACCCTAATGTATGGATTTGAGGTATTAATTATTCTCTTATCTTCAAAGTATACATCGCGATTGAATAGATATTGACAAATCATTAGGACATATTTCATATCATTGATTAAGATGACAAATCATAGATAAAGTTTTAAGAAACAAGTTTAATGAAGGATATTTTTATCAATGATATTCTGATATACTCTAAATCTTATGAGTATTATGAAACATTCAATAGTAGATTTAATTTTGAAAATTTAGAATCATATATTATATTTAATCGTTTCCATTGAAAAGTGGCATAGAAAAAAGGTGATAATTTTTTATAGACACTCATTTAAGGATATATGATAAATGGATAAATAAAAATTTGAATTAATATGTGATTAATGATAGTCAAATAAGATGATTTGATTTTAATGGATAATTTCATTTTATAGAAAACCGTTGAGGTCAAAATGTGATTTGGCAGATAATGATATTTTTAAGAGTTTTCAATATATTTTTTTAAATTTTTAGAGGAATAATTTTATTATTGTTTTTGTATAAAGGATAACCTTTCAAATTTGTAAAGGCTGTGGGGCTTGAACCCACAACCCAAGGGCGACAAGGGTGTGATTCCTTCCACTGTACTTCATGATTTCCTAGTCAGTATGACATTTAGAATAAATAATAGTTGATTTTGGGAACATATATATTATCATTTAAATAAGTATGGGACTGAAAACAAATTTGTTGATTAAGTTATTATTGTCATTTGGAAAAAATATGACTATATTTTTGGGGAATATTATTTGATTATGGTAAAAAAAAATATTATTTGTCTTTTTTAATAATATATGATTTTAATGTGGCTTTATGGTGATTTTAATCATTTATAGAAATTATTAGAACATATTTAATCTTATATCAGTATGCCATATATATTTTTGGTATGATACATTATGAGTGGTAGATGTTATTTAGTAAAAGATATAAAATTTTTCATGGAAGAATTTTTGATCAAATCAGTCTAATATTTGGGTTTCAATATTATTTAGGATTATTTTATGAAATGTATGGATAGTTTTTATGGAATTATTTACATTGGAACTATAGTGATATTACTAAATTTTGGAGATAAATGTATTATTTATTTATATGAAGTTTTATTCAGTTTGCGAATTATTTTACATTGTACTAACCATTATGGTTTTGGTTAGTGTCTAAAGGATGAATGCATATATTTTTTTCTATGTTTGGATGTATATGATTTGTTGAAAGTTGATTCTAGTTATTTAGAAATAAATAAAATCATCCTTAAATACATTTTTTGGAGGAAAGGTTGAGAATGTGAAATATTTTTATGAAAGGATGAAATTGTACTTGTAAAGTAAGAATATTTTCTTTATGTTTAAAAAATGGTGAGGAATTCCTCCACTCTAATAAATTTTTTTGAAAAAAATATTTTTACCCTATAAGTTTTGCTTCTAATAAATCTGTGGTCCATTTCACACATATATGGATTGTTGTTTTAGGGTTGTTGACTTTCACATGATCATTAACTTCATTACGATCAATGATCTCTATCACTCTAAAATATTATTTGGACATCATTATTTTCTTACACTTATCTAATTTCACTTACCAATAATTTTTTCCTATTTGAAAACCTATTTATTGTTTTTCTAGATGACCTTCGTATTTCCCTTTCTCTATTTCAAAGAGGAAGTTTTTTAACCATTTTTATAATAGGGGATTTCAAGAAGGTATTTTCTAATAGAAATTATTTGATTACCAAGATGAATTTAAAATTGTATTATTTCAATTTATTAAGATGATGAGGTATGTGACACCTTGATATTTTATCAATAAAACCATGTTCATAAGCATATATGACACACAACACTGGGGCTAAAAAAACCATGAAATATTATTATTTAAATATGACAATTATAACCAATCCATTAATTTGGAAGGTCTGAATGTGGATGAATAATTTATGAAACATATATAAAGTGACTACATAAAAATACTTACTTATAAATGATTAGTAAATATTCAATAAACTTTTAGTAAAGTCATTTTATGCTTAAAAAATATGTTTCTATCAAAAAATGAATTTTTTGAGTGAATATTATAATTAATTTATATAAATTTTATAAATTGTATTTGTTAAAAAATATATCAATTTTTAAATAATCATTTAAAAATTAGCATGTTGTAAAATTTTTAGATTTTTCTAAAACGTTTTATTTTTTTAATAAATAGTAAAAAATAAAGATTTTAAAAAAAAATATATTTTCTTTTAATATATTAAAAAATTAAAATTCTATTTTGGATTAGTTATAAAATTTAATTATTTCATTTTGATTAAAAATGATCCATTTATAAACTTTTGAATGTAATTTATAGTTGAATTTGGTATAAAAGTATTTTATACTTAAAAGACATTTTTATGAAAAACCAACTTTTATTGTTTTTTTGTTTAAATTTAAATTTAATTATTCCACTTAAATATTTTTAATCTTGATATATAGATTCCATATTTAGAATCATGAGTTCAAAATTTTCTATATTGGCCCCTTTTATTTTTGGTCTTCATGAATAGTAACTGTAGTAAATATTTGTTGCAATGATAATGGTATAATGAGTCGATTAAGGGTAACAATAATTTAATAAGGACCTAATAGTAACCCTAACAATTTTCTTAATTTTATATATCATTTTTTCCATATTTACGTTATTATGACCTTTATAATACCTTATGTAAAATAAAATGTAACATGCCACCCCCTGATTTTAAATACATATTATGTGTTCATAAAGGGTTAAAAAATGTTGTGGGGGATTAGAAATGGTTTTTATGAGAATAGTGAAATTATTTTTCTAATAATAATTTATTTTTAATTTTTTATAATTCTAAAACTACCTTAAATGTTCGCACAACTCTGATACAATATTCATTTAATTAAAATTAAATTAAAATAAATGATTTTAAAGATATTAAAAGTTATATTGTTTGAGTGATTTATTTCGTTTAAAAAACTTTTATGACCATTATTACATATTTGGAATGTGTGAAAGTTCTATATTCTAAATTAACCTTTATCTTGATTTTTTTAATGTCAAATTAGATGAATAGTTCTAAATTGACATTAATGATATTTTATAGTAAAAAGTGTTTTATTAAATGTTTTAAAATTAGGAAAAATATTATCTCTGGAAAATAAAATGGTATATTGTTGACATTAATGATATTTAATCAAAGGTTGTAAAATCACTAATTAATGAGTCCTAAATCATTTATGTTCTATTATTTATTGAAAAACTTTTCATCTAATGATTAGGTGGATCTGTTGTGTTTGCTGCGTCCTGATCTGATATGATTTGATGTTTCATCATCATATGATTTGATTCGCAAATGGAGTAGGGAGGAAGAGATCTATATTTATCCTCACCTTTATGTGGCTAAAAATAGAGAAATAATAAACCCAGTAACCTTATAGATCATTTTTCTATGTCAAAACAAATTAATTAATTAAATTAATAATTAATTAACTCACAGAACATACAACCAACGAGTGAGGAGTTCAAATGCCCCACTCCGAATCATTTTACGTCACACCAATGGAAAAGAGCACATTATGGACTCAATCATGGTATCATATTTCTGATTTGAGCTTTCATTTATGTTTTGTTAAATTTTATTTAAGAACATGTGGGTGAGAAATATAAAATACACTGAATATTTTTATAAAATTAATTTTGGGTAGACCGTGCCTCATAATCACATGCCGTCTTAGTGATTAGAGCTGGAAACATATATAGAAATATTTCAATGTATTAAAAAGAAAAAATGGGTCTCTAAAAATAATAAAAATAACTTACCTATACTAAGAAATTATTATGTTAATGGAATTACCTACATCCACGTCCTCCTTCATCAAATGAGAAAGAAAACCATAGTTTGTCTGTACGTTGTACTACAACCTCAAGAACTGATGTAATTTTTTCTCCATCACCGCCTATCATGAATGTATATAATGATATATTTAATGTATGTATATATATATATGATATTAGTGAAATATTTATCATTCTATATAATTAATATATCATTTATTTTTTCAACTTTCTATTTATTGAAATATGAAAACATTATTCTTGCATACATTTGGTCTGCCACCTCCAGAAAGCGATGAGATTCGTTTTTTGTCACCACATATCATGGATGATATTTGTAAGTATATTTAAATAAGTACTGTGTTATTTATGTTATTTTGATCTTTGATTAAATAGAAAATAATACCTACATTCTTTCTTTAATAATTTTTGAAAAATGAAAATGTTACACATGTGTACATACAACCTACCATCTATATGATTTTAATGTAGTTCATTTTTCACAACATTATTTTGTGATTTGTTTTAAAAGTATAATTGATTTTTTAAAATGATAATTATTTCATTGATATTATTCTGTAGTTGAAGGAATAATGAACACTTTGATTATAGTTATCTTAAAGAAGTTATTTTGAAATTATGATTTGAATATCATCAAAGCATCTAACATAAAATAAAATGATTAATTGATTGAATACAACATGGTAATGAATAAAATAAAAAGTAATAATAAACATGTATAAGGTTATTAAGAAATTAAATAATTTACAGAAGATTATTATACATGAGGATAAAAAATATATATGATGAGTCAGACTCAACATAATAAAAATTCTATTAAAAATCATCTTTTAATGTTTTCTTTAAAACTATTTTTCTTCTATGTTCATATTTTAAAAAATAAATCATTAATTTATTTATTGGAATATAAAAGATTTATGAAGGAAATTTTATGTCTCCCTTTAATTTCTTTCAATGTTTCTAAAAAGGAAATGTTTAAAGAATGTATTTAACTTTTAGTAAAAATGACAAAATAAATATTATATTTTAAAATATATGGGATAATGAATTTTCACACCACTATAATCGTTATTTTATTTCTATATTCCATTACATGAGTTCATATGTTATTTCAAGAAAAAATATACATCCCTTCCTTTTGAGTATTTAATTTTGGAAAATGAGTCTTGAATGGAAAGGGTATTTCAATATCTGAAAGCATTTTTCATATGAGTTAAAAATATATTTTCAAGGGTTTCATGATAAAATATTTTGGAATAAAATTGTTTCATTCATGTTGTCGTACATGATATTTAAAGATTATATTGGTTAAGCCAGATACATCTTATATTATGTGTGATCCCAATATAGATTATATGATGGGTGTGGTCGATATAGATTATATGATGGCTATTCCATTGTAGTTCTCCAACTCATTGGGTAATCTTTCATGTATTTATTGGAAAGATGGTAGGAGTTAACCAGCATAGTTTCTATTATCAATTTAATTAGGATCAAATTATTTATGACATGGGTAATGATTATAATGCTTTATGTTTCCAAAAGAGGTTTTATTTTCTAACTGTGGGTTTAAATGTTTTTATTTGAGAAAAATGTATATGTGTATCTTATGAAAATAATTTATTTCATATGCCCAATGAATATTGTCTTAATTGTGAACATTCTATGTGTTTTATCTTTTTCACTAGATTAATTGATTTATTATTTTTATGTCCCTTGATAATATTTTATGTGATCATACCAAATTTTAAAATGTTTCCAATTGGGTTTAAGGTTTGGTAAGAACAAATAAGAAGTGATGTTGAAAGTTATGAAGAATTGTCATGAAAAGAAAACATGTTTCTTTTTAAGATTTTTTAATTGTGAGAAAATGTATACTATGTATACATTTCAACTTATATTGTATAGGTTTACAATGCATGAGTTATAAACTAACTATCTAAAACTATAAATCATAAAGATCTCTAAGAATGTAGGAAAAATAATAGTTGACTAAAAACTCAGGATCATGTAATGTTAAAATAAGGGTCCTTATATTTTTTTTTTATATAAGTGATAAAATATCCCATTTCTGTTTTTAAAATGATCCCTAATAGATCGATTCTTCTCCCAAATCATTCATGTTATCACAAAAGTAGTTCGTTGTAGCAGTTGAAATCATTTTTTTGTAAAAATTAAACCTCAAAAACCAAAAGTATGAAATTTTGAACTTGTTTTAAAGAATCTCAGTTAATAATTCATGTTTTTCACCTTTTTTTTATATTTTATTCTAATTTTAGTCTAAAGACACCAAATCCTTTATTTTGTACAAATGAGACCTCTAAACTAAATGTATGATATTTTAATGTTTTTTAAGGATTTAAAGTTGATATTTCCTTTTTTTTCATGAATTGTTTGATTTGATATTCATATATTAATCTGTAAGGGTTATTCCCAATGTATTTTTCTATAATTTGTTCTGTGCATTGATCTTACATATTTTTTGGCTGATTCGACACTTTTATGGTGTTTTCCAATTGAGTCACTGATCCTGCTTCATTTTCCTAATTTTTGGTTTGTTATTCCAACTTGTATATATAAATAATGAATATAGATAGTGATTTAATATGAAATAATTAAAATAATTTATTATTTTATATTAATTGAATATTTAACTAGGGTTAAGTGGATTGAAAATGTTTTTTATCAATTTGGTGGTTAATAAATATCTTTCACATTTTTTAGGAAATAATTCAATGTTTGTAATTTTATAGATAAGTGAAGACCTTATAAATATTAATGGAATAAAGATTATAAACTGTGTTATGGTTTGGGTCAAACTATGAACTACATTTTAAATGAAAATGATTGAATAATTATATTAATTATTTTTTTATGGAATCTAGACATGGGATATGATGTTTTCTTAGATATATATATATATATATATGCATGTTTCATTGGTTTATATATACATAATTGTAAAATTATATATATTTTGGTTTACATGTGTTTGTGTATTTATATATATATATATGTATGTATTTGTGTATACATATTAATATTAGTTTATATTATATTTAAATATTAACTTCCAAGAAAAAAACCATCACATTATATCATCACATTCCGCTTGAATTTACCTAGTCCACACTAGGAAAACATTCCACACTAAGAGAGGAGACATAATTCTATAGAAAAAATAAAATTTTTTATCATCACATATGTTTGTCGATCAACATTTAAATAACATAGTTTTTTATGGTACTTTTTTTACCATGACAGATGATTTTAGTATATATAAATAAGCATTTCAAATCATACAAAAATATGGAATCTTATAAATGTTCCAAAATATCCAATAACTATGTAAAAAAATAATCTTTTAAATGTTATTAAATTATTTTAACCAATCCAAGGGAGTGCATACCTAAGTTAATAGTTTACCAAGTATTTATGGTGGTGTGTTATTTTATCATAATCTACTCATTTGGAAATACTACAATATAACTGTGCATTAAAATACAAAAACATTCTTAAATATGGTTCAAAAAATGATGATTCAATATTGTGTTTCTTATATAAATTATAGATTTTGATCTAGAAATAATAGAATTAATATTAATCCAATTTCGATTTTTTCTAACTCAAAATACACCATATGAGATATAGAATTGAAAGAATACAAATTTCCTATATGTATTTATTCTTCAAGGTAACATCTGAAACCCTTATATAGACTTGATGTCCTTTGATGAAGTAAACTGACTGGAGATGGAGATCTCTGTTTTAATACATTACATTTTCATCTCCCTTGATGATTCTATTTGAGAAAAAAATAATGTTTTATGATATTAAAATTCTTGAGATAAAACAAATTATGTGTTATAATAATTTTAATTCTTATAAGTATTTTTCTTTATATGATCAAATTGGTTGTTGATAAAATAAAAATTTACATCAAATATGATGACTAAATGTATGAATATACAAAGGATATTATTTTATTATTTTATGATCATATATTCTATAATTGGGAAGGATATGAATTGAAAAGGGATGAATTAAAATCATATTATAAAATAGTATCAGTATGATGTAAAATAGTTTATAATGTGTGAAAAAGATCATGTATATGATCCTTATTAAATATTTTTTCTATATTTACATTGTCATTTAAGATGAATTAATTCAGATGAGTTGTAATAACTATTGATATATCATGGAATAGATTAAAGTTATAAATGCTGGAATAAATATAGAGAAGAACTAAATGTATCTAATGAATTGTATAACAATTTATTTTATCAATCAACAAATATGATTTCAAGAGTGAATGATGTTGAATATCATATCAAGGATAATATTATATGTGTAAATGAAAATGAAGATCATAATGAGGAACTGAAAATTTCAACTCAAGATGATCTTTTTTATTGTCTGGATCTATTTAAGAGGTTAATGAGAATATCGAAGATTCCATTGTATGCTGGTTGTAAAAAATATACCAAATTTTTTTTCCATGCTGATAGTATATAATATAAAAGATGATAATGGATTATGTAACACCATCTTTACTTAACTACATTTTGTCTTGAATTTTATTATAATAGAAGATAATGAGATTCCTTGATGAACAAATGAGGAAACGATGCTATGTTCAAAAGGTATGATCTCTAAAAGACTACCTGTATGTATAAATGATAGCATATTGTTTCATAAAGACTAATAATCACATAAGAAAACACCAAAATTGTGGGGTGTCTTAATACAAGAAAGATGAATCAATTAATTAGAATGTCTTTTGGGACTTTCCAATCATTATATGTATTTAAAACCCATATAAAAGTGAAGATAATAAAAGAAATTGATGTGGTATAAAGATATAATATATAAATATGGGAAACGTTATAACCTAATAGAATCTTGTTATTTGAATAAAATTAACCCTGAGTATTTATAATTTGGAAATGATCCATGAAATTGTTTTTATGCATTATATACTGATGGGGTGAATCTTTTTGGTGTAAAAAGTATCACTCATAGTATATGGAAATATACATTGGTAAATTATAACTCTCCACCATGGGAATGGATGAATAACAAATACATTATATTATTGAAGATTATTTGAGAACCAAAAACACTGTGTAATGATATTGTTTTTTATTTGGCTCCACTGATCGAAAATCTAAAATTAATGATGGATTCAAGTGTCATGTATTATGATTCTTATATAAATGATGATTCCATGTTGAGATCCATATTGTATATGATGATAAATAACCTTTCAACTTATTATAATTTAGTAGGATATAGAATTAACAGAACTCAAGGATGTCCCATTTGTGAATAAGGTATACACTCAGTTAGGTTGAAATATTCCCCTAAGTTCATGTTTAAAGGAAATAATAAATATATAACTTGTTGACATAAATAATGATCATGTATGACATCAATAGATTATTTTTTAGAAGAAGGTACAACAACATCTCTACAAAAATGTGATCAACAATTTGAGAAAGTAAAGTATATGGTCATCAATTTTAGTAAAACTACTTCAAAAAACCTTATAGAAATAGGTTAGAAAAGGTGATCATGTTTTTCCTGAATTTCTATACTAGAATTTTTTGTATGTAAAAAAATTTATTTATTTAATTCATGAAAAAAATATATGTGATAGTTTCATTGACACGTTACTAAACACAGATGGAAAGATAAAGTAAGACATTATGTATAGTTTGAACATGATTGATATGGGGATATGGGAATACTTGGAACCAATAATGGTTGAAAGGTAGAATTTTATTCATCTAGTTTCTTATACTTCTCCCAAGAAAAAGATATATCAATTTTTCAATGTCCCAAATGATGTAAGGGTTCCCAAAGGGATTCATCAAATATAAAGAATATAATAACAATGACTGATTTAAAGTTAAACGGATTGAAGACACCTGAATTTTTTGTTTTCATATAATATTTAATGCTTGTATCTTTATATTAATTTTTTACTGAAAATTTCTATTATTCATTAAACAAGTTTCATTTCTTTTTAAAATATATACGTATTAAAGTTATAGACTTGATGAAATTTCCAACCTTGGAAAAGGAAATTGATGACATATTCTATGAATTTGATATGTTTTTCCACCATTATTCATTCTCTTGATGGTTCACATGATAGTTAAATTGGTCAGAGAGATCTATCTAAATGGTCTTATACAATATAAATGGATATACATAATCAAATGTTATATAATTATTTTAAAAGGGTATTTTAAAATTTAGCATGGGACAGAATGTTGTATTGAAGAATAATATATGGTTGAAGAAGTCCCTGAATTATGTACCAAATAGGTATTTGATGTGGGAAACATTGGTTTATCAAAATCTCATCATAGCTTTTGATTTATAAGAGAAGTAATTTCTTGAATATCTATTGTCACAATTAATGATATAGATTGGGGGATGAAATTCCATTAAATTTGATCTAGCAGTTTAGAGGTTGTTCTATATGTTGAAAACGAAAAAGTAATTCTTAGTCTTATGAATCTATAAAGGGATAAAATATAGAAATTAAATTCAAATAATCATCTCTTTATAAGATATTTTTGAGATAAAATATTTATGAATTCAATGGAAAACAAAAAATTAATTTCTTAAAAACATCGATGGATAGCCGTAAGAATAAGTTTGAATGTATTATCTTATAGTGGTTATGTAATTAATGGTAATACATTCTATATAATGTAACATAATGAATATAATCCCATGAAAAATAGAGAAATAATTGTGTTAAAATTAATGCATTTATATTACACCAAGGGCATAAATACAATTTAGACATATTTTTCATAATTTGGAATCATAAAAAAATATAGAAGCAAGATTATATAACATTACAAGTGCCTATTGTTCAATGAAAGATGGTGGATATTAGGAGTGCTGAAAAAATAACTTAATTGGGATTCATGAGAGTAGATTTTAGAAAGGAATATTATAAGGATGAATCATTCACAATGGAATCGTAGGAAGTTCATGTATTTTATATCATTAATCCTACAAACAAAAAGAGAACAATTGTTTTGTTATTGAGAAAAACCACCACTGGGTCAAATGTCAATTCAAATAAGGATAACCCTTTCATTGGAATGTCACAATCATTTTGAAGTGATCCTAATTTTGATTAGGTCTATTATGCTATAGGAGACCACAATGGGGAGATTTTTTTAATATATAAATGTGTAAAATCTCTTCAACCTTTAAAGAAAAAAGGGAGTTCAAATATTAGGTTAATTTTTTAATTTACATTATGTTTCACTATAATATTATGTGCTCCTTAGCACATTTAAATAATCAAAATTAAAATTTCAACCACTTATGTAGATAATAGATTCTTTATATGTTGATTCTCTAAATCATGAAGAATAAATGGTTTCTTAGCATGTTGATGCTCCCAATCCAAGGTAACAATTAGTTTCTTCAAATGTCGATACTATTAATCATAATGAATAATATATTGATAATTTTGAAAGTGATGAAATTGTAGAATATGATAAAATTATGTCTGATAAGAAACATATGTATTATAGTGTGATAATATTAAAAAGAAGTATTAACATGGGAAGAAAGAACATAAAATTTTAGGTTGGATGTGATGATCATGACCAACCAGTTGAGCCCAATAATTCCATTTGTATTTGTCCCATTAGATTCACCAATAGAATTCATATACAATTTGATGTACATATGTGTCACGTTGTTCTACCCATGATGAAGACAGTAATATTTGAAGATATTAAGGTCACATTATGACATACTTTATCTACTTTACTAAAAATAAAATCATTAATTGTGGATTTACTATTCATTACACTTTTTAGAGTGTAATTATACTAGATAACTGTTGAATGAAATTTATATTAATGGTCATAGGATAAAATCACACATCCTTTCAGACAATTCATACAATTCATCATCTCAAAGATGTTTAAGGTAAAGTAAACTCACACCCACCATAGATATATTCATAGATGATAAACTAATAAACATGGAATATTTTCATTAGACATCATAAGGAGGCATCATTTCTGTTACATTATTATTGGTAACAATTTAGTTGGAATTATGTGTAGAGAACCCAAAATTGAAGTACATTGACATTACATTACTTTTTTGGAATACCTAATACATAACAAAAATAGACACCGAAGGACCGTAATAGTTTAGTGTCTTTGGAAACTCAAGAATATAATCTTCTAATCTTGGTGAAAGATCTTCAACATCTCCCATAAATATCTTACATTTTTTTTCTTGCCTAAAACCTTTCATTATAACCTGGGGAAAATAGAACATAAAAAGGGTGATCTCAAATTCTCATTAATGGTAATATTGGAAAAACTAAAACAAACCATATACATTTGAATTTCAAAACATGAACATAAAGTTTACATATCAAAATCTTGAGTTGTGAAATAAATCTTGGAAGTGCGTAAGGAATAGGTCATAAAGGAACATCAATCATGATAAAATAGCATGGTAATAAAACATTTAATTGTGGCGAATAATTAAGCACATGATATGATTTCCATAGTAGCCAAGGCATTGCCGCCAATACTATCTTAGTGGACAAAGTCCATTTCTAAATCAAGTTCACTCCTCGTTCCAGTCCTGTATCCTTAAACCAGATTAACTTACCGTTCCAGCCATGTCTATCTCATGAGATATAAATCATTACCCAATGAATTAGAGGGAGATATAGGTCCCACACATCTCATAATTAAATTATTCTTACTTGTTCCACAAAATAAACATAAATCATTCATCATAACCCAAAGAATATATTGGGTTTCATAATCATCATCCCATTATAACATAATAAATATAAAAGAAATGGATATCATTTCACCATAGGAAGAATCAAAACACGTAAATAAAAGAGACATTATACTTGAAACATAATCATACAAAATAATGTCATCTTAGATGGAAAATAGTTTCAACAAAACACTTGAAATTAATTCTTGAGGAAAATATCTTTTCTTCTTCAAAATCATTTTCTTTTCACGAAATGCCATTCAATTTTAAAAGAAAAGGATTTTTTTGAAAATAATCAAGAAATATTGTAGACGAATCTTCATGAAAATTAGGCGTTATGAAACCGTAACAATCCGTTCATGCCGTATAAGTTAAAAAAACATTCTCCTCATACTTTTGCTGAAAAAGTCAAAAAGTTCCTCATATGGTAAACAAAAGAAAGATATCTTCAATAACACAATGTAAAAGTCAAATAGGGTTTAACATGACATTAAACTTAAATGGAAGAATATTAAATATCTTATGAAAAACATTTTATAGACATGGATGAAAAATATACCCCAGTAAATACTTACGTATAAGCAATGTCGGATAAAAATGAGATTGAAAAATTATCGCTTACCTTAGGTCCGATATGCTTCGTACGTATCCGAACCTCCTGTATAATTATTTAAATAATGTCATTGACTAATTACAGAATCATATTAATTGTTATGATATCATATATGGTTCAATTATAACTTTATATTACCCGTTAGTTTGTAGATTCCATGTTAAAGCAGCGTTTTGGATAAAATCGTTTTATTTATCGTACGTGACTTGACTTGTTGTTCTTGATATTATTATTACTTACATCATGATTTAATTACTTCTAGAATGTAAATAATGATTTATATATCATATATATTCAGTATATATATATATAATAGATAGATAAATGAAACGATATACACCGTTCATGGAGACGGTAGGTCGTACGTACGCATGAACGCTGTTTTCCTTTCCTTATTTACTTGAATGGAAGTAAGTAGATGAAATATATATATAGATAAATACAATAGCTTTATTATGTCATATATTTTATTATTATTCATTATATATACTTTATAATCATTCTTGAATGGTTAACATGGAGAATGAATCTCATCGCGTCATGGAGACGGTAATCCGTACGTACCCATGAGTGATGATATCGTTCCCATAATTATTGAATTGAATTGGAGTAGATGACATAATATCTCAGAATAAGTATTTTGTTATAATAAACATAAATATTTATTCTCTATACCATTATACCCATCCAATTAAGGTGGTGGTGGAAAAACTAATTACACCACGGCATGAAGACAGTATTCTGTACGTACCCACGTGCGGTGATTTTGTTTTCTGTATGATGGATAGAAGGTGAAATGAGGTTGTTTAATATTTATAATACCATATTAGTATATTATTTATACTTATTTTATTACTTTTTAATGGAACAACTTAATAAGATGAATTTCAAGAAGAAATAAAACATGAAAAAATCGGTAGAAGAGATTACCTCTTCTTCAATGCGCCTCTTTTATGATTCCTTTTAAGGCAATAGAGTTAGCCTTTTGAGGAGAAAAAAACCTCTATAATATTTTTAGGGACGTTGATAATGGAAATGGGCAGGGGTTGGACGATCTTGAAAGCTCAAAATTGTGCAAAGAGAAGAGGGACGAGGTGCCCTTTTATAAGGGAGGAGAGGGGCACCTTAGAAAAAACTTAAAATATTATTTTATAATAAAGTCACATTCGGTTTATAATAGCTCCAATTGATTTATTTCGAAGATAAATTTGGGATGGGTCTAAATACTCTCAACCAATAGGTTTTAGACAAGTTTAGGTTACTATTTTAACCTTATCAATTAGATTTAACTCTAAGTTAAATAATTTAACTTTTACCGCGTCTTCTTGTTTTCTTACACTATATGGTTGATAAACATACTATAACAATCCAAAAGAACCCCAAGTTGTACATTATTAATATATATAACTTTATCTAAGTCATTTGGCTGAACCTTAGATTTTTAAGAATATAATAACAATTATTAATATAATATTTGTTTAAAAAACTATTTTATGTAAATTTTGACACTATTTGGTAATTGATTTTTGTGTAATTATAACAGCATTATTAGTTCTAAAAAAATTAATTAAATCAATAATAACATGTCATATTAACCTAGAAAATTAGTGGAATTCATAAAAAGTCTCAATTTTCATTTATTTGGGTATTTATAACATCAATTATGTCAATATTTCATTAATAAGGTAATTACTGCATCATCAACGTGCCATAAATAAATTAAATTATTTAATTCGTAAACATTATAAATAAAATACCATAATATAGTAAATCTTCTTATCTTTCTAATAAAATTTATAGTCGAATTTATCTTATGTATAACCCTATATTAAAAATGTTTTTGTTATTAAACTTTGATTTTAACTCTTTTAACTCTTCTTTAAATAAAATAATAATAAGTGTTCTAATCTAATCCAAGTGGACCTAAAGGGTAATATTTTATTCATAAGGTTGTTTTTGGCCGAAATAAACTTATCCAATAGAATTAGGACATGTGTTAGGGTAATAATAATATCATTTTTAACCTTTATTACCCAATTTACTTTTAACCGTGGTAAATAAAAGTAAACAGTTACTATTCACCAAAATTATTTTTATCTTATTGAACCACATTTTACTCCAAGACATTTTCCGTGTCTCTCAAATTTTTGTAATTCAACCCACAGAAGCCATAAAATTTTGTTTTATGTAAAATTGCAAATGCTTCTTGGAGGTGGGTAAAAGACGGTGAAAAGTTAAATAAAATTTGTATATATCTAAAATTATTATAAAATGGCTCCAATGAATTACATTGAACTTATATAAGTATTATGTATCTATTTTTCCCTAAAATGAATTTAAATAAAATAAAGTTTTATTTAAATAAAAAGTCGGTTTTAACCAATAACTCTGTGTTTTTCACTATTCATAAAAAATTGATAGTTTTCAGAAAAATACCAAAATTTCACCCTAGGCTAATTTCGATATTCTGAATCCAAAAATGAAGTCCATTTTGAAAGATAAAATTTATAAAATTTCAAAAAGTGGTTATTATTATTCATAACAGCTAGTTTATATATTATTTTAATAACATATCATTGTTTAGTGAAACCCGGTATTGCGTACTACACACGCTATCGAGGAAGGTCAAGATTGCATGCAATGCAAGACAAGTCATGATGCGTGTAGTGCGATCTCCCTTTGGTGTAGCATACAAAACAAGACATCAATTAAAAATAATACTTCTCATAAAATCTCGGGGTGTTACATTCTACCCCCCTTAAAATGAATTTTGCCCTCGAAATTCGTCGGGCTTATAAATGGGTTTCTACTTGAAAGTTTCTTTCATAGAAGCTCACATCGTAAAAAGGAATACTAAAACTTAATTTTAAAAACTAATGCATGAAACATAACAGTTACTGGAATTAACTCATCACTGGGTTTCCACATAGGAGAACATAAGTGAAAATATGGATATGGAAGAGAAATATAACCATCAAATTCTGATGAAGAGTGGTAGAGGACCTAGATATGAAAAATACAAAAATCACAAAGCCATAAATTTGTGATGATCTAAGGTACCATCTGATTCATCAGATATGAGGGCATTAGGAAACTATTTTTAGTTTTCAAGATCATTTCCCAAATGTTGAAGAATTTTTGAATTAAGAGAAATACTTACTTGATTTTGGTACAATATTACTGTTGCTCGTGCCTTGAACAATTTCCACTTCACCTCTTAAAGAAATGAAGTTGAATTTGTCTTCTTCATAGTGTTAGCAGATCATGCGATAGATTGATAGGTCATTCCATCTATTTCAAACATAAGGTTAGGAAAAGTTATATAAATAAGTCCATCTATAGTGAGATTAATCGTATATGGTTCCAACAATGGACTTATACTTCAACTATCATACTGCTTAATAAAATAAAACTAATTTCTACTAACCAGGGATTTCTTATAGGCTAGTGGTAGGCGATAAAGGCATGTTGCACTTCGATTGTGGGTTTGATTCCTACATCCTTGTCCAACACGATGGGTTGTCACCCATCTTACAGGTTGTCCTTTTTCTAAAACTATACTATTACAACATTCCAGAAATAATATCGAAAAAGTTCTAGACTTAAACAATACTATCTGATGTCTAACATAATCCATTCCAATCTTTAGACTTATCCAAAATACATCTGTCCAATTTTGTAGTATAAGGAAAAAGATTACTAGAAAGGTCACATAACAAGAACATTAATACCATCATTTTCCCCCATATATCATAAGATATATCTTGTTGATCACATTCCAAACACATTAATACCTTAATCATGCTTTATTTTGAAACATGAATTACTATATCACCTCTGTGAAAACATGAATGCTGTCAAAAGTTAACTCATTCCACATACCAAAATCCCAAAATTTCTATATACTCAAACCATGATATCACTTTGTCCTTATATCAGTCATGATCGCATGAATACTATCATACATATTATTTTCTCCTTATCACTTCATTATGTGCATTTCATCTTCTTTCTAAAAATATTTCAATCACTTTTCATGGTTACTGGTTCCATAAAACTGTTGAAAACCACAATGGACCGATACATAGATATTCCAATATACCATAAAATTAACTCAAAAACATTATTCATGAATAACAATACATAAAAACTTTAATCCATCCCCTTAAATGATTGTCATGGAATAGGTCCTTCCTTGATTTAGAAGTAACCTCTTAGGTCAGGGCATTGAGTTGGGTAATGCCCATGTTCTCCACAGATAAGACATTGAACACCATAACAGTTTGTCACTCTATGACCCTTCTCTCCACACAGATAACTTCTTCCCCCCATTTAATGTATTCATCAAGGTTCTTCTTCCCTTCTTTAAAAATCTTAATCTTCCTTTCTCTATGCTCCTCACCATGCGAATATGCATAAAAGTCCATCTTCCTCTTGTTTGATGAATTAGGAATACCACCACAGTTCACCTTGTTAATAATATATCGCGATGACTGATTCAAAATAATCACAAAATCATTCTTTCTAGGAATAATTCAATTTCATTGCACGTAGTCTCCAATTTGTCCATTAGATTCAATGTTGACCCAATTCCTTCTGGTTCCCTCCATTGACTAAAACCAAAAACCATGGTGTAAGAAACCGTTAAAATAACAAGGAACCACATAATCATAAAAAGTCACTTATGGGATGTATAACTTATCACACGTTCTTTAATCCATGACACCCTAGGTTAACCCTAGGTTAATCATGATCGTCAAAATAACTCTAGTAAATTAACATATAGTTATACTAAACCTTAGGGACATCCCTAGAAATACCTTAGAAATATCTCTAGGGATCTCACTAATGTTTTCGCATCCTAGTTTCCAAAGGTTGAGTAAACCATTCCTCTAATACCAACTGTAGAGACCCCAAACTTGACATACATTGACATTACATTACTTTTGTGGAATACCTAATATATTATAAAAATAGACACCAAAGGACCGTAATAGTTTAGCATCTTTGGGAACTCAGAATATAATCTTCTAATCTTGGTGAAAGATCTTCAACATCTACCATAAAGATCGTCCCTTTTTTTCTTACCTAAAACCTTTATTTATATCATGGGGAAAAGAAAACATATAAAGGGTGAGCTCAAATTCTCATTAAGGGTAAGCATGGAGAAAATAAAACAAACCATATACATTTGAACTTCAAAACAGGAACACAATGTTTACACATCAAAATCTTGAGTTGTGAAATAAATCTTGGCAGTACGTAAGGCATAGGTCATAAAGGAACATAAATCATGATAAAATATCATGGAAATAAAATATTTAATTGTGGAAAACCATTAAACACATGATATGATTTCCATAGTAGAGAAGACATTGCTGCCAAGACTTCACTCCTCATTCCAGTCCTATATCGCTAAACCGGATTAACTTACCGTTCCAACCATGTCTATATCATGAGATATAAATATTTAACCAATTCATTGGAGGGAGATATAGGTCCCACCCATCTCATAATGTAATAATTCTTACTTGTGTGACAAAATAAACATAAATCATTCATCATAACCCAAATAAAAAATGGGTTTCACAAACATCATCCCATCATAACGTAATCCATATAAAAGAAATGGATATCATTTAATCATAAGAATAATCAAACCATGTAAATAATAGAGACATTATATTTGAAACATAATCATACTAAATAATGTCTTCTTAGATGGAAAATAATTTTGACAAAACACTTGAATTGAATTCTTGAGAAAAATATTCTTTCGCCTTCAAAATCATTTTATTTTCACAAAATTCCATTCAATTTTAAAAGAAAATAATTTGTTTGAAAATAATAAAGAAATATTGTAGAGGAATCTTCATGAAACATAGGTGTTATGAAACCGTAAAAATCCGTTCATGCCGTATAAGTTTTAAAAAACATTGTCCTCGTACTTTTTCCAAAAAAGTTAAAAAGTTCCTTGTATGGTAAACAAAAGAAATATTCCTTCCTTAACACAATTTAAAAGTCAAATAGGGTTACATATGACATTAAACATAAATGGAAGAATACTAAACACTTTATGATAAACATTTTATGGACATGGATGAAAAATATACCTCAGTAAATACTTACGTATAAGCAATGTTGGATTAAAATGAGATTGAAAAATTATCCCTTACCTTAGGTACGATATTATTCATACGTATTTGAAGCTCCTGTATAATGATTTAAATAATATCATTGACTTATTACAATTTCAGATTCGTAGTTATGATATCATATATGGTTCACTTATGAATTTATATTACCCTTTCTTTTGTAAATTCCATGTTAAAGCAGAGTTTTGGATAAAATCATTTTATTTATCATACGTGTTTGGACTTGTTGTTCTTGATATTTTTATTACATATATCATGATTTACTTACTTCCAGAATGTAAATCGTGATTTATATATCATATATATTCAGTATATATATATATAATAGATAGATAAATGAAATGAAAAACACCGTTCATGGAGACGGTCGGTCGTACGTACGCATGAACACTGTTCTCCTTTCCTTATTGACTTGAATGGAAGTAATTACATGAAATATATATATACATAAATCCTGTAGCTTTATCATGTCATAAATTTCATTATTATTCATTATACTTACATTATAATCATTCTTGAAATGTTAACATGGAGAATGAACCTCATCGCATCGTGGAGACGGTAATCCGTAGGTACACACGAGCGATGATATTGTTCCCATAATTATTGAATTGAATTGGAGTGGATGATATAATATCTCATAATCATTATGAAGTTATAATAACCATATATAGTTATTCTTTACACCATTATACCCATCCAAGTAAGGTGGTGGTGGAAAAACTAATTACACCCCGGCGTGGAGATGGTATTCCGTACGTACGCACGCGCAGTGATTTCATTTTCCATAGGATGGATAGAAGGTGAAATGGGGTTGTTTCATATTTATAATAACATATAATTATATTATTGATACTTATGTTATTACTATATAATGAAACAAATAAATGAAAAGAAGTTGAAGAAGAAAGAAAACTAGAAAGAATCGGTAGAAGAGATTACCTCTTATTCGACACCCCTCTTTTAAGCTTCCTCTTAAGGCACTAGAGTTGGAATTTTTAAGAGAAATGAACCTCTATAATGTTTATAGGTATGTTTATAAGGGAAATGGGCAGATTTTGGATGAGCTTGAATGCTCCAAATTGTGTAAAGAGAAGTTGGAGGAGGTGCCTTTTTATAAGGGAGGAGAGGGGCACCATAGGAAAAACATAAAATATTATCTTATAATAAAGTCATATTTGGTTTATAATAGCTCAAAATTTATTTATTTAGAATATAAAGTGGGTATGGGTCTAAATAATCTCAACCAATAGGTTTTATACAAGTTTAGGTTACTATTTTAACCTTATCATTTAGATTTAACTCTAAGTTAAATAATTTAACTTTTACCGTGTCTTCTTGTTTTCTTACACTATATGGTTAATAAACTTAATATAAAATGACAAAAGAACCCCCAATGGTTCATAATTAATATATATAACCTTATATAAGTCATTTGGCCAAACCTTAGATTTTTATGAATAGAATAACAAATAATAATATAATATTTGTTTTAAAAACTATTTTATGTCCATTTTGACACTATTTGGTAATTGATTTTTTGTGAAAATCATAACAACATGATTAGTTCAAAAAAATTTAATTAAATCAATAAAAAGATGTCATATTAACCTATAAAAATAGTTTAATTAATAAAAAAGTCTCAAATTACATTTATTTGGGTATGTATAACATCAATTATGTAAATATTTCATTAATAAGGTAATTAATGCATCATCATTGTGTCATAAATACATTAAATTATTTAATGTATAAAAATTATAAATAAAATACCATTATGTAAGAAATATTATTATCATTATAATGAATATTTATAGTCTAATTTATCTTATGTATAACCCTATATTAAAAATGTTTTTTGAGTTATTAAACTTTGATTTTAACTCTTTTAACTCTTCTTTAAATAAAATAATAATAAGTGTCCTAATCTAATATAAGTAGACCTAAATGGTAATATTTTATTTCTAAGGTTGTTTTTGGTTGAATTACACTTATCCAATAGAATTAGGACATGTGTTAGAGTAATAATAATATCATTTTTATCCTTAATAAACCTATTTACTTTTAAGCGTGGAAAATAAAAGAAAAAAAGTTACTATTCACCAGAAAATTATTTTTATCTTATTGAACCACATTTCTCTCCTTTTTATTAACCGTGTCTCTCAGATTTTTGAAATTCAACTCACAGAAGAAGTAAAATTTATTTTTATGTACAATTGGTAATGCTCCTAGGAGGTGGGTAAAAGACGGTGAAAAGTTCAATAAAATTTCTATATATCTAAAATTATTATAAAATGAATCCAATGAATTAAATTTAACTTATATAAGTATTATGTATCTATTTTTACCGAAAATAATTTTAAATAAAATAAATTATTATTTAAATAAAAAGTTGGTTTTAACCAATAACTCAATGTTTTTCACTATTCATCAAAAATTGAAAGTTTTCAGAAAAGTACCAAAATTTCACCCTAGGCTAATTTAGGTATTAAGAATCCAAAAATGAAGTCGATTTTGAAAGAAAAAAATTATATAATTTTAAAAAGTGGGTATTATTATTAATATTGGCTAGTTTATATAATATTTTAATAACATATCGTTGTTTAGTGAAACCTAGTATTGCGTACTAAACATTCTATCGAGGAAGGTCACGATTGCGTGTAGTGCAAGACAAGTCAGGGATGTGTGTAGTGCAAGATCCCTTTGGTGTAGCATACAAGACAAGACAACAATTAAAAAGAATACTTCTCATAAAATATCAGGGTGTTACATTATGTTTATTAATCACAATGATTAAAAAAATTTAATTTATGAAACAATAAATGAGAGCATAAAATAAGTAGTATGCATCAAAAACAATGTTCACCTACAATAAAACAAGGATGAGGTACTCATCACTTGAAAAAATGGTATATACTTTATATATATAATAATAAATTTATTTGAAATGAAACAAAAAAATAATTATTCTCATTTTTTTATATATTGATGTATCAAAATTGAAATCCACGTCCATCCCTTTTTATGTGCTATGGAAGGAAGATAATTTTAGTAAAGATGATGTAATAGTATATGAAAACACACAAAGAGCATGTGAATTACATGTAAGTATGAAAATGGTAGTTTTTCTAGGAATTAAATTTGTATAAAATAACAGTAAATAATTATTTTATAATATTTATTTCGTATAATTTTGACTCTAGATTCATCATCAACTACACCCAATTAATGACTAATTTCAGTGCCCTATAAGTAGATTGAACAATATTCCCACATCAAATTTATGGGTTTTAGAGTGCTGGCTCAAACATATTTTGATAAAAAAATTGTAAAAGGGGTTACATATAAGAAAATGGATGAGATTTAGGAATTAATAAATCTTTTTGAATGAAAAACTAACTTGTATTATGAGTTGTTAGAGAATGTTATTAGAAACAATGAAAGAGAAGAAACAAAACATCAACTACCATGACATGACGATCCACCCCCACTATCTTTTAGGATGGACATTTAAATTAATGGTCTTCCATTCCAATTTTATTTGATATTGTCATAACTATTTCTATGGAATGTAAATTAGGTAAATTAATATACCTTTCATGTACTAATATTTTACATGGTAAATTGATTGGGATTTTTATCCTTTACCACCCAACCATTGTCTTCTGTGAGTTGTATATTATACAGTATCCAAGGAGATGTAACATATAATAAATAACATCCAAAAGATCATTTGAGAATAGGGAACAAAAAATCTCATGATATAAGAACAGTGATACATGTTCCCTTTAATGATATGGAAGTTCAAAAAATCAAATTTTTTATTTGATATTTCATAATATGGTTGTTTTTATTCGAAAAATACTTGTATACAATGAGGTACTCCACTTAAGATTTATTGTTTTATGAAAATCCATAAATGAATAAAAAAAGTCATGAACCAAGGAATTTTATTACATATAAAGAAATGGAATGAGAAATTGAAGGTCAAATAAAATAATATAAAGGGTCAACCAATAAATCTAATAGGCCTTCGGAGAGTACCTTTACACTACCTGTTCAACATCAATATTTACTAATATTTCATGTTTATGAAGATATAAAATTCAATGATTTTAATATTTCCATTATTTATTTGGATGAAAAAAATATATAGAAATGCCCTTAAAGACTATCTTGGTATTTGGAATGTTAATGGAATCCTCAAGCCTGAATTGTTGGACATCTTATTTGTAAATGTATATAGGAGGTGCATTTTTATAATATCTTTTTCCAGTTGCTGATCTACTTTGTTAATTATATTTAAATAATATTGATATTTTTTAGGATTATATATCCATAAAATTTGAATAGAAAACCCCGTGAACAAAAGTTTATACACATTAGTGATCACATAATTTCCAAATATTAAATTTTATTTGATGAAAATGAATATTTCAAAATAGTGGACCAAATGGATGAAATTATTGAAAATAAACTTACAGATGAAAATTGTTTCTGAACACCCATGATGTCGGGGAGAAACTCCATAATCTAATGATATAAAACATGTTTTCATTTACTTTATTACTTATTTCTTTTTATTTTTGAGGGTGCATTGGTTTTTCATTTTAATTAATACAGATACTTCAAATATTTTTTAGTCAATGCATGTGTTACCAAAAAATAAACCATACTTGATGCAATTTATCAATTTTGAATACACTACATTAAAAAATTAAAATATAAACAACAAGTTATATGTTTTTTATTATATTTTATTAAAAAAAATTTTGATAGGGAAGTTAATAAATATGATCAAAATCATCGTACTAGGATAGTCCATGAGTATACGAAGCCTACTAATTTCTAAAACATGATAAGAATTAGTTTACATATAATAAGAGTTAATTAAAAAAAATATATATATAATAAATTCTTATTTTTATCTACATTACTACAAAGTTAGAAATAATATAATAAAAATGATTATAGTCCTTACATTTTTAAATTTTTTAATGATATTATATTACATCAACAAACTAACATCCAAAATTAATATTTTTGATGACAATTAAAGTTTCATTTAAAAAATTTATAGATAATTTGTTTATTTATATTTCTTCACATATTAAAAAAACTACTAATATTCCATGTATTTAAAATAGGAGAAAGATTATTTTAAATAATGTGGGGGAAGAAAATATGGTTTTTGAAAGTACACATACATTAGAAATAAGTGACATTCGAGTACTTATTTATTTAATGTTATCATAATTTTATTAACTTATCTTTAGTTATTTTTCAATCATTTATATCTAAAACTTATTTTTTTAATTTTTATTGAGATTAGGAAGAGGTTACTTCATTAATAATTTTATTTTCTCTAACAATTTTGTGGTAAATGGAGAGCACAATTTATTGAAGAAAATCCAATTGTTGAAAAATTCTTTGATAAGGAGCATGAAATTAGGTATTATTTAATCCCTTAATAGATATATTTCTCCCTTATTTAATCTATTTGTGTTTATGAGTGTGTTTTTTTGTTTTTATATAACTTAAATGGAATTTTTTCTTTTTACAAAATACATTTTAGTTAACAAAAGGTGTCTGTAAGAACCCGATTCTTCTTTTTGAGATACGGGTTTCTTCTTTTCTCTTTTCCTTAAGTGTTTTTGAGAAAATAAAGAAAATGGGGGAAAATCCTAAATTTTGGAAATACACGCCGTGTACTATTCCACATGTCGTGTACTTTGGCTGTGTGGGATGAGTACACGGGGTGTGTAGCCATGCCGACGACGAAGGGTGTAAAAACCGACTACATGCATTGTAGTGGGTATGTAAATGCCGTGTAGTCAGTCAGTAGGTAATTAGTAAGGTGGTGGGAGCAGGTGACAGCTGGACGACAGTACACGCTGTGTACTTAGAATTCACACGCTGTGTACTCATGTCGACGGATGAACAGTTCCATGCTGGCAAGAAGCCGCCGAAGGAACAATTAAAAAAATGAAAAGTACACGCAGTGTATGTGAAAGTACATGATGTGTAGTCTGTTTTTTTCTCTTAAGATGGGAAGTAGCCTGCTCATTTGGAAAAAAAGGCTTAGGATGCATTTTGGAGCTGAGAGAGGAGGTCAGAGCTTTAAAGAGATCCCGATCACATGTCGGGAATCAGATTCTTCCGCTGTCGATCACATTGGGACCACACGGGTAAGAGCTTCCTTCTCCTTGGGTGTTTCTTGCCGATTCTTCTTCTGAGGGAAGTTATTTGAGGTTGAATGAGAATTCTTTTACCTCAGATCTATGAAATTCTTGGATGTTTCAGAAGCCGTCATTCGCGTATACCATTCAGGGGTGTTTTAGGTAGGTGTCTTGGTGTTTAATTTTCCAACTGATGTGTGTTTTGTGTACTATTGTGATACGCACCCATGAATGGGGTGTCGTATGGCTGAGGCCTTATTGGATTAAATACATAGAGTTGTACAGGTAATATAAATGTGATAATGAACTGTTTTTTGGGATCGCTGCTGGATCCAGGACCACCCTGGGGTGCGTTCCTCTGTTTAGCCATTTGGCCAGGATACCCGAGGGTATGCCTTTATAACCATGATTATAGAATTGCCTTGAGATGAATTGTATGTTTTTTTATTGTTAAATGTTGGGAATGGCCGGTTACTTGTTTAGCCTGAGGGTAGTTTTGCGATTAGCCTATGGGAAGTGTACTACTTAGCCTGTGGGAAACTTATTCTGTGCTTGTGGGAAATTGATTCTATGCTTGTGGGTGACACCTCATATGCCTGTGGGAAATATTCGATATTCCTGTGGGCAGATTCCTACGTTTGGATTCTCTTTACCTGAGGGTAAGGGTTACCTGTCTGAGGGAACTAGCTGTTTTACTTAGAATATTCACTATGGTGATATATTAAATTGAATGATTAAAAGAATAATTAAATAGAAATATAACTGGTAAATTTAGTTCCTTTTGAGTACGACTTTGTTTATTGAATTTTACTACTGCACACTATCAATGCATGTTTTCGAATAGTTGGGCACGACCCTTTGGTGGGTACCTACTGGTATTTATTTCTCACACCCTATTTGTGTCATGTATTTGGACCAAACAAATTATGTTTCTACAGGTGTGGATAAGGGAAAGGGTCCCTTTACATTTACTTGATTGTTTCTGGGAAGTAGTGGAGCATGGGACCAAGCCTGGGCTCGCAATTCCGTTGACTGTCTGTTTTTCTTTTCTGTACTTGTACTTCAGTTGTATTGTATTATAGTTTAACATGTTTTGGCTGTTTTATAGAATAGTGACATGCTGAATTTTCATATATATATATATGACTGCGAGTTTCCCTGTTATTATCAGTTTTACATTTCTGTTATACTTATTGTTTACCGCTTCCGCTTGTTGTATGCTGTTTATCTATTCCACTGCGCTGCACTTTGACAAATGAGGGCATATATTCCCCACTAACAGACCTGGGCCTGTGCTGCTAGTCGGCAGCCTCTGGCGTTTGGTGAAATGCGTTTGAGGTCTTGTGACCAACCGGATCCGGGGCACCCATTGAGTGGCACCTAGATCCAGGACGTGACAAAGTGGTATCAAAGGGGTTCTTTTCTTTGACATACTATTTGGATCCTTAGTCAGGGATAAGACAAGAATTTTAGTTGGTAATAATCTTTGCCCGGGCATTGCTAACCCGTGTACAGGGAAAAGAAAATTTAACTTGTGTTGCAATTTTTCTGATTTTGCAATTTTACAGTTGAATTTATTTTCACTAAAGGGTGACACACTTGTGATTGTGATATTTATAATTTATTCATGGGTTCTATTTATTTTCAACTCAATGAGATGAGGGTATTCCATCTCATGCATCATTTAGGCACATGCTAGAAACCACATACTATGCACCTTTCCATGCCATGTAGGTGCATTATAAATTGCATGTTGTTGTGATAGTTGTTGTGCTAGAAAATCATGCTATTGTGATAGCTGATTCATAAATACCTGATATGCGATAGGGTATGTTTGTATGAGGCCTTAGATGAATGAATGCCAAACTTTGGTTACTGAGGAGTATGGGCCCTCATTGACTGGAATTTGTGGATCATTCGCTGTTTACCTTACTTATAACTCAGATAAGATGCCAAAATTTGATTCATGGGGAGAATGGGCCCTCACAGGTCAGAATTTGGCACTTAGGAGTTGTTTCAGTGGTTTTTCTGGGTTTTGGAGTAGTATTTGAGGCTTATTGTCCAGAAAACCCAGGATACGCGCCGTGTAGTTCCTCAGACACACGCCATGTGTTCTTCTGTTTGGGAAGAAAAGTAAACTTTTTAAGTACATGTCATGTACCCTCGGTACACCCAGTGTAGTATCTTCCCATGTCATAGACCGTGTGGGCGGGGACACGGGGAAGGGAAATGCTTGGGGGAACACGCCGTGTTCGCTATGTACACACTATGTAGTGTTGAGTTGGAGTCCGCCTATGTACCTAACAAACACGGATGGAGGAGACCTTAAGACATACATGCCATGTCCACTATAGAACACACTGTGTAGGTGGAGCTGTGTATCCGGCCGTGTAATGAATAAAACGGGTTGACAAAGCTCGTCTAGTACACCCTGTGTACCTGTGGGACACACCGTGTAGTCTTGAACAGTGAAAGACCGTGTGGTGTTAGCCATGTGGCTGGGAAGTGGGGTAGTGTACACGCCGTGTGCAGGTGTAACACGCCGTGTAGTATCAAGTCGAGTAGTCAGTCATGTCACAACCGACACGGGTGGTTGTAAAATTACACTACACACACCGTGTAATCAGTACAAATGCCGTGTAGTTTTGTTTAATGGGAGATGTGTGGCTAGGTCGTGTAGAAGGACCCAGGCAGGGGATGAGAGGTCAGGTACACGCCGTGTAATCAGAAATACATGCCGTGTAGTCTTATTGTGCAATCTTAAATTCCTTTTTCCTCCTATTCCCCTTTTGGTTCCATTGTTTTCAGACTGTGATAATCTTGATCCAAGGTGTGCGTTTGACCTTGTAGTGTCATGCCGCCGAGACATTCACACGTTTTCGCCAAGAGAGCGGAAATGAGTATACTCTAGAGATGGTGGGCCATGGGCTACCAGTTGATCCACCAGCAGAGCCAGATGCGGCACCAGCTGTACTACCAGAAATAGGCACGGAGGCATAGTTCCTGAATGCTTTATGCGGTTCATGCAGTCCTTTCATAGAGCACCGCCGGCTGCCACATCTATGGCCGAGCTGACGCGTATCTTCCAGCAGCACCATCCGCCTATGTTTTCAAGGGATGGTAGACCACCAACCACGGAGTCTTGGCTGGGGTTGATGTATACTATTTTTGAGAACCTAGAGACTTCTCTAGGGTGGAGGGTCAAGCTCGGGACTTATATGCTGCGTGATTCCACCAAGAGATGGTGGGATGTTACCACCCAGTCAGAGTATCACAGAGACATGGAATGGGAAGATTTTCAGATATCCTTCTATTAAATATACTTCCCAAAGACTCTGAGGGAAGATCGAGCTCAAGAGTTCATGAATCTATAGCAGGGTGCTATGTTGGTGATGGATTATTCTCCTCGTTTCACCAAGCTTTAGCGTTTTGCACCCATTCTATTGGGCGATGAGACGCTGAGAGCCAGACGCTTTGAGGATGGACTTCATTATGACATCCGAGTAATGGTGAATGTTTTTTGGTTGCCTTCAGTACATGATATTGTTAACCAGGTGCTGATTACAGAGAGGAACCTGTGGGAATCTAGTGGTGTGGGCCAGGGCAGTTCAGCACCAGTTTTTGGTACTATTTCTACGGGTAAGAGGAAGAGACAGATGAAATTCTCTCAGGGTGGCAGTACCAGCCATAAGAAGGTTTCAGGTGGCCCGGTCATGTGCTACCAGTGTGTTAAGGAGGGGCACAAGTGACCTCAGTGTCCACGAGACCCAGTGGAATGCCGGGCTTGCGGCAGGATGGGTCATCTGCAGTGCTTTTGTAGGGAATTTCCAGCGGTGGCTATTGAGAGTGGTTCTATGCAGACTCCATGTGCGGGGGTAGGACCGACAGCTTATTACCAGTCAGGGAACTGGAATACATCTGGGCATGTAGGAATAGATGGTGGACAAGGTCGTGGTAGCCAAACACCAGGATCCCAGAGGCATCAGGGCGGGACAGCTCATGGTAGTCAGGCTGTGTCAGAAGGCCACGACACTGGGCAGACCTATGCAGTGCAACAGACCCAGCAGGAGTAGGATCTCTGACCTTCTACTGTCATAGGTACTATTTTAGTAGCTTCTATTTTATCTTTAGTACTTTTTGATACGCGTGTTACACATAGTTTCATATCTGTTCCCGTTGTGGAGATCCTTGGGCTCTGTGTTTCTTCTTCTTCTGCGGTTATAATGCTAGACACACCATTTGGTAATGAGTGTACATGGGAGATATTAATGAGAGATAAAGGGGTATATAATCATAAAAAAAATCAAACGAGAAGTTTGGGGGAGGTGTTAAAACATTACCCATCATATTTAAATTAAAATAAAAAGGTGTAACAATATAAAGAAACTTGGATAAAAATGAGGATAGAAGGAACCCTTACTTGAGTGTGTGACTTGAAAAGATTTAAGAGAGGACTCTTGAGAACTTTGGGCACCTCAGTAGGATTATAAGTAGGTGAGGAGAGAGTAAAGACGTTCTAAATGGATTTTTAGTGAAGAGAAGTTGGATCTTGGGTGGGTTTATATAGGAAAATGCTATGATAATTCTTTAATATTTCATAAACATAGGTTTTGGAATCTATATAATTTAATATAAAAAGACACAAACCATACCATGGTTTTTTCCCTATAGGAGTGGAAAAAATATTTTATATGTCAATGGGTTGAATATATTAAAATATTATCCTTTCTTATGTGGAGGTGAGTCACATTATTAACGAAACTAACTTAAAATCATAAAATATATTATAGATTTTGGAGGATTCACTAGGGATTTATAAAATATGTCAAAAAATATTAAAAAAAGTTATTTTAATGGTAAAAATTATTTTTGTATGAATATACATTTTATAGTATCTATTACATCACTATTTGAACATTATGATGTCATAAAACACACTATATATTTATATGGTATTTATTTTTTACCCAAATAATTTACTATCTTAGAAAATTATGAAAAATTCCCCATTTGATAATTTTGGCATCTTAGTTCCAAAAATATGATTAGTTTTATCCAAATAATTTTCTAAATATATAAATTTTCACTTTTAAAATAAAAACTGACATTTATTTAATATTGATGGGTTTTGAAGAAAATAAATTTTAATGCTTAATAGAAATTACATTTGGCCTCATAAAAATTATATGATCATTTATATTTAATAAAAGTAGTTTTATAATAATGTTTTATTATTTTTTTATTTATTAGCTCATCAAAAATATATTTCTTATTTAAATTTCTATATGTACAAAAGTTCTATTTTTTTGCTTTAAAAACAATAATAAAATAAAAGTATATTTATTATTCAATACAAAAATAATTTACATAATTATAATGATAGTGTTTTGATAAATACCCTTTTATTACACCATAATACTCCATAAGAGTGACGTGGGCGATGGAGGGGATTTCATGGGGCCATTCGGTGAACATGGTTTGGGCCGTGATATCAATGAGAAAGAACTTATCTTGTAAACAGTTTGGATCATGCTTAAGTTATTGGAAATCAAGTTGGGATTGGTATAGTGAGAGTCCTAGAAATGATATCTCCCTTTGAAGCTCTAATAAATGGGCTTTATATGGAATGATCCTACTGGTTGTGTTCATCACATCCTTTTTTTTGTTGAAAGGATTTGTTAAAACCCTATATTTATACTAGTCATGTGATCACTGTTAAATAGTTATATTATAAATGGTAATGATACTTAATGACCATTTAAATATATTCAGATATATTAATAAAAATAGAGTGCATGCGTTTTCTATATCCATTTTACAAAGTAAGAGATTTAATTAAATGAAAATGGAAATTTCAATTATAATAGTTCAGGTCATTACGATTTCTATATGAAGATGTGATATGGGATGATGTGATGCACAAGGTGAATGATTTTATGTATTTTTTAGGTGTCTTTGAGCTGGGTTAATTTTGAAGATAGATTGCTCAGAACATGTGAAATTAGGGAAGAGTACAAGACCAATTGGGAAGTGGGATAATGGTACCCTTTATGTTTCATTATTATATTATATTATATAATTTTTTGAGATACTTGGTTAGATTTATCCATTGTGGGGTATGATGTCAGTATACCTATTTAGGTGATGAATTAGTTTCACTATTTTCACTATTCTTTAGCATGCTTTCTTTATGTTTTGTACAAGAGGATATAGGAAGGATTATACTAAGTATACTTCTATTATCACCCTACATATATGTAAACAATATTTTAGGTTATACAGATTTAGTGGGAGATTATTATCGATGTTACAAGCTCATGGTTTTATCAAAGCTATTTGGGATTTATTATCGTTTCAATCTTTACCTTTTCGATACTTGTTGTTTTCCTTTTAGTTGTTCTGGTGCTATATAACATTGCATATTTTCAGATGGGATTTCTTTTAATCATATGAGAAAGTTTTTTGATATAAAAACATTATCTCTATCTTCTTCATGTTATCTTATAGGGTAATTACACCCATATGCATGTTTATTATACCCTTAGTGTAATTTTCTAACTTGGGGCCTACTGAAGGTGGGAATCGGGCAGTAAACATCTCTCTCCCCTTATTTCTAGCCCAGGTGGGGAACATTTTGGTGATAGGGGACTTATAAGCGATGTTCTTATCTACATATTAAATATCATTTATGAAGATGAAAGGAAAAAGATCGCAAAAAAAAATTATCCCTTCTAGATGATTTAATTATCACTGTTAGGGAAAAATCTTCTTCAGATTATTTTGAAAGATTTTTTAACATCCAAATAACTTGCAAGAAACTATTGGATCTGTTCCACACCTTTTCATTTCTATAAAACTTTCAATGTATTATGGTATTTTTTATTTGATTTCCTAATATAAATCGGTCCATCTCATTGAATAAGGGAAATACCACCAAGGACTCAACAATTTCTTTTCTTGAGATATGGAATTCATATTGGAAAATAAATGGGATATCAATAGCATAAAGGTAGACCCTAATGTATGGATTTGAGGTATTAATTATTCTCTTATCTTCAAAGTATACATCGCGATTGAATAGATATTGACAAATCATTAGGACATATTTCATATCATTGATTAAGATGACAAATCATAGATAAAGTTTTAAGAAACAAGTTTAATGAAGGATATTTTTATCAATGATATTCTGATATACTCTAAATCTTATGAGTATTATGAAACATTCAATAGTAGATTTAATTTTGAAAATTTAGAATCATATATTATATTTAATCGTTTCCATTGAAAAGTGGCATAGAAAAAAGGTGATAATTTTTTATAGACACTCATTTAAGGATATATGATAAATGGATAAATAAAAATTTGAATTAATATGTGATTAATGATAGTCAAATAAGATGATTTGATTTTAATGGATAATTTCATTTTATAGAAAACCGTTGAGGTCAAAATGTGATTTGGCAGATAATGATATTTTTAAGAGTTTTCAATATATTTTTTTAAATTTTTAGAGGAATAATTTTATTATTGTTTTTGTATAAAGGATAACCTTTCAAATTTGTAAAGGCTGTGGGGCTTGAACCCACAACCCAAGGGCGACAAGGGTGTGATTCCTTCCACTGTACTTCATGATTTCCTAGTCAGTATGACATTAAGAATAAATAATAGTTGATTTTGGGAACATATATATTATCATTTAAATAAGTATGGGACTGAAAACAAATTTGTTGATTAAGTTATTATTGTCATTTGGAAAAAATATGACTATATTTTTGGGGAATATTATTTGATTATGGTAAAAAAAAATATTATTTGTCTTTTTTAATAATATATGATTTTAATGTGGCTTTATGGTGATTTTAATCATTTATAGAAATTATTAGAACATATTTAATCTTATATCAGTATGCCATATATATTTTTGGTATGATACATTATGAGTGGTAGATGTTATTTAGTAAAAGATATAAAATTTTTCATGGAAGAATTTTTGATCAAATCAGTCTAATATTTGGGTTTCAATATTATTTAGGATTATTTTATGAAATGTATGGATAGTTTTTATGGAATTATTTACATTGGAACTATAGTGATATTACTAAATTTTGGAGATAAATGTATTATTTATTTATATGAAGTTTTATTCAGTTTGCGAATTATTTTACATTGTACTAACCATTATGGTTTTGGTTAGTGTCTAAAGGATGAATGCATATATTTTTTTCTATGTTTGGATGTATATGATTTGTTGAAAGTTGATTCTAGTTATTTAGAAATAAATAAAATCATCCTTAAATACATTTTTTGGAGGAAAGGTTGAGAATGTGAAATATTTTTATGAAAGGATGAAATTGTACTTGTAAAGTAAGAATATTTTCTTTATGTTTAAAAAATGGTGAGGAATTCCTCCACTCTAATAAATTTTTTTGAAAAAAATATTTTTACCCTATAAGTTTTGCTTCTAATAAATCTGTGGTCCATTTCACACATATATGGATTGTTGTTTTAGGGTTGTTGACTTTCACATGATCATTAACTTCATTACGATCAATGATCTCTATCACTCTAAAATATTATTTGGACATCATTATTTTCTTACACTTATCTAATTTCACTTACCAATAATTTTTTCCTATTTGAAAACCTATTTATTGTTTTTCTAGATGACCTTCGTATTTCCCTTTCTCTATTTCAAAGAGGAAGTTTTTTAACCATTTTTATAATAGGGGATTTCAAGAAGGTATTTTCTAATAGAAATTATTTGATTACCAAGATGAATTTAAAATTGTATTATTTCAATTTATTAAGATGATGAGGTATGTGACACCTTGATATTTTATCAATAAAACCATGTTCATAAGCATATATGACACACAACACTGGGGCTAAAAAAACCATGAAATATTATTATTTAAATATGACAATTATAACCAATCCATTAATTTGGAAGGTCTGAATGTGGATGAATAATTTATGAAACATATATAAAGTGACTACATAAAAATACTTACTTATAAATGATTAGTAAATATTCAATAAACTTTTAGTAAAGTCATTTTATGCTTAAAAAATATGTTTCTATCAAAAAATGAATTTTTTGAGTGAATATTATAATTAATTTATATAAATTTTATAAATTGTATTTGTTAAAAAATATATCAATTTTTAAATAATCATTTAAAAATTAGCATGTTGTAAAATTTTTAGATTTTTCTAAAACGTTTTATTTTTTTAATAAATAGTAAAAAATAAAGATTTTAAAAAAAAATATATTTTCTTTTAATATATTAAAAAATTAAAATTCTATTTTGGATTAGTTATAAAATTTAATTATTTCATTTTGATTAAAAATGATCCATTTATAAACTTTTGAATGTAATTTATAGTTGAATTTGGTATAAAAGTATTTTATACTTAAAAGACATTTTTATGAAAAACCAACTTTTATTGTTTTTTTGTTTAAATTTAAATTTAATTATTCCACTTAAATATTTTTAATCTTGATATATAGATTCCATATTTAGAATCATGAGTTCAAAATTTTCTATATTGGCCCCTTTTATTTTTGGTCTTCATGAATAGTAACTGTAGTAAATATTTGTTGCAATGATAATGGTATAATGAGTCGATTAAGGGTAACAATAATTTAATAAGGACCTAATAGTAACCCTAACAATTTTCTTAATTTTATATATCATTTTTTCCATATTTACGTTATTATGACCTTTATAATACCTTATGTAAAATAAAATGTAACATGCCACCCCCTGATTTTAAATACATATTATGTGTTCATAAAGGGTTAAAAAATGTTGTGGGGGATTAGAAATGGTTTTTATGAGAATAGTGAAATTATTTTTCTAATAATAATTTATTTTTAATTTTTTATAATTCTAAAACTACCTTAAATGTTCGCACAACTCTGATACAATATTCATTTAATTAAAATTAAATTAAAATAAATGATTTTAAAGATATTAAAAGTTATATTGTTTGAGTGATTTATTTCGTTTAAAAAACTTTTATGACCATTATTACATATTTGGAATGTGTGAAAGTTCTATATTCTAAATTAACCTTTATCTTGATTTTTTTAATGTCAAATTAGATGAATAGTTCTAAATTGACATTAATGATATTTTATAGTAAAAAGTGTTTTATTAAATGTTTTAAAATTAGGAAAAATATTATCTCTGGAAAATAAAATGGTATATTGTTGACATTAATGATATTTAATCAAAGGTTGTAAAATCACTAATTAATGAGTCCTAAATCATTTATGTTCTATTATTTATTGAAAAACTTTTCATCTAATGATTAGGTGGATCTGTTGTGTTTGCTGCGTCCTGATCTGATATGATTTGATGTTTCATCATCATATGATTTGATTCGCAAATGGAGTAGGGAGGAAGAGATCTATATTTATCCTCACCTTTATGTGGCTAAAAATAGAGAAATAATAAACCCAGTAACCTTATAGATCATTTTTCTATGTCAAAACAAATTAATTAATTAAATTAATAATTAATTAACTCACAGAACATACAACCAACGAGTGAGGAGTTCAAATGCCCCACTCCGAATCATTTTACGTCACACCAATGGAAAAGAGCACATTATGGACTCAATCATGGTATCATATTTCTGATTTGAGCTTTCATTTATGTTTTGTTAAATTTTATTTAAGAACATGTGGGTGAGAAATATAAAATACACTGAATATTTTTATAAAATTAATTTTGGGTAGACCGTGCCTCATAATCACATGCCGTCTTAGTGATTAGAGCTGGAAACATATATAGAAATATTTCAATGTATTAAAAAGAAAAAATGGGTCTCTAAAAATAATAAAAATAACTTACCTATACTAAGAAATTATTATGTTAATGGAATTACCTACATCCACGTCCTCCTTCATCAAATGAGAAAGAAAACCATAGTTTGTCTGTACGTTGTACTACAACCTCAAGAACTGATGTAATTTTTTCTCCATCACCGCCTATCATGAATGTATATAATGATATATTTAATGTATGTATATATATATATGATATTAGTGAAATATTTATCATTCTATATAATTAATATATCATTTATTTTTTCAACTTTCTATTTATTGAAATATGAAAACATTATTCTTGCATACATTTGGTCTGCCACCTCCAGAAAGCGATGAGATTCGTTTTTTGTCACCACATATCATGGATGATATTTGTAAGTATATTTAAATAAGTACTGTGTTATTTATGTTATTTTGATCTTTGATTAAATAGAAAATAATACCTACATTCTTTCTTTAATAATTTTTGAAAAATGAAAATGTTACACATGTGTACATACAACCTACCATCTATATGATTTTAATGTAGTTCATTTTTCACAACATTATTTTGTGATTTGTTTTAAAAGTATAATTGATTTTTTAAAATGATAATTATTTCATTGATATTATTCTGTAGTTGAAGGAATAATGAACACTTTGATTATAGTTATCTTAAAGAAGTTATTTTGAAATTATGATTTGAATATCATCAAAGCATCTAACATAAAATAAAATGATTAATTGATTGAATACAACATGGTAATGAATAAAATAAAAAGTAATAATAAACATGTATAAGGTTATTAAGAAATTAAATAATTTACAGAAGATTATTATACATGAGGATAAAAAATATATATGATGAGTCAGACTCAACATAATAAAAATTCTATTAAAAATCATCTTTTAATGTTTTCTTTAAAACTATTTTTCTTCTATGTTCATATTTTAAAAAATAAATCATTAATTTATTTATTGGAATATAAAAGATTTATGAAGGAAATTTTATGTCTCCCTTTAATTTCTTTCAATGTTTCTAAAAAGGAAATGTTTAAAGAATGTATTTAACTTTTAGTAAAAATGACAAAATAAATATTATATTTTAAAATATATGGGATAATGAATTTTCACACCACTATAATCGTTATTTTATTTCTATATTCCATTACATGAGTTCATATGTTATTTCAAGAAAAAATATACATCCCTTCCTTTTGAGTATTTAATTTTGGAAAATGAGTCTTGAATGGAAAGGGTATTTCAATATCTGAAAGCATTTTTCATATGAGTTAAAAATATATTTTCAAGGGTTTCATGATAAAATATTTTGGAATAAAATTGTTTCATTCATGTTGTCGTACATGATATTTAAAGATTATATTGGTTAAGCCAGATACATCTTATATTATGTGTGATCCCAATATAGATTATATGATGGGTGTGGTCGATATAGATTATATGATGGCTATTCCATTGTAGTTCTCCAACTCATTGGGTAATCTTTCATGTATTTATTGGAAAGATGGTAGGAGTTAACCAGCATAGTTTCTATTATCAATTTAATTAGGATCAAATTATTTATGACATGGGTAATGATTATAATGCTTTATGTTTCCAAAAGAGGTTTTATTTTCTAACTGTGGGTTTAAATGTTTTTATTTGAGAAAAATGTATATGTGTATCTTATGAAAATAATTTATTTCATATGCCCAATGAATATTGTCTTAATTGTGAACATTCTATGTGTTTTATCTTTTTCACTAGATTAATTGATTTATTATTTTTATGTCCCTTGATAATATTTTATGTGATCATACCAAATTTTAAAATGTTTCCAATTGGGTTTAAGGTTTGGTAAGAACAAATAAGAAGTGATGTTGAAAGTTATGAAGAATTGTCATGAAAAGAAAACATGTTTCTTTTTAAGATTTTTTAATTGTGAGAAAATGTATACTATGTATACATTTCAACTTATATTGTATAGGTTTACAATGCATGAGTTATAAACTAACTATCTAAAACTATAAATCATAAAGATCTCTAAGAATGTAGGAAAAATAATAGTTGACTAAAAACTCAGGATCATGTAATGTTAAAATAAGGGTCCTTATATTTTTTTTTTATATAAGTGATAAAATATCCCATTTCTGTTTTTAAAATGATCCCTAATAGATCGATTCTTCTCCCAAATCATTCATGTTATCACAAAAGTAGTTCGTTGTAGCAGTTGAAATCATTTTTTTGTAAAAATTAAACCTCAAAAACCAAAAGTATGAAATTTTGAACTTGTTTTAAAGAATCTCAGTTAATAATTCATGTTTTTCACCTTTTTTTTATATTTTATTCTAATTTTAGTCTAAAGACACCAAATCCTTTATTTTGTACAAATGAGACCTCTAAACTAAATGTATGATATTTTAATGTTTTTTAAGGATTTAAAGTTGATATTTCCTTTTTTTTCATGAATTGTTTGATTTGATATTCATATATTAATCTGTAAGGGTTATTCCCAATGTATTTTTCTATAATTTGTTCTGTGCATTGATCTTACATATTTTTTGGCTGATTCGACACTTTTATGGTGTTTTCCAATTGAGTCACTGATCCTGCTTCATTTTCCTAATTTTTGGTTTGTTATTCCAACTTGTATATATAAATAATGAATATAGATAGTGATTTAATATGAAATAATTAAAATAATTTATTATTTTATATTAATTGAATATTTAACTAGGGTTAAGTGGATTGAAAATGTTTTTTATCAATTTGGTGGTTAATAAATATCTTTCACATTTTTTAGGAAATAATTCAATGTTTGTAATTTTATAGATAAGTGAAGACCTTATAAATATTAATGGAATAAAGATTATAAACTGTGTTATGGTTTGGGTCAAACTATGAACTACATTTTAAATGAAAATGATTGAATAATTATATTAATTATTTTTTTATGGAATCTAGACATGGGATATGATGTTTTCTTAGATATATATATATATATATATGCATGTTTCATTGGTTTATATATACATAATTGTAAAATTATATATATTTTGGTTTACATGTGTTTGTGTATTTATATATATATATATGTATGTATTTGTGTATACATATTAATATTAGTTTATATTATATTTAAATATTAACTTCCAAGAAAAAAACCATCACATTATATCATCACATTCCGCTTGAATTTACCTAGTCCACACTAGGAAAACATTCCACACTAAGAGAGGAGACATAATTCTATAGAAAAAATAAAATTTTTTATCATCACATATGTTTGTCGATCAACATTTAAATAACATAGTTTTTTATGGTACTTTTTTTACCATGACAGATGATTTTAGTATATATAAATAAGCATTTCAAATCATACAAAAATATGGAATCTTATAAATGTTCCAAAATATCCAATAACTATGTAAAAAAATAATCTTTTAAATGTTATTAAATTATTTTAACCAATCCAAGGGAGTGCATACCTAAGTTAATAGTTTACCAAGTATTTATGGTGGTGTGTTATTTTATCATAATCTACTCATTTGGAAATACTACAATATAACTGTGCATTAAAATACAAAAACATTCTTAAATATGGTTCAAAAAATGATGATTCAATATTGTGTTTCTTATATAAATTATAGATTTTGATCTAGAAATAATAGAATTAATATTAATCCAATTTCGATTTTTTCTAACTCAAAATACACCATATGAGATATAGAATTGAAAGAATACAAATTTCCTATATGTATTTATTCTTCAAGGTAACATCTGAAACCCTTATATAGACTTGATGTCCTTTGATGAAGTAAACTGACTGGAGATGGAGATCTCTGTTTTAATACATTACATTTTCATCTCCCTTGATGATTCTATTTGAGAAAAAAATAATGTTTTATGATATTAAAATTCTTGAGATAAAACAAATTATGTGTTATAATAATTTTAATTCTTATAAGTATTTTTCTTTATATGATCAAATTGGTTGTTGATAAAATAAAAATTTACATCAAATATGATGACTAAATGTATGAATATACAAAGGATATTATTTTATTATTTTATGATCATATATTCTATAATTGGGAAGGATATGAATTGAAAAGGGATGAATTAAAATCATATTATAAAATAGTATCAGTATGATGTAAAATAGTTTATAATGTGTGAAAAAGATCATGTATATGATCCTTATTAAATATTTTTTCTATATTTACATTGTCATTTAAGATGAATTAATTCAGATGAGTTGTAATAACTATTGATATATCATGGAATAGATTAAAGTTATAAATGCTGGAATAAATATAGAGAAGAACTAAATGTATCTAATGAATTGTATAACAATTTATTTTATCAATCAACAAATATGATTTCAAGAGTGAATGATGTTGAATATCATATCAAGGATAATATTATATGTGTAAATGAAAATGAAGATCATAATGAGGAACTGAAAATTTCAACTCAAGATGATCTTTTTTATTGTCTGGATCTATTTAAGAGGTTAATGAGAATATCGAAGATTCCATTGTATGCTGGTTGTAAAAAATATACCAAATTTTTTTTCCATGCTGATAGTATATAATATAAAAGATGATAATGGATTATGTAACACCATCTTTACTTAACTACATTTTGTCTTGAATTTTATTATAATAGAAGATAATGAGATTCCTTGATGAACAAATGAGGAAACGATGCTATGTTCAAAAGGTATGATCTCTAAAAGACTACCTGTATGTATAAATGATAGCATATTGTTTCATAAAGACTAATAATCACATAAGAAAACACCAAAATTGTGGGGTGTCTTAATACAAGAAAGATGAATCAATTAATTAGAATGTCTTTTGGGACTTTCCAATCATTATATGTATTTAAAACCCATATAAAAGTGAAGATAATAAAAGAAATTGATGTGGTATAAAGATATAATATATAAATATGGGAAACGTTATAACCTAATAGAATCTTGTTATTTGAATAAAATTAACCCTGAGTATTTATAATTTGGAAATGATCCATGAAATTGTTTTTATGCATTATATACTGATGGGGTGAATCTTTTTGGTGTAAAAAGTATCACTCATAGTATATGGAAATATACATTGGTAAATTATAACTCTCCACCATGGGAATGGATGAATAACAAATACATTATATTATTGAAGATTATTTGAGAACCAAAAACACTGTGTAATGATATTGTTTTTTATTTGGCTCCACTGATCGAAAATCTAAAATTAATGATGGATTCAAGTGTCATGTATTATGATTCTTATATAAATGATGATTCCATGTTGAGATCCATATTGTATATGATGATAAATAACCTTTCAACTTATTATAATTTAGTAGGATATAGAATTAACAGAACTCAAGGATGTCCCATTTGTGAATAAGGTATACACTCAGTTAGGTTGAAATATTCCCCTAAGTTCATGTTTAAAGGAAATAATAAATATATAACTTGTTGACATAAATAATGATCATGTATGACATCAATAGATTATTTTTTAGAAGAAGGTACAACAACATCTCTACAAAAATGTGATCAACAATTTGAGAAAGTAAAGTATATGGTCATCAATTTTAGTAAAACTACTTCAAAAAACCTTATAGAAATAGGTTAGAAAAGGTGATCATGTTTTTCCTGAATTTCTATACTAGAATTTTTTGTATGTAAAAAAATTTATTTATTTAATTCATGAAAAAAATATATGTGATAGTTTCATTGACACGTTACTAAACACAGATGGAAAGATAAAGTAAGACATTATGTATAGTTTGAACATGATTGATATGGGGATATGGGAATACTTGGAACCAATAATGGTTGAAAGGTAGAATTTTATTCATCTAGTTTCTTATACTTCTCCCAAGAAAAAGATATATCAATTTTTCAATGTCCCAAATGATGTAAGGGTTCCCAAAGGGATTCATCAAATATAAAGAATATAATAACAATGACTGATTTAAAGTTAAACGGATTGAAGACACCTGAATTTTTTGTTTTCATATAATATTTAATGCTTGTATCTTTATATTAATTTTTTACTGAAAATTTCTATTATTCATTAAACAAGTTTCATTTCTTTTTAAAATATATACGTATTAAAGTTATAGACTTGATGAAATTTCCAACCTTGGAAAAGGAAATTGATGACATATTCTATGAATTTGATATGTTTTTCCACCATTATTCATTCTCTTGATGGTTCACATGATAGTTAAATTGGTCAGAGAGATCTATCTAAATGGTCTTATACAATATAAATGGATATACATAATCAAATGTTATATAATTATTTTAAAAGGGTATTTTAAAATTTAGCATGGGACAGAATGTTGTATTGAAGAATAATATATGGTTGAAGAAGTCCCTGAATTATGTACCAAATAGGTATTTGATGTGGGAAACATTGGTTTATCAAAATCTCATCATAGCTTTTGATTTATAAGAGAAGTAATTTCTTGAATATCTATTGTCACAATTAATGATATAGATTGGGGGATGAAATTCCATTAAATTTGATCTAGCAGTTTAGAGGTTGTTCTATATGTTGAAAACGAAAAAGTAATTCTTAGTCTTATGAATCTATAAAGGGATAAAATATAGAAATTAAATTCAAATAATCATCTCTTTATAAGATATTTTTGAGATAAAATATTTATGAATTCAATGGAAAACAAAAAATTAATTTCTTAAAAACATCGATGGATAGCCGTAAGAATAAGTTTGAATGTATTATCTTATAGTGGTTATGTAATTAATGGTAATACATTCTATATAATGTAACATAATGAATATAATCCCATGAAAAATAGAGAAATAATTGTGTTAAAATTAATGCATTTATATTACACCAAGGGCATAAATACAATTTAGACATATTTTTCATAATTTGGAATCATAAAAAAATATAGAAGCAAGATTATATAACATTACAAGTGCCTATTGTTCAATGAAAGATGGTGGATATTAGGAGTGCTGAAAAAATAACTTAATTGGGATTCATGAGAGTAGATTTTAGAAAGGAATATTATAAGGATGAATCATTCACAATGGAATCGTAGGAAGTTCATGTATTTTATATCATTAATCCTACAAACAAAAAGAGAACAATTGTTTTGTTATTGAGAAAAACCACCACTGGGTCAAATGTCAATTCAAATAAGGATAACCCTTTCATTGGAATGTCACAATCATTTTGAAGTGATCCTAATTTTGATTAGGTCTATTATGCTATAGGAGACCACAATGGGGAGATTTTTTTAATATATAAATGTGTAAAATCTCTTCAACCTTTAAAGAAAAAAGGGAGTTCAAATATTAGGTTAATTTTTTAATTTACATTATGTTTCACTATAATATTATGTGCTCCTTAGCACATTTAAATAATCAAAATTAAAATTTCAACCACTTATGTAGATAATAGATTCTTTATATGTTGATTCTCTAAATCATGAAGAATAAATGGTTTCTTAGCATGTTGATGCTCCCAATCCAAGGTAACAATTAGTTTCTTCAAATGTCGATACTATTAATCATAATGAATAATATATTGATAATTTTGAAAGTGATGAAATTGTAGAATATGATAAAATTATGTCTGATAAGAAACATATGTATTATAGTGTGATAATATTAAAAAGAAGTATTAACATGGGAAGAAAGAACATAAAATTTTAGGTTGGATGTGATGATCATGACCAACCAGTTGAGCCCAATAATTCCATTTGTATTTGTCCCATTAGATTCACCAATAGAATTCATATACAATTTGATGTACATATGTGTCACGTTGTTCTACCCATGATGAAGACAGTAATATTTGAAGATATTAAGGTCACATTATGACATACTTTATCTACTTTACTAAAAATAAAATCATTAATTGTGGATTTACTATTCATTACACTTTTTAGAGTGTAATTATACTAGATAACTGTTGAATGAAATTTATATTAATGGTCATAGGATAAAATCACACATCCTTTCAGACAATTCATACAATTCATCATCTCAAAGATGTTTAAGGTAAAGTAAACTCACACCCACCATAGATATATTCATAGATGATAAACTAATAAACATGGAATATTTTCATTAGACATCATAAGGAGGCATCATTTCTGTTACATTATTATTGGTAACAATTTAGTTGGAATTATGTGTAGAGAACCCAAAATTTAAGTACATTGACATTACATTACTTTTTTGGAATACCTAATACATAACAAAAATAGACACCGAAGGACCGTAATAGTTTAGTGTCTTTGGAAACTCAAGAATATAATCTTCTAATCTTGGTGAAAGATCTTCAACATCTCCCATAAATATCTTACATTTTTTTTCTTGCCTAAAACCTTTCATTATAACCTGGGGAAAATAGAACATAAAAAGGGTGATCTCAAATTCTCATTAATGGTAATATTGGAAAAACTAAAACAAACCATATACATTTGAATTTCAAAACATGAACATAAAGTTTACATATCAAAATCTTGAGTTGTGAAATAAATCTTGGAAGTGCGTAAGGAATAGGTCATAAAGGAACATCAATCATGATAAAATAGCATGGTAATAAAACATTTAATTGTGGCGAATAATTAAGCACATGATATGATTTCCATAGTAGCCAAGGCATTGCCGCCAATACTATCTTAGTGGACAAAGTCCATTTCTAAATCAAGTTCACTCCTCGTTCCAGTCCTGTATCCTTAAACCAGATTAACTTACCGTTCCAGCCATGTCTATCTCATGAGATATAAATCATTACCCAATGAATTAGAGGGAGATATAGGTCCCACACATCTCATAATTAAATTATTCTTACTTGTTCCACAAAATAAACATAAATCATTCATCATAACCCAAAGAATATATTGGGTTTCATAATCATCATCCCATTATAACATAATAAATATAAAAGAAATGGATATCATTTCACCATAGGAAGAATCAAAACACGTAAATAAAAGAGACATTATACTTGAAACATAATCATACAAAATAATGTCATCTTAGATGGAAAATAGTTTCAACAAAACACTTGAAATTAATTCTTGAGGAAAATATCTTTTCTTCTTCAAAATCATTTTCTTTTCACGAAATGCCATTCAATTTTAAAAGAAAAGGATTTTTTTGAAAATAATCAAGAAATATTGTAGACGAATCTTCATGAAAATTAGGCGTTATGAAACCGTAACAATCCGTTCATGCCGTATAAGTTAAAAAAACATTCTCCTCATACTTTTGCTGAAAAAGTCAAAAAGTTCCTCATATGGTAAACAAAAGAAAGATATCTTCAATAACACAATGTAAAAGTCAAATAGGGTTTAACATGACATTAAACTTAAATGGAAGAATATTAAATATCTTATGAAAAACATTTTATAGACATGGATGAAAAATATACCCCAGTAAATACTTACGTATAAGCAATGTCGGATAAAAATGAGATTGAAAAATTATCGCTTACCTTAGGTCCGATATGCTTCGTACGTATCCGAACCTCCTGTATAATTATTTAAATAATGTCATTGACTAATTACAGAATCATATTAATTGTTATGATATCATATATGGTTCAATTATAACTTTATATTACCCGTTAGTTTGTAGATTCCATGTTAAAGCAGCGTTTTGGATAAAATCGTTTTATTTATCGTACGTGACTTGACTTGTTGTTCTTGATATTATTATTACTTACATCATGATTTAATTACTTCTAGAATGTAAATAATGATTTATATATCATATATATTCAGTATATATATATATAATAGATAGATAAATGAAACGATATACACCGTTCATGGAGACGGTAGGTCGTACGTACGCATGAACGCTGTTTTCCTTTCCTTATTTACTTGAATGGAAGTAAGTAGATGAAATATATATATAGATAAATACAATAGCTTTATTATGTCATATATTTTATTATTATTCATTATATATACTTTATAATCATTCTTGAATGGTTAACATGGAGAATGAATCTCATCGCGTCATGGAGACGGTAATCCGTACGTACCCATGAGTGATGATATCGTTCCCATAATTATTGAATTGAATTGGAGTAGATGACATAATATCTCAGAATAAGTATTTTGTTATAATAAACATAAATATTTATTCTCTATACCATTATACCCATCCAATTAAGGTGGTGGTGGAAAAACTAATTACACCACGGCATGAAGACAGTATTCTGTACGTACCCACGTGCGGTGATTTTGTTTTCTGTATGATGGATAGAAGGTGAAATGAGGTTGTTTAATATTTATAATACCATATTAGTATATTATTTATACTTATTTTATTACTTTTTAATGGAACAACTTAATAAGATGAATTTCAAGAAGAAATAAAACTTGAAAAAATCGGTAGAAGAGATTACCTCTTCTTCAATGCGCCTCTTTTATGATTCCTTTTAAGGCAATAGAGTTAGCCTTTTGAGGAGAAAAAAACCTCTATAATATTTTTAGGGACGTTGATAATGGAAATGGGCAGGGGTTGGACGATCTTGAAAGCTCAAAATTGTGCAAAGAGAAGAGGGACGAGGTGCCCTTTTATAAGGGAGGAGAGGGGCACCTTAGAAAAAACTTAAAATATTATTTTATAATAAAGTCACATTCGGTTTATAATAGCTCCAATTGATTTATTTCGAAGATAAATTTGGGATGGGTCTAAATACTCTCAACCAATAGGTTTTAGACAAGTTTAGGTTACTATTTTAACCTTATCAATTAGATTTAACTCTAAGTTAAATAATTTAACTTTTACCGCGTCTTCTTGTTTTCTTACACTATATGGTTGATAAACATACTATAACAATCCAAAAGAACCCCAAGTTGTACATTATTAATATATATAACTTTATCTAAGTCATTTGGCTGAACCTTAGATTTTTAAGAATATAATAACAATTATTAATATAATATTTGTTTAAAAAACTATTTTATGTAAATTTTGACACTATTTGGTAATTGATTTTTGTGTAATTATAACAGCATTATTAGTTCTAAAAAAATTAATTAAATCAATAATAACATGTCATATTAACCTAGAAAATTAGTGGAATTCATAAAAAGTCTCAATTTTCATTTATTTGGGTATTTATAACATCAATTATGTCAATATTTCATTAATAAGGTAATTACTGCATCATCAACGTGCCATAAATAAATTAAATTATTTAATTCGTAAACATTATAAATAAAATACCATAATATAGTAAATCTTCTTATCTTTCTAATAAAATTTATAGTCGAATTTATCTTATGTATAACCCTATATTAAAAATGTTTTTGTTATTAAACTTTGATTTTAACTCTTTTAACTCTTCTTTAAATAAAATAATAATAAGTGTTCTAATCTAATCCAAGTGGACCTAAAGGGTAATATTTTATTCATAAGGTTGTTTTTGGCCGAAATAAACTTATCCAATAGAATTAGGACATGTGTTAGGGTAATAATAATATCATTTTTAACCTTTATTACCCAATTTACTTTTAACCGTGGTAAATAAAAGTAAACAGTTACTATTCACCAAAATTATTTTTATCTTATTGAACCACATTTTACTCCAAGACATTTTCCGTGTCTCTCAAATTTTTGTAATTCAACCCACAGAAGCCATAAAATTTTGTTTTATGTAAAATTGCAAATGCTTCTTGGAGGTGGGTAAAAGACGGTGAAAAGTTAAATAAAATTTGTATATATCTAAAATTATTATAAAATGGCTCCAATGAATTACATTGAACTTATATAAGTATTATGTATCTATTTTTCCCTAAAATGAATTTAAATAAAATAAAGTTTTATTTAAATAAAAAGTCGGTTTTAACCAATAACTCTGTGTTTTTCACTATTCATAAAAAATTGATAGTTTTCAGAAAAATACCAAAATTTCACCCTAGGCTAATTTCGATATTCTGAATCCAAAAATGAAGTCCATTTTGAAAGATAAAATTTATAAAATTTCAAAAAGTGGTTATTATTATTCATAACAGCTAGTTTATATATTATTTTAATAACATATCATTGTTTAGTGAAACCCGGTATTGCGTACTACACACGCTATCGAGGAAGGTCAAGATTGCATGCAATGCAAGACAAGTCATGATGCGTGTAGTGCGATCTCCCTTTGGTGTAGCATACAAAACAAGACATCAATTAAAAATAATACTTCTCATAAAATCTCGGGGTGTTACATTCTACCCCCCTTAAAATGAATTTTGCCCTCGAAATTCGTCGGGCTTATAAATGGGTTTCTACTTGAAAGTTTCTTTCATAGAAGCTCACATCGTAAAAAGGAATACTAAAACTTAATTTTAAAAACTAATGCATGAAACATAACAGTTACTGGAATTAACTCATCACTGGGTTTCCACATAGGAGAACATAAGTGAAAATATGGATATGGAAGAGAAATATAACCATCAAATTCTGATGAAGAGTGGTAGAGGACCTGGATATGAAAAATACAAAAATCACAAAGCCATAAATTTGTGATGATCTAAGGTACCATCTGATTCATCAGATATGAGGGCATTAGGAAACTATTTTTAGTTTTCAAGATCATTTCCCAAATGTTGAAGAATTTTTGAATTAAGAGAAATACTTACTTGATTTTGGTACAATATTACTGTTGCTCGTGCCTTGAACAATTTCCACTTCACCTCTTAAAGAAATGAAGTTGAATTTGTCTTCTTCATAGTGTTAGCAGATCATGCGATAGATTGATAGGTCATTCCATCTATTTCAAACATAAGGTTAGGAAAAGTTATATAAATAAGTCCATCTATAGTGAGATTAATCGTATATGGTTCCAACAATGGACTTATACTTCAACTATCATACTGCTTAATAAAATAAAACTAATTTCTACTAACCAGGGATTTCTTATAGGCTAGTGGTAGGCGATAAAGGCATGTTGCACTTCGATTGTGGGTTTGATTCCTACATCCTTGTCCAACACGATGGGTTGTCACCCATCTTACAGGTTGTCCTTTTTCTAAAACTATACTATTACAACATTCCAGAAATAATATCGAAAAAGTTCTAGACTTAAACAATACTATCTGATGTCTAACATAATCCATTCCAATCTTTAGACTTATCCAAAATACATCTGTCCAATTTTGTAGTATAAGGAAAAAGATTACTAGAAAGGTCACATAACAAGAACATTAATACCATCATTTTCCCCCATATATCATAAGATATATCTTGTTGATCACATTCCAAACACATTAATACCTTAATCATGCTTTATTTTGAAACATGAATTACTATATCACCTCTGTGAAAACATGAATGCTGTCAAAAGTTAACTCATTCCACATACCAAAATCCCAAAATTTCTATATACTCAAACCATGATATCACTTTGTCCTTATATCAGTCATGATCGCATGAATACTATCATACATATTATTTTCTCCTTATCACTTCATTATGTGCATTTCATCTTCTTTCTAAAAATATTTCAATCACTTTTCATGGTTACTGGTTCCATAAAACTGTTGAAAACCACAATGGACCGATACATAGATATTCCAATATACCATAAAATTAACTCAAAAACATTATTCATGAATAACAATACATAAAAACTTTAATCCATCCCCTTAAATGATTGTCATGGAATAGGTCCTTCCTTGATTTAGAAGTAACCTCTTAGGTCAGGGCATTGAGTTGGGTAATGCCCATGTTCTCCACAGATAAGACATTGAACACCATAACAGTTTGTCACTCTATGACCCTTCTCTCCACACAGATAACTTCTTCCCCCCATTTAATGTATTCATCAAGGTTCTTCTTCCCTTCTTTAAAAATCTTAATCTTCCTTTCTCTATGCTCCTCACCATGCGAATATGCATAAAAGTCCATCTTCCTCTTGTTTGATGAATTAGGAATACCACCACAGTTCACCTTGTTAATAATATATCGCGATGACTGATTCAAAATAATCACAAAATCATTCTTTCTAGGAATAATTCAATTTCATTGCACGTAGTCTCCAATTTGTCCATTAGATTCAATGTTGACCCAATTCCTTCTGGTTCCCTCCATTGACTAAAACCAAAAACCATGGTGTAAGAAACCGTTAAAATAACAAGGAACCACATAATCATAAAAAGTCACTTATGGGATGTATAACTTATCACACGTTCTTTAATCCATGACACCCTAGGTTAACCCTAGGTTAATCATGATCGTCAAAATAACTCTAGTAAATTAACATATAGTTATACTAAACCTTAGGGACATCCCTAGAAATACCTTAGAAATATCTCTAGGGATCTCACTAATGTTTTCGCATCCTAGTTTCCAAAGGTTGAGTAAACCATTCCTCTAATACCAACTGTAGAGACCCCAAACTTGACATACATTGACATTACATTACTTTTGTGGAATACCTAATATATTATAAAAATAGACACCAAAGGACCGTAATAGTTTAGCATCTTTGGGAACTCAGAATATAATCTTCTAATCTTGGTGAAAGATCTTCAACATCTACCATAAAGATCGTCCCTTTTTTTCTTACCTAAAACCTTTATTTATATCATGGGGAAAAGAAAACATATAAAGGGTGAGCTCAAATTCTCATTAAGGGTAAGCATGGAGAAAATAAAACAAACCATATACATTTGAACTTCAAAACAGGAACACAATGTTTACACATCAAAATCTTGAGTTGTGAAATAAATCTTGGCAGTACGTAAGGCATAGGTCATAAAGGAACATAAATCATGATAAAATATCATGGAAATAAAATATTTAATTGTGGAAAACCATTAAACACATGATATGATTTCCATAGTAGAGAAGACATTGCTGCCAAGACTTCACTCCTCATTCCAGTCCTATATCGCTAAACCGGATTAACTTACCGTTCCAACCATGTCTATATCATGAGATATAAATATTTAACCAATTCATTGGAGGGAGATATAGGTCCCACCCATCTCATAATGTAATAATTCTTACTTGTGTGACAAAATAAACATAAATCATTCATCATAACCCAAATAAAAAATGGGTTTCACAAACATCATCCCATCATAACGTAATCCATATAAAAGAAATGGATATCATTTAATCATAAGAATAATCAAACCATGTAAATAATAGAGACATTATATTTGAAACATAATCATACTAAATAATGTCTTCTTAGATGGAAAATAATTTTGACAAAACACTTGAATTGAATTCTTGAGAAAAATATTCTTTCGCCTTCAAAATCATTTTCTTTTCACAAAATTCCATTCAATTTTAAAAGAAAATAATTTGTTTGAAAATAATAAAGAAATATTGTAGAGGAATCTTCATGAAACATAGGTGTTATGAAACCGTAAAAATCCGTTCATGCCGTATAAGTTTTAAAAAACATTGTCCTCGTACTTTTTCCAAAAAAGTTAAAAAGTTCCTTGTATGGTAAACAAAAGAAATATTCCTTCCTTAACACAATTTAAAAGTCAAATAGGGTTACATATGACATTAAACATAAATGGAAGAATACTAAACACTTTATGATAAACATTTTATGGACATGGATGAAAAATATACCTCAGTAAATACTTACGTATAAGCAATGTTGGATTAAAATGAGATTGAAAAATTATCCCTTACCTTAGGTACGATATTATTCATACGTATTTGAAGCTCCTGTATAATGATTTAAATAATATCATTGACTTATTACAATTTCAGATTCGTAGTTATGATATCATATATGGTTCACTTATGAATTTATATTACCCTTTCTTTTGTAAATTCCATGTTAAAGCAGAGTTTTGGATAAAATCATTTTATTTATCATACGTGTTTGGACTTGTTGTTCTTGATATTTTTATTACATATATCATGATTTACTTACTTCCAGAATGTAAATCGTGATTTATATATCATATATATTCAGTATATATATATATAATAGATAGATAAATGAAATGAAAAACACCGTTCATGGAGACGGTCGGTCGTACGTACGCATGAACACTGTTCTCCTTTCCTTATTGACTTGAATGGAAGTAATTACATGAAATATATATATACATAAATCCTGTAGCTTTATCATGTCATAAATTTCATTATTATTCATTATACTTACATTATAATCATTCTTGAAATGTTAACATGGAGAATGAACCTCATCGCATCGTGGAGACGGTAATCCGTAGGTACACACGAGCGATGATATTGTTCCCATAATTATTGAATTGAATTGGAGTGGATGATATAATATCTCATAATCATTATGAAGTTATAATAACCATATATAGTTATTCTTTACACCATTATACCCATCCAAGTAAGGTGGTGGTGGAAAAACTAATTACACCCCGGCGTGGAGATGGTATTCCGTACGTACGCACGCGCGGTGATTTCATTTTCCATAGGATGGATAGAAGGTGAAATGGGGTTGTTTCATATTTATAATAACATATAATTATATTATTGATACTTATGTTATTACTATATAATGAAACAAATAAATGAAAAGAAGTTGAAGAAGAAAGAAAACTAGAAAGAATCGGTAGAAGAGATTACCTCTTATTCGACACCCCTCTTTTAAGCTTCCTCTTAAGGCACTAGAGTTGGAATTTTTAAGAGAAATGAACCTCTATAATGTTTATAGGTATGTTTATAAGGGAAATGGGCAGATTTTGGATGAGCTTGAATGCTCCAAATTGTGTAAAGAGAAGTTGGAGGAGGTGCCTTTTTATAAGGGAGGAGAGGGGCACCATAGGAAAAACATAAAATATTATCTTATAATAAAGTCATATTTGGTTTATAATAGCTCAAAATTTATTTATTTAGAATATAAAGTGGGTATGGGTCTAAATAATCTCAACCAATAGGTTTTATACAAGTTTAGGTTACTATTTTAACCTTATCATTTAGATTTAACTCTAAGTTAAATAATTTAACTTTTACCGTGTCTTCTTGTTTTCTTACACTATATGGTTAATAAACTTAATATAAAATGACAAAAGAACCCCCAATGGTTCATAATTAATATATATAACCTTATATAAGTCATTTGGCCAAACCTTAGATTTTTATGAATAGAATAACAAATAATAATATAATATTTGTTTTAAAAACTATTTTATGTCCATTTTGACACTATTTGGTAATTGATTTTTTGTGAAAATCATAACAACATGATTAGTTCAAAAAAATTTAATTAAATCAATAAAAAGATGTCATATTAACCTATAAAAATAGTTTAATTAATAAAAAAGTCTCAAATTACATTTATTTGGGTATGTATAACATCAATTATGTAAATATTTCATTAATAAGGTAATTAATGCATCATCATTGTGTCATAAATACATTAAATTATTTAATGTATAAAAATTATAAATAAAATACCATTATGTAAGAAATATTATTATCATTATAATGAATATTTATAGTCTAATTTATCTTATGTATAACCCTATATTAAAAATGTTTTTTGAGTTATTAAACTTTGATTTTAACTCTTTTAACTCTTCTTTAAATAAAATAATAATAAGTGTCCTAATCTAATATAAGTAGACCTAAATGGTAATATTTTATTTCTAAGGTTGTTTTTGGTTGAATTACACTTATCCAATAGAATTAGGACATGTGTTAGAGTAATAATAATATCATTTTTATCCTTAATAAACCTATTTACTTTTAAGCGTGGAAAATAAAAGAAAAAAAGTTACTATTCACCAGAAAATTATTTTTATCTTATTGAACCACATTTCTCTCCTTTTTATTAACCGTGTCTCTCAGATTTTTGAAATTCAACTCACAGAAGAAGTAAAATTTATTTTTATGTACAATTGGTAATGCTCCTAGGAGGTGGGTAAAAGACGGTGAAAAGTTCAATAAAATTTCTATATATCTAAAATTATTATAAAATGAATCCAATGAATTAAATTTAACTTATATAAGTATTATGTATCTATTTTTACCGAAAATAATTTTAAATAAAATAAATTATTATTTAAATAAAAAGTTGGTTTTAACCAATAACTCAATGTTTTTCACTATTCATCAAAAATTGAAAGTTTTCAGAAAAGTACCAAAATTTCACCCTAGGCTAATTTAGGTATTAAGAATCCAAAAATGAAGTCGATTTTGAAAGAAAAAAATTATATAATTTTAAAAAGTGGGTATTATTATTAATATTGGCTAGTTTATATAATATTTTAATAACATATCGTTGTTTAGTGAAACCTAGTATTGCGTACTAAACATTCTATCGAGGAAGGTCACGATTGCGTGTAGTGCAAGACAAGTCAGGGATGTGTGTAGTGCAAGATCCCTTTGGTGTAGCATACAAGACAAGACAACAATTAAAAAGAATACTTCTCATAAAATATCAGGGTGTTACATTATGTTTATTAATCACAATGATTAAAAAAATTTAATTTATGAAACAATAAATGAGAGCATAAAATAAGTAGTATGCATCAAAAACAATGTTCACCTACAATAAAACAAGGATGAGGTACTCATCACTTGAAAAAATGGTATATACTTTATATATATAATAATAAATTTATTTGAAATGAAACAAAAAAATAATTATTCTCATTTTTTTATATATTGATGTATCAAAATTGAAATCCACGTCCATCCCTTTTTATGTGCTATGGAAGGAAGATAATTTTAGTAAAGATGATGTAATAGTATATGAAAACACACAAAGAGCATGTGAATTACATGTAAGTATGAAAATGGTAGTTTTTCTAGGAATTAAATTTGTATAAAATAACAGTAAATAATTATTTTATAATATTTATTTCGTATAATTTTGACTCTAGATTCATCATCAACTACACCCAATTAATGACTAATTTCAGTGCCCTATAAGTAGATTGAACAATATTCCCACATCAAATTTATGGGTTTTAGAGTGCTGGCTCAAACATATTTTGATAAAAAAATTGTAAAAGGGGTTACATATAAGAAAATGGATGAGATTTAGGAATTAATAAATCTTTTTGAATGAAAAACTAACTTGTATTATGAGTTGTTAGAGAATGTTATTAGAAACAATGAAAGAGAAGAAACAAAACATCAACTACCATGACATGACGATCCACCCCCACTATCTTTTAGGATGGACATTTAAATTAATGGTCTTCCATTCCAATTTTATTTGATATTGTCATAACTATTTCTATGGAATGTAAATTAGGTAAATTAATATACCTTTCATGTACTAATATTTTACATGGTAAATTGATTGGGATTTTTATCCTTTACCACCCAACCATTGTCTTCTGTGAGTTGTATATTATACAGTATCCAAGGAGATGTAACATATAATAAATAACATCCAAAAGATCATTTGAGAATAGGGAACAAAAAATCTCATGATATAAGAACAGTGATACATGTTCCCTTTAATGATATGGAAGTTCAAAAAATCAAATTTTTTATTTGATATTTCATAATATGGTTGTTTTTATTCGAAAAATACTTGTATACAATGAGGTACTCCACTTAAGATTTATTGTTTTATGAAAATCCATAAATGAATAAAAAAAGTCATGAACCAAGGAATTTTATTACATATAAAGAAATGGAATGAGAAATTGAAGGTCAAATAAAATAATATAAAGGGTCAACCAATAAATCTAATAGGCCTTCGGAGAGTACCTTTACACTACCTGTTCAACATCAATATTTACTAATATTTCATGTTTATGAAGATATAAAATTCAATGATTTTAATATTTCCATTATTTATTTGGATGAAAAAAATATATAGAAATGCCCTTAAAGACTATCTTGGTATTTGGAATGTTAATGGAATCCTCAAGCCTGAATTGTTGGACATCTTATTTGTAAATGTATATAGGAGGTGCATTTTTATAATATCTTTTTCCAGTTGCTGATCTACTTTGTTAATTATATTTAAATAATATTGATATTTTTTAGGATTATATATCCATAAAATTTGAATAGAAAACCCCGTGAACAAAAGTTTATACACATTAGTGATCACATAATTTCCAAATATTAAATTTTATTTGATGAAAATGAATATTTCAAAATAGTGGACCAAATGGATGAAATTATTGAAAATAAACTTACAGATGAAAATTGTTTCTGAACACCCATGATGTCGGGGAGAAACTCCATAATCTAATGATATAAAACATGTTTTCATTTACTTTATTACTTATTTCTTTTTATTTTTGAGGGTGCATTGGTTTTTCATTTTAATTAATACAGATACTTCAAATATTTTTTAGTCAATGCATGTGTTACCAAAAAATAAACCATACTTGATGCAATTTATCAATTTTGAATACACTACATTAAAAAATTAAAATATAAACAACAAGTTATATGTTTTTTATTATATTTTATTAAAAAAAATTTTGATAGGGAAGTTAATAAATATGATCAAAATCATCGTACTAGGATAGTCCATGAGTATACGAAGCCTACTAATTTCTAAAACATGATAAGAATTAGTTTACATATAATAAGAGTTAATTAAAAAAAATATATATATAATAAATTCTTATTTTTATCTACATTACTACAAAGTTAGAAATAATATAATAAAAATGATTATAGTCCTTACATTTTTAAATTTTTTAATGATATTATATTACATCAACAAACTAACATCCAAAATTAATATTTTTGATGACAATTAAAGTTTCATTTAAAAAATTTATAGATAATTTGTTTATTTATATTTCTTCACATATTAAAAAAACTACTAATATTCCATGTATTTAAAATAGGAGAAAGATTATTTTAAATAATGTGGGGGAAGAAAATATGGTTTTTGAAAGTACACATACATTAGAAATAAGTGACATTCGAGTACTTATTTATTTAATGTTATCATAATTTTATTAACTTATCTTTAGTTATTTTTCAATCATTTATATCTAAAACTTATTTTTTTAATTTTTATTGAGATTAGGAAGAGGTTACTTCATTAATAATTTTATTTTCTCTAACAATTTTGTGGTAAATGGAGAGCACAATTTATTGAAGAAAATCCAATTGTTGAAAAATTCTTTGATAAGGAGCATGAAATTAGGTATTATTTAATCCCTTAATAGATATATTTCTCCCTTATTTAATCTATTTGTGTTTATGAGTGTGTTTTTTTGTTTTTATATAACTTAAATGGAATTTTTTCTTTTTACAAAATACATTTTAGTTAACAAAAGGTGTCTGTAAGAACCCGATTCTTCTTTTTGAGATACGGGTTTCTTCTTTTCTCTTTTCCTTAAGTGTTTTTGAGAAAATAAAGAAAATGGGGGAAAATCCTAAATTTTGGAAATACACGCCGTGTACTATTCCACATGTCGTGTACTTTGGCTGTGTGGGATGAGTACACGGGGTGTGTAGCCATGCCGACGACGAAGGGTGTAAAAACCGACTACATGCATTGTAGTGGGTATGTAAATGCCGTGTAGTCAGTCCGTAGGTAATTAGTAAGGTGGTGGGAGCAGGTGACAGCTGGACGACAGTACACGCTGTGTACTTAGAATTCACACGCTGTGTACTCATGTCGACGGATGAACAGTTCCATGCTGGCAAGAAGCCGCCGAAGGAACAATTAAAAAAATGAAAAGTACACGCAGTGTATGTGAAAGTACATGATGTGTAGTCTGTTTTTTTCTCTTAAGATGGGAAGTAGCCTGCTCATTTGGAAAAAAAGGCTTAGGATGCATTTTGGAGCTGAGAGAGGAGGTCAGAGCTTTAAAGAGATCCCGATCACATGTCGGGAATCAGATTCTTCCGCTGTCGATCACATTGGGACCACACGGGTAAGAGCTTCCTTCTCCTTGGGTGTTTCTTGCCGATTCTTCTTCTGAGGGAAGTTATTTGAGTTTGAATGAGAATTCTTTTACCTCAGATCTATGAAATTCTTGGATGTTTCAGAAGCCGTCATTCGCGTATACCATTCAGGGGTGTTTTAGGTAGGTGTCTTGGTGTTTAATTTTCCAACTGATGTGTGTTTTGTGTACTATTGTGATACGCACCCATGAATGGGGTGTCGTATGGCTGAGGCCTTATTGGATTAAATACATAGAGTTGTACAGGTAATATAAATGTGATAATGAACTGTTTTTTGGGATCGCTGCTGGATCCAGGACCACCCTGGGGTGCGTTCCTCTGTTTAGCCATTTGGCCAGGATACCCGAGGGTATGCCTTTATAACCATGATTATAGAATTGCCTTGAGAGGAATTGTATGTTTTTTTATTGTTAAATGTTGGGAATGGCCGGTTACTTGTTTAGCCTGAGGGTAGTTTTGCGATTAGCCTATGGGAAGTGTACTACTTAGCCTGTGGGAAACTTATTCTGTGCTTGTGGGAAATTGATTCTATGCTTATGGGTGACACATCATATGCCTGTGGGAAATATTCGATATTCCTGTGGGCAGATTCCTACGTTTGGATTCTCTTTACCTGAGGGTAAGGGTTACCTGTCTGAGGGAACTAGCTGTTTTACTTAGAATATTCACTATGGTGATATATTAAATTGAATGATTAAAAGAATAATTAAATAGAAATATAACTGGTAAATTTAGTTCCTTTTGAGTACGACTTTGTTTATTGAATTTTACTACTGCACACTATCAATGCATGTTTTCGAATAGTTGGGCACGACCCTTTGGTGGGTACCTACTGGTATTTATTTCTCACACCCTATTTGTGTCATGTATTTGGACCAAACAAATTATGTTTCTACAGGTGTGGATAAGGGAAAGGGTCCCTTTACATTTACTTGATTGTTTCTGGGAAGTAGTGGAGCATGGGACCAAGCCTGGGCTCGCAATTCCGTTGACTGTCTGTTTTTCTTTTCTGTACTTGTACTTCAGTTGTATTGTATTATAGTTTAACATGTTTTGGCTGTTTTATAGAATAGTGACATGCTGAATTTTCATATATATATATATGACTGCGAGTTTCCCTGTTATTATCAGTTTTACATTTCTGTTATACTTATTGTTTACCGCTTCCGCTTGTTGTATGCTGTTTATCTATTCCACTGCGCTGCACTTTGACAAATGAGGGCATATATTCCCCACTAACAGACCTGGGCCTGTGCTGCTAGTCGGCAGCCTCTGGCGTTTGGTGAAATGCGTTTGAGGTCTTGTGACCAACCGGATCCGGGGCACCCATTGAGTGGCACCTAGATCCAGGACGTGACAAAGTGGTATCAAAGGGGTTCTTTTCTTTGACATACTATTTGGATCCTTAGTCAGGGATAAGACAAGAATTTTAGTTGGTAATAATCTTTGCCCGGGCATTGCTAACCCGTGTACAGGGAAAAGAAAATTTAACTTGTGTTGCAATTTTTCTGATTTTGCAATTTTACAGTTGAATTTATTTTCACTAAAGGGTGACACACTTGTGATTGTGATATTTATAATTTATTCATGGGTTCTATTTATTTTCAACTCAATGAGATGAGGGTATTCCATCTCATGCATCATTTAGGCACATGCTAGAAACCACATACTATGCACCTTTCCATGCCATGTAGGTGCATTATAAATTGCATGTTGTTGTGATAGTTGTTGTGCTAGAAAATCATGCTATTGTGATAGCTGATTCATAAATACCTGATATGCGATAGGGTATGTTTGTATGAGGCCTTAGATGAATGAATGCCAAACTTTGGTTACTGAGGAGTATGGGCCCTCATTGACTGGAATTTGTGGATCATTCGCTGTTTACCTTACTTATAACTCAGATAAGATGCCAAAATTTGATTCATGGGGAGAATGGGCCCTCACAGGTCAGAATTTGGCACTTAGGAGTTGTTTCAGTGGTTTTTCTGGGTTTTGGAGTAGTATTTGAGGCTTATTGTCCAGAAAACCCAGGATACGCGCCGTGTAGTTCCTCAGACACACGCCATGTGTTCTTCTGTTTGGGAAGAAAAGTAAACTTTTTAAGTACATGTCATGTACCCTCGGTACACCCAGTGTAGTATCTTCCCATGTCATAGACCGTGTGGGCGGGGACACGGGGAAGGGAAATGCTTGGGGGAACACGCCGTGTTCGCTATGTACACACTATGTAGTGTTGAGTTGGAGTCCGCCTATGTACCTAACAAACACGGATGGAGGAGACCTTAAGACATACATGCCATGTCCACTATAGAACACACTGTGTAGGTGGAGCTGTGTATCCGGCCGTGTAATGAATAAAACGGGTTGACAAAGCTCGTCTAGTACACCCTGTGTACCTGTGGGACACACCGTGTAGTCTTGAACAGTGAAAGACCATGTGGTGTTAGCCATGTGGCTGGGAAGTGGGGTAGTGTACACGCCGTGTGCAGGTGTAACACGCCGTGTAGTATCAAGTCGAGTAGTCAGTCATGTCACAACCGACACGGGTGGTTGTAAAATTACACTACACACACCGTGTAATCAGTACAAATGCCGTGTAGTTTTGTTTAATGGGAGATGTGTGGCTAGGTCGTGTAGAAGGACCCAGGCAGGGGATGAGAGGTCAGGTACACGCCGTGTAATCAGAAATACATGCCGTGTAGTCTTATTGTGCAATCTTAAATTCCTTTTTCCTCCTATTCCCCTTTTGGTTCCATTGTTTTCAGACTGTGATAATCTTGATCCAAGGTGTGCGTTTGACCTTGTAGTGTCATGCCGCCGAGACATTCACACGTTTTCGCCAAGAGAGCGGAAATGAGTATACTCTAGAGATGGTGGGCCATGGGCTACCAGTTGATCCACCAGCAGAGCCAGATGCGGCACCAGCTGTACTACCAGAAATAGGCACGGAGGCATAGTTCCTGAATGCTTTATGCGGTTCATGCAGTCCTTTCATAGAGCACCGCCGGCTGCCACATCTATGGCCGAGCTGACGCGTATCTTCCAGCAGCACCATCCGCCTATGTTTTCAAGGGATGGTAGACCACCAACCACGGAGTCTTGGCTGGGGTTGATGTATACTATTTTTGAGAACCTAGAGACTTCTCTAGGGTGGAGGGTCAAGCTCGGGACTTATATGCTGCGTGATTCCACCAAGAGATGGTGGGATGTTACCACCCAGTCAGAGTATCACAGAGACATGGAATGGGAAGATTTTCAGATATCCTTCTATTAAATATACTTCCCAAAGACTCTGAGGGAAGATCGAGCTCAAGAGTTCATGAATCTATAGCAGGGTGCTATGTTGGTGATGGATTATTCTCCTCGTTTCACCAAGCTTTAGCGTTTTGCACCCATTCTATTGGGCGATGAGACGCTGAGAGCCAGACGCTTTGAGGATGGACTTCATTATGACATCCGAGTAATGGTGAATGTTTTTTGGTTGCCTTCAGTACATGATATTGTTAACCAGGTGCTGATTACAGAGAGGAACCTGTGGGAATCTAGTGGTGTGGGCCAGGGCAGTTCAGCACCAGTTTTTGGTACTATTTCTACGGGTAAGAGGAAGAGACAGATGAAATTCTCTCAGGGTGGCAGTACCAGCCATAAGAAGGTTTCAGGTGGCCCGGTCATGTGCTACCAGTGTGTTAAGGAGGGGCACAAGTGACCTCAGTGTCCACGAGACCCAGTGGAATGCCGGGCTTGCGGCAGGATGGGTCATCTGCAGTGCTTTTGTAGGGAATTTCCAGCGGTGGCTATTGAGAGTGGTTCTATGCAGACTCCATGTGCGGGGGTAGGACCGACAGCTTATTACCAGTCAGGGAACTGGAATACATCTGGGCATGTAGGAATAGATGGTGGACAAGGTCGTGGTAGCCAAACACCAGGATCCCAGAGGCATCAGGGCGGGACAGCTCATGGTAGTCAGGCTGTGTCAGAAGGCCACGACACTGGGCAGACCTATGCAGTGCAACAGACCCAGCAGGAGTAGGATCTCTGACCTTCTACTGTCATAGGTACTATTTTAGTAGCTTCTATTTTATCTTTAGTACTTTTTGATACGCGTGTTACACATAGTTTCATATCTGTTCCCGTTGTGGAGATCCTTGGGCTCTGTGTTTCTTCTTCTTCTGCGGTTATAATGCTAGACACACCATTTGGTAATGAGTGTACATGGGAGATATTAATGAGAGATAAAGGGGTATATAATCATAAAAAAAATCAAACGAGAAGTTTGGGGGAGGTGTTAAAACATTACCCATCATATTTAAATTAAAATAAAAAGGTGTAACAATATAAAGAAACTTGGATAAAAATGAGGATAGAAGGAACCCTTACTTGAGTGTGTGACTTGAAAAGATTTAAGAGAGGACTCTTGAGAACTTTGGGCACCTCAGTAGGATTATAAGTAGGTGAGGAGAGAGTAAAGACGTTCTAAATGGATTTTTAGTGAAGAGAAGTTGGATCTTGGGTGGGTTTATATAGGAAAATGCTATGATAATTCTTTAATATTTCATAAACATAGGTTTTGGAATCTATATAATTTAATATAAAAAGACACAAACCATACCATGGTTTTTTCCCTATAGGAGTGGAAAAAATATTTTATATGTCAATGGGTTGAATATATTAAAATATTATCCTTTCTTATGTGGAGGTGAGTCACATTATTAACGAAACTAACTTAAAATCATAAAATATATTATAGATTTTGGAGGATTCACTAGGGATTTATAAAATATGTCAAAAAATATTAAAAAAAGTTATTTTAATGGTAAAAATTATTTTTGTATGAATATACATTTTATAGTATCTATTACATCACTATTTGAACATTATGATGTCATAAAACACACTATATATTTATATGGTATTTATTTTTTACCCAAATAATTTACTATCTTAGAAAATTATGAAAAATTCCCCATTTGATAATTTTGGCATCTTAGTTCCAAAAATATGATTAGTTTTATCCAAATAATTTTCTAAATATATAAATTTTCACTTTTAAAATAAAAACTGACATTTATTTAATATTGATGGGTTTTGAAGAAAATAAATTTTAATGCTTAATAGAAATTACATTTGGCCTCATAAAAATTATATGATCATTTATATTTAATAAAAGTAGTTTTATAATAATGTTTTATTATTTTTTTATTTATTAGCTCATCAAAAATATATTTCTTATTTAAATTTCTATATGTACAAAAGTTCTATTTTTTTGCTTTAAAAACAATAATAAAATAAAAGTATATTTATTATTCAATACAAAAATAATTTACATAATTATAATGATAGTGTTTTGATAAATACCCTTTTATTACACCATAATACTCCATAAGAGTGACGTGGGCGATGGAGGGGATTTCATGGGGCCATTCGGTGAACATGGTTTGGGCCGTGATATCAATGAGAAAGAACTTATCTTGTAAACAGTTTGGATCATGCTTAAGTTATTGGAAATCAAGTTGGGATTGGTATAGTGAGAGTCCTAGAAATGATATCTCCCTTTGAAGCTCTAATAAATGGGCTTTATATGGAATGATCCTACTGGTTGTGTTCATCACATCCTTTTTTTTGTTGAAAGGATTTGTTAAAACCCTATATTTATACTAGTCATGTGATCACTGTTAAATAGTTATATTATAAATGGTAATGATACTTAATGACCATTTAAATATATTCAGATATATTAATAAAAATAGAGTGCATGCGTTTTCTATATCCATTTTACAAAGTAAGAGATTTAATTAAATGAAAATGGAAATTTCAATTATAATAGTTCAGGTCATTACGATTTCTATATGAAGATGTGATATGGGATGATGTGATGCACAAGGTGAATGATTTTATGTATTTTTTAGGTGTCTTTGAGCTGGGTTAATTTTGAAGATAGATTGCTCAGAACATGTGAAATTAGGGAAGAGTACAAGACCAATTGGGAAGTGGGATAATGGTACCCTTTATGTTTCATTATTATATTATATTATATAATTTTTTGAGATACTTGGTTAGATTTATCCATTGTGGGGTATGATGTCAGTATACCTATTTAGGTGATGAATTAGTTTCACTATTTTCACTATTCTTTAGCATGCTTTCTTTATGTTTTGTACAAGAGGATATAGGAAGGATTATACTAAGTATACTTCTATTATCACCCTACATATATGTAAACAATATTTTAGGTTATACAGATTTAGTGGGAGATTATTATCGATGTTACAAGCTCATGGTTTTATCAAAGCTATTTGGGATTTATTATCGTTTCAATCTTTACCTTTTCGATACTTGTTGTTTTCCTTTTAGTTGTTCTGGTGCTATATAACATTGCATATTTTCAGATGGGATTTCTTTTAATCATATGAGAAAGTTTTTTGATATAAAAACATTATCTCTATCTTCTTCATGTTATCTTATAGGGTAATTACACCCATATGCATGTTTATTATACCCTTAGTGTAATTTTCTAACTTGGGGCCTACTGAAGGTGGGAATCGGGCAGTAAACATCTCTCTCCCCTTATTTCTAGCCCAGGTGGGGAACATTTTGGTGATAGGGGACTTATAAGCGATGTTCTTATCTACATATTAAATATCATTTATGAAGATGAAAGGAAAAAGATCGCAAAAAAAAATTATCCCTTCTAGATGATTTAATTATCACTGTTAGGGAAAAATCTTCTTCAGATTATTTTGAAAGATTTTTTAACATCCAAATAACTTGCAAGAAACTATTGGATCTGTTCCACACCTTTTCATTTCTATAAAACTTTCAATGTATTATGGTATTTTTTATTTGATTTCCTAATATAAATCGGTCCATCTCATTGAATAAGGGAAATACCACCAAGGACTCAACAATTTCTTTTCTTGAGATATGGAATTCATATTGGAAAATAAATGGGATATCAATAGCATAAAGGTAGACCCTAATGTATGGATTTGAGGTATTAATTATTCTCTTATCTTCAAAGTATACATCGCGATTGAATAGATATTGACAAATCATTAGGACATATTTCATATCATTGATTAAGATGACAAATCATAGATAAAGTTTTAAGAAACAAGTTTAATGAAGGATATTTTTATCAATGATATTCTGATATACTCTAAATCTTATGAGTATTATGAAACATTCAATAGTAGATTTAATTTTGAAAATTTAGAATCATATATTATATTTAATCGTTTCCATTGAAAAGTGGCATAGAAAAAAGGTGATAATTTTTTATAGACACTCATTTAAGGATATATGATAAATGGATAAATAAAAATTTGAATTAATATGTGATTAATGATAGTCAAATAAGATGATTTGATTTTAATGGATAATTTCATTTTATAGAAAACCGTTGAGGTCAAAATGTGATTTGGCAGATAATGATATTTTTAAGAGTTTTCAATATATTTTTTTAAATTTTTAGAGGAATAATTTTATTATTGTTTTTGTATAAAGGATAACCTTTCAAATTTGTAAAGGCTGTGGGGCTTGAACCCACAACCCAAGGGCGACAAGGGTGTGATTCCTTCCACTGTACTTCATGATTTCCTAGTCAGTATGACATTAAGAATAAATAATAGTTGATTTTGGGAACATATATATTATCATTTAAATAAGTATGGGACTGAAAACAAATTTGTTGATTAAGTTATTATTGTCATTTGGAAAAAATATGACTATATTTTTGGGGAATATTATTTGATTATGGTAAAAAAAAATATTATTTGTCTTTTTTAATAATATATGATTTTAATGTGGCTTTATGGTGATTTTAATCATTTATAGAAATTATTAGAACATATTTAATCTTATATCAGTATGCCATATATATTTTTGGTATGATACATTATGAGTGGTAGATGTTATTTAGTAAAAGATATAAAATTTTTCATGGAAGAATTTTTGATCAAATCAGTCTAATATTTGGGTTTCAATATTATTTAGGATTATTTTATGAAATTTATGGATAGTTTTTATGGAATTATTTACATTGGAACTATAGTGATATTACTAAATTTTGGAGATAAATGTATTATTTATTTATATGAAGTTTTATTCAGTTTGCGAATTATTTTACATTGTACTAACCATTATGGTTTTGGTTAGTGTCTAAAGGATGAATGCATATATTTTTTTCTATGTTTGGATGTATATGATTTGTTGAAAGTTGATTCTAGTTATTTAGAAATAAATAAAATCATCCTTAAATACATTTTTTGGAGGAAAGGTTGAGAATGTGAAATATTTTTATGAAAGGATGAAATTGTACTTGTAAAGTAAGAATATTTTCTTTATGTTTAAAAAATGGTGAGGAATTCCTCCACTCTAATAAATTTTTTTGAAAAAAATATTTTTACCCTATAAGTTTTGCTTCTAATAAATCTGTGGTCCATTTCACACATATATGGATTGTTGTTTTAGGGTTGTTGACTTTCACATGATCATTAACTTCATTACGATCAATGATCTCTATCACTCTAAAATATTATTTGGACATCATTATTTTCTTACACTTATCTAATTTCACTTACCAATAATTTTTTCCTATTTGAAAACCTATTTATTGTTTTTCTAGATGACCTTCGTATTTCCCTTTCTCTATTTCAAAGAGGAAGTTTTTTAACCATTTTTATAATAGGGGATTTCAAGAAGGTATTTTCTAATAGAAATTATTTGATTACCAAGATGAATTTAAAATTGTATTATTTCAATTTATTAAGATGATGAGGTATGTGACACCTTGATATTTTATCAATAAAACCATGTTCATAAGCATATATGACACACAACACTGGGGCTAAAAAAACCATGAAATATTATTATTTAAATATGACAATTATAACCAATCCATTAATTTGGAAGGTCTGAATGTGGATGAATAATTTATGAAACATATATAAAGTGACTACATAAAAATACTTACTTATAAATGATTAGTAAATATTCAATAAACTTTTAGTAAAGTCATTTTATGCTTAAAAAATATGTTTCTATCAAAAAATGAATTTTTTGAGTGAATATTATAATTAATTTATATAAATTTTATAAATTGTATTTGTTAAAAAATATATCAATTTTTAAATAATCATTTAAAAATTAGCATGTTGTAAAATTTTTAGATTTTTCTAAAACGTTTTATTTTTTTAATAAATAGTAAAAAATAAAGATTTAAAAAAAAAATATATTTTCTTTTAATATATTAAAAAATTAAAATTCTATTTTGGATTAGTTATAAAATTTAATTATTTCATTTTGATTAAAAATGATCCATTTATAAACTTTTGAATGTAATTTATAGTTGAATTTGGTATAAAAGTATTTTATACTTAAAAGACATTTTTATGAAAAACCAACTTTTATTGTTTTTTTGTTTAAATTTAAATTTAATTATTCCACTTAAATATTTTTAATCTTGATATATAGATTCCATATTTAGAATCATGAGTTCAAAATTTTCTATATTGGCCCCTTTTATTTTTGGTCTTCATGAATAGTAACTGTAGTAAATATTTGTTGCAATGATAATGGTATAATGAGTCGATTAAGGGTAACAATAATTTAATAAGGACCTAATAGTAACCCTAACAATTTTCTTAATTTTATATATCATTTTTTCCATATTTACGTTATTATGACCTTTATAATACCTTATGTAAAATAAAATGTAACATGCCACCCCCTGATTTTAAATACATATTATGTGTTCATAAAGGGTTAAAAAATGTTGTGGGGGATTAGAAATGGTTTTTATGAGAATAGTGAAATTATTTTTCTAATAATAATTTATTTTTAATTTTTTATAATTCTAAAACTACCTTAAATGTTCGCACAACTCTGATACAATATTCATTTAATTAAAATTAAATTAAAATAAATGATTTTAAAGATATTAAAAGTTATATTGTTTGAGTGATTTATTTCGTTTAAAAAACTTTTATGACCATTATTACATATTTGGAATGTGTGAAAGTTCTATATTCTAAATTAACCTTTATCTTGATTTTTTTAATGTCAAATTAGATGAATAGTTCTAAATTGACATTAATGATATTTTATAGTAAAAAGTGTTTTATTAAATGTTTTAAAATTAGGAAAAATATTATCTCTGGAAAATAAAATGGTATATTGTTGACATTAATGATATTTAATCAAAGGTTGTAAAATCACTAATTAATGAGTCCTAAATCATTTATGTTCTATTATTTATTGAAAAACTTTTCATCTAATGATTAGGTGGATCTGTTGTGTTTGCTGCGTCCTGATCTGATATGATTTGATGTTTCATCATCATATGATTTGATTCGCAAATGGAGTAGGGAGGAAGAGATCTATATTTATCCTCACCTTTATGTGGCTAAAAATAGAGAAATAATAAACCCAGTAACCTTATAGATCATTTTTCTATGTCAAAACAAATTAATTAATTAAATTAATAATTAATTAACTCACAGAACATACAACCAACGAGTGAGGAGTTCAAATGCCCCACTCCGAATCATTTTACGTCACACCAATGGAAAAGAGCACATTATGGACTCAATCATGGTATCATATTTCTGATTTGAGCTTTCATTTATGTTTTGTTAAATTTTATTTAAGAACATGTGGGTGAGAAATATAAAATACACTGAATATTTTTATAAAATTAATTTTGGGTAGACCGTGCCTCATAATCACATGCCGTCTTAGTGATTAGAGCTGGAAACATATATAGAAATATTTCAATGTATTAAAAAGAAAAAATGGGTCTCTAAAAATAATAAAAATAACTTACCTATACTAAGAAATTATTATGTTAATGGAATTACCTACATCCACGTCCTCCTTCATCAAATGAGAAAGAAAACCATAGTTTGTCTGTACGTTGTACTACAACCTCAAGAACTGATGTAATTTTTTCTCCATCACCGCCTATCATGAATGTATATAATGATATATTTAATGTATGTATATATATATATGATATTAGTGAAATATTTATCATTCTATATAATTAATATATCATTTATTTTTTCAACTTTCTATTTATTGAAATATGAAAACATTATTCTTGCATACATTTGGTCTGCCACCTCCAGAAAGCGATGAGATTCGTTTTTTGTCACCACATATCATGGATGATATTTGTAAGTATATTTAAATAAGTACTGTGTTATTTATGTTATTTTGATCTTTGATTAAATAGAAAATAATACCTACATTCTTTCTTTAATAATTTTTGAAAAATGAAAATGTTACACATGTGTACATACAACCTACCATCTATATGATTTTAATGTAGTTCATTTTTCACAACATTATTTTGTGATTTGTTTTAAAAGTATAATTGATTTTTTAAAATGATAATTATTTCATTGATATTATTCTGTAGTTGAAGGAATAATGAACACTTTGATTATAGTTATCTTAAAGAAGTTATTTTGAAATTATGATTTGAATATCATCAAAGCATCTAACATAAAATAAAATGATTAATTGATTGAATACAACATGGTAATGAATAAAATAAAAAGTAATAATAAACATGTATAAGGTTATTAAGAAATTAAATAATTTACAGAAGATTATTATACATGAGGATAAAAAATATATATGATGAGTCAGACTCAACATAATAAAAATTCTATTAAAAATCATCTTTTAATGTTTTCTTTAAAACTATTTTTCTTCTATGTTCATATTTTAAAAAATAAATCATTAATTTATTTATTGGAATATAAAAGATTTATGAAGGAAATTTTATGTCTCCCTTTAATTTCTTTCAATGTTTCTAAAAAGGAAATGTTTAAAGAATGTATTTAACTTTTAGTAAAAATGACAAAATAAATATTATATTTTAAAATATATGGGATAATGAATTTTCACACCACTATAATCGTTATTTTATTTCTATATTCCATTACATGAGTTCATATGTTATTTCAAGAAAAAATATACATCCCTTCCTTTTGAGTATTTAATTTTGGAAAATGAGTCTTGAATGGAAAGGGTATTTCAATATCTGAAAGCATTTTTCATATGAGTTAAAAATATATTTTCAAGGGTTTCATGATAAAATATTTTGGAATAAAATTGTTTCATTCATGTTGTCGTACATGATATTTAAAGATTATATTGGTTAAGCCAGATACATCTTATATTATGTGTGATCCCAATATAGATTATATGATGGGTGTGGTCGATATAGATTATATGATGGCTATTCCATTGTAGTTCTCCAACTCATTGGGTAATCTTTCATGTATTTATTGGAAAGATGGTAGGAGTTAACCAGCATAGTTTCTATTATCAATTTAATTAGGATCAAATTATTTATGACATGGGTAATGATTATAATGCTTTATGTTTCCAAAAGAGGTTTTATTTTCTAACTGTGGGTTTAAATGTTTTTATTTGAGAAAAATGTATATGTGTATCTTATGAAAATAATTTATTTCATATGCCCAATGAATATTGTCTTAATTGTGAACATTCTATGTGTTTTATCTTTTTCACTAGATTAATTGATTTATTATTTTTATGTCCCTTGATAATATTTTATGTGATCATACCAAATTTTAAAATGTTTCCAATTGGGTTTAAGGTTTGGTAAGAACAAATAAGAAGTGATGTTGAAAGTTATGAAGAATTGTCATGAAAAGAAAACATGTTTCTTTTTAAGATTTTTTAATTGTGAGAAAATGTATACTATGTATACATTTCAACTTATATTGTATAGGTTTACAATGCATGAGTTATAAACTAACTATCTAAAACTATAAATCATAAAGATCTCTAAGAATGTAGGAAAAATAATAGTTGACTAAAAACTCAGGATCATGTAATGTTAAAATAAGGGTCCTTATATTTTTTTTTTATATAAGTGATAAAATATCCCATTTCTGTTTTTAAAATGATCCCTAATAGATCGATTCTTCTCCCAAATCATTCATGTTATCACAAAAGTAGTTCGTTGTAGCAGTTGAAATCATTTTTTTGTAAAAATTAAACCTCAAAAACCAAAAGTATGAAATTTTGAACTTGTTTTAAAGAATCTCAGTTAATAATTCATGTTTTTCACCTTTTTTTTATATTTTATTCTAATTTTAGTCTAAAGACACCAAATCCTTTATTTTGTACAAATGAGACCTCTAAACTAAATGTATGATATTTTAATGTTTTTTAAGGATTTAAAGTTGATATTTCCTTTTTTTTCATGAATTGTTTGATTTGATATTCATATATTAATCTGTAAGGGTTATTCCCAATGTATTTTTCTATAATTTGTTCTGTGCATTGATCTTACATATTTTTTGGCTGATTCGACACTTTTATGGTGTTTTCCAATTGAGTCACTGATCCTGCTTCATTTTCCTAATTTTTGGTTTGTTATTCCAACTTGTATATATAAATAATGAATATAGATAGTGATTTAATATGAAATAATTAAAATAATTTATTATTTTATATTAATTGAATATTTAACTAGGGTTAAGTGGATTGAAAATGTTTTTTATCAATTTGGTGGTTAATAAATATCTTTCACATTTTTTAGGAAATAATTCAATGTTTGTAATTTTATAGATAAGTGAAGACCTTATAAATATTAATGGAATAAAGATTATAAACTGTGTTATGGTTTGGGTCAAACTATGAACTACATTTTAAATGAAAATGATTGAATAATTATATTAATTATTTTTTTATGGAATCTAGACATGGGATATGATGTTTTCTTAGATATATATATATATATATATGCATGTTTCATTGGTTTATATATACATAATTGTAAAATTATATATATTTTGGTTTACATGTGTTTGTGTATTTATATATATATATATGTATGTATTTGTGTATACATATTAATATTAGTTTATATTATATTTAAATATTAACTTCCAAGAAAAAAACCATCACATTATATCATCACATTCCACTTGAATTTACCTAGTCCACACTAGGAAAACATTCCACACTAAGAGAGGAGACATAATTCTATAGAAAAAATAAAATTTTTTATCATCACATATGTTTGTCGATCAACATTTAAATAACATAGTTTTTTATGGTACTTTTTTTACCATGACAGATGATTTTAGTATATATAAATAAGCATTTCAAATCATACAAAAATATGGAATCTTATAAATGTTCCAAAATATCCAATAACTATGTAAAAAAATAATCTTTTAAATGTTATTAAATTATTTTAACCAATCCAAGGGAGTGCATACCTAAGTTAATAGTTTACCAAGTATTTATGGTGGTGTGTTATTTTATCATAATCTACTCATTTGGAAATACTACAATATAACTGTGCATTAAAATACAAAAACATTCTTAAATATGGTTCAAAAAATGATGATTCAATATTGTGTTTCTTATATAAATTATAGATTTTGATCTAGAAATAATAGAATTAATATTAATCCAATTTCGATTTTTTCTAACTCAAAATACACCATATGAGATATAGAATTGAAAGAATACAAATTTCCTATATGTATTTATTCTTCAAGGTAACATCTGAAACCCTTATATAGACTTGATGTCCTTTGATGAAGTAAACTGACTGGAGATGGAGATCTCTGTTTTAATACATTACATTTTCATCTCCCTTGATGATTCTATTTGAGAAAAAAATAATGTTTTATGATATTAAAATTCTTGAGATAAAACAAATTATGTGTTATAATAATTTTAATTCTTATAAGTATTTTTCTTTATATGATCAAATTGGTTGTTGATAAAATAAAAATTTACATCAAATATGATGACTAAATGTATGAATATACAAAGGATATTATTTTATTATTTTATGATCATATATTCTATAATTGGGAAGGATATGAATTGAAAAGGGATGAATTAAAATCATATTATAAAATAGTATTAGTATGATGTAAAATAGTTTATAATGTGTGAAAAAGATCATGTATATGATCCTTATTAAATATTTTTTCTATATTTACATTGTCATTTAAGATGAATTAATTCAGATGAGTTGTAATAACTATTGATATATCATGGAATAGATTAAAGTTATAAATGCTGGAATAAATATAGAGAAGAACTAAATGTATCTAATGAATTGTATAACAATTTATTTTATCAATCAACAAATATGATTTCAAGAGTGAATGATGTTGAATATCATATCAAGGATAATATTATATGTGTAAATGAAAATGAAGATCATAATGAGGAACTGAAAATTTCAACTCAAGATGATCTTTTTTATTGTCTGGATCTATTTAAGAGGTTAATGAGAATATCGAAGATTCCATTGTATGCTGGTTGTAAAAAATATACCAAATTTTTTTTCCATGCTGATAGTATATAATATAAAAGATGATAATGGATTATGTAACACCATCTTTACTTAACTACATTTTGTCTTGAATTTTATTATAATAGAAGATAATGAGATTCCTTGATGAACAAATGAGGAAACGATGCTATGTTCAAAAGGTATGATCTCTAAAAGACTACCTGTATGTATAAATGATAGCATATTGTTTCATAAAGACTAATAATCACATAAGAAAACACCAAAATTGTGGGGTGTCTTAATACAAGAAAGATGAATCAATTAATTAGAATGTCTTTTGGGACTTTCCAATCATTATATGTATTTAAAACCCATATAAAAGTGAAGATAATAAAAGAAATTGATGTGGTATAAAGATATAATATATAAATATGGGAAACGTTATAACCTAATAGAATCTTGTTATTTGAATAAAATTAACCCTGAGTATTTATAATTTGGAAATGATCCATGAAATTGTTTTTATGCATTATATACTGATGGGGTGAATCTTTTTGGTGTAAAAAGTATCACTCATAGTATATGGAAATATACATTGGTAAATTATAACTCTCCACCATGGGAATGGATGAATAACAAATACATTATATTATTGAAGATTATTTGAGAACCAAAAACACTGTGTAATGATATTGTTTTTTATTTGGCTCCACTGATCGAAAATCTAAAATTAATGATGGATTCAAGTGTCATGTATTATGATTCTTATATAAATGATGATTCCATGTTGAGATCCATATTGTATATGATGATAAATAACCTTTCAACTTATTATAATTTAGTAGGATATAGAATTAACAGAACTCAAGGATGTCCCATTTGTGAATAAGGTATACACTCAGTTAGGTTGAAATATTCCCCTAAGTTCATGTTTAAAGGAAATAATAAATATATAACTTGTTGACATAAATAATGATCATGTATGACATCAATAGATTATTTTTTAGAAGAAGGTACAACAACATCTCTACAAAAATGTGATCAACAATTTGAGAAAGTAAAGTATATGGTCATCAATTTTAGTAAAACTACTTCAAAAAACCTTATAGAAATAGGTTAGAAAAGGTGATCATGTTTTTCCTGAATTTCTATACTAGAATTTTTTGTATGTAAAAAAATTTATTTATTTAATTCATGAAAAAAATATATGTGATAGTTTCATTGACACGTTACTAAACACAGATGGAAAGATAAAGTAAGACATTATGTATAGTTTGAACATGATTGATATGGGGATATGGGAATACTTGGAACCAATAATGGTTGAAAGGTAGAATTTTATTCATCTAGTTTCTTATACTTCTCCCAAGAAAAAGATATATCAATTTTTCAATGTCCCAAATGATGTAAGGGTTCCCAAAGGGATTCATCAAATATAAAGAATATAATAACAATGACTGATTTAAAGTTAAACGGATTGAAGACACCTGAATTTTTTGTTTTCATATAATATTTAATGCTTGTATCTTTATATTAATTTTTTACTGAAAATTTCTATTATTCATTAAACAAGTTTCATTTCTTTTTAAAATATATACGTATTAAAGTTATAGACTTGATGAAATTTCCAACCTTGGAAAAGGAAATTGATGACATATTCTATGAATTTGATATGTTTTTCCACCATTATTCATTCTCTTGATGGTTCACATGATAGTTAAATTGGTCAGAGAGATCTATCTAAATGGTCTTATACAATATAAATGGATATACATAATCAAATGTTATATAATTATTTTAAAAGGGTATTTTAAAATTTAGCATGGGACAGAATGTTGTATTGAAGAATAATATATGGTTGAAGAAGTCCCTGAATTATGTACCAAATAGGTATTTGATGTGGGAAACATTGGTTTATCAAAATCTCATCATAGCTTTTGATTTATAAGAGAAGTAATTTCTTGAATATCTATTGTCACAATTAATGATATAGATTGGGGGATGAAATTCCATTAAATTTGATCTAGCAGTTTAGAGGTTGTTCTATATGTTGAAAACGAAAAAGTAATTCTTAGTCTTATGAATCTATAAAGGGATAAAATATAGAAATTAAATTCAAATAATCATCTCTTTATAAGATATTTTTGAGATAAAATATTTATGAATTCAATGGAAAACAAAAAATTAATTTCTTAAAAACATCGATGGATAGCCGTAAGAATAAGTTTGAATGTATTATCTTATAGTGGTTATGTAATTAATGGTAATACATTCTATATAATGTAACATAATGAATATAATCCCATGAAAAATAGAGAAATAATTGTGTTAAAATTAATGCATTTATATTACACCAAGGGCATAAATACAATTTAGACATATTTTTCATAATTTGGAATCATAAAAAAATATAGAAGCAAGATTATATAACATTACAAGTGCCTATTGTTCAATGAAAGATGGTGGATATTAGGAGTGCTGAAAAAATAACTTAATTGGGATTCATGAGAGTAGATTTTAGAAAGGAATATTATAAGGATGAATCATTCACAATGGAATCGTAGGAAGTTCATGTATTTTATATCATTAATCCTACAAACAAAAAGAGAACAATTGTTTTGTTATTGAGAAAAACCACCACTGGGTCAAATGTCAATTCAAATAAGGATAACCCTTTCATTGGAATGTCACAATCATTTTGAAGTGATCCTAATTTTGATTAGGTCTATTATGCTATAGGAGACCACAATGGGGAGATTTTTTTAATATATAAATGTGTAAAATCTCTTCAACCTTTAAAGAAAAAAGGGAGTTCAAATATTAGGTTAATTTTTTAATTTACATTATGTTTCACTATAATATTATGTGCTCCTTAGCACATTTAAATAATCAAAATTAAAATTTCAACCACTTATGTAGATAATAGATTCTTTATATGTTGATTCTCTAAATCATGAAGAATAAATGGTTTCTTAGCATGTTGATGCTCCCAATCCAAGGTAACAATTAGTTTCTTCAAATGTCGATACTATTAATCATAATGAATAATATATTGATAATTTTGAAAGTGATGAAATTGTAGAATATGATAAAATTATGTCTGATAAGAAACATATGTATTATAGTGTGATAATATTAAAAAGAAGTATTAACATGGGAAGAAAGAACATAAAATTTTAGGTTGGATGTGATGATCATGACCAACCAGTTGAGCCCAATAATTCCATTTGTATTTGTCCCATTAGATTCACCAATAGAATTCATATACAATTTGATGTACATATGTGTCACGTTGTTCTACCCATGATGAAGACAGTAATATTTGAAGATATTAAGGTCACATTATGACATACTTTATCTACTTTACTAAAAATAAAATCATTAATTGTGGATTTACTATTCATTACACTTTTTAGAGTGTAATTATACTAGATAACTGTTGAATGAAATTTATATTAATGGTCATAGGATAAAATCACACATCCTTTCAGACAATTCATACAATTCATCATCTCAAAGATGTTTAAGGTAAAGTAAACTCACACCCACCATAGATATATTCATAGATGATAAACTAATAAACATGGAATATTTTCATTAGACATCATAAGGAGGCATCATTTCTGTTACATTATTATTGGTAACAATTTAGTTGGAATTATGTGTAGAGAACCCAAAATTGAAGTACATTGACATTACATTACTTTTTTGGAATACCTAATACATAACAAAAATAGACACCGAAGGACCGTAATAGTTTAGTGTCTTTGGAAACTCAAGAATATAATCTTCTAATCTTGGTGAAAGATCTTCAACATCTCCCATAAATATCTTACATTTTTTTTCTTGCCTAAAACCTTTCATTATAACCTGGGGAAAATAGAACATAAAAAGGGTGATCTCAAATTCTCATTAATGGTAATATTGGAAAAACTAAAACAAACCATATACATTTGAATTTCAAAACATGAACATAAAGTTTACATATCAAAATCTTGAGTTGTGAAATAAATCTTGGAAGTGCGTAAGGAATAGGTCATAAAGGAACATCAATCATGATAAAATAGCATGGTAATAAAACATTTAATTGTGGCGAATAATTAAGCACATGATATGATTTCCATAGTAGCCAAGGCATTGCCGCCAATACTATCTTAGTGGACAAAGTCCATTTCTAAATCAAGTTCACTCCTCGTTCCAGTCCTGTATCCTTAAACCAGATTAACTTACCGTTCCAGCCATGTCTATCTCATGAGATATAAATCATTACCCAATGAATTAGAGGGAGATATAGGTCCCACACATCTCATAATTAAATTATTCTTACTTGTTCCACAAAATAAACATAAATCATTCATCATAACCCAAAGAATATATTGGGTTTCATAATCATCATCCCATTATAACATAATAAATATAAAAGAAATGGATATCATTTCACCATAGGAAGAATCAAAACACGTAAATAAAAGAGACATTATACTTGAAACATAATCATACAAAATAATGTCATCTTAGATGGAAAATAGTTTCAACAAAACACTTGAAATTAATTCTTGAGGAAAATATCTTTTCTTCTTCAAAATCATTTTCTTTTCACGAAATGCCATTCAATTTTAAAAGAAAAGGATTTTTTTGAAAATAATCAAGAAATATTGTAGACGAATCTTCATGAAAATTAGGCGTTATGAAACCGTAACAATCCGTTCATGCCGTATAAGTTAAAAAAACATTCTCCTCATACTTTTGCTGAAAAAGTCAAAAAGTTCCTCATATGGTAAACAAAAGAAAGATATCTTCAATAACACAATGTAAAAGTCAAATAGGGTTTAACATGACATTAAACTTAAATGGAAGAATATTAAATATCTTATGAAAAACATTTTATAGACATGGATGAAAAATATACCCCAGTAAATACTTACGTATAAGCAATGTCGGATAAAAATGAGATTGAAAAATTATCGCTTACCTTAGGTCCGATATGCTTCGTACGTATCCGAACCTCCTGTATAATTATTTAAATAATGTCATTGACTAATTACAGAATCATATTAATTGTTATGATATCATATATGGTTCAATTATAACTTTATATTACCCGTTAGTTTGTAGATTCCATGTTAAAGCAGCGTTTTGGATAAAATCGTTTTATTTATCGTACGTGACTTGACTTGTTGTTCTTGATATTATTATTACTTACATCATGATTTAATTACTTCTAGAATGTAAATAATGATTTATATATCATATATATTCAGTATATATATATATAATAGATAGATAAATGAAACGATATACACCGTTCATGGAGACGGTAGGTCGTACGTACGCATGAACGCTGTTTTCCTTTCCTTATTTACTTGAATGGAAGTAAGTAGATGAAATATATATATAGATAAATACAATAGCTTTATTATGTCATATATTTTATTATTATTCATTATATATACTTTATAATCATTCTTGAATGGTTAACATGGAGAATGAATCTCATCGCGTCATGGAGACGGTAATCCGTACGTACCCATGAGTGATGATATCGTTCCCATAATTATTGAATTGAATTGGAGTAGATGACATAATATCTCAGAATAAGTATTTTGTTATAATAAACATAAATATTTATTCTCTATACCATTATACCCATCCAATTAAGGTGGTGGTGGAAAAACTAATTACACCACGGCATGAAGACAGTATTCTGTACGTACCCACGTGCGGTGATTTTGTTTTCTGTATGATGGATAGAAGGTGAAATGAGGTTGTTTAATATTTATAATACCATATTAGTATATTATTTATACTTATTTTATTACTTTTTAATGGAACAACTTAATAAGATGAATTTCAAGAAGAAATAAAACTTGAAAAAATCGGTAGAAGAGATTACCTCTTCTTCAATGCGCCTCTTTTATGATTCCTTTTAAGGCAATAGAGTTAGCCTTTTGAGGAGAAAAAAACCTCTATAATATTTTTAGGGACGTTGATAATGGAAATGGGCAGGGGTTGGACGATCTTGAAAGCTCAAAATTGTGCAAAGAGAAGAGGGACGAGGTGCCCTTTTATAAGGGAGGAGAGGGGCACCTTAGAAAAAACTTAAAATATTATTTTATAATAAAGTCACATTCGGTTTATAATAGCTCCAATTGATTTATTTCGAAGATAAATTTGGGATGGGTCTAAATACTCTCAACCAATAGGTTTTAGACAAGTTTAGGTTACTATTTTAACCTTATCAATTAGATTTAACTCTAAGTTAAATAATTTAACTTTTACCGCGTCTTCTTGTTTTCTTACACTATATGGTTGATAAACATACTATAACAATCCAAAAGAACCCCAAGTTGTACATTATTAATATATATAACTTTATCTAAGTCATTTGGCTGAACCTTAGATTTTTAAGAATATAATAACAATTATTAATATAATATTTGTTTAAAAAACTATTTTATGTAAATTTTGACACTATTTGGTAATTGATTTTTGTGTAATTATAACAGCATTATTAGTTCTAAAAAAATTAATTAAATCAATAATAACATGTCATATTAACCTAGAAAATTAGTGGAATTCATAAAAAGTCTCAATTTTCATTTATTTGGGTATTTATAACATCAATTATGTCAATATTTCATTAATAAGGTAATTACTGCATCATCAACGTGCCATAAATAAATTAAATTATTTAATTCGTAAACATTATAAATAAAATACCATAATATAGTAAATCTTCTTATCTTTCTAATAAAATTTATAGTCGAATTTATCTTATGTATAACCCTATATTAAAAATGTTTTTGTTATTAAACTTTGATTTTAACTCTTTTAACTCTTCTTTAAATAAAATAATAATAAGTGTTCTAATCTAATCCAAGTGGACCTAAAGGGTAATATTTTATTCATAAGGTTGTTTTTGGCCGAAATAAACTTATCCAATAGAATTAGGACATGTGTTAGGGTAATAATAATATCATTTTTAACCTTTATTACCCAATTTACTTTTAACCGTGGTAAATAAAAGTAAACAGTTACTATTCACCAAAATTATTTTTATCTTATTGAACCACATTTTACTCCAAGACATTTTCCGTGTCTCTCAAATTTTTGTAATTCAACCCACAGAAGCCATAAAATTTTGTTTTATGTAAAATTGCAAATGCTTCTTGGAGGTGGGTAAAAGACGGTGAAAAGTTAAATAAAATTTGTATATATCTAAAATTATTATAAAATGGCTCCAATGAATTACATTGAACTTATATAAGTATTATGTATCTATTTTTCCCTAAAATGAATTTAAATAAAATAAAGTTTTATTTAAATAAAAAGTCGGTTTTAACCAATAACTCTGTGTTTTTCACTATTCATAAAAAATTGATAGTTTTCAGAAAAATACCAAAATTTCACCCTAGGCTAATTTCGATATTCTGAATCCAAAAATGAAGTCCATTTTGAAAGATAAAATTTATAAAATTTCAAAAAGTGGTTATTATTATTCATAACAGCTAGTTTATATATTATTTTAATAACATATCATTGTTTAGTGAAACCCGGTATTGCGTACTACACACGCTATCGAGGAAGGTCAAGATTGCATGCAATGCAAGACAAGTCATGATGCGTGTAGTGCGATCTCCCTTTGGTGTAGCATACAAAACAAGACATCAATTAAAAATAATACTTCTCATAAAATCTCGGGGTGTTACATTCTACCCCCCTTAAAATGAATTTTGCCCTCGAAATTCGTCGGGCTTATAAATGGGTTTCTACTTGAAAGTTTCTTTCATAGAAGCTCACATCGTAAAAAGGAATACTAAAACTTAATTTTAAAAACTAATGCATGAAACATAACAGTTACTGGAATTAACTCATCACTGGGTTTCCACATAGGAGAACATAAGTGAAAATATGGATATGGAAGAGAAATATAACCATCAAATTCTGATGAAGAGTGGTAGAGGACCTGGATATGAAAAATACAAAAATCACAAAGCCATAAATTTGTGATGATCTAAGGTACCATCTGATTCATCAGATATGAGGGCATTAGGAAACTATTTTTAGTTTTCAAGATCATTTCCCAAATGTTGAAGAATTTTTGAATTAAGAGAAATACTTACTTGATTTTGGTACAATATTACTGTTGCTCGTGCCTTGAACAATTTCCACTTCACCTCTTAAAGAAATGAAGTTGAATTTGTCTTCTTCATAGTGTTAGCAGATCATGCGATAGATTGATAGGTCATTCCATCTATTTCAAACATAAGGTTAGGAAAAGTTATATAAATAAGTCCATCTATAGTGAGATTAATCGTATATGGTTCCAACAATGGACTTATACTTCAACTATCATACTGCTTAATAAAATAAAACTAATTTCTACTAACCAGGGATTTCTTATAGGCTAGTGGTAGGCGATAAAGGCATGTTGCACTTCGATTGTGGGTTTGATTCCTACATCCTTGTCCAACACGATGGGTTGTCACCCATCTTACAGGTTGTCCTTTTTCTAAAACTATACTATTACAACATTCCAGAAATAATATCGAAAAAGTTCTAGACTTAAACAATACTATCTGATGTCTAACATAATCCATTCCAATCTTTAGACTTATCCAAAATACATCTGTCCAATTTTGTAGTATAAGGAAAAAGATTACTAGAAAGGTCACATAACAAGAACATTAATACCATCATTTTCCCCCATATATCATAAGATATATCTTGTTGATCACATTCCAAACACATTAATACCTTAATCATGCTTTATTTTGAAACATGAATTACTATATCACCTCTGTGAAAACATGAATGCTGTCAAAAGTTAACTCATTCCACATACCAAAATCCCAAAATTTCTATATACTCAAACCATGATATCACTTTGTCCTTATATCAGTCATGATCGCATGAATACTATCATACATATTATTTTCTCCTTATCACTTCATTATGTGCATTTCATCTTCTTTCTAAAAATATTTCAATCACTTTTCATGGTTACTGGTTCCATAAAACTGTTGAAAACCACAATGGACCGATACATAGATATTCCAATATACCATAAAATTAACTCAAAAACATTATTCATGAATAACAATACATAAAAACTTTAATCCATCCCCTTAAATGATTGTCATGGAATAGGTCCTTCCTTGATTTAGAAGTAACCTCTTAGGTCAGGGCATTGAGTTGGGTAATGCCCATGTTCTCCACAGATAAGACATTGAACACCATAACAGTTTGTCACTCTATGACCCTTCTCTCCACACAGATAACTTCTTCCCCCCATTTAATGTATTCATCAAGGTTCTTCTTCCCTTCTTTAAAAATCTTAATCTTCCTTTCTCTATGCTCCTCACCATGCGAATATGCATAAAAGTCCATCTTCCTCTTGTTTGATGAATTAGGAATACCACCACAGTTCACCTTGTTAATAATATATCGCGATGACTGATTCAAAATAATCACAAAATCATTCTTTCTAGGAATAATTCAATTTCATTGCACGTAGTCTCCAATTTGTCCATTAGATTCAATGTTGACCCAATTCCTTCTGGTTCCCTCCATTGACTAAAACCAAAAACCATGGTGTAAGAAACCGTTAAAATAACAAGGAACCACATAATCATAAAAAGTCACTTATGGGATGTATAACTTATCACACGTTCTTTAATCCATGACACCCTAGGTTAACCCTAGGTTAATCATGATCGTCAAAATAACTCTAGTAAATTAACATATAGTTATACTAAACCTTAGGGACATCCCTAGAAATACCTTAGAAATATCTCTAGGGATCTCACTAATGTTTTCGCATCCTAGTTTCCAAAGGTTGAGTAAACCATTCCTCTAATACCAACTGTAGAGACCCCAAACTTGACATACATTGACATTACATTACTTTTGTGGAATACCTAATATATTATAAAAATAGACACCAAAGGACCGTAATAGTTTAGCATCTTTGGGAACTCAGAATATAATCTTCTAATCTTGGTGAAAGATCTTCAACATCTACCATAAAGATCGTCCCTTTTTTTCTTACCTAAAACCTTTATTTATATCATGGGGAAAAGAAAACATATAAAGGGTGAGCTCAAATTCTCATTAAGGGTAAGCATGGAGAAAATAAAACAAACCATATACATTTGAACTTCAAAACAGGAACACAATGTTTACACATCAAAATCTTGAGTTGTGAAATAAATCTTGGCAGTACGTAAGGCATAGGTCATAAAGGAACATAAATCATGATAAAATATCATGGAAATAAAATATTTAATTGTGGAAAACCATTAAACACATGATATGATTTCCATAGTAGAGAAGACATTGCTGCCAAGACTTCACTCCTCATTCCAGTCCTATATCGCTAAACCGGATTAACTTACCGTTCCAACCATGTCTATATCATGAGATATAAATATTTAACCAATTCATTGGAGGGAGATATAGGTCCCACCCATCTCATAATGTAATAATTCTTACTTGTGTGACAAAATAAACATAAATCATTCATCATAACCCAAATAAAAAATGGGTTTCACAAACATCATCCCATCATAACGTAATCCATATAAAAGAAATGGATATCATTTAATCATAAGAATAATCAAACCATGTAAATAATAGAGACATTATATTTGAAACATAATCATACTAAATAATGTCTTCTTAGATGGAAAATAATTTTGACAAAACACTTGAATTGAATTCTTGAGAAAAATATTCTTTCGCCTTCAAAATCATTTTCTTTTCACAAAATTCCATTCAATTTTAAAAGAAAATAATTTGTTTGAAAATAATAAAGAAATATTGTAGAGGAATCTTCATGAAACATAGGTGTTATGAAACCGTAAAAATCCGTTCATGCCGTATAAGTTTTAAAAAACATTGTCCTCGTACTTTTTCCAAAAAAGTTAAAAAGTTCCTTGTATGGTAAACAAAAGAAATATTCCTTCCTTAACACAATTTAAAAGTCAAATAGGGTTACATATGACATTAAACATAAATGGAAGAATACTAAACACTTTATGATAAACATTTTATGGACATGGATGAAAAATATACCTCAGTAAATACTTACGTATAAGCAATGTTGGATTAAAATGAGATTGAAAAATTATCCCTTACCTTAGGTACGATATTATTCATACGTATTTGAAGCTCCTGTATAATGATTTAAATAATATCATTGACTTATTACAATTTCAGATTCGTAGTTATGATATCATATATGGTTCACTTATGAATTTATATTACCCTTTCTTTTGTAAATTCCATGTTAAAGCAGAGTTTTGGATAAAATCATTTTATTTATCATACGTGTTTGGACTTGTTGTTCTTGATATTTTTATTACATATATCATGATTTACTTACTTCCAGAATGTAAATCGTGATTTATATATCATATATATTCAGTATATATATATATAATAGATAGATAAATGAAATGAAAAACACCGTTCATGGAGACGGTCGGTCGTACGTACGCATGAACACTGTTCTCCTTTCCTTATTGACTTGAATGGAAGTAATTACATGAAATATATATATACATAAATCCTGTAGCTTTATCATGTCATAAATTTCATTATTATTCATTATACTTACATTATAATCATTCTTGAAATGTTAACATGGAGAATGAACCTCATCGCATCGTGGAGACGGTAATCCGTAGGTACACACGAGCGATGATATTGTTCCCATAATTATTGAATTGAATTGGAGTGGATGATATAATATCTCATAATCATTATGAAGTTATAATAACCATATATAGTTATTCTTTACACCATTATACCCATCCAAGTAAGGTGGTGGTGGAAAAACTAATTACACCCCGGCGTGGAGATGGTATTCCGTACGTACGCACGCGCGGTGATTTCATTTTCCATAGGATGGATAGAAGGTGAAATGGGGTTGTTTCATATTTATAATAACATATAATTATATTATTGATACTTATGTTATTACTATATAATGAAACAAATAAATGAAAAGAAGTTGAAGAAGAAAGAAAACTAGAAAGAATCGGTAGAAGAGATTACCTCTTATTCGACACCCCTCTTTTAAGCTTCCTCTTAAGGCACTAGAGTTGGAATTTTTAAGAGAAATGAACCTCTATAATGTTTATAGGTATGTTTATAAGGGAAATGGGCAGATTTTGGATGAGCTTGAATGCTCCAAATTGTGTAAAGAGAAGTTGGAGGAGGTGCCTTTTTATAAGGGAGGAGAGGGGCACCATAGGAAAAACATAAAATATTATCTTATAATAAAGTCATATTTGGTTTATAATAGCTCAAAATTTATTTATTTAGAATATAAAGTGGGTATGGGTCTAAATAATCTCAACCAATAGGTTTTATACAAGTTTAGGTTACTATTTTAACCTTATCATTTAGATTTAACTCTAAGTTAAATAATTTAACTTTTACCGTGTCTTCTTGTTTTCTTACACTATATGGTTAATAAACTTAATATAAAATGACAAAAGAACCCCCAATGGTTCATAATTAATATATATAACCTTATATAAGTCATTTGGCCAAACCTTAGATTTTTATGAATAGAATAACAAATAATAATATAATATTTGTTTTAAAAACTATTTTATGTCCATTTTGACACTATTTGGTAATTGATTTTTTGTGAAAATCATAACAACATGATTAGTTCAAAAAAATTTAATTAAATCAATAAAAAGATGTCATATTAACCTATAAAAATAGTTTAATTAATAAAAAAGTCTCAAATTACATTTATTTGGGTATGTATAACATCAATTATGTAAATATTTCATTAATAAGGTAATTAATGCATCATCATTGTGTCATAAATACATTAAATTATTTAATGTATAAAAATTATAAATAAAATACCATTATGTAAGAAATATTATTATCATTATAATGAATATTTATAGTCTAATTTATCTTATGTATAACCCTATATTAAAAATGTTTTTTGAGTTATTAAACTTTGATTTTAACTCTTTTAACTCTTCTTTAAATAAAATAATAATAAGTGTCCTAATCTAATATAAGTAGACCTAAATGGTAATATTTTATTTCTAAGGTTGTTTTTGGTTGAATTACACTTATCCAATAGAATTAGGACATGTGTTAGAGTAATAATAATATCATTTTTATCCTTAATAAACCTATTTACTTTTAAGCGTGGAAAATAAAAGAAAAAAAGTTACTATTCACCAGAAAATTATTTTTATCTTATTGAACCACATTTCTCTCCTTTTTATTAACCGTGTCTCTCAGATTTTTGAAATTCAACTCACAGAAGAAGTAAAATTTATTTTTATGTACAATTGGTAATGCTCCTAGGAGGTGGGTAAAAGACGGTGAAAAGTTCAATAAAATTTCTATATATCTAAAATTATTATAAAATGAATCCAATGAATTAAATTTAACTTATATAAGTATTATGTATCTATTTTTACCGAAAATAATTTTAAATAAAATAAATTATTATTTAAATAAAAAGTTGGTTTTAACCAATAACTCAATGTTTTTCACTATTCATCAAAAATTGAAAGTTTTCAGAAAAGTACCAAAATTTCACCCTAGGCTAATTTAGGTATTAAGAATCCAAAAATGAAGTCGATTTTGAAAGAAAAAAATTATATAATTTTAAAAAGTGGGTATTATTATTAATATTGGCTAGTTTATATAATATTTTAATAACATATCGTTGTTTAGTGAAACCTAGTATTGCGTACTAAACATTCTATCGAGGAAGGTCACGATTGCGTGTAGTGCAAGACAAGTCAGGGATGTGTGTAGTGCAAGATCCCTTTGGTGTAGCATACAAGACAAGACAACAATTAAAAAGAATACTTCTCATAAAATATCAGGGTGTTACATTATGTTTATTAATCACAATGATTAAAAAAATTTAATTTATGAAACAATAAATGAGAGCATAAAATAAGTAGTATGCATCAAAAACAATGTTCACCTACAATAAAACAAGGATGAGGTACTCATCACTTGAAAAAATGGTATATACTTTATATATATAATAATAAATTTATTTGAAATGAAACAAAAAAATAATTATTCTCATTTTTTTATATATTGATGTATCAAAATTGAAATCCACGTCCATCCCTTTTTATGTGCTATGGAAGGAAGATAATTTTAGTAAAGATGATGTAATAGTATATGAAAACACACAAAGAGCATGTGAATTACATGTAAGTATGAAAATGGTAGTTTTTCTAGGAATTAAATTTGTATAAAATAACAGTAAATAATTATTTTATAATATTTATTTCGTATAATTTTGACTCTAGATTCATCATCAACTACACCCAATTAATGACTAATTTCAGTGCCCTATAAGTAGATTGAACAATATTCCCACATCAAATTTATGGGTTTTAGAGTGCTGGCTCAAACATATTTTGATAAAAAAATTGTAAAAGGGGTTACATATAAGAAAATGGATGAGATTTAGGAATTAATAAATCTTTTTGAATGAAAAACTAACTTGTATTATGAGTTGTTAGAGAATGTTATTAGAAACAATGAAAGAGAAGAAACAAAACATCAACTACCATGACATGACGATCCACCCCCACTATCTTTTAGGATGGACATTTAAATTAATGGTCTTCCATTCCAATTTTATTTGATATTGTCATAACTATTTCTATGGAATGTAAATTAGGTAAATTAATATACCTTTCATGTACTAATATTTTACATGGTAAATTGATTGGGATTTTTATCCTTTACCACCCAACCATTGTCTTCTGTGAGTTGTATATTATACAGTATCCAAGGAGATGTAACATATAATAAATAACATCCAAAAGATCATTTGAGAATAGGGAACAAAAAATCTCATGATATAAGAACAGTGATACATGTTCCCTTTAATGATATGGAAGTTCAAAAAATCAAATTTTTTATTTGATATTTCATAATATGGTTGTTTTTATTCGAAAAATACTTGTATACAATGAGGTACTCCACTTAAGATTTATTGTTTTATGAAAATCCATAAATGAATAAAAAAAGTCATGAACCAAGGAATTTTATTACATATAAAGAAATGGAATGAGAAATTGAAGGTCAAATAAAATAATATAAAGGGTCAACCAATAAATCTAATAGGCCTTCGGAGAGTACCTTTACACTACCTGTTCAACATCAATATTTACTAATATTTCATGTTTATGAAGATATAAAATTCAATGATTTTAATATTTCCATTATTTATTTGGATGAAAAAAATATATAGAAATGCCCTTAAAGACTATCTTGGTATTTGGAATGTTAATGGAATCCTCAAGCCTGAATTGTTGGACATCTTATTTGTAAATGTATATAGGAGGTGCATTTTTATAATATCTTTTTCCAGTTGCTGATCTACTTTGTTAATTATATTTAAATAATATTGATATTTTTTAGGATTATATATCCATAAAATTTGAATAGAAAACCCCGTGAACAAAAGTTTATACACATTAGTGATCACATAATTTCCAAATATTAAATTTTATTTGATGAAAATGAATATTTCAAAATAGTGGACCAAATGGATGAAATTATTGAAAATAAACTTACAGATGAAAATTGTTTCTGAACACCCATGATGTCGGGGAGAAACTCCATAATCTAATGATATAAAACATGTTTTCATTTACTTTATTACTTATTTCTTTTTATTTTTGAGGGTGCATTGGTTTTTCATTTTAATTAATACAGATACTTCAAATATTTTTTAGTCAATGCATGTGTTACCAAAAAATAAACCATACTTGATGCAATTTATCAATTTTGAATACACTACATTAAAAAATTAAAATATAAACAACAAGTTATATGTTTTTTATTATATTTTATTAAAAAAAATTTTGATAGGGAAGTTAATAAATATGATCAAAATCATCGTACTAGGATAGTCCATGAGTATACGAAGCCTACTAATTTCTAAAACATGATAAGAATTAGTTTACATATAATAAGAGTTAATTAAAAAAAATATATATATAATAAATTCTTATTTTTATCTACATTACTACAAAGTTAGAAATAATATAATAAAAATGATTATAGTCCTTACATTTTTAAATTTTTTAATGATATTATATTACATCAACAAACTAACATCCAAAATTAATATTTTTGATGACAATTAAAGTTTCATTTAAAAAATTTATAGATAATTTGTTTATTTATATTTCTTCACATATTAAAAAAACTACTAATATTCCATGTATTTAAAATAGGAGAAAGATTATTTTAAATAATGTGGGGGAAGAAAATATGGTTTTTGAAAGTACACATACATTAGAAATAAGTGACATTCGAGTACTTATTTATTTAATGTTATCATAATTTTATTAACTTATCTTTAGTTATTTTTCAATCATTTATATCTAAAACTTATTTTTTTAATTTTTATTGAGATTAGGAAGAGGTTACTTCATTAATAATTTTATTTTCTCTAACAATTTTGTGGTAAATGGAGAGCACAATTTATTGAAGAAAATCCAATTGTTGAAAAATTCTTTGATAAGGAGCATGAAATTAGGTATTATTTAATCCCTTAATAGATATATTTCTCCCTTATTTAATCTATTTGTGTTTATGAGTGTGTTTTTTTGTTTTTATATAACTTAAATGGAATTTTTTCTTTTTACAAAATACATTTTAGTTAACAAAAGGTGTCTGTAAGAACCCGATTCTTCTTTTTGAGATACGGGTTTCTTCTTTTCTCTTTTCCTTAAGTGTTTTTGAGAAAATAAAGAAAATGGGGGAAAATCCTAAATTTTGGAAATACACGCCGTGTACTATTCCACATGTCGTGTACTTTGGCTGTGTGGGATGAGTACACGGGGTGTGTAGCCATGCCGACGACGAAGGGTGTAAAAACCGACTACATGCATTGTAGTGGGTATGTAAATGCCGTGTAGTCAGTCAGTAGGTAATTAGTAAGGTGGTGGGAGCAGGTGACAGCTGGACGACAGTACACGCTGTGTACTTAGAATTCACACGCTGTGTACTCATGTCGACGGATGAACAGTTCCATGCTGGCAAGAAGCCGCCGAAGGAACAATTAAAAAAATGAAAAGTACACGCAGTGTATGTGAAAGTACATGATGTGTAGTCTGTTTTTTTCTCTTAAGATGGGAAGTAGCCTGCTCATTTGGAAAAAAAGGCTTAGGATGCATTTTGGAGCTGAGAGAGGAGGTCAGAGCTTTAAAGAGATCCCGATCACATGTCGGGAATCAGATTCTTCCGCTGTCGATCACATTGGGACCACACGGGTAAGAGCTTCCTTCTCCTTGGGTGTTTCTTGCCGATTCTTCTTCTGAGGGAAGTTATTTGAGGTTGAATGAGAATTCTTTTACCTCAGATCTATGAAATTCTTGGATGTTTCAGAAGCCGTCATTCGCGTATACCATTCAGGGGTGTTTTAGGTAGGTGTCTTGGTGTTTAATTTTCCAACTGATGTGTGTTTTGTGTACTATTGTGATACGCACCCATGAATGGGGTGTCGTATGGCTGAGGCCTTATTGGATTAAATACATAGAGTTGTACAGGTAATATAAATGTGATAATGAACTGTTGTTTGGGATCGCTGCTGGATCCAGGACCACCCTGGGGTGCGTTCCTCTGTTTAGCCATTTGGCCAGGATACCCGAGGGTATGCCTTTATAACCATGATTATAGAATTGCCTTGAGAGGAATTGTATGTTTTTTTATTGTTAAATGTTGGGAATGGCCGGTTACTTGTTTAGCCTGAGGGTAGTTTTGCGATTAGCCTATGGGAAGTGTACTACTTAGCCTGTGGGAAACTTATTCTGTGCTTGTGGGAAATTGATTCTATGCTTGTGGGTGACACCTCATATGCCTGTGGGAAATATTCGATATTCCTGTGGGCAGATTCCTACGTTTGGATTCTCTTTACCTGAGGGTAAGGGTTACCTGTCTGAGGGAACTAGCTGTTTTACTTAGAATATTCACTATGGTGATATATTAAATTGAATGATTAAAAGAATAATTAAATAGAAATATAACTGGTAAATTTAGTTCCTTTTGAGTACGACTTTGTTTATTGAATTTTACTACTGCACACTATCAATGCATGTTTTCGAATAGTTGGGCACGACCCTTTGGTGGGTACCTACTGGTATTTATTTCTCACACCCTATTTGTGTCATGTATTTGGACCAAACAAATTATGTTTCTACAGGTGTGGATAAGGGAAAGGGTCCCTTTACATTTACTTGATTGTTTCTGGGAAGTAGTGGAGCATGGGACCAAGCCTGGGCTCGCAATTCCGTTGACTGTCTGTTTTTCTTTTCTGTACTTGTACTTCAGTTGTATTGTATTATAGTTTAACATGTTTTGGCTGTTTTATAGAATAGTGACATGCTGAATTTTCATATATATATATATGACTGCGAGTTTCCCTGTTATTATCAGTTTTACATTTCTGTTATACTTATTGTTTACCGCTTCCGCTTGTTGTATGCTGTTTATCTATTCCACTGCGCTGCACTTTGACAAATGAGGGCATATATTCCCCACTAACAGACCTGGGCCTGTGCTGCTAGTCGGCAGCCTCTGGCGTTTGGTGAAATGCGTTTGAGGTCTTGTGACCAACCGGATCCGGGGCACCCATTGAGTGGCACCTAGATCCAGGACGTGACAAAGTGGTATCAAAGGGGTTCTTTTCTTTGACATACTATTTGGATCCTTAGTCAGGGATAAGACAAGAATTTTAGTTGGTAATAATCTTTGCCCGGGCATTGCTAACCCGTGTACAGGGAAAAGAAAATTTAACTTGTGTTGCAATTTTTCTGATTTTGCAATTTTACAGTTGAATTTATTTTCACTAAAGGGTGACACACTTGTGATTGTGATATTTATAATTTATTCATGGGTTCTATTTATTTTCAACTCAATGAGATGAGGGTATTCCATCTCATGCATCATTTAGGCACATGCTAGAAACCACATACTATGCACCTTTCCATGCCATGTAGGTGCATTATAAATTGCATGTTGTTGTGATAGTTGTTGTGCTAGAAAATCATGCTATTGTGATAGCTGATTCATAAATACCTGATATGCGATAGGGTATGTTTGTATGAGGCCTTAGATGAATGAATGCCAAACTTTGGTTACTGAGGAGTATGGGCCCTCATTGACTGGAATTTGTGGATCATTCGCTGTTTACCTTACTTATAACTCAGATAAGATGCCAAAATTTGATTCATGGGGAGAATGGGCCCTCACAGGTCAGAATTTGGCACTTAGGAGTTGTTTCAGTGGTTTTTCTGGGTTTTGGAGTAGTATTTGAGGCTTATTGTCCAGAAAACCCAGGATACGCGCCGTGTAGTTCCTCAGACACACGCCATGTGTTCTTCTGTTTGGGAAGAAAAGTAAACTTTTTAAGTACATGTCATGTACCCTCGGTACACCCAGTGTAGTATCTTCCCATGTCATAGACCGTGTGGGCGGGGACACGGGGAAGGGAAATGCTTGGGGGAACACGCCGTGTTCGCTATGTACACACTATGTAGTGTTGAGTTGGAGTCCGCCTATGTACCTAACAAACACGGATGGAGGAGACCTTAAGACATACATGCCATGTCCACTATAGAACACACTGTGTAGGTGGAGCTGTGTATCCGGCCGTGTAATGAATAAAACGGGTTGACAAAGCTCGTCTAGTACACCCTGTGTACCTGTGGGACACACCGTGTAGTCTTGAACAGTGAAAGACCGTGTGGTGTTAGCCATGTGGCTGGGAAGTGGGGTAGTGTACACGCCGTGTGCAGGTGTAACACGCCGTGTAGTATCAAGTCGAGTAGTCAGTCATGTCACAACCGACACGGGTGGTTGTAAAATTACACTACACACACCGTGTAATCAGTACAAATGCCGTGTAGTTTTGTTTAATGGGAGATGTGTGGCTAGGTCGTGTAGAAGGACCCAGGCAGGGGATGAGAGGTCAGGTACACGCCGTGTAATCAGAAATACATGCCGTGTAGTCTTATTGTGCAATCTTAAATTCCTTTTTCCTCCTATTCCCCTTTTGGTTCCATTGTTTTCAGACTGTGATAATCTTGATCCAAGGTGTGCGTTTGACCTTGTAGTGTCATGCCGCCGAGACATTCACACGTTTTCGCCAAGAGAGCGGAAATGAGTATACTCTAGAGATGGTGGGCCATGGGCTACCAGTTGATCCACCAGCAGAGCCAGATGCGGCACCAGCTATACTACCAGAAATAGGCACGGAGGCATAGTTCCTGAATGCTTTATGCGGTTCATGCAGTCCTTTCATAGAGCACCGCCGGCTGCCACATCTATGGCCGAGCTGACGCGTATCTTCCAGCAGCACCATCCGCCTATGTTTTCAAGGGATGGTAGACCACCAACCACGGAGTCTTGGCTGGGGTTGATGTATACTATTTTTGAGAACCTAGAGACTTCTCTAGGGTGGAGGGTCAAGCTCGGGACTTATATGCTGCGTGATTCCACCAAGAGATGGTGGGATGTTACCACCCAGTCAGAGTATCACAGAGACATGGAATGGGAAGATTTTCAGATATCCTTCTATTAAATATACTTCCCAAAGACTCTGAGGGAAGATCGAGCTCAAGAGTTCATGAATCTATAGCAGGGTGCTATGTTGGTGATGGATTATTCTCCTCGTTTCACCAAGCTTTAGCGTTTTGCACCCATTCTATTGGGCGATGAGACGCTGAGAGCCAGACGCTTTGAGGATGGACTTCATTATGACATCCGAGTAATGGTGAATGTTTTTTGGTTGCCTTCAGTACATGATATTGTTAACCAGGTGCTGATTACAGAGAGGAACCTGTGGGAATCTAGTGGTGTGGGCCAGGGCAGTTCAGCACCAGTTTTTGGTACTATTTCTACGGGTAAGAGGAAGAGACAGATGAAATTCTCTCAGGGTGGCAGTACCAGCCATAAGAAGGTTTCAGGTGGCCCGGTCATGTGCTACCAGTGTGTTAAGGAGGGGCACAAGTGACCTCAGTGTCCACGAGACCCAGTGGAATGCCGGGCTTGCGGCAGGATGGGTCATCTGCAGTGCTTTTGTAGGGAATTTCCAGCGGTGGCTATTGAGAGTGGTTCTATGCAGACTCCATGTGCGGGGGTAGGACCGACAGCTTATTACCAGTCAGGGAACTGGAATACATCTGGGCATGTAGGAATAGATGGTGGACAAGGTCGTGGTAGCCAAACACCAGGATCCCAGAGGCATCAGGGCGGGACAGCTCATGGTAGTCAGGCTGTGTCAGAAGGCCACGACACTGGGCAGACCTATGCAGTGCAACAGACCCAGCAGGAGTAGGATCTCTGACCTTCTACTGTCATAGGTACTATTTTAGTAGCTTCTATTTTATCTTTAGTACTTTTTGATACGCGTGTTACACATAGTTTCATATCTGTTCCCGTTGTGGAGATCCTTGGGCTCTGTGTTTCTTCTTCTTCTGCGGTTATAATGCTAGACACACCATTCGGAAATTGAACGACTAGTGTGCGTCAGCGCAAGGAGTTCCCCCTTGAGGTTGGTGGGTGTCACTTTCTTTGGGACCTCTATGTCTTAGGAATGACAAGCTATGATTTCATTCATGGGATGGACTGGTTGGTTCCCTTTTGATCCTTTGTGGATTTCTATCGTCGTAGGGTGAGTTTCACATCACCAGAAGGTGGAGAGTTTATATACAAGGGTGAGTGGGATGTTCAGGCGAGTCGAGCTGGACTAGAGCATCATGGGCGAGGTGGTATCATAGCCCATATTGCGAGATTGTATCTGGACAACCAGAGGACTTGTTAGAAGGATTTACCTCCAGTGGTTTATCGTTTCAGGGATGTCTTCTCGGATGAATTTTCAGGTCTTCCTTCGGAGCATGAGGTGGATTTCTTTATTGATCTTGTGCCAGGAGTAGCACCAGTGTCAATTCATCTTTATAGGATGGCTATACCAGAGTTGCAGGAGCTCAAGATATAGTTAGATGAGTTACAGGCAAAGGGTTTCATTTGGCCCAGTACTTATCCTTGGAGTTCGCCGGTCATCTTTGCGAAGAAGGCGGATGGTACCCGTAGACTCTGTGTAGATTATTTGAAGTTAAACTAGTTTACGGTTAAGAACCAGTATCCCTTACCTAGGATTGATGATATTTTTGATCAAATTCATAGAGCACGAGTGTTCTCGAAGATTGACTTGAGATCAGGATATCTTCAGCTGTGCGTTATACCATCTAATATACCTCTCACAGCTTTCAAGAGCAGGTATGGTCTATACGAGTATACGGTTATGCCGTTCGGACTCACAAATGCACCATTAGTTTTCATTACTCGGATGAATTGTGTGTTCCATCCTTATATGGATTCTTTTGTGGTAGTATTTGTTGACGACATCTTGGTTTACTCTCACACTATACATGACCATGCCACCCATCTTGAGATCGTATGGAGTAAACTGAGAGAGAATCAGCTATATGTTAAGGTCTCAAAGTGCCACTTTTGGATGGACCAGATACACTTCTTGGGTTATATCATCTCAGAGGTAGGAGTTGAAGTATGCCTAGAAAAGGGGAAAGCAGTAGTTTCCTGGGAGCAGCCTAAGAACGTGTTTGAAATACGGAGTTTCTTGGGGATGGCTAGTTACTACAGACTCTTCATACAGGGCTTCTCCCACTTAGAAGCACTATTTATGGGTTTTACTAAGAAGGGTTTGAATTTTATTTGGTCAGAAGATTGCGAGACAACCTTCTAGGAGCTGAAGGTGAAGTTGACATCAGCACCGATCCTGATACTCCCAGAGAAGGGGAAGATCTATATATTTTACTGTGATGCATCAGGTATTGGGTAAGGAGTTGTGTTGATGCAGGACGATCGAGTAGTTGCATACGGGTCTCGACAATTGAGGCCACATGAGAGGATTTACCTGACGCATGATCTCGATTTGGATGCAGTTGTTCATGCGTTGTGTTGTTGGAGATATTATCTTTTGGGAGAGCATTCTGTGGTTTTCACACACCACAAAAGTCTCAATTACATCTTTTCTTAGCGTGAATTGAATCTGAGGCAGCGAAGGTGGGTCGAATACCATCAGTCCTTCAATTTTGATCTTGCCCATACAACTGGAAAAGGTAATGCAGTAGCTGATGCACTGATCAAGAAGACTCAGATATAGGCAGTGTAGGAGGCCAGTAGTGAATGGAAGCATATGTATTTGTTTTCTGAGATGCATTTGGATGTGCATGACAGTCAGGGGAAGACCTATCTTTTGTCTTTAGCTATGACTTCTATCCTCCTGGATAGAGTGAGGATGAGACAAATATCTGATTCAGAAGGCCTAGTTCTATGGGAGTCGGTGACCAATGAGGACCCTTCTCCTGGCTGGACGATAGGTGATGATGAAGTATTGCGTTTCCATGGACGAGTATGGGTTCCAGGGGATATACGCGAGGAGATGATGCGGGAGTTTCATGCTTCATCTTGGGAAGTTCACCTCGGAGTTACCATGATGTACCGTGACTTGAGGCGTCAGTACTGATGGATGGGTATGAAGAGAGAGATAGCTAATTTTTTTGCGAGATGTTCCACCTGTCAGTAGGTGAAGACAGAGCATCAGAGGCTAGTCAGACTGTTATAGAAGTTACCCATCCTGGAGTGGAAAATAGATGATGTCATAAAGGACTTCGTGACTGGGTTTCTGAGGTCACCTCATGGCAATGATACTGTGTGGGTTTTTGTGGTCATACTCACAAAGGTAGATCACTTTTTTTCAATCATGGAGACCTTCAGAGTTTACGAGCTTAGAAAGTTGTATATCCGAGAGGTCGTACGTCTTTATGGGGTCCCTCGTTCTATAATTTCATATAGGGACACCCGTTTTACATCTCGTTTCTAGTAGAGTTTTCAAAGGGCACTGGGTACACAGGTTCTTCTGAGCACAACTTACCACCCTCAAACCGTTGGTTAGTCAGAGTGTACGATAATGTTTCTTGAGGACATGCTGGATACATGCATCCTAGACATTGGGGGCTCTTGGGGGAAGCATATACCCCTAGTCGAGTTTGCCTATAATAATAGTTTTCAGGCAACTATTGAGATGACACCTTATGAGGATTTATATGTTAGGTCATGAAAATCACCCTTGTGCTGGTTAAAGGCAGGTGAGGAAGCTTTATCGGGACCATGTCTCATATAAGAGACTTCTGAGAAGGTCTAGTTGATTCAGAAACGGATGGCTACCACAAAGTATCATCAGAAATCTTATGCTGATCGCCGTAGATGACCCTTGGAGTTCTTGGTTGGGGATCAGGTTTTCTTGCTTGTTTCTCCAAGGTTAGGACATAGGGGGATCAGGAGATAGGTTAAACTTTTACCAAGGTATGTTGGGAAATTTAAGATTCTGGAGAGTGTCGAGCAGGTTGCCTATCAGTTGCAGTTACCACAGAGGTACCGATCCATGCATGACATTTTCCATGTATCTCAATTTCACCGTTATCATTGAGAACCATCTTACGTTTTTCATCCCGAGGAGGTTGAGATTGAGTTTGATTCGTCCTTTGTGGAGAATCCGATTCGTATTGTTGATAGGAGCACGAAGGTTCTCCGAGGCCGATCAGTTCCTCCCGTACGGGTGCTACGGAAGCATGGCCGAGTGCATGAAAAATCCTGGGAGCGGGAGATCGAAATATGTGCTCAGTGGCCGGAGTTGTTCATGGCTATATCTTCACCACCCATGGAAGAGAAATTTGGGGATGAATTGCTTTAAGGGGGAAAGTTTGTAAGAACCCGATTCTTATTTTTGAGGTACATGTTTCTTCTTTTCTCTTTTCCTTAAGTTTTTTTGAGAAAATAATGAAAATGGGGGAAAATCCTAAATTTTGGAACTACACGCCGTGTAATATTCCACACGCCATGTACTTTGGTTGTGTGGGATGAGTACACGGGGTGTGTAGCCATGCCGATGACGAAGGGTGTAAAAACCGACTACATGCCGTGTAGTGGGTACGTACATGCCATGTAGTTAGTCGGCAAAAAACTAGTAAGGCGGTGGGAGCAGCCGCCAGCTGGACGATAGTACACACAGTGTACTCAGAATTCACACACCGTGTACTCATGTCGATTTAATGAATAGTGCCACTATTGTGAGATGTTGCTGAAGGAATAGTTAAAAAAATGAAAATTACAAGTTGTGTACGTGAAAGTACATGCCGTGTAGTCTATATTTTCACTTAAGATGGGAATTAGCCTCCTCATTTGGCAGAGTAGGCTTAGGATTCATTTTGGAGCCATGAGAGGAGGCCAGAGCTTTGAAGAGCTCCCGATCGCATGTCCGGAATCAGATTCTTCTTTCGTCGATCAAGTTGGCACCACACAGATAAGAGATTCTTTATCCTTGGATGTTTCTTGACAATTATTACTCTATGAGAAGTTATTTGAGGTTGAATGAGAATTATTTTACCTCATATCTACAACATTCTTGGACGTTTTAGAGGCTGTCGTTCGCATATACCATTCAGGGGTGTTTGTTTTAGGTGGCTTGGTGTTTAATTTTCTAACTAATGTGTATTTTGTGTACCATTGTGATACGCACCCTTGAATGGGGTGTCTTAGAGCTGAGGCCTTGTTGGATTAAATACCTAGAATTGTACAGGTAATTTAAAAGTGACAATAAACTGTTGTTTGGGATCGCTGCTTGGATCAAGGACTACCCCGGGGTTGCGTTCCTCTGTTTAGCCGTTTGGCCAGGATACCCAAGGGTATGACTTTTTAAACATATTATAGAATTTCCTTGAGAGGAATTGTATGTTATTTTCTTGTTACAGGTTGGGCATGGCCATTTACTTGTTTAGCCTGAGGCTAGTGTTGTGATTAGCCAGTGGGTAGTGTACTACTTAGCATGTGGGAAACTTTTTCCATGCTTGTGGTCAATTGATTCTGTGCCTGTGGGAAACACCTCATATTCCTGTGGGCAATATTCGATATGCCTGGGGGAAGATTCTAATGTTTGGATTCTCTTTACTTGTGGGTAAGGGTTACCTGTCTGAGGACACTGGCTGTTTTACTTAGAATATTCACTATGGTGATATCTTAAATTGAACAATTAAAAGAATAATTAAATGGCAACATAACTTGTAAAGTTAGTTCCATTTGAGTACTACATTTTTTATTGCATTTTACTACTACACAACATCGTTGCATATCTTCACACAGTTGGGCATGGGCCTTTGGTGGGTGCCTAAAAGGATTTATTTCTCACACCCTGTTTGGGTCATGTCTTTGTCCCAAACAGATTACATTTCTGTAGGTGTGGATAAGGGAAAGGTTCCCTTTATAGGTACTTGATTGTTTCTGGGAAGTAGGGGATCATGGGACCGAGCTTGGGCTCACGATGTAACTGACTGTCTGTTTTTCTTTTCTGTACTTGTACTTCAGTTGTGTTGTATTGCAGTGTACCATGTTTTGGATATTTTATAGAATAGTGACATGCTGTATTTTTATATATATATATTACTGCTGGTTTCCCTGTTATTACAAGTTTTCCATTTTTGTTATACTTATTGTTTACTGCTTCCGCTTGTTGTATGATTTTTATCTATTCCGCTGCACTACACTTTGAAAAATGAGGACATAGTTTCCCCACTATCAGACCTGGGTCCTTGCTGGTAGTTAGAATCCTCTAGCGTTTGGGGAAATGTGCTTGTGGTCTTGTAACCAACCAGGTCTGAGGCATCCGTTGAGTGGCACCTGGATCCAGGAAGTTACAGTGTCACTCTCCTAACACTAGTCAAACCTGGTTGAATTATCTTGGTATTTTGGAAAAGTTACACATAATTTGTTGGTGGTGTGAGAAAATAATCCACACATCAATATTTTGAATGGTGTACCTAATATGACTCAAAGTTCATGTTTTTCACCTATAAGTAACATTTTAGTTCAAAACATGCATCACTCACTAAAAACTAAGAAAAAAACTCATATTATCCTGATGCTTTAGGAAAATGACACATAATTAATTTGTGATGTGGAGGAATCAGTTACACCTTAATATAAAACAATGTGTTTCTGGTATAATTGAAAATATGTGTTGTTATTTAAAGGTGAAATTTTGGTTCAAGAAAAACATCACTCAATGATAAATTAGAAAAAACACATATATTGTCTTGATACTTTTGGAAAATGATCCATAAGTCATTCATGACATAAAGTAATCATCCACTTGTCAATATAACACAAGGTGTGGCCAGTATGATTGAAAGTATTTGTTTTAATTTAAAAGTGACTTCTTAGTTCACTACACATTCCACTCATTAGAAACTAATCAAGAATTATCTAACTATATTGATAATTTATAAAAATTATCCACAAATATATTTTTACATATAGTGATCAAACACATGTCAACCTAACACATGTTGTGCCTAGTATGGCTCGAAGTGTATATTTTTAGTTTAAAAGTGACATTTTAGTTCAAAACATATGTTTCTCCCAAAAAATTGACCTAACGCAGTCATATGTTCTTTATAATATTGTAAAATGATCCATACATAATTTTGAGATGTATGAATCCACCAAAGATAAATCAAATAAACACTGTGTCTAATATGACTCGATTTTTTTGTTTTCATTGTAAAATTAAAATTTTAATTAAAAAAATTATAAATCACTAAAAATAATGAAAAAACACATGGAATATATTTATTTTTTAAAGAAAATACCGATTAATCATTTTTACATGTAGAAATTAACCACATGTTTGTTCAGTACAAAGTATGATCGTTTAGATGAAAGTGCATGTTTTTGGTTCAAAAAATGAAAATGCAGATTCTAAAATGCATCTCATACTAAAAACAGGAAAATAAACTGCAACTGTATTGATACCTTTGGAAAATAGTTCATATGTCATTTTTGATGTGTAAAAATTAACTTCATGTTATTATGAGAGTATGTGTGATCGATATGATTCAAAGTGGGTGATTTTATTTAAAATTGACATTTTAATTCAAGAAATCAATAATATACTCAAAACCAAAAATAATGTACTTGTTTTCATTTGATACATTAGGAAAAATACCCATAAATCATTTTTGATATGTAAGAATCAACAAAACATTAATCTGACATACAATGTTCCATGTATGGATCAAAGAAGATGTTATTAATTTTAATTATATTTTAGTTCAAAATGACAATCACCTATTGGAAACAGAGAAAACACACTAATATTTTCCTAATAATTTACTAAAATTTTGCATAAGTAATTTATAATATTTTAGAATCATCCACACATCAGTAGGAAAAACAACATGAATGGTATTACTGAATGTTCATGTTTTTATTTATAACCAAACATTTAGTATAAAACACAATTCACATACTCAAAACTATGAAAACACACTAAGATATTATTATAATTTAAAATATTTGTACAAAATTAATTTTTTGATTTATAGGAATCAACTGCTTGTTAATCTGCTTCACAATTTTCCTTGTATGACTCAAAGTGAATGTTTTCTGTTTAAAAGAAATATTTTAGTCAAAAATGGATTCCATCGACTAAAAACCATGCAAACAAATTCATATTGTCATTATAATTTAGTAAAATGTTAAATAAGTAATTTTTATTCCATGGAATCAGCCACAAACCAATCTAATAAATTATATGGATGGTGTGAGTATACATGTTTTTTTAAATTGATATTTCAGTATAAAATATTCTTCCCATACTCAAAATTTAGAAAAATATTATAGATTTTCTTGATACATTTGAAAAATATCCATATGTCATTTGTGACATGTAGGAATTTTGTGCATGTTAATTCGACACATTGTGTGGCCGATATTACTTAATGGTCAGGTTTTTAGTTTAGAATTGAAACTTAAGTTCAAAAAATGCACAACATAATCAACAAAAAATAAAAAACACTCATGTTGCCTTGATACTTTATTTAAATGATACATGACTAATTTCGAATTTGTATGAATTATTTGAATCTCAATTTAATACATTGTTTGATCAGTACGACTCGAAGTGAATGTTTTTATTTTTAAAAGTGGAATCTTAGTTAATGATGTGCGTCACTCATTGAAAACTGAGCGAAAAAAATCATATTATTTTTATACTTAAGGAAAATTATCCATAATTTATTTTTGAAATTTATCAACCAGCGACACATCAATTCGATATAAAATGGTCCCTATATAAATAAAAGTACGAATTTTCAATTTAAAATGAAATTTTAGTTAAAAATATGACACCCACTAAAAACCAGGAAGAATCAATTGGTTTGAATTTTTATTTTAGGAGAATGATCTATAAATCATTTGTTATTGGTAGGAATTAGCTACACGTCAATCTGATACATGTAGCAATAAGTATGACTAAAAGTACGTGTTTTCTTTTTAAAAATAAAAATTTAATTAAAAACATCTATTACTCACTTAAATGAAGAGAAGAAACTCAGATTGACTAGATACATTATATAAATGTTCTATAATTAGTTTTTGATTTTCATGAATCAACCACACATAAATCTCATAGATGATGATCCTGTTATGAATCATAGTGCATATTGTTTCATTAAAATTGAAATTTTAGTTCCAAATAAATGAGACATTCTATAAAATAATCAAGAATATTTATATTGTTTTTATACTTTAGGAAACTTATTCATAAGTCATTTTTGATGGGTATTAATAATCCTCACCTCAATCCGATGCACTATGTGACCAGAATGACTGAAAATATGTTTACTAATTTTAAAAGGGATATTTTGGTGAAATGCATGCATCAATCACTTAAAAACTAGATCAACTAATAGAACTATATTCATACATTAAGAAATTTATCCATAAATAATTTTTCAAATTTTGAAACTACTCTCACATTACTATGACACACTGTGTGCTAGATATGACCCAAGTATAAGTTTTCATTTTAAAGACACATTTTGTTCGAATCAAAAATAAAATAATAAAAAGTTATAAAACACACTTGGATTGTCTTAATACTTTAGGAAAATGATCTATATGATATTTGTAACATTTATGTATCAACTACATATAAATCTGACTCATGGTGTTCCTAATATGACTCAAAGTGTCTGTTTTCTATTCAAATGTAACATTTCAGTTTAAAAAAACATTTCAATCACTAGAATCCTAGAAAACATTCTATTATTATATTTATAATTTATAAAAAATTATCTATACATAATTTTTGACAACTAAAAATCAATCTAACATCAATACAACGTATAATGTGTTCAATATGACTCAAAGGGTGTGTTTTATGTTTAAAAGTTAAATTTTAGTTCAAAAAATGTATCACTCACAAAAAGCTAAACAAACCCACTTCTACTACATTTAAACCATAGAATACTATTCCATATTCCATTTGGGACATTTAAGAAATAACCCCACTTTAGACTAACACATTGTGTGGTCGATATGACTAAAAGTATGTTTTTTATTTTAAATCAACATTTTAGTTTAAATCACACATTACATATTCAAAACATAGAAACAATTATTGGATTGTAATGATATTTGAGGAAAATGATTAATTATCCATTTTTGGTGTATACAAATCAATCACATATCAATTTGACACATGGTCTACCCAATATGAATCAAAGTGTTTGTTTATTGTCTAAAAGTGACATTTTAGCTCGTAATGTTTTTCACTCACTAAAAAAAATAAACATTACAAGTATTTTCATGATAATTTTAGAAAATTATCCATAAATCTTTTTTATGTTTTGGAATCATTCACACATCACTATGACACACGGTGGACCCGGTATAGCTCTAAGTGCATGTTTTTAGTTTGAGGGTAACATTTTATTTCAAACCAAAAATCACATACTAAAATAAAATAAAACATGTTAAAACTATAATTATACTTTAGGAAAAGAATCCATATGTATCTTTTATGTGTATGAATCAACCTCACATCAATCAGACACATTGTGTGCTCGGTATAACTTAAAGTGTGTGTTTTTTGTTTGAAAGTGACATTTTAACTCTAAAACATGTGGAACTCAATCCAAACCAAGAAAAACTACATATACTATCCTGATAATTTTATAAAAATTTTCCATAATATTTTTAATACATTTAATAATCAAATATACATAAATCTGACACACGGTGAGACCGATATGATTAGGAGTGCATATTTTTTTTTAAATTGAATTTTTTGTTCAAAAAACACATCACATACTCAAAACTAAGAAAATAGGATCATATTAGCTTGATACATTAGTTAAGTGATCCATCTATTTATTATGAAATATAAAAATTGTCTGCATGTTAATTGAACGCATATTTTTCCAAGTATGACTTGATGTGAGTGTTTTTAGATTAAAAGTAACATTTTATTAATTCATTATATCATGTTTTTTGTTTAATTTAAATCATTTTATTATTATTATTAACATATGAATTGTTTTTATATAAAACTATACACTATTATTCAAGAGGGGTGATTTTTTCAGCAACTGGTATCATGATTAGACTCTTGGAAGGGGGTACGAAGACAATGATGTAATGTTTTCTTAATTTTTTTTGGATGTTTGTAATAAATTTTAAACATAAAATTACAATTGTATGTACCATTTTAATTATTCATAACATTTTTTTAAATGTTGGTAATAATTTTACAATGTTTTCTATGTAATTAAAATTAATTGAAATTTACTTAGACCATTTTTTTGTACTTTTTTATAAATTGGAGTAGCACACTACTGTAACTGAGCTATTATTAGTGTTATTTAAGTGATAATAAAATCATCTTTTATGAGTGGTAAAAATAAAAATGATAAAATATCCATTCATTAGTGCTAAAAAATGGTTTATTAAGGGATACCTTTATCATTTCTAAAAAAATTAATTAATAAAGGTCCCACTTTATCAATTATTTTAGCATTGATAATAGTCTATAACATTTAAAGGAACTTACAACATTATCACTTTTTTAGCAATGACGATGTCCATTTATAGACATGATAAAGGATGTATCTATAGTATTTAGAGGAATAAAATACTTCAAATTATATAATATAAAAATAATATAATAAATAGAAATAGAAATAAAATATAAACACATGATATCTACTTATGAAATAGTGTTATAAAAAATTAGAAATTAGCCAAAATAAAATTTATTCCTTATCGATACTATTTTTTCTTTCCCTTATGATCATCACTAGAGATATGTATATAAATATTCATCTACCAGAATATTTTATTTCCAGAAAAATAAACCTTTAGTGGTATTAGAGGGATGTCATAAAGATTAGTTAGAGGAATGTCATAAAGATTAGTTAAATTTAGGATTTTGTTTTTTTTCAAATTATCAAAAGGGGATGTATATTCTTTATTATCCAACACATCTCCTAATTTTAAAAATTCATTGATTTTGTCGTTTTTCTCTCCAATTTTTAATAAAGGCATCTCCTTTTTCAATATCCAATGTTAGTTATTTCAATATAATAATATAAAAAAATTCTTTCTCTTGGAATTCGGCTTTCCCACATGATACTACTCCCCCTCTCCAATTTTACAAATAAAGATTTCATTTAAAATGTTTCTGTATCCTCCCATTTTCACCCCTATATCGATTTTTGGGGAAAATGTCATTCCATTTTTTCCATCCACTTCAGACTCCCATTATGCCTTATCTTATAAAAAACAAAATTATTTTCACCATATTTCATCCCATATTTTTTACTACACATCAAGAGTATTTTTCCCATATTAAAACAATACCACCCAATACATGATAAATAAATTAATAAAATATAATTATGATGATTGGTGCTTTGAAATTGAAGCACTGTTTGGAACCCAAGATGTCATGGATAACATATAAGATGGAAAAACCTAGCCAAAATCCAAATAAGTAGATGAATATATTCTGGTTATTGAAAAGGAGACCCTTTGAGTGGTATAAAAGAAATATTTCTAGGAAAATCTATCATTTATCAAGGTCTTGATGAAGTCATGTTTGAGATAATTTCTCCATCACATTCATCAATGTAGATGTTCTAAATCCTTTTCAAAATATTCATAGGGTATGATAAGTTGAAGAAAATATGACTTCAATTTCAATGAGGTGAGTTTGAATCCATTTTTATGAAGTCTTATGAAACCATTTTTGGGTATCATGATGATGTAATGGTTATTATGAACCAAATAGGCATAAATGGAGGAAATATTGATGATTTGAGGTTATATGTGAACATTTTGGGGTAGTTAGATCAGAAATTTGATTATAAAGTTATAAACATGGAGGAAATTAAATAAATATTTATGATTTATATCAACTAACTATTGGAATGTGTACAATCCCATGAAATGTAGGTGAATTAGATGAGTGATAAAAAAGAGTGTAGTTTGCCCTACAATCAAAATTTTATGTAAAAAACTCTAAAAATGAGTAAGGGAGAACATTTCAAATAGGTTGAGGTAGAAGATTCCATGGACATGAAATTGATCTCAAAAGAGAAGTTTGTAGTGTAAGTTTCCCAAATTGAGGAGTGAATGAATAAAAAAATTATAATTTATAAGGATGAGGAAAAGTAAGAAGAGAATTATTTAACAATATTTAGCCAAACAAACAAGAGAAATATTAAATTATATAATTATCCCAAATATTAATAATATAATAGTGAATCTAGGAGTAATAAACCCATGTATAATGCCACACATGAGACACAAATGGTTGAAGAAGAGGATATTTTTGGAGAGACCCCTGTGTTTAAAGGAATAAAAATTAACACAAAATCAATGTATGTGGTATCTTTACTCTAGTTTTAACAACCATGTGACCAAACATAAGAAATTTTTTTATGAATCTAGATAAGAGGGGTAAAGGGGAGATTTACTTTGGATAACATTGAATAATATATATCTATGTAATAGGAGATATTATGAATAATAAAAAAGATGATAATCATGTTTCCATATCTGAGGTCCACTATGTACTTGACATAAATACAAAATCTTATGTCTTGTGAAATTGGTGGAAAAAGTCTTTCACATAATCCTTAATAATAAAATAAATTATGATTACTGATAGTGAAGTAAGGATGGTCACAAAAGTGTAAATAATGAAGAGTGACATGTTTTTTCTTAGCCACCTGACTTACTAAAATGTTTGACTATAGGAATTAATGATAATGATCGACTATTACAGCTTAGGTTCAGAAATGTAAACATTTAATGTTTTAGATTATTGGAATGCAAGAAGCTGGTGAGTGAGATTCCCAAAATTCAATATCCAAATGAAAATTTTAAAAGTTGTGTTCTAAGAAAGAAAAATAGATTTAACATTTCAATGAAGGAAAATTGGAAAGTGTTTGCACCACTCGTGTTAGTTCACTCTAATGTGAATAGTCCCTTAAATCCAAAATTAAATGAAAAAATACATTAATTTGTATCATTTATTGACTATTATATTTTGAAGACAAATATATAATTACTTAAAAGGAATTCATAAGTGTTATGAACATTCAAATAATTCAATGCACTAGAAGAAAATCAATGGAACCATTGCATATATATATTTTTATTTCATCTATATGGTGATTAAATCACTAATTATTTTATGAGTACCTCATGAAACATGGAAATCACCACTATTAAACATTATTTGATACATCCCATCTCAATAAAGTATCTAGAAGAAATTTTTTTACCATTCTCAACAAGGAAAGATGCATATTGAAAGATAAAAGTGTCACCAAGTATTGTTATATCGAAGAGAATTTTTTTGAGGTGTATCTACTTAATAATTTCCCTATAAAAAATATTAAATTATAGAGGATACATGAATCATTCAGTTCTCATAGTCCAAGTGTAAGACATCTTAGAGTTTTTGTTTTTTTTCCAGGTTAGGATCACAAGAGTAAAATAATAAAAGATCATTGAAAAATGACTGAAGTGTGTCCTTCTGAGATACAGAGATTGTGAAATGGGATATTACTTGTATAATATTATTTAAAATAAGACTATATTTATTAGAGATGATATCTTCATATAAAAATAGTCTCTGAAATAGTGTCAAAATAATGATTCTAGAGTGGTACATATCACTTTAGAATAAAAATAAAATATTGAGTAAATACTAATGTTGGAATAAGGTGTGGAAGAACCAATGACACCGTCACCACATAAAAGAAACTAAAAAGGTATTAAACAAAAATTTTCTAATATATGATCTAAAATTTTTGAATTAATTGAATAAATATATGAAATGCTCGATCCATTAGACGAGTATGTAAATGTTTATTACCTCTTGGAACTTCATTTTTAGTTAGCATTGAAAAAGCTAAAGCAAATGAGATTGGGAAGAAATTTATGGATGAGGAAATACATTCCATCTATATATAAAATGGATTTATAGAAAAGGAAGGCATTGAATATAGTGAATTCTTCATAACTGGTGTAAGTATGGATACAATTATATTGATGATCACGATAGATATGCAACACAAATTGATGGTCCATTAGTTAGATGCAGATTAAATATTTGTAAATAGTTTTTTTGAAATATTTGACATATATTTATTAGATTCCCAAATACACAAATAATATTAAAAAAGGATGTTGTAAATTATTGAGATAAAAGTAAAACAATTTTACGGTGGGATGTTGAATGATAAACTTGTATTTTCTTGGGCGGCACAACCAATTACTATTACAGTAGAGGTTTGGTGACCTCAAAAATGGAATCCCAACGTATTTTAATTCAATGATTTTGGAATCACCTGCTATAAAAAATCTATATAATTTTTTCTCTATCTATTTTTTATTGTTTTATTTTTTTTGTTTTGTTTGTATCTACAAAAATGGATATTCTACATCCGATCACCACTAGTTATCTATATATAAATTTTTATCTTTAATGACATATATATATTTTTTAAAATACTACTTTAGTAATTACTCGAGGCATGGTATTTATTTTAGGAGAAGTTATATATAAGGATATCCATGATTTTGTCATTAGTAATTGTCTTCCATATGGAAGAGATGTGATTTTCTAACATATTTTCACAATATTTAGTACAATGATTTCCATTCTAAAATTATTTCAAATAAAATGTCAATTTTTTAAAATTTAGAATCATGTAAGGATATGAAATAATATTAGATACTATTTTTTAGATGATTAAACATTCTAAAAAATAATAATATCATTTTTTACTTGGTTGGGAATAATTACAGATGGATAAAAATACAAAATTTGTCAACATTCTATCCTAGTGATGATCTCCTCCAAAATCATTCTAATTTGAGTGGAAATATAGATAACTTGTTATATATCCAAAAAAGGATCACATGTTGTGTAGGAATGTAAGATATAAATTGAAATAGTCACCGAATAGGATAATTTAATGTGATTAAACAATAATAAAATGGAAATTTAACTAAGACAACAATCTATGTATTATATATCGAATATGTATGTATACTACCTTGTGGGAGATCAATATATATGTACCCATAAAGAATAGAATATAACAAAATAAAGGAGTTGATTTCTAAAAAAACAACCAAACTAATGAGAATATTAATATTATGAATAATGATATGATGTTCATCAAAAATTATTTTATAGACAATCAGTCATTGAAACTCATAACTTACTGTTGGTCGGAGTGGACACTCAGGAGGGGGAGGGGGGGTGAATTGAGTTCTAATTAAAATTTCTGTTAAAAATATTTATTTTAAAATACGCCAAATTTAAAAACATGTTACACTGTAGTGACTTTATACAGATTGTAAATGTTCAATTAGATTCTCAAAGATTTATTAAGTCTTAGTTAATTTAATTAGAGGATTAAATTAACTTTTGAAACTAACTTACTAGTTCACAATAAGTATAAAAACTTGCTAGTTTAGTTATCAAAGTAACATTAAAACAAATAGCATTTCAAAGTAATTAGCAGTGGAATATTCAATATAGTTTATAACAAAAATAGATAAGCATAATAGTTTTTAAAACCTGAGGTTCAGTCCCAAGATGAGACTTAGTCCTCTCAAACAATTTATCTAAATTTGATCCACACACTGGATAAGGGTAAACAACAGTACAAGAGACTGTCCAGGTCCTAAGACCTCTACCACAGTTATATGTGGGAAAACAAATGATAGCAACAACACACAAGTTGTCCAGGTCCTACTTGACCTCTACCACTATCCTTAGTGGGATACAAGAAAGTGTCAAAATATTTGTGTGAGGATTTAGTTTCCTCTAGTTCATCACATGAGTCAGTGTGTGTGTAAATTATACAAAGTACACACACTTATCAAAAAATTAAATCACGAATCACTTCGATAGAGAATATGAGAGTTTAGAATGCTCTAGTGATAAGCAGTGTAGCTTTGGACTCCTTCGATTCAGCAGAAATGCTTCTGAGTCCTTCTCTGGTTTTTGTGTAGAAACACAGAGTGTCGTGGTTCTCCTTCTTTCACTTCCAGTGTAAGTGTTCAGCTCGATTATGAGTAAACATTATAGACCTTGAACATCTTCTTTTAATTTATGTTCTTGATGAGTATGAGTGTTCTTCGTGTGTTCTTCTTTTCATGTATGTGCTTGCTTGGAAGAATTCCCTTTTTGACTCTCTTTCTTCGGTGTCTTTTTACTACAGCTTGATCTTCCTTATATTCCACGAGCTTTGACAATAGGAATGATTACCTTTTTATAGGTACGAGGTAGGGTTCCCTGACATGCCAACAACTAACATTAAATATCATTAATTGCATTAAAAACATCAAATATGACTGTTGGAATTAAATATGAGTTAATATAAATTCAAACAATTTTTATAACTATCGGTGAGTTATGAGATCAGTGAGTCATTTTAAATCTGCATCGGTTTCGGTAGGTCATGATCATCGGTATCGGTAGCTCCATTGATCATCGGTATCAGTAGGTCCTTTGATCATCGGTATAAGTAGCCCCTTTGATCATCGGTATCAGTAGGTCCTTTGATCATCGATATTGGTTGGTCCTTTGATCATCGATATTGGTAGGTCCTTTGATCATCAGTATCAGTAGGTCATTTGATCATTGGTGACGGTAGGTCCTTTGATCATCAGTAACGGTATGTCCTTTGATCATCGGTATCGGTAGGACCTTTGATCATCGGTATTGGTAGGTCCATTGATCATCAGTGGGACTGTTCTTCATCGTTGCGACCATTTATCATCGGTGCGACTGTTCATCATCGGTGTGACAGTTCATCATCGGTGAGACCGTTCATCATCGGTGAGACTATTCATCATCAGTGCGACCGTTCATCATAGGTGCCACCGTTCATCATTGGTGACTCAAGAAAATAACTAACGGTGAGTCAAAACATGGAATTTTCACAAGGTGTCTGTTCAGTCCAGAATACTTCCAGGTCAATGGGAAAACATAAATTAACATAGATAAATATATGTAGACATGGTTTAATCATATATAAACACATTTAAAACAATTTTAACAAAATAATAAACAATTATTTGGGATTATTAAAATAGCCATCTCATAGAGAGTTCAACACTTACATTATATGATTACTTTTTAAATCCCAAATAATCATGAATTATAAAATGTGAAAGGTGAAATATTTTCCCATGGGAAAAGTGGGAGTTTAAGTCTAATTTATTAAGTAATATGTTTATATAAATTATGTACCCATTACCTTCTTATTTTGTAATATTTTGGAGATAACCTTCTCTTTTTCACAAAAAATAAAAAATGAACTAAATATTTTAATAGAAAATTCCAATATTAATTAAAAAATGGCCAATATTAAATGCTATAGAAAGAAAAATTATTATTTCACCCCTTGAGAAAAACTACATTGAATTTTTTAGTAATGTTTTTATTTATATATTGTGTGTATTTTAATGTTTGTGAAATAGATTGAAAACTCATGTATCAAATAATTTTATATGATGCAAATTATTGATGAAATTGAATATGAAAACAGATTAGCACATTTATCATTATCATTTACGTGGTATAAAACAACTAATAAAACAAAATAACCAAATAAATTTAATTTGGTTATGAAAATGAAGATTGGCAATGTTGGGCATGTGTTGATCAAATAATTTCATTAATTTCCCATTGATTTTTATGCTCACCAACACCCAAATTTATGTCACTAACGAAGATTAATTAAGTGGATTTGAAAATAACATATTTTACAATAATTATTTTATAGAAAAAACTTTATTTTGTTGTTTTATATATTATTTATTCAAGGAATTGAAAATTAGTCTAGAATCACTATTTATAACCCTACTTTTGATGTAAACATATGGACCAAGAACCCCACTTTTATAGGGAGCACTACTTTTAAAAAACCCTATGTTTAGGTGGAATGTATGGTTTGAGAACCATATTTTTTTTGAAGACCCTTTGTTTGTGTTATTAATATATGGGTCATCAACCATACTTTTAGAATCAACCATATGTTGTCAACCATAGTTTTGAAGATTAACTATTCATGATGAAACCCTATATTTGACATAATAATTTATGAGATTTGAATTTTGAATTATATGTTTGATTTCTATAGTGGTTTCATCAGAGTTATTTTATCATTTAATGTATTTAAATACTAGTTTTAAGGCTCCTATTCAATGGATTAAATCTCTATATTTCTAAGGGATGTTAAAATTAACTCTAGGTGTTTAAATTTAAATGATCACGATTTATGAGGATGATTTTTGGGTCCATTTAACCTAATGAAAATCAAGCATGTTGTTAAATACCTAGAGTCTATTATTCTCAAAAAATAAGTGTATTTTGAAAATCATATTTTTATTTCATCACTAGTTATTTGAAGAGATACAATTTTGAGGCATATATGTATAAATTCTTTACATTTTGATCGATATGGTGCTGTTACTTTACTCATTATCAACATTTTTTCTACTATTATTCAATATTATTCTCTCTATTTAGGAATTTATTATAACATCATTTTCAATGAGGATATCCTTAGAGCTAGTCTTTCAAGAAGTATTTAATTTATCAAGGAGATGATCTGTTATCTGTCATTTGATTATATAACTGTGAGATGATTTTTTTTTCTTCAAAAAATGAACCGATAATGTTTTATTTAAGTATTATCTATTTGTTTTTTGTCATATTGGAATTTCATAATATCATACATAGTTGTTGTGATTAATGTTCCATTTAAAATAACTTTTATTTTTTAAGGTTTCGACTAACTACACTCAGTTGTAGTGATATCTAAATAAGAGGTCCTATCGTTGTGAAAATCAAAAAGGTCACTTAGAGAGCATTGGTAGAGAAAACTACGAGATATTTATAACCCAAACCACAATAAATATTTTCATGTTATATTCTATGTTTTTTCTACCATATAATCTATTTTATTAATAGAAAACTTCACTCTATTTAAAATCACAAAGAGGCATTAGGTTTGTTTTTTTTCATGTTTTTAAAAGGACACAATTCATGCCATACTTGTGTGTCTTTTTATTATTTCAACCTAACATGTAAGACTTATGTTAAAATTATTTGAAAATGTAAAATATGATATCACCAATTCCAGTTAATCAAATATGTTAATAAAATGATATATGAAGTGGAAATGTGATTGATAATAATAATTTTTTTGATTGTGTGTGTGGATAAACAATCATCATCTACAAATGTGAATTATTTATGATATTTGGAATAAAAACCCAGTCTATAGTGTTACAATTACATAAATTAACTAAAATTAAAGTGATTAATCATCAATATTACTATAAAATTAAATAGAGGATATATATTAAGTTGTTTCATAAAAATTGAATCAATGTTTAAAGATATAGAACATTCTTTATAATAATTCACATTATCACACCCATGGTGAAAATTTAAAGTAGGTTTTATTTATTTTTGGTCCTTGAGTTCATCTATAGATTTTATGGGTCAATTTCATTGAAAATTAGATTTTTTGGGATATAGAGGGTTGTTCATGTTTGGTGAAAATTTATATTAAACCATGAACCAACCTCAAAAAACTGGATGATTTGTGGCAATGACACTAGAGTTCCCATATTTTTTAGTGAAAATTTTGTGAAACCATGTGTCCCACAACATGCTACCTATTTTAGTGAGATATAATTATATACATGATTGTTCAATGTTTTGGAAAACCATGCGGTCTACCTAGTTTTTTAAAAAAAGGTAATTTCATAAATTACACTTCCACGATTTAACCCTACTCACTACTCATTTTCCCCATTATCAACTCCTCTAGGCATAGGCATGATGGACCTCTTCCTCATCTCTTTATTACCTCATTTTTTATGGACTTGGATTAGATAATTTAAAAAAATTATATGTAATTGTTTCATCTCCCTTTTTCTTGGGGTTCCTCTCTTCTATCTTGAGTTTTATTATGATGGTGGTTGTGGGGACCTAAGGGTAGTCTATTCTAAATATAATGACATGTGTATTTTTGTTTTTTCTTTATTTTTTATTTTTTAGTATCTCCAATACCCTTGTAATATGTTTTACAACCAATTAATAGTGATTTAAAAGGAAAAAGGATGGTGGTTTAATGTTATTCCATTATTTAACAATTTAGCAGTTCTTAGATTTTAATCCAATGGCTTAATAAAGGGATTTTTTTCATGTAAATGGGTTTTATAAAGGGATTTTATTATGTTTGAAATGGTTTTAATTAATATATATAGTTAGAAATGTTGTGATATGGAATGTGGTTATTTTTCTTATGATTGTATGGGATTTGAGTTTTTTTAAGAGGGGGTAAAGAACATGAGAACCCTGAGTATCTAGGAGGGAAGATCAAGAAAGGTTGGAATTCCCTAACATACCTAGAAGGATTAAATTACAACACTAACTAAAACATTTATGATAATGTGGATTGGTTATGGATAAAGCATTTGAACATAAATTCCTTTACATGTTACGATCATTGATAATATGATGACTCTAAGCCCCCATAACACTAGCTACATGAATATTTACTGTGGTACTAATGTTTTTTACCTACTAACCAAAAATTCCTATCATATTCAATTTCCTTGAAAACATAAATTATGGTTTAAAATAATTTTTTTTATTTTGTTTAAACATCCATCTTTATTTGTTTTGTAATGAAAATTCTTGAAACACTTGGTGGTATCCTACTTGGAATGTGATCTCACACCCTAAATTCAACAAAAAGGAAAATGTAGACCTTTTTAGGTCTGAATTAGTAAATGGAAATGATTTCTATGGAGGTGGAAAATAATATCATTTGAATTTTATTTTGGGGAATGTGTTGGTGGTTGTATGATGGGTGGTTGGCCTTAATTCCATGAGGATATTTTTCTTTCACAATTTCTAGTTCCTTTTACTTTGATCATTTTGGAAACTTACTATGATGTAAATGTAATCTTATGTTTATTAGTTTTATTATAAATTTTTTACTGGATGGTTGTTATCATGATTTATATTTATGTTGATGATGGTCATGATAAAAATTTATCCCAATGGAGTTACTTGATGATCATGTACTAGTTTCCAGCCTCTATGGATTCAGAACACCATTCAGGTTATATCAAAGGCTAATATGGGTGTTTGGTTGGATGGAAGCCCAAGGTAGTTAATGAGATAATGGTATTTGATTCAATCGTTTTACTTTTATTTGGGTATTGATATTTGGTAAATGTAAGTATATACAGGAGCTATGAATATCTGTGATTGAAGATATAGTTTTCAGTTGATTTTCTAGAAAACACAAATAATGACAGGCCTTGGGTCACTATTGGATGATAGGAATTTGTTTTGACTCATTTATAGTGCATAATTCACAATCATTAGTTCTTGAATGGGTGATAAGATGTTATAAAAGGATCATATATGATATTATAAATATTAGTATTGTTTGGTTAGAAATTAAAAACATGTTTGAAACCATTATACAAGAGGTTAAATAACATTATATATTTGGTACTTAAACAATGAAAATACATGTTTAAAACAAAAACCGATTCTATTTCCCTATGAATCAGATATATTTTTCTTCCATGAACATGTTTTCTAAAATTATTTTACTTAAATTCATTCATTTACTAATAAGTTCTATTATGTAAATTTCATTTCATCCATACCTATTAAAAATGGATTGAATGGTATCTTTCTGTTATCATTTTGAAATGTAAATTTTCATTATTCTTAATGAAAGAAGAAAGGAATGTTTTCAACATATACGACTAAAACAGACGTCCCCACCATCATAACCATTTTAAAAAATTTACCATTTTTTACAAGTTTTCCATGATTTTACAAATATTTTAGTAATAAAAAATATTCTAATATTTTATTTCCATTCATTTTATTCTTAAAAATGAAACAGTTTTATTACGAAACATAAATTCTCAGTGAGATGATGGTTGTCACCTATCTCTTATTAATTTTATTGTTGTTATATTCTCTTTAAACATTAAATTTATTATAATCATTTTACATTAAATTTCCCTAAAATATACACATTATTTTTATCATGGATATTATTATTTCTTAATATGTATGCTATTATTACACATGGTGTTATACTTTTGAATTTATTTGATTGACTGGAAAAAATTCTAGTAAATTAGTTTTCTCTACTCATTATAAATATTTTTTAATATGGAATATTATTCATGAATTAAATTGGTCATTCAATATAGGATGAATGATTTGTACATGTAGTGATGGGTGGAGACTAGAATTATATAGCCCCTTGATCCATTTCTAGGTCTCATGAGGAAAATCAATGCACAAAATTAATTAGATTTTTACCCATACTTTTGATCTATATTGACACAAGGTACTGATTGTATGGATATATTGATTTTGGAGATTCTGATCTCCAATATTAATAATTTCATTCATTTATTATTCAGTTATTATTATCAATGAGATTACTATACTAATACAATCCAATGATTAGATGTAATATCACGTGATTATTTATACAGAATTATTTGATCAAAATTTATTCCCTCCATAGTACTATTCTTGATTAGTTTATTAATTAAATTTTATGTGTTTTTTGTTATTTAAATGTCCATATTTTTTATTTCTGATCTAATCATAATATCTTCTATTGTATGTAACCTTTATAGAGAATTTGAGTTCTCCTTTTTTCCTTTTTCCTAGGTTATGAATAAGAATTATTTGAATACTTTAAATGATGCAAGATGCTTTCCATTACTATGTTTTTTATTTTATACCCACTATAAAATGTGTAAAATTTATATATCTGAATCTTATAGACTACTAAAATAATCAGACTCTTGAGATCTGACCCATTATATCTATGATAATTTAATTAATTCACCAATATATCTAGGTCACTAGATTTTGGGTTATTACTAATGTTATTTGATGAATTTTAATATAATAATTGGGAACTATATTTTCATAAATATAGATTAGGGAATATATTCCCATTATTAAATTTGAAGATATGTCAAATTGTGGAATAATATCCTAATTTTTTTTCTAAGATATATATTTTTGAATTTTTCTAGACATATATCCCTATATGACATAATCCTTTTTTATAAAAAGAACTTTTGGGTATGTGGGAGCTGTACATAAAGATCTATAAAAATTTTGTATAAAAAACAAACCCCGTAATACCACATTCTAGGTTAAAAATTAACATTCCAATTCCAAAAAAATGAGAATTAAAATGCCAGCACTGACATAACCACGTCGTCCATAAATTTTAATTTTTGAAATCCAAATAGTCGATCAGTCATTAAATCATCACAGCCTCAGTCGTTGAACCTCCTCGTGACCCTCACTGACACCGAAGATGTCGACCATCATATCACCATCAAATCTGTCCACCATAAACCCCCATCATCGCCTTGAGAATCATCCTTGTCACCATAGAACATCACTAGAAAAACACCATAATAGCCAATGAGAAGCACCACCTCCACAGACCATCAAAAAATCCACCACCTCACATTACCGCAACCAGAACTAGCTTTCACAGATAGACACAACAAACCATCAATGAAATAGCTACTGCACACTACCATCGTCATCTGCCCATCAGTGCGGGAGAACCCAACAACCATAAACATCTCCATTGATGAAAATTTCACCACAATTAATGTCACTATTGAAGTAATTGTGGCCATAAAATAATCATCATAGAAAATCACAAATGACAGAACCTCTCCAAGAGGCTCCAAGTCGAAACCATCACCAAACAAATACAAATAGAATGAACACTCGGAGAAATGAAAACATAAACCTTCATAGATGAACACCGAACAAGATAAGAAAAAAACAACTTAAAAATCATTGTTAAATATCGGATATGAACAATCAAATAAGAGAACCATAATGTCATCATATGAGAAAATCAACTCCTATCGCGCAAGGAACGTCGTCAGCTGCCAATTCCCACAACCAAAAACTACTTTATTACCACAAATCTAGGAACAACTGGGAGTGGAGTAGAGGAAAATGGGGTTAGAATAAGGATTTGAGGATTGAGGCTTCAAGATGATGACATTGCTAAAACCAAAATCCAAAAATGATAGCAAGTTGATTCAGGATTGAAAATCGCCGATCACAAATCCCTGAAACCCAAAACCACATTGTCACACCCATTCTAGATCTAACCTGAAGAGTTGCGGGGAACATGTTGTTAGATCAGGGTTGGATAAGGTAGATATTCCAACAACATCATCAGTACCCTCAAAACATCCTTGAAGAGATTTCACAAGAAGAACAACATGAAGAATGAAACCACTTGAAAGAGGACAAAAACCCCATCTATAGAGAACATGAGAAGCAACCGGGTAGAGGGAGCCTATAATCAAGGAGAGTATAAAGAATGGGGAATGTAGGCGTGGATATAGGTTGGAGAGGAATATTGGAGGGGAGGCATTGATGAAACCTCCCCCATTTATATTTCCTCTAGGGGGAACCCTAGAACTCCCTGGATGGATATTATAAGTGGTAGTGGATTTGGAACAGTTGTACTTAGGGGTAGTAAATCGAAAAGGGGAACAATGTTTTCTGAGTTAATTTTTCAATAGGTGCATGATAATGGGATTTACTGTGCTCCTGGTTTAACACTTATCAAGGATATTCTTAAAATAATTCCCATTTACATTACAAACCATTATAAAGGATTTAAAAATAATGATATACCCAAAGAAACCATATTTAAGAATCTTTGTTTAAAAATGCATAAATTTTCAATTTATGTTAAGTGTCACACATGATTTTGAATTCAATATCATGTTTTTGAATTCCTAATTATAGTAGCTATTCCAATATATTAAATTATTTTTAAATGGTTCCTCAAAGAAGGAATGGTACGATCAATCTTGGTTAATGAAGAAATTTACTTAATAAATAAGTCGATACAACAGATGTTGGATTTGAGAAGATCAAAACTATATTAAGGAAAATTACATTGGTTATAAAGAATAACCTTTCCCAAATGGAGAAAAATATTATTACATAGTATGATTCACCTATGTTGGATCAATTCATGTGAGGGAATCCTCTAACAGTTAGTGGTACTAATAATCCTATAGTAGATGAGGTATGGATTAAGTAAACTAAATAGATATTTCTAGACTTTTAATTCAATGAAAAGTAAAAGGTTATATTTATATTGTGTTATCTCAATTAAGATGGTGATCAGTGGTGGTGATTTTTTAAAATTACAATGGAGGAAGATGAAATAAAACACATGTAATTGAGATCTTTTACTAAAATATTCTTCATTAAATATTTCCATCATGTACAAAGTTTTTAAATGAAAATAATGTTCTTTAGTTAAAAGAAAAAGGAAGAATAATTAATTGAGGATTATGAGGAAACATTTTCCAAAATAGATATGTGTGCTATAGATTACATATACAATTCATAATATAATATTGACTATTTATTTTAAGTTATTAAGCAATGTCTCTAAAGGGAACTCGTTTAAATAACTTTTTCATATTATGTTTAAGTAGTTTTTCATTCCATTAAAATAGAGAATAAATTTTATGAATATTATATATTCATAGAAAATCAAGAGAAGGATAGGTAGTAGGAGAACCATGAAAAAGGTAAAGCATAAAAATGAAGAGGTTAACAAACCAATTTACATCATGTGAAAATTGAGAATGAAATATTATGTAAAATGCCAAATGTGCATGTGAGTTTGTTATAAGTAGTATGATAAGGGTCATATGTCTAATGAATTCAAGGGGAATAAAAAACCATTATCTATAGATCTTTAAATATATATAAAACATGAATTATTCAGACTAATTTAACAATTGTCAAGGAGACATTCTACAAAAAAGGTCGAGGGGAGAAGGCCCTACTTATAAAGTCACTATACTTGAGGTGGAACTTCCAAATGATGTGGTAGAAGCTGATTTAATCATATATTCCAATTTATCCAATGATTTATTTGATTCTATATCCCCACACTATTTTACATCATCGATTTTTAAAATAAAATTAGATACTTCCCTAGTACCTTAATAAGGGAGTTGTAAATAAAAACAAATAGTATAAGCCTCAATACAAAAAGGATGCATCAGGAAGTACCCATTTTAACATATAAACACACCCACTTTTTAGACTCAATTACTAAAACAATGTTTTAATTTTATATAAGCCTTGATTTTTTTTGGATTAAAAAATATGATGCCAAAATTTAATACAAGGTGAAAAAAACTAAGATTCATGAGGAAGATATGAAATTCATTATATTTAGAGTGGATATTTCATCATATTAGTCATGTCTATATCTACCCCCAATATATCTTCTAAATTATATTCTTAATGAAGAAGAGAAAAATCAATATACATATGGAAAAAATAATATTAAAATTGAGGATATACCTATTGTACATGAATACATTGATTTAATTCCTAAGACATCCACCAGATCATGAATTTGAGTTCTCTATTGATATAATCCATGAAACAAGAACAATATCCATGACTTCATATAGAATGACCCCTATGGAGTTAGTGGAGTTGAAGAAACAACTAGAGGATTTTTTTTAATAAGGGATTTATACACCCCAATGTTTCACCCCAGGGAAACCGTGTTTTCTTTTTTAAGAAGAATGATGGATCCCTGAGGTTGTAAATTTATTATAAGAAAATCAATGCTATTAAGATAAATACCAATTATCATATACCTTGCCTTGATAACATACTTTATAAACATCACAGAGATTAATATATGTCAAATATTGACCTTCATTCACCCATTGTGAGTAAATAAGGAAGGCATTTAGAAGACAAATATCTAATTTTGGTATGTGTATTATGATTTTGTTAAAATTTCATTTCAATTGACTAATTAACCATTAATTTTTATGGATCTAATGAAAAAATATGTCAAGGAATATATTGATAATTTATTTGTGGTATTCATTGATTATATCTTGTTGTATAATAAGAGATATGAGGATGATGAATATCACTTATGGATCATTCTTGAGACTCTTATAGGAAAATATTAATATGTGAGATTTATCAAGTGTTAATTATATGTTCAAGAGGTTTATTTTATTTTCCATATTATATACATGGATGGAATCTCAGTTGATCCAATTAAGATAAATTTTTTCAGATAATGGGGTGCACCAATAAACATAATTGAGGTATGTGGCCTCATTGGTGTGGTTGGTTGCTTTCAGTTATTTGTCAACAATTTTAACCAATTAGATAACCAACTAACTAAGATTTCATGTAAAAGGGTTATGTTCATATATAAAAATTAATATGAATAATATTTTTAATAATTGAATAGGATACTAGTTAGTGCTATAATTTTAACTGTACCATCTATAAATTATGGATTTGTAGTATATAGTGATGTATCAAATATAGGACATGGTTGTGTCTTCATGAATAATGATAAATTCCTTTCATATAAATCAAGGTAGTCAATGAATCATCGAGATAAATATCCAAACCATTATATTAAGTTAAAAGATGTTACATTTTCATTGAATATATGGAGACATTATCTTGACTGTTCAATATGTGAGATATGCACTTTCCATAGTAGATAAAAATATATGTTTTCCAAAAAGGGATCAACATGAAGTAAAATGTGATGGATTGAGATAATCATTAATTATGATCAATCAATACACTACCAACCATAGAAGGAAAATAGGGATGTGGATGGATTGAGATGGAAAGATCATAAATTTATATACCAAATGAGGTTATATTGGGACCAATTGTTCTTAGATTTATTAAAGATATACATGGTAAATATTAGAGAAGGGGATGCATCAATCATTTTTATAATTATGTATAATCCAACATTATTGGAAAATAAAAAATTCTCTCAATCTGATGATGACTATTTTCAGAAGAAAATTGAATCCACGAATGATGGGAAATTTGTAGACTTCATTTATGAAGATATTTCCTAGAAACATGGAAGGAGAAAATGTGTTCCATCTATAGCTTATCCAAATAGGGAATTGTTGGAATATTCTCATAGCTTGAATTTATCTACACACTATGACAGCCCAAATGTGTATAGGTACTTGAGGGAACATTTTTGGTGTGATAACATGATTTAGTGAATTACTGATTATGTATTGAGATGCTTTGTTTGACAACAGGTGAAAGAGAAGAGACAACATTCTTGAGGATTCATTACACATATTCCTTTTCCTATGTGAATATGTGAAAAAATTACTATATACTTCTTTAGGACTACCAAAGTCTCATAGAATTAATAATACAATATTGGGTATTGTTGATTTCTTGATCAAATGCGTACATTTCCACACTATAAGAGAATATCTTCACTCAAGAAGATTCATGATGACTCTCTAAATTTTCAGGAAAATATAACTCGCATGGTTGATGCACAATTTTCCTAACAGTGTAGCCTAACCATCAAAGTACCCCTTTTTCCCAAGTATTCGTTCATGGTTGGAAAATGGTTTTTTGAACTATGAAGAGAAATTGTGTGGACAAACCATGCAAAGGATTTTTTTCGGTAAAATGATTTTTTTTCATTAATGATCCCATTAAGCATCATCCTTCCCCTTGATATGATTTTCCATTGGATTATCCTCATTTTCTCCCCATTTTGAGATTTTCTAGGGCCAAGATAGGGATTCAAGGATCCCCATCATCCATGATCCGATCGAGCATCTATTCATCACATTGCAAGTAGAATAATAAGTACTCAAGTATGTTTAGGCCTCTATTCTTATCTCTTTCTCTTTACCTAGTTACCGAGGTATGAATGCCTTTCCCTTTTTTCAAATATATTGCATTATAATCTGAATCTAAGGCCGATATTGGATGATAATAGTTGTATGACCCTAAGGTGGGTTCTCTATTACTCATCCCTCAAGATTGTTGATATTGTATTTTTGTGTGGATCCTACCAATTTCATCATGTGCCATTTATATAATTTATATTTCGTGTGTATAATCATTAGAACCATATTTTTATGCTCTTTCAAAATATGTTATTAGTTAGTAGTGGTTATGACCACACATCCATCCATCCCATGTAGGATTTTATCCCAAAATTATCGTTTTAGTGTTTAGACATGTTTAAGCCACCGTTCGGTTGTGCCTTATCTTGAAATTTCTAATGGTAATATTTTCTATATTAAATAGCTTGATTTATATTGTCAATTTCATAATTTAATGTACCATGTATTCTCACCACTTGACCCACCTATGGTAATTACTTCAATTGAAAAACTATTGTTAAATGGAAAGTGTCAAGTATACTGAGTACATGACTTGGACTTAAATGTAAATGAATAATAGTTTTCATGTCTGTAGCACCACTTACCTCACTAATGTATGGTAGGGGAGTGGACCCTGGTTATTTAATATGCCTTAAATTTATTAAATAAATGGTTTCATGCTGCTTGGCCTTGTCACGCTAATGAATGGAACAGGTTGGACCAAATGGAATTATTGTTAAATTATGAATTGATTAAAGGCTTTCACATTACATGGCCTTATCACACTAATGAAAGGAAAGGAATGAACCAAATGAAATATTATATGGATTTATTATTAAATTTTTAGTGTCTTTATTTGATCTCTCCTTGGATTCTTATCAGGGACTACCTTGAGAACTCGAGAACCCCATTCTGATTCAAATATATGGCTTGCATAGGTTGAAACCCACCAAGAACCTGATCTATTTTAATTCTTGGATGCCCAGTATGATATCATAGGGTCCATCACATAGTATTAAATGATTCTTTGGATAAACTCCTTATATCCATCATTGACCAGAATGTTCCATGGTTAATGTCCAAAGGTCATGATCACTCCTTATCTCCATTTTAACTTGGGAGACCAGGCTGTATTTGGCAGGAATTTTATTATTGAATTCTATGGAATATGCTCCTTTGATTACACTCTTACCCTTATCCAGGCTACTGTTACTACCGAGTTTGAAAACATTGAGGTATAAATTACCTTGGTTACTACCTTGGAACATCATTATTAAATATCATTATTCGTTTTCTTATTATATATTGGAACCTTCTGTTGAGTCAATACATTTCCTTATCAATTTTTCATTCCTTTATGTTTTGGAAATAAAAAACACAACTTCCTAAGAAAATTATCTTCTCTAAGAAACATTTTATTAATGAAATTTTTTTTCTCTAAGAATGGTTTTGTCTTTACCTTTGATCATCAATTTCTTACTTAATGTTTTCCTAACTAAATCTAACCATCTTTTCCTTAAGTTAAAAAATAGGATCCTTATCTATAACTAAGAACCTTACAGTTATTATGAATCCAATTTATATAAAATGTTTAATCTGATTTCTTTCGGATTGAGAATCCTATTTATCTAGAATTCATAATTTTATTTCTCTACAATTGAGAATACAATTTCTCTAGAATATAGAATCCGATTTCCCTTGAATTATGAATCTTATTTCATTAGAAATCAAACTCTGATTCTCTCAGAAATTAGACTATGTTTCTCCTAGAAATCCGACTCTGATTCTCTTAGAAATCAGACTCTGATTCTCTCCAAAATCAGACTCTCATTCACTCGGAAATCATATTTTGATTCTTTATGAAATCAGACTCCAATTCTCTCCAAAATCAGACACATATTTTTTTAGAAATTAAACTCTGATTTTAATAAAAATTAGAATCCGATTATCAGATTTCTTAGAATCTGATTTTCAATATTTTTTAGATTCTGAATCACACTATATTAAAAATCAAGTTACAAGATTTTATTCCAGTTTCCAAATTTCCTTAATGTAATGTTCAATTTTATCAGATCCAAAACATGTTAATGTTACTCATACTCTTCTGTATAAAAGGATGTTGTCAAATCTATTACAAAGTAACCATTTCTTGATTTCCTTGGGTATATGCCCCTTCAAAATTTCAGGGAAATATAACCATTGGAGGTCAAATTTGACCGTTTTAATTCGTGATTTAAATACCCAGCCATTTCTATTCATTTACAGTGTTCATGCCACAATATTCATGTGAAATTTCTAGACGTGATGATACTCTGTAAGAGGTCTTCTCAATCTACCTTGTGTGAATGCTGGGAATAACTTTTTCAACTGTGAACAACTTGTTCAACCTACCTAGTGTGAATATAATTTCTTGATGTTTAAAATTGAGGGATTATTGGGGTTTTAAGGTAGAGGTTCCAAATAATTTTTTAATCGAGTTCTTTTGGGGATAAAAAGGCTAATACAGATCTTTGTATCAAGGGATTACCCTAGTCTGGATAAGATTGACTTTCTTGAAAGAATAAATCTTTTTACCCTTATCTAAGGTTTTTGGATATCCTTATCTTTGGGTTAAAATATTTCTTTGTTAATAGTTATTTGTTAAATGTTTGTTGAAATTCTACTACTTTTAGTTACAAATAGAATGTTTAATAATATTACACTTTCTTATTCTTTTATAAACTCTAATTCAGATTGTATACGATTTGAGGTATAATATTTCCTTAACTAAACATGGTTAAGTATCTTTATTGGTTCCTAATAAAGTTATTTTCTTTATTAATAACTAAAGAGGTCTTTTTAATTCATCTTGTTTAACTTTATTAAACATAGATTATCTTTTGGATAAAAATGCATGTTTTTTAAACCTACAATTCATGTCCTTTTATAATTGAGAAATCTCCACATACGTTTATATCATAAAATTGGTATCAAATTAGGTTTATGAAATACAAATACTTGTATATATTATTTCATTATCAAATTTACTTACCTAATTTTTCTTTTTCATGTTTTTCTTAAAAATTTACCTTATAAACTCTTTGTTTATAGCCTTCTTCTACTAACCTATTTTTTGGAAAAGAATTTTTTAAGAATGACATGAATGAATGTTGGATAAATATGAAACTTAAATCCTACAAGTCCTCCAATTTTTTATGGAAATTAATATGAATACTAGAGAGATATGATGCAGAATTTTATTATAAATACCAAGGTGGATAATTTTGTTATGTTAACTAGAGATTACAATATTCATGGTAAGGAATTCAGACAACTTAGAAATCAATAAAACAAAGGTATTGACTTATATGTATGTTATGAAATACCTTATTTTGTTCTATGACTAGGAAGATCTGTTGCCATATTTCATCATGTGAAAATCCAAATAGTATCTGGAAGAAATTAGAAGTTACATAGTTTGGCATGTCCAAGGTTATTAAAACAAGAAGAGCTATGCTTAGAGCTGACTACCATTGTTTTGTATGTACTTATGGAGAACAAATATGTAAAGTTCAAGAGAGTTTTATAAAAAATTTCAACAGCTTACAATCAATGAGAGAAAAAGGTTTAGATAATGAGATGCTTGAAGACAATATTATTGGTATCTTTTTTAATGAGTGGGAATCTAAGAGAAGTGTTATCGGTGAATCAAGGAAAGTTGCAACAGTTACTCGTGATGAGTTATTCAAAAATATTCTACAACATGGGAATAAAAAGAATATAGATACTGATAATATTATGAAAAATAATGGGAGTGTTTCATTTACAAAAACATATAATAAAATGAAATCCAAAACTCCTAGAAGAGGTACTAGGTCAAAGTATAATAAAGTAGTCATATAGGACTCAATTCATAGGGATCACTCAGATAAAGAACTAGACAAACCTTCTATGGGAAATAAAGAATTATAATATAGATATGAGATAATAAACTGAAAGGATAAGAAATAATCCAAATTTAATTGCTATGAATGTAAGGAAGTTGGACATATCAGACTAGATTTTGCTATGCTTCAGAAGAAATAAATAGAGGATAAACATTCTGAAAGGAATAAGAATAAGTAATATAAGTCTAAAGAAAGTAATGTATTAAAGACAATTATTCGTGGAGTTCTAGTGGTGGAGACTCTTCTGAAGAATCATCAGATATTGAATATTTTGGATAGAACAATACTAGTCTTATAGTAAAAATTTCTACAGAAAATCAGTGTGTGATGGATAAGGTATAAACTACTGAATCATTAACCAACATTTCTTTATGTTCTAATTATCAAAATGAAGAATATTATTAATCATAAGATGAAGAATCTTCTGTATCAGAAGATAATACTTTACCTTTTTTTAATAAGTAGCTAGGTTTTCTAGGTTATTATGGAATTAAAATAACAAAATCAAGAAGAAAATTGATTAAAAATATTCTATAAACTCTATTTTAACAACATAAGTATCTAATCTTTCAAAAAATCTTGATCAGAAAACCCTTGATTTTGAAATTTTTATTGGAAAAAAATATGGAATTAAATTCTGAAAATAAAAAACATTCTACGGATCTTGAAAAAGTAATTTCCAAGAAAAATATTTTAGAGACAACCAAATATTATAAAACTAATGACTATGAGGATAAGAATTTATTCATCAGAAAAAAATATGATATATTTTACTTAAGAAACATTTTTTAAACATTACTCATAGATTTTTTTTGATTAAATGTATTAACAACTTTTTCCTCTAAGGAATTGTTCTGGATTTGGTAATTCACATTCAAAACCCATATTTAGTCACAAATATTTTATACACCAAAGTTATCCTCTTTTCACTAAGTTTCAATGAGGTTTATATTTGGAGATACTTTTTCTTTTAATAAAACTCAATCCTTAGGTTTTCATGAATCCAATTTTCTAAAAAAATATAGTTACCTAATATTTTATTTTCTAACATTTCTAGATCCAATAAAGTTTGAATTATGGATGTTTAACTATTTTATTTTTAGGGAAATAAAGGAAGCACCAATAAAAATATATGGTACAAGGATTTTGGATGTTCCCGGTACATGAATAGTAACAAAAAAATTCTTTGAAAACATTATTAAGATGAATGGAGAAAAAGTAACTTTCGAAGAAAATGCTCAAGAATATTTTTTTGGTGTAGGTAATATTGTTTTTCTTGGAAAATCTATAATTTCAAATGTTTTATCAATTAAAGGTATCAAGGAAAACCTTATAATCATAATAAAATTATGTGATGAAGGTTACCTTTTGAATTTTAGGAATGATAAATTCTTAGTACACAATTCCAAGGAAGAGTTTATTATCTTTTCCCATAGACATGAGAATGTTTATATACTCAACACAAAAGACCTTAGGAGACCTGAATTTCCTTTCATTATTTCAATGAAAGATCAATCTTTTTTATAACATAGAATACTGGGACACTATAATCTTAGAAACCTATGATAAATCTCAAAGAAAATACTTTTTAAGGATCTACCGGATCATAGATTTCATTTTTCAATATAATTTGATCCTTTTCAATATAGTATGTAACATAAGTCAATCTGTAAATCATTTAGTGAAGTCTCAAATTATAATACATTATAGCTAGTGAATATGGATCATTTTGGTTTAACAAAAATGTAAGTATTGGAGGCAAATACTATGTATTTATTTTAGATATTGATTACACTAGATTTACAAAGGGTTTATTTTCAAGAAAAGAAATCAGGCTCCTTTTCTTAATTTAAATATTTTTCATCCAAAATTAAAAATGAGAAAATCCTTTCATTGATAACTATTTGTACTGATCATGGGTGAGAATTTGAAGATTTAGATCTGGAAACCTTTTGTAGTGATAAAGGAATTACTAATAACTCCTCACATCCAGGAACTCCTCAAAAAAATGGTGTTGTTGAAAGAGGAAACTATATTATTCAAGAGATAACAAGAACCATGTTGAGTGAATAATTTATTGCTAAACAGTTTTGGTATGAATCTGTTAGTACTACTTGCTATACTATAATCCAAGTTTTAATCCTACCTTTTAATAATAAAACACTTTTTGTGTTATTGACTCATTTAAAACCTAATGTTTCTTACTTCAAATTATTTGGATGCAAAGTATTCATCTGGAATACAAAACATAACTTACATAAATTCACACCCAAATCTGATGAATGAATTTTATGAGGCTATTCCACTACTTCTATGTCTTATAGAGATTTTAACAAAAAATCTTGGTGCTGTTGAAGAAATAGTACATGTTAAGTTTGATGAACCCAATCCTTTTGATTTTAAACAACCCCAAACTATATCATCAGATGTGTTTTCAAAAACTAATAATCAACTTTTGATGGAATATTACTCTAATAAAAAAATACTCAAGAAAACAATCCTGAATTTTTTACCCTAGATTTTTTTTACCTTATGATGATGAACATGTTTTACAAAACCCAAATCAATTGTTTCTTAAGGATCATCCTAGTGATAGTATCATTGGTGATGTAAATCAACCTCTATAGACTAGAAGTTCTATAAGGAACAAAGTAGAACATCTAGAATTTCTTTCCGAATTAGAAACTAAAAGCACTGATGAAGCTTTAGGTAATGATAATTGGATTAAAAATTTGCAAGATAAAGGAAATTAATTTGAAGGAAACAAAGTCTAGACCATGCTTGGAATACTTAAAGAAACTTATGTAATAGTAGTTAAGTGGGCCTTCAGAAATAAATGTGATTAAAATAGAATCATTATAAAAAATAAAGTAATATTAGTTGTTAAATTCGATAATCAGTAAGAAGTAATAGACTATAAAGAGACTTACACTCCAGTATCTAGACTTGGTTGTATTCTTATTCTAGTAGCCTTTGTAGCATTCTCCAATTTCAAACTTTTGCAAATGGACATGAAGTTCACTTTCCGTAACCAATATGTTCAATAAGAAGTTTATGTTGAACAAAATCTTGGTTTTAAAGATACAAAACACCATGAACAATTTTTACAAACTTACCAAAGAATTATATGGACTTAAACGAGCCCCTTGATCCTGGTATGACCGACTTATAGGATTGTTGTAACAAAATTATTATTTAAAGGGAATTGTAGATCCAACCCATTTATAAAGAAAGACATTAAAAAAGGTTTTGATTGTTTACATTTATGTTGATGAAATTATATTCGTATCAACTCATAAATCCTAAACTAATTCATTTGTGAATCTTATGAAATATGAATTTAAAATGAGTATGATGGGTGAGTTAACATTTTTTCTTTGTTTTCAAATTTCTAAAAAACCAGAAGGAACTTTTATATATCAACATAAGTATATTAAATATCATCTAAAGAAGCATGGATATGACAAAAATAAAAGTATATGTACTCTAATATGTACCTCAAACACTCTTGATCTTGATGAAGCTTAACTACCAAGAAAAGAGATGCCAAAAAGCCAAACCATAGGAACAAACCCCAGCTACTGAACAACTATCTTCTGCACCCAATACCAAGAAAAAAAAGTATTTTTATGATGAGGTTGTATCCAAATTGGGAGAGATGAAAAAGAATAAGAAGGAAGGTAATTCAATTTTTAGGATATATCCTATCGAGGCCAAGGACATAAAATTATAAGAAGTTAAAGAGATTGAGAAGCAAGCTAATGAAAAGGAGATGAAGAAGTACATTTATGAAGCTAATATTATCCAATCCTTGATAAGAGACAATGATAAGTCCTATGAACAAGTTCAAGTAAAAGAATTATTATTGAAAGTACCCATTATTACTCTGGCACCAGTGAAAACTGAGACTCCGGTACAGGATAAGGGAAAGATGGATATTTTAGTTTTGAACCCAATAGTTGAATAAGAATATGTCTAGCAAGAATAAGATAAATAAGATGAGGAAAGTGAATATATGATAAGAATATTGAAGAATATTAAGAGTTGGAGAGACATTTTGACATGCTATCAATAATAATATCCCAAGATTCCTCTACCAAGATAATTTTAGAAGGGAAATCTATTCAGAAAGATGATGTTTCCCAGGACGAGGTTAATAGAGTCCCTTTAGATGATTAAAGTAGTAATGGTAATATTGTTCAAAATGTTGAGGAAAAGTTTGATAAATAAATTGAAGACATCAAAATTGATAATCTTATTGATAATGGTTTTGATAATAAGATGTTGTCAATGATGATAGAATAGTCCACATTTCTGATGGAGAGCATGGGACTCATAATATTGAGAATAAAATCTCTAAGAAAGAGAAATAAAATGAAGTTGTTATCAATAATCCTAAGAAATATATGGTTGAAAAAAATAAAGAAGGATGTTATATTTACATCTAAGAGGAAATTCAATGTGTAAAAATAAGCTGCCTCACAAACTAAAGAATCTATTTTGGAATCTTCCTGTTAATTAGTACATTATTTTGTGGTTCATTCCTTGAACATTCTTGTAAACTCCATTCCAATATTTCCTTGTATAGAATCCCAACGTGGACCGATTCAATAAATATTTAATCATACTATAATGTCTACTAATATTCTTATGAAAAAACTCATCAAACATGAAGTTGGGATCAAGGCTTCTTATATCAAATATGATGCACATAGAACATTATGAAAAGAAATAAAAATTTGGTCGAATAAAGTCATAGATGATCTTAAATTTTTTGATGATTTCACTAAAAAATTCAGGGTTGATTTTGATAAATTAAATGATAAGATCAAGAATATATTAAAATGTTTAAAATAGAAACTGAAGGCAGAGCAAGATAGCTATCAATAAGAAGTCAAAGATCTAAATGGGAAACTGAACATTGTTTCACTTAATCTAAAATTGAAGAGGGAAATCATGGAAGAGATTGCTGAAAAAATCAATGTCTAGGAATAATTTAACAAGTCTCAATGTGAAATAGTTATGTCCCAGGAAGAGAGAATTAAAGATATCTATAGAAAACATAAGGACCTTGAAGATTTGCTCAATAAGTTTAAGATGATCACAATGATTTGGAAAAGCTGAAGACGACTTTAAAAAAGATATTACTGAAAGATAAAAAAAGAATGAATAATTTTCTTTTCAAATCTGATCATTTTTTGTAATGAACTTTTTTGATGCATTTGATATTTATGGAAATTTTTTTCTTTCAACCTGTTTCATATTTTATGGTTCTTAACCTTTAAGGTACAATTTTTTAATCTATTCCTTTTTTAATATCATAAAGGGGGAGAAAAGAATGTTCAAATAAAATATTATGTTAATAGAAGAGAATGTCTAATTAATAGGGAGTTATTTATCTAATAAAGACAAGAATAAAACCCTTAGGTATATAATAACCTAATGGGAGTTAGTTGTATTCATTATGAGCCACAAAAAGGGAGATAAGTATATATTTTATCCTCAAAAATGAAAACTGAAGTCCTTATATTATTTTATGAAAATTTGTTTGTTCTTTCTAAATTGGATAGATTGTTGATTCAATAAGTTTCCTTATGAATTTTATGTTACCTTCTATTTTGGAAATCCCAAACACATTTTATTAAGGAAAATTATCTTTCTTTATGAAACATTTCCTTACGGAAAAATTTCTTTCTATAAGAATGGTTTTGGCTATACCTATGATCTTCATTGTCGTACCCAATGTTTTACTTAAAAAACCTAACCATATTTTCCTTATGGAAAAAAATAATATCCTTATATATAACATGGAACATTACAATTCATATGAATCCGATTTCTATAAAACATTGAATCTAATTTCTCTAGGATTGAGAATCCAATTTCTCTAGAATTCATATTTTGATTTCTCAAGAATTGAAAATCTAATTTCTCTAGAATTTAGAATATGATTTATCTATAATTTTGAATCCAATTTCAACCAAAATCCATCTTCGATTATGTCAGGAATTAGACTCTGATTCTCTTAGAAATCAAACTCAAATTCTCTTAGAAATCAAATTATAATTATCTCAGAAATTAGACTCTAATTCTCTCAGAAATCAAACTCCAATTCTCTCAGAAATTAGGCACTAATTTTCAAAGAAATTAGACTCTGATTTTCACAAAAATTAGAATCTGGTTATATTTATTATTAGAATCCTATTTTCAATATTTTTTAGACTAAAAATTAAACTATCTTATAAATCTAATTAAATAATTTTCTTACAGTTACCAAATTTCTATAATGTTACGTTCCATTTTATTAGATCAAATACATTTTAATGTTTCTCATACCATTTATATAAAATGATGTCATCCAATTTGTTACAAATTAACCATTTCTTGATTTCCTTGTGTATTGGTCCCTTCAAAATCTCATAGAAATATTTCTGTTTGAGGAGGAATTCAACCATTGGAATTCATTCCTCTAAATACCCAATAATTTGTATTCATTTACTACATTCGCATTACAATATTCATGTGGAAATCCTTGATGCGGTGATACTTTGTGAGAGATCAACTTGATCTGCCTTGTGCGAATGTTATGAACAACTTGTTCTATTGTGAACAACTTATTCAACCAGCATAGTGAAAATCCAATTATTTTAGGTTATAATCAATGGTTTCACAGGATAGGAAGACCGAGGTTCGAATTACCATCTTAATCAAGGGATTGTAGGGATAACAAGACATGTATCAATCATTATATCGAGGTCATACCATAGTGTGGGTGAGGTAATCATTCTTTAATGTATAAATCAAGAGAACTTTATCCAAGGTTGTGAGAAACCCTTCTCTTTGTGTTAAATGATTTCTTTGTTACTTGTAACTTTTTACAAGTTTTTTTATATTCCACTGCTTTTAGTTACAAATAGAAAGTGTAACATTCTGACACTTTCGTATTATTGTACGAACAATGATTTAGATTCTATATTAAATAAAGTAGAATATTTCTTTATGTAAACTTGTTTATATTTCTTTATAATATCCTAAAATTATTAGTCTCATTATTAAGAACTAAAGAGCGCCTCTAAATTCATCTTGTTTAGCTTTCTTAAACATAGATTTTATTAATTGTAAAAACAAATGTTTTTAAACCTATAATTCACCCCATCATTTTATTGATCAATTTACATATACATTTCGATCCTACACCTTCTCTATTACTAATGTTAAAATCATTTATAAATTGGTAACAATAAAATAATGCATTGGTTACATTTTTAGATACCATTGGAGGGATGAAGTAGGTACTTGGGTATTTATTTTTATTGTACTTTTTAAATTTATATATGCATGCTTCCACACTATTACATTTCAGTTACATGTGTTAAAGGTTATAAAAACAATTAGTGGTGACCCAATTATATTTATCTCACACCCTCTCTGGGCATCATTTGGTACTCAGGGAAGATAAAATGAATACATGTTTTAAAAAAGGGAATAAATGGTCTTCAATCACTTGATTTTTTACTATTTAGGATGATACTTCAAAGTAAATAAGCAAGCCAGAGCTCAATATACTTGGGATATTATTTTGGGTTTCTTTATAATTTTATTTAATATGTTACGTATCCTATATTTTATCCTTATTTTCCATTTTTCTAGTGACATGAAATATCATCATCAGTTATTGTATGCTTGTATGTTATTCTAGTTATTTTGATTATTGTTGTAGGAACCAGGCATGCAATAGAAGCCCCGAAATACAAGATTTTAAAATTTTTCCCTGATGAACCACATAAACCATCTTCAATAGAGAATCAATGACTGTTCTATGGTGATAATCTCACAAGAATATGATTACGCTCAAAATTAAAACCACAATAAAGTTTTTTAGATCTGAATCTGTGCACGATGTCTGCTTGGCATTAGAGATCACTGCTTGATGAATCTGAACCTGAATTCCTCTAGATCTTCTATACGCACATCAAAAATATAAAATATCTCCAATAATCTGAATCCAGGTGCTAGGGAGTATTTTTTATGACACCATTGATGATTCGATGATCATCGCATCGTCTTACTTGTGATTATTGAGAAAGAGCTCGATCCTATCTCTTGGATCTATAGACTCTATCTCCAAAATGAGGGAGACAGAAGAAGAGAATGAAATTCCCTGAATAGTCTTTGTAAAATACCCCTCCTCTTCTATTTATAGTGTGTAATTAAATTATCTAGAATTGCCACTCCGGCCTTTGAATAATTAAAACACTATAAACAACATGTTATGACTACTGAAATATTTCATAAATATTATTATCAATTTATGGTACTAAAATAAATATATTACATAATAATAAATGAGTCATAAAATTGACTAGTATTTTCCATAAATATAAATTGAGCCTTGAATATTTTAATATTCATTCTAAAAAAATCTTGTATTTATTTAAAACATGTAAATACATTTAATAAATAAATTCAATACCCATTATTAGTAATATAAAAAATATGAATTTATTTATTGCATTGATGATCATTTATCCTTGGAAAAATCCCAAACCCTAGTGGTGGGGCCAACCATTTCCAAAACTCCTAATCAACTGAATAATTTATATTCTGGAATAATCTATTTTGTGTGACCCTCTAGGACCTTATCTCGATTGTAGTGAAAACTATTCATAGTCTAAGAGTAGGATCTAACAACCCATCATGGCCAATAAAGATATAAGGATTGTAAAAATATCAACAACTGACCTAGGAACACATACCATGTAATATAATCTCTTTTTCTTTAATATCTCATAAATAAGGACACATACTCCTTTCATCGCCATTTTTATTTCTTTATAATTTTTTGATCTAACTAGACGAATTTACCTTCAACTACCATGACCAAAGATTTATCAAGGTACTACCATAGTGATCAACATGTCCTGAGATATTTAACTTCCTTAACATAGTAGCATGAAATACATTCTTGAACACTCAACCAATGTCATGCCACCAATGACTCACCAAGAAAGAAATACCTCACCATGATTTCAATATCAGGATTTTCTTCTTGCATCAATGTATGTGATCAAATGAAATATATTGGAAATGATCTCAATTCAGGATACCGTTACACATGATTGCATATAGGGGATTCCAATTAAACTAAAACATGTTGATTTCTTATTGTTGGACCTATTTAGATGATCTCACTTCTTGAGAACACTATGTGAAAACTTTATGAGAAAAATTATTATTTCTTATTATCCCCCAACAACTGATTGTAAAACATCCACTGTGTCCAGTTTGTAAAATGTATCACGACCATATGACCTTAGTTTAAGATTAATTTCATTGTTTCATGTGGTTCTCATTGTATCCTGGGATCTACAATAAATTCATTGATGAGACAATTAATTTATGGAAATTATCTGTAATTTTGGATGCAAAAATATCTATAATATAATGATATGTAAGCATCATGTATATCTAACGGTATACAAGATATGGTAATCAGAGGCAGTGAATAGTTGGGTATAGAGAACCCACTATTTCAACTCTCACACTTTAACTAGATACAACTTGCTAACCAAACATTTTGTTACTCAAATGATTAAGATCATGCTTCTACTGAGTTATGGTTTTAGCTGCTGGGCCTTCCACGATTCCACCACATGGATATTGAGCTATCTGTGACCACATATCCTTGAATAAAACTTCTTAAGGAATGATATCCTCGAGTATATCCTTTTTTCCAATGTTATAAAATAATACTTTGGATAGTAAGAAAGTCATAATTTACATTATGATAATTATTTACTTACTAGTTGTGATTCCAAGAACTGGAAAAAATCATTGCGTATAATAACTTCTTAACTACCTCAGAAGTTGCAACATACTCTACATCTATAGGTATGGATACCAATGGCTTATATGAGATTATCTTGCATATAATTTTTTTTTAATTATGAAATTAGATCTCATTGATATAAGGATGACTAGTTTGTGTCCTATGAAAACTAGCATCCTTTCTTCTCCACTCGTGAGGCACATATCATTTGTACTTCCCAAAGTACAATTAGATAGTTTTGACTACTACATTTATATTTGACATGGGTATAATTGATATTTTCCTACAATAACATTTATCCTAGCAATATTAATTCTTGTACATATCATGGAATAAGTGACTGATCCTTTGCTTAAGCGTATGGATTTCATCTTATCACATTAATCTCCTCCCTTGTCCAAATCATTTCAACCAAGAGTGATTTATTCTATGTGAAATTTTCCACTACTCTAACTATAATTATTCGAAATTTTATTTTTCAATACCATGTCACTATATGTATGATTGAGTAAGTCCAAGAAACCTTCAGATCTACCATAGATAATCTTGTTCCCGAGAACATAGGTTTCAACTTTATGTCAATCACTGGAGAATAAGTTTATTAATGGACTTAACATACTTAGAGACCAATCTATTTTCAATATGTAATCAAACATATTTTACATGGAAAAACTTGATGCCACCACTATCCTAGGATAGAAACATGGAAACAATCATTCCAAATAAATTCTATATGATCCTATTTCTTACTTCAATCCATAACATATATAATTAAATTGTAACCATTATTATCATTTTTCGATGTGACCATCCATTTTGGTTGCGTTGTATTGACACCTTCCGTGATTCATAGTCATGACATTAAATTCCTTAAAATATAATCATAGAGATTAGCTATAATAAGTAAAATTCTAATGGATTTAGGAATAACGTCATTGTATTACCAATACAACATTATTGGAACTACACTTTTAAAATTCATGTACCAAATTATTTGAATACCCACCACAATTTTCAAAATAATAATCCCCCTTTTCACTTTGATTCATGGAATCCATTTATTGAATTTTTTTGTTATTCCAATATGAGCTATTTTCCACCACTTACTTATAAGAAATATTATTCCCAATTAAAAATAACTCACTGAACATAGTGAATGAAAACCATCATCATGGTTTTATACTTCATGCATAGTATGGGTCTTTAGAACATCCTTTTTTCCACAGGTGATTATGGAATTAGTTCCTACACCAACTATTTGTGAAACTCTAGCATTGACTAAAGCCAAGCCAATATAGCTCCCACTATCTAAAAAGAGATTTCCACCCTTATAGATATGTAATCAATCACTTAACTTACACTTTTATATGTTATGTATTTATTTAATATCCTCGGAAAATGTAAGGAAAATTACAATAGATGCACAATGTGTTTTTTCCTAATGAATGTTTGTTTATGTCCTAACAAACTCTTTGCATCCAAACACATGTATATTTGACATAATGGAATTTCACTATACTATGTCTTGTATAATATCCATTTTTAATTTTAGTTGACATATGGTTATGGAATATCCCCATTATTAGTAATGAACATGATGAAATATAATTGAATTTACTAGAGGTTGTAATGTTGATACTCCGTACTTCATAACCTTGATATATAAAATGTGCATTTAGGAATTAATTCACTCTATATTTTGTTGATCATTGTTAACATGTATGGATTCATCATTAATCCTCCTCATTAACACCATTTTCATGATGTAGATAAGGTAATGTGTGTTTAATAATTACTCCACGCTACATTATGATGATAAATGATGGCATAGTTAAGATATTCTTCCAAATACCAAATCAAAGTATCTCATATCTTTGGACCATGATTATACATCACTATCACATTTTCTAATAACATAAATGAATCATATGAAGATTCTTTACCACTACCTTTCCCTTTAAATAGTTCATTCTCACTTGTTGAACAAATTCCAAAAGCTTTGTGATATACCTTTACTTCTAAAGGATTATTTTTCAAAACTAAATACATTGATAATACAAAAGGGGTTTAAATTTACCAATCCAAAATACAATAGAGGGTATAAACTTGACATCCACTTTTAGTTTTAGTTGACATATTATTAGTTTTCCATCACCAGGTATATGGATTACATTTAATATTCATCACTTATTTTCTATGATTCATGTACCACTGAAATATTTTTTGAGTAAAATACACCACAAATAACATTCATTCCAAAACCTATAATAATATCTCCTTGATTCCAATAGGAAACATGTGATGAATGTTTTGTTTACACTGAATAATAGTTCTACATGAATTATTCACCTGGAAATATAGAAGTCTTGTACTTATTACAACAGGCCTAGGTATCACCATTTCGCAGCGACATAGAGAATATACATGAATTATAGTAATATTTACGTACTTACTTGGTTACTTTATATCAATAAACATATGTGATAATCATATTTTACTAAATACCCAAGATGTAAAATGAAAACATTATATTAATAAATATTCCTGAAGTAGAAGCTTTAATTTTACTTCCTTAATTAGTTTTTTTTTCTAATCTTCAGAGTTTTATTTCATAATATTCAAGGAAAATAACCTCAATGTAATACCTTTTGATTGAAGGAAATTGAAAATATTCTTTTCAAATTACTTTATATTTGAATTTTTTCCTTGTCTTTCAATTTGTTCACCATAATAATTAATGAAAAATCTGTCACTTATATTCTTATTTACATGGTGAGCCATACCTAATTTTGCAATGAAGCATTTTTATTAATACATGTTCATTTGTGTAACTGCAAATAAAACTTTATTAAAGGGGTGAAAATGATATTAGAATAGAATGTATTGAAAAATCATAACCTACCTTGAAATTTACATAGATACAATGGAACCATTACCTATTTATATCATTTCTTTGCTTTCTCATTGAAATCCTCTAAGAGATAAAGACTAATTATTATATCATCCATGTCCTGAGGTTGCAACCACAATTGACACAAATTGTTTATGAAAGCATAATAAAAAACCATCATAGGAATTTTATATTAGTCTCATATATGATATTTCAACCTCACTTATTGAGGTAGTTTAACAAGTATAGGGACACTAACATACCGTGATTCCAATAGTATTGTGCAAAATCTCCTATACAATTCATGAATACTCGTGCTAGTGAGGAAATTTAATATGTCCATTATTTTTTGAAACTTTTAAACATGTGGTAAAACATTAATTTTTTCTACAAAAATGAACATTATAAGATTATTAATTTTATAATTATTACCAATTTAATCATTTTGATTGATTAATTAAATGCCTCCCACTATTTTATCAAGTTCTAGGAACCCTCTATACTTGAGTCAGAATACTTTTTCGTTTGAGTATTCTACTGGAAAAGATATTTTAAAATCCCCTCATAGTCTACATTCTTTGGGTACACCACAACATGGAGGGTTCAAGGTAGGCATTTGGTTGGCCAACCACATGAACTCATAGTTCCTTGATCTATTGAGTGAAGTCTCAACATCATAAATTGTTACTCGATTTACTCCACACCTACCTATAAAATTAAAAAATTATATATTTGGATATTTCTTTGCGACAATTTTAGTTATTTCAACCCACCACTCTCAAAATAACTCCTTGGTAGTAAGAGGCACCCTCAGCTTTGGCATGACCGACACCCCACAGAACCAGTTTTTTCCAAATGAGAATGATATAAGGCAATTACAACATAAAATTTCTTTAATGGTTTTTTGTTATTAATGTGATGAAAGAATTCATTTTATTTCTTTTAAGATTGTACTATGTGGTCTCACTCACAACTGAGATGCTATAAATAGAAAATCCATTTCATCACAAGTTCATTTTATATATTCATGCTTTTTTATAATTTCTATGTGATTGCACATAAACTAAACATTCAAAAAAATAAGAAACCATGAAAAATGAAATGTTGACCTGATCATAAACTGATTATAAATTTTCATCCATTGAGTGAATAATGGATCAATGTAGATGATAAGGGATATAACATGAGTCATATTGCATGCGAATTGAGTTATAGCACCTGCCCATGCAATGAATCCAACTTCTTTCTAGTGAGTCACCTTTACTTGGACTGAAATGAGTCACTACACATCTTGTCATTATACAATAATACTCAATTGCTAGTGAGGGGAACTAGGGAGTATAATATATAAAAATAAGAATTGGAATGCATGCCCTTATAAATACAATGACTTTGAGTCGACATGTAGATCACCTTATTTAACTACATATTACAAAACCAATGCAACAATAAAATAAATAAATACAGATGCACCAAACATACATTGGACGGTCCGTGGCTCATGACCAGTCAATATGGATTAACTCGTGTATTTTAAAATTAAATACACAAATAAATCAAAGATCCATTAAAATAAACTCGAGGGAACTTAATATAATAAAAAATTTCACTCATATTTTTAAATCAAATTATCACATCTTTTGGTCCGGATTAATTAATTTAATTTTAAAACTAAAAAAATAAATAAATTAATTAATCTAATTAAACATAAAATTAAATTAATTTACACCACAATAAATATTGAACCAAAAAAAATATGTAATTAAATCAATTTTAAATCAAAATTAAATTAATAATTTAATTTAATTTTTGATTAAATTAATATAACCTATACCCCGAAAACCTCAGACAAGGCCTTTGCGGGTCGTGTCGAAGGGACGCTGGTCCATTTTGGTCTATTCTTACTTCGTGTAGGGGTGAACTGGGCTAGGTAGATCTGACCAAGCCTGTTATGGGCTAGAAAGACCCATCCAGACCTATTTCAGGTTAGAATACCATGGGTTACCTCAGCTTGACTATGGCTGAAAGGAACACTACAACCATCGATACATGACCACACCGGGTCCACAAGGCAGGACCAGACCTATAGTTTGGTAGAATTTACCCAGGGAGGTGTGAGCTATGGCGGGGTAGGTGTTTGGATTGAGTGTCATGTGGTGTTGGTGCTGGATGAGGTGCCTTCACATGTTCCTGGTGGTTAGGAACCAGTCTAGTAGGGGGAATCAAGGCTAGGAGGTCTGGATAGAGGGAGGGATGACCTTGTGTCTCAGTGAACTGAAGAAAAGGGGATGCGAAGCGCAAGGCCATGAGGCACTCAGGAGTCACTGGACAAGAGAGGCCTGACTGGATCTGTAACTGGGGCTGAGGGAGGTTCACTAATAGGCCAAGAATAGTGTAGACGAGCCACCAATAAGAGGAGGCAGGACCTGGAGAAGGCTGGACAAGGAAGGCACCACCACAGGAAGGGGACATTAGCTAGATTTGGACCGGCACTGCTCATAGGGGAGGATTAGGGTAGTATGTTAGGGAAGAGGTGGGATGAATGTATGAGGAAGTCATTGAGTGGTGCCTGTGCGGGCTGCTATCCTAGATGCAGTGCTGCGAGGAAAGGTTGGTGAATAGGATGGGAGACATATGCACAGAGAGGGTGGCTGATGTCAGCTGAAAAAAGGTACCACTAGTATTGTGAAATGGGCGGGCTGGGGCGCAGCGGGCCAAGCCCGTACGGGTTTGAGCCCTGCCTGAGTTTGTCCGTAAAAGTAGGCATATAGTGAAACAAAAAATTTTATGCCCGCCCCACCCTACATAAACATACGGGTTGCCCGAGAGCTTACCCACATTTACAAAAAATACTATTTATAATCATTTAAATACTATATTTTTATCATTCTTAAAGGTATTAGTGGGTAAAAGTATGTATTAACTATAAATAGAGTTTTAAAGGATGTGATGAAACATTTCTTTGTTGGTTAATGGCGGCATGTGGTGATGTCGATGTGGTGGTGAAATGTTCTGATAGAAATTAAGTGAGTGATCGGTGATGGGAAATTAATGATAATGTTGGTTGTGTGGTGATGTGAATAACTACACCTGTGAATGAATGAAGTCTCTACAAGTAATGATCAGTTTCAGTGGAATCTATTAATAGTGTTTTCACGAGGTTCTATCTTATTCTTTTAATAACAAAATAAAATTAAATAATACTAAAATAAAATTGACCTAAAAAAATTATTATTTTAATAACTCTTATAGGATCAAAACCATTATTAGGGGTGAGGAATTCTATTTTTTGAGAGATGGGTTGACAAACCATGTGAATATGGTTAATAATTACTATATAAATAATATAATATCATATTAAAACAATAAATATAGGCCTATTTAAAATTCACATGTGAATAAATGGTGAATTAATATAACAATTATGGTGTGAAATCTTATGTCACTATTTAACCATGATTTTTTATTAAGAAAACTAAAATGTTAGAGAAACATATATTGTAAAAAAAATATTTTTTTATATTAAGCCTGAGGGTAAGCCCGCACCCACGCGGGCTCTCCCCACACTGGCCCAAATCCTAACGGACCCAACCTACATTGGACTACACTATAAATGGTCAAAAATATTTAGGCCCACCCCACCCCACATCCACCCCATACCCTCAAAGCCCCCGGGCCGCGGGCCCGCTTTTCATCACTAGGTACCACAAAGCCTGATGTGCCTATTCTCCATGGGATGCCTCAAGGGAAGTGAATGGGTTTGTCACCATTGGTGGCTAGACAAGAGTTGGGAGGCACCAACTTTGGGGAGAGGGTCTCACCAGTGGGTCTTACCATGTGGGAAAATCTCCCATTATAGATTTGTTTTTTAGCCTTCCATATTTTTCAAAACCGATCAGTCTTTTTGTATTTTACCAAACCAAATCAACCCAATACTACACCCACTGCTTCCATGACTTATTAAGTGTATTAAAATAGACTTAGTATAAATAAAATTTATTAATCAATTAAATAAATTATTAAAAAAATTAATAAAATAATTTTTCAATTTACCTTACCGGAGAAATCTATTCCAATCACCATATTCATACTCAAATCCGGTCAAAATATAATGGTAATCCAATGTGAATGTTTCAACCACTTTATGATTTACACACACACACACACACACATATATATATATATTAACCCATAAAATAACCAGTTTTAAATCCTATATGAACCTTCGAATGACCGAAAAATGGTCATCCGATGACGAATTAACATGCGGTCGATGGTGTTGGGACTATATTGACACCCTCTATGATATTTAATGTAAAATTGTTTTCTTTGTCATAAAAGTTTTCATTTGTTCCTATGATACCACTTATAGGAACCGAGCAAGTAGTGGAAGCTCCAATATTGGGGATTTTAATGTTTTTCGTCAATGGATGATATAAACCCATAATCAACAGTGAATCATTTCTCAATTTATGGAAAGTAGATCTCGTGAATATAATTAATAACCATATTAAAATTGTAAAAAATATGGTTTAGATCCAAATCCATGCACAATGACTGCTCGTCATTGGGGATCACATCTCAAATAATACTAAGCCGAATTACTCTACATCTTCCACACGTGTTTCAAAAATATACAGGAGCACCGACCATCGAAATCCAGTTGCTAGTGCAGAGTTCCGATGACACCTTTGATGCTCAAAAAATCACTGGATCATCTTTCTTGTAATGCCTAAGAAAGAATTTTTTTTGAGCTCCTGGATCCAAAGCCTCTCTCTCTAAAATGTGGGAGCAATAAAAGAGAGATAAATCCCCCAAATAGTCTTTGTGAAATGCCCCTCCTCATCTATTTATAGTGTTCAATTAAATTACATAGAATTTCCTCTCTGACCCTTGAATAATTGACGCACTATAAAAAACATGTTATGGCTACTGAACTGAGTAATAAATATTATTATCTCTATATGGTAATATAATAAATATATTACGTGATAATAAATGATTCATTAACTCGACTCATCATTCCCACAAATATTAATTGATCCTTGAATATTTTAATATTCATTCAAATAATATTTTCAATTATTTAATTAAAAATTGTAAACAAATTTTAAAAATAAATTCAATTCCCATTATTCTTAACTAGAATAAAATTAATTTTTTAATTTCATTATTGATCGTTTATCCTTTGACAAATCCTGGACCCTAGTGGTGTGTCACTCCCTGTCCCAAACTCTTATTCCACCGAATATGGATGATTCCCGAATATGTTATTGTGTGTGGTCCTCTAGGCCCTTATATAAATAGTAGTGAATAATATTCATAAAACAGGAGAGGGATCTAGAAACTCATCATGGCCCCTAAAGAGATATGGATTGTCACAATAGCGACAACCAACCTATGAACATGTAATGTTTAATATAATATATTTGCCTCCAATATCTCATAAATTATGATGCACACTCATGTCATCACCCTTTTTCTTGGTATATAATTTATTGATATAACATTATCGATTTACCATGGACTACCGTGGCCCTGGATTCATCAATTTAATACCATCCTGATCAACATAGCTTGAGGTATTTAACTTCCTTAACTTGGAAGATTCAAATCCTTTCTTAACCATTGGACCAATGTCATACCACCAATGACACATCCAAAAGAAACCAAATCACCATGATTTCAATATCATGGTTTTCATCTCGCGTCAAATTACTCTATCAAATGACATACATTGGTAATGATATGTTGTCAAGAGACTGTTACACATGATAATAGATAGTAACATCTAATGAAACAAAAACTCGTGGAGTTCTTATTGGAAGGTCTGTCTTTATGATCCCACTACTCGATAACACCAAGTGTGAACTTAATGAGAAGAAGTTTCATGTCTTATGAAACCCCCACTTCTAATATTCAAAAATCTATTGTGTCTTGTCAGTAATATGTTTATAGACCATATGAACTTATTTTAAGAATAATGTCATAGTATCTTGAGGTTCTCATTATATCCAGAGATCTTTTATAACCCATTTGAGAGGACAATTAATCTATAAACATTACAACTAAATAGTGAATGTTGAAATATGTACAATATATTGGTAACTAACCATCATGTATATTTAACTGTATACATGATATGGTAATCAAAAGCACTAAATAGTTGGGCCTAGGGGTCCCACTATTTCAACAATTGTTATCATTATTGATCTGTTACCTTTTATATCTCTGCTATGCCTCAAGTTTACTTTTATTACTTCCACTATTTTCCTCTGTTTATATCTATTTGTTGTGATACTATCTATTAATAAAGGAATAGACTACCCAAAGACATGTCCTAGGCCCTGACTTCTAGTTGGTAGCCTATGCAATTTCGGGAGATCATATTTAGGCGATATGGACCACCGGGCTCCATCCAAGTCTGATATGCCACAATGTGGTATCAGAGGAGTTTCATTAATGGCTTTACACTGTGGAGAAAATAGATTGGAACTTATAAATTCTATCGGACCTAGTCATAAGATGTTCCTCTGCATCGTAAATCCAGGTTTGGGGTAAAAGCCTAGTTACCAGAAATATAATTGTTGCGGTATTTTTCCTATTATAGTTGATATTATTTCACCATTGGGTGACACACATGATGTGTAGTGTTGTTGATTATTACTCTATTTGAGGTTTTATTTTATCCTTGGCTCGATGAGATAAGGGTATGGAGTACTGTTACATGTATCATATTGACATCTAGAATTTACATGACATGCATATCGCCACAATATATAGGTGTATTTCAATACTTACATTTCCTGATATGCCTACAATTGTTGAGTGATGGTATGATTTTTAGTTTAAGAATTTATTACTTTTGGATACAATTTACTGATTTTCTATCTCAATTCATGAGGTGTATGCGCCCTCACTGGTTAGGATGAGTAATTTACAGAGTTGATCCATTATGCTATAAATAATTGGGAGTTGTTTATAGTGATTAGGTGAATGGGAATTGATTCCCTAGGAATGATTATCCATTATAAATGGAATCATGACAACTAGAATGAATGGGTTGCACATCCTTATAAGACCTTGTCTTGTTTTTGAATGTTAAAGGAGTGGACTTCGTAACTAATTATAAAATGAAATGAAACTTATAGTTGAGGACTTACGTATAACTATCCACCTACATGGGTAGTTGGGGTAGTATGACATGGGTAGTGGGATTTCTTATGTTCAGATTCTACAAGTGATGATATATATATTCTTAAATTCAGTTATGAGGCATATTTTCAGAATTTGTAGTCCAATTCCACAATGAGATCTTTGTTTCATATGCTAGAATGGCGGCGAAAACCATGCTCCTGATGTGATGGATGCTTCAAGGATGGGTTTGTGTATTCCATCTTTATACAGGTGAATGTCTTTCAAGTTTATACTTTTACTAAAATAGTCAATTAGGCTCTTATCACTGAATTAAACATGTTGGAAAAAATAGTATCATGCATAGAGGTTCAGTTCCATGGTATGCCAAGAGTTCTCCCAGTGACAGGAAACGTTCCCTTGATGTTTCTTGTTATGTAGGGACAACTATAGTACCTATTTTGATAACTCCATAGTGTTTCATCAGTATAGATGATGGGGTTATGTAAAGACTCAGTGTGATAGAGACCCACTGGAGTGTTAGGCTTGTAATTTTTTTTCAATCTTTTAATGTTATGTTGGACATTTCCACTAAATCCGAGTGGAAAAGGATCCACGCCAGCTCCACCTCCAGAATCGGGTTTTTTACACTATTTCAAGTGGGGATTTGAAATAACACCGATAGAACTTTCCAAGGAGGAGGTTATGTTCATAGTAGTCATACCCCAAATTACTAGTAGTGCCAACAATGAAGTTTTGACTATGGTAGTCTAGATGTTTCACATGGACATCAATCAGGTTAGTTGTATGCACTATAGCTGATACCCGAGGATTAGGATATAGACCATCTATAAAATGAGGTACTATTCTAGTGGAATCTATAATAGAATCTCCTTTATTTGATTTAGGTTCTTCAAACTCTTTTATATATACATCTATCATGGAAAGTCTCAAATTCGGGATACAAGACTGTTGTGGTGTAATGGCCATAGATACACTGTTAGATGTGCGGTTAGAGGGAATACACCAATGTAGGGTTTTCCCCTTAAGGTATGCAGTTACCATTTCTTATAGAACCTATTCATTTTTAAGATGATAGGATTTTATGTCATTCTCAATATTGATTGGTTGGTTCAGTATGATACTTTAGTAGACTGCTATAGTCGTAGTGTATCGTTTACACCACCAAAGTGTAGAAGTTATCGACATAAAGGCAAGTGGGATGTACAAGTGGATATAGAAGGACAAGAGAATAATGGCCTAAGTGGAGTGACTGCCAAGATTTCAAATCTCTTCATAAATGATCAAGGTCTAAGAAAAGATGATTTCCATCCAGTGGTGGATCATTTTTGGGGATATTGTTCATGACTATTTTTCTGGATTACCTCTTAATAGAAGTTTTCTTATGATATATCTTGTTCTAGGAGAAGATCTAGTGTCTAGTCCTCATTACAGGATGGATCCTACTGAGCTTCAGGAACTTAAGAGTTATTTAGATCATTTAGCAGCTAAAGGATTTATACAACCTGATACATCCTCTTGTGATTTTCTCATTCTTTTCACCAAGAAGTTAGATGTAACCTTACATCTATGTGTGGATTACATATGGTTGAATGAGATTACGGTCAAGAATGGGTATCTTCCACCTCGAATATATGATCTATTAAACCTCCTTTGAGGAGAAAATTTCTTCTATAAGATTGAAATGAGATTTAGTTATCATGTGATGTGAGTTAGGTCTTTAGATATACCACGTACTAATTTCTATAGAAGGTATGGCATGTTTGACAACCTATTTATGTTGTTCAATCATATGGTCACACCCTCAGTTTTCATGGATCTAATGAATAGGGTGTTCAAACCCTATCTAGATTCTAATGTTGTAGTCTTTTTGGATGAAATATTGGTGTATTCTAAAACTTGTAGATACCATGCCAAATATCTTGAGATTATTCTGAGTACACCTAGAGAGCATCAGATTTATTCCAAGCTTGCTTAGTGAGACTTCTAGATGAAAAAGGATCACATATTATGTCATAAAATAATACAATCAAGTGTATATTTTGACCTAGAAAAGTTCAGTGTTGTAGATTTCTAAGAGAAACCTAAGATTATGTTTGATATACAAAATTTACTAGGGATGGATAGATGTTACAATAATTTAATACTAGTCTTCTAACACCTTGATTAAACTATTAGTGGTATTAAAAAGAAGGGTTTCAAGTTCCTGTAGCCAGAAGCATGTGAGAAATCCTTTTAAGATATCAAATGGAGGTTTGTATCAACACCTATTCTGACTCTTCTGAAGCTAGGTAGAAGTTATATAATCCTCTATGATGCATCATGCATCATCCTATAAGTAGTATTGAAGCAGGATAAAAGACTCTTTGTATATGGATATCGGCATTTTAGGCCTTATAAGAGAAACTACTCGACACATGACCATATGGTAGTAGTAGTTTTCCTTGACTTATGTTGCTAGAGATCTTATTTGTTGGGTGAGAACTTTATGGTGTATAGGGACCACAAGTGCCTCAAATATATCTTTACTCAGCATGACTTGAACCTCAGATAGTGGATATAGTTTTAATATCTATAATCCTTTGGTTTTGATCTTTCCTATACTCCTAGGTAGGGCAATGTGGTTACAGATGCACTGAGTTATAAATATTTGGCACAAGCAGTATGGGAATCCAGTGATGAATTGAAATTTAAGACCCTCTTCTCTAAGATACATATTGAGTTTTATGACAATCATGAGTATTCTTACATCTCTTCCTAGACAGTTACCTCTTCCCCCCTTGAGAAGGTAAACAATAGATAATTTTTAAATCCTGAAGGCTTGGTTCTTCATGAGAGTATATCAAGAGATATCCTACCTATAGACTGGTCTGTAGATAGATATTACATCGTACGTATTCATGTATGTGTCTGGGTCCCAATATATATGATATAGGAGTTGATTCAAGAGTCCCATTCTTGTTAGTGGGTAGTTAATCTCAGTATCTCCAAGATATATCAAGATATGCCACACCAATATTGGTTCCCTATGATGAAGCATCTGATAACATGATTTATTATTAGGTGTTACACCAATCAGTAGGTTAAAGCATAACACCATATACCTATAAGCATGAAACAATCACTTATAATATTGGAATGGGAATGAGAATATGTTTCTAGAGATGTTGTAATTGGTTTTCCTAGGTAGCCTAGTTGTAGAGACACTTTATGGGTAGTTTTTGACCGAATAATGAAAGTAGCCCACTTAATTCCTATTTAGGAGAATTTATTACTAGATGTGATGGGAAGAATGTAAGTCCATGAGATTATATTAATACATGGATTCCGCCATATTATCATTTCAGATAGGGACTCTCTTTTCACATCATTATTCTGATAGGGATTGCAGAAGCCTATTGGGACATAGTTGCTTCTAAGCACAAATTCTCACCCTCAGATAGATGGAAAATCAAAATGGAAAATAAAAGTTATATAGGATAGGATTTGAGCATTTGTCCTTCATATTTGTGGTTCATGGGAGAATCATATCCCTCCCATTGAGATCTCATATAATAATTGCTTTCAAAAAAAGTTTCAGATGTTCCTTTTAAGGCCTTATATATTACGCTTGTCTGTTCATCCCAATACTGGCTGGAGATAGGTGATGCATCCCTACTAGGTCCTCCTCTCATAAATAAGATTTCTGAGTAGGTTTAGATGATCATAAAACATATGACTACTTCTCAGTCTAGATAGAAATATTATTCTCATCGCCATTAATGACCTCTGAAGTTCGAGTTTGGGGACTGTTTTTTTTACTTCGTCTATCTCCCATGATAGGGAATAGATGGTTACAAAAGAAAGGGAATATATTTCCTCATTAAATAGGATCATTTCCAATTTTAGAGAGGTTCATGTGGGAATCCTATTGGTTGCTACTACCTTAGAGGTATCGTTCCATGCATCATGTCCTCCACGTTTCATAGCTTTTCCAGTATCATTATGACCCATAACATTCTTTTGATCCTGAGGATGTTGAGTTAGATGCAAATTCTACCTTTGAGGATTATCTAGTACACATCATTAATCAGAGCATAAAGGCTCTCCGAGGCTAGTTCGTCCTGATAATATGGGTGCTATAGCATCACGACCACGTGAAAGATGAGACATGGGAGTGGGAGGTCGACATACATGATCAAGGTCCATAATTATTCTTAGACAGTGTTTTACTACCCATAGAAGTTGAATTTGGGGACGATTTCATTTTAGGGGGGAAGAATATAAGAACCCAATTTTTTAGTCAGGTGTGGATCCTTTAATTTTATGTCTAATTCTTTATTTTGGACATAATTTGGTTGCCTAATGAGATAGAGAAGGTTATGAGGTTTTCTAAGTTTTGTTCAGATCTAAAAACCCATATTTTGAGGAAACCTTGGCCTATCATAAGGTTAGTGAAAACTATGTCGGTAGGCCATATGGTTAGATCTAACTGTGAAGATGGTATGCATTTTGGGTAGATCCATCTCATATGGTTGGCGCATGGTGTACCTAACCATACAACATAACTATGTATGTTCAAATTTTCCCAAGGCACTCATGCAAGGTTGTTTAAATGTTTATCAAACCAAGTGAAAAACTATGCACATGCTAATTTTTGAGTAAAATGACCATTTACCCTTAATGTTGTAATTAAGCCAGCTCCTTCCTCTTAATCCAATTTCGGGTAGGATTGTTCTCGTTTTTCCCTACTTGGATATTTTTGATGGTCTAAGAAATGCAATGAATGATCTCTATCATCCAAGATCTTACCGAGCTTTCGTTCATCATGTTGGATGTGTAATGATAAGTACTCAAGTTCGTTTAAGACTTTCTTCTTATCTCTTACTGTTATCCTAGTTATCAAGGTGTGAGCGGTCTTCAATTTTTCTCATATCTACTCCATTATATGTTAAATAAGAGGCCAATATCAGAGGATGAGAGGTATACAATCCAAAATTGGGTGGTTTATAACTCATCCCTCTAGTTTGTTGATTTTATAATTTTTGTGTGGGGCCCATCGATTTCATTAGGTTCCATTTATAGAATTTATATTCTATATTTATAATCATTAGTATCATATAGTTATTATCTCTCCAAATATGTGATTTCTTTAGTGGTTACACCCACAACTCCATCCATCCCATGTATGATGTTATGCCATAACTGGCATTTTAATTTTTTTGACACATTTAAGTTATCATTCAGGTGTGCCTTGGATTTAACTTACTATGTTTAAGATTTTCTCTATTAAACTTCTTGATTTATATTGTGAGTTTCATAATTTCAATTGTCGTGTAAGCTCACCACTTGACTCGCCTAAGGTAAGTGCTTTAATTGAAAAACTAATATTAAATGGAAATTGAAAAACACTCCAAGTATACAACTTGGCCTTAAATGTAAATGAATAATAGTTTTCATGTCCATAGAACCCCTTAACACACTAATGGAAGGTATCAGAAAGAACCTTGGTTATTATATTTTCATTAAATGGATTAAATGAGTGGTTTCATGCAAATTGTTCTTTTCACACTAATGAATGTTCAAGCTTGAACCAATTATGATTATTGATAAATTATGAATTGATTAAAGGGTTGCATGCTACATGGCCTTATCACACTAATAAAAGGAAAGGATTAAACCCAATGAAATATTATATAAATTTATTATCAAGTAGGAGTGGCGTAAATTGTGCTCACCTTGGATTATTATTAGGGAATGCATTGAGCACTCATGATCGCCATAACGATTCAACGACAAGACTTGCTTAAGTTGGAACCCACCCAGAACCCAAAATTTGTATATTCTTTGATGCCAGATATGACACTGTAGGATCCCTAAAATAGTATTAAAGGATTATATGGATACACTTCTTGGATTTATCATTGACATGCAGGTTTTGTTGTTAAATCCCATAGGACCCGGTCAACTATTATCTTTGTTTTACCTTGGGAGATCACCTTGGATTCAATAGGAATCTTATTATGTAATTCCTTGGAATATGATCCTTATATTACACTATTACCCTTAGTTAGGTTACAATTACTAATGATTTGGTGACCCATGAGGTCTACATTTTTTTGTTACTTCCTTGGAAATTCATTATGTAATATCACTACAAGTGGCATTGTTACATCTTGGAACCTTTTATGTTTCTAAAATGTGAATCATTTATAAACTGGTAACACTCAAACAATGAATTGGATACATTTTTATATACTAGATGAGGGATTTATTAGGTACTTGTTTATTTTTTTTACATTGTATTAATTTACTTTATATATACATGCATTCACACTATAATATTTTCATTACATGGCTAGGAGGTTATAGACACCATTGGTAGTGAACCAATGATATTTATCTCATGACCACTCTAGGTGTCCTTTTTTACCTAGGGTATATTACCTAAATTAAGGTGTTTGAAAAGGGAAGTATACGACTTCAAACATTGGTCTTTTATTTGTTTAGGATGGAGTTTGATTGTAGTTGAATGACCCATAGATTAGGATGCTTGGTATAGTTTTTCATTTTATTTATGATTTTTTGGAACATGTTTTGCCTGCTGTCTTGTATCCATGTTTTCCATTTTTCTTGTGACATAACATATCATCATATTTTTTTGTATTCCTATATGTTACTCTATTTATTTCAGTTATTTTTATCATTGTCGATCTATTACTTTGACTATTTCGGCTATGCCTTCTATTTACTTACATTTCTTTTGGTATTTACCTTTGTTTGTAACTGTCCCCTATGCTATACTATAGTAATTAGGAAATAGTTTCCCTATAGACAAATCCTAGACCCTCACTACTAGTTGGTAGCCTCTAGAATTTTGGGACATGTTCTTGAGGCCCTGAGTCCCACCGGGCTCAGGGCATCCATTATGTGGCTTCCAGGACTAATTAGTCGCATTTCATATAACAATAGTTTCTATTCAAGTATTTAAAATGGGATGTATGAAGCATTCAATAGAAATATATTTCATACTAAAACTTTTTGGGTCGACGTTGGTGAAAGGAAACTTGTTTTCCAATAACATGTTGGGGAGACAAAAAAAGGTAAAGACTATGTAGACTCATATTACAATAGCTCAAATTAGAAAAAAGTGTTATGATGATAAATATAGGAATAATTTGGTATTTAAAGTGGGAGATCATGTTTTCATCAACGTACCTCTATGGAATGGTTTTATATGGTTCAATAAGAAGGAAAACCTAAGACTCATGTATATCAAAACCATTGAAATTTTGGAAATGATTGTACTGATGGATTACTAATTGGAAATGACACCATGACTCTCTATGATGCGTGTTGTGATTTATATGTTATTGTTAAGGAAGTATATGAAATACCCATTACATGTTATCAACAATGAATAAATAGGTTTATAACCTAATCTATATTACTATTAAGTCTCCTTCCAGATTCTTGAAAAATAGTTTTTTGACATGATTTTCAAGTTTATTTTTAAATTAAATTATACCAATTATATGAATTTAATTTTTTAAAATATATTCAATATTTTTATTCATCCTAATTAATTTTAGGTAATAAGTTCATCTTAATTTTTCTTCATAACAAATAGATAAAATAATAAAAATTAATTACCATGGTTAAGGTAAAAACAGTTTTACCAAAGTGATATAATTAATTGATATGAGTTTAAATATACTTCAGACTTGTATCATGTCTTTTTTAGTGTCCATATGTAAAACTCAAATAGTATAATGTTCAATAATGTGAAATTTTTAATCCTTTTGGAGTATGTAAAACGAGGGTATATATTTTAATTTTCAAATATTCCAACTATGTCATCTCCCCCACATATAAAAGGGAACCCCTCTCTTCAATTATTCATACATATAAAGACACTTTTATCAACCAAAAAATAAAATAATATCTCCCCAAAATCATTATATAGAATCTATAGGTTATGGTTTTTCCAAAATACCATCCTCATGGTATTTAATAATATATCCAAAGGATGTTCTTCCAAGTGGATGTAATTGTCTTCATTGACCTCTTTTTTAACTTCTTCATTTAACACCTTCAATTATGTATTATTAAATAGAATATAATAACATATATATATATATATATAATTGTCATATTTTATTATGTTTATGTAGTAATATTTATCTATCTCTTTCTTCATTACATGAGAAACAAATCCATCGCTCGTGTATACGATGGACTACCGCCTCGCGAAATGATGTAATTTGTTTTCTATCACCGATACACATGGATAGACATAATGATTGAAGTAATAAATATATATGATACATATGAACTGATATTAATTCTATAAAATTAATATATCATCCAATTTATTACATGTGAACCTTTTAAGGGAATGATATCGTTGCTCATGCGTATGTACGACCTACTGTCTCAAATAAGTGATGTGATTTATTTTCCACCTAAAACATTAACTAATGGTTATAAAAATATATATAATTTAGAAATATTTTATTTATAATATTAATAACATTAAGGAATTTATGAAAATATATACGATAGATTATAATTCTAACTTTCATGAGAAATATTCTTTAGAAAATTAAGATGCTAACACCCAAAAGAAGGGTAAAAATGAAATATTCATAATTAATGAGTGATAAGATGTTATAAAAGGATCTTATATGATATAATAAATACAAATATGATTATTATTAATTAATAACTTGTTTAAATCCATTATAAATTATTTTATAACATGTTTAATTGAGGGGAAGTGTGAGGTAATGGATTTCATCTCAATTTACACTCTATTTGCACATATTTGTTGTTATTCACCTATTCACTTTTATGTGATGTATATACTGACCTTTTTGTGTAATTAAAATTATTAATTATTTATCAATAATGAAAAAAATTCAATTTAAGTTTATTTTTTCAAGTGGTTAAAAATTAAATTTCCTCAAATAGGTAGGAATCTGTTTTACAATCTCATTTTATTTTTGGATTGATTTTATTTTCATTGAAGCAATTATATCAATTATGATTCAAAATATAAAATAATTTTATTATAATCTATATATTTAAAGAGATTATTTTATTTTCCAAAATTTCCTCTATTTCTTAAATGAATCAAGAAAATAAAATTTTAAAATAAAAACTAATTTTAGTTCTATTTGAATTAGATATATTTTTCTTTAATGTCAAGGTTTTTTGAAATTGTTTTACAAAAGTTATTTTGTAGAAAAAATTATGTTATGAATTATTATTTTAATATTTCACTTCCATTATCATTATTCTTCCATAGTAGATGATTTTAATAAAAAATCTAAATTCTTTGTGAGCTAATGGTCATCTATTTTATCTTATTAATTTTGTGTTTTTTTATATTCACTTAAATCATTAAATTGTGTGTGATCACTAAACATTATATTTGCAATAAAAATATATATTCTTTGTATCATTGATATTATTACATAAATCGTATAATTATTTTACATGTGAAGGTATACTATGGATGTTTTTTGATTGACATTGGAAAATATTGATAAATCTATATTTATTACTCAAGGAGAACTTTTTTTTGTAAATTAAATTGTTCATTAATTAAATTGATCATTTGATATAAGAGAATTGATTTAGACATGTAGTGACATATGGGTACTAAAATTATATATCCCCTCGATGCATCAACATTTTTCATGCGATAAATTTTTTATCTAAATTAAACATGTTTTTACCCATAGTTTTAAACTATTTTGGCTCAAGATCATGATGGTATATATGTCAAATTTCTGAGATAATAATGACCAATATTATGATTTTTCTTGATTGATAATTATGTTTTTATAATCCATTCAATTTATTTATTCCTATTAAGCATGGATTATCTTCATGATCATGTTATTATTTTCATGGAATTATTTTATCCTTATTTATTCATTCCAAATCACACATCATGTTCTTGTATTTTATTAAATGGAAAGTGGTTTATGTAATTTACCTTAAAATATAATTTATGACATATAAAATAACGATATATTTCATTATACATAACACTTACTAAGAATTTCACCTCACCCATATTTTGTTCCATTCCCCAAGATTTGAAGAACAATTCATTGAATGTGTTCAAGGGAGCCAAATGTTTTATATTACTCTATTTTTTATTTCCCCCAAATGTAAAATGGGTAGCATGTATGTGTATATCTCTCAAATGGTATTAAACTATTAAAACCTTTAGGATTTGATCCCTTGTATCTATGAAAACATTATAAATTATCCAACGAATCTAGGATACTAGAGTTTGGTTTGTTTTGGGAGAGTTGGTCAAATTTTTTCCTGAGCTAATCACTAATGGAAATATGAAAGTATAACATTTTGAAATGGGGTCATGACCATATATTCAAACATTGGTTTTCTTGTTTAAACTAAAGACCTATAATGAGGTTTTTGATAGAGATTTAATGGAAGAGATAGACTAGGAAGGTATATTAGGTCTGAGTGGGATGCTTCCTCTGTAAGGATAGAGTGGGATTAGCAAAATGAAAAATGATGAAGTGTGAGGACAAAGGGATGACGGGTGGTTATAGCTAGAGATACACACCATGAATTCCTTCATAATCTTCTACCAGTAGAAGAATTATTGTGGTCTATCAGTATGGTAGGTCTTATATTATGTGGTCTACAAGTCCAATCTCCCCTTTGGAATTCCACCATTGTGGATTCGTAGGACATCTGTAGAGTTTTTTTAAGAATACGCCTTCTTATCATATTTTTTGCAAGATATAAATCTCATCTTGTAATGGAAGATCAATATGATGCATCAAGGACTATGATATTAATTCTGGTTAATGTGGTGGAATAGTCAGATCTTTTTATGGATAGTGTTTATATAAAATTGAAGTTCCAATGTCTTGAATAAAAACTGTTGGGAGGGGGTAAATTAGTTGTTTCCTTTTGTACATATTTCTACTTTAGTAAATTTAATCCCTAAATCTTTTTAGAGTTATTTAATTACCAAATATTATTAAAATGAAGTTCATGAAGAAATAGATAATTAAACACAGAAAACCTGATTTACATGGATCATTCTTAGGGTGAGAACCTACATCCTTTCCACAGACACTATTGCAAGTCTATGAAAATTCACTATTATAATGAAGTAAATAAAAAATGTGTCAACTCATTTTAGATACCTTCTATATATTGATAGTATTGATTATACCGACTCCTTTCATTTTAATTTTTTTTCATAAAATATTGATCTACAAAAAAATGTAACTACAAAATCTATGTTTCACTAGGGATAGTCCAGAGTTCTATATTTAATTAGCCTATATTTTTTCTTCCTACATCTAGTGGATGATGTTTGATATTCTAAGAACATCGTATACACCTCTAAAAAACAGCTCAAAACTCATACCAATACCCTCTATCTGATTCTCTCTATACAAAAAACATATACATTCCTCAGTCTGATCTTTTTATGAGAATAATTTATTCAGAAATTCTTATTCAACATGAAACAACATTGGTTGGAAAACTCTCTTATGACACAAGAAATTGCAAAAATTGGCTTTTATGCATGATTGCGTAGTTTCAAGTGCTTTTTTACTTTCAACATATATTTATTGGTAGCACTAGAATATTAAAGGTTGAAAACTAAAATATTTTCCCACTTAGTCAAATTCCAAACTCTGAATTTCACTCACATTTAAACTTTATTTTGATAGATTTTAACCTACTCATCTCTTATGGTGTCTTCTTAAAACACACCGATTCATCACAACTCTTCTCAAATTTCCCATATTAAAAAAATATTTAAAACCTTTTAAATGAACCAAAAATCAATATAGAAATGATGATTCTATAAACTCATCATTTGTTTGATCCTCTTTACCCCATTGAAATAGAAATACACTCATACATCTACTCAAACATTGTAAATTATCTATCTAGAAATTGAAAATATTGACCATATGAGTTAGAAAATATGTAGATCATTTTCATTCTCTTGACCCAATTTAAAATATAGAACATTTATTTATCCAAATAAATGTTTCTTTGATTAATATTTGTGAACAAATTCTGTCTGATAGACATCTCTAAAATGTCACATATTTTGACTTCATCATTCCTCTCTTGGATACACATGACCCAATTGAAATAACTCATATATTTTTACCTTGATATAATAAAGAAACAAATTAAAATGAAACATATGATGCACAAATCCTACTATAAAAGGTTGATAACATCATTATAACTTCAAAAGATTTATGTTTCCTATAATAAAAATATACTAAAAACTACTATATGTCTCAAAATATCATATTCTTTCCAGTTAAATTTGTTTTTTCATCTTCTCTTCAGTATGATCATACTATGTCCATTGAAACTCTATATCCAATGATTTATTAGTTTCAAAATATTATCTGATAGATCAGTGTAATTAGTTCATCTGTTAGATCAGTTCCTCATGCCTTGGATCAAAACATCACTTTATAAAAACTAAAAAATTCCGCCCATCCAATTAGATAAATCCGATAATAAAATTTTATTTTTCTATATTTCAACTAATTATAAATTCAATCAACTTATATGGTGAGGAAACTTTATAATTCACCATTTTATGGTTAATAGATAAAATGATCCACTCCTTTGTCTTTTCTCTAATTTACAAAATTGATTTATTTATTCATTAAATTTCTTCAACTAATCGTCTTTAACTTTTATAATTTTTCTATTTCAGATGGATTAATATATGTATTTCATATGATAGATCTATATGAAAATCTCTTTTGGTGGATAATTATATGTATCTCGTCATCAAATTTCTATGTTCTGATACTTCTATCTTCTAACATCTTATACACCTGGTTCTTCTATGTTCGACGATATATCTATTGAAAACATTAATTTTGAAAAATATAGAAACATTAATTTATCTTTTCTACTTCTAACCTGAACTCGTATCATAAAATATTCACGGATTTTTAGGAAATTTTAGGATTAGCTAAGAGTCATTGAACTTACATTGGATAGTTCTATAGAATTCTATATTTTGAAGTCACAACGACATTCACTTTTTTTTGAATTTTAAAAACTATTTATTTTCAACCAAATCTCACTCTGATGAACTAGGTAGGATGTATTGTTCAATCGAACATCTGATCACCAAATTTTCAAAAACAATTCTATATTCTAAATTTCAAAAACTTCTCAATTGAGAAGTTATAAACACTCTGCGAAACTTCATTCACCTCATTTACAAAAAAATCTTTTAAAAAAAGTTATTCTTCAATGAAAAAAACGTTAACATAATCAAAAAGGACTTTCAAGGGCTATGCCATGTCATTATGGTGAATATGGTGGAATGGTTAGATATTATAATGGGAAAACATTTCTTAAAATAAGGCCACATTTTAGTAACAATATTTAGGCACAATCAAAGATTAATCATCTCCATATTATGAATAAGGCTCTGTTGGAATCTGATGTAGGACAAATTATAGCCATATGTATTATTATTATTAAATATTTTATAGAAACTACTTTGTTTAATATGAGATGTAAACACTATTTATTATCCACTATGATTTTTCTTGTTTATAGAATATTCTATGGAGTTGATTATGCCATTTGGTAAGGGGAATGAGAATTGTTTTTGATATTTGTCTTGGGTTTTCTCCAGGTCATGAGTTGAGTGGAAATGAAAATTCTTCATCATAGAGGTAATCCAATTTTTAATTATCATATATATGGATTTGATGATGTTCATGAAGACCCATATTTATTGCTACAGTCTACATGTGACTTTCAAAGCCCCCAATAGGTGAACACGGGTCTATAAAAAGTAATGAGATTTACAGTAAAGGTGGGTAGAGCCTCCACATCCAATGTTAGATAAAATTTATTATTAGTTACAAAGAAATTTTCTTATAAACTAATGGATATGGATGAATTACCATGTTTACAACCATGGTTAGTGGATTACTTGAGGTGTTCTCAAAGGATTTTTTGGGTTTACCATCAGAATAAGACAAGGATCTCACCAATGACATTGTTCTAGGTAAAAATTCAATATATATTCATTAATATAATATGATCCACTCTAAAATTATAGTATTATAGATTTAATTGGATTATTTTTAATACCATGGTTTCATTCATTTGATCGTGTATCCATATGTTTCTATATCAGTGTTTTCCAAGAATGTTGATCGATTCATTTCGTTGTGTATTGATTAATAGAAGTTAAAATGGGTCATGATCAAGAAAAATAACCATTTACAAACATTGATTATTTAGTTGAACAAGTCTAACAGGGTTGATTTTTTTCAAATATCGACACCCATTCAGCGTATCACATGTTCATTGTAAGAAAAATTATTTTTACCAAGATAGACTTTCAAAGAAGGTATGGACACTTTGAATATATTGTAATGATTCCCACAATAAAAAATGACCCTATTATTTTCATGGATATTATATAAAAGTTTTTCTATCGATACCTCGACTCATTTTTCATGGTGTTTGTGGATGACCTCTTAGTTTTCTAAAAATTTGAACTGGAGCATGGACAACATTTGAAGATCATTTTAAGAATGTTACAAGACATTAAAATTTATTACAAATCACTGAAATGTTGTTTTAGGAAATGGTAAGTCATGGTTTTATGTCATGTGATATCATAATTTGGGGTCTCAATTGATCCAATGAAAGTTAAAGAAGTGATTTTATAGGAAGAGTCAATGAATGTTTTTGAAATTAGAATTTTTTTTGGAGATGATAGGGTATTACAAGAGGTTTGAAAAATAATTATACTTAATCACCTCACCTATGATAGATCTAACTTGAAAATTGACAATTTTATTTGAGATACTAAAATATTATGAATCTTTCAAGGACCTTATGTGATAGTTGACATCTTTCCCAATCCTGATCTTACTTTAGGATGTTCAAGGTTACATAGTAAACTTTGTTGCACTAGGTAATGGTTTGGATTGAATTCCTATGAAAGGTGATCATTTTGTGGTGTATGGATCTCTCCATATTTGGGTAAATGATAGGAATAACCTAACCCATGAATTTTATCATATAGTAGTGATGAATACCCTATAGTATTAAAACCATTATATTTTTGGTGAATAATTTTTGGTCTACTCAGATTATAAAAGGACGAGATAAATTTACAAGCAATATTATTTGAACCAGGTGTAGAGATAGTGGATATTGTATCTTTAAGGTTTTAAATTCAACATTATCTATACTCTTGGAAAATTAAATTTAGTTACTGATGCTTTATGTAGGAATCTTCCCACTTAGGATATGAAAAATATAATAGTGAGTGGGATCTAATGAGGTTTTTTTCATGAAAACACCTAAAAGGTAAAAATGAGAAAGGGGGAATGTTTTTGGATACCATGTAATTGATTGATTCCCTTACATAAATTATTGAGGACGATTTGAGAAAGGATGAGTTGTGTCAGTACTCTTGTCAGATTCTAAATTTTAAGTAGGTTCCTCGTGAGGGGTCCTTATCTCCCAAAGGATTTATTCTACTCAATGGAAATTCTATGGTATATTTATCTTTGATGAAGGTGGTGATTTAGTAGTATCACCAAAATCATTGGGATATTAATCTAGATTCCAAAAATATGTTTTATTATGGGTGATGTAGGTTTTGGTGGCCAGGAATGTGGCTTGACATTACTGACTGTGTTTCTAAATTTCATAATTGTCATCAAGTTAAAGTTGAAAAACATAGGACCAAAATATTTATTCGAACAATTAATATTGATTCATGTAAGTGGGATATTTTATTAGTGTATTTTATCATTTAGTTATCTCTTACCCCTTAGGTAAGGAATTATTCTTGTATGGTCATTGGTTGTGTGACCAAATCAGCGCACTTTATCCCAACTAGGGACATCGCTGAGGTAGAGGATCTGGGTAGGCCATATGTCTAGAAGATATTGAGGATTCACGGATTACCATATAATATTTTTTTATAGAGACCCCCACTTTACATCTTGATTTTGTAAGGTCTCCAAAAGGAAATGGGTCAACGGGGCAATCTTAGAATGGAATACCACTCTAAACAGATGGCCAAATAGAGTTAGAAAAATAGATTTTGGAAGTCATGTTTTGTGCCTATGTGTTTTATTTTAGAGACTCATTAGATAAAAATATAAGGTTGGTATAATTACCCTATAATAATAGTTATCAATCCATGATTAAGATGTCTCCCTTTAAGGCTCTATAGGTTCGATAAGCGTGATCCCCTTTGTGAAGGATTGTAGTGGGTGAGACATCTTTAGTGGGACTATACATTATTTAAGAGACAACAATAAATATTCTGATATACATGAATCATTTAATGATATATCCAGGTCTATATAGGACTTATACCCATAATTTAAGCTAATCATAATTTAAGATAATCCTATGAATTTTTATAAGGACACTAGGTATTTCTAAAGGAGAAACCTTCTTTGGGCCCTCACTATCTTGGAAAGAAAGGTTATATTACTCTGAGGTCTATTTGATATTTTGATATCATCATGAATACTTGTATTATTGCATAAATTTAGATTAGACTCCATAGTTTACATAAATTTAATAATTTTTCCTTGTCTCTTAGTTAAATAGATTTAATTAGGATCCTTTCCATATGTTGAGTTGGAAAGAGATTGAGTTGGAACCTGATTTGTTATTGATCAAACATCCTGTTTAGATTGTGGATTCCTAGGTGAAATTTATTGGAGGAAATATATTCCACTGGTTCCAATTTTTTGGAAAAAATGAGAAAAATGATCATGATCCATTAAAAATTAAATTATCTGGTGGAAAAATGATGACCTCACTTACTCTCTAACCAGACATTAATTTGAGTTTCTGGTGAGGTAAAGTGACATAGTTGGGAGAATTGTCACAACCATGGTACTATTTTTAGGTATGTTGTTTTTTATTTTTGGTCTTTCATTTAATCTATTAATATTTTAGGAATCTTTGAAAATTATATATTTTTAGAGGAAATGATATATATTTTTAGAAAAATAATTGAGAAGGAGTAACAAAGTAGAAATAGTACATATAAATACAATACAATAGTTCATAAATGAAAATAAGTTTATTTATATTGTGAGAGAATGAATCTTAAAATAGTAAATCAAGAGATGAGTAAATCCTTACATTGATAAAAATATAAAATATATATGGTTAAGTGATTGTATTAAATTATAATTTTCCACATATAATATATAAAATTAAATATACTTGAAATAAGTGTGATGTTAGTTAATTCCCCTTAAATATCACATATATTTTATGTAAATCATTGAAGTATAATAAACAACTTATATGAGAAACAACCTTTTTATATATATTAGAAAGAAAATGGTATACACGGTTTTATATTTCACAAAATTAATTTATAAGTAATTGTATATATACATTACATATATGAGGAGAGGAATTGTAGAAAAATAATGATCAAATAGAAAAAATACATGTACTTGTAATATAATAGTTAAAAATAATAAGATATTAATTGGGAATTAAAAAATTATAAAATAATAATCAAGGAGAAAGAGACAATCCTTAGAATTTTAACAATATAAAATATATATTTTCTAGATAATGAATGGGTTTATAACATACCATGCATAATTTGAGAAATTAAATATACTTGAAGAATTGTATTAGTAGTTTTTCCATAATAAAGAACACATATATTTAAACTATATCATTGAAAAATAGTAAAAAAAATATTTGAGGAAGAAAAATATGTTAAATATAAATAATAAATAAAATGTTAGATAAAGGTTTTATATTAAACTAAATTAGTTAACACTAAATTTTATATGTAAATATTATATTTGAGGATAAGAAAAGTAGATAAAGAATCATTAGATAAAAATAATACTTTTAAATTCAATATAATAGGCTAACAATACTATAACTTTAATTAGGAATAAAAAACAAAAAATCATGAAATAGTAAAAAAAGAGAAAGATATAATTCTTTATATGTTAAGGGAAAAATCAAAAAAGGATAGAATTATAGAATGAAGAACCATATAATGAAGGAGAGAACCTTATTTTGGGTTTGGAGAGAACAAAAAACTATATAACAAAGGATCATAGAAACAAGTATAGAACCATATATAGTGTTTAGAGATAACTTATTATCATGTTTCTATGGGATCTATATAGGAAGCGATGAAATAAAACAATTAAAAATGAAGAAATGATGAATGAAAAAGTAGAATAAAATCACATATTTATATTTTTGGAGATAAACTATTATGAATGTTGATTCATGGATCTAATTATAGAGGGTAGTGGGAAAAGAGAGTAGAGATAGAGTGAATGGTGTACGGTGAGTAGAGTAATATAAATCAATAAGAGAGAGAAATAGATCTATATTAGAGAGTGAAATTAGGAGGAAGGGGAGAAGTGAGTGAATATCAAGTGAAATGAGCTAGGTATATAGTGAAGAGATATTTTAGTGGATGAAACACAAAGAAATGTGATCTATTTTGATGAAAATATGTAAAGGATATACTAACACAAGTAGGTTATACATATTATCTTATTTGTAGAGAATAATTGATATCATTCTTAAATTATTTTAATGAACAATTCACTTTATTATTTGTTTTCATTTCATAACACATCAGATTTTTTCCCACTTGAGTCACTCTTCCCATTGATCTCTTTATCTTGAAAATAAATTTTTACCCCATTTAGTGTGTGTTCAATTGTCTAAAAATCGTGAAATATTCCTGGAATATTTAATACATCAATTAAAAGAGTTTTAAATATAGTTGTATGGATTTATTTAATATTATACATTATGAAATTTAATATTCATTATTATTATTATAAGAACCATTGAACTTTTATTCTTTATGTGAAAATATCCCCCTAAAATATTCCATTATATTTTCCTTTACTCCAATGTTTTATCCCCTTATATAGACACCACTAGAAATATCCTTGGAATATATTTTTTTCCATGATTTTAGAAGATTAGCTTTTGGTATGGGCTCTACATCATTATTATAATTTTGAAATAATATATCAAAGTCATCATTTCCTCTCATGGATCATATTTCCCTCTTTATCCACTTGTTCTCTACTAACTTATTATTTGATTTTCCTCTCATGGGGAGCCCATTTTTTAGAAATCACTATTTCTCATAAATATTATTTTCCAATTCAGATAAAAGAAATAGTCACCTGGAATTTAGGTGTATTAAAGTACCATATTGATGTTGAACCAATGATTTTGGAAATCTAATTAATCTTTTAATTTTATTTATATTCTAATAGTTTTTTTACATTAAAATTTATCAAGATTCAAAATTCATCATTGTTTTTAATTTATTTCCATTATAGATATTTAAATTCTCATATGAATATTATATATTTTTATTAATTTCATTAAATGAAAATTAAATTTTCGTTAAAATAATCCCCCTTTTAAGGGATAAGGGGGAATCCAACATGACATTAAATACTTAAATACAAAACACATTCCCCAATGGTCCAAAATCCCAAGGCCATAAACAACAGAGTTCAAGAAAATCTTGATAATCACCTCCCCAGCATTAATAACGTAATTGTATAAAAAATTAGTTATTATGAAAATATTTTTATTTTAGTTATTATTGAAATACTATGATTTTATTCTCAATATATTTTTTTGATTAATTTATCTATCGCATACCCATTAATATTCTATAAGACTCCTCGTCCATTTCCAAATTTATATAATTTTATAGGGAGAAATTTTCAACATGGTTTTATTATGATAAAATAATATTTCACCTCTATATAATATATGAAATATACATTAATAATACTTTACAATATATTTATATATATTCCATGGAATTTATCACTGAAATAATATTTTACAACATTTTTGTGAGCCAATGTTTTTTTTAAATGTATATTATCCAATAAAAAAACAATAAAAAATTTAATTTAGATCTTTCATCCTTGAAGGCCTCATTAAATTTTTTATAAGCCTAAATGTTTATTTCTATAGTGTATATTCATATTAATTCATTCCAAAAGATTTAATTTAATTTATTATAAATTTTCTTTATTACTAAATGGAATTTTATTGATATGAAGATTTTAGATGTTCGATATGGTCACATTGCTTGGATATTGGACGAGGTTGATCTCATATGTAATCTGATTGAGAAAGTAACCCTTTCTACTACTTCTCATAACATCCAAATTCACATTGATCATGGAAAAAGACTCTTTTCTACAATGAATGTATGGATGTTGGACACTCTTTGGAGTTATTTCAGAAGAATGTTTCATTTAAGTAATGTGGGATGAGAGGTTATCTAGTAAATATTTGTTGAAGGAAGCCAAATATGAAATATTCAGCTTTGTCAAATCCTACTGCTCAAGAGGGTGATATACTTTAAGCACCAGTTTCAATTGTGGCTGATGCGTTGATTGCTGGGAAATATGATTCTGAGGTATCAAGAAAAGAGCTACTGGTGGATGTGTCTCTCAAGATAGCTCATAGTGTCCCATCTAATATTCAGGTTGATTTTCTTAAAGAGGCCACTTTAGTTGAGGATAGATTCATGACACCTAATCCCTCTTAGGTTGATGTATCATATCAAAATGATGAAAAATAGAATGTTGAATTACTTCAAGAAATCCAATAGCTCTTTCAGTTATCTAAATTATCTAATAAATGGGGAAATGTTTCTATGGATGAAAGGGGGAATGCTGGTACCCATATTAGGGCCTAGGATTGTGGTGGGCATACCTCAAATAAAGAATCAATCTTAAGTGGAAAGACAAAGATTATTGATAGTGAATGATTCACCTCTATTCCCTAAAAAAGGAGACCATGCAAGGATTATTCCAATCTTCATAGGAATGTCTTTATCAGATCGTATTATAAGGTGTCAAGGAAGGTGGATGTAGATATCCTTAAAAGTTTCAGTCGGGAAAAGTGCCAATCTGAGTGGGAGACTCTTGGTGACTCTTATTATGGAACTTATATTTCTTAATATAATCTATAATCGTGTTTTGGTGGATTACGGATATTTTGCTTGTTTGATCCAATCTGCCAATTTTCTATACTATTTATTTATTTTAATAAATGGTCAGAATCTTTGCTTCTGGATGGACTTGTTTGGGTATATTTTATTTATCTTAGAAAAAATTATTGATTTTTTAGTGTGTACATCATGTCATGATTTATTTATTGAAAAAAATTGAAGAGTTAAAATATTAATAATTCCAAATGAGTCATACAATAAATTATAAAACATAAACTAAAAAGGATATTGGTGAGAATCTATGAAATTATCAATCTCAATGTGTCTCATGAAAAAAGGAGGCCTATAAAATGTAGTTCGTGACATAAATTGTTATATAATAGTATACTAGTATGAGATATTTATTGGATTCTTTCTTCACCATTAATATATAATAAAGAGGGGTGAAAAAAATATCACTAAAATATTTAAACTACCATTAAAATGTTTTTTTGGAGATTATATAGATGGAAGATCACCTGTGGAGGAATGAACTAATTTTTTATTTTAGAGTGTTCAACAACTAAGTTAGTTGAAGGTAATCAATTGATAAAACATTCAATTTATGATGCTTAAATTATTATTATTTATAATTATTTAAATTATTATAGATAATTGTTTTAGGTTTCCATTATATTTATAAATATTTGATATCACTAAAATCTATTAGTGACACCAGATCTGTATTCATTGATTGATTATAGATTTATTGAAAGTTTAAAATTCTCTTAAATGAATATCAAAGATAGTGATTTTATGATACTTTTTTCCATTATATAACAAAAATATGAATATTTATTTATTTATTTATATAGTAAAATACTATTTAATCCTAGATGTTCATAACATTAACATGGGCACTCGTATGAGATATCATTTTATATGATCAGTTTGAGTTTTTTACTCTAGAAATAGAGAATCATAACAATTTTACAATATATATATATATATATATTTATATATATTTTTGTGTGTGTGATATTGAAAGAAAATATCGGTTTATGAGTCATTGATGTAAGGATTTTCTGTTGGAATAACACTTTTTGGATAAGTATCAGAACCTTATAGAGATAATAGAACCTTACAGAAGAAGTAAAAAATGATGGTTTAGAATAGAAGAGTCTATAAATAGGAAGGTTGATCTTTAAAATTTGGGACACTATTCACTATAAGTTGATGGAGTCTAGTTTAGTCAGTCAGTAGTTGGTAGTTTCATTGGTTAAGAGAATGAATATCACGAAGATCAGATGACGGTGGGAACCAAATGATAATCATAGATCATATATAAATTGGTGGGTGGGGTCAATTTTATGGTGGATCATTAGATAATGGTTCTATCTAAACTTTATATTGTATGGTTATTCATTCTCATAGGTTGGTTTTGTAGAAACATATGTTTTTTACAAGCTGAAAATTCCAAATGAAATTTAATTTGTTGTCTGTTGGATGGGATAAATGATAAAATGATCCAGGGAATATAAATCAATGATTTTTTACCTAAATGTAGTCTTTTCAAAAAGGGTTTTTGTCTTGGAATATTTCTCGAGAGTACGGATGGGTTTTGGAAGCACCGAGCTTCCAAAAATCATTTTCTGGTAGGACATAGAGGGGTGAAAGGCTGGCACATAGTTAATGCTTACCGTGATGACCAAATAGTATGTCATATTTCTATAGGGGAATAGTTTTTTGAAACCATGGTCCCCACTATGGGGATATATCTAACATATTACATTCGTGTAGTGGAACCTCCTTGGTTGGTGCATAGTTTTTCTAATCATGTGATGCAACTGTGCATGGTAGGGGTGTCTTTGGGCAGTGGTGCCGCATGATTGGCATAATGTTTTTCTATTCGTGGGGTGTAACCATGATCCTATGAAAATTGATTTTTTTAGTTTTCTCCTCCACCCTTAAACTGTTTTACTCTGAATCACACCTCATATTCCTTTAGAATCTACCACGCTTGTGCAGCTCCTTCACCTCTTCCCATTGTTGGTTCTCATTTTTTAGGCGTAGAAGTGACCACTATTCATCACATTGGAAGTGTATAGGTATGGATAATAATCCTATTATCACCTTTTGTTTTTTCTCTTATGCAAGGATTTCTGTTTCTATGCAAACTCATTTTCACTATTTGAAGGGTGCTTGATAATTATTTTGATTTACTACTTTTTTTCACATGAGCCTCATCCCAGTTGGTGAGGTATCCTTAAGTGCATCCATAGACCCAGGTTCAAAACCAGGTAGAGGCATATTTCCAGGCACTATATTAGGCATTGTAGAAGACTGTACACTGAGCTGGTACTATAGCAGATTATACACTATACAGGCACTGTAGCAGACTATACACTGTGTAGCACTGTAGTAGCTACAGTATCAATCACGGTAGTAGGTACCGTTTGATACTATAGCCACTGGAACTATTCACATTGGGCGCTCAGTTTGGGCTTAGAATCCTTAAGACATTCAGGCCACCCAGGTCTTCAGGTCAGTAGGGATTTCAGGGTACCTTTAAGGCCTTCCAGAAAACTCAAGGCCTTCTGGCCACATGCAGTTTCCCCAAACAGACACTACAAAAAGGAACATCCCCAAAAGAGGATTCAAAGCAGGTGCACTCACCATAGTAGATCCAAATATATTTTTCAGAATTAGAGGGTATGAATATGCCATTGGGACCGGCCTGTTCTTGCACAAGAAGCCTAGCCTGATGGCCATGTAAAGCTGGAGAGCTACTATCACGATGGAGATGCTGGGGAGGGGCAGTTCCTTGTAGATAGTCTGGTTGATTTCCCTAAGACCTTCGGGTCATGTAATCTTCTCAAGCCTACGGACCATGTAATCTCTGAGCCTACGGGCCTTGTAAGGGTTCCCCCTTATCCCTTGAAAAAAGGTTTATCAAAAATCAATAAAATGTAGGCCTTCGGGCCATTTGGGTGATTTCCAACTTTTTGGATTGAATTAAGGCCCGATTTTATGTGAGTAGAGCATACTAAGAATAAGGTTTGTGGTCTATATTCATTCCCATAAAAGTTTCACCATTTATAACATTCATCATTGTACCATTCCCATACCTGCCATGAAGTATTTCATTAATGTGAATTTAATTAAATTAAATACTTAAACCATGACCGAGAACCCTCTTACATAGTGGGAGGATGAAAACTTCAACCCAAACCATCAATTTATGGGAGTTTGGTTAAATTTTATAAACTAAAATTGTTTATATATTTTTCCTAGATATCCGTTTGGTATAGTTCTTCATACCACTTTCTAGTAGAATTACATAAAGGATATAAATGAATAGTTAGTGATATGATTATGAATTTTCCCAACAATTAAATTGATAAACATAATTCATGAATCATTTAAATAATAAGAAATATTTATAAATTTAATGAAATGAATTGATAGGAGGGTTGGAAAACATGTTTTTAGTCTTTGATCCTTTTACATAGAGCTTGATTACTGTAATGGACCGACCTAAATGTGTCATTAGAATATAGTGGATAGGAGGCATCCTATTCCATTTTCCCTTGTTATAAATGTAATGACCCAAATGTACGAATTGATTTAATAAATGGGATAATAATTAGGAATATTATGTAAATTGGATGAATAATTCTCATGGCTATGATATAAATTTTATCATGTATGGTGCCAACTATCTTGGACAATTCACTTAGCCACATATATTTCATTTGTGAATAATGGGTATGGTGTCCCTTATTATTCATGGTAATTAGATATGGAATCCATTATTATTTATGACACTAAGGAATGGAATCCATCATTTTTCGTGATACATAATAATGGAGTCCGTTATTTTTTGTAATATATGGGCATGATGTATGTAATTTTTCATGATACTTTGGCACAATTTCCCTTATTATTTGTGATAATAAAGAATTCTATCCCTCATTATTCATGAAACTTGAGTAGGTTGACCTTTATTATTCCATTAGACATGTTGTCATAGAGTCCCTTACATAAAAATATGGGACTCTTATGATTATGCATGGAAGCAAGAGTTAGGCATTGGGTCCTAAATAGTATTATTTATATATATATGTGTCTATATATATCATCATTTATATATATATATATATATATATATTTATACACACATATATTCACTTATAAAATGTAGAACATATTCTTAGATATCCTGACTTAGGCCAAAGAAGGTATTGTTAGGTGAGTCCTTTTGAAACCCAAGGTGACTTGGTTACAGTTCATTTATTTACTGTCTAATATATTATACTTGCACACTTCTATATATATATTAATGGATTGGATCTATATTAGATTCTATTGGTGTTGTACTATTGAGTTTATCTCCCACCATTTTAGAGACACCATTTGGTACCCAGAAATACCTCTTGGTTTGAGTTTAGGATAATGACTATGCTATGTTCAATTTTCCATTATGGACGAGTTCAAGACACAAGAGATTTGGAATACTAAATGAGAGTGTTCTTAGTATTACTTTATAAGTTATATTATTTATATTATTTATTCTTTTCATTATAGTCTTATTTGTGTACTATCTTTTTTTGTGTCAAATTCATAGTAATTTTACTATATTCTTGCGTGGATATACATTACATTAGTATTAATTGGGAAATGTTTTTTTACCTTCTACTATTTTTATTCATTTTCATATGCTGTTTCTTATTGTATATATCATTTTGCTACTCTGGTCATGAGGGTATTATGTCTGCACTATACCACCATTTGACCCACATTTCTATTTAGCAGATACATGCATATGGGGAGGTGCCCTTAAGGATATATTTTTAATTGAATCAGAGAAATAGTTTTGTGGCTACTAGGTGATTTATCATATCGATTTTTATTATTTGAACTTAGGTGATTTTATATCATGATTTCTTATATAACACGTATGGGTGATTTATATATCATGTTTATAGTGTTTTTTGCTTACATTTTAATTTCCATGATTATTTACATGTTTAATGGTTTTATGGTTTTTTGATAGTGTCATTTGTTATTATTATGATATATGATTGGTTATTAAAGTGATTTAATCAACCTAAAAAGTTTTTTCCCATATAGATTTATGGTGGCACCTAAATTAACGAATTAGGAAATGTTTGAGCTGTGGACCATTGGTTTCATGGATTGAAACATTTTTGGTTATTATTTAATGGGTTCCATTAAAAATTTATAAAGTGTATGGGCCTTTATAAATTGGGAACGACAACCCATTTAACTAAACCATTATTTTTGAAAATTTTATATTTTGACATCGAAGGTACAAAAACATGGAAATATTTGAATACCAATTGTATCTTATAATGGAAAGTACCTTTATAACATGGGAATGATAATTCATCTAAATAAACCATGATACTAACATATGTATGTTTTTATAATTTATATGGAAAAATGGTTTTTAAAAAATGAAGTGAAATTTGAAATTATAAAGGCTCTTTCTTCTATAATTTGGGCATGATGACCTGTAGGATTAAATTCATAAATGCAAAAACAGATCCAAGTAGGTGAGTGAGGGAATTTTACATAGTAGATAAATTGGAGTTAAACCATGTATGCCATTCTTGACATGATATTCTTATGAGACAAACTAACTAAGGGTGTAATTAATCTTTATTAAAACAACTACTATTGAGTTTTACTTAGATAAACCCATGTTGAAGGATGGGACATCGTAGGTCACCTGTCAGGACCTGTCCCTCAGGGTCCAGGATGTGACTACCCCAAGCCCACCTTCCATAGGCCAGGGGCTGGTGACTAGAACCAGAAAGGCATATCCCTAAAATAGGAAGGCATTGAATTTTTAACTTATACAGACACACAGACTAGAATGAAACAAGATGAAACCATGTTGTAACTGCTATAGTAAAAAGAGTACTGAATGTAAAGGGGCTGGAATAAAAGCCCAAATGCAAAGTACAAGTACAATAAAAAAGTACAAATTCAACTTAAATGTGGAAAGTAGCTCTTGGATCGTCCACCAAATATCATACCCAAAGGGTATGTACAACTCATGATCATTAGTGCATATGTCACGCCACACCTAATGGTCCACCTCCGAGTACCATCAAGTCTTGGCTCCCTCAGCCTCGATCAACACTCTCCACCATATGCATAAGACACCACAACATGCAGGCATAGCCCTTTCAGGGGTGAGTATAATGATACTTAGTAGGGACCTTGAGACCCTCGTAGGTCTCCTAGGGTTCCACAAAGGAAAAACCACAAAGATAGACCTCAATGTCATGCACAGAGCGATATTCATCAACTATAATTAGGTATATTCCCATACATATTCCTACGATATCAAGATATACCCATATCATACATGAGGGAAGAATACCACAAAGATAGATGTACCACATAGGTAACACCATGAAGGTAACACCACGAAGGTAGAAGTACCACATAGGTAAAACCATGAAGATAGAAGTACCACAATGGTAACACCTCGAAGATAACACTATGAAGGTAGAAGTACCACATTGGTAACACCACGAGGATAGACGTACCACATTGGTAACACCCTGAAGATAAAAGTACCACACTGGGAACACAACGAAAATAACACCCTAAAGGTAGAATTACTACATAAGTTACACCTTGATGATAGAAGTAAAACGTAGGTAAAACCACAAAGATAAGACTAGGAAGGTAAAGAATCAGCTCACACCAGAAAAAAATCAAGTATAAAAGTACAGATGACTAGTCATAATCTAGATCATCTTATTATATTAAGAAGCACTACTACTGACCCACACAGGATCTATAGGTAATAACCCCTACTGAACCACATAGGATCTGACTCACACATGCTCGGTTTGCATTGACCCAGACAGGATCACTGAGCACCAACCCACACAGGATTTGATAGATATTGACCAACATAGGATTGATAGATGCAGACCCATATAGGATCGATAGATGATAACCCACGTAGGATCGATGTTCGTTATTCACGTTACAGCAAGGCATAGGATTTCTCACACCCAGTGTGCTTGGGTTCTGTAGAATCTACCCCATGAGATATCGGTCATACCTCGACCAACACTAAGATCAAGAAAGGAGTAATCCAAATGACTTCCATGTTGAAAGGGTTCCAATGTGACAGATGATGCGTCAATCGAATGCTAGGTCTGTGAGTTATTAGCATTTTCGTTCCGAGGACCTGGTCGGATTCGGGTTCGATCCAACCTAGCCATACTCCAACATTCTCCAAAACTAAAGTGTAGTATACCCAAAGGGGTGTCTCACTACAAGGGTCCGAGTGCCATAGATGGTTCGTCAAATGGACACCTGGATCACATGTTAAAACCCTTTAAGAGGAACTGGGCCTGGTTTGGTCCGAGTCCAGTCAGACCTGGTTAGACCGACCTAGTCTGGGTTTGACCTGGTTGGGTTGGGACTTGGTAGACTCAGCCCGCTGGGCCACGTTCAGGCCCAAACTGCAATGGGGTGCAGCCTGGACCATGAAGGCGTGACCTGCTGGGCTCACGAAGTGTGGCCTGCAGCTAACCCAGTCCGCCAGAAGGTTGGCCAATTTTCAAAGATGGCCCTGCGGGTGTGGGTTTGTTTTGGCCATCCGGTGGGGCACTACCCCACCACATAACCATCGACCATTTTGACTGATCAGTGGTCCACAAATAGGCGAGATACGACGGTAGTTCCGCTCTCCACCTGCAGAGGCTTTTACCACACCCTCCTCTAGTGGCGCGCGTCGGTGTGCAACCCTGCCTCCCCTTCCATGTCCGACTTGTGTCGGCCACCTCCTTCACCCGTCGCGGCTTCAACTGCAACCCCTTGCTCACCAGCGGCACACAACGACATTATGTACCTCCTTCATGGTTGACCGGTGCTGGCCGCTCCATTCACCCATTGCGGCTTTGGCCGCGACACCTTGCACACCGGAGGTGCACAATGACGCGCCACACCTCCTTCATGGCTAGCTAGTGCCTGCCGCTCTGCCCACCATCGTGGATTAGTGCCATGACCTACTCATACAATTCACTACATCATGCCACGTCCATCATGTCTGGTTGGTGCCACCACACTGGCAGTCTTCCATGGAGGATGCAAGGGTAACAAGGTAGCAGAGGGTCTAGGAGGAGTTTTTTAGGCCCACACCCTCTACGTAAGCTTGAAAACATGAGGGAGGATTAAAGGATTCAATAATCATGTGAAAAAGAACAAAAATAAAATCCCTACCTCAAGAATGATAGAGAACTCCCACAATTGAGGAAGTTGGTTGGTGTTCATCTTTCCTGCAGCAAGCTTCCAACGATGCTGCTCGTAAGTCGTCCTTTGGTTTATGGTTCGATGTCACCCGTTGTCGACCACTAGAACCAGCTCCGTCCTCCAAGGGTTTTGTGTCACAACACTTTATTAGCAATTATTTTCTTGGTGAATTAGTGCTGATACCTCCCCCCAATCTCAATATAAATAGGATAGGGGAGGGTGTCTGCCGCTCATGGGATTCTTGAGGGTTCTTTTATTAGGAACCATCCTAATTCCCAATGATGCTGTAACATAGGATTTGATTGGTAAATGATTTTAATGGCTTGATATTTCACTAGTCCCATGTTACCTCTTATCCGTTGGACTTAACGAAAGAATAAAATAACAAAGTTATTTTATTTATTCTTTTAAACGAAAGAATAAAATAATATTGTTATTTTATTTATTCTTTGAAAATAAAGTTCAAAATATAACTTTTTCTTTAGAACTAATATGGTCAAAGTGATTCCTTCCTTAAGCGAATCCTAAACTTTCAGATTCAACAGTGCCCTTGTATTTTAATCCATCCACCAGTTAAAAAGTAAGAAAACAACTCTTGTGCGTTTACTGAATGTACCTTTAAAAAAGTATAGAAATTAATTTCGGGCACATAGGGCATCAGAATCACACGTCGTCAGTTTTCACGGACTTGTAATAATTCCATATAACTGAAAAAATTACATGGAAAATCTAGGTCTTTATAATCTCTCCACTATAGGGATTTTCATCCCCGAAAGCCGCAACATAGACTAAGGAAACAGATGGAGGCACTAAACACGAATCTGGGCCTCCTGCTCCCAAGTGCTCTCTTAGAGGTTCCTGTGTTTCTAGAAAACGTGCACTATAGGTATTGACCACCCAAAAAGACTCACTCTTATCGATCCTAAATCTCTCCTAGAACCTCTATAAACGTCACCCCATCATTAAAGTCTAGCTCATCATGGTCGATGATATGAGATGGGTCATGCATGTATGTCCTTGGTTGGGATATGTGGAAGACGTCATGCACCTTCTCTAACTGTGGTGGAAGTTCCAAGTGGCAAGCCACCTTTTTAATCCTCTAAAGTATCAAAAATGGTCTGATAAACCTTGTTGAGAGTTTTTCGCCTCGGTAAAATCTTCATAGTCCATGTCGAGGGGAGACTCACAAGAATACATGGCCCCCCTCTTAGAACTCCAAAGGTCTCCATCTCCTATCAGGAGAAGAGTTTTGTCTACTCTATGTAGTCTTCATCTGCTCCTGGATGATCTTCACCTTCTCAGTGTTAGCCCGTACCAAATATGGACCCATAAGTGCTGACTCCCCAGGGTCTGTTGAGCATAGAGGTGATCTACATGGTCGACTATACCAGGACTCGGAGGGTTATATTATGAGGGTGGAGTGATAACTATTTTTGTATGCAAACTCCACCAAGGCAAGTGATCCTCCCAACTACAGCCAAACTCTAGGACGCATGCACGAAGCATGACCTCTAGCATCTGAAAGTTCTGTTCCATCTGACCATCCGTCTGATGACGAAAGGAAGTGCTCAAATGTAGCTGATTCCCGAATGCCTCCTACAATCCCTTCCACAACCAGGAAGAAAAACGTGCATCACGGTCAGAGACAATCATCAATGGCACCGAATGAAGTCTCCATCTCCTATATGTAGAGGGGTCCCAAGTCCTCTATTAATCCCTACTCTTGGATGGATAAGAATTGGGCCAACTTAGTGAGTCTTCCAATGATCACCCATATGGAATCATGTCCCCTAGACATATGTGGAATACCTACCACAAAGTAGATGGAGATTCCATCCCACTTCCACTTCGACACCTCTAGTGGTTGTGCTATGCCTGCTGGAACCTTATTCTTGGCCTTCATTTGCTGATAAGTGAGGAATCATTAAACAAACTCTACCACTTCTTTATTCACACCGGACTACTAGTGTTGATGCTAGAGGTATTGGTACTTCTTTTCCACACCCAAATGTACCATTAGAGTGTATATAAGGAACTCCATCGACTCCTCCTCCTGTAGTGCCACTGGTACCATGGTACATCTTCTAAAGAGGATGGTGTACTCCCCAATTTTATAAAATTCTTCAAATTATTATACTGAGGATATATGAGCACGTAGAGCCTCACATTAAATTTCTACATGTTGTGCCTCCCTAACTCTCTAAAGGAGTGGGAGAGTGACTATCAAAAACTAGAGGTATGCTACTCCATCTCTATCCACAGTGGATATTTGCAATGCAACTAGCTGCTCTGTCACCTCACCCATCAACTATAGACCAGACCTCCCGTTGAGTGCATCTACTACTACATTCTCCTTACTAAGAATATATACTATCTCAAATTCATAGTCCTAGATGAACTCTAGCCATCGACATTGTCTAAGGTTCAGGTCTTTGTGAGAGACGATATGCCTAAGAATCTTGTGATCATAGTAGACTATAAAACGTTTTCCCATCAGGTAATTTCAATGCATCTTCAAGGTGAAGACCACTGCTACTGACTCCAGGTCATCGATGGCATAGTTTTTCTCATGCTACCTTAGCTATCATGAACCATAAGTGATCATTGATCGCTCCTACATTAGGACACATACTAGTTTGGTCCATGATGCATCGTAGTAGACTACATACCCAACGCTTTATTTTGGTATCCTCATGATGGAGGCACTCTTCAGTCTCTACCTCAGATCCTAAAAACACTACTGGAATCTCTATGTCCACATGAAGGGCTGTCCCTTCTTCGTCAATGATGAAAAGGGTGTCGAAACTATGGAAAATTCAGGTACGAATCACCAGTAGTACCCAGCCAACCCTAGGAATCTCCGCACCTTGGTCAAAATCATGGGTGGCTCCAAATCTATCACAACCTCGACCTTTATGGATCCAATGAACTCTCGCCTCCATTATAACATGTCCCAGAAATTGGACCTCTCATATCCAAAACTAGATGTTCAAGAGATTACCATAATGCTAGTGCTCTCAGAGTGTATCTGGTACGATATGTGGATGATAGGCATGCTCCTCCTCAATTGTTGAGTATATCAAGATGTCATCGATGAAGATCACCACAATGTGATTGAGGTATGGATGGAATATCTTGTTCATGAGTCCCATTAACACAGCAGGGGTGTTGGCCATGCCAAATGGAATAACCAAGAACTCATAATGGCAATACCAACCTCGGAAGGCTGTCTTCTACCCATCCTCATCTCGTACACTGAGCTGATGATAGCCTCTTCTGAGGTCTATCTTTGAAAACCAATGAGCTCCCTTCAGCTTATCAAAAAGGTCATCAATCCTTAGAAGTGGATAATTTTTCTTCATAGTCAACTAGTTCAGGAACTGGTAGTCCACATAGAGTCTCAAAATTCCACCTTCCGTCTTGTCAAACAAAATCGGGGCTGACCATGGAGAAACAATGGGCTTCTTGGACCCCTTCCTTTCCATTTCTTCCAACTGTACCCGTAACACATGATGCTCTGTGGGATCCATCCGATATTCTGGTGTAGATATCGGTGTCATCCCGGGGTACATGTCGATGTAAAATTCAACCTCTTTAGGATGAGGTTTCCCTAGAAAATCATCATGAAACACATCAATATATTAGTCCACCACTATAGGATAGTTGGGACTCTCAACATAAACTGATCTTAGGGTATGGCTATCCAAATGATGTGTGATCGGCTACACCCTCCTCCCAGAAAGTCGATCCTGTGCTGCAAAGGTTCCCTTCTTGTTGGTGAAGGAAAACCTGGTCCCATCCCCACAGACACACCACACATTGCACCTAATACATACAATCTTTGCATGGAATGTGGATAACCAATCTATACCCAAGATGAAAACATAAGGCCTTGATGCAGCTAATAAAAGATCCCAGCCATGATCTCACCTCCTAGAGTAATCACACACTACCGGCACCAGTGTGTAATCGTTGAATCCCCTCTCGTAGGAATCTCTAGCCATAAGGATTGAGCCAACAGCTCCACCAGAATCTCCAAGATCCGAATGAGGGTCGTGAAAATAAAAGATTGACTGACACCTGTGTCAATAAGTAGTGTTACTAAGGTGGAGTAGACATAGATCATACCTCTAATCATCTCGGGAGCACTGTGGTCATAAGCCTCAACTACCAGGAGCTGAGCTAGTCCCTGTCCACCAGCACCCAGTAGTCCGGGTGGACCAACTAAATGTGGTAGCGGTACACCATGAATCGCTTCCCACTGACTACTGCATGTCCAACACCTCTTCTATATCCGCCTACTACCTACAGACCTCCCCGATCAAATCTCTGCCTTTTTCTCGGAAGTACCTCGACCATCTGCTGTTCATCTATATGGTGGGTTGGTTAATCGCAAACCATGTGACCCTACTCTCCATAAGAGTAGCACTATCAGCTCTTAATCTTTCCTCTATTCTGTGAGCCCTACACCACTGACCATGTTGCCTTTGGTCGTCCCCCCGAAGGTATGGCTCGCTTGGGCCCCTGCATCATTCATCTACTACCTACAGTAGATGAATACTACCTACAGTAGACAACTCTGCTACCTGACCTCTGGTGGTGGATCTTGCTATCAATGCCTACTCAGCTAGGAAAATCTCAACCAAAGGTTCTCACCCTAGCACCCCAACCTGCATCTGAATGATGAGTAATATCATTGATGCTCTGATATCTCGCTGGAGACCTAGCTCAAAGTTCCATGCCCTAAAGAAAGGGTCGCGTACCATGTGTGTGGAGTAGTGGGAGAGATAAACAGACCTCAACATGTACTGGGCCATAGTCATGTTTCCCAGCTATTAGTGTAGTAGCTCATGTATACGCATTGAGCGTAGAGTTTTTGAGACAAAATCTACCTTGAAAAGGCCCTCAATGTCCACCCAGGTAAGGGTTGCCTTGACATGTATCTGGAGTGTTAGACTCCAGCATCTCCCAGGTAATCCCTTGAAGATACCGGTAGTATGGATCTCCATCAGATCATCTAGTGTCCCATCTAAGTGAGAAACATTGGCCACAACATCCAGCCAGTCCTCAGCCTCCTGTGGGTCCATCTCACCTTGGAACCTCAGAGTCCACTTCCATTGAAATGCATGCAATGCAATCAATCGGCATGCATAATCTGCTAGTGGGGCTGGTGGAAATGACTTCCCAATGTGTAGCAGTGCTGCTAGTATACCACTTGAAGAGGCTAACACTGTAAGAGTTCCTTGCACTGAGGCCTCATCGGTCGATGGTCCATCATCACATACTCTATCAGGAATCCCATATATCTGTCTATGTGGCGACATCCTTAGAGAAGATAAGTATTCCACGATCAATAAGTTATACCCTGTGTGCTGACTGAAAGAGATCATAATAAAAGCCTTTCAAAAACATAAGCAATCAGTGTTTCCATGTACAGAGTCAAAAATCAGAATTATGGGTCTTGGTGTATGGATACATCGACCACTACACCAACACTGGATTCCCCAAATTAAAAACCACACTCACAACACTTAACAATATTGCCATATAGAGAAATCTAGAGTCCTAGTTCTTTGGTAAAACTGACTCCTTCGATACAACTTTATCATGACCCGTCCGTCAAGGCCCCTGCCATGACTACCCCAAGCTCGCCTTCCATAGGCCAGGGGCTGGAAACTAGCACCGGAAAGGCATATCCCTAAAATGGGAAGGCATTTCTTTTTTAACCTATACAAACACACAGACTAGAATGCAACAAGACGTACTGTAGTAAAAATTGTACTGAAAGTAATGGGGCCTAAATACAAACTCAACTGAAAAGTACAAGTACAACTGAAAGGTACAAATTAAACTAAAAAGTAGAAAGTAGCTCCTGGATCACCCATCGAGGATCCTACCTGAAGGGTAGGTATAACTCATGATTAGTAGTCCCAATGTCATGCCACACCAAATGGTCCATCTTCGAGTACCATCCAGTCTTGGATCCCTCAGCCTCGATCAATGCAGTTCGTCGTCTGCACAAGATACAATATGGTTCAGGCATAGCCCGTGTAGGTTTGAGTATAATGATACTCAGTAGGGACCCTCAGACCCCCATAGGTGTGCTAGAGTTTCACAATGGAAAAAACACAAAGTGAGACCTCCATGTCATGCATGATGTGATAATCATAAACTCTTCTTAGGTATATGCCCATAAATATACTTATGTTATTATAATATACTCATATCATACATGAGGTAAGAAAACCACAAAGATAGAAGTACCACATAGGTAACACCATGAAGGTAACACCATGAAGGTAACACCACGATGGTAGAAGTACCACATAGGTAACACCACATATCTAGAAGTTCCATATAGGTAACACCATGAAGATAACACCATGAAAGTATAAGTACCACATAGGTAACACCACATAGATAGAATTACCACAAATATAACACCACAAAGATAAAAGTAAAACTTAGGTAACACCACAAAGATAACAACACGAAGGTAGAAGTACCACATAGGTAACACCATGAATATAGAAGTACCACACAGGTGACACCATGAAGGTAAATTCTCATCTCACACCTAGAATAACTTAAGTATAGAAGTACATATGATTAGTCATAAGCTAGATCAACTTATTCTATTAAGAGACACTGCTACTAACCCACACAGGATCGATAAGTAATAACCCCTATGGATGCACATAGGATCTGACCCACACAGGATCACTGTGCGCTGACCTACACAAGATCGTTGAGTGATGAACCACATAGGATCTGAAAAATGCTTACTCACATAGGATCGATAGATTATGAACCACACAGGATGTATGTTCTTTAATCATGTTAAAGCCAGCCACAAGATTCCTCGCACCCGGTGTGCTCGAGTTCCGTAGGTTCTTCACCTCGAGATATCAGTCGTACCTAGACTATCACTAAGCTCTAAAAGAGAGTAACTAAAAGGACCACCATGTCATAAGGGTTCTACATTTATTGAAGGTGTGTCAATAAGATGCATGATCTGTGAGTTATAAGAATTTTAGTTCCGAGGGCTTAGTTGGATTCGGGTTCGATCCAACCAAGCCATAATGAAACTATCTCCAAAACTCAAGCAGAGTATGTCCAAATGACTATCTCATTCCAAGGGTCCTAGTGCCATTGACGAGTTGTCAAACGGATTCCCATATCACATGTTATATCACTTTAAGAGGAACTACTCCTGGTTGGGTCCGGGTCCGTTCCGACCCGGCCCGAACCTGTCTGGGCCGACCCGATGTGTTCAGGGTCCGACCTATCTAGGTTGGGCCATGGTGGGCTCGGCCCGATGGACCGCTATCTAGCCCAAACATTAAGGTTGTGGCTTGGACAGTGAAGGAACGGCTCGCTGGGCTCGTGTGACCCTACCTGCTTCCGGCCCGGGCTTCCAGAAGGCGGAACGATTTTCCCAACTGGCCATACGAGTGTGTAGAAATTTCTACCAGCTGGTGGGGCACTAACCAACTGTGTAATGTTCATCCTTTTTGGCCAACCTATGGTCCTCAAACTAGAGCAGCACGAGGGCCACTCTGCTCCCCACCTTTCATGGCTTCAGTTGCGACCTACTCTAGCGGCATGCACCAACACGCTACCCTGCCTCCTCCTTCCACACCCGGCTCGTGCTGGACACCTCCTTCACCAGCCGTAGTTTTGACCACGTCCCTGTTCTCACCATTGGAGTGTGACAGTTCGTCACACCTCCTCTATGTACGGCCAGTTCTGGGAACTCCCTTAACCCACCTTGGCTTCAGCCTTGACCCCTTGATCACCAGTGGCGCTCGACGATGCGTCACACCCCCTCCATGCCCGGCTGGTGCCGACCGCTCCAGCAACTGCCACGAATTAGTACCATGACATCCTGCTGCAGTGTCTGATGGTGTAATGCCTCCACCGTGGCCGAACGGTGCCACCATGCTGGTGGTATTCCATATAGAATGCAAGGGTAACAAGGTAGTGGAGGGTTCAGGCCAGGTTCGTTGGGCTTGCGCCCTCCGTGTTTTTTTAAAAACATTAGGATGGATTAAAGGATTAAATAATCAATTGAAATTAAAAAAAAAATCAAATCCCTACCTCTAGAATGATAGATAATTCCCAAAATTTAGGAAGTCGGTTGGTTTTCGTTTTTCCCGCAACATGCTTCCAACGACGCTGCTCGTACATCATCCTTCGGTTCGTGGTTCGATTTCACCCATTTCTGCCCACCAGAACCAGCTCTGTCCCCCAAGGGTTTTGCGTTGTGGCACATTATCAACACTTCATTTCTTGGTGACACAGTGCTGATACCTCTCCCCAATCTCCATATAAATTGGAGAGGGGGATGGTGTCTAACGCTCATGGGATTTATGGGTGTTCATTTATTAGGAACATTCAAATTCCCAATGATGTTTTTACTTAGGTTTGAAAGCTCAATCCATTTAATGGCTTGAAACGTCACTGTTCCCACACCACCACTTTTCTGTTGGAGGAAACTAAATAACAAAATAACAAAGTTATTTTATTTATTCTTTTAAATGAAATTTCAAAATCTAACCTTTTCTCTAGACCAACTGCGGTCGAATTGAAGCCTCCCTTAAGGGAATCCTGATGCTATGGATTCAACGGTGCCCTTATATTTTTAATCCGAGCACCAGTTCAAAAGTTAGAAAATGTCACTCTCTTGTTTACTGAATGTATCTTAAACAAAGTTCAGAAATTAATTCTGGGCACACCGAGCTTCAGAATCATGCACCGACAATTTTCCCAGCCTCGTAATAATTCTATATAATGAAAAGAATTTAAAGAGAGAATATGGTAATTTACCTCACCTTTATCATTTATTCTTTAGTAAATAACCCCATGGGGATATGATTGTGATGAATACATGACAGTTATTTGAAGTTCCTTCCACCACTTATTTGGCGCTACATATAAATGTATAGTCGCATCTTACTAAACTAATTCTCCTTTAATTGATAAATGTCCTTTTATTTTATTTGGAATGTGATTATTAAGAAGTGTTATTTAATTAAAATATAAATTTCAACATAAATGGTGTTTTACAATATACAGTGGACCCGGATATTTTCTTTAACTAATCCAATTGTAATGAATTATGGATAATAAAAATGGTTTAGATTTAAATTATGAGGTGATTTTCCAATTATACTATTTTGCGTCACCTAAGTAAAGTTATTAGTATAGTTGTATTTTATAAATGGTACTTGATATTCCTTACAGTTGAACAATTTTTAAGGTTGTGGTGAATGATTTTCAATTAAATGACCTATGAATGAAGCATTGTTGTGGTATTCTTCATTTCAACCACTAATTATGGTTAGTTTAATTTTTTTTACCTTTGATGGGAATATGAATGTTGCAAAAGATCCTAGTTGATCACTATTTGGATTTATAGTAATCATAATGATTAGGATGGTAAGCCTAGTGACCTTCTTGGTGTGACCTAGTTATATTTTCGTTGCTTTATGATTTATTAAAGGACGACATGGTTGATGTTTTTCTCTCGGAGGTAAATTATATTTGAAAAATTATTGTTTTCAACTTCTCAAAATGTGGTATTATTGGGGTTCCATTTGTCCAGAGTTGAACTCATAGTGATGAAATAAACTCCCTGAGTATATTGGGAAAAATTTGGTAAGATATGCTTTTTGAAGCATGTTTATTATTGTGTACTTCTCCATTTTAGTGAGTTAGACATTCCTTAGGCATGGTTAGACTTTTTTTGTCCATGTGACCTTTATTCTTTTTTGATGGTGCACAACATGAGATTCATCATCCCATTAACTATCATATGGATTACACCACTCAGATTTGATCCATGTTTAAGTAATATAATGTTAAGAATGTGTATCACCTATTATGTATTTTGATATTGCAGTATCATGAATTGTTACACGTGGTTCCCATCATGTTAGGCATTGAAATTTTAAAACAAAAGAAGTTTGAGTGATAAGTTCAGGTAATACTTTCAATTATTTCATTTCATGACTACTTGGAAAGAGGTATGAGGATGAGAAATACACATTCATGGGTCATTTATAGAGTAGTGTGACATGAGTATTATAAAATTTTTGTTATCCAACTACTTTGTGTTAACATTGAATATTTTAATGGTTTCTATAACACAGATTATCAGATTTGGTTTTGGATTTTGATTCTGACCTAGCATACTTTTTTGTATTAAATTTATCTTTTCACTTCATTTGGATCTTTGTATTAGTGTATTATCAACATTTTTAAACCATGTATTGGTGTTTTATGTAGTGTGTTCCTTGTACGGAATTTCCAATATTATAAAATAATGATTCATTCAAACCTAAGTTGGGAATAATCTCTTAGAATGTGTCTAATAATTTCCTTCCAAGTAGAGGGTAATCAATCATAATAGACAATTTAAAATTTGCAAGAATATATTTTGGAAGCACGTGAGGCTTTTAATTTCATGTTATCTAGCCCATGAGATGATGCTCTAAATATATATAACTCAGAGTAAGTTTATACTGAGGCTGGACACTAGATTTAATGTTAGGGAGAATTAGATATCTGATAGTTTTATGGGCCAGTAGCACATCCATGTTTGATAGGTAGCATGATATTAGAATGGTCGATTGTGTAGCTAATCATTGATGAAAACGAGTGTTAGGGTTACAATTTAATGGTTCCTTATGAAATATCACAAGTACCATTTGATTTAAGATGAAGTGATTGATCCTTGAAGTGATAGAAACCTTTAACTATTTAGTCTTGAGTGGTTCAACTAATGCATCAGTGATAGGAATAATGTGTTTTGGGATGTTGACCCATAGTTGGACCTTGCAACACAACATTGGTAGATATGGTTCCATGGGATGATTTAAGTCATGTATGGTCTTTTTTGATAGAGCATAGATTAGTTGAGATATACATAATCATCAGTAGAAATCCTCAATAATTTCCTGGTGTACTCCTAGTTTAGAGATGATTATGTTCCCTATCTTGACATCATACCATGTACACAAGCACAACATCGGCTTAATGCAGAGATAAAAAATTAAATTAAATTGACTTTTCTGGTTTATTGGATGGAATTTTGGTGAATTTTACATGATGAGATTTGCAAGAAAAGACATATGGTATAATAGTTCACCATATACTATGGGAGGATGGAACTCGAGTGATAAGGGTTGTGGGATCATGAGGATACTAATTGGATTCTCATTTTTCCAGTTTTATGTTTTTAAATTTTGAAACTAGGGATAGTTTGATTGGGAGACAACAATGGAAGTCTACTGTAAACTATAGTTAGTGTGAACGAAATGACCTCAGTGGAACTTGAAATAAAGGAACAAAAATTTGGGGTTTTAAACACAAAAATAGTAAAAATCAATACTCATTTATAATAATCAACCATAGGTGGTTTGACCTATGTTTCTTGGTTAGTAGAATGAATCTTTTTTGAAAATTTATTGAATATTTCCTCATTAGGGATGGATTCAATGTAATAGTCAGCCTGGGATATCAAGGAAAATTCTTCATTACTAAATACAACATGGTCGATTAGAAATTTTTTCGTTTCAATCTAATCATGTACTAGGATTTGGGACCTCACATTATACCATGTTTCATGAGATGAGAATCATTCTAAAAGCATTTTTAGAATGCTATGGCTATGATTCAATTGGCAATTCTGATAGTGAGAGTATTGGGGCTCATAAATTGAGGTAGAAATTTGGATCCCATAGTGAGAAATACTATAGGATGTATGAGTAAAGATATGATGAAATCATTGTGCCATGGAGTAGATGGGCTCTAGAATGTGTCTTATTGTTGTTTTAGTTTTGAACTATAGCATTGTGTTGAGTTTTATAAAATTAAGTAGCACGTGTTTAATGAAACCCTTGCTGGTGAATTGGTCATGGGAAATAGAACACAACCATTTGAGTATGAATTCATAACATTAGTAGGTCATGTGATGTTTTTATTAATCCCCAAGGTTTCTTGAGGTATATAAGTTCTATGGTAATGATTTTTTAAGATCTGGTGTTTTAAACCAGTTGAAAATTCAAAAAGGTTTTTTATTTTTCATTTGGTTGAAGGGTCAAATCTTCAACTGAGCTATGAAACATAAATAAAATATTTGACTACAGAAATGTGATGTTTTCATATGTTTTAAGGAATGAGATATGAACCATGTGTTTTGATGAGTTTCAAAAGCATCAAGTTTCAAGAATTCATTTCTAGGGGAAACAGATAGGGGTGCACAATTGGCACATGGTTAGTGAAATCTATGTGGCCCAAATGATGTGGCATTTTTTTTTCAAAAAATGTGAACCACTATAGGGGGAACCTTATGAGGTAGTGAGGAAATAGAGTGGACCCAACACAATTGGTGCTTATGTTGTTTAGATGTACACTATAACCATGCATGGTAGGGTTGTTCTTGGGGAGTAGTGCTGAATGGTTGGTGAAATGTTTTCCTAACAATGTTTCTTAGACATGTACTTATGAAAAGGTAAAAAATTATCATTCTACCCACTACTATAAAAATATTTTACACAAAAAACCACCCAATGTTTTCTGTAGGGATATCCAATATGCTTGCAACTCCTCCTCATCTTCCCCTTGAATATTATATTTTATTTAGGATGTGAATCGATTGACGTTCATCAAGTTGTAATAGTATAGGTATGAATAAGACTCCTCATACCTACCATGGGTTTTTTAACTACCATAAGCAATTATATTTCCATTAAAACTCAATTTACCTATTAGTTGGGTTGTTGATGATTCTTATAATTTACCTTGTTCTGACTTGAATCAAGGACATATTTTGGATTATTGGATAATCATAAGCACAAGGCAGGTGGTCTATATGATTTACATTATTATTTTTTTATTTATAAAATGATCCATTTTTTACACACACCAAACCTTCCATACATCATTTGATTAATGTGAAATTAGTAAAATTAAATTCATAGACTGTGATGTAGAATCCTCCTATGTGGTTGTAGGCTGATGAACTCAACCAAAAAAACATTTTTGGTGATTTGGGATAAATTCTATAAATTAATGATGTTTTTTTTATTTTACCAAACCACTAATTTGGGTAAGTTTTTCTTGCCAATATCTAGTATAATGCCTTAAAGGAGTTTAATAAATGATTAGTGATATAATTATGAACTTGGCCCAAAATTAAAATATTAAACCTCATTTAGGAATCATTTCAATTATAAGATAACATTAATAATTAAATTAAAATAATTGATAGTTGGTTCGGATAACACCACTTTGGTACTTTATCCTTTTACCATGAGTATGATGATTGTGATGTACCAACCATAATGTGGAATTAGAATTCCGTGTCGCATATTCTTACCATTCCATTCACATTTTTTATAAATGAAATTTAACAAATGTATAATTGGATTTGATAAATGGGATGACCATTTTAGATCATATCAAATTCTTCATGGATAATTATCATAGACTATGAAATACAATCTAGCATATATGGTGCCAAATATCGAGGACAGTTCACTTAGTCCTTTTTCATGAATCTATGACTGATGATCATGGAATCCGTTACTATTCATGATACTTGTGTATGTAATACCTTATTATTTGTGATACTCAGGAATAATGTCCCTAATTACTAATGATACTATTACATGGAATCCCTTATTATTTTTGATACTCTGTCCTATATCTCATCATTATGCATGATACTCGACCATGTAGTCCCTTAATATTTTTGACACTTGGTCATGGAGTCCCTCATTATTCATGAATCTCAAGCATGATATCCCTTATTATTCTATGAGACATGTGGTAATGTTAACACTTAATAATTTGAGACTCTTAGGGTTATGAATATATGCCTATGTTATGCTTTAGGTCCGGAGTAGTATGAGATATCTATATATATAGCTATATAGGATATCAGGTATATAGTAGGTATATATAAATATAATTATATAAATATATATTCAAATATACAATGTGAAACTTATTTAGAGATATCTAATCATAGTCTAAAGCATATATAGTTTGTAAGGTGTCCTTTAGGAACCCAAGATGACTTGAATACAAATTATTTATTTATTATTTGTTATACTTTCACAATGTAGTATTGTTATTCAAAAACTAGATGTACATTAGACGTCTTTGGTGGTATAATACTTATTTTTTCTCAAAACCATTTTAGACTACCTTTTGGTACCCTGAAAGACCACCTTATTATAGGTTTGGACCCAAACCTTTTTATGTGATTTTACTTATTATAGACTAGTACTATACAAGTGGGATTGGGACTAACGTTTGAGTATGTACTAGATATTCATTCAAGAGTTTGAGAATTTTATTTATTTATACTTTTCAGTCTAGTAATTTATATATACTATATTATGTTTGTCTATCTCTAATTTATTTTAGCATATTCTGGTTTGGCTATACATTCCATGAACATTTGTCTTTAGTTATTATTATATTTTGCTAATATGTTATGTGATTTATTATTATTATTTCACTATTATATATGCCACTCTGCTACTCTAATAATGAGGGTGTTTTTTCCCCACCATACCACCATTAGACCATCACTAATATTAAGAATAATTTGAAATATATAGAGGAATGCTTCAGTCCATGTGGAGAACTGACTCAGGGAAGTATTTTAGTAGCTCTTGGACCGGGATGTTACAAGTTTCATAGCTTGGTAACTTTTTTTAACTTCTAATTGTCCATAAATTATATAAACATCACCTTTTTATTTTGTAATATTTTAGAGAAAAGGCTCCCTGTTTCATTAAAGGTGATAAAATAAATTAAAATTTTTGATGGAAAATTCCAATGTTAAAAGCTATAATAAGAAAGCTTATTCATTTGTTTCTATAATTACCCAACCCTAGTAACATGGATCTCGTGTCTTAGTTTATTACATTGGAATATGTTACAATGAATTTCATTCTAAAGGCCTAAAGAATTTATTAGTTTTGTAAAACTAGACACATAATCAAATCTTAAATTATAATTGAAATAAAAAAATAGTGAATTTAAAATAATTTGATAAAACCATTGATCCCAAATCTTATCCCTACAGATAAATGATAATAAATATCTTGACATCATTTGAATAAATAAAACATAAATAATTAGTGAGATCAGAAGCTCAGAAAGGGTATACATATAGTGGAAGCTATATGCATAACAATACAATATTTTATATAAATAAATCACTTACCATTTAATAAATAACTTTATCACAATATAAATGCAATAAAAGGCATCAAATTAATTCCATATAAATAATTACATGATAATAAAACATAACAATGGAAATTATAGTATAATAATCACATGGATTATCCTTAAATAATATCATATTGAGAGAATGTATAATGATGGATATCTAAAGCATACCATCAAGGCTTCAACCAATATGTATATATAAATGGTAATACCTTGCCCAAAACCTAGTCAAATTTGTCTCATGAGACCTACTAATGCATCGAGGGGATATAGTGGGATCCTCCATTCACTTACTAAGTCCAATACGTTCATTATATGAATGTGGTGAATCCAAATTTGAATATAAGGTTTTATTGAAACTAGTATACAAAATTTAAATAACTCTCATTAAGTAGACATAATCAAAAACCATCCAGATTAATATGGTGAATGGTTTCAAAATAGTATATTCCCAGTCAAAATAGTCAATAAATATTTAATAAAATATTTTTGATGGTATAATAATAGATAAAACTCAATTAATAATAATATTAAACAAAATATTTTTATGTATATTAAAATAAATTAATTGATACCATTTAAAAATTCTTGAGTAAAATAATCTTTAAACACTCTAAAGTGTCCCATACCAGTTTGAAGCATTTGAATCATAAAACCCCTGAAATAATAACATTAAATGAAACCTATAATATAATTAGAATAATAATATTCATGAGATAAAATTTCAATGGAGTAGTTTATACAACTCATAAAAGTATATATGTGTATAACATAACAAATGTCTCAAAGAAGGTAAATTATGACAAAAATCCTTTACCACATTAGTAAATTTGAAACCAAAATACCATGAAAGATATATTCTAAAATGGATATGTAAATACCAATATTTTTAAGGATTAAATACCTAAAATAAATTCATGGGTATTATATACATCACACAACAAAAATAAGTGGTGAATATGGCTTAAGTCTTGCAGGAATAAAAGTGAGACAAGAAATCCCCTTGTAATGTTCGTATCATTAAGGTTAGAATTTACCAATGGGGTGATAACATGTTAAAAAGTATATACATAGTAATAGATTATGGAATATATCATAAATAAATAGAAATATTAATCCAAACATAATGTTGTCATAATATAATCAATGAAGTAGATGTATGACCTAACGGATGGAAGTTGATTTAAGAAACCCGATATCACATTGTAATCATTTGAATGTTATTAAAAATAAGAGTAATAATTATCAAATAAAAGATTTAATACCATTATTATAATAAGATTCATGATTTTATATATCAAATTGTAGCACATAAACTACAAATAATGAATAAGTGGTGAATAAACCAAATATCCCACATTAGTGAAAGTGAGATGAGAATTCCCATTCCACACACCTCCTTTTAGTGGATCATTCTTGAACCTCCTGTATAATGGTTTAAATAATTTTATTAACTCATTATGTAAAGATATTATTATTTATAATATCTTATGTGATGATTTTATAACATATTATGACCCATAAATTAATAATATTTCATTATTTTCATGGTTTTGGGTGTGTTTGGGTCATAGTTTAATGATCAATTCATTTGTGTATAATTATGGATGTTCACGTAAAATGTGAATAAAACAAAATTAGTGTAATTAAATTTTATTAATTAACTAATAAGATTATAAAGGGTTCTATATATCATTTGTGTTTCTAACATGAGGAGGATTCATTTGATAAAATGTTAAAGTTAAATTATTAGTTTATTTTGGTGGTTTTTTCAAACATCACAAACTAGTTTCATTTTATTTCCTATTATGTGTATATATTAGTTATATAACATTAAATTGGATGTAATATAATTATTTAAATATAATTTAAATATAATAAGATTTTTTTTACCATCCATGATGGTGGTAAAATAAATTAAAAAAACATTATTCACAATAAAAAAAACAAAAATTACTTGAACTATAGTTTCATTTTATTGAATTAGAGGAGGTAATAAAAGGAATGGATATAATATATTTAATTATAAATATAAATTTATAGTATGGAAATTATTATGGAGTTATTACTTAATGATGGATGACATAGGAGGGGAGAAAATAAAAGACAAAAAGAAATTATGATAGGTGTTTTGAGAAAATTACCTCTTAAATATACCCTTCTTGGAGGACCCCATGAGGACCATTGATTTTGTATTTGGATGATACCAAAAAACCATGAACATGGGGATAGTTAGGAGGATAGGTTTTGGTATATATTTTATTATATTACATAATTTTTTGGTTTCATATGTTGTGGTATTTATACTTGGGGAGAGTGGAGTTTAAGTGATTAAAATAATGATTATTTTATATTTAAAGCCAACCACATTGAGGGGGAAACAATTTCCAGGACTTTGGAGAAAAATTAATATATTATAGAAATTTTATGGTCTATAAATGTAACGCCCCAAGATTTTATGAAAAATATTCTTTTTAATTTCATTAATGTCTTGTGTTGTACGCTACAACAAAAGAAGCTTTCACAATACGCATCCTTGACTTTACTTCCGTTACACGCAATCGCGACCTTCCTCGATAGCGTGTGTAGTACGCAATACTGAGTTTCACGAAACAACGATATGCTATTAAAATATTATTAAAACTAGCCGTTATGAATAGTAATAACCACTTTTTGGAAATTTTGTAAATTTTATTTTTTCAAAATGGAATTCATTTTTGGATTCGGAGTATCGAATTTAGCCTAAGGTGAAATTTTGGTACTTTTCGGATAACTTTCATATTCTAATGAATAGTGAAAATTACTAAATTATAATTAAAAACAACTTTTTTAATCGAAATAATTAATAGTGATAAATTATTAATTTGAGTGGTTTTAAAGTATATTTAGAATATATTTTTACAATTTAATACAATGTTCGTCATTGTTTGTAATTTCACATTTAAACCAGACATAATCAAGTGTCAATCTTTTGATAGATTTTGTTTCTTAAAAAAACACGCTATTTGTTTTAACAGCGGGATTTAATTATAAAATTAATTAATGCAACTTCTATGTTATGAATTTGGTAAAATAGACTTCATTTTTGAATTCGGAATATGAAATATAGCTTAGGATGAAATTTTGGCATTTTTCTGAAAACTTTCAATTTTTGATGAATAGTGAAACCACTAAGTGGTAGGTTAAAAACGGAATTTTGCATAAAACTTAATTTTACCGCTTCTGTGAATGGAATTTCGAAAATCCGAGAGACACGGTTAATATCAAGGACTAAAATGTGGTTCAATGAGATGAAAATAATTTTTTGGTGAATAGTAACTTTTTACTTTTTTTTACCACGGTTAATAGTAAATAGGGTAACTAAGGGTAAATATGATATTAATATTACCCTAACACATGTCCTAATTCTATTGGACAAGTGTAATTCGACCAAAAACAAACTTAGGAATAAAATATGACCATTTAGGCCCACTTGGATTAGATTAGGACATTTATTATTAATTTATTTAAAGAAGGGTTAAAATAGTTAAAATCAAAGTTTAATAAGTAAATCATTTTTAATATGGGGTTATACATAAGCTAAATTCGACTATAAATATTCATTAGAAAGCTAAAAAGATTTCCTACATGATGGTATTTTATTTGTAATTTTTAGACAGCATATAATATAAGTTATTTATGACACAAAGATGATGCAGTAATTATCTTATTAATGAAATATTGATATAATTGATAATATAAATACCAAAATAAATGTAATTTAAGACTTTTTATGAATTCCACTAATTTTCTAGGTTACTATGATATATTATTGTTGATTTAATCAACTTGGTTCGAATATATAATTCTGTTATGACTTTCAAAAAAATCATATATCAAATAGTGTCAAAATTGACACAAAATAGTTTTTAAATCAAATATTATATTATTAATTGTTATTTTATTCCTAAAAAATCTAAGGTTCGGCCAAATGACTTAGAGAAGGATATATGTATTAATAATATACAATTTGGGGTTCGTTTGGCATGTTATAGTAAGTGTATTAACCATATAGTGAAAGAAAACAAAAAGACACGGTAAAAGTTAAATTATTTAACTTAGAGTTAAATCTAATTGATAAGGTTTAAAATAAGATCCAAACATGTATAAATTTGATTGGTTGATGATATTACAACCCTATCTCATCTAAGCTTCGAATATGAGTCATTTTTGGAGGTTTTTAAGTGGGGTTATATTTATTATAAATTAATATTTTTAAGAATTCCTAAGGTGCCCCTCTCCTCCCTTATAAAAGGACACCTCCTCCCCCTCCTCCTCACACCAATTTGAGCACTCAAGCTCGGCCAACCCCTGCCAAAATCCCTTCTCCACTTCCCTAGCAACATCCTAGAGGTTCTGGTCTTCCTCAAAGACCAATTCTAGTGCCCTAAGAGGAGGTCTCAAAGAGGCACTTCAAAGAAGAGGTAATTACCGTTACCAATTCTTTCATCTTTATTTCTTCTTCCACTTCTTCTTCTTAGGTTGTTTCATTATGAAGTAATAACATCAGTATCACTCATATACTGATATGTTATTATAAGTATGAAACAACCCTATTTCACCATCTATCCATCCTACGGAAAAAGAAATCACCGCGCGTGCGTACGTACGGAATACCGTCTCCACGCCGTGGTGTAATCTATTTTCCACCACCACCTTACATGGATGGGTATAATGGTGTAAATAATAACTATACATAGTTATTACAACATCATAATGATTCTGATATATTTTATAATCCACTCCAATTCAATTCAATATTTATAGAAATGATATCATCGCTCGTGCGTACGTACGGAATACCGTCTCCACGACGCGATGAGATTCATTCTCCATGTTAACCATTTAAGAATGATTATAATGTATATATAAGAAATAATAATGAAATACATGACATTATAAAGCTACTGGATTTATGTATATATATATACATATGTATGTCATCTACTTACTTCCATTTCAAGACAATAAGGAAAGAAAAACAGCGTTCATGCGTACGTACGACCTACCGTCTCCATGAACGGTGTTTTTCATTTTATTTATCTATCTATTATATATATATATATATACTGAATATATATGATATATAAATCATATTTTATATTCTGGAAGTAAGTAAATCATGATATAAGTAATAATGATGTCAAGAACAACAAGTCAAAACACCTACGATAAATGAAACGATTTTACCCAAAACGCTTCTTTAACATGGAATTTACAAAAGAACGGGTAATATAATGTCATAAGTGAACCATATATGATATAATAACAATGAATATGATTCTGTAATAAGTCAATGACATTATTTAAATCATTATACAGGAGGTTTGGACACATACGAAGCAAATTGGACCTAAGGTAAGGGAAATATCACAATCTCATTTTTATCTGAGATTGTTTATTCGTAAGTATTTACTGGGGTGTATTTTATCATCCACATCCATGTTTCATCAAAATGTAATATTATTTCCATCCACCTACAATTGTTTAAATCCATTTTTACCCTTCGGTGAGTTTTAGTAATATGTATGAAAGGAATCTTTTGTCGTACGAGGTACTTTTTGACTTTTCCGACAAAAGTACGAAGAATGTTTTTTTTAACTTATACGGCACGAACAGATTTCTACTGTTTTATAAAGCCTTATTTTCATGAAGCTTCCTCTAAAAGATTTCATGACTATTTTCAATAAAATCTCTTTCTTTTAAAGTTGCATGATGTTTTGTGAAAAGAAATTGATTTTGAAGAAGAAAGGATATTTTCCTCAAGAATTCAATTCAAGTGTTTTATCAAAATTATTTTCCATCTAAGATAATAAAGAGTTCTGTTTCTATCCATATTTTTACATTGATTTGACTATGTTGTGATGGAATTATGTTTATGAATTCCTTTATCTTATATGAATGGTTTTATGATGTCATGTTGTTTAAGAATCCCATTTTTATTACATGGGTTATGAAATGATATATGATTTATGATTTTGTGGCACACATAAGAAAGGATTCATTAAGAGATGGGTGGGACCTATATCTCCCTCCAATGCATTGGGTAAAGATTTTATATCTCATGAGATAGACATGGCTGGAATGGTAGGTTATACCGGTTCAGTGAAACAGGACTGAAACGAGGATTACTCGATTCAGAAAGGGACTTTGTCCACTAAGATAGTCTTGGAAATGAGTCTTGACTAACAAGAAATGATTCTCTATGATTATGTGTGTATGCCACAATGAGTAATGTTTTAAGTTATGATTTCATTTCACTACTATGATTTATCCCATGTTATGAAATTATGCTCTCTTTTGCAGGTTAAGATTTCCAAAAATGTTATGTCCTTATGAAAATTATGTGATTGATATTTCCTTTGTTTACCCTTACTGAGCATTTGAGCTCACCCTTTTATGTTTTCTTTTCCCCAGGATATAAAGAAAGGTTTTAGGTAGAAAAAAGGGATGACCTTTATGGGAGATATTGAAGAACTTTCACCACGATTAGAAGATTACGTTCCGAGTTTCCAAAGACACTAAACTATTACGATCCTTTAGTGTGTGTTTTTGTTATATACTAAGTATTCCGCAAATGTAATGTAATGTCCATGTACGTCAAGATACGGGTCTCTACAGTTGGTATCAGAGGAAAGGTTTAGTCAACCTTTGGAAACTAGGATGCGAGAACTTTAGTGAGATCCCTAGAGATATTTCTAAGGTATGTCTAGGGATGTCTCTAAGGTTAAGTATACGTATAGGTTATAGTCCTAGAATTACGCTAACAATCTTCGAATTTAACCTAAGATGTTAGATATTGAGGGTACTAACCCTTTATTATGTTGTTTTCCCTAGCATGATTTTTGCCTCTCACACAATTCTTTTGGGGTTTTAGACGATGGCTGGAACCCGAAGGAACCGTGTTAATGCGGAATGTGATGGGCAATGCAATGATTGTACCCCTGAGCAACCAAACGATATAGGAGCTGGAATGCAAAATCTTGTAGCCATGCTCACACAAATTTCTCAAGCTATGAATCATGCAGGAATTCCAAACGAGCAAAGGAAGGAGCAACATTCTGTTGAATCCTTCATGAGGCAGCGTCCACCTTCTTTCAGTGGGTCTACTGATCCATTAGTTGCTGAACAATGGATTAGTACTACTGAAAAGATATTTTCAGTTCTTCAATGTTCTGAACATGATAAAGTCATCCTAGCAGTGTATCGTTTGGAAGGAGATGCTGATCAATGGTGGAATCTTATTAAGAATACAAGGCAAAGGGATGAAATTGAGTCTATGGAATGGGACGAGTTCAAGAACTTATTTTTCAATAAGTACTTCCCTCGTATTCTTCGAACAAAGATGGAGAAAGAGTTTCTTGAACTGAAGCAAAGGGACGATGAATCTGTTGGTACCTATGAAGCAAATTTTACAAGACTTGCAAGGTATGCTTCTGGAATTATCATCCAACCTGAAAGTAAAGTTGATCGATTTTTCAGTGGCTTAAAACCAAGTCTTCGAAGGGCATTAGCTATAAGAGACTTCAGTAGCTATGAAGAAATTGTGCGTTGTGCTATCAAGGTAGAAATGGAAGTTGGTGTTACATATCCATCTCATGGTTTTGACAAGAAACGAAAGATGGAGTTCAAGGAGAAATCTCAGAATAATGGTGAAAAGAAGATGAATGTTTCCTTATGCACAAAGTGTGGAAAGAAGCATGGTGGAGATTGTCTAAAAGGGACTAGAAAATGTTTTAAGTGTGGAAAAGAAGGTCATCGAGCAGGTGAGTGTCGAAGTAATGGAAAAAGGGTTTCTAATGATAAAGCAAACACTGCAGAGAACGCACCGCCAACACTTCAATGCTTCAAGTGCAAGGAAATGGGGCATTATGCTAATAATTGCCCTAATCCAAGGGTTAGTGATGATCAACATGAGCAACCACTGAAGGCAAAGGACAAAGGGAAATCACATGCGATCACTATTGGCAATGTTGAATATGACAACGATGTGGTGGAATGATTAAGTGTTTATGTAATGGGATTCCAAAATAATGTTGTATCATTGAGTATTGCAATATTTATTGATGTGGTATTCAAAGTGATTGAGATTTTTTTTGGAAATAAGATGATATGCGCATAATGAAGACGAGAAAATGAAATGTTTAATAGTATTAATGAGCTCATGATTGATATAAGGACTAAGTGATATCATGGTTTGAGTATAAATAATTTTGAGGATTTTGGTATGTGTAAAGTGTTAACTTTTAACTGCATTCAAGTTTTCACTAAGGTTCAATGGGTATTCAAGAGTATACATGATTAAGGACTTTGAATGTTTGGAATGTGACAAAAAAAAACATATCTTATGATATATGGGGATCAACGATGATATTAAATCTCTGGTAATTGTTTTCACTATGTTATGAGAGTGGACTGCAGTATTATGGATAAGCCTAAAGATTGGAATGGATTGTGTTGGACGATATTATTGATGGGATGTTATAGTAGTTTTGGAAAAAGGACAACCTGCAGGACGGGCGACAGCCCATCGCTTCGGACAAGGCTGTGGGAATCGAACCCACAACCGAAGTGCGACTGGCCTTTATCGCCTACCACTGACCTACAGGAAGTCCCTGTTTAGTAGAAACTAGTTTTATTATATTAAGCAGTATGATATATGAAGTATAAGTCCATTTTAGGAACCATATATGATTAATCTCACTATAGATCGACTTATGTATATAAGTTTTGCTAACCTTTTGTTTGAGACAGATGGAATGACCTGTCATTCTATCACATGATCTGCTAACACATCACGAATAACAAATTCAACTTCATTTATTTAAGAGATGAAGTAGAAATTGTTCAAGGCACGAACAAAAGTGAGATTTTACCAAAATAAAGTAAGTATTTATTCTAAGCAAATTTTCAACTTTAGGGAAATGATCTTGAAAACCAAAAATGTTGTCCTAGTGATCTTATACCTGATGAATCAGATGGTACCTTATATCATCACAAATCTATGGATTTGTGATTACTGGATTTTCCATAGCCATGTTCTCTACCACTCTCCATCAGAACATGATGGTTAGATTTTTCTTCCATATCCATATTTTCACCTATGTGGAAACCCAGTGATTAGTATATTTGGGTAATCGTTACATTTCATACTTTAGTTTTTAAATCCATGTTTTGGTATTCCTTTTTACGATGTGGGTTTCTATCAAAGAAAATTTTGAATAGTAAACCATTTATAACCCCGACGAATTTCGGGGGCGAAATTCATTTTAAGGGGGGTAGAATGTAACGCCCCAAGATTTTATGAAAAATATTCTTTTTAATTTCATTAATGTCTTGTGTTGTACGCTACAACAAAAGAAGCTTTCACAATACGCATCCTTGACTTTCCTTCCGTTACACGCAATCGCGACCTTCCTCGATAGCGTGTGTAGTACGCAATACTGAGTTTCACGAAACAACGATATGCTATTAAAATATTATTAAAACTAGCCGTTATGAATAGTAATAACCACTTTTTGGAAATTTTGTAAATTTTATTTTTTCAAAATGGAATTCATTTTTGGATTCGGAGTATCGAATTTAGCCTAAGGTGAAATTTTGGTACTTTTCGGATAACTTTCATATTCTAATGAATAGTGAAAATTACTAAATTATAATTAAAAACAACTTTTTTAATCGAAATAATTAATAGTGATAAATTATTAATTTGAGTGGTTTTAAAGTATATTTAGAATATATTTTTACAATTTAATACAATGTTCGTCATTGTTTGTAATTTCACATTTAAACCAGACATAATCAAGTGTCAATCTTTTGATAGATTTTGTTTCTTAAAAAAACACGCTATTTGTTTTAACAGCGGGATTTAATTATAAAATTAATTAATGCAACTTCTATGTTATGAATTTGGTAAAATAGACTTCATTTTTGAATTCGGAATATGAAATATAGCTTAGGATGAAATTTTGGCATTTTTCTGAAAACTTTTAATTTTTGATGAATAGTGAAACCACTAAGTGGTAGGTTAAAAACGGAATTTTGCATAAAACTTAATTTTACCGCTTCTGTGAATGGAATTTCGAAAATCCGAGAGACACGGTTAATATCAAGGACTAAAATGTGGTTCAATGAGATGAAAATAATTTTTTGGTGAATAGTAACTTTTTACTTTTTTTTACCACGGTTAATAGTAAATAGGGTAACTAAGGGTAAATATGATATTAATATTACCCTAACACATGTCATAATTCTACTGGACAAGTGTAATTCGACCAAAAACAAACTTAGGAATAAAATATGACCATTTAGGCCCACTTGGATTAGATTAGGACATTTATTATTAATTTATTTAAAGAAGGGTTAAAATAGTTAAAATCAAAGTTTAATAAGTAAATCATTTTTAATATGGGGTTATACATAAGATAAATTCGACTATAAATATTCATTAGAAAGCTAAAAAGATTTCCTACATGATGGTATTTTATTTGTAATTTTTAGACAGCATATAATATAATTTATTTATGACACAATGATGATGCAGTAATTATCTTATTAATGAAATATTGATATAATTGATAATATAAATACCAAAATAAATGTAATTTAAGACTTTTTATGAATTCCAATAATTTTATAGGTTACTATGATATATTAGTGTTGATTTAATCAACTTGGTTCGAATATATAATTCTGTTATGACTTTCAAAAAAATCATATATCAAATAGTGTCAAAATTGACACAAAATAGTTTTTAAATCAAATATTATATTATTAATTGTTATTTTATTCCTAAAAATCTAAGGTTCGGCCAAATGACTTAGATAAGGATATATGTATTAATAATATACAATTTGGGGTTCGTTTGGCATGTTATAGTAAGTGTATTAACCATATAGTGAAAGAAAACAAAAAGACACGGTAAAAGTTAAATTATTTAACTTAGAGTTAAATCTAATTGATAAGGTTTAAAATAAGATCCAAACATGTATAAATTTGATTGGTTGATGATATTACAACCCTATCTCATCTAATCTTCGAATATGAGTCATTTTTGGAGGTTTTTAAGTGGGGTTATATTTATTATAAATTAATATTTTTAAGAATTCCTAAGGTGCCCCTCTCCTCCCTTATAAAAGGACACCTCCTCCCCCTCCTCCTCACACCAATTTGAGCACTCAAGCTCGGCCAACCCCTGCCAAAATCCCTTCTCCACTTCCCTAGCAACATCCTAGAGGTTCTGGTCTTCCTCAAAGACCAATTCTAGTGCCCTAAGAGGAGGTCTCAAAGAGGCACTTCAAAGAAGAGGTAATTACCGTTACCAATTCTTTCATCTTTATTTCTTCTTCCACTTCTTCTTCTTAGGTTGTTTCATTATGAAGTAATAACATCAGTATCACTCATATACTGATATGTTATTATAAGTATGAAACAACCCTATTTCACCATCTATCCATCCTACGGAAAAAGAAATCACCGCACGTGCGTACGTACGGAATACCGTCTCCACGCCGTGGTGTAATCTATTTTCCACCACCACCTTACATGGATGGGTATAATGGTGTAAATAATAACTATACATAGTTATTACAACATCATAATGATTCTGATATATTTTATAATCCACTCCAATTCAATTCAATATTTATAGAAATGATATCATCGCTCGTGCGTACGTACGGAATACCGTCTCCACGACGCGATGAGATTCATTCTCCATGTTAACCATTTAAGAATGATTATAATGTATATATAAGAAATAATAATGAAATACATGACATTATAAAGCTACTGGATTTATGTATATATATATACATATGTATGTCATCTACTTACTTCCATTTCAAGACAATAAGGAAAGAAAAACAGCGTTCATGCGTACGTACGGACTACCGTCTCCATGAACGGTGTTTTTCATTTTATTTATCTATCTATTATATATATATATATACTGAATATATATGATATATAAATCATATTTTATATTCTGGAAGTAAGTAAATCATGATATAAGTAATAATGATGTCAAGAACAACAAGTCAAAACACCTACGATAAATGAAACGATTTTACCCAAAACGCTTCTTTAACATGGAATTTACAAAAGAACGGGTAATATAATGTCATAAGTGAACCATATATGATATAATAACAATGAATATGATTCTTTAATAAGTCAATGACATTATTTAAATCATTATACAAGAGGTTCGGACACATACGAAGCAAATTGGACCTAAGGTAAGGGAAATATCACAATCTCATTTTTATCTGAGATTGTTTATTCGTAAGTATTTACTGGGGTGTATTTTATCATCCACATCCATGTTTCATCAAAATGTAATATTATTTCCATCCACCTACAATTGTTTAAATCCATTTTTACCCTTCGGTGAGTTTTAGTAATATGTATGAAAGGAATCTTTTGTCGTACGAGGTACTTTTTGACTTTTCCGACAAAAGTACGAAGAATGTTTTTTTTAACTTATACGGCACGAACGGATTTCTACTGTTTTATAAAGCCTTATTTTCATGAAGCTTCCTCTAAAAGATTTCATGACTATTTTCAATAAAATCTCTTTCTTTTAAAGTTGCATGATGTTTTGTGAAAAGAAATTTATTTTGAAGAAGAAAGGATACTTTCCTCAAGAATTCAATTCAAGTGTTTTATCAAAATTATTTTCCATCTAAGATAATAAAGAGTTCTGTTTCTATCCATATTTTTACATTGATTTGACTATGTTGTGATGGAATTATGTTTATGAATTCCTTTATCTTATATGAATGGTTTTATGATGTCATGTTGTTTAAGAATCCCATTTTTATTACATGGGTTATGAAATGATATATGATTTATGATTTTGTGGCACAAATAAGAAAGGATTCATTAAGAGATGGGTGGGACCTATATCTCCCTCCAATGCATTTGGTAAAGATTTTATATCTCATGAGATAGACATGGCTGGAATGGTAGGTTATACCGGTTCAGTGAAACAGGACTGAAACGAGGATTACTCGATTCAGAAAGGGACTTTGTCCACTAAGATAGTCTTGGCAATGAGTCTTGACTAACAAGAAATGATTCTCTATGATTATGTGTGTATGCCACAATGAGTAATGTTTTAAGTTATGATTTCATTTCACTACTATGATTTATCCCATGTTATGAAATTATGCTCTCTTTTGCAGGTTAAGATTTCCAAAAATGTTATGTCCTTATGAAAATTATGTGATTGATATTTCCTTTGTTTACCCTTACTGAGCATTTGAGCTCACCCTTTTATGTTTTCTTTTCCCCAGGATATAAAGAAAGGTTTTAGGTAGAAAAAAGGGATGACCTTTATGGGAGATATTGAAGAACTTTCACCACGATTAGAAGATTACATTCCGAGTTTCCAAAGACACTAAACTATTACGATCCTTTAGTGTGTGTTTTTGTTATATACTAAGTATTCCGCAAATGTAATGTAATGTCCATCTACGTCAAGATACGGGTCTCTACAATAAATATATCAAACAACGATTAATGTTTTTTAATGTTTAGTTATTTTAATATTTTACCTTTTAGATTTAACCAATTTCATTATTTTATCAATACTGTGGTAAGTATTTTTTTTACCATGGTAAATTTATTGTGAATAAAAAATAAATTAAACTTATAAAAAAATATTTACCTTATGATTAATTATATTTAATTTAATTTACTAAAATAAATTCACATACTTGGCTAAATTATATTACAAAATAATCCTTCAGGCATATTGGAAAAAGGAATTTTATGGAGAAAAGTTCAAAAGATTGAAATACTATTATATCCAATTTCAAAGGGAAATTGATAATAATGAACTAAATTGGATATATTATTATATAATTAAGTTAATAATTCTTTAAAAAAAATTGAAATTATAATTTAACAATATTAATAAATTAGATGAAAAATTTATTTTCCATGAAAATTAAATATTATTAAATATTTATCAAACAATGATACTTATCTAAGAATAAATAAGATTTAACCCTAAGATAATTTTTATTTTAATATTTAAAAATGAAATTTATATTTTCCAATAATACTTATAAAAGTTTCAAAATTTAGATTTAAAATGGGTGTGCTATTAACTTGTGGAAAATTTTCCTTTTAGAAAAAAATATATGTTTATACTCAAAATTGGATTTATTTATTATCTTAAGCCTATAAAACATATTGGATGAATTTAAAATTTTTTATTGAATATAAAACATATAAATTATATTTACATCTTTCACTAAAAGTTATTATTTTAATTTATAAATATAAAATTACATAGTGGAAGAAAAAAAAATTATCATGTTCTCACATAGAGTGATAGAGAATATGGTCATATGAATGTTTATCATCAAAAAATAGTAAAACTATGATTTGTTAAGGATTAAATTGATTTCTAAGTTAAAAAATTAAATAAATACCATTTTTATTATAAAATAATTTTCCTAATGATTTATTAACTTTATTACTACTCAGTGTTACATTATATGGAAATATAATTACATGGAATATGCAGTTTTGTCCTTTAATAAATTCCACTAAAAACTCATATCTTGATCAAAATAATGATTTTGATGAATTGTTTATGGCTCATGCACTATAATCAACATATATGGATCATAAAATACACAAAAGAAAAAACTTATTCCTCCTATATTTAGATATTAACCAAAACAAAAATGGTTATAATATGTCAGATATTTTCCAAAAAGAAAAAATTCAACAGAGACTATTTAATAATTTTTTATCCTTAAATATACATAAATATATTCTATCATTATATTGAAACCAAAAAATAAAAGGATTTTCTCTAATAGTTTCCCAAGTAAAATTTAATATTTATCTCTAAGAATATTCATTCTCTAAACATATAATCTCTAAGATACGAAAAACTATATCAATAAATTAAATAAATCACCAAATATAAATAATAATATAATTACCTTAATCATAGAGGGTTATTAAAATGAACATATAATTTATCCATAAAATCATTTAGCTTAAAAGAAAATTTCAGGCTTGTTGGGACTTCATGTGGTTCTGTGGTAGGAGCTACACCCTTTTCACCCTTCGATTGTTGGTTCCGGCCCCGCGACTTTAGTATATATGACGGCTTATCACCCAACCTACGAGTTATCATTTTTCAAAAACAAAATAATATAATTCATACAAAATCTTTAAAAAATGTTCTATATTTTTTAAAACAACCTTAATATATTCAATATTAGTCAAATATTTTATCATCAAAGGTTATTTAAAATGTTTTATTTTTCATTCCCAAAATAAAACAACCAAAAATTTTCATAAACTGGAAGATCATATAAATCTTAAAGTTTATCCCTACCTTTAAACTTATGAACACATAATTTAAAGGCATTATTCCCCAAATAAGACATTTCACTAGTTAAACTTAGGGGTTACACGCACCTCAAACATTTATCAAAACTCAATAAATGTCTCCAAAACATTTTTATCTTTTAAATAAGCAAATTTTAAAAGTTATTGATTTCATCTATCATAGGTTTATAAATTTTTAAAACCAAACCTACTATAAAATATTCTTTATATGTTTCATTATTATCATTATATTTAAGATATACCATAATATCAGAGATTAAACATCCTATACTTGAAATACATATCAAATATTTAACAATGGTTTGTTGTTTTATACCTCTATGAATAAATTATATGAAATATATGATTTTGATTCATCAAACCAAAAAGTTTCATAGTTATATCATAGTAAAATAATTCATATCTTAAATCTAGACATATGTTCCTTCCTTTATTTTATTATGGTCTACTTTATCTTCCAAAATGAAGTTGATATCTCTAAAAAGTAATATTCAATCCCTTGGGGGTATTTACCATGTTTAATGAGTTGGATAAATTTAGAATTTGATATTATATAAAAAATAATCCATGATCCAATGAAAATTTGAAGAAACAAAAAGGTATTGGATAGGTAAAATATTTTCTTTCATGTGATTTGGATGTTCAGAAATCCCTCAAAATCATTTGAACTTGAGTTTACAATTATTATAATTATTAAATTGTCTGGTATGGATATGAGAGTCTTGTAAGATCTTTTCCCTTTCATCATGATAGACGATATTTAATCTATAAAGAATAAAATCATAAAAACATGAAATGAATTATTATTTATTAGAATTAAAGTGTTCTATTTAAATACAATTCTATAAAACTCTGTAACATTATAGCATACAAATATTTTATTCCTATTTAAATTAAACTTCTAAATTCCATCTAAAAAAATATAATTTGTCTCCTCAAAATCCCTCACTTAAATAAAAAAGGGTGTCTAAGACATCAAAATTATGGTCAACAGTACAATTATTAACCAATTTAAGTAACTAATATTAATAGACAACCATTACTTGAATGATAATTTTACAATATTTGGTAATATTCTACATTTTAGTCATAGGGTTTTGTTCCCTAATCTATTCTTTCTTAAATATTGTTTCTAAGGTTTCTACTAAACTTACTATGAGACCAATCGATGTATTTAGGGGCTATAGTGGTCCCAAACATCATTTAATTATTCCAATAGATTACTCATATGATATTGGTGAAACATAATCAACATATACATTTTAATTCAAACTAGTATACAAAATGTAATTAACTCCTATTATGTAGACAAAATCACAAACCATCTAGAGTAATTTGGTAAAGGGTTTCAAAATAGAACGTCCCCAGTCAAAAAAATCAATAGCCATATAATAAAATATGGATGATGGTATCATAAGAGATAAAACTCTATGAATCAAAATATTAAACAAATTATGTTGACATATATGAAAATACTTTAAATGAGACCATTGAAAAATTCTTTAGGAAAATAATCTGTAATCATTCTAAAGTTTCTCATACCACTATGAAACATTCAAATCATAAAATACATGAAGTAATAACATTAAATTAACCTTGTAATGTCATTATAATAATAATATTTCTGATATAAAATTTCAAATCAGTGGAATATATACCTTATAAATTCCTATAGGTGTATAACATAACAAATGTTTCAAAGAAGCAAAATTGTGAAAAAAATACATTAATACTTTGGTACTATTGAAATCGTAAACCCCATAGAAGATAGATAATAAAATAGACATTTAAATTAACATAAATATAATTATAATAAACTCAAAATACATTTATGGGTAGTATATACATTATAAAAAAATAATTAGAGAATATGGAATAAGTCTCGTACAAATAAAAGTGAGGCAAGAAATCCCCCTATAATGTTTGTATCATTATGGGAAGAATTTATCAACAGGGTAATTAGTTGTAACAATATTATATACAATCCAAGTGAATATGGAATATAAAATAAATAAATAAAAAGTTGATTCCACACATAATCTTAGCAAAATATAATCAACGAAGTAGATATATAACCCAATGAATGGAATTTAAGTTAAGTAACCCCTTACACTTTTGTAATCGATGAAATTGTGTAACCCATAAGAGTAATAATTATAAAATGAAACATTTAATACAATGGAGATAATTATTTTCATATTTTTATATTTCAAAGGGTTGTGCATACCCCACAAACAAGGAATAAGTGGTGAATGAAGCATATATCTTAAAGAAGTACAAATTATTCAAGAAAACCCTTACCACATCCATCCCTTTAGTTTTTCAATCTTTAACCTCATTTATAATGTTTTAAAGAATGTTATTTACTAATTATAGAACTATAAATGTTTCAATATTTGTATTTAAAATAGGAGATCCTTCAAAATGTAGAAAAACTTCCATTTAGAAATTTTTAAACTTTGAAGCCCAAAATTGGATTTATTTCTTATCTTAATCCCTTGAAACATGATTCATGAATTTAAGACCATTTTTTAGAATATATTACATATAAATTTTATTAATATATCTCACTAAAAGTGATTAATTTAATTTATCAATGTAAAATTACATTTTGGGCATACAATATTTTTTATTTAGAAACACATCCTTTATATTCAATTGGTTCTCATTTTAATTTCAAATTAAATGGAAACCAATGAATTATTTTTTAAACATGTGTAAAATATATTTCAATAATTTGTTAATCACATTCACAATGACCATTCCCTGGACTAGGTGATATATATCGAAATTAAATAATAATATTTAATCATTTTTAGGCTTAAAGTACTATGTAACATTAGATATCGAAGAAATTGAATTTATTTTAGAAGGGGAAAGCCATGAAACATTTTGAGGTGTTATAGTTTCACCACAAGAAAAATATATACAAGGAAATTAAGTTTATAATGTTGTTTTTAAACTCTTATATACATTTCAATTTATGTGAAAAATAATGAAAACTAATGTCACTAAGAAATATATGTGAATCATATTTTGAATGAAATTGAATATGCTATCACATTTATTCGATGAAAATTATATATTAACTTGGAAATAGTAGCTATAATTAAAAATAAATATATATTTTTATTTGTATTTGAATAATGATATTAGTATGAGTTATTATAATATTACATATCGTTGTGTAATAAGATATAATCAGTTTTAGTTATTTACATATGTAAAAAAGGATTGATGATGTGAAACTGTAAATAATAATAAAAGCAATGATTTTTTTGGAGATCCAAAATCATCATCTATGGGTGTCCTTTATATAAGATATTTTGAATATAAACCCACCTTATAGTGTTATAATTGTGTCCATTAACTGTATCTTAATGAGATTAATTGTTGATATAACTATTAAATTCAATATATGATATATATAATGGGTTCATAGAAATAACTTTAGTGTTTAGGCATATATAACTAACTATTTAATGCCTTATAATATTGGAAATTGGGTTTCAACATAATATCAGAAGAATTCATACTTCTACAAATTGAAATAATATATAATTTTTAGTAATGAATTAAAATAAAAATAAGAGTGAATTATATTTATATGAAATTAAATGGATGTTACAAAATATTTTAAGGAGAATACTATAATGAAACTAAAATTGTGAAGATAATAAAAGTAGATTTTTAAAAATTATAAATGAATTATGTTGAAGGATCAATAAAATTTGTTTTCAAAACATAAAATACATAATAGACAATATTAAAATTGAAATATAAATAAATAAAATAGTGAGATAGGTATATTTATTAAATAAAATCACTCTACAAACATATATATTGAAACATTTAAAGTCATAGCAACGAATTCAAACATCCAAAGTGGTTCTAATATAGTTTTCATTACTTTATAAAATGAATATTGACTGTTATCTATATTTTTATTACATAATTCATATTTGGGGTGATGAAATACATGAAAATATTTTATAATAATTATTTATCATAAAAATAAAATATTTAAATAAACAATTTAGATATACTAAAAAAACCATATTATTCATAATTTTTTTTATAATACATCCCTTTATCAATTTAGACAGGAATACTAATAAATAATACGAAAATATGTAGTAGCGGAAGTGTTCAAAATATGTAATTTTATCATAGAATGAAATACGTAAAGGTAATGGTCATACCAATAATTTAGTATTTATAAATATTTTAGTGAATATATGAAACATGTTTTTTGTAATTCTTATGATGATTCTTACTTTGAAAAACAATATTTCACAATATACAACATAAATTATACTAAAAATGTAACTTATAGTAGTTTTTTTAGAAGGAAAATATGTGTTAGATTTATTTTATGTTAATTACCATGCATCACAAATGGTTCACTTGTTTTTATCTTAACGAATTATTACATTATAATTATTTTTTTATAATTTTTGAGTATGTGACATGTGTTTCAAACTAAAATATCACTTTTAGTCTGAAAGTATACACACTAGATAATATTGGCCACACTGTTCATTGAATATCTATATATTTAATTCCAACATATCTAAAATGAATCATAAATAATTTTCTTAAAGTATCCTGACAAATATGTTCATTATTAAATCCATATAGTGTTTATTTGATTTTTTAATAATCATGAAGTCAATAATCATGCTGTCAATTTGTGTTTAGGAGAAAATACTGTAAGAAGTTTAGAATACCTATGTATGGGGTTGAGAATATTGAGTGGATAGTTCATGGAAGGAGTCGATACATGTTGATTTGAGTAAATTGGATGAAAATTGGAGTTTTCATGCTAAATGAAGAAGATTTTTAAATGGGGATGGATGAATATGAGTTGCTCCAATCTGTTAGCGTTATTAACTTATAACCAAATGATTTTGTACTTTTCATTTGAAAAATATTAAAAAATATGTCATCACATGATGATTGTTCTTCTACATAAAATTAATGTGAAAAAGTCTTTAGAATATTTTTCACATCAATGGTTATAATAGTTATCCTCCAAAACGAGACTCATGAAATGATATAAAAATATTCCTAAACATATGTCTCATTGTCTAGGTAACATATATCAGATGGGACATAGTTTTTTCCTGACTATTAGGTGTGGTTGTGTATAATAAATTTAGATAAATCATCATGAAGTTTATAATTTTTAATCTTTAAGAAAAGAGGTTCTGAAGAACAAACTGCCAATTAGAATTCCACATGTTCATGTGTCATTTGATTTTTGTATCTATGGATGTGCATATTTTTCATTATGTTTGAGATTATTATTAATATATGTAATGATCCACATATATTGAGGTATATATGAAAATTGTGATGAATTATGCCCATGGTGAGGTAGACAAATTTTGTTATTTTATAAGTGATATGATGTTACATGAATAATTGAAGAAATAATTTGTCTGTTTACAGTTAATTAAAGATGATATATCAAACCCTTTGATTAAAATGGAAATATTTGATTAAATATTTTTACATGGTAATTTTTTATGAGTTTATTTTAGGGAGTCAATGAAAGATAACTCATGCATACAATGTGATGACATATATATGTATCTGGTTTGGTTTGATATCACGTAAAAGAGATTATAATTCATAGTATTGTTTATAGGAAGAACATTTTCACTACAACATCAACTTCCTTCTCGATAGATGCAAGTATGTGTTGCTAGAAATTTATCTTCTACTTTAAATTCTATGAGTATTTATTTATTTATTTTAGATAATAGTTTTTTAACTAAATTTATGGGGGAATATTACAATTCCAATAGACCCAACAACCTAAAGACCAGACAAGTAGGATAACCCAACATGTAGATGATGAATCATGATGCACCTAAGAGTATGAATAATCTCATTAAATTCTATAAAATTATAATAATAAGAATAAATATTGTCCATGGCTTATGGAATAATAATGTTTCACATATAATTGATCATAATTAATCTATTAGCAGATATTTAACTTTAAAATTTGTGAATTGAATTTTATCTATCGTTTATTATTCACAATGTTTTGTTTAAATACTTATTTATTCTATATTTTCGATAATAAATTAATATATATATATATATATATATATATATATTTGTTTAGTTATGTCAATATTAAAATAAATATCCTTTCCTGAGTATATAAAAAATATAATATTTTTTATTTAATAATCAAAATTTATTTATTTAAATTATTTTTATTATTATTCAAAATTTGATAAATTATAAGGAGGATTAATGAGGATATTTGAGGACTGACTAAAATGATATACATTTTTAACATCTTTTAAACAAATATTAATTTAATTATTTAAAAAATTGTATTTAAATATTCAAATGTTGAGATGTATAATAAAAATAAAAATAGTAAAAATAATAACATTATTATTGTTATTATTAGACATGGGGAATAACATAGATCAAATATTTGACAAAGATACATTTTTTAATTATCAAATATTAAACCCTAAATATATATTACAATTTATAAAATTTTAAATGGGTTGTTTTGTTAACAATTGTGACACTATAAATTCACGATAAACCCATGAGGGAAAATCCAACATACTCATAAGAACAATAGAAAAGATGTGAAATTAACTATTTTAACAAATAGTGAACAATGAAAAACACTTGGTTTCTTAGTGATAGCACATGGAATTCTAAAAGCATTGTGAGAATATTTATGGGGTATGTGTTTATAGAAGAATATGAATCCTTACTTGTATTCCCCATCACTATAATGGTATAATAAGAGAGGATTTATAAATAAAAAACAAGAAATATAACATTCATGGTAAATTTTATTTTAAATTATTTATAAATTAAGAATTAAAGATTGTCAATGAAATATAATGGGGTTTCCCACATCATGTTATTTGGTTATTATCTGTTTAATATGATGAATAATATTTTCCGGTAACCCTCTCGATACTTCCACTAAACCCCTTGATCCTTAATGTGATATCAAAGTGGTTACATTATAATTCATTTTTTTTATTATTTGATTGATCATTTAGTCTGTTATTGTTTGTTAGTTTGGGTTTTCTATTTTTGGTACTTTAATCTAAAAATTATGACAATTCGGTCTTTTGAATTTAATATGACCAAGAACATAATAAAAACACTTAAGGATTTCTCAAGGATATCATCCAGATGTGCCCAGTTTGTTGGATTTGCAACCCGAATACATGGAATGTAATGGTGAACTACATACTCTTCACCCTTGATAAACCACACAAGAAGTAGGTCATATCCATATTGAAATGAAATTTCGGTTGAGGTATATCTTTTCTTTAAAAAACTTATATTTCCACCATATAGAATGCAGTTTTGTCACACCCTAACCTGACACTTCATGGTTATTTTATTTATTCTTGAGTTTCTGTTCAATTTTATTCATTTTCGACCATTATTTTTTGTTTTTAAATTAAATAAATTTAAATAAAATTAAAATAGGATTAATTAAATAAAAAAATGAAAACCTAATCTAACTATCCCCATACGACACAACCAACCTCCTTCCCCTTTTCCTCGCAACACTGCCAAACCCCCTTCCTCCAGTCACTCGATGTTGACCGCCCCTCCCTGACCTTTGGCCTCACTCCCTACTCCTGACGAACCTACCTTTCCACGACCTCTCCCTTTGGTGGCATCTTCTCCCTTGAGTGACCTCACTGATGCCCCATTTGATTAGTAATTCCTTCAATTATTGTATCATCCAAACCCTAGGTCGTGGGTTGACTTGGTATTGCAGTTTTCTTCCATTTTTAGGGTGTGCGGTGGGTCTCTCGAGTCTTCCTCATACGGGTTTTGGTGTCCGCTACTGAAGGTGAAGTGCTTCGGTCCATCCTGGTTCAGCCTCCGTCATTGAGGTTTATTTTTTTTTACCATCATTGTTTTTTATTTACATGTTTAATTAATTTTTTCTGGTTCTATATATAAATGGTATGGTGTAAAAGTTATTCTGAAGGGATTTGATGATCAATTGTGTTGAGGATGAGTTTTTACATGAAATTGTGTGTGTAGTTTAGGAGTAAAATATTTTTTTCCCTCTTAACTGGGTTTTATAATTTCTATAGATGTATTATTATGTTGTTTGATTGATGAAGAATAAATTTTTGAAGGGTTTTACATGCTCGTGTATTTGGGTTCTGCTTTTGTATTAGAAATTAGTTATGTTTTATGTGAGTGTCTTGGTGTGGCATTTCAGGAAATTTTTTTTGAGGGTTTTTTAGTGGGTTCGAACCTTATTTTAAGAGAACATGAGCTTTGGATGATTTTCAAAATATTATTTTAAGGAAAACGAAATATTTGATAATTGATGTAGATTTTTTTCCAATATGAATTGTAGATGGTTTTGAATGGTGAAATTAATTCTTTCAAAATTATCTTGGTTTATGTAAGGTTTTAGAAAGGGACTTGGACTAGGGTTTTGGTTGATAGCTTCCTCCGATTTTTATTGTTTCTATTTTATTTAGAGTTTTTGGAAATCCTCGATTCTCTTTTGGCTTAATTAGATAGTTTAGTGTCTTCTCTAAGGGTTTTGAACACATACATAGGTACATATACCGATATATATATATATAAATCCCCATTTCACATATTCCCTTTTGGTGTAAGGAATATGTGTATTGTATTAAGCGGTGTATATATATAGGGGTGTATGCATGTGATATTGTGGGGTGGCCTTCGTCAAAGGCATCGAGTGCCATGTTGTTCATCTTGGTCCACTCCCTTTTGAGGGAGGTTTCCCAATTCATTTTCATTTAAATTCAATAATCATTTATTTCTTGCATTTGACACCTAGTTCTATTATTAATTAATGATATATATGTGTCTGTAACTTTTATGTCTTGTGATGGAGCGGTTTGTTTCTTTTAATTTTTGGAAATAAATGGTTTGATTTTGTTTTGACATTAATTGACTAATGAAATCACCCTTTGGCATTTGTGATTGTGTTTTAGATTTAAAATTTAGGTTTGGATATCTTAAAGGGGGTTCGATGTGTATTTCATGTTTTCAAAGTGGCATGAGAGTGATTTTTATGAATTGCCTTGGAATGAAAAAAATAATGTGTGGCCCGATTGGAACTTTAGTAAAACTAGTTATCTCAAGAAAAATCTCCTTTGATGGGGTCCCCTTTCCTTTGGTTGAGTTATATTATATATGGGAGTTCTGTCGGGTAGGACTTTCCTGTGATCAAATGGTTGAAAGGGGAGGGATGTATTCTTTGGGGTGACTCAGGGGTGACATTGTTGTGTGTGTTAACTATGTGTGAGGAATTTACATGTGACTTGATACTTATTTTATATTTTTTTCGGACCCTCATTTTAGTCTGAACATTGGAACCTAGCATAGAGGGTGAATTTTTGATGAACGTTTTCTCCACCAGTTTATACTATGCAATAACTAATGGCCCTTAGTACGGAATTTTCTCTACTATTGGATTGGGCCCCTTGGATAGACCAGGTAGGTAAACACCAAGTATTTTGGTGTTATCATGTCATTAAGAGTCGCAGTACATCTGGGATGAGTCACATGTATAATAGGTTTTAGACTATTTATGAGCTCCAAGATTTCACCCATGTCTATTAGAAACCAATGTTTTGATGCATTGTTCTAAAGATACTCTTGTGTGTTATTTCCCATTTCCTTTTTTGGATTATTTCTGAACTTGCTTCTGGAATAGTGTGGTTTAGGGAAAAAATGATAGTGTTTTCAAATAGTTATGGAAACATGTTTTAGAAATGTTTTATACTCACTATCCCATTTATAATTAAAATGTCACATATCTTTTAAAAAAATTCATATTGTTCCTTCTTGGGAATGATTAATGTTTTGAATGGTAAAAATGGAAATGGATTGTGATTTTCATTAAAGGGTAAAATCTGTGAAAAGATTAATTTTATATAATTTAGTACAAAAAAAATTAATTTTTTTACTTAATGATACTGCATTGGGAATAGATTACTTGGGTGTACCTATAGAGTTTTAATACTCACTCATATACTTCATTATTATTTCTAGTCTCAGGTGATGGTTTCAGTTTTATCTCAATCACCATTGATGATGTTGAGTGTTGGGATAGGAGAGTAACCCATGGGGTCACGTGGAGTTTAATTGTCATTAGGATTGGTTAGTTTTGTTTTTCAGTTCTTGCTTGGTTTTTCTATTTAGTTTATTTATTTTTGGGATGATTTATTTTTATTTAACCACTTCGGTTTATTTATATTATGGAAAAATCATTCCCATCATCACTCTGTTGATTCCCTTGGCGCTTGCTGCCATCCTGGGAGGATTGGGAATGCCTCTTAGGCCTGGTCGCTAGCTGACTTCAATGACCAGTTCAGGCTCGACCCAGTTTGGTTCATAACAAAATGGTATCAGATGCATAGGTTCTTTATAGGACCTAGAGTTCAAATATCCCTTTATTATTTAGTTTGTCAAGACGTTTAGAGTAGGACTGTCAAAGCTTGGGGTGCTAGTTCTGAGGAGTGTCTGGCCAACACTTTCTAGGCTAAACCACAGGATACCATGGGAAGTCGAGTTTTCTTGATTCATTTGGTTCTTTTGGGTTTCATGTTCTTTGGGAAAATAAAAATTTCGTCGGGCCAGTTGTCTAAGTGATCTCGCAGGGTCTGGAAAGTTAGGCGGAGTTGGGGACATGGTCTTAAAGGACTTTCTGTGATGGTGGTTTTATTGGAATATGGCTGCTAACCATATGGCCAAGACACCCATCTCCACTAGTTTCCTCTGGCATATTTTTTTGGGTTCTTTTGATATTTTGATATTTTGACCCATTGAATGGTAGGTTTCATTCATTTGTACTTAATGTTGGATGGGAATGTTTTGGGTGTATTTTTTAGATTTTAAAATGATGTTAGTTTTTCCAAAATAATGATTGGTTGGTAAAAAATGAGATTTCAAAAACCAAAACATTGAATCTTTTTGAGAGTGAAATAGGTTGTTTTGAAAATTAGAGTTATTTTGGAAAATGTTTTAGAGTTTTCTAAAGGGTTTTGATAAATTTGAAATTTGATAATGAATGTATAATTTGAAAATGTTTTTCTTTGACGATGATGCGTGGTATTAAAATATGTTGAGGTATTTCTAAGGGGGTTTTGAAAGTGATAATTTTTAATTTATCGGACTCTTCGTATTAATATGAGTTCTCACATATATGTATACAAATTTATGTATGTTCTGAGTGGATGGTTATTGGTATTTAAGGGTTTAATGGCCCAGACCTCTCTAGTCAATTACTTTGTGAAAATGTGGTGTTAGAGGTGTTTTTAGAGGTTATGGTGACTTTTGGGTGCATTTGTATGGACTTTTATGGAAAACTAAAGGGCTATAGCTTTCTCACGGGAGGTTTATGATTTTTCTAAACCGTGCGGCCAAACTATGTGAGGTTGGTGTTGGAGGAAATCGTTAACGCACAGTTAGCGCACGGTTTGTCTAACCGTGCGGCCTAACCATGCAAGGAGTGTTTGACGAGGTAGTATCTAATGCACGATTAACTCACAATTTTTCAAATCATGTGGACTAACCATGTGGGCACTTAAGTTAGATCCTAAAATTGTGGATCTAACTCATTTTGCCTCGAAATGGTTTGTTTAAGCCCCTAAGCGGCCATAACATAGGATTACCCTTTCTTGAGGTTATGAGAACCTCTCCCATGCGTTTTGTAAGCGATTCGAAGGCATATCTTTGAAAATCGAAGCCGGTTTCTTGAGGTTTGTGATCTTTCTTGATCGTTCTTGTAAATTTTCTTAGATCCACTTAGATCTACTCCTCCTCTTCCCTCAGTATCATAGATCTACTCCCGTTATGGGTAGATTTAAGTGTGTGGATTCCAATTATGATGAGATTTGGTCTGGATATTTCTAGGAGGAGAGATATAAGGTGGGTTTTTCGAGAATCTATATGAGTTTCTTGAGAATTCTTCGACCTTTGTGGTTTTCATAAAAAACCCTTGAGGTTGGGGATTCATTGATTCTATTTCTTTTACATTAAATTGCATTGTTAGCATGTTTAATTCCATTGTATGAAAAATGGAATTGACATAATAAATATTTTAACTGGATAAATAAATTGATATCGATCTTATGTTATTGCCTCATGTTTTTCTAGATAGTGAGATATCTATGTTTTCATTGATTAGATGTTTTTTCTTGATAGAAATCAGTAAAGAATGTATACTGAGATTAATTGATAATTATTGGCTAAAGGTAAAGAGTCATAAAAATGAATTCGATTCTTGTTGCAATTGGATGTTAATCAAATTGTTGTTGTAATCATGTTTAATATTTTGTGATAGCTTACTGGTTAGGTTTCCTGATGTTGGAATCAATGAATTATAAACCCGTTAATTCAAGTTGGTTTAATGTTTTGATTGTTTGATAATTCCTTGAAGGGTTATGAGTTACCCTCTTGATTTTTAAAGGGACAAGATCCCAATTGATGTGATGGTTGATTTCCTAATACATGTTCTATGATGTGATCCTAGATGGTTGTTATGATTTGTGGGGGAATAGATGCCTTTTAGTTGTGGTAGTGTATGAAGCCTGGGGTGGTGAGATGCGTCGGTTTATGCATGTGGGTGTCAGGGGTGACACCGGGGTTGATGGAATGGGATGGATGTGATTGTTAGTTGCTTGCTGGTTCTTTGGTTTTTTATTTTCTTTACTTTCCCCCACTCTCAAGGTAGCTGGTCTTGCTTACCCTTCTCTCGAAAGAGGTGAAGACTCACAGGGTATGCCACAAGATTTCCGTGTCTAGCTTCTCAAAGGAGGATGGGTCTACTCTCTTACTATGGTTGGGAAAGACTTGATGGGTAGTACATATACTCACCGTATTGATCCCCCTTATGTTTAGTAACATAGAATTATTTTCTAGAATGCCTAAGAAAATGGGAAAGTAATTCTGTAATGAATTTTTGATTAAATGGTATTAACTCATGTGGTTGGAGTTTCCAGAACTTAATGATGATGTTGAGAAATATTGAAGGAAATTGTTGACTTTGGGTGTGTTTCTAATGAAATTTAATGTGGATTGGTTCATGGTTAATTAATGTTTAATTAATTAATTAATGTACAGTGTAACTGATAAAAAGGGAATGAAGTATTCTAATATTTCTCTTTTAATGATTGCGTGCTTATAGGATACATAGTCTTAGAAGTGGCATCCCGGGATCCGAGAGACGTTAGCTGTAGTTGTGTCTAATACTAGGTTATGCCCATAGTGTGGTTGTGATTTAAAATATATTTTATACCTTTTGTGTTTCTATATGCTACTCTACCCTATCAGTAAGGGAAACTGATACCCTATGGATTCTGACCCTAGGCGGTGTTTTCCCCATCATTCTGGTGGTAGAATGAATGGATAACTACCCCCTTTGGCCCCGCTCTCTTCTCTTGGTAGATACTTGTGCCATTAGGAAAAATGGTTTGTTTTCACCCTTATATGTGTGTAGAGGGCTATAATGGATTGTTGTTATTCACACACATATATTCTGGATATTGTATCCTATAGACTACTATAGGTGTAGCGTGTATAGGTTGTGATGGTTTGATGATCCTTACTCGGTGTATGGGCTATAATGGCTTGAGGTATAATACCCGATGTATGATACATGTTACGTGAGCTCTGGTGGCTCCCGGAAACTACATGGTCACTTTGGTTGTGAGGACGGTGCGGTGCATTGCCCAGGTGTCTACGGGCAAGCCTTTGTAGTGCACGAGGTGCAGATTGTAGTGCTTCACCAAGGTGTTTGCAGGTAAGCCTTTTTGGAGAGAGATGTTAGGGATGTGAGACTTTGGGGAAAAGCAGAAAAATAGTGGGGAAGTAGTATCAAAGTACCCTCTATATTATTTATTATTATTCTATATTATTTTATACATTACTTGGTGAGAGTATCCATAGTGAGGTTGGGAACTTAGTATACCTGTTTAGGTGATGAGTTAGTTTCACTTGTTGTTCACTGTGCTTTAGCATGCTTCCTCTACTATTGCAAGAGAGGCTTCAGGGAGGATCCTACTGAGTATTCTATTATACTCACCCTACACATATATAAACTGTTTTTCAGGCCACTTGGAGCAAGTTGGAGATCAAGAAGGTTTCTACTAGCTTGGGGTTGCAGGAGCTGTTCGAGCTTGTGGTTGCAGCTGTTTTACTTTATTTTGGGTACTTAGAGTTTTTCCCATTTTTTTGTAGTACTTTTTCATGATATTCCATTTATGCACTTAGGTTTCTTTTATATTTCCAGTTCTTAGTTGGAGTTTTTTGGTGTCTATCTTATCTCTCTCTTCCGCATATGTTCTATTAGAGGGTAATTCCTCCCATTTGTGTATTATTATACCCTCGGTGCTAGTCACCAACCCGGGGCCTACTGGAGGCAGGACTCGAGAGACATTATATCACTTCTCACATTGCCGGACTAGGAGGGGAACTCTTTGTGGGGAGGGGGTCATGATAGAGTGGTATCAGAGGTCCGTTTGTGGGATAGTATGGAGTTTGGAGTTAGGAACATGTGAGGTTGCATGGGTTGGTAGGGCAATAGTGTCATTCATGTTTATTAAGTGAGGTAAACACTGTAGATTGGCTAAGACATAGGCATTTAGGGCTCCCTATGATCGGATGTACAGACCTTTAAGTTTACAATGGCTATTAGAAAAGGTGATACTAGTTGTAGGGTAGAGACCTAGGAAAGGATCATGCATCATTTTTCTTTGTGCATGTGTTTGAATGGGTAGACCTTGGGATAGGTTAACCTAAAATGAAAAAAAGAAAAAAATTAATTAATTAATGTTGAGTCATCCATATTATAGGTTTAGGATCTCTAATGGTTTGTTATTTTATAGGTATGGATCCAAGTTGACGTCCTCATCAGGTTTATAAAGAAAATGTCTAGTAGGCTATTCCTGCAGATCGCTACATGGTAGAGGTTGACGACGACGACACATGGAGGAAGACACTCTGAGAGTTTCAGCACTAGGATCTGCAGAAGTACAAGGGCTCCGTTTTAGATGCAGTCACGTAAGACTAGTTAGAGGAGGTCGAGATATGCTTCAGTTTGATCCATTCTCGGAAGGAGCCCTCGGTGTCCTTAGCTGCGATGATGCTATGTGGAGCAGTGAGGTAGTAGTGGTTCTTGTTCCTTAGGGATCATGAGGAATCAACTATCTCATGGGAGGAGTTCTGAGAAACGTTTAGGGTCAAGTTCCTTTCTTCAACTGCGAAGGAGTCCAGTTTCCAGGAGCTTATTACCCTTCGACAGGGGAGCTCCAGTGTTGGATAGTTTGGAATCCATTTTAGGAACATTTTACGATATGCTTCGGACCTATTACCAGATGAAGAGGCCAAAGTGAGGCATTTTAAGGAGGCTTTTTGTCCAGAGATCCAGTGCTATGTCACCCCATTTATGTTGAAGACATATCTTGAGGTGTTGGCGAGGGTAGAGGTTGTTGAGAGGAATTTGGCTAGTATAGGATCATTACGAGAGGGGGATCATCATGATCCATCATGAAGCAAGTCTGTGGTCCGGGGTTCCTGGTTTTTAGGGCACAAGTGTTTCCGTTCAGCAAGGTTAGGTCCCAGTACTCCACATCTCATTTCTCTAAAGGAAGAAACTCCCAGGCCTATGCCAAGGGACCATGCACTTGTTTTTCTTGTGGTGGTCATGGAAATCAGCAATAGAAATGCCTGACCTTTCAGATTGGCCATCGTGCACTAGGTGTTACACTCCAGGTTCCTCCGTTGAGGCAGTTCCATCTGAGGCAATAGCAGCCAGTTGCACTAACTTTAGATCAGCAGAGGGTAGATGGGGCCGGTAGAGGACAAAAACATGATGCTCCCCATCCTCAGAGAGCATAGCGCGACCTTTGTGGTGGTCTTCATCAGGGTCAGAGAGGCCGTGGAGGAGGTTTTTGTCAGCTTCATGCTCTAGCATTTCCAGCTCCAGGAGATCCAGACGTCGTTCGAGGTACCCTTTGCTTGTTTTCTACCTTGGTGTATGCCTTGTTTGATTTAGGAGTGAAACACTCCTTCATATCACCTACCCTTTCCAATGCTTTGGGACTTGAGGTAGAGAGGCCTCTAGTGCCCTTGGCGTTGACTACGCCAGTTGGAGGTCGAGATGACTTATGTGAAATATGCAGAGACTATGAGCTAGTGTTGGGGCAACACCGTTCTTGGGGAAATTTTCTATGTTTATGAATACGACCATATGATGTCATGCTCGACATGGATTTTTTGTACTTGTTGCAGGCTATAATGTATTTCTTTTGGAAGTAGGTCTTTTTCATTGGTGTAGATGGAGAGAAAGTGGTGTTTTTTGGTGATCGAGATCCTCAGATGGGTTATGGGCGCATATCATCATTATTTTCGATGATGGCCAAGATGATGCTGAGTTCTTCAGAGGTTCAGTATCTGGAATTTCCTCAGGTCATAGAAGAGTACCCTGATGTTATTAATGAAGAGTTTGTAGCCTTACCCCCTCGACTAGCAATCAAATTTAGGATCGAGCTACAACCAGGAGTGTCTCCTATATCAATGTATCCATATAGGATGGCCCCTTATGAGTTGCGAGAGCTACTTATACTGCTTGATGGTCTATTGAAGTGCGGTTTTGTTTGGCCAAGTGTGTCACCATGGGGTGCACCAGTTTTGTTTGTGAAGAAGGGAATTGACAGTTTGTAGTTATGTGTCATTTATTGTCACTTAAATGAAGTGACAATAGAGAATCACTATCCTATTCTGCGGATTGATTACTTATTTGATAAACTAAAGGGTGAAAGTTGGTTCTAAAAGATCGAATTGCAGTCAGGATATCATCAGATGCGTGTGAATGATGAGGATATTCCGAAGACTGCTTTCCGTTTTTTTCTTGGTCATTATGAGTTCATTGTAATGACATTTGGCATGATGAATGCTCCAGCTATGTTTTGAGAGTTCCTGGACAAGTTCATGGTAGTTTTCATCGATGACATCCTTGTGTAATCTACGTCTGAAGAGGAGAATGCAGAGAATCTACGAGCTGTTTTGGGAGTCCTTCGTCATAATAATTTGTTTTGGAGGTTCGTAGCCAATTTCTCATGAGTTGTGACTCCTCTGAGTGCTTTGACCAAGAATGATCAGGACTTCATATGGACTGATCGGTGCCAGGAAGAATTCGAGTATCTAAGGGAGAAGTTAGTAAGTGCTTCAGTTCTTTGTCTTCCAGTTGAAGGAGTTCAGTTTGATGTTTTCTACGATACTTTGCATCTAGGGTTTGGATGTGTTCTCATGAAGTAGATGTCAGTTGTTTCTTATGGGTCTCGGTAGTTACGTCCCCACGAATGCAACTATGCCACCCATGATCTTGAGTTGGCTGTCGTGGTGTTTTCAATGAAGTTGTGGAGACATTACCTCATTGGTGAGCGCTTTGTGGTTCTCACCGATCGTAAGAGTTTGAGGTATGTTTTCTCCCAGCGTGACTTGAACTTATGAAAATGTTGATGGATGTAGTTCTTATAGGAATACAACTTTGAAATATCATATACACCTGGAAAAGGGAATGTTGTAGCAGATGTTGTAATGCCCCGACCCCAGTTACCCAGAGTCGGTGCATTATTATGTATCATTGGCATGATCACAAAGGATCAAGTCTCGAAAGAACGATTTGTTTATTATCCTTGGAAACATTAGATACATTCATAAATGTTACATTACATCATAAAGTTAAAAACTACAGTAACATAGTATCCATAGTCCACACTCATATCCCCTTCAGAATATCCCTACAGTTCAGTCGTAAAATATTTCTTCACATCCTGGGAGAAATAAAACACAGAAAGGGGTGAGATCAGATGCTCAGTAAGGATAACAATATAATGGAAATTTTCATAAATAAACATAAATATTTAGGGAAATTTATAACTAAAACAAAAGCCTTTTAAACTTGAACTTCAGCATTATAAGAAAAAAATAAAATGAAATAATGCCATTTACTTATTCACATGGATATTCTAATAGATGAATAATCACACACAATATCAATAACCACTTTCATAATGATGGAATGCATAATTCCAGACAATCCTAACCACATAGACAAGGCCTCGTGCTAAGACTACAAATAAGATTATGTTAAGGCCTTGTGCCAGGACACTAGATTTTCTCATGAGACCTTCGATGCATCGAGGAGATATAGAGTGATCCACCCATCACTTACTAAGTCCAATGCATTCTTCATATGAACATGTTTAAACATAACATAAACACTCATATTAAAACTAGCAAATTAAATGTAAATACTTTCACCATAATCCATGAATGGTATAGAAATAACACACCCACAGTCAAACATATCACAAAAACTTCAATACAATATGGGTGTTTGGTATCATAATAAATAAACTTCAAATAAGCTTAAAATCCATCGAAGGATGTTGACAAAGATTAAATCAAAACTATTTGAGAGAAATATCTGTTTTTTAAAGTCATTTAAAAGTGACACATTTATAAAGGAAGTAATTTAAAAGAGATTTTCGAATCAAAGTGTCCCATACCACTTTGAAACTTTTGTAAAGAAATATCATTTAAAAACATTCTTTTCCATAAAAATAAATCCTTAAAATCATTCTGAAAACATGGACATTAATCAAAAATATTTTAGAAAGATAAATCTTTAAAACATTTAAAATTTTGTTCTTGATAAAGAGTACCTTTCCAAAATTCTTAAAATATTCATTTTGAAATCATTTAAGGGTCACATAATTATAAAATAAATCAATTAATTTCAAAATATTCTTATAAGCTTGTAAGGGAATCTTCAAAGATATTCTTACGGTAGAAAATAGTTGCACCAGCCATATAAGTCAAAAAAGACATTCTTACCATAATTCTATCGAAAAGGTAAAAGAGAACCTTGTTTGAAAAAAAACAGAAAGATTCCTTTATAAACATATTATAAAAAGTAAAAAATGGTATAAATGACTTTTATCCATAGTAATAATGATTTGAAATACATTTTTAAGAAACATGGATGTCGATGATTAAGAGGTCCCAGTAGATAATTATGTATAATCAATCTTGGATAATGAAGAGATTGTGAATTAAACCCTTACCCTGTAATTTTCCTTGGTTGAGGGAAATTTAACCTTCTATATAATGGTTAAATAATTGTGATTAAATTTTACAATAATCACATACATTAATATGATGTCATATATGATTTTTTAATATTACTTTGTTAATAATGTCTTAGTATTATAGTCGTTTTGGGTGTTAACTTACTCGTTTTCTTTTATATGTTTAGTTACATAAGCCATGTTTGTTATAGATAGTATGTATCTTATTCATATACAGAATGAAATCATGCCCTTAAACATTATTTTTAATCATCAAATGAGAATTAGACTTGCATGGATACGATGGGGGATGAATCTCATCGCGTTCGTGGAGACAGTAGTCCGTACGTACGCACGAGCGACAATATCATTTTTTTGACATTAAAATAATATATAATTGGATGGTATATCATATATAAATAATAATTATGAAGTAATATTTATTATTTACATCAATTACACTTCATTATAATACCCATCCAAATAATAATGTTTTGAATAACAATTACACCACGACGTGGAGACGGTAAGCCGTACGTATGCACGTATGGTGACATGTCATTCAAAGGATGGATAGAATACTGAGTATGGATGAACCATATTTATAATAACATCACAGTATATAGAATATACTGGAGTTATTATTTTATAAAGTAAATAACAAATAAAGAAGAAGTTCAAGAAGAAAGGAACTTGAAAAAGGGTGGTGAAAACATTACCTCTTCTTCGGGTTCTTCCTTTTGATTTGATCAAAAGGGGACCTTAGGTTGGATTTATGATCAAACTAATACCTCTGAATTTAATTTAGGGAAGTTGAGAGAGTATTTGGGTAGGGTTTGGCTGAACCAAATGGCTTTGATGGTGTGAAGAATTGTGTAGAAGTTGTGTACTTTTATAAGGGGGAGGAGGGTCTCTTTAGGAAAAACGTAAAGTATTAATTTATAATAAATTCATATTCAGTATCTAATGGCACCAAAGTGGATTATTAAAATTATAAGGTGGGTATGGGTCTAAATAACTTCAAAAAACTAATTTTGGACTGGTTTGGGTCATTATATTAACCTTATCTTTTTGTTTTAACTCTTAGTTAATTAGTTTGAAATTTTCCATGTCACTTTATATTTTTATATTATATAGTTAATAAACTTACTATATACATCCAAGAGTCACCCAAGTGGTCCATTAGTTATAAAACTATCATTATATAAGTCCTTTGTCTGAGACATTGATTTTTAGGAATTGAATATCAATTAATAGTATAATATTTATTTTAAAAACTCATTTATGTATATTTTGACACTATTCAATAATTGATTTTTTTTAAAGTCATAAAAACTTTATTGTTTCAAAAAAAATTCATTTTATAAATCCTAACATGTCATATTAACCAATAAAATTTGTGTATTTCATCAAAACTTTTAAATTATATTTATTTTAACATTTATAATACCAGTTGTTTGATTCTTTCATTAATAAAGAAAATATTCCATCATTATTGTGTCATAAATAAATTTAATTATTCAATGTTTAAAAATTATAAATAAAATACCATTATGTAGGAAATACTTTTATCTTTATAATGAATATTTATATTCTAAATGATAACATATATAACCTTATGTAAAAATTGTTTTTTTTAAAAGATATATGCTTATGTCATTTGTGTATTTACTTTAACTTAATTAATATAAAGTGTCCTTATCACCTACAAGTGGCTCCATGGGGACACAAAATCGACCCAAAGATGCCTATGTTCGGACATGTATCAAAAAATACAGTTAGGAGACTTTTTAGGGTAAATTTATATTATTATAATATTACTTTTTATCCTTATTTACCGGATTTACCCTTTAACCATGGTAAATAAAATATTTACCGAAGTTACTATTCAGAATGTCTGAAAATAATATTTACCTATTTAAAAAATTTGGACCTCATGATTCCAAATATGGAATCTATATTTATAAATTCAAAACCCATAAGTGGCATAAATTAATTTAAAATTAATTTCCATTGTTAAAACAAAAAGCGTGTTTTCAAGAGATAATAATTATCAAAAGATTGACAGTTGTTTATTTCCGGTTTAAATTTGAAATTTTGTCCAATGAACAAAATTGTATTAAATGGTAAAAATATTTTCTAAATATACTTTAAAACCACTAAAATTAATAATTTATCACTATTAATTATTTTTATTAAAAAAGTTGTTTTAAAGAACATTTAGTAATTTTCACAATTCATCAAAATATAAAATTTATCCAAAAAGTACCAAAATTATACCGTAGGCTAATTTCGATATTCCGAATCCAAAAATTATGTTCATTTTGAGAGGTAAAATTTATAAAATTTCAAAAATTGGGTTTTATTATTCATAACGACTACTTTGATTGGTTGTAGTGTTTTAGAATCTCGAAGTTTCATATAGTGCAAGCTATTGCATTATTCAAAGGTAAACGTACCATGGAAGCTTGGGGTGTTACATTATGCCCTCCTTCAATAAATTCCATCCTTGCAATTTGAAAATGTTGTTCGAAAATAAATGTTTGAAAATAAAAAATACCTTTGTGGAATCAAAAATAGGGTTAACAAAAATATAACTTTAAAAGAAAGAACGAGAAGTACAAATGCCACCCAAGATAGCCCATAATAGGATTCTATGAAAACATGGATATGGAGGAGAAACAAACCATCAAGGTCTGATGGAGTGTTGTAGAAAATAGGATTGGGAGAAATTTAACTACAAGAAAATCACAAACATGTGATTGGTTAAACGGTCTTTGATTCCCCAGTAGGAAAAGTTAAACGACAAAATTTTTGTTTTATGATACCTTTTATAAGGTTGAGGAATTTATTTATGAGATTTACTAAGAACGTAAGGAAATATACTTACTTTTCATGTATACTTTCATTCTTTTATAAATTTTTACCACAAACCCATTTTTCTCTCCAAAAGTTAATAGTACTCAAAAATATTCTATTTATCCTAACCATATCTGTTTTCAAAAATAAATTTATAATTCATCTATAAGATCCTTTTTAAAAAATAAAACTACATTATATACTCCAGGGACTTCACATAGTCTAATGGTAGCTGATAAATCCCAATTTCACTATGTTTGTGGGTTTGATTCCTGCAGTTTTGTCCGACGCGATGGGTTTTCACACGGTCTGCGTGTTTTCCTTTTTATAAATATCCAAAAATATCTTTAACAATAGTATCCAATGTAAAATATAATCCATTCCAACCTTTATACTTATCCAAAATACTTCTATAAACCCTAAGTCCAAAATTTATATGAATGTTTAACATAATGTAAATCCTTTTTACCCCGTAATAGCATGTGAGTACCTTCATCATGTATTCTTTTAAAACACTAAATCATCCAAAATTACTATAAAACCTTATTGATTGCATTCATTCTCCCTCATTCCTTATAGAATAATGGATATACTTTATCCATCCAAAAATGTTGTAAACTCCAACAATGATGGAATATACAAATATTTAATTAGTTTCAAGGTAGTCAATAATATCCAATATAATTAACCAAAATCAACCATATCTTATTCCAAAATCAGTACCTCAATATTAGGACCAGATTAAGGTTTATCATTCCTTCAACCATGTAATTTCCAAATAGTTTGACTTGATATAGAGTCACTTTTCTTTGTACCATAAAATATCAAATTCTCAATGCAATAGTACTACAATACAATCCTTATTTATTTCGAGTACATAATTAATACAACACTTCAATAAAACAATTCCAAAATAACAACATAAGAACACTAGTCATTCCTCTTCATCTGTGGTAGTATGATAACTTGATTATTATCTAGTTTCATCATTTGTGGCATAGTTTGATGACTGGGACATTGGTTCGCATAGTGTCCAAACTCCTTGCCGATGAAGCATTGTACATTTGAAACCTTTTTCTTACCCTTGCTGTCACGTACTTGGTGTCCTTTTTCTCCACACTTATAACATACTCCCATTCCATTCAATAATTTTCCAAGGCAATTATTTCCACAGTTATCACATATGGGAAAATCCTTCTTTACCTTCTTTCCCTTTATCTGTCCTTCTCTCTACCATCCTTTCCTTCTCTGGCTTCACTTTAAAGCCACATGACTCCGAGAATTCTTTACTTATCTTATCAACACATGATACTATTTATTCATATGATGATAATATGTGGGAGACTATTTCCCTTATAATTTCTTCCTTAAGACCCTAAAGGATATGATCCTTCTTACTCTTTGGATCATGCGTATTGCTGGAGTTCTCATTCCTTCTACTGGGAGCCATTTCTAAACAATGACATATGCAATATTATTTTATGAATAGTAATACCTAATCCAATCCTTGTAAAACACTTATAATAAATTAACAGTTTATGAATATAATCCATAATCATAAAAATGTATTCTTTGAGGAAGTATATACTCATAAACCCTTCATAATGATTTGTAATGAAAATGAGGATTATCCTAAGCATATCCCCCAGGAGTATCGTAACTAAGAGTTTATCAAGACCCATTTTTGTGCACTAGCTCCTGTTCGAGTCTAGCTCAAAGCAGTTTTTTCAGGTTTTACCCCCAGGTACATCTGTGCCAGAGCTGCCTCTACCTTCTCGTATCCAAACATGGATATATTGCTTGGAAATCTCACGAAATCTCTACAATACCAAAATATTAGGAACTTTTTTCTATACTAATCCTCGAAGTCTATCTTAGAGCTATGTGATCTAGTTAGAGTTTATCTAAATCTAGATTCCAAGGTTTGTACTAAACTTCCCCTAATACCAACTATAACGCCCTGACCCCAATTACCCTGAGTCGGTGCATTATTACGAATCATTGGAATGATCACAAAAACAAAGTCTCGAAAGACCGATTAGTTTAGTATCCGTGAAAACACAAGATACATTCATAAATGTTACATTACATCATAAAGTGAAAAACTACAATAACATATTCTCCATAGTCCACACTCATATCCCTTTCAGAATATCCCTGTAGGTCAATCATAATATATTTCTTCACATCCTGGGAGAAATAACACATGGAAAGGGGTGATATCAGATGCTCAGTAAGGATAAAAATATAACGGAAAAATTCATAAATAAACATAAACATTTAAGGCAATGTATAACTAAAACAAAATCCTTTTAAACATAAACTTCATCATAATATGGAACAAATAAAATCAAATAATATCATTTACTTATTCACATGGATATTCTACTAGTTGAATAATCACATGAAATATAAATAACCACTTTCATAATGGTGGAATTCATAATGCCATACTATCATAACAACGTAGCCAAGGCCTCGTGCCCAGATTACAAATAGGATTTTGTCAAGGCCTCGTGCCAAGAAACTAGTTTGTCTCATGAGACCTATCGATGCATCGAGGAGCTATAGCGGGCTCCACCCGTCACTTACTAAGTCCAATGAATTCCTCATATGAACAGGTTTAAACATAACATAAACATTCATATTAAAACTATAATAAAAAATGTAAATTCTTTCTCCATAATCCATGAATGGTATAGAAATAACACATCCACAGTCAAACATATCACAAAACCTTCAATATAATATTGATGTTTTGTATCATAATAAATCAACTTAATATAAGCTTAAAATCCATAAAAGGAAGTTGACATAGATGAAATCAAAACTATTTGAGAGAAATATCTCTTTTTCGAAATCATTTAAAAGTCACGCATTTATAAAAGAAGTAATTTAAAAGAGATTTTTGAATCAAAGTGTCCCATACCAATTTGAAACTTTAGAAAAGAAGTATCATTTAAAAACATTCATGTACATATAAATAAATCCTTAAAATAATTATGAAAACATTGACATTAATTAAAAATATTTTAGAAAGATAAATAATTAAAACATTTAAAATTCTAATCTTGATAAAGAGTACCTTTCACGAATTCTTAAAATATTTAATTTTAAATCATTTAAAGGTAAAATAATTATAAAATAATACATTTACATTCAAAATATTCTTATAATATTGTATGGGAAGCTTTGAAGGTTTTATAATGGCAGAAAATAGCTGCACCCGCTATATAAGTTAAAAAAGACATTCTTACCATAATTCTATCAAAAAGGTTAAAGAAGACCTTGTTTTTTAAATAAAGGATAGATTCCTTTATAAAAATCTTATAAAATGTCAAAAATGGTATAAATGAATTTGACCCATATTAATAATTATTTGAAATACATTTTTAAGAAACATGAGTGTGGATGATAAAGAGGTCCCAGTAGATAATTACGTACGAACAGCCTCAGATAATGAAGAGATTGTGAAATAAACCCTTAACTTGTACTTTTCCTTGGTTGAGGGTAGTTTAAACTCATTTATAATAGTTAAATAATTGTTATTAAATTATAAAAGAGTCATATACATTAATATGATATAATATATGATCTTTTAACATTGCATTGTTAATATTGTCTTAGTATTATCATCCTTTCGGGTGTTAACTTACTCATTTTATTTTATATGTTTTGTTACATAAGTCATATTTTTCATGGATAGGTTGTATCTTATTCATATAAATAATTATATCAAGTCCTTAAATACTATTTTTAATCATCAAATGAGAATTATACTTGCATGGATACAGTGGGGAATTAATCTCATCGCGTTCATGGAGATGGTAGTCCGTACGTACGTAGGGGTGACAATATCATTATTTTGATATTAAAATAATTTATAATTGGATGGTATATCATATATCCATAATAATTATCATGTTATATTTATTATTTACATAAATTACAAATCATTATCATACCCATCCAAATAATAATGTTTTGAATAACAATTACTCCACGACGCGGAGACGGTAAGCCGTACATACGCACATATGGTGACATGTCATTCAAAGGATGGATAGAATACTGAATATGGTTGTACCATTTTTATAATAACATCGTAGTATATAGAAGATACTGGATTTATTATTTTAGAAAGGAAATAACAAAGAAAGAAGAAGTTGAAGAAGAAAGGAAATTGAAAAAGGGTGGTGAAAACATTACCTCTTTTTTAAGTTCTTTCTTTTGATTTAATCAAAAGGGATCCATAGGTTGGCTTTCTGATCAAAATAAGGCCTCTAGGTTGCAGTGAGGGAAGTTGAGAGAGTATTTGGGCAGGTTTTGGCTGATACAAAAGTCTTTGAAGTTGTTATGAATTGGTTAGAAGTTGTGTCCTTTTATAAAGGGGAGGAGGGTCTCTTTAGGAAAAACATAAAGTATTAATTTATAATAAATTCATATTAAGTTTCTAATGGATCCAAAGTGGATTATTCAAAGTATAAGGTGGGGATGGTTCTAAATTCATTCAACCAATAGATTTTAGATAGGTTTGGGTCATTATATTAACCTTATCTTTTAGTTTTATCTCTTAGTTAATTAGTTTGACATTTCCATGTCACTTTATATTTTTATATTTTATAGTAAATAAACTTACTATATACATCCAAGAGACCCCGAAGTGGTCCATTAATGATAAAAATATAATTATATAAGTCCTCTAGTAGAACCTTATATTTTTTGGAAAATAATATCAATTAATAATATAAAATTGTTTTTTAAAACTCATTTATGTCAATTTTGACACTATTCAATAATTGATTTTTGTTAGTCATAAAAACATTTTTAACTCGAAAGAAATTCATTAAATCAATCCTAAATGTCACGACCCGACCCAACGGGGCTCGAGCCGTGACTCCCCAAGCCCGCCTCCAATAGGCCAGGGGCTGGCGACCAGCGTCGAGTAGGCTATCACACACATGGGAGGCATTAACCTAAGGTACCTGTACACACGCACCCACAAACACCTCCATGCAACATTGCAGAGATAAAGAAACTGAAAAGTAAATGCATGCATACACTATCCCACAACCAGAGAGCAACAACAAAAGTAAAAAGGGCAAAAAAGGTCCCACCAAAAGAAAACTACAAAGCACGTCCAACCTGCTCTGAAGAAGGGGAACGCTGCCACAATCACCCGCCAGAAAGATCCCTCGGCACAGCTCCAGTGACCACCCCGGTCAACAAGCTCACTAAGCTCCTCCTGCTCCGGGTCCTCCTGGTACTCCGTCAAAAGGAATGTGGTCTGCACAAGACACAAACATGTGCGGGAAAAGCCCGTGCAGGGGTGAGTATAAACATACTCAGTAGGCACCCCAAAAACCCAAAACCCAAGGGAGCAACTAAAAGGCAACAATTCACTCAACCCAGCCAGAGGGAACCCAGACGAGAGCGAAACTCCATCTCGTGACCATCCTCGGCTAAACACAACTAGTCAGCTCAGCTCAGCTCAGGTGTAAGCCCATACATACACCTTGAACAATCCAGATATACACAGCTCACGCCACAAAGCCACAAGAGGTACCGACCTCATCACCAGCAAATTTCCACAACCAAGAGAGTACACCACGAACATTGTCATACCAGATGACACACATCCGAGAGATACACTCCATCGGGTCCCAAACAAACATCTCAGACGCTCACCCGAGAGACCACGCTCGTCGGATAACATCACTGAGGAAACATCGCTGAAACACCATAACCACCAAACTCCTCGGATAGGGGATCACCGCTAGGGTCCGATAGGGGATACCAAGACCCACTTAGGTATACGTAGCTCACAGATAGGGGATCACTCCCAGGGTCCGCTGGGGGATACCATGACCCGATCTGGCATACGTAGTTCTCACAGATAGGGGATCACACTCAGGATCCGCTGGGGGATACCACAACCCGATCTGGCGCTCGACAGAAGCTCAACACTCAGATAGAGGATCATCGTCCATATAAAGATGGTCACGACGATACCGGAACCCTATCTGGTATAACTCGCGATGTAGGGGATCGATCCGACGATGCCGCAACCCTACCGAAACCAAGTGCTGAGTAGTGGATTGTATAACCAACGATACCGCAACCCTACCATAAACATCATGCTGAGTAGGGGATCGTAAGCCCGACGATGCCACCGCCCTACTGTGCACGACCCACCGCGTAGGGGATCATATGTATGATGATTCCACAAACCCTACGGGGTTAACCTGCTAGATAGGGGATCGCCGCCCGTAAATAAACGGTCACAGCGATACCAAGAACCCGATCTAGGGTAAAGATGCTAGAGGATCCACTCTGGGCCCACAGGAGGGATACCACAACTCTAACAGTTTAAACATCCCATCAAGAGGATCACAAACCCATACGAAGGTTGTGATACCACACGAACCCTCGTAGGAACGAACCAAGGGAGAACCCTCAACCACTGCTGGTCCAAACATCGCTAACCCGAGCGACTCTCCACAACGCCACACTGCACACCTCTGATGCCAAAACTGAGGCCACCATCACGTTCCACGCGAAAAAACACGCAGGATAGGCTGTTTACTCACCCGAAACGGAGCACCGGTGATAAAGGTACTATTCACTGTAGCTAGCTCGTGCGGGGCCCACACAACAATCCTGAAACCAATCGAGCGGATCACACCACGACGATCCCCTTGGAAAAACAAGCGGAATCGACTACTCGCTCGCCCAAAACGGACACCCGGTGAAAAAGGTACTATTCACCGAAGGCCGGCTCGGGTGGGGCCCACGCCTGGATTTCGAAACTCATCGAACGAATTGCACCATTGCGATCCTCTCGGAAAAACACACAGGATCGACTATTCATCCGCCAAAATCGGAGTCCTGGTGCAAAAGCTGCGTTTCTCCGTAAACGCCCAAACCCGGCCTCGTGGGGCCCGCACCCCGTTCGCAGACCCAACACCCAGAAACGCTCACAAAAATTCCGTCGTACCATCAGGGTCTCAACGCCACTGACGACACGTCAATCAGACGCTCCGGGTAGAAGTTACAACGGCCCGAAGTCGTAAAATAATAAAATAATATTATTTTATACGACGTTTCTAGCTCTCGCGCCATGATCCCGAATCTTTAAACCCTCGAACCCATACTGGAGGGTTCGCCTCGTCGTCAGGGTCATGTCGCCGCAAACGGCGCGCGAATCTGACTCCCGGAGTGCAAGATACGGGGGTTTAAAGACCCCCGTATGCGAAAACAGGTCGGACCGGCCCCGACCGGCCGGTCCGGCCGGCCTGGACCGGCCGCCGCCGCCGGCCCGCCCCGGTCGGCGGCCCTCCGCCGCGCGCCGCCGCGCCAGTGCCGTGCCGTCGGACCTTCCGCGGACCACCGGGAGCACCCCGGGGGTCCGTTTCGCGATCCGGAGGCGTCTACATGACCCTCGGGACCCGATCTACACTGCTACGACTTCAATTTGCAGAAAAACGCAGCAAAATGGGATCGGGGGTTAAAACTCAAATCCGCCTACCTTGCGGGCGAAACGCCGACGTTCTGCCTCAGATCCGTGCTCCAGAGCTTCCGTTGCGCGCTCCTGGAAAGTCCGCCGTTGAATTCTGAGCTCGTGGGCGCTTCGTTTGCTCGATTCGGCGGAGTGGCGGCGAATAACTGCGAAAAACGGCGAAAAACGATAAGGGGGGGGGGGGGAGGAGCTGATATTTATATCAGCTGCCCGCCGGCGCCAAACCCGCCTCGGACCCGACGCCCGATGCAAACAAAAGTAAGGTCACCTCTAGGGTAAACGCGCCGTTCTGAACGCAACGGCGGTCTCAGATTTTCCATCCGAGACTCCGTTCAGAAGTTATTTGAGCCGACGCTCGCACACTAACTTGCTACTTATTTACAGAAACGCCCCTGGTGGCGTTTCTCACCGCAGGCCCACGCCCGCAAATATTACACCACGCCTAGGGTAAACGGCACGTTCCGGACGCAACCGTGCCCTCAGATTCCCGTTTTGAGCTACCGTTTAGGAGATATCACACCCCTGCCACATGCATAGTAAATAAAAAACTTAATATTTTTATACAATTAATTCCGGGCACACCGGGCCTTGGAATCGCACGCCGTCTTCGCGCCTTGCTCTGGAATTATTCATAGAAATATTCCAAAGTCTGACAGGGCCAAAAACCCGAGTCGCTACATCCTCCCTCCCTTAGAACTTTTCTTCCCCGAAAAGCCCTAAGCACAAGGAAAGCGACTGGACTCTCAACTGGGTCTCACCCACCAGCGAGCTCACCAACAACAACCATTCAGGGTCTTACCAACGCCCTGAACAAAACTCGAGCAAGCAAAAAAAGGGAAGAGTACCGCTAAACAGTGTCTGACAATCTACTGCAGTACGTAGAAAAGACACAAGGCATACCTCTATCCATCTGTGGTGCCTCTGGGTCGACTGCCTCCAGGGCATGCAGCTGTCCTCACCCTCGGCCACCAGCTCCCTGAGCTTGGCGTGGACCACCTGGGGGTGGAGGTAGTGGCAACTGGTACTGGCTACCACCGCCTCCCACTGCACCAGCTCCGCCGCCGCGTCCGACGCCCTGCGGACCTCCTTGCTCGAGACGCTGCCTCTGCCAGGGCGGTCCATCGACCGGCTCCCTCTCAGCAGCACGTCGGGTCGGACAATCTCTAGTAAGATGTCCCCGACCATCGCAAGCGTAACACCGCCTCTCCTGCGGCTGACCAAAACTGGCTTGCGAGCCCTGTGAGCCCTGAGGCTCAGATCCTCCATCCTGGGGTCGCCTCCTGAAACGTCGGCCACCTCCAGACCCCTGAGTCTGACGTCGGCTACCAGATGCTGATCCGACCGACGAAGTCTCAGCTCTCGAGTGCCCAACAATAACAGGGGGAAACTGCTCAGCCAGAAAACTCTCCACCACCAACGCTCGCTCCAACACTCCAGCATAGGTGGGCAGGCATAAAGAAACCACACCTGCTCGGATGCCCCTGCGTAAGCCTTGCTCGAAGGTCCGAGCCCTAAAGAACGGGTCTCGAACCATATCCAGGGAGTAGCGCGACAGGTCTGTAAACCTCACTGAGTACTCCGACACAGTCAGGCTCTCCTGTCGAAGCTGCAGAAGCTCCTGGATCCGCACTGACCTCAGCGACACCGGATAGAACTCCTCCCTGAAGAGCCGCTCAAACTCTGCCCACGTGAGCGTCTCCTCGTCATGGGACTGCGTCACCAAACTCCACCATTGCCCGACCGAACCATGCAGAAGGCTCGCCGCTAGGTCCACCATTTGACCAGGAGGTGTCCTCACTAGGCAGAAAACTCGGGTGACTGCCTCAAGCCAGTCATTAGCTGCCTGGGGGTCTGTATCACCCCGAAACCTCAGAGGTCGCTGCCTCTGGAACTCGTGAAGTGCACTCAGCCTGCGTGCAACCTCGTCCTGCACCGCCGACACAACCAGCTACTTGACAGGTGGTGGCTCAACTGGCAGACCACCTGGAGGTGCAACCTCAGAACCTGCACCCTGCTCCACAGCCACTACACGGGGCGGGTCATCAGCACAATCTTGCTGTGGAACCCTCGCTGGCTGTCGTCATGGAGGCATCCTGAATTACATTCAAGAAACACCACAGTCAAAGAGTATATCTGGAGAGCTGACTCAAGAAGGACAAGGAAAAACCAAAAACCCTGTCCTATATGATGCATGTACCATTATGTCCCCGTGACCAGTGTACGAATATCCCGAGTCGAAAGGCAGGTTATCAGAGTCCTGGTGTATGGATACGTCGGTCGCCGCACCAACACTGGAGTCCCTGGCCTGAAAGCCGAACTCGAAACACCCTAACACTGCCGCTATGCAACCCAAACCAAACCTACAGCTAGACCAGCTACGCTCTGAGATCCCAAAGGTGGAACCTCCTCTGATACCACTCTGTCACGACCCGACCCAACGGGGCTCGAGCCGCGACTCCCCAAGCCTGCCTCCAATAGGCCAGGGGCTGGCGACCAGTGCCGAGTAGGCTATCACACACATGGGAGGCATTAGCCTAAGGTACCTGTACACACGCACCCACAAACACCTCCATGAAACAGTGCAAAGATAAAGAAACTAAAAAGTAAATGCATGCATACACTATCCCACAACCAGAGAGCAACAGTAAAGTAAAAAGGGAAAAACAGGGCCCACCAAAAGAAAACTAAAAAGCGCGTCCAACATGCTCTGAAGAAGGGGAACGCTGCCACAATCACCCGCCGAAAAGCTCCCTCGGCACAGCTCCGGTGAACACCCTGTCAACACGCTCACTAAGCTCCACCTGCTCCGGGTCATCCCGGGACTCCGTCAAAAGGCCTATGGTCTGCACAAGACACAAAAATGTGTGGGCAAAGCCCGTGCAGGGGTGAGTATAAACATACTCAGTAGGCACCCCAAAAACCCAATACCCAAGGGAGCAACTGAAAGGCAACAGTCCGCTCAACCCAGCCAGAGGGAACCCAGACGAGAGAGAAACTCCATCTCGTGACCATCCTCGGCTAAACACAACTAGTCAGCTCAGCTCAGCTCAGCTCAGCTCAGGTGTATGCCCATACATACACCTTGAACAATCCAGATATACACAGCTCACGCCACAAATCCACAAGAGGTACCGACCTCATCACCAGCAACTGTCCACAACCAGGAGAGTACACCACGAACACTGTCATACCAGATGACACCCATCCGAGAGATACACTCCATCGGGTCCCAAACAAACATCTCAGACGCTCACCCGAGAGACCACGCTCGTCGGATAACATCACTGAGGAAACATCGCTGAAACACCATAACCACCAAAATCCTCGGATAGGGGATCACCGCTAGGGTCCGCTAGGGGATACCAAGACGCACTCCGGTATACGGAGCTCACAGATAGGGGATCACTCCCAGGGTCCGCTGGGGGATACCACGACCCGATCTGGCATACGTAGTTCTCACAGATAGGGGATCACACCCTGGATCCGCTGGGGGATACCACAACCCGATCTGGTGCTCGACAGAAGCTCAACACTCAGATAGAGGATCATTGTCCATATAAAGATGGTCACGACGATACTGGAACCCTATATGGTATAACTTGCGATGTAGGGGATCGAACCGGTGATGCCGCAACCCTACCGAAACCACGCGCTGAGTAGGGGATCATATAACCAACGATACCGCAACCCTACCATAAAAATCATGTTGAGTAGGGGATCGTAAGCCCGATGATGCCACAACCCTACTGTGCACGACCCACCGCGTAGGGGATCATATGTCCAATGATGCCACAAACCCTACGGGGTTAACCTGCTAGATAGGGGATCGCCGCCCGTAAATAAACGGTCACAACGATACCAAGAACCCGATCTAGGGTAAAGATGCTAGAGGATCCACTCCGGGCCCACCGGAGGGATACCACAACTCTAACAGTTTAAACATCCCATCGAGAGGATCAAAAACCCATACGAAGGTTGTGATACCACACGAACCCTCATAGGAATGAACCAAGGGAGAACCCTCAACCACTGCTGGTCCAAACGTCGCTAACCCGAGCGACTCTCCACAACGCCACACTGCACACCACTGAAGCCAAAACCGAGTCCACCATCGCGTTCCACGCGGAAAAACACGCAGGATAGGCTGTTTACTCACCCAAAACGGAGCACCGGTGAAAAAGGTACTATTCACCGTAGCTAGATCGTGCGGGGCCCACACAACGATCCCAAAACCCATAGAGCGGATCGCACCACGACGATCCCCTCAGAAAAACAAGCGGAATCGACTACTCGCTCGCCCAAAACGGACACCCGATGAAAAAGGTACTATTCACCAAAGGCCGGCTCGGGTGGGGCCCACGCCTGGATTTTGAAACTCATCGAACGGATCACACCATTGCGATCCTCTCGGAAAAACACACAGGATCGACTATTCATCCGCCAAAATCGGACTCCTGGTGCAAAAGCTGTGTTTCTCCATAAACGCCCAAACCCGGCCTCGTGGGGCCCGCACCCCGTTCTCAGACCCAACACCCAGAAACCATCACAAAAATTTCGTCGTACCATCAGGGTCTCAACGCCACTGACGGCACGTCATTCGGACGCTCTGGGTAGAAGTTACAACGGTCCGAAGTCGTAAAATAATAAAATATTATTATTTTATACGACGTTTCTAGCTCTCGGGCCACGATCCCGAACCTTTAAACCCTCGAACCCATACCGGAGGGTTCACCTTGTCGTCAAGGTCACGTCGCCGCAAACGGCGCGCGAATTCGACTCCCGGAGTGCACGATACGGGGTTTTAAAGACCCCTGTATGCGAAAAGAGGTCGGACCGGCCCCGACCGGCCTGGACCGGCCGCCGCCGCCGGCCCGCCCAGGCCGGTGGCCCTCCGCCGCGCGCCGCCGGCGCGCCCCCGCGGCTCCGCCGCGAGCCGCCGCGCGCCGGCGCCGGCCGAGCCGCGCGGCGGACCTTCCGCGGACCGCCGGGAGCACCCCGGGGGTCCGTTTCGCGATCCGGAGGCGTCTACACGACCCTCGGGACCCGATCTACACTGCTACGACTTCAATTTGCAGAAAAACGCAGCAAAAACGGGATCAGGGGTTAAAACTCAAATCCGCCTACCTCGCGGGCAAAACGCCGACGTTCTGCCTCAGATCCGCGCTCCAGAGCTTCCGTTGCGCGCTCCTGGAACATCCGCCGTCGAATTCTGAGCTCGTGGGCGCTTCGTTTGCTCGATTCGGCGGAGTGGCGGCGAAGAACGATAATGGGGGGGGGGGGGGGGGGGCGCTGATATTTATATCAGCCGCCCGCCGGCGCCAAACCCGCCTCGGACCCGACGCCCGATGCGAACAAAAGTAAAGTCACCCCTAGGGTAAACGCGCCGTTCTGAATGCAACAGCGGTCTCAGATTTTCCATCTGAGGCTCCGTTCAGAAGTTATTTGAGCCGACGCTCGCACACTAACTTGCTACTTATTTACGAAAACGCCCCTGGTGGCGTTTCTCACCGCAGGCCCGCGCCCGCAAATATTACACCCCGCCTAGGGTAAACGGCACGTTCCGGACGCAACCGTGCCCTCAGATTCCCGTTTTGGGCTACCGTTTAGGAGATATCACTCCCCCGCCACGTGCATAGTAAATAAAAAACTTAATATTTTTATAAAATTAATTCCAGGCACACTGGGCCTCGGAATCGCACGCCATCTTCGCACCTAGCTCTGGAATTATTCGTAGAAATATTCCAAAGTCTGACAGGGCCAAAAACCCGAGTCGCTACACTAAAATGTTATATTAACCAATAAAATTATTTTATATCAGAAAAAATTAAAATTATATTTATTTTAACATTTATAATACCAATTGTTTGATTCTTTCATTAATAGGGAAAATATTGCATCATTATTGTGTAATAAATAAATTTAATTAATAAATTTCTAAAAATTATATATAAAATACAATTATGTAGAAAATATATTTTGATTTCTAATTAATATTTATAGTAAAAAAGATAACATCTATAACTCTATGGAAAAATTGTTTTTCTAAAAGATATATGCTTATGTCATTTTTGTATTTACATTAACTTAATTAATATAAAGTGCCCTTATCACCTACAAGTGGCTCCATGGGGTATACAAATCGACACAAAGATACCCATGGTTGGAAATGTATCAACCAATAAGGTTAGGACACGTTTTAGGGTAAATTAATTCTATTATAATATTATTTTTTACCCTTTTTTACCAGATTTACCCTTTTACCATAGTAAATAAAATATTTACCGAAGTAATTATTCAAAATGACTAAAAATAAAAGTTACCTATTTACAAAATTTGGACCTCCTTATTCCAAATATGGAATCTATTTTTCTTAATTGAAAACACAGAAGTGGCAGAAATTAATTTAAAATTAATTCCCGCTGTCAAAATAAAAAACGTGTTTTTAAGAAATAATAACTATCAAAAGAGTGACACTTATTTATGTCCAGTTTAATTGTATAACTATGTCCAATGACCAAGACTGTATTAAATGGTAAAAATATATTCTAAATATACTTTAAAACCAATCAAATTCGTAATTTATCACTATTAATTATTTTGATTAAAAAAGTTGTTTTTAATTAAAATTTAGTAATTTTCACTATTCATCAAAATATAAAAGTTATCCGAAAAGTACCAAAATTTTACCCTTGGCTAATATCAATATTACGAATCCAAAATTGAAGTACATTTTGAGAGATAAAATTTATAAAATTTCAAAAATTTGGTATTACTATTCATAATGGCTACTTTGATTGGTCGCAGTGCATTAGAATCTCGAAGTTGCGTACAATGAAAGCTATTGCATTATTCAAAGGGAAACATACCATGGAATCTTGGTGTGTTATAGATGTGCTGAGCCGAATGTCACGTAGTGATGATGTGTGTGAATTCGGTGATTCCCGGAGAGTAATGGAAGAAATGTCAGCATTACTTCTTGATATGGGAGAAGTTAGGGGTAGAGACTATTTTTTCAGATGACGGTACAATCATCCCTGGTGCAGAAGGTGGAAGAGTCCCAGTTGGGGGATCATGAGGTGGCGGTCTGGAGAGACCGAGTTGTTTGTGGTGAGGTCCCTGATGGTTGGTATGATGATGTACAACCCAGAGTGTTGTATCACGGAAGGATTTTTTCCACTAACGATGCACGATACGATACTCAGAGAGTTCCATAGTTTTCCTTTAGCAGTACATCCTAGTGTGACAACGATGTACTGATCCTTGAGGAGTCAGTTTTGGTGGCTTGGACTGAAGCGTGTGGTTGCAAAGTTTGTGTCTCGATGTTTAGTCTTCCAGAAGGTGAAGGCCGACCACTGTGTTCCTGGTGGTCTTCTCTAGCCATTAGGGATTCCTCAGTGGAAGTGGGAGGACATATCAGTGGACTTCATTACTGGTTTACCTCATGATATGGGAGGAAATGATGCTATTTGGTTTGTAGTGTATCATTTAACAAAATTGTCCCACTTCATAGCAATCAAGGAGTCAATATTTGTAAAAGTTTTGTTGAGGTAGTATCTAGTGGAGGTGGTGAGAGTTCAGGGAGTCCCTAGGACGATCATTTCTGATCTAGATCCTCAGTTTACCTCCAGGGTGTGGAGGGGTCTCCAATGTGCTTTTGGTTCTCAACTATGCCTTAACACTACTTTTCACCCTCAAACAGATGGTCAGACAGAGTGAACAATCCAGACTCTTGAAGACATGTAACGCTCTCGTGTTCTGGATTTTGGAGGCTCAGGGATAAGGCACGTACCCATGGTGGAGTTATCTTAAAATAATAGTTTTCAGTCCACCATTGGCATAGTGTGATTTGAAGCCTTGTATGTCTGGCCTTTCCGTTCTTCGTTGTGCTGGACTAGGGTCAGATAGTAAGCAATTCTTGGACAAGAACTAGTACAGAATACAACAGTGATGGTTCAGGTGATTCGTGAGAGGATGAATATGGTTCATGATCATTAGAAAGCATATTCCAATCAAATAAGGTGACCCTTAGAGTGTAATGTTGGGGATCATGTGTTTCTGAAGGTGACTCCCGGTCGTGGGCAGTGAAGGTTTGGTCATGGAAGTAAGCTTTCACCCCAGTTTTTTAGTCCTTTCAAGGTGTTAGCTCATGTTGGAGCTGTGGCGTAGCGAGTATCACTTCCCCTAAAGATGAGTCAGATATATGATGTTTTCCATGTCTCAGAGCTCCATCGTTATCTTCTTGACGACTCTTACATCATCAAATGGGTAGAGATTGATGTTGATGATGATGCAACCTTTGAGGAGCGACCTGTGGAGATCCAAGACCACAAGGAGAAGGTGTTGCGCGGGCATTCTATCCCTTTAGTTCGTGTCTTGTAGCAACATGGTGGCTTGGAGGAGAGTACCTGGGAACATGAGTCACCGATACGTGCTCAGTACCAAGAGTTGTTTGATGTTTAACTCTTTTCATGCATCATTTTAGCTGATGTGGTTATGAAACTTTCATATTTATGAGATGAATCCCTTTGTTGCTTTTGTGGATTTCTCTCTTTTGAGATGTATCTCGAGGGGTGGTTGTTAAGACCCTGTTTCTTTTTCAAATTCGGTGGGTTTGGGATTCTCGAGGATGAGAATGTTTTGAAAGGTATCTGATGTAATGGCCCGAACCTCTCTAGTCCATTAAATTGTGAAAATGCAGTGTTAGAGTTGTTCTGGGGGGTTAAGATGACTTTGGGGTGTGTTTGGTTGGCCTTTTAAGGAAAAAGAAAGGGCTATATCTTTCGCACAGGAGGAACACAGTTTGTCTAAACCATGCAGCCAAACCATGTGAGGTTAGTGTTATAGGTAGTGGAAAACACACGGTTAGCACACAGTTTGTCAAACCATGTGGCCTAACCTTATGAGGAGTGTTTGGCGAGGCAGTAGCTAATGCACGGTTAGTGCACAGTTTGTCAAACCGTGAAGACTAACCATGAGGGTACTTAAGTTAGATCCTAAAATTGTGGATCTAACTCGTTTTGCCTCTAAATAGTTCGTTTAAGCCCTTAAGCATCCATAACTCGGGATTACCCTTCCTTGAGGGTAGGAGAACCTCTCCCAAGGATTTTGAAAGCAATCTTAAGTATTCTCTTTGAGAATTGAAGCTAGTTTCTTGAAGTATGTGATGTTTCTTGATTGTTCTAGTTCAGCTTCTTAGATCCACTTGGATCTACTCATCCTCTTCCCTCGGTTTCTTAGATCTATGTAGGTTATGGGTAGATCGATGTGTGTGGATGCCAATTATGGTGAGCTTTGTTCTTGATATTTCTAGGAGGAGAGATCTATGGAGGGGTTTTGGAGAATCGATCCTAGTTTCTTGAGTGTTCTTTGACCGTTGTGGTTTTCTTCAAAAACACTCTAGGTAGGGGATTCACTGCTTCTCTTTCTTTTACAGGAAATTGTATTGTTAACATGTTTAATTCCCCTGCATGACAAAGAGAGTTGACATAATAAATATTTTAATCAGATAAATAAATTGATATCGATCGTTTGTTATTGCCTCATGTTTTGTTAGATAGTGAGATATCTAAGCTTTCGTTGATTAACTGTTTGTTCTTGATGGAAATTAGTAAGGAACGTACACCGAGATTAATTTATAATTGTTGGATAAAGGTAAAGAGGCATGAAAATGAATCTGTTTCTTGTTGCAATTTGATGTTAATCAAATTGGCGTAGTAAGAATGTTTAATCTTTTGCGATAGATTACTGGTTAGGTTTCCCGATGTTGGAACCAACAAACTATAAACCTATTAATTCAATATGGTTTAAATTTTTGATTGTTTGATAGTTCCTTAAAGTGTTCTGATTTACCCTCTTGATTTTTAAAGGGCCAAGAGCCCAATTAATGCGATGGTTGCTTTCCTATTTCGTGTGATGTGATGTCATCCTCGATGGTTGTTGTGATATGTGGGGGCATAGAGGCCTTTTTTTTGTGGCATCGGATGACGCCTAGGTTGGTGAGATGCATTGGTTTACGCATGTGGGTGTCGGGGTAGGAAACTGGGGTTGATTGAATGAGATGGATGTGATTATTGGTTTCTTGTTGGTTCTTTGGTTTTTTATTTTCTTTACTTTTCCCCACTGCTCAAGGCAACTTATGACAACCCTTCTTTTTAATACAACTTAAACATGATTTATTAAATAAAACTTCACTTGATACAACAACGAATATCAAGAGGTTTAGTGTATTTGGGGATTAAGATCATTACATAAATACTTAAGACATTTAACACAACATCTTTATTTAAAACTTCCTTCACATGACCACTACATTCCATCGTACGTAGCATTGCATGGGATAACCTGAGGAAATGCATAAGAAAAGGGTGATCTATAAGTCCCAGTAAGGGAGTACACATGGAATAACATGAGGAGTATAATACATATTAGACAATCATCATATCAATAGAGCATAATAAAAACATGAACATAAAGGAATGATAAAGAATGATAATCATAACATGGAAATGTGGCAACAACACTTAACATGGAATTAGCGTGGGCCAAGGCCCATTGCACATGGAGCATGAGTAAATCCTCATTGCACATAAAGCATAAGTAAACCCTCATTGTACATGAATTATCATGAGTCAACACTCATTGAACATGATGTATCATGATATTGTACATTACCCAATGCATTAGAGCGCTATAAGGGCACACCCTTCTTAAACATTTCATTTCATGGATAAGTGTGCCACATGGATCATAAAACATGGATTCATTAAACATAATCATTTATTCCACGATAAATTAATGGTGAATTCATACATGAAACTTTAAAATAAATAGGTAAATGTGCATAAAGGTGAATACCCTTGATGGAGAAATGGGCATGGTGTTCACTACACAATGACATTAGCTTAGAAAATCAGTGTGATTTCAGCAACGTAACGACATGACATTAGAATTCATAAGAAAAGTTGATGATAGAGAAAGGGGTTACTCAAAATATTTACATTTAATGGTCAGTAAGGTGGTCATATAGATACATGTCCCAATAATTGTAATGGAATTTAGATTTATGATACAAAAGTATTGCTTGAATGTAAAAGAGGAGAGAGAAGTTCCTTCGGAATTTCAGCATAGTAACGGGTGTACATGGGAGGCATTTAATGAGAGAGAAAGGGTCTCCCATCATTCAAACATAAAGAGGGAAGTATGAGGGAGGTGATAAACCATACCCCAACATTTATAATTGAAATTAAAAGGGCAAAAAAACTTAAAGAAAATTGGAAAAAAATGAGAAAGGAAGAAAAAACTCTTACTTGGAAGTGTGCTTCCAAAGGCTAGAGAGAGGCTTGTGAGAGGCTTATTGGGAGCTTGGGGCACCTTGGGAGGATTCTAGAGAGATTAGGGCAGAGGTTGGACTAACTAAAAGGGCTTTGAGTGAGGAGGAAGTGGGAGCTTGGGTGGGTTTATATAGGAAAGGTGAGGGAATTCTTTATTATTTAGGTTTGAGACCCCTTATATTAAATTAATCCAAACCAGAAACCATCCCATGGTTTTTCCCATGGTTTTTGGAAAAGGGAAGAGGAAAAAAATATTTTATAAGGCCAAAGTCTGAACTTTTTAAAATAATAAGGATGCTTATGTGGAGGTGAGTCACACTCCCATGGAAATTAATTTAAAAAGGCAAAGTGTTGAATAAGTCTTGAGGGGTCCATTAATGATTTGATAAGTAAGTCAAACAAACAAAAAATCAAATTATTTTAATGTTAAACCATATATTTTCCGAAAATAAAGATTATAGTATTTTATTAAGTCACTATTGGGTCATTACGATGTCATAAAACATATTATATATTTAAACGGAATATAATTTTTCCCAAATATTTCACTATCTCAGAAAATTATGAAAAATTCACCGTTGGATAATTTTGACGTCTTGATTCCAAAAATAACTTTTATTTTATCTAAATAATTTTCTAAATATGTGAATTTTCACTTTTGATATAAAAACCGACATTTATCGAAAATTCACGGGTTTTGATAGAAATGGCTTTCAAACCTTAATAAAAATTTTAATTGCATTCATAAAATTATAAGATCATTTATATTTAAGAAAAAATAATATAATAATAATAATATTATTTCATTAAAATATTATTTAAATCAAAAATGCCTTAATTTAATAAAATATATTTCTTAAATAAATAATAACTAAAAACACCATTTGTACTTTAAAAACTATTTATAATGTATAAAAAATGACTAAAAATTATATTCATTATTATATACAAAAAATAATGTACATGAACATAGTACTACTTATTTTTTAGATAACCCCTTACAAAAGCCACATAAGACCTAAGGGTAAGGTGTGCGATGGTGACAGACTCTTGGGGTGGCTCAGATAACATTGCTTGAGTGGTAATTTCAATCAGCTTCCTCTTTTCCCGTAGTTGGTCACGTTCGAGCTTGACATGATGAATCTCTTCTTGGGATTGGTCAAGAGAAAAGCCCAAGGATTCCATCTCTTTTCTGAGCTCCGAAAAATGGGCTTCGTATGGATAAATTCTACTAGACTAGCCCATCACTTCTTTTGTCTGAGTAAATTGGATTCGTTAAAGTCCTATATTTATACTAATCATGTGATCACTATTCAAGGGATATATTAGTAATGGTCAAAATTATTAACATAAAACCAATGAAGTTTACACTTTATATAAACATAAAGAGACATTTAATTTGATCAAGAGGGATTTCCATTAATGAATCTTTGGGTCGTTACACAACTGGTCTTGTTACCCTTCTCCCGAAAGAGGTGAAGACGCGTAGGTTATGCCATGTGCTTTCCATGTCTAGCTTCTCAAGAAAGGATGGATCTATACTCTTTCTATAGGCGGTAAAGACTCGACGGGTAGTACATCTACTAACTGTTTTGAGTACCCTTGTGTTTAGTTGCATAGAATGCTTATCTAGAATGCCTGGGAATATGGGAAAGTAATTTTGTAATGAATGGTTGTTTCCATGGTATTAACTCATGGGGTTAGAGTTGACGGAACATAATGATGATATTGAAAACTGTTGAAGGAAATAGTTGGTTTTGGGTGTGTTGCTAATGAAATTTAATGTGGATCGGTTCATGGTAAATTAATGTTTGAGGAATTAATTAAGGTACAATGGAATTGATAAAAAGGGAATGAAGTAATCTAATAAAGCTCTTTAAATGGTTGTGTGCTTATAGGATACCTAGTCTTAGAAGTGGCAGCCTGGGATCCGAGAGACGTTAATTGTAGTTGTGTATAAGACTAGGTTATGCCCATAGTGTGGTTGTGAGTTATAATATATTCTTTACTTTTTGTGTTTCTATACGCTACTCCACTCTGTCAGTAAGGGAAACTGACACCCTAGGGATTCTGAGCCCTGGGTGGTGTTTTCTCTAAAATTCCAATGGGAGGATGAATGGATGACTACCCCCTTTTTCCCACTCTATTCTCTTGGTGAATACTTGTTCCATTAAGCACAACAGTTAGTTTTTCCCCTTATATGTTTGTACAGGTCTGTAATGTCTTGGGGTTATTCACACACATATATTCTGGATATAGTATCCTATGGACTACTATAGGTGTAACATTTATAGACTGTGATGGCTTGAGGATTCTTATTCGGTGTATGGGCTATAATGGCTTGAGTTATAATACCCGACGTATGATACACATTACATGAGCTATAGTGGCTACCGAAAACTACCTAGCTACTTTGGTTGTGAGGATGGTGTGGTGCTTCGCCCAGGTGTTTGCAGGCAAGCCTTTCTGGTGCATGAGGTGAAGATTGTGGTTCTTCGACCAGGTGTCTGCGGGAAAGCCTATTTTGAGAGACATTCTTAAGATGTGCGACATTGGGGCAAAGCGGAAAACTAGTGGGGAAGTAGTAGCGGGGTACCCTTGATATTCTTTATTATTATGCAATATTCTTGTGTTTGTTACTTGGTGAGAGTAGCCATGGTGAGGTTGGGAACTTAGTATACCTGATTAGGTGATGAGTTAGTTTCACTTGTTGTTCATTGTGCTTTATCATGCTTTTTTTGCTTTTGCATGAGAGGATTCAGGGAGGATCCTACTGAGTATGCTTTTATACTCACCCTACATATATATAAACTGTTTTTCAGGGCACTTTGAGCATGTTGGAGATCAAGCCGGTTTCTACTAGCTTGGGGTTGCAGGAGCTGTTTGGGATTGTGGATGCAACTATTTTAATTTTTTTTGGGTGCTTGTAGTTTTCCCCTTTTTTTGTAGTACTTTTACATGACATTACATTTGTGCACTTGGGTTTCTTTTATATTTCTTGTTCTGAGTTGGAGTTAATTGGTGTCTATCTTATCTCTCTCTTCCACATTAGTTTTCTTTGAGGGTAATGCCTCCCATTTGTGTGTTGCTATACCCTCGGTGTCGGTCACCAACCTGGGGCCAATTGGAGGTGGGACTCAGTGCTCATTATCTCCCTTCTCACATTGCCAACCTCGGAGGGGTACAATTTGTGGGGAGGGGGTCATGAAAATGGGTGATTGATTGAGATAGTACAATAGTGTATGTATTTGAGGCTAAATACAATACCAAACAAGGGAGATTGGTTCATTATTATTATTATGTTTTCTAAAAATGTTCCTAAAAAAGGGGATTTTGAGGTTTTAAAATGGTGTGAGTGTGTGATGTTGCCATTTTGTATTTGATGTTTTTCTTTGGGACTTTGGCTACGGGGTGCTGGATGTGTGATTGAAATCATGTTTTGAGTTTGGGTAGTTGATTTGATAATGAGACGTGGAATTTTGACTTATGCTATGTTTTTTATTGGTTTTGTGCTTCTTGTTTTTAGGTTTCCTCCCACTTAGTTCTAAGGGATTTTGATAAGAATCTATGGGTAGTTATTTCATCATGTACCTTTTAGTTGATCAATATGTGCTTTTGATGTTTGGTTTATCTATTTCGGATATGAAACATGGTGGTTCTCAATATTTGGAGTTCTTCCAAAGGTACCTAGAGTCGAACACTACTCTTTTCCTTCGGTAGCTGGAACCTAGGAAATCTTAGGAATGTATGAAAAATATTGAGGAGATCTTTGTTTGGCATGAGTCTCGCAAACCACTGAAGTTGGTTCTTTCCACCATCATGATGGAAGGCCTGAGTCTAGAATGGTGGAAATCCATTTTTCAGGACAAGCCACAGAAGAGTTTATCATTGAAAATTTTTAAAGCCTTGTTCATCCAGCAATACTTCCCTAATGATGTGAATACACCAATGGTTTCACGCTTTTATGGTCTCAAGTAGGGTGATTAAATGGTGTTGGAGTATGTTAAGAGCTTCACTGAGTTGGTGTTGTATCTCCCAAACCTCACCGGGGGAGAATTTTTTAATGATTGATTCTTTGAAAGGGGTATCCGATTTTAATTCCTCCCAGTTGTGCCTTCATTATTTGAAGATTTTGAAGAATTTGTGAGGTGGCCTCTTAAAGTCGAAGTTGATTTAGCAGAATCTGGCTAGTTGAGAAGAGGCACAAAATGAATATTTTTTTCCGCCTCACTAGATTCATCCGAGAAGAAGTTCTGGTTGTGTTTTATATGTGGAAAGTTGGGGCATAAGAAGTGTTCATGTTGCGAAGTGCCCAATATCTGTAATACTTATATCCATTTAGGTTATTTGAAAAGGTTTTTCTAGGGTGACTACTGGTAGTGACATGGGGCTTAATCCACTCTCTTGAAGAACCATCCAACTCAGTTGAATGAATATAGTGCTGGCGCAAGCTCAATCAGAAACTTCTTTTTTTGTGAATGCTCTTATTGTTGTAATTAATGTAATCTGTGGTGTTGTATTCTTTCAGGTGTGAATAATGATGTTTCATGTACTTTAGGAACATTGTTTCAAATGGAAAAGTCCTTTTAGTGTTTTTAAGTCTTCTAATGTAGAATGGTTGTGTTTATTGTCCCATGTTTCATTTCATTGGGTTTTTATGGATTTTGTTAGTATTTGAGAGTTATTCATGCTCTTGAAATCAATGTTTATCTAGAATACTAATTTTATGGGGAGACCAACATGGGATTAACTCAAGATGAACCTATCTTCTTGGTGTTCTTGATGGAGAACATTCTTGGGTCTACTACGACCAACCCTAATTATAGTTGTTGGTCAACTTGAATAGTGGGTAATGTGATGGATGCTTGTAGAGATCCCGAATAGGCCATTACTAGTTTCTTAGATGGTTTTGGTGTTAGGGTTTGGTGTGTTCCTTTTTGGGTTGTGTTTTGAAAAGAGTGAGTCTCTCATTTGTAATCTATTTTTTGTTTGTTTGAGATATGTGGAAATGTGTGATTTCTTTCTTGGACGAATGACTTATTTTGAGGATGGTGTCGTAGTTTCTTTTTGGGAATCTGTAGTTCTGCAACATAAATGAATGAGGGTGTTGGTTATTTTTTCTTTTTGTTTTCTAGTTTTTCCTTTGATGTAAATCAGCTTTGATTTGGTTTTGATCAACAGTATCTCTTGGGACTTTCTAGGGGAAGAACGTGTCATGGTGGGGAGAATTGTCACACCCCAACCTGACACTTTTCGGTTATTTTATTTATTATTGAGTTTCCATTTAATTTTAGTTATTTTTGAGTTTTTTTAAATTAAATCAATTGAATTAAAATTAAATTGAATTAATTAAATAACAAAAAATTAAAACCTAATATATCCATCACCCCTACCACACAGCTAAACCCCTCCGACCTTGGCTTGTGATGTGGCTGACCCCCACCCCATCCTCTAGTCCTACGACACTGACCACCCCTCTCGGACCTCTGACCTCGCTCCCTCATCCCGACAAACCTCTATCTCCATGGATTTTCCCTTTGGTTTCCTCCTCTCCCTTGTGCGACCATGTCGATGCCCCAATAGACAAGTAACTCCTTCGGTTTTTTTCTCATCTAAACCCTAGGTCATGGGTTGACCTAGTTTTGGTGTTTTCTTTGAGTTTTTGGGTTTGTGGTGGGTCTCCCAAGTCTTCCCTTTGCGGGTTTCAACATCCTCTTTTGAAGGTGAAGCACTTCGGTCCACCCTGGTTCATCCGCCATCACTGAGGTTGATTCTTTTACCATCTTTGTATTTTATTTGCATATTTAATTAATTTTATCTTATTCTATACTTAAATGGTATGGTGTAAAAGTTGTTTTTATAGGATTTGATGAGAAATTTGTTTGAGAATGATAATCTACATAAAATACTATGTTTATTTTATGTGTAAAGTCTAGTTTTTCTTCTTAAAAGGGTTTTATAAATTTTTTAAATGGATTATTTCAATGTTTGAGTGATGAAAAATACATTTCTGAAGGGTGTGAAAAGCCCATGTATTTGGGTTCTGGTTTTGTATTAGAAATTGGCTATGTTTTATGTGAGTTTCTTGGTGTGAAGTTTCATGAAAATGTTTGTTAGGGTTTTTTTCTAGGTGTGAACCATTTTTTAAGGGCACATTAGGTGTGGATGATTTTGGAAATAATTTTTTGTGGAAAATGAAATATTTGACATGTGAACTTGATTTGTATCTTTTTCCAATATCAATTGTAGATGTTTTTGAATGGTGAAAGTCATGCTTTCAAAATGATCTTGGTTTATGTAAGGTTTTACAAAGGGGTTTGTCCTATGGTTTTAGTTGATTGCTTCAACCTATTTTTATTATTTCAATTTTATTTAGTGTTTTTGGTAATCCTCAATTCTCTTTTGGGTTAATTATATTGTTCGGTATCTTCTCGAAGGGTTGAACACAAATACATAGGTATGTATACCTATATATATAAATATTCCTTGCACATATTCCCTCATGCTGCGGGGAATATGTGTATTTAATTAAGGGGAATATATAGGGGTGCATGTGTGTGCCATTGTGGGGCAGTATTCGTCAAAAGAATTGGGTGCCGAGTTGTTCATCCTTCTCCATTCCCTTTTGAGGTAGGGATCCCTATGAATTTTCCTTTTAAATTTAAGAATAAATTATTTCTTCCATTTTGCTCCAAGTTTAATATTAATTATTGATATATAATTGTAAGTAAATAGTCTTTCTTGAATTGGAGTAGTTTATTTCTTTTAATGTGTTGTAATAAATGGTTTGATTTTGTTTTCTCATTAATTTCCTAATTAAATTCACCTTTGGACTTTTTGAATAATTTTTATATTTAAAATGATGGTTTGGGTTTCCAAAATGGGTTTCTAAGTGTATTTTTGGTTTTCAAAGTGGGGTGCGTGTGATTCTTAAGAAATGGTTTGGCATGCATAAATCATTTGAGGCCCGGTTGGTACTTTTGTAAAACTATTTACCCCAAGAGAACTCTCCATAGATGTGGTCCCCTTTTCTTTGGTTGAGTTATATTTTATGAGAGGTCCACTAAGTAGGAATTTCCTGTGATCAAATGGTTAAAAGGTGAGGGATGTATTCTTTAGGGTGACTTGGGGTGACTTTATTGTGTGTGTTGACTGTGTGTGAAGAATATACTTGTGACTGGATACTTTTTTAACATTGTTCTCTCACTCCCCTTTTTAGTTTGAATACGGGAACCTAGAATATCAAGTAATTTTTCAGTGAATGATTATTTCACTAGTTTAGATTACACACTGGCTAGTGGACCTTAGTATGGACATTGCTGTGCTTGGGGATTGGGTGCCTCGGTTGGGCTAGGTCGGGCAACACCGAGAGTTTGGGCGATATGAATTCACCGAGAGTAGGAAAGACTTCAGGATGAGCCCCATGTATAGTAAATTCTAGACTATCCATAAGCTCCTAGGTTTCACCCATGTTTGATGACATAAATGTGTTGATGCATTGTTGTCTAGATACTCTTGTGTGTTATTTCCCATTTCCCTTGTTGAACGACCGTTGAGATTACTTCTAGAATAGTGTGGTTTATATCTAAAATGATAGGGTTTTTAAATGTTTTTGGAAAAAGCTTTTTGAAATGTTTTAGACCCACTCTCCCCATTATAATTAAAATTTCATCTCTCTTTCAGAAAAATGAAAATGGTTCCTTCTAGGTAAAGATTATGGTTTTGAATGGTAAAAAGGGAAATGGAATGTGATTTTCATTAAAGGGGAAAATGTGTGAAAAATATTACTTTTATATATTGTAGTTCAAAAATGAAATTAATGTTTACTTATTTAAAGATTATGCATTGGGAATAGATTGCTTGGGCACACCTACTGAATTTTAATACTCATTTCTATACTTCATTATATTTCTAGTCTCAGGTGTAGGTTTCAATTTTATATCAATCATTATGGGTGATGATCAGTCTTCGGATTGGAGAGTGTCCTACAGGTTCACATGGAGTTTAGTGTTCATATGATCTGTTTAGTTTTTATTTTTAGTTCTTTATTAGATGTTCAATTTAGTTTAATTATTTTTGGGATAGTTTATTAATAATTCTTTGTTTTTGTTTTTTTATATTGGGAGAAATAATTCCCATCGTCACTCTGTTGATGTTCTTGGCTCTTGTCACCAAGCTGGGAGGTTCAAAAACACCTCTCAGGACTTTTCGTGGGCCGTCTCGGGTGACCGGTTTAGGGTTGACCCTGGTTGGTTCATGAAAGGTTTGATTTGTATTAAACAACATATATCTATAATACATACCGTGTGGCCCTAGAGAAAAATGAATATATGTAAATCTTTAAAATAAATGTGGTAGAAGAACACCATGTTTTTAAAAAATTCATATTGACAACTGGTAGAGCACCATTACAAAACAAGAATTATATAGAATGTAACCAGCTGTACACTTCATGTAACATGTGATTTCCCATTGTAGATACTCATTGAGTCTTAAATCATTTTATTGGTTGGACTATATCATATTACTGATATATTTCTGGATGTACACACCATGTATCATGTTTCAACTAAAGTGAAGTGTAAACTTTGATATGTCTATTTTTTGATTCAAGACTTCGGTAATTGAAGCAAGACATAACTATATGAATTTTATCTTGATGAAAATATTGTGTAACAAGTGTAATTCTACATTGGGAATATACTGAGAGAATCATGAAATGACTTATGGATATAAATTAATAAATATTATTATCCATATTATTCTATAAATACATGATATGTAATAGTTTTTGTACATGCTATGTACTTCATGTTAATTTTGATTATTACATTATACATACATTTATGGCATGTTGTGCGGTCATACATACAATGTATAATATATGTCTTGACATAATGAACAACCCACAATTTGATAAAATTACACTCTGTGTTAGAATACATACCGTGTTAGTATACATTACAAGATATGGACCAAAAATAGAGCAATTCTGTTGAAATTATGAGTGACATAAAACATTTTGTGAGTATTAAATTCTAGTAATTGATTTAAAATAAAGAATAAAGTTATTTTTTAATGTATTTATAATACACATAATGTAAGAATAAATTTCCATTAATGAATTTAATTTAAGCACAGGGATAAATTCCATGTGAACATATTAGTTAATGACATGTATTTAATTAAATTTATATAAAATAATAAAGGGTGGGAATCTGAACTTATCTTAAGGAATCATGAAAATAAATATTAAAATAAGTAAAAAAATAACTAATGGATTAATTTACCAATTTAATAAAATTTATCTTAATAATAATAACCTAATATTATGAATGATAACATGTTTAATGTGTTGTCATTTCTTGTTTTGAATGATCATAAGCTAAAAAAATTGAATTATGTTTTGTTTTTATTATATAAATTTATATATTACATGTGTTTTATGTGATTATTTATTATTGAATTAAATATGATGATATATGTATCATCCCCTCCCCATTTATTATGTATGCGGATGCGTATCTGAGTTTTTTTACATAAAACTAAACCTCTTATTTTCTCACCTATGAGGGAGTAAATATTTTCTAAGGATATATATTTGAGTGAGAGGATATGTTTTAGGACCCAAGCTGATGTGAAGCAAACCAATGAGATACATATGATTTTGGTTTAATACAAAACTCAAGCTAGGAATCAGGTCATGGATATGTATCCCCCTAGACAATGGTTGATTTATGTCTACTTGAAAAAAAATTTGATAGAAGGATAATGATCATACAATATATTTATTTTTCTTACCAATCTGTGTATATTTATTTTCTTATAAAATCCATGGTCTATTAGATAATTAAACCTGATCACATAATGTAGATAAATTAATCAATACATAAATATGAAATGATATAAAATTATTATTATTTGTAAATAATATTTTGAGATAAGGTTAATTAATTATATAAAATCCCCATAAAATTGACATGAAAAAAATAAAAATGAGAAAAATGAGTATCTACACATAATTGAACAAAATATCCCTCAATGAAAACATTAACTCCATAAACAATCTATATTACTTGAGTTAGAATAAAACCATAGATTAATGTATTAGTTTGGCGCTTTATATAATACAACCAATTATTGGAATATTCCCATGAATTACTTTGGTAGAATAAAACTAGTTAGCGCTAATGGTTGATTTACTTAACAAGACATTTTGTAACTTAGAGGAAAGAATTGTTGATGTTTGTGTTTAGAAATTTGTGGTCGGGAGTTAACTCAAAATATCAAAGAACAACAATTTTATTTATTTTTATAGAAAGAACTTCTTAAATATATTGGTATCATTTTATAGGCCCCTGCACATAATATTTAAAGGGAACTAAGGCTCCGTAGACTAGAATATGCGAAATATAGAGAATTATGAATCCAATGGAGTGGGTTATTATAATTTTAGAAAATAATGGGATAATAATAAAATTAAAATATTGAATTATAACAAGTAATTGAAAAAATTCACTTAAATATTCTTTAATATATTATAGTAATTTGAATTTACAAGAAAATTAACAATGTAATCATTCTTGGACAAAGAAAATATCCACAACAATAAAAATTTTCAAGACTGGTAAAATTACTTGTATACTACTCTAAAATAAAAAATATAGTATTTTGTAATTGAATACCCTATCCTTGATCATCCAACTCAGTAATCAAGCTTATTTGAAAAGGTTTTCTTTTAAGATATACATGTTGAATGGTGAAAATTATTACTCAATCATGTTACAAGCTAGGTTCAAAGAGATGTAGATGCAATATAATGGCATGGGTACATACCCAATAATAAATAATCTTATCAAACTTTTATAGGAAAAATATAATCAAAATATAAATGTGATAGTACCTAAAATATTCAAGTTTAAACATGAATACTAGTACCTTTATAGTGAGCACTCCTTCAAGTTGTAGAATTATATTTATAAGTTATAGATGTTAGGATTCTATATGGACATTAAATTACAATTAATCACATAATATTATCCTTACCACCAATATTATCTATATTCATTAAAAATTATAAATGGAAAATTATAGATAAACTACTAAGGAATCATTTGATGATACTATGGAAATTTGATAAGTTTTTATAGAACATGGTTCCTCACCACTTATGGTGAATAGGGTTAGGGACAAGGCTGAAAAATAGATGAAAATTATAAAGTAAACAGTTATTATGAATTTTCTATTAAATGGAATAATTATAAAAATAGAGGTAAAGGGACTTTAGGTTATCTTCTTCACTTTTCTAGAGAAAGGTAACTAAAAATTGAACTCAAATAAATTTTAAAAGAAGGTGGAAGGAGCTTCGGATTTAGGTATATTAATAATTTTTTATAATATTAATGTTTAATAGTTGGGTATTAAAAAAAATATAAAACACATATATTACATTTCAAATACATGAACCAAGTAAGTTTAAAAATATTACATGAATAAATATTAACTTTATATTTATCAAAATGTTGGCGACATCTTAGATAAATAATAGAGGATTACAACTTCACATTTCTGGGTGGATTAATTCGTGTCAAAATATTGTTTTGTATTGAGTGTTAAAAATACAGTTTTTCTTAGTTTCAAGTTATAGACAAAACAGTACATTATTTCATATTGGAAAAGAATATTTTTATGGTATTTGTTATTAAATTAAATATATAATAATTCTTAAATTATAGATTTCCAATATTTATAATAAAATATTATTATTAAAATATAATATTGGATTAATAAACAGTATTATTAATATCATTCATGGTAAATTAAAAGTAAAATTTATTGTCCAAGAAATATGAAGAAGTTATTTTATACACTTTGAAGGAAAAAAATATTAGATATTGTATTTTTACTACTTACATTATTTTAAATAATGAAACTGATATAATGTAAAGGGTTATTTCAGTACGAAAAATATGACCATTTTTAATGATAGGGTATAAGTAAAATCATATACTTCATGAGACTCCATAAAGACATCTTAAATATATAAAGTGAAGTAATGAATATATTTTTTAAAGAATCCAAGACCCTCTTGATGAGATATTTCGAGAATATCATAAAAAAATATTCATCAATTATTTATATATAGAGTTTCACCATTACAAAACTCACATTATCTTATACACATTATAATGGTTATGGTAATAAATGATTGATTGATGATGAGTCATATATGTATTGAAATTCCCCTAAAAGTCATTAATATAAATATTTCTAAAATATTATTCTGGCACCAAACCATATGAAATCAATAATGATTAATGGATATCATATAACTTTTAATATCATGGAAATCAATTATTTTTCAACTTCTTGTGTTTTTATAAAAATTAGTAAATATGAATAATTTTGTCTAAAAACATTGAAAAATAAAACATTAAGTGAATCCTAGTTAGTTATAAAAAATGATACACATCAAATAGACATCCTAAGGATTTAATGGTATTATTCAAGTTATTAACTACAATTATATATGATAAAAACACTTCTATTCTGAGATAGTGGGAGAAAACTATGATTTAATGAATTAAAGGATTAAAATACATATTAGTTTGAATATAAACACTAAAATTCAAAAGATTCATTTGTAGGAGATATTTTAGAGATGCATATTGTGTTGGAAATTTAAAACAAAAAATCTCTTTTAATGTTAAAAATGTTAGGTAATTTATTATTCAATAAGAATACTGAATCCTTCATGGAAATAGTATATGGATTGAAGATAATGATGGAATGTTCTCGATAATTTAGAAATAAATTTAATGTATCAAAATCCAATTTCTATATTTAGGGTTTCTTAGGTTGATATAGTTTCATTTTATGGTATTAAATAAAGAAATAAACAATGATTTTAAAATTCAAATCTATATGGAATGATAGGTTTTTGAAGGGATCTATTGTCCTCTTGAAATAAACTATGAGGAAACCTTATAATCATTTATCTAGATAAAATGCATTAAAATTTTAATTGTCATATAAAACTTCCATGATCATATATTTAGGAAAATAGTGGTTAGGACCATATTATTTAAGGTAATACCTATGGAATATGTTTATATGATGTATTAAAATGCATTTCTATCTTAAAAAAATTCCAATACGATATCTTAGTTATAAATATCTATGTATGTACTAAAACATTCATTATGGTCTTGTAATATTGATTCTGATGAATATATGAGAGGTTTTATCGATATTAATAATTAATGTTTGCCAAGTGTCTATAAAAGGTTAGTGGGAGCAGTTTAATTTTACATGTCAAATAAGTTTATAACATATGGAAAGAAGATATTAAGCATTAAAAATGTTTACACTAATGAATATAAATTTATTTGAAAATGAATAAATGTTGAAACCTTATGTTATGGGAAACGTATCTCATAAAATAGATCTATGGGGGGTTTAGATCAATTCATATTAAATAAATTTCCACAGTTTTGAAAAATAAATGGGAAACTTTTATTTAAAATTGTTCATAATGTCACATGGCACCCAAATTTGTCTATAGTGATAAGTTATTATATGAGAGTAGATTATTACGAGAATTAGTATTCTATATACTTATGCGATTACACTTTATAACATATTCTGTAAGATAAACAATAATTTGGTTTTACATATGAGTAAGCATAATGAGAAAATTCAAATAAAACAAGGAGAACTACATAGGGTACCATTTAGAACTATCCAATAGTACTTGGGAAAATGAATTGGATAACTCCCTAGTATTTGTAGAAGTGGGAATTATAGTTGTTAATGGGTTAAAAATTAGATTTATTATAAATCTACTTGATCATATAAGTTATAGTAATATTAGGTAAACAATAAAGTAATGATTGTTAAATATTGTGGAATATATATCAATATTGACCGTGTGTGTTGTAGTTTCAGTTGAATTTTATGAAGTTTTTTAAGAAATTTTTTTCCCTAAATTTTGAAATTATACCATGATTATAATCTATTATAATAATGAATATTATGAGAATATTATAAAAATAGTACTTGACAATATATAAAATCTATGATAGGGTATATGTTTTTCCAATACATTGATTATATTTTTTGGCAATAAGTAAAGATGCTAGAATAATGGGATTTTGAGAATATATATTGAAGATAAATTTAAATTCTATCATATTTCATTGGAAAGATAAGGAAATAAGTATAGGCTAATACTTGGAACAGTAGGATGGATAAGTTAATGGAGTAGCCCTATAATTTGGTTATCGATGTGATGAACCTCAAGGAAATAAAGGTCACATGATAAAAAATGTTAAGACATATTTTAAACAATTTTGATGTGTTTTTTGAACTATTTAATGAGGAAATGGAATTTTTAAATTTGAATGTTTTTTTGCATGTGAGTTCAAAATAATATTTCAATGGTCTCATGATAAAATATTTAGGCATAAAAATGTTTTATTCATGATATGGTACATGATAATTATAGATGATGTAGGGTGAGCCGAATAAAAAAAATATATGATGGGTGATATTGATATAGCTTAGATGATGGATGAACTTGATATAGCTATTATGATGGCCATTCCCACATAGTACTACAATGAATTAAATAATGATTATAGTCTTTATATGCAAGAAAGAGATTTTTAAGTAGTGTAGTTTCTCCTATGTATTAAATTGGGATCCAATTATTACTTACATGGGTTATAAATATAATGATAAAATCTTCAAAAGGGTATTTATTTTATTTTTGTCGAATTTAATGTTTTTATTTGAGAAAAGGTCTAAATTTAACACATAAAAACGATTTGTTTTATATTCTCAAGGAATATTGTGATAATAGTATACATTGTGTGAGTTTTTATGTTTTTCACTATATTAATGGATTTATTATTTTTATATCCCTTTCTTACCTCTTTTTGGGACATCCCACATTTTATAATATTTTTCATAGGGTTAAATGTTGGGTAAGAACAAATAAGAAGTCATGTTTAATGTCCTAAATAATTTTCATGGAAATAAAATATGTTTATTTTTAAAATTATAAAATTTTAAGAAAAATGGATATAGATTATTTGTTTTCACTTATAATATATATTTTTATTATGTATAAGTTATGACATAATTATTTAAAACTCTAAATCGTGAAGATCCTTAGGATTCTAATAAAAAGAATCCTTGACTAAAAAGGTTGGATTATGTAACTTTTAAAGAAGAGTCCTTATATTTTTAGTTTTTTTATATGTGAAGAAAAAACCCTTTCCAATTTCTGAAATGAACCCTAAAAAATTCCTTCTCCTACAAATTCATTCATGTTCTCATGAAACCAATACAATGAAATTACTAAATACATTTTTTTTAGAAAAATAAAACCTCATAATCGAAAGCTTGAAAATTTTCACTTTTTTAATGAATACTAGTTTAAAGTTCTTTTTTTAATATTTTTTGATTCTTTCTTCTTATATTGGTCTAAATTCAGAGAACTCATTTATTGTGGTCAAATCAGACCACTTAATCTAATGTATGATATCTTGGATTTATTTTTAAGGGTTAATGTGGATACTTAACGTGTTTTTCATGTTTTTTTGAGTTTATTTTCCCATATATATATATATATATGTAATGGCTCTTACCCAATATTTTTGTTTGTAATCATTTTTGTACATTGATCATCCCTATTTATTGGGTGAATCAACCATTTTATAGTGTTTTCCAATTGGTTCACCGACCATGCTTGATTTTATAGATTTTATGGTTGTTATTTAAATTTATATATGTAAATATAGACCATAGATAGTGATTTTCTAAGAAATAATTAATATAATTTAATATTTTATAAAATTGAAAATTTAATTGTGGTTCATTGGAATGAAAATATTTTTTATCGATTCAGTGGTGAATTAATAGCTTTAGAAATTTTTAAAAATTAACTCAATGTTTTTAATGTTATAAATAAGTCTAGTCATTAAAATTTTTAATAGATTTAAGAATATTCACTAGGTTATTGTTTGAGTCAAACTAGTAACAATATTTAAAATGAGAATGATTAAAAAATTTGATTAATGATTTTTATTGAATCTTAACATGAGATATGTTTATTTGTAGAATGATATGTAAATATATATATTTATGTTTCTTTTTTTTTGTAAATGTACTAGTTTAAAAGTATATACATGTTTGTTTTCTTATGTTTCAGTATATATATATATGTATATGTATATGTATATGCATATGTATATATATTAATATTAGTTAGATTATATTTAAATCATGACATCCATGAAAAAATCATCACATTATATCATCATATTATGATTTAATTTACCAACTCAACACTAGTGAAGAATTATACATAAGGAGGGGAGACTTAATTGTTTAGAAAACATGGCCCTTTTAATATCATCACATAAGTGTAGGGATCATCATGTACACAAGAATGTGGTGGTTTATGGAAAATTTTTACCATGAATTATGATTTTAGTATTTATACAAAAGTATTTGAAGTGATACAGGAATATAAAATCATTGAAATATTTCAAAATATCGAATTTCTATATAAAAACTAAAATTGGATATTTTGTTAAATTTTATTAACCAAATCAAGGGAGTGAATACCTAAGTGAAGAGTTTGATAACTATTTTAGGGGGTGTGGTATTGTATCATAACCCATTCATTTGGAAATACCAAAATATAATGGTGTATTAAAATTAAAAAACACTGTTAAATATAGTTCAACCGATGACTATTTGAGATCTCGTTTCTTATATTTTTTATTATGCTATAGAAATAATGACATTCATTGTTAACCAATATATTGGAATAAGAACTCAAAATACACCATAAGAGTAGTAGAATTGAAGGAATCTAATTTTTTATAAGTATTTATTCTTCTTGGTGACTTCCAATGGATTCTAATGGTCTTGGTGTCCTTTGAGTTAATAAATTGACTAGATATTGAGATATTAATTTTATAATTGTACATTATTTTCTCCCATAATTACTCCATTTAAGAAAAAATAAGGATTTATGATATGAAAATTATTATAATAAAACATTTAATGTTATAATACATAAAATTAATATAATTATTGGTCTTTATATGTTAAAAAGGTTTATTATACAATAAAAATCTATATTAAATATGATTAATATATGTATTTATATATAGATGATATCCTTTTAGTATTTTAGGATCATACCTTCTATCAAAATCTAAAGGATGTGAATTGAGAATGTTTGAATGCAAGTAAAATGGTAATATTGTATTCAAATGAAGTTAAATAGATTATCAAGTTTTCAAATGTTCTTGGATATGACCCATCTATAATATTTTGTCCCAATTTATGTTTCTATTCAAGATTAATTAGTCCATATGAGTTGTGATAACACCTAATATATCACTAAATAGATTAAAGTTATAAATGTCTGGCTTAACATAGGGATGGACTAAATTTAGCTATTAACCATGATAAAAATTTGTTTTATCAATCATATTATATGACAAAAAGTGTGAATAATGATGATGATCATATCAAGGATAAGTTTATAGGTGTAATTGATAGTGAATATCATTCCAAGGAACTAGAAATTACAGTTGGAGATGAAATTATTGATTATCTAGGGAAATTTCAATAGTTAATGAGCAGATCCAAGATACCATTATATGACATTGATACTAAATATATAATGTAAAAATCCATAGTAATTCTATATAATATAAAACCTAATAATGGATGACATAACAACATATTTATTGAACTAATTTATATCTTCAATGATATGATAATTGAAGAAAATGAGATTCCCTGGCAAATATATGATGGTAAAATAATGCTATGCTCAATAGGTATGATGTATATTAGAATACATTCATATTTAAATGGGAGTATATTATTTTAAAAAGACTAAAAATCACATAAAAATACCCTAGGTGTGGTGTGTCTCAATATAATAATAATGAATCAATTCCTTCAAAATTATTATGGTACTTTCTAATCATTATATGGGTTTTGTGCCTTCATGTATGTGGAGAGAGTCCACAAAAATTTATGTGGAAATAATATAAAATAAATCCATATGGGAAACTTCATCATACAACATACCCTCTTAAGTTGAATAAAATTAATCATGAGTATAAATAATTTTGAAATGATCAGAGAAAAATTTGACTTGAACTATCTATTGATGGAGTGATCATTTTATGTAGAAGGCATCACTGAAATTATATAACCAATTATGTTGGTAAATTATAAATTTCACCCTGGTTATTAATTAATAAATAAGATATTATGTTTTCCAAAATTACATAGAGGATAAAACAACCATGTTAAGATATTGATGTTTATTTGGTTTAAATGATCAAAGATATATATTTAATGATTTATTTAGCTGTTATATTGTTTGATTCTCATATAAATAAAGATTTCATGTTGAGATCGATATTTTATAAGATTCTAATTTTTTTTCTAATTTATGGAATTATCATCTTATATAACATTAAAGAAACTCAATTATGTCCCATTTGTGAGAAAGGAACACACTCAGTTAGGTCGGAACATTCCCCATGGTCTATGTTTCAAGGAAAACATAAATTTATACACAGATGAAATGAATAATGATCTTGGATGAAATCATTTGATGAGAATTCAGAATAAGTTACAAAACCATCTCCACTATCAAGTGATAAACTTTTTGATAACATAAAGGATGTGGTCATTTCTTTTGATAAACCTTCTTCAAAAAACATTACTAAAACCTGTTGAAAAAACCAATTAAGATTTTATAGAATTACTATACTAGAATTGTTTTTACGTTTGGAATTTTCTTTATAACAGGCATATATAAATAAATTTGTGTGGTAATGTCATTGAAAAATTACTAAATATTCATGGAAATACAATTGATGAAATTAAAGTTATGTTGGAAATGATTTAAGAGGGTATATGATATTACATGGAACCCATGAAGGGTAATGGGTGGAATTTTATTTATCCAACTTCTAATAGTTTTTCCAGGAAAGTGGGATATCAGTTTTCAACATTCAAAATTATGTAATGGTTCCCTAGGGTTATTAATAAAATATCATTAGTATCACAACAATTAGTAAATAAAATTTAAAGGGATTGAAAACATGTAAATGTTATATTTTTATGTACTATTTAAGGATTTTTAACTTTACATGAATTTATTAATAAAAATGTATATCATGCATAAAATAATAATTGTTTCGTTTTCAAACCTATATGGAGTAAATTTATAGACATGATGAAATTTATAACTATAGAAAATGAAATTACATTCATACTATATTAATTGGATATATATCTCCCACCACCATTCCTTGGTATGATGGTTCACATGATAGTTAAATTCATTTGATAAATATGTTGTCCATAGAATATAAATGTATATAATAAACTGAATGTTATATAATTATTTTAATAGGGTATATTAAAAATCAATATTGGATAGAATGTTTTATTAAAAAGAAATATATTGATGAAAAATTCAGTTAATTATATAATAACTAGATATATGATATAGAGATAATTGGTCTTCCAAAATATCATCATATAAGGTGAATTTTTATTGATTAAATTTTCTGAATAGTTGTTTTCATAGTTACCATTATATAGTGGGTGAAGGATGGAATTTACATTTGAACTAATACTTTGCAGGCTATTCTATAAATTTAAAACTGGAAAGTAATTCTTAGGATTTTGAATCCATCTTAGGTAAAAATATAATTATTAAAAACACATACAAATGTATATAATATAGGTTGAGGCGTATATATTTAATCTACCTAGTAAAATTTAAATTAAATCAAAAAAACAGTGATGGATATCTATAGGACTCTCTGTGAATGTATTATGTTATAATAGTTATGTAATTAATGTTTATACAATCTATACAATTTAACATGAAGAATGATGTACCAATAAAAAATACTATAGTTACACTTGTGGTATAAGTAATTCATGTCTCTGGTAAGAAGGATATAAATCCAATTTACAGAAATATTGATACATTGGAATCATAAAAAAATATAGGAGTTGGATTACAGGACATTCCAATTGATAATTTTTCAATACAAGTGGGTTGATATTCTGACTATGGTAAAAATAACTAAATTGAGATTCATGAGAGTGTATTTTAGGAAGGAAGGACACCAGGATGGACAATTCACAATGGAATTATAGTTAATACAATTATTTTAAGTATTATATCAGAATTTTTTTTCAATTTTTATGTTAGCTAACAAAACCACCATAGGGTGAAATTTTAATTCAACCAAGGATAACCATTTCATTGTGGAACCACTATCATTTTGAACTGATCTGAATATTGGTGAGGTATTATAAACTATATGATACTACAATGATGGGATTTGGATACTTGATAGAGGAATAAAATCCCATAAAACCTTTAAATAAAACAAAGAGAGTTTTGAAATTAGGACACAATTTTTTTAATATACATTTTGTTACATCATGGTACTACATGTTCCTTTCTAAATTTACCCAATCTAAATTCTATGTTAAACCAAATCTATAGTTAAATTATTCTTCATAGGTTGAATCTACAAATAATTAGGAACAACAAGTTCCTCTACATTCTGAATCTCCCAATACATAGGAACAACAAGTTTTTTGAAATGATGATGCTACCAAGCCTAATGAATAATATATTGATATTATTGAAAGGGAAGAAATGGAAAAATGTGAAAAAATTATTTTTGATAAGAAATAATTGTATCATAGAATGATATCCTTAACATAAATAATTAACATGGGAATAAGAAGAATAAATTTTGAGGTTGGATGGAATGCACATGACCAACCAGTTGACCCCAAAATTTATATTTTCATTAGTCCTAATAGAGTCACTATTAGAATTCATTTTCTGATTGATCTACATATGTTTCATATTGTTCTACCTTTGAAAAAGGAACTAATTTTTGAAGAGATTATGGTGACCCTATCTTATAATTTATCTTGTATACAAAAAATAAAATAATGAAATTATTGATTTACTATTCATTACCCTTTGGTTAGTGCATTTATACTATATAATTGTCCAATGAAATTTTTATAAATGGTCACTGGATATACTCATAGATCTATTAAAATAATTCATAATAGGAAATATCTCAACGATATCGAAGGGAATGTAATGCCACATGCTCCACACAAATATTCATTGATGATAATGTAAGAAAACATGGAATATGTTTATTGGAAATCATAAGGATGAATCATTTCTGGTACAATATGACTGGTAATAATTTAGTAGGAAACATGTGTATTAATCTCAGTGATTAATAATTTTTAATATATGAAATAATAAATGTGTTCTGATAATAAGAATCATTCATCAAAAATAAAATACACCAACCATAAAGATAGGTTGGGGTACACTTCATTTGAAAAAATGGTATGTATTTTAAATTTACAATAATAATTTTATGTGGAATAAAACAAAAAACCCATTATTTTCTTTATTTATTTATTTTGATAAATAAAATTACAAATTCACTTCCACCCCTTGTCCTGTTAAATTAATGGAGGATCATGTAAGTAAATATGGTGTACTAGTAGCCTAAAACACATAATGATTATGTGATTCATGTGTATGTATGACATAAGAAAACTTTTCTATGCTTTATATTAGTATTATGTAATAATGAATAATTATTTTCCAATATTTTTATCTAATTTAGACGTAAGAATCATCATATCTTATACCAAATCAATTACTATATTATATGGCCTTTAAGTGGCTATAATAATATTCCCATGTCATAGGTGTGGGTTTTAGAGTTCCACCTCAAGCATATTTTTATAAAAGAAGAGTAAAAGGGGATATAGATAACAAAAAAAATGAGATATAGGAAGGAATAAATCATTTATAAGGAAATATTAACTGATAATACGAGTTATTTGAGAAAGTAATAGAAAGGAATCAATGTGAAGAAACAACACAAAAACTACCACTACATGATGACGTAATCCCGAAAAAAAATGTGGACAACCACTTCCTTCAATGGTACTCCTTTCTAATGATAGTTGATATTATTATAAATATTTATATGAGATTTGAATTAGGTAAATTCCGATAGCATTCATGTATTAATATACTTCATTGTGAAATTGATTGTCTGTTTAATATTTTATCACCCACACATTCCATTCTGCATGGGTTATGCTATACAATATCCAAGGAGATATTATATATAATAAATATCTTCCAAATAATCTAATGAGAACAGGGATTCACATAGCACATGATCTAATAAATGAGCTATAAGTTATCTTTTTAATGATTTATAAGTTCATATGATGTAATTTTTTATAAGAACTTTCATTGAATTGCTGTTTGATATTTTAAAAATAAATTTTGAAAATGAGGTATTACCATTAAAATTTATTTTTTTATAAAAAATCTTTTATAATTAATAAAAACATCTTGAACCAAGGAATGTTTTTACATATAGAGAAAAGGAATGGTAAAAGGAATGTTGAATAAATACAATCCAAATGATTAATCAATCAATAAAAATAAACTTCAGAGAGCACCTTGACCTTACTTGTTCAACACAAATATTTACTAATATCTCAAGTTCATACATAAATGAAATTAAAAAATTGTAATATATCCATCATTTATTTTGATGAAAAAATGTTAGGAGATGCCATTACAGACTATATTGGTGTTGATAATGTAAATTAAATCCCCAAGAATGAATTTCTTAGCATATAAGTTGTAAATGTATACATGTGGTAAATTTTAATAATATGTTAATTTATTATGTGATCTAATATTTTAATTAATGTTAAGTACTAATTATATTTTTATGGAATTTATATCAGTACAATTTGAATGGAAAACCCTTCGAACCAAAATTCAGACTCATTAGTCATTAAATCGCTTTTACACAATAGAGGTCATTGGATGAAAATGAATATTTTAAAATAATTTAACAACTAGATGAAATGTTTGAAAAGAAACTTATAGACGAAATACTATTCTTAATACCCATTATGTATGGGTAAAACTCTATAATCTCTTAATTTGAAATATATTTTCATTTCCTTCATTAATTTTTCTTTTTTAGTTTTTTATGGTGCATTGGTTTCTCCTTGAAATTAATACAGAGACTAGAAAACATATTTTTTGGATTCAATGTATAGATCCCCCAAAATCAACCATACATGATGATATTTATCAATTTATAATACACTAAATTAAAAATTTTAAAAATAAAATTCTATTTATATGTTTTATATTATGTTTTATTTAATTTTTTTATAAATGGTAAATGTTTTAATATCATCAGAATCACTGTATTTGGACAATCATTGAACACCGATCAGTATAAGTATATATATATATATATATATATATATATATATATGTATATATAGAGTTCAATATAAAAAAAATATAACAAGGAAAATTTCATATTTTTCTTGATGTTTCTACAGAGTCCCAGAAAAATTAATAACAATCATTATGATCTATATATTTTTAAATTTTGGAAGGATAACATATTCCATTAACAAACTAGCATCCCCAAAGTAGTATTTCAAATTACAGTCGCAGTTTAATTGAAAATATTTATTAACTATTTATTTATTTATATTTTTCTTGTACAACCAAAACTACTAATAGTCCATATTTTTAAAAGAGGAAATAATTTTTTTTAGAAATTAGTGGGAATAATTCATGGTTTCAGAATATATATAGACATTAATAAATGGTGGAATCCCACTAATCATTTAGTTTATTTTTTCATTATAATATTTACTTATTTTAGTTATTTTTATATAATTTAGTTTTAATACTTATTTCATTAATTTTGAAAGAGACAATGAAGTTGTGACTTCATTTAGAAACTAACTTTCTTCAACCATTTAGTCCAATATGAAGAGAAAAAAATTATTGGATAAATATAAATTATTGAGAAATTATTTGATAAGGACAATTCAATAATGTACTATTTTTCTCTTTATAGATATTTTTTTTGTTTTTTTATATGTTTATATCTATTGGTTTGTGTTTTTAGTTTATAAATGACTCAAATTACACATTTTCAGTTTACAAAATATAATTTAGTTAAAAAAATGTTTCACTCAATGAAAACTAAAAAATATTTCATTTATTATCTTTTCACTTCAATGACATTACTCATAATGCATTGGTGACATTTCAAAATCATCCACACATCCATCCAGTGCATGGTGTACCCAATATGACTCAAATTAAAAGTTTTAATTTTTAAGGGTATATTTTTGTTCAAAACATGCATCACTCACTAAAATCTAATGATAAACACTCATATTGTCTTGATATTTTAGGAAAATTATACATAATTCATTTGTGATGTGTAGGAATAATCCTATGTGTAGTCTAACAAATATTGAGAATGGTATTATTGAATATTGGTATTTTTATTTATTGGTAATATTTTAGTTCAAAACACATATCACTTAATGAAATTTGAGAAAACATACAAATATATTCGCTATAATTTTTAAAAATGATCCATATGTCATTCTTGACATATAGTATTTAAATTCATGTCAATCTGTCAAAAGGTGTCACCAGTTTGATTGAAAGTGTCACACCCCAACCTTATACGCTTTTTAATTTTATTCTTTTATGGGTATCATATCTTTTGGATGAAGATGGGTTTGGGGCCCGGGTTGAAATTTTTGAAACTTGGAAAATTTAATGGGTTTCAGACCTGTACATGAGCACCACATGGATAGAGGTAACCACGTGGTTTTCCCAAGTTCACATAAAATTTCTTGATGTTTAAAATAATTATTTTTTTTAAAATAATAAATTTTTTTAAAAAATAATAGTAATAATATAATTGCGGTAGATGATAATAATAATATTATTAAAAATGTTATTAATATTTTTATTATTAAATTTTTATTAATATCATATTTTTTAAATGCTTACGGAAAATATTATTATTTAAAAGAATAAATTTATTATTATTATTATTGGTATTATTGTTATTAATTTTATTATGATTATTATTATTATAAATCATTTTCTTCTTTTTTAAAAACCCTAAACCAACCCAGTGCACCCAATTTCACATTACAGACTCTGTGGAAACCCCCTCCCCCTATGATTGCAACTGTACACATGCAATGTGCCATCCATGATCCCCCCATTCCTCACCGGTGCTCTAACTCTCTTCCCATCCAGGCTCCCTACCACCTCGTGGTGCACCCTCCTCCATCCAACAGCTCCCCTCTCCCACTTGACTTGACCTGTGATAATGACCCTCTCATGCTTGACCTAACCTCTAGTTTCATTTCCTTTCTAGTAAAAATATGCTCCAGCCTGATCTGACATGCGACTTTAGTGTGATCCACCTATCTGGTGCGAGCTGCTCCTATAAAAAACACTCTCTTCATCTGGTTTGTTTTCCTTTCAAGTTTTGTGAAATTTTCATAAATTTGGAAAACACTAATTGTTAGGGTTCAGGTTGATTTATTCCTCATTATTTGGGGTATACATATTATTTCTCAGGGTGTATTCAATATCGAATTGATGTTTTTTCCAATTCATGCTTGGTTGAGGTAGGGATTTCAGACCCTTTTTCTTTTCTGGCATGATCCATTAGCATTTATATGTTTTCAATTAATTTTTAAATGTCTTTAACATCACTATAAATCCAATGGAATGATTTAATTTTTGATTTCATGTTGATAGAATTTAATAAAAATGGATTTCTAATGATATTTTTATAAAATGTCTTGGTTTTTGGCACCTTGGGTGTATCTTTTGAAATTCCATTTCCTTTAAATTTAGATTGGGGACCTTTAGGAATTGTGTAGCATTGATTATTTTTTGTTAGTGTTGGTTATTTACAAATGTGGTTTGGTGTGTATAATTTATTAATGGTATGTCCTGACTATTACACTAAAATGTTTTAGGAGGAGTTTTATAGACTCAATGAGATGACTTGTGTTCTTTAAATAAAATGGGTGGTTGGATATGGTTTTAACGAAGACGATGAATTTTTGTAAATGGGTTTTTAACTCCTCCTTGGATGTTTGGGGTTCCACTGTATGTCGGCACATCCATGGGTACAGTAGGTGCATACATTGATGTGTCTTTAAATTAAGATGATGTTTTAAATTGTTGTTTTCTTGAATACTTGGTTTCCTAAATTTTCCTCATTTTCTAAATGATGTTGGGTCCTTTATTTTTCATTTAAAAATGGTTTAAAATGGAATCATTTGAGAAATGAATTTTAGGATTTTGGTGTGAGTTTTGGAAATTTTTTTGCTTAAGTGGGCATTTGGAATGTTATTCTAGTTGCATGATTTTCCTAAAATGGGGATTGGTAAATGTTCTTGGAGAATAGATTTTTTGTTTTGGAGCTAAGGGCCCATATTTCACTTGTAATTGTTGTGTATTTTTATCATAATTTTGTATGAACGTGTATTGTTTTTCATTTATCATCTAAAAGTGGTGTTTTGATTTGAACCTGGAAAAATGATGTCAAAGAAATGTTATAAAGGGGTTTTCAGTTTTAGAAGTATGAGGTTGGTTAGAAACTTAAAAATTTTATTAAATTAATGGAATATTAGTGGGAAATGATGGACTATTTGACATCATGTGCTTGAAAGTTTATTTAGGAATTAGGGACCTATTCGACTTTGCAATTTTAAAACTAGTTTTGATGATGTCTTGGAAGTAGTTGTAAATGTATTTCATAAAGGCAGTAGATTATATAAAACAAATTCCCCGTTTGGAAACATATGTGTTCCAGATGAAATTGATTAAGAGTTTAAATGAGTTGATGTCCTAGTTGGCGCCCTGTATGATGTGATATGTGTACGAATTTATTTATAGTGGTCACCCCTATATAAGATTTCCCTTTATGGGTTATGATATAGGTGGTGTTCGTGTTTCGGGTAGGCATGTGTAGTGACGACAGGAAAGGTGGGTCAAATGTGTGGGGGCCTCCTACGTACACAATATTACTACCAAAATGGGTTAATAGGCATATTTTAAATGATTAAGTGATGGTTTCTTTCTATCCCCGATTATACGAGCTAACACCCTCCTATTGTTTTAGATTAGCTAGGAGGGATGTGCCACTACTGAGGTCATGTTAAGGATTCTAGTTGGTTATTGACTTATGGGATTCACCATATAACGATAGGTGATTTGAAACTTAATACATGCAAGTGTCTTTTAAGAATGTTTAGGAACACCCAAGGTTATTATTTATGCTGCTGGATTACTTTATTTACATTATTGTTAGTATTTTTATGCACCGAGTTCTCAGCTCATCCTATCAATTTATTTTCAACACAGCCCTAATATATTTTTATTTGGGTTTTATTTATAAAATTGTGGTTTATTTTTGAAATTGAAGGTGGTTCATGTTGTATTTTAAAAAGGGAAAGCTATGTTTGTTTGTTAAAAATGTGGAAAAATTATTTCTATTAATGTTTTCGAACTACTTTTAATGGACTGTGTGGGGAAAGTAAATACATGGATTCTATGGTGATTGCTTACAGAGCATTTCGGTTCTCACCCCTACTTTACCTTTTCTATTTTAAGTCCCAGTTTTCGATCACTCTTGCAGCAAGCGTGGTTTTGTGTTAGGTGGTGACCCATGAGGTCACTTGGAGGTATGTTTAACTACATGAATTTGTCTTATTTCTTATTTTAGTGATTATTGATGTTTTTTAGTTTAATTAATTAATTGATTTACTTATCATTCATTTATGGACCATATCATTCAAAATTATTTAGTTTTGATTCCTGGATCTAGTTTTGGCAATGGGAATCAGGAATTCCCTCTAGGCCATGCTGTGGGCTAGCTTAGGTGATTGGTTCTGGGTCGACCCAGGTTGGTTCATAAAAAAATGGTACTAGAGGAGGCCCTTGTTATTTTAGGTATTTGGTAGCTAGAGATTAGGATTATTAGGACTCGAGAGGTAGGTATGTGAAGGGCATCATGAACCATTTCTTATTTTAAACCTCAAGTTTCCAGGGGAGTCTTGGATATGTGTTTTTTATACGTGTTTTGGCTTGAGGGATAAAAACATAGGAAATATAGTGTTATGTTAGGATTTATCATGGAGTAGTGACCCATGTGGAGTTTGAGTACACAGTTTATGCCCCTCTTAGTTATTGATGTTTACTTGTATCATGGTCCACTACTATGTCTTCGGGTTAAGAATCACTATGAGTTCCTCACTCTAGTAGTGTGATACAAGTTGAGTTAGTTTTGGTTCTTGTTTGTTTAGGCATGTTTTTTAAAACTAAAGGGTTACGAAATGAATATTATTTCTTTTAAATACCATTAAATTGGTAAGGTGAGATCTAAAATTGAGAGATTTTATGTTTGAAGATTTTTTTAATATTTTTATTTGATAACGTAGTGGTTTGATCACATCCTTGTGTGCTCTTTATGGTTTCTTGAACATGTAAGGGTGTGTATGGAATGTGCGCATTGGCACGTATGAATTGAAGCAGATGAACACATACACAATGGTTCACTGGATTCCTCAGGTGTGTATTTGAAACCAAAGGCTGGGATTTTGTTTTTCTCAAATGATATTTGAAAGAGGAAAATGATTTGAGAAATTTTTTTTGTTTTATAATGTGGGTTTGGTTTTGTGAAAAGTGGGTTATGTGTCTAGAAAGCAGCCTTGATATTAGGTGGTTTGGAAATTGAAATGAAATGGTGAATTTTGAAAAGTGATTTTTTTTATTTGAGTTTGTTTTGTTCAGTGTAAAAACCATTTTTTTGACATGATATTTTATTTTGGTTATTATTTAATTGGATTTTCATTCTTGGATATGTGTTTTTATGTTGTTCGGAGTATGACACACAGAAAGGTCACTTATCTTTATTTGACTCTTTCATATTTTTTGATTCTTCTTGGGTGTCACCTCTTCTTGGAAGTGATAGAGGACTATTAGAGGAGGTGAAGTGGTTTAAAGGGTGCCGAGTGTGTCTTTAGGTTGTTGGGAAGTCATGAGGTTGTTAAAGTTTGTGACATCTACGATTTGTTTGAGGGTCCGGGTTTTGATCCGTGGAAGTTGGATGTATCATCATCCTTGGAATTTTGAGTGTCATTTTAAAATTTCATGGCCATCTTCTTCCAAGGATTATAGCTGGGAAGGTGATGTTATGGAAGGTGGAAGAGTTGCAGGATGTTGAGTGGGGCCAGATGTTAGAGAAATTCTATGCTAATAACGTTGAAGAGCTATATCCTATTTTCATTTGAAGTTCTTAACCATATATTATGGTAAAGGTTCTCCCTTACAAACAAAACTATCTTGACAGGTTGGTGGATGGGGTAGTTTTAGAGGGGTCGGTTCTTAGACTATAGTTAATGGCGGTCTGATTTCATGAGGGTCCCCCATCTGGTGAGGAGTACATGTCGGAGGAACCTATCTGTAAGAAGATATCCATGTTGGTTATGACATCTAGTTTTTCAGACCACTTTCTAGTGTGCCATCAGTATGGGCGGTTTAGATATTCCAAGACATCTGGTTGCATCCCTCCAATGCCTTTCCATCATTGTGTCCATACAGGTCACTAGGGGAATTTCTATAGGAAGTGTCCTTTGAAGAATGAGTTCTGATCAGGGTATTCTAGTTCTTGACTATGAGATAGGAGATGCTTCAGCCATTAGAGACCCATCCATTTGTCTCAGGGCAAATCTCATACACAATATTGAGTTTTTGGGGATGTGTGAATCCTTGGTTCATCTTTTGATTTAAGTTTTGGGACAGGAACATTTATAGCACTTTCATTCTTGTTTCTAAATTTTTAAAGTTTTACCATTATTGTATGTTAATCGTTTCATTGTAAGAGTGTGATAGAATTGTTCTATTGTAATCCAAATAGTCATGTTTTATTGAGTGTGGATTTTAGAATATCCCATTTTTCTTCATTTTTGTTTGGCCTTATATGAAATGGTTTTTGTTTAGTGGTGATCATTTAGAGATGTGAGTGCTTGTAAAAAAATCGATGTTTTTAATTGTGTTTGTGTTTTCTATTTAGATTAAGTTTCTTTTAATGTTTATACTATCTCATTATATGGGGTAGTTTGGATAGTTTGTAATTTTCTACATTATCCCTCTCCTCGGGGTGGTGTGTTTAGGTTTTAATTCCCATACTAGTTGAGTCCTTATGGTGGGAAGAACCCTATTGTGTTCTCACAATATTTTTTTGTTGTGGTTTCTTCCTAATCAATCAGGTGTGACTCGTAGAGTGAAAGGTCACCCTTAGTATATTAGTTAGTCTTAGTTTTGACATGACATGCATCCGAGTTTGGTTATCTTTGGGATTGGTGACTTTATGTGGATATAAAGTGTTTATGGTTGGGAAAAGTATCACACCCCAAACTTAGACACTCCTCTAATTTATTATTTTCACGGTCCCGCATCTTCTGGATGAATTTGGGTTTGGGTCTTGGGATTATTTTTTTGATACATGGATAATTTGACGGGTCTCGGACCGATGCGTGGGCACTTTAAGGTTGGCGGTTTTCATGTGATCGACCCAAGTGTGTGTGTAGTTTCCTGATGTTTAAAATTATTAAATTTTTATGAAAATAAAATAATGTATATGTTTAAAACATAATAGAAATAATATTAGCGCGATATATGATAATACTATTATCATCCAAATGTAATTAATATTTCTGTTATTAAATTTTTATTGTTACTATTATTATTTAAAATGATACTACTAATAATATAATTTTTTTTTAAAAAATAGTATTTGAATTATTATTATTATTATATTATTGGTATTGTTGTTGTTATTTTTAGTGTGATGATGAAGATGAAGATGATTATTATTATAATAATTTTTTAGAGCCATAATCCTACCCAGTACCCCCTTTCTTCTTACCCACCATGTGAAATCCCCCTCCCCCTAGTTTCCCCCTTATGTATGCGTGACTAGCAAGCCTAGATCAGCACTACCTCTCTAGAGCTCCGACCAGCATCCCATCTAACCACCCTAGCACCTCGTGGAATGCCCTCATTTATGTGATACTTCACTGCTCTCGCTCGACTCGACCTGCAACTAATCCAGTCTCCCACTTGACATGACCTCTGGCCACATCTTCTTTCTAGATCAAATCATCTCCAACCTGCTCCAGCACATGGCTTCAGCGTGATCCCTCTATCTGGTGCGATATGATCTAGTTTGAACCAAATCCTACTATGGTTTGTTTTACTTTCATGTTTTGAGTGTTTTTATTTTATTTGGAAAGACCCTAATTGTTGGGTTTTGTGTTGATTCATTTTACTCATTGTTTAGGGTATGAAGATTACTTCTATTGGTGTTTTCGAAATTCCCTTGAATTTTCATCGCATTTGTACATGGTTGGGGTAGGTGTTTCTGATACTTTTTCCTTTACGCCATGATCCATGAAAATTTGTATGTCTTCAGTTAATTTTTAAATTCCTTTCACACCTCTACAATAAATCTATTTAGATTTAATTAATGATTTTTTATTGATATATTTTATTATAAATGGGTTACTAAAAAGATTTATGTAAAATTTCTAGGTTTGTATCACCTAGGGGTTTTCTTTTTGGAATATCGTTGTTCCTTTAAAATGATAATGGGGGTTTTTAGGAATTGTTTTTCCTTGATTGGGTTATGTAGGTGTTGGTTATTTTTGAACTTGATTTGGTGTGCATAATTTCATAATGATATGGTTTAACTGTTATATTTAAATGTTTTTGGTGGATTCTTATGGTGTCAATGATATGACTGGTGCTCAATAAATTACCTGGGTTGTAGGAAATGGTTTTAAAGAAAATTTTCATATTATGTTGAATGGTTTTTAAATGCCTCCTTGTATATTTGGCATGACAGTGGATTTTGGCACATCCATCAGTGTACTAGGTGCACATATGGATGCAACATCCAATGAAGATGATGATTTTAATTGGTGTTTTCTTGAATCATTTGTTTCCTAAATGGTTATTATTTTTGAAATGATGTTGGGTCCTTTGTGTGGTTTTAAAAAATGGATTATAATGGAATCTCATAGGTAATGACCTTTTGCATTTTAGTGTTTCCTTCGGTATCCATTTTTCTTGTTTTACTAATTTCATGATTTTCCTAAAATTTGGATAGTGAAATGTTCTTTGTGAATAGATTTCCAGAGTACAAAGGTAATTTCCCATTTGTAACTTTTAAGTGTTGTGTCTATTTATCTTAGTTTTGAATTAATGTGTCCCATATGGAATTGCTCATCTATAATTTTTGTTTTGTGTTGAATATGAAAAAATGACATGAAAGTGTTGTAATAAATGGGTTTTTAGTTTGAGAAGTATGAGTTAGGTTGGAAACTCAATATTTTTTAGAAATTATCTGAATGTTCCTATGAAATGATATCATGTTTGAAATCATGTTCTCAAAAGTGTATTTTGGACATACATACCTATTTGAATTTTCAATTTTAAAATTATTTTTAATGATGTATTGGAAGTTGTTTTAAATTATTTCCATAATTAAAATTCAAAATATAAATCTAAATGCCCATTTGGAAACATAAGTGTTTTCAAAGAAATGAATTAAGTGTTTAATTGAAGTGATAAACTAGTTGAGAAATTGTGTGATATGATATGTGTATGAATATATTTTTAGTGGGAAACTATTTCTAGCATTACCCCTTATGGGTTTGTCGTATAGGTGGTGTTCGTGTATGGGTTAGGCAAGTGCGGTGACAATAGGTAATGTGGGTCATGCATGTGGTGGCCTCCTGCATACACAGTATTTCTACCACAATGGATTCCTAGGAATATTTTAGATGACTGACTGAAAGATTCTTGCTAGCCCTGATTAGATGGATTAGTACCCTCCAAGAGTTATAGATAATTCAAGAGGGATGTGAAACTAGTGAGTGAAGGTTAGGGTAGCAAGTTGGTTATTGACTTAGGGGCTTTACCATGTGACGAAAATTCATTTTGAATTGAGTACATACAAGGTTCTTATTGGGGTGTTTAGGATGGCCCATCATTTTTATTTATGTTTCATGGTTACTTTATTTATTTTTTTGTTAGTGTTTTTATGCACAAAGTTTTTTCTCACCTTGTCTGTATATGTTTAACATATCCTTGTATCTTTTGGATTGGGTTTTATTTATAAAATGGTAGTTTATTTTGTAAATTTAAGGTGGAGTGTGTTGGATTTAAAAAAGGGAAACCTATGTTTTTTTATTAAAATTGTGGAAAACCTATTTTTATTATTGATTTTCAAATAAGTGTTAATGGATAGTGTTGGGAAAGGAAATTGAAGGATTCTATGGTGATTCCCTACTCATCACTTTAGTGATCACCCATGCACTATCTTATTAGTTTCAGGCCCCAGTTCTAGGTCACTCTTGCATTGGGAAGGTTACGTGATAGGTGGTGACCCATGAGGTCACTTAGAGGTATATTTAGTGGTGAAACTTGGATTATTTATGTTGTTAGTGATAATCAATGGTGTTTAGTTTTATTTATTTACTTATCTTTCATTTATAGTCCTTATAATTAGTACTTTCTTATTTTTGATGCCTGAAACTAGTTTCCAGCCCATGGGGATCATGTACACCCTTCAGGTCTGGCTGCAGGCTTACCCGAGAAATCAGTTTAGAGTTGACCCAGGTTGGTTAATGAAGAAAGAAAATGTTTTTATTTATATGTGACTTTTTTGTTCACAACACGAGCCACATAATGGAAATTAAGAAAACACTCTCTAAAGATCTTCATACTTATGGAAAATGACTTATAAATATTTTTGACCGGTAGTAATCTACTTCATATCAATCCGAGAAACTTGGTGCATGATATGACTAAAAGTGCATGTTTTTAGTTTCAAAATGATAATTTAGTTAAAAAAAATTTGTTAATCACTAGAAATAGATTAATCATAATTTTATTATATTTATATTTTATAAAAATTATCAATTCATCATTTCTGAAATGTAATAACTAACCAAATTTTAGTCCAACACATAGTGTTCCCATATGGATCAAAGATATTATTTTCAGGTAAAGAATTACCATTTAGTTTAAAATATGAATCAAAAACTTAAATAATAAGAAAATATACTCCTAATGTGTTGATAGTTTAGGAAAGAAATTGACAAGCCATTTTTTATGTTTAAGAGTCAGCTGCATGTCAATATGATACACTATGTGGTCGGTATGATTGAATGTGTTTATTTTGATTTAAAATAAACATTGTAATTCTAAAAATGAATCCGATAATCAAAACCAAGAAATATTACTCGAATATCCTTGATCATTTTAGGAAAATATCCTTAATTATTTTTTATGTGTAGGAATAAACATAACATTAATCTGACACACGACGTTGAAGGTTTGATTTCAAGTATGTGTTTTAATTTTAAAATTATATTTTAGTTCAAAAAACCTCACCTACTAAAAACTGATAAAATACACTTTTATAGTCTTAATAATTTAGGAAAATGATGCATAAGGATTTTTTATGTATAATAATCATCCAGACATACATATGAAAAATAGTATTGATGATATGACTAAAAGTGTGTGTTTTTATTTAAAATCAATCTTTTCGTACAAAACACAATGAGCAAACATAAAACTGTATAAAATTATATGACTTCTCTAATACATTATGAAAATGATATATAATTCATTTTTGAAGTATAGGAATCAATTTCATGTCAATATAATTCAGAGTGTGCCTAATAATACTCAAAGTGGATGTTTTTAGTTTAATTGAATTTTTTTTGTTATAATGGGATCTACTAGCTAAAAAACAAGACAAACCATTCATATTTTTATGATAATTTTGTAAAAAATTATATAAATCACTTTTATTTTTTAAATGATTCATCTACAGATCAATCTAATAGACAATGTGAACAAAATGATAGAAAGTGTGTGTTTTTATTTAAAAGTGACATTTTGTTTAAAAAAATCTCCCATACTCAATGTTTATTTAATTACATAGATTATATTGATATATTTAAAAAAATATCCATAAGTAATTTGGTTAAATAGGAATTATTTGCAAGTTAATCGGACACATGGTGTCTTCTATATGACTCAATTTCATGTTTTCAGTTTAAAATTTAATTTTTTGTTCTAAAGATACATAAATTTATCAAAACAAACATACCCATATTGAATTTATACTTTAGGAAAATGATACATTAGTAATTTAGGGTGTTTATTAACTATTTTTATCTCAGTACAGTACATGGTGTGATCGATATAATTTAAGTGGGTGTTTTAATTTTGAAAGTGGCATTTTTGTTAAAAATGTGTATTGATCCTAGAAAATAGAGAAAATACATTTATATTAGTTTGATACTCAGGAAATAATCTATAATTCAATTGTGACATTTAATAATCAAATGAACATTAGTCAAATACAGGATGTTAGCTATATTAATCAAAATATATGTCATAAATTTATAAAAAAATTGTAGTTAAAAATATTCCACCAACTGAAATCCAAGAAGAATCACATGGATTTAGTTCAAATTTTAAGAAAATAAACCATAAATCATTTTTGATGGGTTGGAATCATCCAAAAATCAATCTGATACATGATGTGACAAGTATATCTCAAATCATGTGTTTTCTTTTAAAAATTCAATTTTAGTTAAAAACATGTCTCACCCTTAAAATTAAATGAAAAAACACTAAGATTATCTTGATATTATGGGAAAATGATCTATAATTCATTTTTAATGTGTAGGAATGAACCACACATTAATTTAATAGATGTTATGCCTGGTATGACTGAAAGTGCTTTTTTTTATTTAAAATTTACATTTTTGTTCGAAAGGCATGCGACATACTGAAAATTGATAAGACTTATCTATATTATTTTTATGCCTTAATAAATATATTCATAAGTCATTTTTAACTTATAGGAATTAGCCTCACCTCAATCTCAAGCATGATGTGAACTGTATGACTCGAAATGTTTTTATTTAGTTTACAAGTGAAATATTAGATAAAAACACATGTCACACATTTAAAACCGTGAAAATCCATGGGGATCATATTGATAAATTAGTAAAATGGACCATAAACAGTTTTTGATAAATAGAAATTGGTCTCACAACAGTCCAACACACATTGTTTAATATATGAATCAAATTACATGCCTTCGTTTTAGAGGTCACATTTTAGTTCAAAATAGACATCACATACTCAAAATTTAAAAAAAACATGGTTTATCTTGATACATTATTAAAATTATCTACAACTCATTTTTGACCTTTATGAATAAATTTCACTTTAATTTAATTGAAAAGGTAACCTATATGAGTCAAAGTGTGAGTTTTTAGTTTAAAAGTTACATTTTAGTTCAAAAACTGAATTCACACAGTAAAAACCTTAAAAACATTTTTTAATTGTCTTTATACTTTTGTAAAATGTTATATGAATCATTTGTAAAATTTAATAATGAACAAAACATCAATACGAAACATAATGTTCATAGAATGACTCAAATAACATGATTTCTTTTTTAAAGTTGAATTTTAATTAAAAAAAATGTGTCGGTCAATGTGAACTAAATAAACTATCATGTATTATCTTTATACAGTATTTAAATGTTCCATATTTCATTTGCGACACTTAATAAATAACACCACTTTTTATGAGACATGGTGTAGCTGATATGACAAAAAGTATGTGTAATTATTTAAAATCATGATTTTAGTTTAAATCATAGATTATATACTCAAGCCTGAAAAAAAGTATTTTATCATCTTGATATTTTAGGAAAACTACTAATTATTCATTTGGGGCGTATACGAATCAATAACCTATCAATCTGACACATAGCGTGCCTAGTATAAATCGAAGTTCATATTTTCCAATTAAAAGTTTCACTTGGGTTAGAAATGTGTATCACTCACTAAAAACCAGACAAAAAACAAACAATAATTGTTATGATAATTAAAAAAAATCATCCATAAATCATTATTTATGTGTAGGAATTATTCACACATCACTCTGACACACAGTGGACCCAAAATAAATCTAAGTGCATATTTTCATGTTAAAAGTCACATTTTTGTTCAAAAAACACTTTACATACTCAAAATATTTATAATATTTTCTAATTCTCTTGATATATTAAGAAAATTTTCAATATGTAATTTTTTTTATTTTTTTGCATTAGCCTCACATCAATCTAAAACATGGGGTGATCAGTATAACTTAGAGTACATGTTTTCTGTTTAAAAGAGACATTTTAATTAAAAAACAAGTTTCACCCAATATAAAAAATAAAATATACTTATAATTTGTTTATAATATTTATAAAATGATATATAAGAGGTTTGGGGCATGTAATAATGAACCGTACATCAATATGACACATGGTGTGGCCGATATGACTAGAAGTTCAAGTTTTAATTGAAAATTGACATTGTAGTTCAAAATATAACTCACATACTCAAATATAATAAAATGGACTCATTTAATCTTAATAAATTATGAAATTATTCCATTGGTTAATTTTTAAATATACGAATCAACCACATGTTAACCCAACACACGGTCTGGCAAGTATGGTTTGAAGTGCGCATTTTCAGTTAAAAATATTTTCTTGTTTCATTATATCATACATGTGTTCAATTTAATTATTTATTGTATTACTAATATTATAAATGTTTTTATGTATTTGTAAACACTTTTATTTAAATAGGTATAATTTTTTTATCAACTAGTTGCACGATCAGACTCTTGAAAGTGGGTACAAATACAATGAAACAATGTTTTTTAATTTGTTTGTTGTTGTAATAAATTTTAAAAACACCAATGTTATTGTTTTTTATATTTTAATTTTATATATCAATATTTAAATGTTTTTAATCATTTTACAGTTTTTTACTATAATAAAAGTTTATTTAAAATTTATTTAGACTATTTATTGTTGTAGTGTACTATAAAAAGTAGTAGCACACTACTGCAATGGAGATATTTTCATTGCTATTTCAAGAATAGATAATATTTTATTTAGGATAAATTATCCATTCATCATTGTTAAAAAAATATATTATTAATGGAAATATTTATCAATGAAAAAAAATTTACGAACAATTTGTTGGGCGGAGAAAGAAAGGAAGTGATGGCAAGAGGGGGGGTGAATTGCCTTTTAAAAATTAATTGACAAATTAAAAAACAAAGTGAAAGTGCAGCGGAAATAAAGTAGGCAAGACACAAAATTGATAACGGAGTTCGGCTTAAACCCAAGCCTACGTCTCCGCTCCCAACTCAACCGTTGAGAGATTTACTACCGCTTGCTTTCAATGGTTGAGCAAGAACCCACTAGACTTTTAAGGTTAGTCTAGAACCTATTATAGCTTGCTTTTAAATGGTTTAGCAAGAACCCACTTGCTTTCAATGGTTGAGCAAGAACCCACTAGCCTTCTTACAGGTGAAGGCTAGCTCACCTATGTCTCAAGCCTTTTAAAGGAAAGGCTTGACCAACCTCTTCACACCTTAAAGGTGATGTGAAAACCCAAAAGAATGGAGGATGAGAGAAGTGGGAGGTTGTAGGCACAAACTCAATTTAAAGCTCAAAATGAATAAAGCAATGAAAAACCGTAATGGGGAAGTCTTGGGCGCCAATGGATTGATGGAGCTGATGAAGGGCACTCCCAAGCTTCTTTGGTGGTGCTCCTTTGATGTGGAAGTGTGTTGGAGCAGTTGGGGTTCCTTGGAGGAAGTCTGCCGGAGGTTCGCCAAATGATGTTAAATATGTCCCGTGGGCTTTCGTGTGTTTCGCTAGTGTTACAGGGCTTCAAGGTCCTTTATTTATAGTGGGGGAACCCTCAAATGGCCGTTCGGGGTCTTCGGAGCCGTTGGAAAAGGCTTCGGAGCCGTTGGGAGCAGGCTGGTCAAAGCCCAACGGCTAGTTTGACTGGCTCCACCGGCTGACCGGTACAGAGCCACCGGTTGGACGGTGCTTGCAAAATGGAGGAGGGGTTCTGTCCAGGCGCCACCGGCTGGCCGGTGAGGAGGCCACCGGTTGGCCGGTGGTGAGACAGTAGGTCTCACTATTCTGGCTGAGTCCACCGGCTGGCCGCTGGTGAGGCACCGGTTGGCCCGTGGTCTGGACAGAAGGATGCCTTCTGTCCAGGCCTCCATCGGCTGGCCGGTGGTCTTCCACCGGTTGGCCGGTGGACTGAATTTCAGTCCATTTTTCTTCCTTTGCCACTTCTCACTCCTAAAATCATGCCTATTAACAAAAACACTTGAAAACAAGATTAGATAAAAAGGAGAGTGATTGTGATCATGAAAATTAAACCACGAGGGGTACGAGAGGTACAACAATATACCCCTATTTTGATGATCACAATCACCAAAACAATCAATGTAAAAACGCTGAAATGAGAGGAAGATATCTCCCCCAATCAACCAAGAATTTCTCCCCCTTTGTGATTATCAAAATAGCACGGGGCATAAAACTTGATTGAGGGAAAGAGTTGAAAAACAAGATAGAGATTTTAAATCAATTTAAAATTTTGAAATTTGAATTGAAAGTATTGAATTGAAAGATTTGAAATGAAATTTTGAATTGAATGTTTTGAAATGAAATTTTGAAATGGAAGTTTTGAATCGAAAGTTTTGAAATGAAAGTTTTGAATTTAAATTTTGAATTGAAGGTTTTGAATTGAAAATTGAAAATTTTGAATTGAAAATTTGAATTGAAAAACTCAAAAAGGTTTAAATGATCCTAACTCCCCCTAAATAAAAACAACAAATCACCGGGGAGAGGTTTTTGAAACCGAATCAAATTTTGGCCCGGTGAGACTCGCTAAGAGGGATTTTTCAATCCATACTTGTCTAGTGGCGGGTCGTCTCCTATAAAATTCATCGTTAAAAGAAATGGTTTTGGGCCTTCCATACCGGGCATTTTTGCAATCGCACTCATAAATTAAGTGCCCGGGTTTTTTACAATAATTGCAAAATTTAAATTGAGAGCTCCCCCTTACAAAAATAGTTGGAGCATGGGAAGAGGAAGCTTGCTTGGAATAGCCAAGCCCTTGGGTGGTTCTAGATATGCGTTGGGAACCAAGGAGATTGGTCAAATTTTGTTCACCTTGGGTGAACTTGGCAAGAGATTCCCTTAAATCTTTAATGGTTGATTCAATGGACTCAACATCGGGAAGGTTTTGGACCTTGAGGGATAACTCTTCCTTTTCTTTGAGAAGTTGTTCCTTTTCGGAAGAAAGTTTTTTGAAGTTCTTTTTTAAAGCAACAAATTTGGAAGAAAGTTCGTGAAAACCTTCCTCCAATTGATCTCTAGCATGTTGGAGATCCTTATAAGATAAATTATTGAAAGAATTTGAAGAACTAGAGGATGAGGAGTCAGAAGATGTTACCTCATGAAATGCCATTAGGCATTTGTTACTATTGTTGCTCGGGGAGGAGGAGGAGGATGTGGAGCTATCACTCCATGTGGCCTTGAATGCCTTCTTCTTTTCCTTTCGTTTGGCCTTTTTCTTGTTGAGTGGATAATCGGGCTTGTAATGGCCTTTCTTGCCGCACCCATAGCATGTTACCTTGGGCTCGGATTTTTCGTCGTGTTGAGCCTTACGGGATTTCTTCTTCTTGTGCTTCTTCATGAACTTGTGCATCTTGCGGGCAAGATTCTCCATTTCGGAATCGCCGCTTGATGAGGAAGACGAGGAGGAGGAGGAGCTTTCTTCTTGTTGAACTTTGAAGGCGTTGTTTTTTGGAAATTTGATTGGTTTGCCTTCCTTTTCAGCTTGCCTCCTCATGGTGATCTCATAGGTCATGAGGGATCCGATGAGCTCTTCGACCGGCATTTCTTTTAAATTTTTCGCTTCTTGAATTGCCGTCACCTTTGGAGCCCATGAGCTTGGTAGGATACATAGTATCTTCTTGACCATCGTTTCTGCAGAAACATTATCTCCAAGAGATTTTCTACCATTGCAAACGTCAGTAAAGCGTGTAAACATTTCAGAAATAGATTCGGATGAATGCATGGTAAAAGATTCAAAATCTTGACGGTACATGTCCAATCGAGTATCCTTCACTTTGTTGGTCCCCTCACGGGTAACCTCCAATAGTTTCCAGATTTCATGCAATGAGGTGCATGTGGAAACTCGATTGAATTCATTACGATCAAGGCCGCAATGAAGAGCGTTCATGGCTTTGCCATCAAGCTCGAAATTTTTAATGTCGGGTTGGGTCCATTTGGATTCATCGGGAGAGGAGAGAGAATAACCATGCATGACAATTTTATAAATGGGATAGCCAATACTTCTATGAAAATTAGTCATGTGGGTTTTCCAATAGGTATAGTCGGTTCCATCAAAAAATGGAGTACGACCCAAGGAATAGCCTTCGGGGGCGAAAGAGGTTGAAGCCATCACAATGGATCTTTTAATTTGAAACCGGTTAAGGTATTACTCAAATTTTGCCTTTGATACCAATTGTTGGGCGGAGAAAGAAAGGAAGTGATGGCAAGAGGGGGGGTGAATTGCCTTTTAAAAATTAATTGACAAATTAAAAAACAAAGTGAAAGTGCAGCGGAAATAAAGTAGGCAAGACACAAAATTGATAACGGAGTTCGGCTTAAACCCAAGCCTACGTCTCCGCTCCCAACTCAACCGTTGAGAGATTTACTACCGCTTGCTTTCAATGGTTGAGCAAGAACCCACTAGACTTTTAAGGTTAGTCTAGAACCTATTACAGCTTGCTTTTAAATGGTTTAGCAAGAACCCACTTGCTTTCAATGGTTGAGCAAGAACCCACTAGCCTTCTTACAGGTGAAGGCTAGCTCACCTATGTCTCAAGCCTTTTAAAGGAAAGGCTTGACCAACCTCTTCACACCTTAAAGGTGATGTGAAAACCCAAAATAATGGAGGATGAGAGAAGTGGGAGTTTGTAGGCACAAACTCAATTTAAAGCTAAAAATGAATAAAGAAATGAAAAACCGTAATGGGGAAGTCTTGGGCGCCAATGGATTGATGGAGCTGATGAAGGGCGCTCCCAAGCTTCTTTGGTGGTGCTCCTTGGATGTGGAAGTGTGTTGGAGCAGTTGGGGTTCCTTGGAGGATGTCCGCCGGAGGTTCGCCAAATGATGTTAAATATGTCCCGTGGGCTTCTGTGTGTTTCGCTAGTGTTTCGGGGCTTCAAAGTCCTTTATTTATAGAGGGGGAACCCTCAAATGGCCGTTCGGGGTCTTCGGAGCCGTTGGAAAAGGATTCGGAGCTGTTGGGAGCAGGCTGGTCAAAGCCCAACGGCTAGTTTGACTGGCTCCACCGGCTGACCGGTACAGAGCCACCGGTTGGCCGGTGGTGAGACAGTAGGTCTCACTATTCTGGCTGAGTCCACCGGCTGGCCGCTGGTGAGGCACCGGTTGGCCCGTGTTCTGGACAGAAGGATGCCTTCTGTCCAGGCCTCCATCGGCTGGCCGGTGGTCTTCCACCAGTTGGCCGGTGGACTGAATTTCAGTCCATTTTTCTTCCTTTGCCACTTCTCACTCCTGAAATCATGCCTATTAACAAAAACACTTGAAAAAAAGATTAGATAAAAAGGAGAGTGATTGTGATCATGAAAATTAAACCACGAGGGGTACGAGAGGTACGACACAATTGTCTCACTTTATCACTGTTTTAATGTTGATAAAATCGTATGTCTTATAAAGTATCTTACAACATTATAATTGTTTTAGAAATGATGAAGTCCATTTTTATAAATGATAAAGGATGTATATATAGTAGTGAAATATGTACAATTATTCTAATTTAATACTATAATCCTAAAGGAATAAATATTAATATAAATAAAAAACACACACAAAATCTACTGTTTCAATAGTGGTATTAAAAAATTAAAATTGATTGAAATAAAACTGAATCATCTCCATTGTTGTTTCCCCCTAATATTACTAGTAGAGATCTATATGTACTTTTTCACATTCCACAAAATATATTTTTTTCACTGGAAAATCATCTTTTAGAGCTATCTAATGTTTTGAAGTTGATTTTGGTGTGTATGGAGAGTTCTCTAATATCTACTAATAGTTATCTATTGTAGTTGGGGAATATGATAATGAGGATTTAAACATGGGATTTATTATTTTCTAAAATTTAAAAAAGGGGATAAATTTTATTTATTATCCCACTCATCTTTCCATTTATTACAGAAATTAACTTTGTCTCTTCCTTTCTCCAGTTATCAATTGAGTCATATAAATTATCAACTTCCAATGTTAGATCACTCCACATTATAATATAAAAAAAATATTTTCAATTGGTATTATCATTTCTCATGATATACTAGTGTCCCTCCCTCTAATTTGGAGAATAATATTTTCATTTAATTTTGTTTCTTCTTTCCAACTTCACAACTATCACTATGTTTTAGAAAACAATGCCACGCCATTTTTCTTTCTATCCACCTCCATCTTTCACCTATTACTAATCCTATAAAAATAAAAATTATTTCCACTATATTTCAACCCATATTTTTTAGTACAACTCAAGATTCATTTTTATCATTTCTTCAAAATAGTAACACCTGATCCCTAATCCAAAATTAAATAAAAATAATTATGGTAATAAATGAATCAAAACTCATGCACTCCTTGGAACCCAATATATCATGGACATCATGGAAGATGGATACATCGATCCAGAATCTAATGCATTATAGGATTATCATTTATTCATTCAAAAGGAATCTCTTGGACTGTAATAGAAGAAATATTTCAAAAAAACACATCATTTACAAGGACTTGATGAATCCATGTTTGTGATAATAGCTCCACAAAAATCACCAATGGAGATGTGGGAAAATATTTTCAATCTAATAAAAAGGAATGAAAAGATAAAGAAGATAGGACAACAATTTATATGAGGTGAGTTCAAATCCATTTTCATGAAGTCTTTAGAAATCATTTTTGAGTATCATATTCCTGTAATGGTTTTGGTGAACCAAATATGCCTAAATGGGGAAAATGTTGATGAAATATGGGTATATGAGAAAATTTTGTTGTAGTTAGGTCCAATATTTGATTACATATAAATACACATAGAGAAAAATAATTAAACATGAATGATTTATATCAATGAACTCTTGGAATTTCTACAAGTCCATAAAATTAAAGTGAATTATAGGAGTGATAAAAAGGAATAACATTATACCATGAATTCAAAATTTACTATCAATAACTTTGAAAATGAGTAAGGTGGACATTTTATTGACGATGAGGCTGGGGATTCCATAGATATTAAATTTATCCATGAAGAGGAGGATGTAGTAGAAGTAACCCAAATCGAGGAGGGAATGTATATTAAAATTATACTACTTAAGGATAAAGAAAGAAAGAAGAGAATTATTCAAAAATATTTAACCAAAATACACAAGAAATATTTAATTATATAATTATGAAAAATATGGTTAATATAGAAATGAATGTTGGTGTATGAAACCCTTGTATAATTCAATCGATGAGACAAAAATTGATGACGAAAAAGATATTCTTAGTGATCCCCATATGTTAATGGAACAAATATTAACACAAAATTAAAGTATGTTATATCTATAATATGGATATAACAACCTTGTGACTATAAAAAATACATTTTTTTATGAACCTATATGAGAGGGTTTTTTGGATATTCTCTTTTTATAACATTCAATAATATCCATCCAAGGGAAGATGATATTTTTTAATTAAAAATCCAGTTTTTGTCTTCAAGATCTACTATGTACCTGACATGAAGACCAAAATATTTTTTCATGAGAAATTAGTGAAAATATTTCACAGTAGCCTAAACCATACACGAATGATGACAATTGATTATAAATGAAGGATTTCTATAGAAGTGTAAATAATGAAGAGATGCATTTTTTTAATATAAACTCACAATGTTCTATAATTTTTTATGAATGTGTATGATCATAAATATTTTCTATGACAGATCAGGTTCATACATTTAAAATTTGAAGGTTTATGATTATTAGTAAGTAAGAATATAGTGAATTAGATTCCTAAAATTCAATATCCGAATCAAATTCTGAAAAGTTGTGTTCTAGGAATGTAACATAGAAATATATTTTTAGTGAAGGAAATTTTGAAAGATGTTGTGAAACTCAAGTTATTCCAAACCAATGTGAATGTTACATTGAACACAACATAAAATGAAAAAGGTACATTCATACACATTTTTATTCTTAGTGTAAGAAAACATGGATCTAATTCTTTAATAATATGTCAGAAATGTTTGGCATTATCAAATAAATAAAGGAACTCATGTAAAATCAATGTAAAATTTTTACATAAACATTGTGATTTTATTAAGATTGGGAGTACACCAATATTTTTTTAATAGTACCTAATTTAAAATGGGATCAAATAGTACTAATTTTTTTTCAGAAAATATAAATCAAGGGAGTAGCTAATTTTTTTGAACCATTCCCAATATAGAAGGAAGCATGTTCAAATATAAAGAGTGACCATGTTTTTCTATGTTGAATTTTATTTTTGTGTTGTGTATCTACTCAATAGATTCCTAATAAAAAATATTAATGTAAAGATACTACATGGACCATTGAGTACTCACTATCCAAGTATAGGTCATCTTAGGTTTTTTGTTTCTATTTCCCATGTGAGGATTTTGGAAAAAAAACAAAAAAGGCCACTGAAAAATTAATGAACAGTGTCCTTATTAGATAGGGTGATTGAGAAATGGGTTACCAATTTTATAATACAATTTCCAAGAATATTTTTTTTGTGTGGAGTTTGTTTTTTATGCGATGGATTCTTGGAAATGGAATCAAAATGATGATTCAAGTGCGGTGCATATTACTATAGAATAAATGAAAATGTTGAAGAAATTCCAATAAAGGAATAATGTGCTCAAAAACCAATGATTACATCACAAAATAATTATACATAAGAATATATTAAACAAATTTTTTTGATAAATGACCCAAAAAAATTTAATCCTTTAATAAATATATGAATCAATTAATCCAATTGATGTTTATGTAAATTGTTATTACCTATTGAAACTTATGATTTTAATATCTTTGAGGCTGCAAAATTATCTGAAAAATATAGGAATGATATGGATGAGGAAATCCATTCCATACATATAAGTTTGGGATGAATGAAAATTAAGGTGTTGACTATAGTAAAGTCCTTATAATCATTGAAAGGATGGATATAATCAGATTAATGATCTCGATAACAAACCAACAAAAATTAAAGGTCTATTAGTTGGAGGAAATGTCAACATTTATAAATATTTTTTTGAAATAATTGATATATATTGATTATACAACCAAATAAATAGAGAAAGATAAAAAAAGGAAGGTGAAAATAATTTAGATACAATGAAAAAATGTTTGAGGGGTATGTTGAATAAAAAACTCATTTTTCCTTGGCTGATAAAAACCATTACCATTTCAACAGATTTTTGAAGAATTTAAAAATGGAATACCAATGTATTTTTATTTAGAGGATTTATAGTCACATACTACAACATATTTATGGAATTGTGTTTCAATATATTTTTTATTGTTTTATTTTTAGTATGTTTTTATCACCGTATTTTTTTCTACCCACGATTACTGCCAGTTATCTACATATAAAGTTTCCTTAGAATATAAATATGTTTTTTCAAAATACACCTATAGGAATAAATTTAGCCATGATAGTTATATTAAGATATATATTTCTGGAGTTATCATTGATTTTAGCATAAGTAACTGTCTTCCGTATATAAGGGAAGGGATCTGCTGCCATATTTTAAATGTTGTTATTAAAATGATTACCATCATAAAATAATTTCATTTCAAACATAAAATTTTTATTTGTCCCTTTTTAGGATATCCAATAATAATAAATACAATTTTTCAGCTGATTAAAAATTCAATAACAAAATTATATATATATTTTTACGTTATAGGAAATAATTATAGATTAATAATGAGAAATATTTTTTGGACATTAAATACTAGTAATTATCTCCTCCAAAATCATCCAAATTAGTAAGTAAATGTAGATAAATTATTTTAAAAAAAGGGTCACACGGGGTGAAGGAATGCTATATATATAATGAATTAATTATTAGACAAGATAATATAATGAGAATAGACATTAATATTATTTAGATTTATCCAACCCAACTAAATATGTATTATATATTAATTATATGTGAATACTAAATTTTGGGTGATCTCAATATATGCCCACATAAGGACCCTAGAATATCAAAATATAAGATTTGATTTCTAAAAAAATCATCCCAATGAGAATATTAATATTATGAATAATGAGATTATGTTTATGAAAAATTAATTTATAAACAACCAATCTTACAAACTAATAACTTAAATTGTAAAGTTAAATTTTAAAACCCAAAAAATTAGGCATTATAATATATTTAAGGAGATATAATTTCCCTTGGGAAATGTGGAAATTTATGGCCATTATACAAACATATACATGTCTATAAATTTTGTACCCTTTACTTTCTTATTTTCCAATATTTGGGAAGGAACCTCCCCTTTATCAAAAAATCAAAAAATGAATTAAATAGTTTACTAGAAAAACTAAATATTTATTCAAATATGACCAATATAAAAATAATTGATAAAAAACCTTATTTATTTATTTCATGTAGAAAATAATCTGTAGTGATATTTAGCCTACAAAATTAATATTTATCTATTATGTGCATTTAAATGTGTGTGAAATATATTGAAATATTAGGTAACAAAGAATTAAATGTGATGAAAATTATAAATGAAATTGAATATGAAATCACATTTGTATGTTGCACATTTTCATTTCTATGGTGTGAAAAAAATACTAATATAAATTAAGAAAATAATTTTAATTAGTTTATGAATAAAAAGATTAATATTGTAGGGAATGTGATCATCCAACAATCTCATTATTCACTCATTAATTTTTTTTGCACACAGACACCCAAATCTGTGTTAATAATGATGTTTAATTAAGTGGATTTTGGGATAATATTTATTAGAATAATTATTTTTTGTTGGATGAACATAATTTTTATATTTTCTTCTTAAGTATTATATAAATTTAAAATTAGTATAGAGTCATTTTTCATTACTATAAGTTTGATGTAAATGTCTAGATTAGGAACCCTACTTGTTCTAAGGAACACTACTTTTTAGAAAACCAAAATTAGTGGAAACAAATAGTTTTGGAACCACATTTCTTTTAAAAAAACTATGTTTGTGTTAATAATGTTTTTTTCATTAGAAATAATTTTGGACTAAACAAATCATTATCAAACACAATTCTAAATATTTCCTCTTCATAATGAAACCATAAATTTGACCCAGTCATTTATGATATTTTAATTTTGGATTATTTATAGAATTTATGTAATAGTTTCATCAGAGTTATCTATATAATTTATTGATATTTAAATACTAATTAGAAGGCCTTAATTGAATGGATTAAATATTCCCTATTTCTAAGGCATGTTATTATTGAGTTTGGGGGTTTAAATTAAAGTGATAAGGATTCATCAGGCTGATTTTTTTGGTCTATTTTTTATAAAGGAAGTCAAGAATATTCTTAAATACCAAGTTTATTCATTTCACAAAGAATAATTGAATTTTGGAAACAATATTTTGATTCCATATTTAGTTTTCTTAAGAGATACACTTTGGATAAATACATGTTTTGATCCATTACTATTCGATCTATGTGCTACTACTGCTTTATTCATTGTCAAAAGTTTTGTTAAATTCCATAAATATTATTATTTTTGTTAATGTATTTATTTCAAGATCATATGAAACTAGGATATCATTAGTGATATTCTGTCATGATGAATTTTTGTCTTTGAAGTAGAATATCTACTATCATTCAGTTTATTCTACAACTGTGTGATGAATTTGGTTTTCAAAAAATTATCCAATCATGTTTTCCTAATGTGTCATATTCATGTTCTCAATCATAGTGGTTCTTTATATTATTTTACTAAGTTGTGGTTATATAATTTCCTTGTAAAATAATCTCCCTTTTTTTTCTGGTGTCAACCACCTACACTTAGTTATAGAGGCCTCTGAATAAGAGTATTTATCTTTGTGAAAATCCTTAAGCTCACTGAGAGAGAATTGGTGGAGTAAACTAAGGAATATTTATGACCGAAACCATAGTAAAAATTGTTGTATTATATTATATATATCTCCAATACATATTATATTTTATGTAAAGAACACCCTCTCTATTTAAAATCACAAAGAGGGAATCATATTGTTTTTTTATGATTTTTAGAAGGACACAAGTCACCCACACTTGTGTGCCTTCAAATTATTCTAACGTAATAATTCAGAGTTTTGTTAAAATTATTTGACTATGTGAGATATGATATCAATGATTTTAATTAATAAAAAATTTTAATAAAAGGATTTAGGATGTGAAATTATGATTGATATTAAAATTTTTGAGATTTTGTTTGTAGATAAAATATCGTCATCTGAAAATACACCTCATTTAATATACATGGAATAAAAAACAACTATATGGCATTAAATTTATATTAATTTACTATATATTAATGTAAATAATCATTTATATAACTATTAAATTAATTATAGGATATATATATAGTGGTTTGATATAATTCACATCGATTTTCAAATATATATTACATACTTTATAATATCTCACATTTTCACACCAGTAGTGTGATTTTCTAATATGATTTATTAATTTTTTTATTTTATTTCATCTATTTATTTTTTGGGTCACATTATTTTAATATTAGTGTTTTTTTGAAGATATTGGGTTTATTATAGTTGAAACACAGTTAGAGGAAACCATGCACCAACCATATAAAACTATGTGACCAGGGACAATGACACTAGAGTGGTCATACCATTAGGTGTATAGTTTGTGAAACCATGTGAACCAAACCCTATGCCTTCTTATTGTGGAGATGAAATCTCCAACATGACTGTTTTATATAATAGTAAATCCATGTGGTCTATATTTTTTAAAAAAGATTTTAAATTTAAAAATTACACCTCCTCGATTTTACCCACCTCACCCTCATTCTCCCCATTAATAACCCCTCGAGGACCCTGAACTATGACCCTCTTCCACCATTATCTCTTAGTTAATTTTTTTGGTGGTATTGGATTAAATTGTTTAAAAACATTCCATGTAAGTGTTTCATATCCTATTTTTGTTCCTTCTATTATCTTCTATCTTTAGTTTTCTTATATCTAGTAGTTTTGGGGAGCTAGGAAGAGTCTGTTCCAAATTGAGTGTCATGAGTTTTTATATTTTTGGTTTATTTTTTGTTTTTTAGGATCTAATCTCCTATCTGAATTCATTTTCCATCAAATTATTAGTTGTTTCAAAGGGTAATAGATTTTGGTTTCATGTTATGATATTATTTTAAAAATTTATACTTCATAATTTTAAATCCAACGACTTATTAAATGGTTTTGTGTGTGTAAATAGGTGGTTTCAAGGGGTTTTAGTGTGATTTAAATTGTTTTCCCCAATGTAAATAGTTGTGAATTATCTATTATGGTTTGTAGTTATTTAAATTATGATGAATGGGGATTTTTGTTTTTCTAAAAATAGGGTAAATAACATGGGAACCCTGAGTATCTTGAAGGGAATATTAGTAAAATTACACTAGGAATTGCCCAACCTACCATGAAGTATCACTTTAAAACACAAAATAACCAATTTATGATGATGTGCAATGGTGATGTATCAAGCACTAGAACACACCTTCACATCCCTGGTATGATCCTTGAAATTATAAGGATCCCACGCCCACTAAAAATAACTATATTATGATTTCCCATGGTGCTTATGTTTTATTTTTTATCTACTAACCATTCATTCCATTTTTTTCAAATTCCTTTAAAAGGTAATGTGTATTATAAATTCAAACCATTTTTTATTTTCTTAAAACATGGATCATTATATTTATTATAATGGCTATGCATCGAACACTTGGTGGGATCAGACATGGAATGGGAGTTCATACACTAAATGAACCCAATGGGTATATTTAGATCATTATATGTCTAAATTAGGTAAATTATATGATTTTCTTGTATATGGATGATACTCTAGGAAGTAGTTTATTTTGGTGTAAGTCTGAGTGATGACATGAGGGGTGGTTGTCGTTGGTATAATGAGTATATTTTTCTCTATTTTTCTAGTTCTGTTTATTTTTTTTCATTTTTCTATTTGGATATAGATGTAAAAATATTCTTGTGTATGTTTTGATGATTATAAATTTTATTATTGATGTTTGGTATCATGATTTACATTTATATTAACAATGATGATGGAAATTTTTTCCAAAAAATATCTCATTGATCACTGGGTACAAGTTTCCAGCCCATGGGGATCAGGAATTCCATTTAGGCCATAACATGGGAAGGTTGGGTGTATGGTAGGACTAAAGCACAAGCAAGTTCATAAAAAATCGTATTTTAGTCAATGGTTTAACCTTTATTTAGCTATTGATATTTGGGAAAAGTATAGATAGATCAGATCTGTGAATGTCAGGGCTTGATGTTTAGGTTGTTAGATGGGGTGATTAGCTAACACACATTGTGAAGGGCCTTAGGATACCATGGGATGATGGGAATTTTTTGGACTCCTTACTTTCATGTAATGCATAGATTAATGTTAATAAATGAGTGATACGATGATACAAAAGGATTATATATGATATTATAAATATTAACTTTGTTTTTGTATAAATTAATAATTTCTTTGAAACCATTATATTGGAGGTTAAATCACAATAAACTAAATGGATGTGTGAGGTATGGGATTTCATCTCAATTTACACAACAATGATACATATTTTTCTTTTTGAACATGTTCAGTTTTATGTGGTGTAATACCACCCATTTGATTTATTTTACAAGAATAACTACCTATTAATGAGGTGTATTGTTTTAAATAAAGTATATTATTTCAAGGGGTTATAATTTAAAAGTCACCAAATAAGTAATAATCTTTATTACAATCTCAATTTCTTTTGGGTGTGATTTTACTTTCATTGAATGAATCATATAAATTATTCATCATAAGCTCCAATAATTTTCTTATAAACTAATAAATTTAATGGGTTTCTATATTTGTTTCCAAATTTTTATATAATTGTTATTTGAATCAAGAAAATAAATTTTTAAAATAAACCCAATTATATTTCTATTTAAATTTTATATATTTTTATTCCATGTCATTGTTTTCCATCCTAACCATTTTAATTTTTTTTCTTTTTTTACATGTTTCAATGGATTTACAAGGGATTTTTTTATGAAAGTGTATTTTAATATTTCACTTACATTATATTTATTCCTCTAATAGATATAATTTTATCACAAAACCTATATTCCTTATGTTCTTATGGACATGTCTTATCTCTATGTAATTTTATAGTCATTATCTTCTCTTCAAAAATTCGAATTTCATTTGATCATCAGGCCATAAATTACGCTTAAATATCCATAGTTTTGTATCAAATATATTATTTATTCTTAATACATATAATTTTTTTTACACATGGTGTTATACTATGGTAGTTATTTCACTGACTACTGAAAATCCTCATAAATTATTATTCTTTACTAAATACAAATATTTTTCTAATCAAGAATATTTTTCATTAATTATACCAATCATTAGATATGTGATGAGTCATTTGGAAATTTAGTGACATGTGGTGATAAGAATTATCTAACCCCTTGATGTATTAATAGGTCTCATGAGAAAAATTAGAAGTCCAAAGTAATTATTTTTTACCTATATTTTTAAACTATCTTGGTACAAGGTCTTCATGGTATGAATATATTGATGACTATGATCATGCTGTCCAATATTAAGCATTTAATTCTTTGATATTTCAAATAATATTATCTATAATATTTCTATAACAAAATTATGCAAGGATCAGTTTCAATATCATTTGATTATTTATATGTAATTTATTGATAATCATTTATTCCTTCAACAATACTCTTCACCCTAAAGTTATTATTAAAATATATTATATTTTCAGTTATTTAACATTCCATAATTTTTATTCCTTATCTAATCAAGATAGATTATACTCTATGTAACCCTTATAGATAATTATATCTTACCCTTATTTTTTTTATTTCCCAAGGATATAAATAATAATTATTTGAACGAGTTCAATGATTTTGAATGTTTTCCATTATAATGTTTTATATTTTATCCCAAATGTAAAATGGACATCATGTATGTATATAGATCAACAATAATAATAAAATTATTTGAACTTTGGGAATTTACCCATTGTATCTATGATAATGTTATTAACTAACCCGCATATTTGGGCTACTGGGTTCTAGGTTGTTACAATTGGTATTAATATAAATTTAGTAGAATCATTGGGAAATGGATTTATAAAAACATAGATTTGAGAACATAACTGTATAAAAGACACTGAGGGCTTGTTAATTTATTGAATAATATATTTTTTTACTTATTAATCAAATATATTTTTTGGTTTTTCTAGAAGTACATATCTATATGTATACTGTAATTACAGATGGATTTGGAATAGTTGTACGTTGGGGTAAAAAACATAAAAATGGAACATTGGGTTTTAACTTGATTATTTACTATGTGAATAATAATGGGACTTATTATGGGACTAGTTTGATACTCCCATGGGATATTCATAGGATAATTCACATTTTATTTAAAAACAATTATAAAGGATTTAAAAATAATGATATTCCCAAAGAAAACGTGTTTATAATTTTTCAATAAAAAGCGCATAAAGATTCAATTTATGTTAGGTGTCACACTAGACATAGTCTTATAAATTATGTTTTAAAACTAATAATTTTATTATATAATAAATTATATGATTTTTTCTTTTGAAATGGATCATAGAATAATGAATGGTATCATCACTCTTGTCAATTTAGAAATTTCCATAAAGTTTTTTCCAATTCGGCTTGTATTATATATGAGTAGATCATACCTATATTTAGGAGAATTACCCTGGTTTTAAATAATAACCTTAAAATAATGGTGAAACCTATTGTTTTATTGTGTTATTCTCTAGTGTTTATGTGACTGAATCCTACATCATTTTTTTGTCTAACTAATCCTTTTGTAGCAGACCACTAAATTAAGCCAATTGAAAATAATTTTCATTCCTTTGGAAGCAATGAAAATGAAATGGTTATAGTTTAATTTCAAATGAGATAACGATCAATGGTAGTCATTGATCCAGAATACTAGTGAGTAATAAGAAATATAACAAATGGAATGGAGTGTTTTTGTAGAAATAATTTTCAACAAATATTTCCCCCATGTGAAAAGAATTGAAATGAAAATAAAATTCCTTAACATAATGTAAAAGGTTGAGGAAAGTGTTACAATTTGTTAAGTTAAATTTTCATGAATTTCTACATATGCTATAGATTACCTACATAATGTAGAATTAAAAATTATAACTTATTTAATGGGATTAATCCATGTATCCAAAGGGTTATGGTTTACCAAACTTTTCTATCTTATGATTAAATACTCATATGATACATCAAAATAGAGAAGGAATTTTCTATGCTTTATATATTTATGGGAAATCAAGTGGAGAAGTGATTTAAGTAGAACTATGAAAAAGGGAAATCATCAAAGAATAAGAATGGAAAAAATCAATATCTATTAAATGAGAATTATGGAAGGAAACATTATAGAAAATATTTGAAGGGAATGTGATTTTATTACAAGTACATTGATAAGGGTAATCTAAAAAATGAATGTAATCGGAAGAAAAAAATTAATGATTTATAGGGATTAAACTTTATATAATGGGTATATTATTCATAAAAATTACCCAAGCACCATGGTAACATACCACATAAATGGTCAAGGAGAGAAATCTAAGATTATGAGAATACTATAGACGAGGTGGAAGTTCTAAAGGATATTGTGGCATGTACTTTAATCATATCTTAAAATTTATCCAATAGTTTAATTTATTATAGATCCCCACACATTCTTATATCATCCTTATAATATAAGAAAACTATATACTTACCTACCACCTTAATAAGGTAGTTTTCAGTCAAAAACACAGTGGAAATATCACTACAATAAGGATGCATCAGATAGTCGCCATTATGATATACAATCACACCCTATTTGTGAACTTCATTATTATAATAATGGTTTAATTTGATATAATCATTGGTTTGGGATGGATTTACAAATATAATGAAAAAATATATTGCAAGGTAGCGGAAATAATGATTCATGATGAAGTCATTGAATTACATATATTCAGGGTAGTGACTTCATTATATGAGTCGTGTCTAGATCCACCCCCAAAAGTTATTCGAAATGATTTTTTGGGGAATAAGAGAAAATAAATATATGTATGGAAAAGGTAAATTTCAATTTGAATATGTACCTATTATAAAGGAATACATTGATTCATTTCTTGGGGAATTACTTGAAAATCCACTAGAGTGTGAAGTCGAGTTCTCCGTTGATTTAATCCTTGATACAAGAACAATATCTAAGAATCCCTATAGAATGGCCATTATGGAGTTAGTGGAGTTGAAGAAATAACTATAAGAGTTTTTTTATTGGGGATTTATACACCCCAGTGTTTCACATGTGGGATCCCATGTTCTCATAGTTTGGTAGAATTATGGATCCTTGAGGTTGTGCATTGATTATAAAAAAATAAATGCTATTATAATAAATAACAAGTATTATTTACCTCACTGGGATAAATTATTTGTTCAAATTCATAGAGATAAATATTTTTCAAATATTAAACATCATTCTAGGTATAAATAGTTTCAATTATATAATGAAGAAGTTCTGAGGTAAAATTTTTGAAAAATTTATCAACATTATGTGTTTATAATAATTCCATTTGAATGGACTAATGCACCATCAGTTTTTATGAGTATACTGAACATAGAATTGAAGGAATATATTGATACTTTTTTGGTGGTATTCATTGATGATATCTTGGTGTATAATAAGAGATATTATGGCCATGATAATTAATTGTTGACCATTCTTGTGAATCTTATAGGAAAACTGTTATATGGTGTCTTTAGAAAGCATGTATTTTGGGATCATGAAGCTTATTTCTTATCCATATTTTATCCATGGATGCAAAAAAATTGATCCTGTGAAGATAAATTATTTTAGAGAATGGACGACACCAATGAACATAACTGTGGTGTGTTTTTTCCTTGTGGTTTTAGGTTACTTTTAGTGATTATTATATATTTTTTACTAATTGTAAAAATAATTAACTAAACATACATGTAAAGGGGATAAGTTCATATAGAAAAAGGAATTTGAATAATTTTTTGAGGAAATGAAGAGGATATTAGTCAATTATCTGATTTTGAATCAACCATTTGGAAATCATCGGGTTGAGATATATTGTGATGCATCAATGAAGGGACTTGGTTGTGTCCTTATTTGAAAATATATATTTATTTAATTTGAATCAATATAGTTTATTAATCAGTAAGATAACTATCCAAACCATTATATTAGGTTAGAAGCTATAATATTTTTATTAATTATATATATAAATTATCACTTTGGTTAAATATGTGTGATATGGACAGACCATAATAGCCTAAAATTAATGTTTTCAAAAAAATAGCTCAACAAGGGGCACACGAGATGGATTAAACTACTCAAGGATTATGATTGATCAACACATAACCACAAATAGAAAGAAAATAAGGTATTATATTCATTAAGAAAGACAAATCAGAAATTTCTATCTGAAACATGGATTGAGAGAGGTCCTATGTTTATGGATTAATAAAGATAGAAATTGGAATTATTAATAAAGGAGGAGACATATATCATTTTTCTTAATTTTTTTAAAAAAAAATTTATTATAAGATATAAAATGTTTCAATCTAAAAATGATAATTTTTAGTTGAAAATTAAAAACATGAATGATGGGACATTGATAGACATCATTTATTTTGATGGAATTATAAAAATTTGAATGATTTTATGTGATCCACTAATACCTGAACCAAAAAGGGAATTTCTAGAAGATGATTATAACATAAATTTCTCTATACACCCCAGTATAGAAAATATGTATTTGGAATTTAGGGAAGATTTTGGTGGGATGAAATGATGTAGAAAATTTTTGATTTGGTATCAAATTCTTGGATTGAAAACATAAAAAGTTGGAGAGACAAAATCCTTGAGGATTCATGTATCCACTTGCTATTTTTATTTGTAAATTGGATGAAATTACTATAGAATATTTCATTGTGCTAGTAAAAACTCCAATAATTAATAATGGAATATTGGTTATTGTTGATCACTTGACCAAATCTGCACATTTCTTTGATATAATAGAAGATTTTTCCTCATGAGAACCTTCAAAGCCTCTATATGAATAATGTTTTAGGAATTCATAGTCCCCATTTCCAATTTTGTCATATTTTTCTCTCACATTCACATCGATGTTCTTGAAGAGTCATCATAAGGATCTTGATACCAAGAATATTTTGAGATCTACCTACCATCCTCGAACATTTGATAGTCCAAAAGTACTATTCAAAAATTGTAATTTTTTTGAGGTTGTTCTCAAAAAGCTTTAAATATATGTTGGATTTAAAATTAAATTTGGTACATTTTTGCTAAATCATTTTTTCCTATTAAAGTATTCAAATTTTGTCCTATAAGGTATTCTAGGGAAAGAGTTGTTGTACAACAAATTTTGAGGATGAAGTTACTTAGAGGAAACATATAGGCCAAGAACATATTGAGGATATAACAAAAATGGTGAAAACTATCTTGAGTCATTCTAAAGAAACTCAATTAATGAAAAAGATTTATACTGATAACCAAATTAAATATTTTTAATTTCAAGTGGGTGATCATGTTTTCATGAAATTGTCTCTATAGAAGAGTGTCATAAGGTTCAAGAAGAATGAAGAAATGATCCTTAGTAACATCAAAAACATTGAAATTTTAGAATATATTGCAGTTGTGGATTACCAATTGTAAATTCCACCATGCATCAATATGGTACATGATATGTTACATATATCATTGTTATGTAATTACATTCTAGTCTAAACACATGTTCTCACTAAAGAAGAAATAGATGCATAACCAGATCCAATTTACTATGAAGTTCCAATCCCAATTATTGACACAATGTAAAAAAGTATTGAGGAATTATATGACTCAATTATGAAAGGTTACATTGTAAAATTGTAAAATGGAATAATCAATGTGGGTAGTAGAGGATGTTATGAATAAGAACCACCATCACTTATTTAGAATGCAATATCAATGAACTTTCAAGGATCAAATTTTGATAGGAGGGAAGAATGTTAAACCCAAGTTTTAATTATATTAAGTAAACATTATATTGTAATAAAAATATAATAAAATTTATGTTCTAAAATTTAATTGGATAAAACTTTTAATTTTATTGGATGAATGTTTATTTTCAACTTACTTGGTAAAAATATGTCAAGAATAAATTATCGAAATTTTTAATTAGATATCCAATTTTATGAATAACCCAAAATTTATTATTGATATAAAAATACTATTATTAATTATAATTTTTAATAATATTTATATATAATAATTTATTAACTATCAATTTTATATAAATAATCACAATAGCTTTTGGAGGAAAATGATATTTTTTCTTAAAACTATATTTTGTTAGGAAACAATTTCTACTTAAAAAGGAAAAATGTCTTTTGATTTTAATCAATTAAAATAATATTTAATTATGAATGATTTAAACAAAATTTATAGATTATATTTATTATGATATGAATTTGAATTATTATAATGATTATTAATATTCATATAGTTAATATAATACCATCTTATGTTTGAAAAATGAATTTCTCGAAAAATTATTTTCGAACATGATTTGAGGGTTTATTTTTAAATTAATTTATTCCAATTATATAAATTGAAGTTGATAAAATGTATTAATTATTTCTAATCAGAATAATTAATATTAGGTAAAAAGTTCAACATAATTTTTAGACATAATGAACAGTATAAACTGTAAAAATTAATTACCATAGTTTAGGAATAAACCAGTTTACCAAAGGTATAAACAAAAAACAAGGGGGTTAAAATGACCTAAAAACTCATTTAATATATACTTTGGGGCAATATTTAGTCCTTATATAATATAAAAGTCAATAATGATCCATTTTTTATTCTTTTGGTGGGTGAAAAAATGTGGGTATATCGTTTTCTTTTAAATAATTCCATGTGTTTCCTCTCCCCCACTTATAAAAGAGAACCCCTTGCCTCACTGTTTCAAAGCTATAAAGCCACTTTTCTCAACCAATCCATACCATAATCTCTTTTGAAAATTATTACTCACATTATAGTGATTTTTTATTCATAACAGACCAACCCTATGGTCCTTAATAACTGGTCTAAATGGGGATCTTCTAAGTGATGATAATTGTTTTCACATAGCTATTTATTGATTTATTGGTTTAACAAATTTAATTATATATTAACACCTAAAATAGTATAAAACAAAAATTAAAAATATAATTAGGAATTATAATTTTTATTCCATAATATTTATCCATATCCTTCTCTATTAAAAGAGAAATAAATCCATCATTCGTGTAAATGGCCAACAACCCCCTCATGAACCGATGTAATTTTTTTCGATCATCTAAAAACATGGATAAACATAATTATAAAATAATCAATACAAATAATAAATAGAAAAAATAATTATTATTTAAAATTAATATATCTTTTTTTTCTTACCCTTTAACCCATTAATGGAATGACATTGTAGCACATGCGTACGTATGACCTACAATCTTCAAGAAACGATGTGAATCATTTTCTATATACAACATTAAATAGTGGTTATAAAAATTTATATAAGGAGTGGATGAAATATTTATTACATAAATATCATTATATAGATGATGTAACTATATACCAAACCCAATAATTAGAACATTCAAGACAAACAAGCATGATAAAATAAAGTAGTTAACACACTAAATAGGGGTAAAAATGAAATATTATTAATTAATAGGTAATATGTTGCTATAAAAGTATCATATATGATATAATAAAGCTTCATATTGTTATTGAATAAATTAATAACATGTTAAAAACCATTATACATGAGGATAATGTACACTCAATAAAAGGAAAGTGTTGGAAAGGGATTTTGTCTCAATTTACACTCCATCAAGACATATTTTTTGTTATGAACCATTTCAGTTTTATGAGGGGGTTTATACTGCCCTATTGATGTATTTAACATGAATAATTATTTTTTAATGATGATAAATATTTAAAATCATATGTATTATTTCAAGTGGTTTAAATTTAAATTCCACCAAAGTGGTAAGAATCTATTTTAAAATCTAACTTTCTTGTGTGATTTCTTTTATTTTAGTTGAAGGAATCATATATATTATACTTCATAAAATCAAATAATTTTTATATACATTGAATATTTAAAGAGTTTAAATATTTTATTTTTATTTTTACTCTCTTTGGTACCATAATTAATATAATAAATTTTTAAATGAAAAAAATCATTTTTGTTGTCTTGAAATAAGATATATTTTTCTACCATGTCCATGTTTTCCTAAATGGTTTATAGAATCCATTTTATTTAATCAAATAATTAATTGAGATCATTTTTATTTATCTAGAATTTATAAAGTGTTTTAAGTTAATATATCAACTATTTTTCTAATGGGATGTCTTTTTAATTTTCTTTTTAAAATGACAAAATGTATATTTTAAAACATTCTAAATGATAAAAAACATCCTTACCACCATAACCATTTTACAAAATTAAGATTTTTTTAAATTAAATTGATTTTACAAGGAAAAATACTTTATGAATTCTAGTTTTAATATTTCATCTCTATTCTATTTATTCTTCTAAATGAAATTAATTTATTAATAAACTTAAATTCTCAGTGATCCGGAGTTCATTCCTTATCTCTTATTAATTGTGTAGTTTTTATCATCTCTTAAAACATTAACTTTCTTGTGACCAATGGACATAAAATTTCCCATAAACAACCATATTCATTGTATCATATATATTATAATATACTATATTATTTATCATTTTTACATGTGGAGTTTTGTTGTTGAAGTAATTTTACAGACCAGATAAAATATTGATAAATATGTATTCTTTAATAAATACATATTTTTTTGATAAGGAATATTTTTTCATAATTAAATTGTGTATTAGATATATAGATAGTTATTTGAATATGTAGGGAATGGTAGGGACCATACTTTTATATCCCATTGATTCATCTAAAGGTCTCATGAGAGAAATGAGTTGTCTAAAATAAAAATTTTTACTCATAATTCTAATCTTTATTAGTGAAATTTCTTTATGTTATGCATATCATGATTTATTAGATCATAATATCCCTCATTTACCAATTACTTCTTGAGTATTAAGTGGTTATTATCCATGATATTAAAATAGTAATATTATCCATGGGTTACCTTCATGAGCATGTTATTTATTTTATTGAGTTATTTGATCATTATTTATTTCTTCAAATTTCTCTTCATTCTCATGTTTTTATTAAATAGAAAGTTATTTTGATTTTTTACTTTAAAATATAGCTTATTATTCATATAATCATGATTAATTTCTCTATATATAACCCTTACTTATAATTTTAGATCACCCTTATTTTGATTCCATTCCCTTCAATATGATGATTAATTTATTGAATTAGTTGAAGGGTGCCAAATGTTTTCTATTAAAATTTTTTATATTTGTTCCCCAATATAAAATTGGTATCATCTGTGTATATGGATCACCATGAGAATTAATATTTTTAGTCATTCAGGATTTTAACCCTTGTATCTATGCCAATGTAATAAATTAACAATTAGATCTAGGTTGTTGGAGTTCGGGTTGTTCTATGAGATTTTTTCTAATTAGATCACAAGAATATCAATTATGAAAAGTTGAAGGCCTAAAGGTTTGAAATGTGTTACTATTAGATATTTAAACTAAGGTTTTCCAATGTAAAAAAGATAATGAATTCTAAGGTAGTTTATTTGGATTTACTAGTGGAGATGAACTAGGATTGTTTGTCATGTATGACTAGTATGAATTTTCTGTTATTCTAGAGTTGGATTAGATCAATGAAAAAGAATATTAAGTGGGAGGAGAAAGTGAAGAAGGGTGATAGTAGCTCAAGATTCCCACCTGAACAACCATTTTCAGCAGCTTCATGAGGTAGAATGTGTTCCATTAGTATGGTATGTCTGAGATCATATGGTCAATATACATTGTACTACCTATAAAATTCCACCTTTCTATATATAAGAGATATATACAATGAATTGTTTAGGAATACACCTATTTCTGAGAGGGGTGTAGGCTCTATCAATTCTCGAGTATTGGAAATAAATTATTATTCATCAAGGGATATGAGAAAACATTCTAGAGGATGTGGTGGAATGGTCAGATCTTCTTTTGTTTAGATTCATCATAAATCATACCCTAGAAAAATGTTAGACTTATTTACTTATGAACATTTAGTAAACTCAATTTCATGATGAAATTGAAATGTAAACATGGAACACATGATTTATAATGACCAACCCTAGTGTGAGAACCTACATCCATTCCATAACCACTATTATGGGTTTATAAAAATTCACTATTATGTAGAAGTTAATAAAACTTGTGTCAACTCATATTTGACATATTATATCAACCTATAATAATGATTATACTGACTCCCATAATTTTAATATTTTTTTAGAAATTAGGCAAGAAAACAATTAATAGGAAAATCACTCCTCTACATCGGTCAATATAGATATTTGTGTTTAATCATCCTATGTCTAACCTTCTAACTTCTAATGGATTAATTTTGATACCATTAGACCAAAATCTGGGCTTCCAAAACTGTTACAAAGAACTTAGATCCATACCATGATTTTGATTCCCTATGCCTGGTAATATAAACTTTCCTCACTCTGAACATATGATCAGAATGATCTATTTGGAATTTTTTCTTCAACATAAAACAACTTTAGTTGAAAAAACCACTTCTATCACAAAAAACTTCAATAATTCAGCATTTAGACTTTATTTTTACTACATTAAAACTTGCCACCTCTTCTTGGGTCTTATAATTTTATTAATTCTCCACACCCCTTCTTGAATTTCATTCATTAAAAAAGGTTGAAAACTATTTTTATTATTCCTGAATAATCATAGAAGAAGAATAGTCATAAAATTTATTAAGATATCGATCATAATATTTCATCAAAGAAAGGATAAACATATTTAATATTAAAAAGAGATGATATTAGACAAATAAACTCTTACCACTTAGTAACTTAGAACCATGATCCCTTTGTAAGAAAATAAATTTACATGAAGATTAAAAAATCATGAAAAAAATGATAGTAATGATATAAAATTTCATATGTATTATACACACCGCATATAGAAATATAGGTCTATAACATTTCATGTGTCTTAAAGAATGTAAATTGAGACAAAATTACATTACATATTGGGTAACTTTTGAAACTTAAATCTTATTATAAAAATTTCATGAAATAGATATTTGAATACACACAATTTTTATTACTGGAATCATATAATAAATATATGGGAAATATACAAAACAAAACAAATTAATATTTAGTGAAAAAAGCGTGTATATCATGGAAATAAAAATCAAGATGAAATCCTCTTATGTTGTGTCCAAAATCTTATCTTACTCGTTCTAGCTTCTTCTTAATCGGGTAACTCCTTCTGGGTTAAACCGAATGGATTACTATGAAGGATTTATGAAAAAAGGGAGGATTTAAAGATGAAGGTAAGGATGTAAGCATACTTTTTGGGCAGATATTTGGATGATCCAAATTAGGTGGAGAGGTGTTAAGAAGGGGTAGAGTGATTTCCTTTTTATAGTGTAATGGGAGTGAAACTCTTGTAAATAGGAAAAGGTATTCAATAATGGGAGGAGTAATTTACCAAATGTTCTTAAAAGTGTACAACTAATAAATTAATGTGAAATTATGGTAGAACCAAATTGACACTACCCAAAAATATGTTCATTTTAATTATTTGGTTTTTATCTTCAATGATTCCCCAATTTTACTATTTTAGTTTTTATTAAAGCATATAGTTTTCTAATATAAGTTATTTAACTATTAAGAATAAGATAAATTGATATTTATTATAAAATACATAACCAATGAATTATAAATATTTTACATAATTTATAAAATAAAAATCTTATATGTTTTGGAAATTAAGTTATAAAACAATTGTATGTGACACACAAAACACTTCTTAAACCTTGACCATGATAATAATGTTTTTACAATATATGGGTCAGTATGTTAAATTTAAAAGATAAATTGGTCCATTAATAGACCATATTTAATATTTTTAACCCTTAAAAATCACTTTTAAGAGTCTAGTTTTATTATTATTTTTAAATTATTTAATAAAATATCATATATTGTAAAGTAACAATAATGTCAATTTTGACATTATTTATTTATTTTAGTTTTAAAATATCATAATAATTTTTAATTAAAAAAAAATTATTTTTAAATATGTGTAAAATGATATATTAATATTTGAAAAATAATTAAAGACATATAATTCAAGAAATTCACTTCACTTTTGATATTTATAGTATCATTTATTTTAGTTAATTATTCACTAAATATTCATTACCTTGGCATTTTAAAGTCATTTTAAGTAAATAAATAAAATATAAAAATTATTTATTAATTATTTTTATAATCATAACACATTAATATTTTAAATGTATATTTATGACCCAAAATATGATGTTTTTTACGCATCTCCTTGTTTTATAAAGGTTAAAGTTAAGGAAAGTTCCCTTTTTGTCTTTTTCCATACTTAACCATTTATAAAGAAAATTTCTATTTAATAATATCCCAATAACCTTTTAAATTCCAAACAAGAGGGGATATTATCTAATTATTTGTAGTACATGGATTTTGGACTAGTTTCCAGGTCATTTTGGTCATCAAGATTATGGTTTGGTCATTAATGAAGCTGAATCTTACCTTAATCGATGTGATTAGTTTTAATCACTTTCTGTAATTTTTTTGGTAAAAAATTAATATGATCTTATTAGAATACAAATATAAAAAATAACTACAATTATGTATGTGCATTTTTCAAAATTCAAATCAGAGAAGTTGTCAAATAAACTTTAATGGTAATCCCATAGATGTGGCGAGAAAGAATGGTTCTAAAGTAAAACAATTCAAAAGTTAAATATGTTTTTAAATATAAATTCAATAAAAAAAATCCTACAATGACCTAAATTAGATTAAAATATACAAATTTGATCTATTTTTTCTTTTATAATAAATTTCAAAAATAATTTACCACTAATAATTATTTAAACAAAAAGGCTTCTTATAACCAAATGGAAGTAATTTTTACTATTAAAAAAATGATGTTTCTCAGAGAAAACCCAAAAATTAAACTTAATATAATTTCAACAATACAAATTTAAAAATAAATTTCATTTTATAAAATTTAATTTCAATTATCTTCTAAAATTAATTTTCTTATTATTCATAAGAAGGTTATAAAAATTAGTTTCTTTAAGAAAATACTATTTTAAAAAATATAATATCATTAACAAAAAATTTATATTTCATTTTATATATGTTTAATTTATGAAAAACCATTATAAATAATATATGAAAATTAGATATTACTATTAATATTATAAATTTTATCATCTAGGTTTTAATTATCTCATTTAAATAATTATGACAATAAAATTATGTTTTGTAGAAACTCTATGTTTCATATAACACACTATAAGTGGGTGTTTCTTATAGATAAAATCATGTCAGTTCCATTTTAAATGATTTTTTTACTTAGTGAAATGAAATTTAAAATGTAAATTAATTCATTCACAAAAAAGATCTATAAGAATTGGGGGTGTTAAGAAAACTAGATGTTCCCAAGATAGTTTTTTGAAGTAGTTATGGCCACTTTAAATACATTGTAATTATATTCTGATTAAATAATGATCTAAGGGTTTACATGGATCATATAAACTAGGATTTTCATATATACCTAAACTTATGTTCATGGTTTTTTGGAGGACATCCTAGTTTTATCAAAATGAGAAGAGGAGTGGCGATAACATTTAAGGACCATTCTAGTATTACTAAGAGAGCACCAAATTTATTCCAAATCACTAAAACATATCTTAAGGATATGGGAATTCATTATTTTGATCCATGTGATATTAGAATGTGGGGTTTCAGTTGATTTAGAGAAAGTTAAATCAATGATTTTATAAGAAGATTTAAAGTGTTTTTTTTAAATTATGTGATTTTGGGTGTGATAGGGTATTAAAGGAATATTGTTAAATACTTCTCTTAACTAAACTAAAATATTATGTCCTTTTTATAAATAGGGGTAAGGATTTATTATATCCTAAAATTTCAAGCATATTTGAGGAGCTGATATGGTGGGGGAGATATTCACTGATCTTGATCTTACCTGATGATGTTCAAGGATTGATGGTAAACTCTGATGTGTTAGGTGTGTTTTTGGGTAGAATACTTATAAAAGTTAACCAGTTGGTCTTGTTTGGATCTCTCCATATTCATCCTCATGAGAGGAATTTCCTAAACCAATACTTCAATCTTTCTGTAATGATGCATACTGTAAAGTATTAACACCATTAACGTTTTGGGGAAAATTTTATGGTCAACTCATATCCTAAAATCATGATATATATTTCCTCCCATAAGTATTTAAACCTAGGATAAATATAGAAGAAAAATTATATTCATGTGTTATAATTTTACATCTTCTATACTCTGGGTAAAAGGGAATGTAGTTGTTGATAATTTAAGAAGGAACTACTGACTCAGGTTCATAAGGAATGTAGTAGAAAGTGGGATTCAATGGGGTATTTTTTTTACACACTTAGATGATAAAGAGGAGAAATATGTTTTTTTGGTGCGCAAGTACTTTATTCATTCCATTCTATAAATTATCCGGGAAGAGTATAGAAAGGATGAGTTGTTTTAGGACCCCAGTAAGATTCTACATATTGAAGAGGTTCTAAGTGAGTGGTCCTTATCTCCCAAAAGATTTATTTTCTATAGAAGACATTCTATGGTACTATTATCCTTGATGAATGTAGTGATGTTTTACTATCCATGGTTCCTAGTGGGCTATTCATATGAGTGAAAATAATATTTGTTATGACATGAATCATTAGTTGTGGTGGCCAATGCATCTGGAATGACATTGCTGACTTTGTTTCTTGATGTTGTACTTTTGTTCTAGTTGTGGTTGAGAACCATAGGACCTTGGGATTTTATTAGACACTTACTATTCCTACACATAATTGGGATGAGATATACATGGATTTCATTATCACGCTTTCCACTTATACCCAGGGTAAGTAATTCTATTTGGGTGGTCATTGGTTGTTTTACTAAATCAGACCACTTTATCCCTGTCACAAACACCACCAATGTAGAGGATCTTGGTAGGCAATATGTCTTAGAGATATTGAGGCTACCTAGTATTCTGTATACTATTAATTTTTATTAACACTGTCATTTTATATCTTGATTTTTGGAAGGACTCCAAAAAGAAATCGGTCCACTATAAAATTTTAGTTTGAACTTCCACACAAAATGAATGGACAAAGAAAAGATAAAAAAAGATTTTGGAAGACATGATTTGTGCTTGCGTGTTGGATTTCAGAGGTTCCTAGGAAAAAATACTTGGTTTTTAGAATTTACCTATTATAGAAATTATCAGTCCATGATCAAGATGGCTCCCTTTGAGAAACTATATAGTTGAAAATGATGTTCCCATTAATTATGGATGGAAGTGGGTGATACCTTTTTAGTGGGACCAAATATTATACTAGAAAGTACTATAAATATTCCAATGACTTGGAAGACTCTTAAGATAGATAAAATATGATATAAGTCTTATTATCATCATTTATCCGAGCCTTGTAATTTTCTATAGTAGACTGGATATTTCTAAAGGTGGCACATCCTTTAGTCCATCACCAACTTGATATGAAATATAAGCTTACATTGAGGTATGTTGGAACTTTTGATATCATGAAGAAGCCTAGTATGGCCACAAACATTTTGGATTATCTTTTTTAGTTTACATCTATTTAGGTATTCTTCCATGTATCTCAGTTAAATAATTATAACATGGATCCTTTCTATTTTTTGAGTTGGATGAAGATTAATATGGACCCTATTTTTTTATTATCAAGCATCTTTTTCATATTGTCTATTCCTAGGTGAATTCCAACAATGGGAAACCTATTCCAATGGTTTGGGTCTTATAGAAACATACGAATAACGAGCACGATAAATTAGAGAAGAATGTATTGGGTGGAAAAGAAATTAACTCACTAACTCTCTAATCAGACTATGGATTATGTTTCTGGGAGTGGAAAGTGACATGGTAGATATAATTTTCCCAATTGCAGTTCATTTTAGTTTTTATTATTTCTATTCTTCCATTGTGTATATAAATTTTTTCTGTCTCTTCCTTTGAAAATTTGAGTTCCTGGAGAGAGAGGTCAGTTCATGGTTTGGGAATGGTTAGAGGAAACCATATAGTAACCCCACTAAACCATGTGATCTAGGATAGTGGAATCAAAGATCCCAAATGGTTAGGTGCATGCTTAGAGGAAACCATACACCAACATTAGTGAAACCTGTTTTATAGAAAAGTAGATCTATAGTTCCAACATTTTTAAATACATAGTTTATGAAACCATGCAACCCAAACTGTATTACCTCTTCGAATATCTCAAGAGGTGATCACATGGTTGGTTTATGATTTGGATCATAATGTTACAAAACCATGTGGTCATCCCAGTTTTTAAATTTTTTGAATTTGATAAATTACTCCTCCCAAATTAAGCCCTGCTCAGCCATTATTTTCCTTATTAATGGATCCACCATCTCCAATGAAATATAACATTTGGATTAATTTTTCAGTGGTCTTGGATTATATTTTTCAATGAAATTCAATTTAAGTGTTTCCTATCATCATTTAATTTTTTACCTTATATTTTCTCTTGATTTTTCATCAACATGATTTTAGTGTTGAAGTATGATTTTTCAAATTTGATTATAATGGGATGATTTTTGATGTTTTTTGTTTTATTTCTTATTCAATATAATATCATATCTTTTTGGACTTTGTTTTCTTACTGGTTATTGGCATTCTCAAAGGGAAAGGTAATTCGTTAAATGTTGTAAAATTATTTAAAAATTTAACAGTTCTTTTATTAAATCCAATTGTTTCCAAAATTTGTTTTTGATGTTAAATGGATGGATGTGATTGGTTTATTTTTGTGTTAAATGATTGTGAAATGGTTTTACCAAATGGATATGGTTGGAAATATTGTTCTTTGGAATTTGATTATTTGGCCTATCCTAGAAGGTGATTAGTTTAGTTTGAAAAAGGAAGTAAATAACACAGAAAGGAAAAGTATATTAGGAATTCCCTTCCATACTAACCAGAATTACATTAAAACACTAAAAAAACTATATATCATAATGTGGATAAGTGATTTATCATCCACAAGAATGAACATTCACATCCATGGTATGATCATCATGATTATGAGGGTCCAATGTCAACACTGACCATAGAATTATACAAATAGACAATAGTGATTATATTTTTTATATGAATAGAATTTATTTTTATTTAATTCACTTTCCATGAAATTATAAGGCATGTTTTAAATGTATTGTTTTTCTTTTATTAAAAATAATATAACTATTTTTTAATGGATATGAATAAAACTCATTGTGGGATCCCACTGGGTTTCTAAATTCAAAATCAATATACACCAAATTGGAATTTGTAGGCATTGTCTTATATGACTTAGGTAAAAAAAGTAATCTTATGGAAGTGGAAGATACTTATACTAGAAGTTTCTTTTGGGGTATGTGTTTGCAGTGGCATGATGGGTGGTTAGTCCTAGTGTCATTAGAATATTTTGGGTGCTTTTCTTGATTTCATTTAATTTGTTCATTTTGGTAATCATCAATGGATTTAATGTTAATCTCAGTTATTTTCCTTTTATTATATTTTTTTATGGATGATTGTTAACACACTTTACATTAATACTGATGATGAGGATGGAAAAAATCATCCCAACTGAGTTTCTTGATGATCATGAACAAGTTTCCATCTAATGGGATCCAAAATTCCCTCCAACCCATGTATTGGGCTAGTTTAGGTGTTAGGTTGGATTAAATCCCAATATGGTTTACAGAAAAAATATTTTGAAATCAGGATTCAACATAATCTTGGAAGCATTGAATCTTGTTATAATTTAAATAACATCAAATTATAATGTGGTAATTAAAATAAAAGAATAATTTCATTATACATATAAGAAATTAAATTGATGTTACTTAATATGGTAAATAAAATAGATTAATGAAGACATAATAGTGAATAGAATTAATGTAGTTAAAATAACTATAGTTAAATTAAATTTAAGAATCTATAAAATGTGTTAGAAAAATATAAAATATAAAATATTTAATTTTGATAATTGAAATATGAATAAAGAATAGTGAGATAAGTATATGTGTAGAATAAAAATACTCCAGAAAATGAAATTTTTATACTATTAAAATCATTGTAATGTGTTCAATAATTTGAAGTGGTTTTTATAAATTTTTTCCTTATATTATAAAATTAGAACAAATAATTCTCTATATTGTTTATAGATCCTATATATTGAGAGGGGAAATACGAGAAAATAGTGTTTAATAATTTTTTCATATACAAATTGGTTTTTATAGTAATTCAGATATAATAAATCAGCAACAATATTCTTGATAAAAAAGGAATTATAATATGTTATTTTATTACTCTAAAAATGAGTACCAATAAATAATACTAAAACATGTTTTTGGAGCCAAAATCTAGGATGCATAAGAAAAAACGGAAAGCATTCGGACCTATCTCATGTAGCTTGTTCAAGGAACCCCTAGGACCACACACCGGTGCATAGATCCACTTTCGCAAAGTCACCACAGTGCGAGGAGGTGGGATTCTCCAAAAACCAATTTGATGCTTACAAAGCTGCCACAAAGCAAGGAGGCGAGATGCTCCAAAAAATGATTTAACATTTGCGAACCCGCTGCGAAGCAGTGTGGTGGGATGCTCCTTGAAGCCCATTGACGTTCATGAACCCTCCACAGACTTAGCTCTATCTTCACGCCAAGTGGGATCTACTTCGTAGTTCTTCTTTCCTATAAATACTGGGCCCCCCTTGAGCCCGAGGATAGATCCTCCAACCTTTCTCCTTCTGATCTCCCACATCGCGAAGCAATTCTGCTATGTGAACCATGATCTTTTCAAGGTAATTTTGCATCGCGAAGTGCCTTCCCCTTTGCATGAATTTGTCCATATTCATAGATGGATTCCCTTTGCAGAGCCCATGACCCTCCACAAAGGAAGGAGATCCCCAAAGTAACTCGGGTATTCATGGAGCACTTTTTCATAGCGAAGTACCCGTCATGCACCTGTGACCAACTTGCTAAGGTAGGGTCACTGTGCTTTGGGAGGCACATTGCTTTGTAATATTATGCTTCATGGGGAACCCATGATTCGCAAGACATTGCTCCGTGAATTCCTTTCTACTTCACAATGAACCTTCGACATGCACCTATTCCCCATGCCTAGGAAAGGCCTTTTCAATTCATGAAGCACACCCCTTTACGATGTCACTCCACTTCATGGAGCACCAGATCTTCACAAGGATTCTACTTATTAACCCCTTTGCTCTACAAATCTTTTTCCCATGCGACCCTTTAGGTTCGTATGAAGAAATTTTGAGGTCCATTGGGTGGTTCTTCCTATTGCATTGCTTCGCCTAATGCTTCATCACATAGGTATTTTAACGACTATTTCTTCTTCGCATATCCACACTAAAGTGGACCCCAAAATGGAGCACTCCATAGCACCCCCTCTCCATGAAATTGATGATGTCTTCCCAACCCCAAGGGGTAGGAGGTATCAGTTATGTATGTTCTAAGGGGTTTGGAGTGAACCCACTTCATCCGAGTTGCAGGACGTTAAACTACCAAGTGCCGTCATCCTCAACACATGATGTTAAACTGTGGCCTCACCCCATGCATTATAGGTGGGGTGCCCTGTCTCAGACATTTTCTATTCCCACTGGTCTCCATGGGAGTGAGCTCATTCCTCATATAGAATGAGATCATTTTTATGAGAATGGTGTTTTTCCACTTGGATATGGTAACCACCTTGGTGTAAGCCTCTAGCTATTATTGTAGGAGGTAGCACACCAACTCCTTCTCTCTTCCAAAGTTCCAAATCCTTCTCCCTTTGGGATTTGTCTTCACTAGGCCTCTATGGTATAGTAAGTCCCAATCTCCATCACTGTAGGCTGCTAACCATGCGAAATCCCGTGTTTCCTTTTTGGCCTATTTACTACGTGTAAGCCCCACAACACTTCCCATAGATGCATCTTTCGTTACATGATCATCAAGTCCTTGCACTTCTTGTTTCTCACACAGTGTGACTCATGTTGTCTTAGAGTAAGCATCAATGATGAAATCTTCCCTAGGAAGCCTAGAGTATAATCCCCAAACACCCAACCTGAACTATGTGGACATTGAACCTTTTCAAGGCAAGGTATGTAGGAAGTCTCCCTGAGGTTCAAGCCCACCATCCTTTTGTTCTAACCATTTCACATCGGTCCACCAACTTGAACTTCATGGAATTTGGTCCTTTCCAAGGTAAGGTACGTAGGAAGCCTCCTTGAGGGTCGAGCCCACCATCCATTACTCCCGACCATCTTTACATCGGTTCAAAAAACATACTCCTTTTGAACTACATGGTCTTTGATCCTTTCCATGGAAAGGTGCATAGGAAGCCTCAATGAGGTTCAAGTCAAAAAACCATTGGTTCTGACCCCCTTTAAGTAAAACCACCTTCGTCCTGCATGACATTAAACTGCTTGCCCCCGTTTTGTCTTATATGATGTTGAACTTCATCCACCATACCAAACTACACGGGCTTTGATCCTTTCTAGGGAAAGGTACGTAGTAAGCCTCTCTAAGGTTCAACCCCATCCATCGGTAAGCCATTGTAACCCCATCCAGTGGTAATCCATTATGACCCCATCCAACGGAAATCCGTTGTAACCCCATCGAGTAGTAAGCTATTGTCAACGACATCCATCGGTAAGCCTTTGTCAACCCAAACCCATCGGTAAGCCGATGTCGTCCCTTTTGTTGGATCCCATACAGCTAGTCCGTCCTAGTGGTGTAAGACCACCATCAGGCTGCTAACCATGTGAAAGCCCCAATATATCATTAGGTCACTGTCCCTTGAATGCACCCCAATTATATACCCCATCTTGAACAACATGGACTTTGATTCCTTACTACGTGTATAGGTATACGGTCTATTAGAGGCTCAACTCCAACATTAGCATCATCCTCGAGTCGACTCCATCTCATTCTCCAGCCACTCCACTTAATCATCCATTATCCTTCTTGATTCTTACAGAGGCTTCCACATCCTAGTGGGATCATGCCACCGCATTCCCCATTCCCTTAAACAAAAATCATGAAGCTAACCATGCGTTATCCCCAACATCAGTGTTCCCTCCACTGGTTTTACCCATTTGATCTACTCCAGTCAGTGTTTTGAAAAGTCTGATCCATCTCCTCTAGACTTTGAACGTGTAGAAAACCCGGTGTTAAACATTAGAAGCTGATGAAATCATCAGATACATTCCAATGATAAATAATTACTCTCATTTGACATGGGATTCCTCGGGCTTCCATGACCTCGAGAAGCCCTATAATAGGTGGAGGAAACCCAGACGTGCTAGTGTTCCATTGTTGAGACACACCATAGATTTCAAAAAAGAATACTCCCCCGAACGAAGGTTGCTGACCTGACCGGATCCCTTGGAATATCCAGACATAAGTTGTGTACTTAACCACCATCCATGAAGAAATGACACTAGGAAGAGTTTCCCGAACAGTGTCTTAGTCTATAAGGGAGACCCAGAATAGGTGATGAGTTCCAGGGATGAATCCATGGAAGTAAGAACCTATATACCATCATCCCAATTTAATTAAGGAGGAAACGTCCCTAAACAATCTATGGATGCCACCCGCCATTGGAAAGAAAGAATGTGGGGAAACATCCAACGTGTCCTCTAAATACGGATGCATGAGCCTTGAAGAAAGTGTTGGAAACTGATATGGTGAACCTTACATGAAGGTATTCTCCTAAAATGTGGAGATTAGTAGAGTTCGAGGCATTATTAGATTACTAGGTCACCAGATCTAGTTATCTGGTGCCATGTCCCGTGAAGAAAATAGTGGGTCTGGCGTGGAACTTTCCAGAAGTGGGGGCAGTCAAAACATTGGACATCACGATCTACGACTTTTTCAGCGTGAATCCATCTTACCATCCATGGAAGACAGAATGGAATTGGGGAACTGGTCATCGATTCCTATCCTTTTAACACTAATCGTTTAATCTCCCTACTTTTTAGGAACGAAGCTGCTGCTAGAATTCAATCACCATCCGTCCACCAAAATTGGGGCAGGGGAAATTCCAACACATCTGTCTTGGGTGGATCCACTAAATTTGGAACAATCTCCACATCTACAAATTCTAGGCGTCCATGCCCCACCACCCCTTCTGAATTCATACAACGAAGTGTGATAAAAAATCTCGTAAGTCGATACGAAGAGGAGGTGATTAGTCCGACTTGGGATATGGCCCACCAGGATATAGAGGCATATGTGCCTCATCACCACCGCTGCCCCCAAGGGCCACACAGGGAGCCTCTGCTCAACTCTCCAATGTACAATAATTTTGGGAGCCTCTCCCTAGAATGTCTCGATGACTCCCTTCCCTACGCCGATGAGGTAGGGGATGTCTGGGACAGCCTGGTCAGGATCCCATTCTGTGGGCCCCCCAAGGAGGGCCCCCACTAGGACATGACAACACCACCACCTAGTCCCATTTGATTTAGAGTAGGTAACCTATGTACATGCAACACCAGATCCAGTACGGATGACCCGACACCCATGTTGGGAGTAGGCCGAATAGGAATCCCACAAATGGGCATCGACATCGGCAACTACTGTGGCCCCGACCACCACCAATGTGTGTAATCAGCCTCCTATACACAACGAGCAGGGTTACTTATATTCTTAGTCCAGATCAAGGCCTCAACTGCCCCACGGGAATGATAGGCCGAATCTTTTGGCCGCCGACATAGGGAGAAACCACTGCAGACCAGTCTGCAGCAACGACACCCAGTGCAGAGGTCTGCCTCATACTGCCACCATGGAGGACGTGGGTCCTCCCAACTTCCAAGATCGACATGGAGGTCCACCCTATGCTACCTTCAATCCGAATGGGGGTCCTCCTCATAGCAACAAAACTCAGTATGGGTGTCTCTTTCGCGCTCACTACATTGGGTATGGATTTTCTCCTCCTGCCAAGTTTCCCAGGGTGGGGATGTTACATGTTCTGTCAGTCTTCAGCATGGGGGCCCTCCCCATGTTCTTACAGCAGTTAGTGAAGGTCCTCCTTTCCCTATAAATCAGAGGACTGCAGGATAGCTTCACTTCACCAGTGCCCAGTGTGAAGGTCCTACCCGTGTTCATCTCGACCGGTATGAGGAACCTCCTCACACTGATGTCGTCAGGGGAAGTAAACACGGAGGTCCTGCCCATGGTCTTATTAGATCCAGCAGAGATTCTACCAGCTCTAGTTTTACCCATAGAGATTACCTCCCCACGTAAGCTGGTGGGCATAGAGGTCCTCCCTGTGTTCCCTTTGATATTTTTCTGAGTGCTCCTCGCACCCCAACTCAGTCAGGTGGAAGTCCTCCCCACCCCAGCACCGGAATGGATGAAGGACCTCCTCATGTTGGAAATATAGACCATCCTAAAGAGCTATCTCGTGGCAGGAGGGTGGGTCATCTTGGGCATAAAAGGAATGCCAAGAATATTTATTCTGAGATCAAACAAGTTTGATTCTCAGATTTTGAGGTAGAATATGACTCAGTGATAGAACCCTCACCTAGATCCTCTCTGCTAAGGTTCAGGGTAGGAATAAGGTGCATCAGACTAATACTTCTAGAATGTGAGGTCCATCAGATTTAAGCCTCCCTCCATAGCTATATCCTAGAGGATGAAAATTTGGCAACTCCATAGGTTATGACCATGAAATCACCCCCATTATTTCTAGAAGAACTATCTACCTCGACTAGAGATCGTAGAGAGCTGTTCTAGGGACCCATAGTGGATGAGTAGCATTTTGGTCCACTGCCAGCAGCTGTGGTCCCTACACTGGAAATGGTAGTGGATAGACCATATTACCGAAATTTCATAGATATGTCACTACACTCTTTGGAGGATAGCATGAGATGTGGCGGTTTGTCAGCTCATTCATTGTATTCTCCACTGGCCAGCCTACCATCCCAATGGTCTGGTTCGATACTGCTACCAGTTCCCCAAATGCCTCTAGTTGATGAGTGGGGCAATCAAGTTCTAGACCCTGAATCAGAGCCTATCAGTTTGTGAGATATCCTTGAAGCAGACCACTTCCCTGAGATATTTTGGCTGGTTACAACGCCAAATTTTTGTGTGCCAGAATCCATCACCCAAGAGGATGTTGAGTGTTTCTGCCAGAACCCCTTGGAGACTCAGTTCCATATTTGTCATTAGTTAGTGGATTAACCTATGTGCCATGTGCATTTTGAGGAAAGAGGAAATTAATGCCGTCAGGTTGATTTGGATGCACTCCCTATGGCCCAACACCCTGAGTCACCAGGTTGTCATAGGGCCCTCCAGCAATAGTATGTTTAGAGTTTTAGGGTACTCCATATGATTATCAAAGAGGATTATCCCCATGTATAGATCTATGGATGAGGGTAGTATGATGCCCTCCTCTTCAGTCCTATCTGGCATAGGCCCAATTTTCTGGGAGACATAGAGGATATGCCTCCTGGTAGGGTCACTGTTAACATGGCTGACCTATCGGAGGTTGTGAATAGTCTAGTGCTTCTTGGAGAGGACCCACCCCCCAAGGGTGTTTCAAAGTTATTGGATCCAACAAGAAGGATTACCCATCAATAGAGGAATATAATGGGTCTTCCCATGACCATCGAGGCACTAGTCCTTAGATGGAATCCCAATAAGGGCAAGGAACACCTTGGAGATGTCGAACCCTCCGACCCATTTAGCTCAGTGTAGAAGGTTGATGACAGTCCTGAAAAATCCACGTTGTGACAATAACTCTCCAAACACAATAATATAGTCAAAGATCTCCTTTTTGAACAAACTGTAGAGTGACTAACAAAGTATGATGATCCTTGTCTAGGTCTGTAGGGGCAGGCGCAACATCCCCCTGGGAACTTCTCTAGGTGGCCTTGAACATCCCACCCACACAGACAGGGTTAATTCCGGAACATATAGAAAAAGGGAATAATATATGTGTCTAAATCCTCTGGAATGTCATGATGATCCTCGAGACCTAGCTCAGGTTCCCCCAGTTGCCCCACAGGTTGATCGACTAGCCTCTCTACGAGCCGTTGGGCCTGTTTATTGTGATGAAGAACCCGCCAATGCATTGGTGGTGAGGGATCCTGGTCAAGATAGGTACCCACACCTATATGATCCAATGGCGGCACTCATCTCCCATCTCAAGGAGTTTGAGACACAATAAGTGGAAATTCTGCCTGATGGCAAGCCACATCAAGCATGGTTGGATGATATGCCAGCATCCCCGGGTTTTGAGAATCCCACCTCTTCCCCCTTCAATGGGACATGGGACATGCCAAAGCACTCGGCCCACTTCATCTTAAAGTGTGGACCCATGTTGGGATATCCAGCGCAGCAGAAAGCCACTGAGCTCTGGTGTTTCGTACTAACATTGGAAGAGTCGACATTGGTCTAGTAAAACCAGCTCCCCATTAGATCAGTGGCCATCTAGGAGGACCTCCATAGGAAATTCCTCTACCAGTTTAATTCCACCACTCATATGGCGAGTATCAAAGACCTCTTTAAGTGAAACCAGAGGCCTGATGAGCACATTGTTGACTTTGTCCCCTGGTGGAAAGGACTCACATACTCCATTGACAAGGTGCTGAATCCAGAGAAATTGCTAACAATGTGCATAGAAAATGTCGAGATGGAACTAGCCCCCTCTCGGATCACCTTGAAGTACTTTGGGGGATTCCAGGTCTTCTCTGATAAGGCCTAGTTCTGAGAGGAAGACTTATTGTAGGCTAAGAAGGCATGTTTGTTGCTTCCTGTGATCCCCGTGAGAAGGGCCGCCAGGGCCGAGCCCATCACAGTGGCCCAAATAGAGGCCCTGAAGAAACTGTAATTGTAACCATTGGAGCTGCCTTCATAGCCTTTTAGAGGCCCTCCACTTCAGATGCAACCTCCAACCCAGTAATGAACACCTCATAATCAACATGCACCCTCACCCAATGCACCGCCATTTCCTAGGTGACATAACCATGCTCCACCTCCTCAGCAAGCTCCTACACCCCTTGTCAGGGTTGGCTATGAGGCCCCGCTTCCCAAACAGAAGGTACCAGACATACTCATTCGGCGAGGCATAAGTCACTTGTTCTTTCAGAAGTTCCATAGTGTAGAGCTTTATATTTTTTCATGAGTGCAGGAGGCCCGAAGAGGTGAACCTCACTGAACACCATTGTTAAAACCCCAACGACTAGATCCTAGAGTGCACTCTCAAATAGAGGTATGTTCTTAAAGACTAGCTGCAAGATCAGGTGGATAACAACATAGTCCGGTTAGGCCTAGCTCCGACACATGTGGCATGTGTCTTCGTGAGGCCAGACAGAAGTATCAACAAGAAGGGAAAGTGGAATTAGGTTTCTAACTATGGGTCCCAGAATTATGAAGACTGGGTGGCTTGTAAAACAGTTGCCCATTCCCATGGTGTCATCTGTGTGCACTTAAATCATCCAGATCCTTCAGAAACCACAACTACTACTTCTACATCATTATCTCAACCTTCCCCTTCCCAAAAAGGTAAACACCTGTGGCACAAGGGGAAATAATACCCCCCACCAATTCCATCATTATCACGTACTCCCGTTGACATCATACCCCCAGAGATGGCAGTTCCTCCCAGAATCCATCCAGTAGAGGATGACTCTTCGAGTGACAGTCAAGAGTACGCCTCGGTTAATACTGTAGAGCCGGTAAACCCCTACATGATTCCAGACGATGAGTAGTGCCATGAGGTTTCTCCCAACGCCCCGAACCTTCATTAGTGTCGACGGAGTCGTGGCTATATGGGATGTCGAAGTGCTTCAGTCAGCACTTCCAGCCAGGCTTCCCATGCTATCGAGGCCTAGTAGTAGTCCCAGCGTAGAGCTCAACATACACAACCTTATCAACTAGAGACATCAGGCTTGCCTTCACCGTCGTTCAAGTTGTTGGATCATGAAAATCCACTTTGATCGCACTATGAACAGCCACTTCCCACTACAAGCCGATCTGAGTCTTTTGTCCCTTATCCAATAGTCACCCCACCAGCTTCAACCAGTGAGCAGTGGGATATTCCCAATACCAGTCAGGCGCCGGTCCTTCCAGTAGGACCCAACATACCTTCTATCATAGTGTGCCCACCTGTAAGCATAATCTACTTCATGAAACAGAAATATGACACCCTCGGGCATCTTTCCTGCATTTCAGCAAGGATCTCCATCCTTGAGGCTCTTCTCCCATCGTCTAACATGCGTGAGGACCTCACTGAAGAATTAAGAAGCCCCCCTCCAATTTGAGATGGAAGTAGCAGCCATAGAATCCTTTCACGCTGAGGTAGTAGAAAATGCTGAATGCTAGGACATCATCTCGTTCTCTCTTGAAAAAAAGGCTCTCCCATACAGATGCACATTTGACCACATTACATTCCTGACATGTTCAATGGCATGGAGGTTCATCACTGTCTTGACGACACAGGATCTAGGATCAACCTATTCCCGACTTAGACACTGCAAAAACTGGGGTTGTCCAAGGATGATCTGAGTCCCTCTGACCTAAGAATCCAAGGTTATGACAAGATAGAACAGATACCAGTCGACAAGATCTACTTTAAGACCTAGTTTGATGGCCTACTTTCAAGCACTGAATTTAGGTTTGTCTCCCAGGACACCACCAACAATGAATTGATGGGAAAGACATGGCTCCACCTTTATGTGGTTGTTCCCTCATCATATCACCAGTACCTCAAGTACTAACTTAATGTTTGAGTGGGAATGCTTTAATGTGGCATGTCTCCCATTGCCTCTTGTGAAGCCTACTCTTTGGATGTAGACTACTACAAGTGCAAAGACAAGCAGATTTAGGCTAACAAGGTTGAGCATTCCACAACTGCGACCGACTCATGGACAGATCTAGATAACATGTACATCCTCCCAGTCCACCGATGGGAGAATACGACCCCAAACAAGGGAAAATTCTTTGTAGTTTCTGGATCAAGGGGGTAACACATTTCTAGGACTATGAGACACCATAAGATCACCTTGTACTCCCATTCAAATCAGGCTCAAGTTATCCTAGAGCCTCATACTTCTATAAGGTATCAGGATGTTCGCCCCATGGCAATGGCAATACGTCATACTTGCTTGTTTCATCGGGCTGAAGTTAACCAGCTCAAGCTGATGCACAACTATTGCTTTGATATCATCAGGCATGGACCCTTGGGCTGAAGTCCAAATGAGATCAGATCGACAGCCTTCATCACTATGGTTGTGGCATCACATGAGTCCCCTGATGTAGTGTCCATTACCGTTCAGGCTGGTACCAGCCTTCTGTCGGGATCTGTTGACAGAGAAGAAAATCCTCCCACTGAGGATCCCTCTTCCATAAGTGAAGAAGAGGATTTAACGGATTCTCCTCCTGCCATTGAAGAGAACATATCTTCTATGGTCGATGCATTGGTACACGTGAACCTCAGGAGCAAGGAAGACTTGAAAACCACATTGATCCACGCCACAATTCCCACCAAGGAGAAACAATAGCACATAGACTTCCTTAAACAACACCATGATGTATTCAACTGAAGTTATGAAATGATGCCAATACTACATCCTTAGGTAGCCGTCAACCACCTCAGTTTCCTGATAAATCACTATAGGTTCTTGCAACCACCAAGGAAGATGCACCCTTCCCACGGTGCCATGGTCATGGTCGAAGATGACAAGCTCATCAGAGCCAATTTCATTAAGGTGGTCTCGTACCCCAAATGGCTAGCCAAAACTGTACTAGTTTGGAAAAAGAACAGACATATTAGTTTCTGCATAGACATCAGAGATCAGAACCATCACTATCAAAAGGATGATTCCCCCTTCTTGTGACTGAATTATTGATTGATTCTATAGTTGTGTTCTATGCCCTCTTCTTAATGGATGGGTACTCCATGTATAACTAGAACTGAATGAACCTCTAGGATGAGGTGTCTAAAACCTTTAGAGAACCACAAGGTATTTTATGCTACCGATTCATGCCCTTCAGTTTAATGAATTCAGATGACACCTATCATCGGGCTATTCATCAAATATTTAAGGCAATCCTTGTAAAATTGGTGGAATGTTACATGGATGACCTGGTGGTGTAATCTCTCTAGCGTCAGAACCATCTCAAAGACCTTGACAAAGTGAGTGGCTTCCTCCGTTCTCTCCACCTAAAGATGAACCCATTGAAGTGTGCCTTCATGGTTACCCCTAGAAATTTTATCACCTTTCTTGTCAGATTTAGGGTCATCGAGATCGACCCGGAGAAGATTAAGTCCATTAGTTAGATGTCTCCCCCGAGAAACATTCGGGAGCATCGAGGCTTCCATGTCTACTTAGACTACATATGTTGGTTCACCAAAAATTTGGGAGGCAAGTGTAATTCTTTTTCTCAGCTAATTAAGAAAGACATCGTCTATGGGAGTGACAAAGAGTGCTAGATGGCTTTTGAGGAAATCAAGCGGTATCTTCTCTAGCCTCCGGTCTTAATGCCACCTATCTCTATAAAGCCACTGGTACTTTATGTGACCACCCTATAACGATATCTTAGTGCCCTTCTTGCTAATAAGAACAACAATGGGACAGAGAAAAACCTATACTACTTCATCCACATGCTCCTTGATATAGAGACCTGATACTCCCCTATCAATATGAGCTGCCTTGCACTGGTATTTTCTATAGAGAAATTGTGGAATTACCTCCAGCATAATGAGGTACAGATGGTGTCCTAGGTAGATCCCTTAAAGTACATCATGTACCAGCCCATGTTGACAGGTGGACTAGCTCAGTTGGTGGTAATCCTCCCAGTTCGACATTAGGTTTGTCCCTCAGAATGCAGTTAAAGGGAAAGTACTGGTAGAAATCCATGTTACCCATTGAACTCCTACTGACCAGTCCTGGGATCTCTATTTCCATGATGAAGGAATCCTCTTGGTAGAACAAGCACTCTCGTGTTGGAAAATTCACTTTGATTTTGCTTCTCGTAGCCCCACTGGCATAAGGCTCAATGTCCCCCGGCTCAAAAGAGTAAGCATGGTTATCAACATCCTTACCTCGGTACAAGTCATTATGTAATACTCATTCCTATTTTCATAAGGCTACACCAACAATGAGGAAGAGTATTAGGCTATCAACACTAGCTTCGAGCTGGCCTTTGAGATTTATGTACCCAATTTCCATGTGAAAGGGGATTGTGAACTAGTCATCAAGATGATCGATGGTGATTATGTCGTCAGAAAGTCAGAGCTCGTACCATTGTTGGAGCGCACTCTCCAGCTAATGGCCCAGTTAGCATCTCGGCCAGAAGGTACTCATGTCCCTCAATCTCAGATTGGTTGAGCTGATGCTTGGACTGTCCTAGCTTCATCACTTAATGAGCCAGAGCACGATGATCTAATTATCGACGTGGAACACAGGAGATTCATTGCTCTTATCACTCTAGATGAAGATGGCGACCTGCAGGTGAACCACCTTACCATCGCTGCCTCCACGTCTGGACCCCGAGGTCCCCTGGATGTAGTGATTTAAGTGACTCTCGATTGGAGAGCCACATTTGTTTAGTATCTCTATAATGGTAATATCTTAGTAGATCAGGCCTTGCGTGAGTGAATTCAACACCACACATTACAATTTACCCTCACAGACAGTCTGAGTCATGGGAAGATCCTCTACAAGCGCATTTTTAATGGGGTTTTCCTTCATTGAATTCAAGAAGTCAAGATTTCCCACTTCATGTTGGAGGTTCAGGTCGATTTTTTCCGTGCTCATCATATCGAGCTGAAACTATCCCATCAGATCCAAAGATTGGGGTACTTTTTGGAGCTCTATGACCCATGACTGCATCGATTTCCATAAGAGGTTCCGTGCATGAAAAATTCATGCTAACTTCATACATCTACTGCCAGAGTCACTCCACACCACCATGTACTCTGCCATTTGAGGTATGGGGACTCGATGTCGTGGGACCATATCCACAAGTGACAGCTCCCCAGTGCAGGTTCATCCTAACTACTATGGATTTCTTCTCCAAGTGGGTAGAGGAAGTTCTACTCAAGAAGGTCAAGGCCCATTCCATTTTTGACTTTGTAAGATCCAATATCCTCTACCGATTTGGAGTCCCTCATGCCATCCTCGTCGATAATGACACAGACTTCTGGGAAGCTGAGCTAAAGAAACTATATGCTATGTACAACATCTATTCTAACCATACCTCCTGCTATCATGCATAGGTAAATGGGCAGATTGAGGAGTTCAATAAAACCCTCTCTAACATTCAGAAAAAAATGGTTGGTCAGAGTAAGAAGAGTTGGTCGGACAAGATCCACAATGCCCTCTGGGCTTATCAGACGATGACTCGTAATTCCACCTAGGTGACCCCATATTCCCTAGTGTATGGGACGTAAGCTGTCTTACCCATAAAGATTAAATTTACCTCATTGCATACAACTGTCTATGATTATCAAGCACTAGATAAATTGTCAGAAATCTATCTGGCTGAGTTATAAGCATTTAACGAGAACAGGCTTTGTTTCCTTCAAAACCAGGAAAGGCATCATAACAAGATAGCTAGAGCCTTCAACTAAGAAGTTCAACATCATTCCATCTTTCATGGAGACTTGGTATTGGCCCTGAAGACACCAATGGTACCTAGAAGGAAACCACCAATTTTGGAACCCCAAATGGGAAGGACCTTACATTGTTCACAACGTTTACTCCAATGGAGTGTACTCCCTGGTTACATTGGACAGTGCACATATTACTCCTCCCACCAATGCCAAGTTCATCAAACAAAAATTTTCCTGAGACGTATGGTCCAGCATGAACTTCAACTGTATGGTCTTGCGTGACCTGAAAGTGCTGCTCTCTCACAACCCTAAACTACATTAGGGTTCTCCATGACATTAAACTATCCAGTCCTACAAGACATTAAACTGTGCGTCATCCTACAAGACGTTAAACTGAATCACATAAACTATGTATGGCTTAATTACCATACTCATGGGATATGTATGAATGCTCATACATTTCTTCTTAAGTCTAACCCTAGTTTCCTTTTTTGACTATCTCCTCTTCAAAATAGTTCTTTTGGAGGATCCCACATGTCGTAGTATAGGCTTCTTTGGCCCCACTCACATCATGGTTATTATAATTGCACCATGTTTCATCCCTTTTTCATCCCTCCTCCCGCATCCTTTCCACATGACGTTAAACTGCATGGCTCTTTCAGAACTACGTACACCTTGATTCCCTTCCTCATGGGATATGTAGGACTGACCAGACTTTTTTTCTGTAGGCCAAACCCCAAACTCTGAGATCACTTATAGAGTATCATCCCACACATGAATATTAATGATCTATCCACTGCTTCCATTTTGGGTTTCCATTATCCATCACATTTGAAAGGTCCCCCAAACAATATGGATACTTAGCTTAAGGGATCTTCTATCGGTTTGGGCCAACACCCTCAAGGATTTTGAACAAAAAATTGATACAAGTTCTGCACTGTGAATGTGGTATGCGGTTGACTCTTATTTGTTGTTCCCATTTCAGGTCACACAATATTGATGTCGTGTTTCGAATCTAGTCAACAACCATCGTTTGTAATTGTCACCAACCCATATGTCTCAAACATGAAGTGTAGTGGTTTATTCTGCTTTGCCGTCTCCCCAAACCACAGACTGCCTTGAGCAAGAGTGTGATTCTAGCTGGTGGTCACTTATGTAATTGGAAAAGCCTAATCCTACTCCTGGTTTCCTGCACCGTGCATTGCTCCCATGTGATTAAGAGATATGATAAGGCAATACCCTCATGAGTGGCCCTATGGCTACCACTGGCCGGGACGCCCCACCATAGGTCCCTCAGCCTTTTCGGCCCCCTGTTCCATGTTCTCATTTAGGATTATGTGGAATAATATGGGCTTATATCCTCATTCACGTCAGGCTATTCTACCATTCCACCCATATCCACTTTAGACATCCATCCATTCATCATCCTTTCTGTGAGCACTATCCCGACCATGCTGTCTGTGTCCTATCATTTGGGTTCCCATCGTCTTCTATATCCAAAAATTCCCCCGGATGGCATAGATGCTCAGCCCAAGGGCTCCCCTACCATTGCGGACTAACGTCCTCAAATATTGAAAGCACTAAATTGATATAGGTGTTGTGTTGCGAATATGGTCAATGGTTGATGCTCAATTTATTGACCAAAACTATGGTCACACAAGGGTGGATACTGTGTTGCGAGTATAGTCAACAATTGTCCTCTTTCCTAGTTTCTGCTTTGTGGTTTCCCATAGGCATGATGATTCACCCTCTGTTTCCCATTTATATGTCATTAAACTAGGCTTCTCTTATGGTCTGAGCTCTTTGACATTAAAATAAGATCACCTGTGTCCTCACAACAAGATGTAAAAATACAAGATGGTTGTGACATTCTACCCATGGCCCAGCCTTTGGTCCCTCGGACTTCTTAGGCCCCTAGCCTGAGTTCTCACTTAGGATTATATGGTGTGGTGTTGGATTATGTCATCATTCACGTCAGGTTACTCGCCGTTCCATACACATCCCTCATTGTGGAATCTTGTCCTTATTTACGTCATCCTAATCAGAATAACTTATGACTTGATTCCCATCCTCATGGGATACGTAGGAATACCAGAATGTCTAGTCTTCAGGTCTAACACCATCTCTTAGAAACTACCCTATCATTTTGGCCCCTTGTCATGCGTTCTTCCCTGAGAGGGGTATACAGTGTGGTGTAAACTTCTTATGTCCTCATTCACATTGGGATTATAACAACCATGACACATACCTCTCTCTCATGACCGGTCTTTGCTCATCGATTTGAGTCATCCGCACCTAAGTTGGGTTCCTCAAACCTCTTTAGTGATTCACCAATGTTCCCAGGAGTTCTCTCGTTTAAAACCTAGAGTGTCATATTCTACCTGGACAATCTTACACCCATTTTATGCTTCATGTTCCCCTCAATTTGGGGTTCCATTATCTTCCACATTTGAAGGTACCCCCAAATGGTCGGTATTCTAGGGCTAAGGGTTCCCCTACCATTTCGGGCCAACTTCCTCAAGGGTTTCAGACAACAAATCGATAGAAGACCCTCTTTGCTAACATGGTCGGTAGTCGATGCTCATTTGTTGTTTCCATTTCCGGCCACACTATTTGGATGATGTGTTTCAAACATGGTCAACAGTTATCCTCCATCGTCAAGCCACCCCCCTCAAGACCAAAATTTCAGTTACATGATTCACATCATTTTCCAACCCATTATGCCCATTTGGAATTTTCACACTCCAAGCACTATCCCTCAGTGCACATTTGCATGTTAGGAGGACAAAGTCATGGTAAGGTGTCATTTGGGGCTCCACACTGACTTCCATTTGGCATTTATTCCTAGTATTACAAAAACCCCTTCTGTCCTTGTAAACTGCACCGATTTTGACTCGCATGGGCTTAGGGACTAAATCGAGGTTTGTGCTTTCTTGGAAGAGTTTCACTTCTCTAGTGGTCCAAGATCTAAAACCTCAAACCAATATCTCTTTTAGAATTACGTATGACTTGATTCCCATTCCCATGGGATACATAGGAATTCCTAGACATCTGGTATTTGGGTCTAGATTGATTTCCACTAATTTATCTCTTCAGTTCTACCTTTTAGGCCCCATATTTTATAGGACCGCTTGATATGGTATGTGTGGGCTTACACATTCATTCATGTCGGGTTTATAATTACCGCATCACGTAATTTCCCTCAAGGAGCTAGTCCCCACTACCTCCATACAAATATTGTTTATCCTTTTCCACCCCTCAGCCCAAGGTTTCATTTTTGGAATCGCATGCAGTGTGATTTGGAACTCATCCTCATTCACATCAATTTTATTTTATCATGTCGTTCTCATTCCCTTTTGAACCCTATCTTTAATGTATATGTCTGATCCATAGGAAATTAAACTATGCTGCCTAGTCTCACATGACTTTAATCTATTGTGTCTATACTTCATGATGTTAAAATGCATGGCTGGTCCCATCACATGACCCTAAACTGTGATATTATAGTTCTGTCCGCATGACGAAAAAGTGACACTACATCGTGGCGACCTCATTTTTGGGGACATCGTGTTTTGTATTGGTCACACACCATACCATTTTTCAATGCCACCACATTACTTGATTTTTGTGGTGATGCCTATAATTTCTATTCTAGGTCCATCACATTACAAAAAAACACATTCACTCATCCTAAATGAAATACAAGATCTATCAAATGCCGCTTCTTTTGGTGCAATGGCCAGACCCATAAAACCTTGTTATATCTGGCACTGGTATCTTACCGTTCCATCCCAAGAACTATATGTGGAATGATTCTAATTCTAATGGGCTATGTTGGAATGCCCGTGCACTTTCCATTAGTCCCATCCTAACTTTTGTTTTCAATCCCTCAACTTAAAACCTCCATAAGGAACACATGGTGTTCTAGACTCTAGATCCCCATCCACCATGTTTCTCCCAAATTCCCTACAATCCCTGGAAGGAGCTCTATGACCATAAAATAATACCAATATGTGTCCATGCTACAAGATGTTAAACTACAAGACATCTTCAGAACTACATATGGCTTGATTCCCATCCTCATAGGATACGTAGTGATGCCCAAAAATGTTGTATCTAGGTCCAGCCCCAAGAATCAAAGATCATGTCCTATCTCATTCGGCCCTTAAGCCCGAACTCTTTTGAGAGCATGTAGTGTGGCGAGTACCTCTTCATTCCTCATCCACATAGGGTTTTGAAACATTAACACCATGTACCTCCCATGTCTTTTCCCAAATTGGTCTGAGCTCAACGACCATAAACTAAGATCTACTATGTCCTTACTGCATGACATAAAACTGCACAAAATCTTTCAGAACTATATTTGGATTGATTCCCATTTCCATGGGAAACATAGGACTGCCCAAACATTTTTGTCTTCCGTTCCATTGATGTTTTTTGGAAACCTCCTTTTCTACATGGATCCCTAGCCTATGTCCTCCATATCGGAGGGTATCTTGTGTGGTATGAGCTTATGTCCAAATTCACATCGGGTTTTTAAAAACCATGCCACATATATCTTTCTCCTAAGAGCTTTTCATCCCTCTACTCTATACACATTTTTTTAAGTCGGATGATCTTAAGTTGAGACCCTTGACCCTATTTGGCATTTCAACAATGTGCCATGGAGCACTTTGGTTCGACACCTAAGGTGTTGAATCCTGCATGGATAGGTTATCACCCATCCTTAGGCTTTATGCTCCACTTCATTTGGGTTTCCATCATCTTTCATGTCAAAAAGGTCCCCCAAATGGTATTGATACTCATCATAAGGGCTCTCCTATCTTCTCGGGCCAACATCCTTGAGGATATCAAATATAAATTTGATATACGTCTCGTGTTGCAAAGATGATCTGCGGTCGACACTCATTTGTTGTTCCCATTTTAGGTCACATAATATGAATGATGTGTTTTGAACACAGTCAATAGTTATCATTCCTTATCACACCAACCCCATAAAGCCTTAAATATTGGTTGCGTTATTCCCATAATTTTCCACTCCAACATGTCCATGTGTAATTTTGACACTCTTGGAAATAGCCCTTAGGGTGCATTTTCAAGATTGGAGGACAAAGTCATGGTAAGGTGTCATTCGAGGCTCTAATATGATTTCCCCTTTGTGGGTATTCCAAATTTTGCAAATACCATATCTGGATTTGCTTCCCTCATCAATGATAGTTCATGTGGGCTTTGGGATTTGGTTGAGTTTTTCACCTGCTTGGAAGAGTCTTTCTTATCCATGGTCCGAGCTCTATGACCATAAACTATGATCTCTCTGTATGTCCTCATCTCATGATTTTAAACTGCATTTCATCCTATAGAACTATTAATGGCTTGATTCCCATCCTCATGGGATATGTTGGAATGCCTAGACATTCTGTCCATGGGTCTATCCCTAGGAATCTTAAATCCTTCCCCCTTTTTCATCCCCTTGGCATGAATTCTTTAGAGAGAATGTGGTGGGGTTAGAGCCTCTGGGGTTTGCAGTCATGTTAGGTTCTACAACAACAACACCATGTTAATCCCATGTCTCTTCCAACCATGGTCCAAGTTCTATGACCCTAAACATAGATCTTCCTATAGGAACTGTGCATCAAGTTTGGCTGCTTCACCGCCCTACGCATAGTCCATCAAACTAGGTCCCCTCTTAATGGTCAAATCTATAACCAGAATCTAGGAGAGGGAATATTCAAGACTTCTTTCCTTAGAGGGGGACTCGACTCCCTCTATCTGATACGTCTTGTTGTTGTACTTAGATGCCTTGTGGCTGCTCTTGAAGTGTGGAATTTTCACAGGGACATTCCCTCATTCCATGTCTAAGCTTCTTGAGCCCATCATTTGGATTGTCATCCTCTTCCATGTTTGAAAGGGGCCCATTTTAATGCCTAATATCATGCCACATTGGATTACCTACCATATTGGGCCAATTCCCCTAAAGACCTTAGATGAGATTTGTTACTTGTCCCATGTTTCGAACATCGGTTAAAGTCGACCCTCATTTGTTTGTCCCCATTCCAGGATAATGCGAAATGGTTACTATTTATAAAACATGGTCAAAAGTTATCCTTTATCATTAGGTCATCATTGTGATCCAGATCTTGAGCATCATGATTCACATCTTTCCAGTCCCATATGATTAAGTGGAATTCCAAAATAATCAGTTCTCCCCCCATCGTACATTTACATGCGTTAATTAGGTAGGTCAACATTATTGGGACATCGTTCACCTAACGTCGCATCGCCCCTCCACGTGCCTCCCTTTTCTAGGAAAGTCCCATCACTACTCGTTTCCCACATCAAGCACAACTCATGTGGGATTAGTAGTTTTGGTAGGATGTGTACTGTCACAGACATGCCACACGTGCCTTTCTTCATCCCATATGAAATTAAATTGTGCTCTAATAACTATGTATAGTTTGATTCCCATTCTTTTGGGGTGTGTATGAAGGGAAAAACAATTTTACTTGGGCCCAAACTAACTTTCACTTTTGGGTCCTTTGACATAAAGAACTTCCTTCACGGATACATGGTGTGGTGCAGAGCCCTTGTGTCCTCATTCAGGTTGAGTTTATAGCTATTGTGCCGCATAATCCCCTCCAGGGATCTTCCATTTCACTCTTCATGCTATCTCATGATGCTAAACTGTACGATCACACTTTTCCTCAATGCAAGACCTTAAACAAATGTTCCTCCCTGAACAAGTTCATGATGCCCTATGTTAATCATGGGAAGCATCTGTTTCCTCTCTAGAGAGGATTCTCCCTTCCAACATTTGTCTTTTACCATGACAATCTTCAGGAACTATGTATGGCTTGATTATAATCCTTATGGGATACGTAGAGACACCCATGCATTTTGCCTTGGGCCTAGCCCTAGGGTCATTAACGCTTCTGGCCCCATAGCCCCGATCTTGGGTTAGGAAGTATGACCATTAAACTATGTCCATCATCCTCAATGTATGATATAAAAATAACTATCATTACATGTCCATACCAAAGAGGTCCTATTTGGAAGAAGGTATGATCCCTGATCAGACTGATGTTCCCACCTAATGTGCCCTCCCCATAGTGGTGTAATTTCAAGAGTGTTTGACTCTATTTGAACAAACCATCACTCCACACTCTATAATTTTTATGCCCTTTATTTAGACCCTCATCCTCTTTTCACCTCAAAATGAATCCCCTAATAGTATGGATGCTAAGCAAATGGCTCACCTACTGTCCTAGGCCAACATTCTAGAAGACAAATGGATGAAATTTCGAGTCAATCTCTGTGTTTCAAACATGGTTAGCAGTCGACCCTCATTTGTTATCCCCATTACAGTCTAACACAACAAGGATACTGTGTTTCAAACCTGGTAAACAGTTATTATTAATTGTCACACCATCTCTATAGTGTTCCAATTTTTGGGTATCATGATTCACGCCTTCCAATCTCCTATGTTCAGATTAATTCCAATAATCCTTGCGTTACCCTGTTTATGCACTAGTGCGCACTGGGAAAGAAATGATTCGACTCTTCTGAGAGCTTCATCCTCCAATTAAGCCACTCCCTTTCTTCTCAGAAATCTGGATTGGTTTTTCAAACCCCAGATTCCCAAAGCCAGGTTTGCACTCTTATATTCGGGTGGAATGATAAGGTGGCCATCCCTAGTTTCTCACATCGGGCCCGACCCACGCGAGCTTAGGGGCTGATCGCTAGATGTTCCATGAATATAACAAAAATTAAATAAACCAAACAAATAAAAGAACCCATGCACACATCCAACATTAATAATCAAGGCATGAAATTGTGTTTAAAAGTTTCTGGCATCACAGTACCCATGGATCAACCCCTCCCATGGATGGGTTGACCCCGTCAAAAGAACGTTGCTGCTCTACCACCCTCAGGCTCGTAGCATCTAGGATTTGTTGTCGTCTATTCAGTTCTTACTCCTCCTTAGTAGGAATGGGTTGTAGTTCATCATCCATAACCCGAGCCCGCTCCTCATTTCACCAGAAAATAGAAATCTCTGAGGAGGCTTTTTTAATCTACCCTTGGCCTCTGGTAGCTGGGCCTTCAGCCGCAATATAATCTCAAACTTCTTATTGAGGAGAGCAGGGTGTTCATATTCCCAGGCCTACAACCACTAAATCTTGTTTTTAGCCTCCTAGAGACTCTTGATATTCACTACTTTTCTCCACTACCAACCCACACCAAGGCTGCTGTCATACTCCCAAATCTTCTCTGCCATGAGATCATGATCTAGAATGTGAGGACCCTGGGCATCTACTCCCCCAGCGCATAGTTCATGCAGTCGTGAATGAAGTCTCTCCATCTGGTCTATCCATTGTGATAGAGGATTTTCATCGATATAGATCTTGATCAACTTCCTTGACCAGTGATAGACTATCTTGCTATCCTCTTTATCAGAGGTCATTTCATCCTAGTCCATGAGGTTGGGAGGCTCGTACACAGGGACCGCCCCCAAGAACTCATCAGCAGGGTCCGCATATGGTGTTTGATCAGTTATGGAAGGACCTAGGCTATCCGAATGACCACCATCGTTGTATCCCACTTCAATAATCTCAGGCACAACCCTTCCAACTATCCCACATGTGATTTGGAGCACAACAACTTTCTCAGTCTGGATATCCACCTCCATGACAACCATCATTCCCCTAGGAAAATCCCTTCTAGTAATACCAACCACCCTCACCATTATATCCCACACAATTTGAAGATTTTTACACACCAAAAAGGCACAAATGTCAGTTAGCCTAGTCAATGGGTGCCAGTGATGAGTTTTGTAAAGGATAATCATAGAGATTGAATTCACTATCTCATTCCTAGGTTGTTGCTGTAAGGACCCCGATGCGTGGCTTTCCGTATATTTTTGGAAGGTCTAAAAGCTCTGTAGGATCCACCTCGGGTATCCTGGCCCCGCTGGATGCGGTAATCGCCATAGCCACAAGTGTGGATCAAAAAGGTCTCGCGTTTGTATCCAATGATGGATGAGAATGGGTTCTATGAATGAGGCTCTCCTATAAAGATTAATTATTGGTGAGGGGTCCAATGTATCCAATAAGTGGATCTCAGGGAAGGGGATCAAGATTTTACATCAAGGGCCTCTGAATTTTTTACAAAATATGAGCCTTGATCGACAACTTTGCCCTTTTCTAGAGGGATCCCTCTAGCGAACTCCTCTCCCGTGAGGATTCATCCGATTCTTCTAATAGAGGGAATCGTTCCCTCAAATCAGAAGCCGACAACTATGGGGGAGCCGTTCAATCCAACAACACCTTCACCCGACCTGTCATTAGATGTGGAACACCTTGGGAGTGCCCAACGTCCACCAACTCAGTCAAGTATTGCTCCGACTCCTCCCAGGACACCGCAAAGCTTTTCCCTGATTGGGCCTATCCCCCAAAAATCCATCCCGAGATGGTTTAGGTGTTGCCACATCACAGGTGGGCCAATAAACTGCATGTTGAATTCCCAAATATTTTAGGTCTCCAGGAAGACAATATTATCTCACGTGTCTATGTGGCACAACCACTTACCTTGAGCCTGAGTCAATATTCTACAAAATTCTCTCGGCGGCCTCCCTTCAGGATAAAGCTATTCATCTAGGACCACTGGGTCCATTGGCATTGCTGGATCTACTAACACTGCCTCCACCTCAACCGTTGTGGGCCTCTCCACCACAGTAGCCCCACCACTGCAGAATTTACTTGCTGCCTTCTAACACCAATCTCTAGGTTGGGGTGGAAAACTATCACCAGCCCGAACGGTTGGTTGCTTCATCATCTCCCCTGGGTAGGCCACCTCATAGCTTTTGGCTTACTCGTTCTCTAATGCAAAGATGGTAGTAGGTATAGGAATCTTGTTCTGCATCTTCTCGTCTTCCTATGTGAACATGAGCCACATATGCCTCATCAAACATGGATGTTCCTAATGGTGCACCCCGAAATAGACCTTTGGGTTTAGTCGATTTATAAAAATAAATTGCATGGCGATTCAGTGTGGGGTGTACGGCTCACAGAGAGGCTCATAGTCCACTCTTGCAGCCAGAACTCCACCATGAAATGCTAGGAGATTGGGCCAGTGCTCTTCTGTTCCTTTTCCATCATCAGTGAAAGCACCCGTTGGCAGTGGGAACAAATAAAAGGTGAACTCCTCTACATTCCAGACCTAATTCAGTACAGACGACACAGTCATCATGGCCAGAAATCTCCTTGCGACATTTAGAATGGATGGGTAGAAGTTCGATCCTAGAGGGGAGATGGGGTACATATATTCATAGCCCCCCCGGACATGCACCACTATCCACCCATACAGAAGGTGGAAGAGCCTGCATATCCCTTGGGACATCTTCCCCTCATGGATATGCCAAAACATCTTGTATAGATTGGGGAGCATCGGGATTCTGAGGTTGACCTGCCCTCCTGTCGACAACATGGATTCCATGACAAATGAGCTTGGTCGCACGCACAAGTTCATATCCCTCACTAGCGGGATCCAACCTCAGATGAGAGCTGTAATGAATGCTGCCAGTCGGGCTACCAGTTGGTGCTTGGTGTTGACTTTGAATCCCCAAGTTTTCCAATGGCTGTCCTCCAGGACCCGCCAGTACGAGTGCTCCTTGACCGGTTGAGCCCCCTTCGGGAATTTTCAAGGCCTCACTAGAAACTGCCTATCTGTCAGGATGTTCAGGAACTTCTTGAACCACAGTCTGATGTGGCCGTCTCTCACTACTTCCTTGTCCTCTCCTCACACCAGCTCCACCGATGCTATTGCCAGCAGAAAAATTTGCTTCATATCCTCATACATGCCCATAACAGGGAGGAATTGATCACACATCACCCCCAGTATCAGGACCCCTGAGATCTGGTGCACTTCCCATAAATTGATGCCATCCTCCCCATGGTTTAAGTGGAATGTATTAGTCCTTGAGGACCAGATACTCAACAACTCTGACATCACCTACATCGGTTGATAGATATGGAATTGGCAGGCCAAATCCACCACATATGGGCCCACTCTCCATAGCTCTTCCAGAATCTCTTAACACGAGGCACCTACCCAGTAGGACCAAGCCCATTCATCTAGGACGTTGCTGCGCTGTTATAGATCCTAGTCATCAGACCATCCTTTTAGCGGTTTCCTCAGCACTACCTTCAAGATCATCCGATACAGAGGGGGGGGGGGGGATGTCTCCAGCTACAATTCCATCCAGTCAACATTGTTCAGATGAGTTCATAGACAATCTGCAATAATAGTCTTGATGTCCTCTCAGGCATGCCCATCAAGCTCCCTGAACCACTGATGATGTCTTAGTGTTCTCTTCAACCAGTAAGATGGATCATCCCTACTTTCTTTAGGGATGAAGACATCATCGCTTAGCCCAAATCCATATAGATACAACCTTATAAAAAATGGATAATACCTGTGGCTTTCCGACAACAGATTCACCAATGAATCTTGATCGGAGTGGCTCCATACCAACTCTCCTAGATCTAATATGTTCTCCATCTCCTCCCTTCAGGTAGTGTCCTCATGGACCCCCTAGGAGCCTCTTGGTGATCCATTAAATTTTTAAAATTTTAACACCTTCCACAAAGCCCTTCCACAGAGCTCACTCATGGAGACCATTCATGGATCTCAATCCCAGCAATAGAATTGCGAAGCCTTGCACTGACCTTCGGATGCAAGCCACAGAGTGCACAATCACGGAGTCAAGACTCACTATGGGCCGTGAAGTAGAAGGCCCAATTCATGGAGTGCAATCACGGAGTACGCCGAGCTTTTTGAATCAAGAGCATTGAATACAAAAAACGTAGAGAAGTGAAATTAAAAAAGAGAGTTCAAATCCCCTATTTAGAGGTTAAGTCCCCTGGTGCTTCGTGGCATGTCAAATAGCAGTGAGCTTCACTGCACACTCTGTATGTCCGTCACCTCTCTGCTTCATGAGCCTCCTTCGTTAGCTAACTTTTCGATAAGATGATGGATTCCAGCAATTGACCCTCAGACTTTGACCCTCGATTTCTACTCGGCTCCATGTTTGAGGGGTGGAAATTGTTGGGCCAAAATTTGGGACAGACAAGAACAAACAGAAAGCATTAGGGGTTGTCTTGCCAAGACTATTCCTGGTTCCCCTAGGGTCCCACATCATCCCAAAGCTCCACCTTCGCGATCTACCATGGAGCAAGGAGGTGGGATGCTCTGTGAACTTATTTGATGTTCGTGAAGCCACCACAAAGCAAGGAGGTTGAATGCTCTATGAACCTACTTGCTGTTCACGAAGCTGCTATAGAGCCAGGAGGCGGGATGCTCCATGAACCGATTTGACGTTCACGAACCCACTATGGAGCAAGGAGGAGGGATTCTCAATAAACCTCTTTGACATTCACGAACCCACCATGGATCATGCTCGGTCTTCACGTCAGGCGGGCTCTACTTCAAGGCTCCTCTTGCCTATAAATATTGGGCTCTCATCATGATCAAAGGACGAATCCTCCGACCTTTCCCAGTTTGATCTCCCAAATCACGACACAATTTATTATCTATGAACCATGAGCTTTTCAAGTAACCTTTTCATTGAAAAGTGCATTCCCCTTCACATGAATTCTTCCCCTCTACGAATAGGGATGCCCTTCACGGAGCCCATGGGCCTTCGGGAAAAAGGGAGATCCCCAAAGAGACTCGAGTCTTCAGGGATCACTTCTACTTCGTGAAGCACCCTTCAAGCTCATGTGACCCTCATGCTAAGGCATGGTCACTATGATTTGCGAGGAACATTGCTTTTCAATATTACACTTTGTGGGGCACCCCTACATTGCGAGACATTTCACTGTGAATGCTTTCCACCATGCCATACACATTTTATATGCACCTATGACCAATCCCTAGGCTAGGCCACTTCACTTCACGAAGCACACCCATTCACAAAGCCCCTCCACTTCATGGAGAACCAGAGCTTTACAAGGCTTCAACTTATAAGCCCCTTTTCTCTTCAACTCCTTTTCCCCTGCATCCCTTTAGGTTCGTACGAAGAAATTTCAAAGTACCTTGGGCTGTGCTTCTAGTTGCGTTTCTTTGAATCATGCTTCTTAGCATAAGCACACTAACAACTATTGCTTCTTCGCATAACCAAGCTAACATGGACCCCCAATGGATAACTCTATAACGCCCACTATCCATGGAATTGCTGATGCCTTCCCTTCCCCAAGGAGCCAATGGTATGAGTTATGTTAGTCCTAAGGGGTGCGGATTGAACCCACTTCATCCAAGCTACAGGACGTTAAACTGCCAAGCACCATCATCCTCAGCAAATGACATTAAACTATGGCATCTCCCCATGAATTATACGTGAGGTTCCCCCTCTCATACATTCTCTACATCCACTGGTCCCCATGGGAGAGAGATCATTTCACACATGGAATGAGATCCTCTTTATTGGAGAAGCATTTAACCACAGTGACATGGAAACAACCTTGGTGTAATCCCCTAGATATTCTTGTAGAAGGCAGCACCCCTTCTCTTACTCTCTTCCTCAGAGCCAAATCACTCTCCCTTTGGGTTTTGTCACCACCGGGCTTCCATGTTGGAGTAATTCCCAATCTCAATCTCCCTGGGCTGATAACCACACATAATCCTCTATTTCATCGTTGGGCCTCTTATTACATGTAATCCCCACTTAACTTCCCATAGACGCACCATTAATGGTGTGCTCATCTGGTCCTTGATGCCTCTTGTTTCTCAAACCAAGAATGAATCACATGGGTGTCGAGTAAGCATTGACTATGCATTCCTCCATGAGATCCTAGAGTGTAAACCCCAAAACCCATCCTGAACTATGTTGACCTTGATCCTAGCCAAGGAAAGGTATGTAGGAAGCCTCCATGAGGTTCAAGCCTACCATCCATTCATTAAGACCATTTCACATCGGTCCACAAACCTAAACTACTTGGAATTTGGTCATTTCCAAGGAAAGGGACTATAATGACCCGTAATTTACAAACATGGTTATTACATCCGAATTGAAGCATACTTATTACAATATATAACAAAACCATGATAAGTCTGTATAGGTATAGTGTCTTTAGAAACTGGAAAACATAAACAACTAGTTCATAAATCATCTACATTGTCCCCCATTTATTTCATCATATCTATAGTCCATTTTGGGATATCCTACTTAATACCCTTATTCCTAACCGAGGGAAAAGAAAACATACAAAAGGGTGAGCTCAAATGTTCAGTAAGGGTAAAAAAATGAAATACTAATCATATCATATTCATAAGAACATAAAATTTATAAAATATTAACCTACAAAAGAGATCATAATATCATAACATGAGATAAATTATAGTAGTGAAATGTAATCCCAATAATCATAACTAAAAACATGAAACTTTGTGGCATACACACATAATCATAGAAAGTCATTTCATATTAGTGAATTCTCATTTCCAATACCATCATATTAGACACAGTCCATTACTGAACCGAGTTCACTCCTCATTCAAGTCCTATATCACTGAACCAGATTAACTTGTCGTTCTAACCATGTCTATTTCATGAGATATAAATCTTTACCAAATACATTAGAGGGAGATATAGGTCCCACCAATCTCATAATGAAACCATTCTTATGTGTGCCACAAAATCATAAATCATAGCATAGCACATGTAATAAAAATGGGTTTCTTAAACATCATGCCATCATAACATAATTCATATAAGATAAAAGGAAATCAATAAATTCATTCCATCATAACATAATAAAATCAATGTAAAAATTGGGATATAAATATAACCCTATATTATCTTAGATGGAAAATAATTTTGATAAAACACTTGAACTCCATTCTTGAGGAAAATATTTTTCTACTTCAAAAACATTTTTCCTTTTTTAACATGTCATACAATTTTAAACTAAAAGAATTTGACTAAAAATAAACATTAAAACTTGTAAAGTAACCTTCATGGAAATAATGTTCTATGAAATCATAAAAATCCATTCATGCCGAATAAGTTAAAAAAACATTTTTCTCATACTTTGGATGAAAAAGTCAAAAAGTACCTCGTACTAAAAACGACAAAATATTCCTTTCATATCTTTTACTAAAAACTCACTAATGGGTAAAATTGGATTTAAAAAATTGTAGAAGGATAGAAATAATATTACATATTGAGGAAGAATTGATGAGGATGATAAATATTCCCTAGTAAATTCTGAAGTATAAACAATCTCGGATAAAAATGAGATTGCGAGATTTTCCCTTACCTTTGGTCCGATTTGCTTCATACGCATCGAAACCTCCTGTATAATGATTTAAATGATGTCATTAACTTATTACAGAATCATATTTATTATTATTATATCATATATGGTCAAATTCATATCTTTTTATTAGTAATATTTCATTGTTACATGTTATTCGGGTGTTCATTGCTTTATGTTCTTATGCATGTCTTGTCGAATAAATTCTTATTCCTATTTTTAGGTTATAGACATCTTATTTACATAATGGTATTAGTTTAATATATATCATATTTATTCATTCAATTCATTTATATAATCATTATTCAGTGAAGATCATGTAGAACGAGTCGCATCAAATCGTGGAGACGGTAGGCCGTACGTATGCACGAGGGATGATATCATTCCCATAAATATTGAATGGTATTGGAGTGTAATTTGGAATGTCTCAGAATTAGACTCATGTTATAATAATCATATATAGTTATTCTTTACACCATTATACCCATCTATGTAAGGTGGTGGTGGAAAAGAGATTACACCACGGCGTGGAGATGGTATTCCATACATACGCACGCATAGTGATTTCATTTTCCATAGGATGGATAAAAAATAAGTATATGAGTGATACTGATGTTATTACTTTATAATGAAACAACTAATGAAGCGGTAGAAGTAGAATAAATAAATTTGAAAGAATTGGTAATGGATATTACCTCTTCTTCGACACGCCTCTTTGAAACCTCCTCTTAGGGAACTAAGATTGGTCTTTGAAGAAGACTAGAACCTCTAGTATGTTTCTAGGGAAGCTAACAAGGGAAATGGGTAGGGGTTGGATGAGATTGAAGGCTCTAAATTGTATAAAGAGGAGAGGGAGGAGGTGCCCTTTTATAAGGGAGGAGAGGGGCACCTTTTGGAAAACATAAACTATTATTTTATAATAAAGTCATATTCGGTTTTTAATAGCTTCAAATTGATTTATTTTGAAGATAAGGTGGGGATGGGTCTAAATAATCTCAACCAATAGACTTTAGAAAAGTTTAGGTTACTATTTTAACATTATCATTTAGATTTAACTCTATGTTAAATATTTTAACTTTTTCCGTGTCTGCTTGTTCTTTTACACTATATGGTCAATAAACTTACTATAACAATTAAAACGAATCCCAAGTGGTTAACTATTAATATATATAACCTTATATAAGTCATTTGGCCGAAACTTAGATTTTTAAGAATAGAATAACAATTAATAATATAATATTTGTTTTAAAAACTATTTTATGTCAATTTTGACACTATTTGGTTATTGATTTTTTTTGAAAATCATAACAAAATTATTAGTTAGAAAAAAGTTAATGGAATCAATACTAACATGTCATTTTAACCTAAAAAATTAGTGTAATTCATAAAAAGTATCAAATTACTTTTATTTGTTTATTTATAACATTAATTATGTTAATGTTTCATTAATAAGGTAATTATAGTATCATCATTGTGTCATTATTAAATTATAATATTTAATGTCTAAATATTATAAATAAAATAATATTATGTAGGAAATCTTTATATCTTTCTAATTAATATTTATAGTCAAATTTATCTTATGTATAACACTACAATAAAAATGTTTTTATTTATTAAACTTCAATTTTAACTATTTTAACACTACTTTAAATAAAATAATAATAAATGTACAAATATAATCCATGTAGACCTAAAGGGTAATATTTTATTCCTAATGTTTTTTTGTCGAATTACACTTATCCAATAGAATTATGACATGTGTTAGGGCAATAATAATATCATTTTTATGCTTAATTACCCTATTTACTTTTAACCGTGGTAAATAAAAGTAAAAAGTTACTATTCACCAAAAATTATTTTTATCTTGTTGAACCACATTTTACTACTTGATATTAACCATGTCTCTAGAATTTTGGAAATTCCACTCATAGAAGCAATAAAATCATGTTTTCTGTACATTTTCAAATTCTCCTAGGAGGTGGGTAAAAGACGGTGAAAAGTTCAATAAAATTTTTATATATCTAAAATTATTATAAAATGAATTCAATGAATTACATTAAAATTATATAGGTATTATGTATCAATTTTGACCTAAAATAAATTTAAATAAAATAAATAATTATTTAAATAAAAAGTTGGTTTTTAAATAGTTACCCAGTGTTTTCACTATTCATAAAAAATTGAATGATTTCAGAAAAATGCCAAAATTTTACCCTAGGCTAATTTCAATTTTTTGAATCCAAAAATGAAGTACATTTTGAAAGATAAAATTTATAAAATTTTAAAGAGTGGGTATTAATATTCATAACGGCTAGTTTATATTATATTTTAACAGCATATCGTTGTTTTGTGAAACTCGATATTGCGTACAACACACGCTATCGTGGAAGGTCACGATTGCACATAAAGAAAGCCAAGATAGTGTTGTGTGTAGTGAAATATTCGATTTATGTTGCGTATAACATAAGACATAAAAAATATACTTCTCATAAACTATCAAGGTGTTACATTCTACCCCCCTTAAAATGAGTTTCACCCTCGAAATTCGTCACTTAATAACAAACAGATGAGGATACCTCTCTCTCATCATATCCTCAAGCTCCCATGTAGCTTCTTGTAATTGGTGGTTCCTCCATAAAACTTCCACCAAGCGAGTGGTATTGTTCTATAGAACTTTTTCTCTACGATCCAAATTCTCTATCGGTTGTTCTTTATAAGAAATATCTTGCTCCAATGGCACAACTTCTGAGCTGAGTACATGTAAAAGATCGGGTATGTACTTTCTCAGGAGAGATACATGGAACACATCATGAACATGAGAGAGGTTTTTTAGAATATCCAATTGGTAAGATACCTTCAAAACACGATCCAATATTTCGAAAGGACTGATATACCTTGGGCTCATCTTTCCCTTCTTTCCAAATCTCATTACTCTCTTCCAAGGAGATATTCGTAAGAACAATTTACCATCCACTTCAAACACTAGATCTTTTCTTCAGTAGTCGGCATAACTTTTTTACAACTCTGAGCAACTCTTATGTGTTGTTGAATAGATATGACCTTTTCTGCCATCTCATCAACAAGATTAGGTCCCAATAACTTTCTTTTCCCAACTTCATCCCAGAAAGTTGGAGTCCTGAATTTCTTTACATAGAGAGCATCATAAGGATCCATCTAAATAATGGAGAGACAACTATTATTATAAGAAAATTCAACCAAAGGTATGTGTTGATCCCAACCACCTTTGAAATACAAAGAGCATGCTATCAACATGTCTTCTAGCATTTGAATTGTCCTCTCAGAGTGACGGTCTTTATGAGGATGATAAGCAGTGCTGAAACTCAACTCTGTATCTAGAGTATGCTGAAGACTTCTCCAAAACTTTGAGTTAGACCTCGGATCCCGATCAGATATAATGGAAAGTGGTACTCCATGCAATCTTACCACTTCCTTCACATATATCCTGGGAGGCTAATCCAGAGAAAAATCTTCACTAATAGCAATGAAGTGTTCTGAATTCATAAGACGATAACCTATAACCCAGATTGCATTGTTGAATTTGGATGTTTTAGGAAGTCCAGTGACAAAATCCATACTGATATTTTCCCATTTCCATTCAGGTATGGGTAATGGTTGTAACATCCCCTTATACTTCTGTCTCTCAGCTTTAACTTGCTGACAAACCACGCATCTAGAGACATATTCAACAACATCTCTTTTCATGCCATCCCACAAGAAGTACTCTTTCATGTCCCTATACAACTTCGTGCTTCTAGGATGAATATAGAAGGAAGAACTATGAGCCTCATCCAACAGTTCCTTCTTTAATTCTGGGATGGGAGGAACACAGAACCGATTCCTGAACCTTATTATCTCATCACAATCAAAGTTGAATTCCAGAACATTTCTCACTTTCTTTTGTAACTCTACATCTTATTTTTGTGCCTCTCTAATCTTCACATGTATAGATGGTTGAACATTCATTTGAGAGAGATAAGATTTTTCCCCTTCCATTATAATTCCAAGATCCATCCTTTGTAAATCCATAAATATTGGATCTTTTGTGATCCTCATCATGGATAAGCTATCATGGTCTTGTTGGCTTAATGCATCTGCCACCTTGTTTGCTTTCCTAGGGTGATAATGAATTGAGCAGTCGTAGTCCTTAATCAACTCCAACCATCTTCTTTCGTGCATATTCATCTCTTTTTTTGTGAAAATATAATTTAAACATTTACGATCAGTATAAATATCACACTTTTCACCATAAGGATAATGCCTCCAAATTTTTAATGCAAAGATTACCACGGCTAAATCCAAATCATGAGTTCGGCAATTTTTCTCATCTATTTTCAACTGTCGTGAGGTATAAGCTATCACCATATAATTTTTCATGATAACACACCCCAATCCCTTATTGGATGCATCACTGTAGATCACAAACCTTTCTCCACTACACGGCAGGGTGAGCATAGGTGCACTGGAAAACCTTCATTTAACACTTTTAAATTCTCTTCACACTCCTCCGTCCACACGAACTTAACTCCTTTTCAAGTCAACCAGGTGAGTGGATTAGATAATCATGAAAAATCATTCAAAACATCCATAATATTCAGTCAAACCAAGAAAAATTTGGATATCAGTTACTATTGTTGGCCTTGACCATCTTTTGATAACCTCTATTTTTGCTGGATCCATAGATATCACCTCTTTTGAGATTATGTTACCCAAAAATGGAACTTTTTGAAGTCAAAATTCAAACTTTGTAAATTTGGCATAAAGCTTCTTCTTTCTTAGGGTCTTTAATACAATTATCAAGTGATCTTCATGTTCTTTGTTTCTCTTTGAATAGACAAGAATATCATCTATAATGACAACCACAAACTGATCAAGATAGTCTCTAATGACTATATTCATATATTCCATGAAGATAGTAGGGGCATTAGTAAGACCAAATGGCATCACTATAAATTCCTAGTGTCCATACCATGTACGAAAATATATCTTTGGTATATCGTCCTATTTGACCCTTAACTGATGATACCCTGAACGAAGATCAATCTTGGAAAAGTATTTAGCTCCGTGTAGTTGGTCAAATAAGTCATCAATGCATGGGAGAGGATATTTTTTCTTGATAGTGTTCTTGTTAAGTTCTCGATTATCAATGCAGAGTCTCATTGATCCATCTTTCTTCTTAACAAATAGAACAGGTTCTCCCCAAGGTGATTCACTAGGGCATAGGAATCCTTTATCAAGATTCTCTTGGAATTGCTTCTTCAATTCCTGCAACTCAATTCGGTCCATTCTATATGATGTCTCTGAAATAGGTATAGCACCCGGTATGAGTTCTATTGAAAACTCAACTTCATGATTTGGTGGAAGACCTGTCTATTACTCCGGAAAGACATCATCAAACTCCCGTACAATGCGATTATTCCTAATCATGAGTTTCTCTCCAACCATTTGAGATAAATAACCTTCATTTATTGGAATCAAGACTCCCTTCATATATTTTAATAAAAGCTCACCAATGGGTAAAATTGGATTTAAACAATTGTAGGAGGATAGAAATAATATTACATATTGAGGAAACATTGATGTGGATGATAAATATTCCCTAGTAAATTCTGAATTATAAACAATCTCGGATAAAATTGTGATTGCGAGATTTTCCCTTACACCACAGTGTGGAGACGGTATTCCGTACGTACGCACACGCGGTGATTTCATTTTCCATAGGATGGATAACTTGTCAGTATATGAGTTATACTGATGTTATTATATAATAATGAAAGAACTAAAGAAGAGGAAGTATAAGAAGAAATAAATTTGAAAGAATCTGTAGGGAATATTACCTGTTCTTCGACACGCCTCTTTGAAACCTCCTCTAAGGGCACTAAGATTATTCTTTGAAGAAGACCAGAACCTCTAGTATGTTTCTAGGGAATTTGAGAAGGGAAATGGATAGTGTTTGGAAGAGCTTGAAGGCTCTAAATTTTGTAAAGAGGAGAGGGAGGAGGTGCCCTTTTATAATGGAGGAGAGGGGCACCTTTGGAAAAACTTAAAATATTATTTTATAATGAAGTCATATTCAGTTTTTAATAGCTACATATTAATTTATTTTGAAGATAATGTGGGGATGGGTCGAATAACTCTAAAAAATAGGCTTTTGAAATGTTTAGGTTACTATTGTAACCTTATCATTTAGAAACTCTATGTTACATATTTTAACTTTTACCGTGTCTTCTTGTTTTCTTACACTATATGGTTAATAAACATACTATAACCAGCCAAAATAACCACAAGTGGTTAATTATTAATTTATATAACCGTATCTAAGTCATTTGGCCAAACCTTATATTTTTAGTAATAGAATAATAGTTAATAATATAAAATTTGCTTTAATAACAATTTTATGTCAATTTTGACACTATTTGGTAATTGATTTTTGTGAAAATAATAATAACATTATTAGCTCGAAAAAAGATAATAGAATCAATACTAAGATGTCATATTATCCTATAAAATTAGTGTAATTCATAAAAAGTCTCAAATTACATTTATTTGGGTATTTATAACATTAATTATGTTAATATATCATTAATAAGGTAATTATTGCATCATCATTATATCATAACTAAATTAAATTATTTATTGTCTAAAAATTATATATAAAATTCTGATTATGTAGGAAATATTTTTATCTTTCTAATGAATACTTATAGTCCAATTTAACTTATGTATAACCCTACATTAAAAATGTTTTTTGTTATAAAACTTTGATTTTAACTACTTTAACACTTCTTTATATAAAATAATAATAAATATCCTAATCTAATCCAGGTGAACCTAAATGGTAATAATTTATTTCTAAGGTTGTTTTTGGTCTAATTACACATATCCAATATAATTAGGGCATGTTTTAGGGTAATAATAATATCATTTTCACCCTTAATTATCCTATTTACTTTTAACCGTGGGAAATAAAAGTGAAAAGTTCCTCTTCACTAATAAATATTTTTATCTTATTGAACCAAATTTTACTCCAGGATATTAACTATGTCTCTCATATTTTCGAAATTCCACTCAAAAAATTGGTAAAATTTCGTTTTATGTACATTTTCAAATTCTCATAGGAGGTGGGTAAAAACGGTGAAAAGTTCAATAAACCTTTTATATATCTAAAATTATTAGAAAATGACTACAATGAATTACATTGAACATATATATTTATTATGTATCAATTTAGACATAAAATAAATTTAAATGAAATAAATAATTATTTAAAAATAGTCGGTTTTTAAATAGTAACCTAATGTTTTCACTATTCCTCAAAAATTGAATGTTTTCAGAAAAATAAAACAATTTCACCCTAGGATAATTTAGATATTCTGAATCCAAAAATGAAGTCCAATTTGAAAGATAAAATTTATAAAATTTCAAAAAGTGGGTATTACTATTCATAATGGCTAGTTTATATAATATTTTAATAGCATATCGTTTTTAGTGAAACTCGGTATTGTGTACAACACACCCAATCGTGGAAGGTCGCGATTGCATGTAAAGCAAGCCATGATAGTGTTATGTGTAGTGAAAGATTACTTTGATGTTGTGTATAACATAATACATAAAAAACTATACTTATCATAAACTATCAGGTTGTTACAGGGATGTAGGAAGCCTCACTCAGGTTCAAGCCCACCATCCATTGGTCCCGACCATCTTCATGTCGGTTCACCCAAAATCCTCCTTATGAACTACGTGGTATTTAATCCTTTCTAATGCATGGTATGTAGCAAGCCTCTCTAAGGTTCTAGTTCAACAACCATTGGTTATGGCCCCTTCACATAGAACCACCTTCATCCCGCATGACATTAAACTGCATTCCCCCTTTTTGTCCTGTATGACGGTGAACTACATCCATCATTCCAAAAAACGTGGGCTATCATCCTTGCTAAGGTAATGTATGTAGGAAGCCTCTAAGAGGTTCAACCCCATCCATCGTTAAGCTTTTGTGACCCCATCTAGTGGTAATCCGTTGTGACCCGATCCAGTGGTAAGCCGTTGTGACCCGATCCAACGGTAAGCCGTTGTCCACCCCATCTAGCAGTAAGCTGTTGTCAACCCAAACCTAGAAATAAGCCGCTGTCATCCATTCTATTGGGGCCCTTACTGCTGGCCTGACCTAGTAGTGTAAGACCAACCTCGGGCTGCTAACCACGCCTCAGTATATTATCGGGTCACTATCCCCTACGTGCACCCTGATCTTATACCCAATATGGAACTTTGTGTACTTTGATTCCCTACCACGGGGATATGTAGAAGGTCGACTTGAGGCTCAAGTCCAACGTCCCCTTCATCCTAATGTCAACTCCTTATCAATCTCTATTAACTCCACTTAATCATCCATTATCTATCTTAATTTTTACCCATGCTGCCACATCCCGGGGGGATCATGCTACCACATTCCCCATTCCCTTTAACAACAATCAGGATACTAACCACATGTTATCCCCAACATCAACATTCCCTCCAAGGTTTGCACCCATCTAATCCAATCTAGTCAGTGTTCTGATTAGTCTAATCCATCTCCGCAAGACACTAAACCCGCGATATACCCTGTGTCAAAAATAAAGAGCTGAGGAAAACCTCAGATACATTCATATGGAATATAATTCCTTGCATTCGATGTGGGATGCCTCGGGCTTATGTGCCCTCGAGAATCCCTATAATAATGCGAAGAAACCAAAACACTCTAGGGTTCCAGCATCCAAACATGCCAGTTATGTCCAATGTGACTACTCCCCCAACCGAAGGTTGTTGCCTAGACTAGAGCCCTTGGAATGTTCTGACAGAAGCAGTCTAATTAGAAGGGGTTCCTTAATAAATGGTACTGGGAAGAGTTTCACAAACATTGTCTTAGTCTATAAGGGATACCCCGACTAAGTGATGAGTTTCAAGGAGAATCCATGGAAGGAGGAACTAAAATCCCATCATCCCATTTTGATCAAGGAGAAAATGTCCCTGAATAGGAAATGGATGCCGCCCGCCTTTGGAAAGCAGGAATACGGGGAAACAGCCAACACGTCCTCCATAGACGGATGCGTCCACCCCGGTGAAAGTATTAGAAACAAATGTAATGGGGGAAGTCTTCTAAATATATAATCTCAGCACAGAATAAAAAATTTAATGGCAATGATCATATAGATAATATTTCATTTATAAATATTTTAGGAGAATACACAAAACAAGTTTTTTGTAATTGTTTTCTTAATAATTTGTCATGGAATAGAAATAGTCAAGATGATACATAATAAATGATACTAAAAAAAGTTACTTTTCAAAAGTGTTGTTAAGAAGTAAACTATAGAAAACATATTTATTTTAAGTGAATTACTATAAGAAGGTTATACAATTGAAATTTATTGATTTAATAAACTTCAATCATATTATAATTTTTCTAAAAAAAACTACTATGTTAAGGTAATTAGGGAAACAATAATATTTTATTTCATTAATAAAAAAATAATAAATTTTGAAATGGTCCACAAAAATTATTTCTACCAAAGTGTTTTAAAGATTTTATTCCATTACTAAATAAACTGTATAACAACAATGGTCATAGTGAAATTTTCATAGTTCTATATGTTTTATATTATTATAGAAAAAATGGTTAATATACAAATGTTGTGAAATTAGTTCATGAGAATTAAATATTAAATGATACAAAGAAATTGTTGAAGGCATACTATAATAATAATATAGAAACTTTAAAATCCTATAAAATATTTTTGTAACATTAATAAACTATATAATTTGTATATAAACTAATGAAAAGAAAAAATACTAATGGAGAACTAAAGGAAAGTGAGAAAAGTAAACCGTCAACATTAACAAAACATCTGTCTATTAATTTTTCAGTTTAGGGATCTATTATAAACACATAATGATAAATATATATTCAAGAATAGTTATAATATTATATGAATAATTTATATATTTATTTATAATTAGAATAATTATAAAACTGAAGAAATTAAAATAAAATATTATTTCAACATCAAAATAACAAATCAACAGTATTATTTGAATGATAATATGTTTTATTCATCAAAGTTTACAACTTGAAAAGTAAAGATGCACAAATAAAACTATACACGGAATAATCTTAATATAAAATCAGGCATTAATTTATGTTTTTAATTTTTATGTATGAATACATGCAATTAGTTTTTTATAGATAATAATGGAAAAATAATTTATTCAATTTAAAATAAATTTGTTAATTCATGTTTTTGAATACATGAGTCCGAGTTGAATTAATTTTCATATAAATTAAAATCTAAAAAAAACTAATAGACCTAAATGGTATAGTTAAATGTTAGAAAATTGAGACAAATATATGGTAATACATGAGAAATCTATTCAATTTATAACTCCCACAATTTTGGTTACATAGAAATAATTTTTTTATATATTTTAATGTTGTATAATGTTTTAAATGAGTTTGGGAGTTATTTGATGGTTTTATTATGTTATGGTAGCATTTTTTTGGGTATAGTTTTTTATCTTGGTTTGAGGAAACCATAAAACATCTCTAAGAAACCATACTAGGGAATATGAGAGTTAATGGGCAGGCACATGGTTTGTTCAAACCTTTTGAAAAAAATTTTGAGGTAGAAATTTTTTTATAGAGGTGGTTTGTATAATCAGTGCCCGATTTATTAAACTATGTGGGAAAACCATGTGGCTCTAGGTTTTTTCCTCTTTCACTTGCACTGTTGGTGCACTATTTGTTAAACCTTGTAGACTAACCATTTGATGATGTTAATAATCTTTAAAAATTGTATTTTTATCCCAATTATCTCTATAAATATCTCATTCTTTCTCCATTGTCATAGGATCCCATACTATGGGGTTCGTCTCAGCAATTTTTGGAGATATTATCATATAGGCACCAATTTCAATGATTCCTCGACAATTCAGCCTAGGAAATAATAGTCCATAGCCCCATTTTTCTTTTTTCCGAGGATCTTATAATTTCCCTTAGAATTTAAAAATTTATATAGGATAATATTATTGGATCTATATGATTAGTAATGTAACAGCCCAAGCTTCCACAATACGCCTCTCTTTGAATAATACAATAGCATGTGTTGTATGCAACTTTGAGTTCTAAGACGCCACAACCAATAAGATGAGACGTTATGATTATTAATACCCAATTTTTAAAATTTCTAATTTTATATTTCAAAATGGACTTCACTTTTGGATTTGGAATATCAAAATTAGCTTAGGGTGAATTTTTGGTAGTTTTCTAAAAACATTCAATTTTTGATGAATAGTGAAAAGCACTCTGTTATAGTTAAAAAAAAAAAATTTATTTAAATAATTGTTTATTTTATTTAAACTTATTTTAGGTCAAAATAGATACATAATACCTATATAATTTCAATGTAATTCATTGGATTCAGTTTATAATAATAAAAGTTTTGATGAACATTTTACCGTCTTTTACCCACCTCCTAGGAGCATTTTAAAATTTACATTAAACTTAATTTTACCACTTTTATGACTTGAATTTCAAAAAATATGAGAGACATGGTTGATATAAGTAAGTAAAATGTGGCTAAATAAGTTGAAAATAATTTTTGGTAAATATTAACTTCTTACATTAATTTTCCATAGTTAAAAGTAAATAGGGTAATTAAGGGTTAAAATGATATTATTATTAGGCTCGCACATGTCCTAATTTTATAAGATAAATGTAAATAGATCAAAAAAAAACCTTATTAATAAAATATGATCCTCAAAGTCCACTTGGATTAGATTTGTACATTTATTATTATTTAATTCAAATAAGAGTTAAAAGAGTTATAATCAATGTTTAATAACTAAAACATTTTTAATATAGGGTTATACATAAGATAAATTAGACTATAAATTCTAATTATAAATATAAAAAGATTTCATACATAATGGATTTTTATTTATATTTTTATACATTAAATAAGTTAAAATATTTATGACACAATGATGATGTAGTGATTACCTAATTAATGAAATATTAAAATATTTGATATTATAAATATCCAAATAAATTTAATTTGAGACTTTTTATGAATTAAACTAATTTTATAGGTTCATTTGACATGTTATGGTTTGTTAGATGAATTTTTTATAAGTAATAATGTTGTTATAAAGTTATATAAAACAAAACACCAAATAGTGTCAAGATTGACATAAAAGAGTTTTTTTTAAAAATATTATATAATTAATTGATATTATATTCTAGAAAATATAAGGATTTGAAAAAAGACATATATAATGATAGTTGTATCGTTAAAGAACTACTTGGGGTTCTCTTGGAAGTATAGAGTTTGTTTATTAACCTTATAATATAAAAATTCAAAGAGACATGGTAAATGTCATACTATTTAACTAATAGTTAATCCTAAAAGGTAAAGTTAATATAGTGACCCAAAATTGTGTAAAACCTATTTTTTGAGGGGTTTTAGACCCATACCCACCTTTACCTTTAAATAATTCATTTTGGAGCCATTATTCACCGAAAATTATATTATTATTAAATAATATTTCTACCTTTTCCTAAGGTGCCCCTCACCCCTCTTATAAAAGGGAACCCCCCCTTCTCTCTAATTCAAAACATCAAAGCCATTTGGCTCAGACAAAACCTGCCCAAATACCCTATCAAATCTCCTCCCTTTATCCTAGAGTCCTTTTATTAATCATAAAGCAATACTAATTATCCCTTTTGATCAAATCAATAGGAAGAACTTGAAAACAAGGTAAATATTTCATCACCTCTTTCAAGTTTCTTTCTTCTACCACATACAATTTCTTGGTTATTTCCATTATAAAATAATAAATCCAGTATCTTATATATATTGTGATTTCATTATGAATATGGTACAACCATATTAATTATTCTATCTATCATATGAATAACATGTCACCACACGTGCGTATGTACGACTTACTGTCTCCACGTCATGGTGTAGTTGTTATTCAATACATTATAATTTGGATGGGTATAATAATGATGTATAATTGATGTAAATAATAAATATAAATTGATAATGATCATTTATATATGATATAACATCCAATTATATACGATTTTAATATCAAAATAATGTTATTATTGCTCGTGCATACGTACGGATTACTGTCTCAACGAACGTGAGGAGAGTCATTCCCCATCGGAATAATTCAAGAATAATTTCCATTTTATGATTATAAATAATGATTATGAACATAATATCATTATTTATATGAATCAAATATATCATATGGATACCAAACATGGATTATTTTACCAAGCATTTAAAGGAAAATGAATCAGTTAACTCCTGGAACGATGATACTACTAAAATATCATTACCAAGGAAATATTAAGATCATATATGATATCATATTAATGTATATGGTTACTGTATAATTTAATAACAATTATTTAACCATTATAAAGGAGTTTAACCTAACCTTGACCGAGGAAAAGAACATGTTATGGGTTAATTTTAAAATCTATTTATTTTCGGAGGTTGTTTTTATATAAATATCTAATGGGACCTCTTTATCATCCACATCCATGATTCATAAAAATGTATTTCAAAACATTTTTACTATTTACTAGACAATGGGGTAAATTCATTTATATCATTATTTGACCTTATATGTTTTGAACGGAATATTTCCGTAGTTTTCCAAACAAGGGACTTTATGACCTTTTTGACAAAATTATGGTAAGAATGTTTTTCTAACATATATGGAGGGTGTGGAAATTTTACACTATTATAATATCGTCGAAGCTCCCCTTACAAGCATATAATAATATTTTAAAGTATAAATTTTTTCTTTTATAATTATGTGACTTTTAATGATTTGAAAATAGAAAGAGATATTTCTCTAAAAAGGTTTTTGATTTCGTCTATGTCAACATCCTTTGATGAATTTTAATTTTGTTTGAAGTTGATTTATTATGATAAAAACTTCAATAATGTATTGAAGGTTCTGTGATATGTTTGACTGTGGATGTGTTATTTCAAAACATACATGGTTTATGGATAATGTATTGACATTTCGTATGCCAGTTTTAATACGAAAGTTTATGCTATGTTTAGACCTTTTCATATGTGGAATGCATTGGAATTTTTAAGTGACGGGTTAAGCCTGATATAGCTCCTTAATGCATCGGTAGGTCTCATGAGACAAACTTGTGTCTTGGAACAAGACCTTGACAAAATATTATTTGTAGTCTTGGCACAAGGCCTTGAAGGTGTGGTTATGAAGTCTAGAATTATGCATTCCATCATTATTAAAGTGGCTATTGATATTTCATGTGATTATTCGACTAGTAGAATATCAATGAAAATAATTAAATGGAATTATATGATATTATCTTTTCCAGATAATACTAAATTTCATGTTTAAAATGCTTTTTTCTAGTGTTATACATTTCCTTAAATGTTTATTATTATTTATGAATGCTTCCGCTATATTGTTATCCTTACTGTGTATCTGAGCTCAACCCTTTCTATGTTTTATTTTCCCATGATGCGAAGAAGTATATTATGAATGACCTGCAGGTATAGTCTATGGGATCTCAGTGTTGTCTACGGAAACAATGTTGTTGTAGTTTTCAATTTTATGATATAATGTAAACCTTATGAATGTATATTGTAATTCCAAGGCTACTAAACTAATCATTCTTTTGAGACTTGATCTTTTGTGATCATTCCATTGATATTTAATAATGCACCGACATTGGGGTTCTTGGGGCCAGGGTGTTATAGTTGGTATAAGAGGATGTTTAGTAGAAACCTTGGAAATTAGATTCAAATAAACTCTGATTAGAGCGCGTAGCCCTAAGATAGAATTTGAGGATTAGTATAGAAGAACTTCCAAGAATTTGGGTATTGAAGTGATTTGGTGAGTTTTCCAAGCAATACAACCCTGTTTGGATACGATCAGGTAGAGGCGTCTCTGGCATAGATGTACCTAGGGGTAAAACCAGAAAACACCACTTTGAGATAGTCTCGAATAGGAACTGGTGCATGACTACAGACCTTATTGTACTCTTGGTTATGACACACCCAGGCGATATGCTTAGGATAATTATCATTTTATTTATAAACCATTATGAAGGGTTTATGAGTATACACTTTCTCAAGGAAAACATTTTTATGATTATGGATTATATCCATAAACCGTTAAATTTATGTTAAGTGTTTTACAAGTTTGGATTTATGTATTGCGATTCATAAACTAATCTAGTTTATGCCATTGTTTAGAAATGGTTCTTAGTGGATGTAATTTAAACCGTATCAATACACACACTCCATGTAGGTATTTCCCTCTGGCTCAAGATAATTATAGTTGAGCTGGTGATACAACTGGTACTAATCAACTTATCACTATATTGGGATAACTCACTCAGGTAATGAATAATAAACTTACCTCAATAGAGCACCCTGATCTGCAGCATGGAGGATCATTGTTAGATCTCTTCATGAGGCAAAAACCTCCAAAATTCAAGGGGGTACAAAAACACTAGTAGCTGAGAAATGGATAAATTCCTTAGAGGAAATATTCCATGCCTTGGGGAGTAGCGAAAGGGAAAAAGTTGTCATTGTAGTTTACCGCCTCATGGGAGATCCTGATCAATGGTGGTCATTGATTCAAAACAAAAATGAAGATGACGAAGTATACAATATTGAATGGAGGGAGTTTAAAAAAATTTTCCTAAAAAATACTTTCCTCATGACCATCGAGCAAATATGGAAAGAAAATTTTTGAGTCTGAGGGAAAATGAGGATGAGAATGTCACAAAGTATGAATATAACTTTACAATGTTAGCTAGGCATGCAGTAAATTATATACGTAACCCAAGAAGTACAATTGATCATTTAATTGATGGTTTAAAACCGTTTCTCCATCAAGCATTAGTCTGAAAATCCTTCTCTTCATACGAAGACAATGTCTCATGTGCTATCAAGACATAAAAAGAATTATTTATGTTTTATGACTTTAAAGCAAAGGAAGAGAAGAAGAGATCTTCTAAACACCATGGAAATGGAAATAAGGGGAAGAAGGGAAAATTTGAATGTCCATCCTATAGTAAATGTGGGAAGAAAGATGGATCTATGAGGTTCTGAATTGCATACAGGGAGATTAATGCTATAAAAATAAAGAACAAGTGTCCCCTACCTCTTATTGATGATTTATTGGACCAGCTTTATGGGGCTCAATACATTTCAAAGATTGAACTTTGATTTGGATATCATCAGTTGTGTGTGAAGAAGGAAGACATTCTGAAAACATCATTTCAATCTAGGTATGAGAATTACGAGTTTAAAGTAATGCCTTTTGGATTGACTAATGTACCCTTTGTCTTTATGGATCTAATGAATAGAGTTTTCAAAGAATATATTGATGACTTTGTAGTGGTATTTATTGATGATATCTTGGTATACTCCAAAATCTATGAAGATTATAGCGGTCTAGAATTACTTCCAGTGGACTATAATTGATACCTATCAGGGCACTCCATGGACGGCTACACCCCCTGGGCGGGACACACCACCATCCCCAGTGGCAGCCATTTCCTCATGAAGCCCTTGGGCGGAGAGCCATGCTTCGTCCAACGCTCACATGTGAGAGTTCCCAAGGATCGGATACATTCCTACCTCCTTTGCCTCTGATACCAACTATAACGACCCATACATTACATACATTGTTAATACTTGAAAATTGAAGCACACTTATTACAACATATGAAAAAACCACAAAGGACCGTATAGGTATAGTGTCTTTAGAAACTGGGAAACATAAACAACTGGTTCATAAATATTCTATAGTGTCTCCCATTTATTTCATCATATCTAGGGTCCCTTTTACCATATTCTACTTAATATCCATCTTTCTGACCTGGGGAAATGAAAACATAAAAGGGTGAGCTCAAATGCTCAGCAAGGGAAAATAAAGGAAATAAAAATCATATCATATCTTTTTGAAAATCATAACCTGCAAAAGTGATCATAATATCTTAACATGGAATAAATCATAGAAGTGAAAATGAGATCCCTATAATCAGAACATAAAACTTGAAACTTTGTGGCATGCACACATAATCATAGAGAATCATTTCTTGTTAGTCAAGACTCATTGCCAAGACTATCTTAGTGGACACAGTCCCTTTCTGAACCGAGTCACCCTCATTCCAGTCCTGTTTCACTGAACCGGTATAACCTACCATTCCAGCCATGTCTATCTCATGAGATATAAAATCTTTACCCAATGCATTAGAGGGAGATATAGGTCACACCCATCTTATAATGAATCCTTTCTTATGTGTTCCACATAATCATAAATCATACATCATCGCATAACACATGTAACAATAATGGGATTCTTGAAACATCATGACATCATAAAACAAACCATATAAGGTAAATGACTTCATAAAAATAATTCCCTCACAACATAATCAAATCAATGTAATAATAGGGATAAAAACCGAACCCTATATTATCTTAGATGGAAAATAATTTTGATAAAACATTTGAACTCCATTCTTGAGGAAAATATCCTTTCTACTTCAAAAACACTTTTCCTTTCTTAAAATGTCATAAAATTATAAACTAAAAGAAGTTGATTAAAAATAAACTTGAAAAATTGTAAAGGAAGCTTCCTGGAAATAATGTTTTAAAAATCCATTCATTCCGTATAAGTTAAAAAAACATTCTTCGTACTTTTGTCGGAAAATTCAAAAAGTACCTCATACGAAAAACGACATAAATTCCTTTCATATCTTTTACTAAAAACTCACCGAAGGGTAAAATTGGATTTAAACAATTGTAGGTGGATAGAAATAATATTACATATTGAGGAAACATGGATGTGGATGATAAAATACACCCCAGTAAATGCCAAAGTATAAACAATCTCGGATAAAAATGAGATTGTGATATATTCCCTTACCTTAGGTCCGACTTGATTTGTAAGTGTCTGAACCTCCTGTATAATGATTTAAATAATGTTATTGACTTATTCCAGAATCATACTTATTTTTATGATATCATATATGGTCATATTTTTAGCTTCTTAGTAGTAATATTTCATTGCTACTTGTTATTTGGGTGTTTATAACTTTTTGTTCTTATGCGTGTTTTGTCGAATAAATTCTTATTCTTATCCTTAGGTTATAGATACCTCATTTCCAGAATGGTTTTAGTGTAGTATATATCATATTCATTCATTCAATTCATTTATATAATCATTATGAAATGAAGATCATGTAGAACGAGTCGCATCACATCGTGGAGACGATATTCCGTACGTACGCACGAGTGATGATATCGTTCCTATGATCGTGGAATTGTATTGGAGTATATATATATTATTTCAGTATCAATATTACTTTATAATAATCATAAATAGTTACTCATTACACCATTATACCCATCCTTGTAAGGTGATGGTGGAAAATAGATTACACCACGGCGTGGAGACGGTATTCCGTACGTACGCACGCGTGGTGATTTCATTTTTCCGTAGGATGGATAGAAGGTGAATTAGGGTTGTTTCATATTTATAATAAAATATCAGTATTTAAGTAATACTGATGTTATTACTTTATCATGAAACAACTAAAGAAGAAGAATTTGAAGAAGAAAGAAATTGAAAAGATCTGTAATGGATATTACCTCTTCTTTGGAACGCCTCTTTGAATGCTCCACTTAGGGAACTAAGATTGGTCTTTGAAGAAGACCAAGACCTCTAGGATTATTCTAGGGAATTGGAGAAGGGATTTTGGCAGGGGTTGGCCGAGCTTGAGTGCTCAAATAGGTGTGAGGAGGAGGGGGAGGAGGTGCCCTTTTATAAGGGATGAGAGGGGCACCTTAGGAATATCTCAAAATATTATTTTATATTAAAGTCAAAATCGGTTTATAATGGTTCCAAAGGGTCTTATTTCAAAGCTAAAGTGGGTATGGGTCCAAATAATATCAACCAATAGGATTTAGACAAGTTTAGGTTATTATTTTAATCTTATCAATTAGATTTAACTCTATGTTAAATAATTTAACTTTTACCGTGTCTTTTTGTTTTCTTACACTATATGGTTAATACACTTACTATAACATGCCAAAAGAACCCCAAATTTTTTATTATTAATATATATATCCTTATCTAAGTCATTTGGCCGAACCTTAGATTTTTAAGAATAAAATAACAAATAATAATATAATATTTGATTTAAAAAATATTTTGTGTCAATTTTGACACTATTTGATATATGATTTTTGTGAAAGTCATAACAGAATTATATGTTCGAACCAAGTTTCTTAAATCAACAATAATATAACATAGTAACCTAGTAAATTAGTGGGATTCAGAAAAAGTCTCAAATTACATTTAGTTTGGTGTCTATCACATCAATTATGTCAATATTTCATTAATAAGATAATTACTGCATCATCATTGTGTCATAAATAAAGTATATTATTTAATGTCTAAAAATTATAAATAAAATACCATTATGTAGAAAATGTTTTAGCTTTCTAATGAATATTTATAGTCGAATTTAGCTTATATATAACCCCATATTAAAAATAATTTACTTATTAAACTTTGATTTTAACTATTTTAACCCTTCTTTAAATAAATTAATAATAAATGTCCTCATCTAATCCAAGTGGCCCTAACTTGTCATATTTTATTCCTAAGATTGTTTTTGGTTGAATTAAACTTATCCAATAGAATTAGAACATGTGTTAGGGTAATAGTAATATCATATTTACCCTTAGTTACCCTATTTACTATTAACCACGGTAAAAAAAAAAGTAAAAGTTACTATTCACCAAAAAATTATTTTTATCTCATTGAACCACATTTTACTTACTGATATCAACCGTGTCTGTCGGATTTTCGAAATTCCATTCACAGAAGCGGTAAAATTAAGTTTTACGCAAAATTCAGTTTTTAACCTACCACATTGTGGTTTCACTATTCATCAAAAATTGAAAGTTTTCAGAAAAATACCAAAATTTCACCCTAGGCTAATTTCGGTATTCCGAATCCAAAAATGAAGTGCATTTTGAAAAATAAAATTTATAAAATTTCAAAAAGTGGTTATTACTATTCATAACGGCTAGTTTTAATAATATTTTAATAGCATATCATTGTTTAGTGAAACTCAGTATTGCGTACGACGCAAGCTATCGAGGAAGGTCGCGATTGCGTGTAAAGTAAGCCAATATAGTGTGTAGTGAAAGATTACTTTGATAACATAAAAACAAAATATTACTCATAAAAATCTCGGGTGTTACATTCTACCCCCCTTAAAATGAATTTCGCCCTCGAAATTCGTCACTTTGTAACAAAAAGATGAGGATACTTTTCCCTCATCATATCCTCAAGCTCCCATGTAGCTTCTTCAAGTTGGTGGTTCCTCCATAAAACTTTCACCAATCGAGTGGTCTTGTTTCGTAGGACTTTTTTGCTATGATCCAGAATCTCTATCGGTTGTTCTTCATAAGAAAGATCTTGCTCCAGTGGTACAACTTCTGAGCTGAGTACATGTGAAGGATCAGGTATGTACTTTCTCAGGAGAGATACATGGAACACATCGTGAACTTGAGGGAGATTCGGTGGAAGCGCCAATTGGTAAGCTACCTTTCCAACACGATCCAGTATTTCGAAAGGACTGATATATCTAGGGCTCAACTTCCCCTTCTTTCCAAATCTCATGACTCTCTTCCAGGGAGATATTCGTAAGAATACTTTATCACCCACTTCAAACTCTAGGTCTTTTCTTCGGTTGTCGGCATAACTTTTCTGTCGACTTTGAGCTGCTCTTATGTGTTGTTGAATAGATCTGACCTTTTCTGCCATTTCATCAACGAGATCAGGTCCTAATAGCTTTCTTTCCCCAACTTCATCCCAGCAAGTTGGAGTCCTGCATTTATTTCCATAGAGAGATTCATAAGGAGCCATCATAATACTGGAGTGAAAGCTATTATTATAAGAAAATTCCACCAAAGGTAGGTGTTGATCCCAACCTCCTTTGAAATCCATAGAGCAAGCTCTCAACATATCCTCTAGGGTTTGAATTGTTCTCTCAGACTGACCGTCTGTCTGGGGATGATAAGCAGTGCTGAAACTCAACTATGTATCCAGAGTATGCTGAAGAATTCGCCAGAACATCGAGGTAAATCTTGGATCCCGATCAGATATAATAGAAAGTGGTACTCCATGCAATCTTACCACTTCCTTTACATATATCCTGGCAAGCTGATCTAGAGAGAAATCCTCTCTAATAGCAATGAAGTGTACAGACTTTGTAAGACGATCAACTATGACCCAGATAGCATTATTGCCTTTGGATGTTTTAGGAAGTCCTGTGACAATGTCCATAGTGATGTTTTCCCATTTCCATTCGGGTATGGGTAATGGTTGTAACATCCCCTTAGACTTCTGTCTCTCAGCTTTAACTTGTTGACAAACCAAGCATCGAGAGACATATTCAGCAACATCTCTTTTCATGCCATCCCACCAGAAGTACTCTTTCAGGTCCCTATACATCTTCGTGCTTCCAGGATGAATAGAGAATGAAGAACTATGAGCCTCATTGATGTTATTAATATTTTCACAACTTATTATATTCCCCCTTTACTTATTTTATATGAAATGTGCATAATTTGTGTGAAATATTAATGTTTTAATATTAAGTATAATATTTGAGCATTTTTAGAAGTAGTCAAATTGAGTCAGTTTAATGTTTTAATTATAACTATCACTATACTGATCCAAATTGTGTGGTTCTTGTTTTGTAGGATTCTACGTTCAATATACAACATTTCATTAGAAGGAACCATGATCCAATTCTTCTATTTGAAGGGTCATATGGTCCTCACAAACAAGACCAAAGAATCTGTGAACAAACTGGACCATCCTTGAAGTTTGATTTACTGGGTTCAATCGAGAAGTCCAAAGACCTTCAATATCCACCATAATTCGGGGGACACTACATTGCATCTTGGATAAAAATTGCATGGCCCAAATCCAAGTACAAGGGGCCCAAATAAACCTTTGAAGTCCAGCCCACCATTCTGGCCGAGAATTAAAATCCGTATAGTATGCATGACATATCTCCTGATGTAAGCATCCAATCGAGCTGATATTTTGCAGTGTGAAAGAGGAGATATAGGTGGCCGACTTTGTTGAAGAAGTCATTCAATGTTGAAGGCATCTTCCTGTTCAAAAATCCATTCACATTTTGGCCATCGAAAAAGAATGGATAGAAATGGACAGTTTACCTTTGTTTAATCAACCGGCCATAACTTTGGCTCCAATTGTCCAAATGCCTCCACATTTTGAGAGTAGTCGGCCAACATTATTGTCTACAACTTTGAAGAAGGATTTATTTGAAGATTCGGCTGTCTGTATAGCTCAATTGGCGAAGAAAGTGGAGGGACAGATTGGAAATGCAAACAGTCCACTCCTTGGGCTATAAATACTCTCCCCTTCTCTCCTTGAGAGGGGTTGGCATTTCAGGAGAGAGGAGATCATATTGGCACGACCAAAGCTTTGCCAAAGGCTTGGGAGGACCTGCCAAACTCAAGTTTTCACTTGAGAGACCTTTCCTCCTCTCTTTCTTTTCACTTACTTTTGTGTTCTTCATTTTTGTAATCTTGTAATTCCCTTTCTTTGTAATTCTGTTTTAATGCAAGTTACTTCTTCAATATCTCTTATTCTCTTCCACCTTCTGTATTTTAATATTAATGTTCTTAAAATAGTTTAAATTCAGTTCAATCCCCTTCCCTTCTTAAGCTTCCTCATTCAATCGAAATTCCATTTTTGATTCTTAAATTATTTCGTGTGTGTGTTCGGCACACTACTCTTATCTTGTCCCTTTCTTTTTCTTCTCTTTATAATTCATCACCATAAACATATATTACCAGATTATTAAACATCCAAATGGCTGAGTAAATCTCTCATTGGGGTGAGTTATAATTTGGGGATGTTAATTGATTGAGAGTTTTGCTCGATGAGTATTCTTTAAATTAATATTGTGTATGTTAAACTTAATATGTCATGGATTAATGATATGTTTTGTTTAACAAGTGGTTTCCATGGATTATTGGAACCATAAATACACTACCATAAATAAGTTTTGATTGAGATTAGAACCCTAAGTTAAGTTAAGGCTTGGATTAAAGCCTTCACACTTAGGAATTCCAATCAACGTCAACTTATGACATGGGTGTTAATTTAATGCAATACAAAGTAAGGCTCAAGGATATCACATGCTTAACTCCCCAATGATGAACTCACCCCAATATTTATCAATTTGGTAAATCAAACATCATCCATAAATCATTTCAATTAAGCTCTGCAAACAAACCCCCCTAATCAAAATACAATCAACTAAAAACAATCGACTATTACGAAGTACCATCACCGAGGATTCGACCCGAGTGCTGCTATACACATTAGCAGAGCACCAGAACTTTGACCGGTCGATAGGCGACAATCGGCCGTGCGTTTCAAATGGCGCCGTTGCCGGGGATGGTGCTTTAAGTAGTCATTAGTTTCTGGTTATTGTCAAGAAAACACAAAAAAAAAACAAATTTTTAAAAAAAAAATTGAAAAAAAAACACAAAGAAAAACCCGTCTTCTCATAAAAATCATAAACTGAAAAAATACAAAGAAAAACCCGTCTTCCTCTTTCTTCCAAAATCTCTCTGAATGCCCCGTAGCCTTCCAAACAATCCCTCGGATTTGTTTGACCCTGAAATTGAGCGAACACTTCGCCAACTTAGGAGGAACATAAGAGATACTCAAATAATTCAAGAACCAATCATTGCCCTACCAATTGAATTAGATATGGCCAATCCTAGGGAACAAACATTGAAAGAACTTGCTGCCCCTGATATGAATTACCAACCTCTTGGTATTCAATATCCAAACATTGAAGCTGACTTCGAACTCAAATCGGGTTTGATTCATCTTCTACCTCATTTTCACGGGCTAGCCGGTGAGGATCCTCATCTCCACCTCAAAGAGTTCCAAGTGGTCTGCTCAACCATGAAACCTCAAGGGGTTTCTGAAGAACAAATCAAGCTTAGAGCTTTCCCCTTTTCCCTAGCGGATTCTGCCAAGTCTTGGCTCTACTACCTCCCACCTGGTTCCATAAACTCATGGGTTGACATGAAGAGACTTTTCCTTGAGAAGTTCTTTCCCGCTTCCCGAACAGCTTCTATCCGAAAGGAAATAAGCGGCATCCGTCAATTCCCTAATGAATCACTCCATGAGTATTGGGAGAGGTTCAAAAAGCTTGTGGCAACTTGTCCACACCATCAAATCCCTGACCAAATCCTGATCCAATACTTCTATGAGGGGTTATTGGCTATGGAGCGAACTCTCATTGATGCCGCAAGTGGCGGTGCTCTTGTTGACAAAACTCCTGCAGCTGCAAGAGATCTCATAAGTAACATGGCTGCAAACACGCAGCAATTCCATACTCGAGCACATGCTCAAGTGAAACAAGCCCAAGATAATCAATCCATAGAGCCCAACAAGATGACTGAGTGGATGAGTGAACTTACAGGTCTTGTGCGTCAACTAGCGGTGGCTACCAAAGCCCCAACCTCATCTTCTCCACAGTCACTATTCCCTGGACCTATCAAGAATTGTGGAATCTGCAACTCTCCATCTCATCCGACTGACACATGTCCACAACTTCAAGATGATCCATCTGATTCATCTAGTCCAATGGAGCTCAATGCGGCATATGCTCAGCGAAACTTCAACCCTCAACAATCAGGTCAGTTTATTAGAAACTTCAACCAACCCCACTCTGAGCCCTTCTCTTCTACCTTTAACCCACCTCTGAGGTATGGTAATCCCATTTCTCATCCTCCGCAGTTCCCTCCTCAAAACCCAAACCAGTTTCAATACAGTCAAGGTGTTGGTAACTTCCAACAACCTTATCCTTTTGTTCCTCAACCCCAAAGGAACAATCCTCCTCCTGGATTCCACTATCCTAACGAGCCTTCCCAATTCCCCACCCAATACAATCGCTTTCCCAAGAACCAAAATCAAGGCCAACCCAATTTGGGACATGCCTCTTCTTCTAAACAACCATGGGAAAGTGCTGTAGAGGATCTTGCTTCCTTCACCCATTCTAGACTAAAGAACATTGAAACCCAAATAGGTCAACTTGCATCCCACCTTAGCCAGCAACAACCATCCAATTCATCCCAACTCCCAGCTCAACCATTACCCAACCCCAAGGGTAATGTAAGTGCAATTGCACTTAGATCAGGAAAGCAACTTGCTATGCCTCAAGATAAATCCTCAAACCCCCCTTTCGATGTTGATCTAGAAAATGAAAAGAACAAAAAGCTGGAAAAGGAACTTGAATCCACTCCTTCACCTTCTTCCATTCCACTTAGGAACCCGATTCCTTTTCCTCAAGCCATCTCCAAGCCTAAGAAGTCCTTTGAACCTGATCCGGAAATGCTTGACATGTTTAGACGTGTTGAAGTGAACATCCCCCTCTTAGATGCCATCAAACAAATCCCTAAGTATGCCAAGTTTCTTAAGGAATTGTGCACCCATAAGAGGCAACTTAGGAACATTGAAAATGTTTCAACTCAACAGTCCATTCCCATGAAGTGCAAAGATCCAGGGACCTTCACGGTTCCATGTCAAATAGGGAGTTCCAACTTTGATGATGCACTCATAGACCTTGGAGCCTCAATAAATGTCATGCCCAAATCCATTTTCTCCAACCTTGGTCTAGGTCCCTTGCACCCAACAGGTATTGTCATTCAATTAGCCAATCGAAGCACTGCCAGTCCTGAGGGGATAATTGAGGATGTTCTTGTTCGGGTCAATGATCTTATCTTCCCAGCTGATTTCTATGTCCTTGACATGGAAGGTGAGACGACCTCTTCTCGATCTCCCCTAATTCTAGGAAGACCATTCCTCATGACTGCGAGAACCAAGATTGATGTCCACTCAGGCATCTTATCCATGGAATTCGGTGACCAACTGGTCAAGTTCAACATTTTCCAAGCCATGCGATATCCATCTGAGGATCACTCTGCATTCTCAATCCATGCTTTTGAGGACACTTCTAAGATTCAATCGAACCCCAATCCACCATGTTCTTCATGTTCTAATGATAAAGGATCTTGTGAAATCTGCACCATGATTAACAAAGTCATAAATGGTGAAGTTGATGTGGACCTCTCATTCATAGACTCCATCAATCTAGAGGAACTTGAAAACTCTCTTGAATCCCACATCAACTCTGATCTCTACTGCTCCACCTTGGACAGTGTTGAGGAAAATGATCCAAACCCATCTAGAATCCCTTCTCCTACTCCTAACTTGTCTAGCTCTCCAATAAAGGCTGAAACTGATCTAAAACCACTTCCTTCACACCTCAAGTATGCATTCCTTTTCCATGATCCCTCCTACCCTGTCATTATCTCTGCTGCACTTTCTGAAACTGAGGAGTCCCAACTTGTTCAAGTGTTAGAGGAAAACAAAAATGCCTTAGGTTGGACCCTAGATGATATTCCAGGAATCAACCCTGCCCTTTGCATGCATCACATCCATCTAGAGGAATCATCCAAACCAATTAGGCAACCTCAAAGAAGACTCAATCCACTCATACTTGAGGTAGTTAGGGAAGAGATTACCAAGCTTCTTAAAGCTGGTATTATCTACCCAATTTCTGATAGTGAATGGGTTAGTCCAATTCAAGTCGTTCCTAAGAAGGGCGGGATAACAGTTGTCACAAATGAACATGGAGAAGTGGTCACAACTCGGGTGAAAAACAAATGGCGTGTGTGCATCGATTATCGCAAATTGAATGCTGAAACACGAAAAGATCACTACCCACTTCCTTTCCTTGACCAAATGCTTGAGAGATTGGCCGGAAAGTCACACTATTGCTTTCTTGATGGTTACACCGGCTACTTCCAAATTCCAATCGCACCTCAAGACCAAGAAAAGACCACATTCACTTGCCCCTTTGGAACCTATGCCTATAGGCGAATGCCTTTTGGCCTTTGTAATGCTCCTGCAACATTCCAGCGGTGTATGATGAGTATTTTTTCTGAATTCATTGAGAATTGCATGGAGGTATTCATGGATGACTTTACCATTTATGGCGAGTCATTTGAATCTTGCTTACATTCACTCTCTTTGGTCCTTCAAAAGTGTGTCAAGTGCAACCTTGTGCTGAATTTTGAAAAATGTCACTTCATGGTTTCAAATGGGATTGTTCTAGGGCACATAATTTCTCAAGAGGGTATCCAAGTTGATCCAGCCAAAATTGAGGTGATCCAATCACTTCCAGAACCCAAATCAGTTCGAGACATTCGGTCCTTCCTTGGTCATGCCGGTTTCTATCGGCGATTCATTCAGAACTTCAGCAAGATTTCCCCCCCACTCACTCGTTTACTTCAAAATGATGTCACATTCAATTTTGATGAGGCTTGCAAGAGAGCCTTCATTGAACTCAAATCTGCTCTCACATCTGCTCCAATAATCCAACCCCCAGATTGGTCCTTACCATTTGAATTGATGTGTGATGCTTCTGATAGGGCCATTGGGGCTGTTCTTGGTCAAAGAAGAGAAAACATTCCTCATGTCATCTTTTATGCCTCAAAAACATTGGATGAAACTCAATCACACTACACTGTGACTGAAAAAGAACTTTTAGCTGTGGTTTTTGCCTTGGATAAATTCCGGCCCTATCTCTTAGGTGCCAAAATCATCATCTTCACGGACCACTCAGCATTAAAGTTCTTACTTAAGAAAAGTGATTCCAAACCAAGGCTAATAAGATGGATTTTAATGCTCCAAGAGTTTGACCTTGTGATAAAAGATAAACCTGGAAAAGAAAACCCTGTGGCTGATCACCTGAGTAGAATTTCTAATTCTTCTCATTCTGAAATAATTGATCCTGAATTTCCAACTGAACACCTCTCATCTCTCACTCCAAAGTTACCATGGTATGCCCCAATTGTCAATTACTTGGTTTCTGGTGTTTTCCCTGAATATTTTTCAAAAGAACAAAAAGAAAAGATGAAAAGTGATTCAAAGCATTATTTTTGGGAAGATAATAAACTTTGGAAAACTGGGGCTGACATGGTAATTAGGAGATGTGTTGATGAAACTGAACAATCCTCCATCTTGGAATTCTGCCACTCAATGCCTGGAGGTGGCCACTTTGGACCACAAAGGACTTCTCGAAAGGTCCTAGATTCTGGATTCTTTTGGCCTTCACTCTTCAAGGACTCACACGAGTTTTGTCAATCATGTCCCACTTGCCAAAAGTTTGGCACAATTTCCAAAAGAAACGAAATGCCTCAAAAGCCATTAATCTTCTGTGAGCTTTTCGATGTTTGGGGCATCGATTTCATGGGACCTTTTCCCCCTTCCAATGGATTATCCTACATTCTCCTTGCTGTTGACTATGTTTCTAGGTGGGTCGAGGCCAAACCCACTAGGAAAGATGATGCTCAAACTGTGATTGAGTTCCTCAAAACCCATATCTTCCACCTTCTGTATTTTAATATTAATGTTCTTAAAATAGTTTAAATTCAGTTCAATCCCCTTCCCTTCTTAAGCTTCCTCATTCAATCGAAATTCCATTTTTGATTCTTAAATTATTTCGTGTGTGTGTTCGGCACACTACTCTTATCTTGTCCCTTTCTTTTTCTTCTCTTTATAATTCATCACCATAAACATATATTACCAGATTATTAAACATCCAAATGGCTGAGTAAATCTCTCATTGGGGTGAGTTATAATTTGGGGATGTTAATTGATTGAGAGTTTTGCTCGATGAGTATTCTTTAAATTAATATTGTGTATGTTAAACTTAATATGTCATGGATTAATGATATGTTTTGTTTAACAAGTGGTTTCCATGGATTATTGGAACCATAAATACACTACCATAAATAAGTTTTGATTGAGATTAGAACCCTAAGTTAAGTTAAGGCTTGGATTAAAGCCTTCACACTTAGGAATTCCAATCAACGTCAACTTATGACATGGGTGTTAATTTAATGCAATACAAAGTAAGGCTCAAGGATATCACATGCTTAACTCCCCAATGATGAACTCACCCCAATATTTATCAATTTGGTAAATCAAACATCATCCATAAATCATTTCAATTAAGCTCTGCAAACAAACCCCCCTAATCAAAATACAAGCAACTAAAAACAATCGACTATTACGAAGTACCATCACCGAGGATTCGACCCGAGTGCTGCTATACACATTAGCAGAGCACCAGAACTTTGACCGGTCGATAGGCGACAATCGGCCGTGCGTTTCACTCATCCAGCAGCTCCTTCTTTAATTCGGGGATGGGAGGAACACAAACCCGATTCCTGAACTTTATTATCCCATCACAATCAAGTTTGAATTCAGGAACATTTCTCACCTTCTTTTGTAACTCGACATCTTATTTCTGTGCCTCTTTAATCTTCACATGTATAGATGGTTGAACATTCATTTGAGAAAGATAAGATTTTCCCCTTCCATTATAATTCCAAGATCCATCTTTTGTAAATACATAAATATTGGTTCTTTTGTGATCCTCATCATTGATAAACTAGCATGGTCTTGTCGACTTAATGCATCTGCCACCTTGTTTGCTTTCCCAGGGTGGTAATGGATTGAGCAGTCATAATCCTTAATCAGCTCCAACCATCGTCTTTGACGCATATTCAGCTCCTTTTGTGTGAAAATATACTTTAAACTTTTATGATCAGTATAAATATCACACCTTTCAACATAAAGGTAATGCCTCCAAATCGTTAATGAAAAGATTACCGCAGCTAACTCCAAATCATGCGTTGGGTAATTTTTCTCATGGATTTTCAACTATCGTGAGGCATAAGCTATCACCATATCATTTTGCATAAGAACACACCCCAATCCCTTCTTGGATACATCACTGTAGATCAAAAACCTTTCTCCACTACAAGGCAGTGTGAGCACAGGTGCACTGGATAACCTTCTTTTCAACTCATTGAAATTCTCTTCACATTCCTCTGTCCAAACAAACTTAACTCCTTTCCGAGTCAACTTGGTGAGTGGATTAGATAATAGTGAAAAATCTTTTACAAAACATCGATAATATCCAGCCAAACCAAGAAAACTTCGGATCTCAGTTACTGTTGTTGGTCTCAACCATCTTTCGATAACCTCTGTTTTTGCTGGATCCACAGATATCCCCTCTTTTGAGATTATGTGACCAAAAAATGCAACTTTTTGTAGCCAAAATTCACACTTGGTAAATTTGGCATAAAGCTACTCCTTTCTCAGGGTCTTCAATATAATTCTCAAGTGATCTTCATCCTCTTATTTTATCTTTGATTAGACAAGAATATCGTCTATAAAGACTACCAAAAATTGATCAAGATAGTCTCTAAAGACTCTATTCATTAGATCCATGAAGATAGCAGGGGCATTAGTAAGACCAAATGGCATCACTATAAATTCATAGTGTCCATACCTTGTACGGAAAGCCGTCTTTGGTATATCCTCCCTTTTGACCCTTAATTGATGATACCCTGAACGAAGATCAATCTTGGAAAAGTATTGAGCTCCACGTAGTTGGTCAAATAAGTCATCAATGCGTGGGAGAGGATATTTGTTCTTGATAGTGATCTTGTTAAGTTCTCGATAATCAATGCAGAGTCTCATTGATCCATCTTTCTTCTTAACAAATAGAACAGGTGCTCCCCAAGGTGACGCACTAGGGCGTATGAATCCCTTATCAAGATTCTCTTGGAGTTTCTTCTTCAATTCCTGCAACTCAATTGGGGTCATTCTATATGGTGTCTTTGAAATAGGCAAAGCACCCGGTATGAGTTCTATTGAAAACTCAACTTCATGATTTGGTGGAAGACCCGGTAATTCCTCCGGAAAGACATCATCAAACTCCCGTACGATGGGCATATTCTTAATCGTGAGTTTCTCACCAACCATTTGAGATAAATAATCTTCATTTAGTGGAATCAAGACCCATAAGATGGAAGGAATTTCCACTGGAAGGTTATATTCATCCTTGCATCGATAGACGATCGTAGATTGATCTGGAATATGAAATGTGACTTCCCTTATTTGGCAATTGATATGAGCTCCATGTAGAGAAAGAAAATCCATGCCAAGAATCACATCAAATTCCACTATAGGAAGGATCACAAGATTTGCAGGAAGCACTTTCCCACAAACTTCAATCAGAGAAGAATTATAAACTTTTGATGCAACTGTTGTGCCATTAGGTGTTGTCACAGCTAACTCAACATCTAATTGTTGAGGTAATACGATGATACCCTTAGAAAATTCTTCAGAAATAAAAGAGTGGGTGGATCCAGAATCAAATAAAACATTTTCTAATTTAGAGTGGATGGTAAGTGTACCTTTCACCACATCGTTATCGTACTCCACATCGTTGATAGAAATTTCATGTGACTTTCCTTTGTCTTTAGCCTTAATATTTTGTTGACGTCGACCATCATCATCAACCCTTGGATTTGGGCATTGATTGGCATAATGCCCCATCTCCTTGCAATTGAAACATTGAAGTGTAGTTGGTTTATTCTTTGTATCCCTTCCTTTGTTTTCATCATTAGACATCTTCTTCCCAATATCGCGGCATTCAAATGCCCGATGACCTTCCTTTCCACATTTGAAACATTTACTTGTCCCTTTAAGACAACTCCCTCCATGTTTCTTTCCACACTTTGAGCATAAGGGAAAGCTCATCTTCTTTTCAGTGTGCTCTTTAGATTTTCCTTTGAATTCCATTTTCCTCTTCTTATCAAACCCATATGACTAATGGGTTACTCCAATCTCCATCTCGACTTTGAGAGCACATCGAACGATTTCCTCGTAGCTATTGAAGTCTCTTATGGCTAACACCCTTCGAAGACTTGGTTTTAAGCCACTAAAGAATCGATCAATCTTACTCTCAGGTTGGATAATAATACCCGAATCGTTTGTTTCATAGGTACCAACAGATTCATCATCCCTTTGCTTCAGTTCAAGAAACTCTTTCTCCATCTTTGTTCGGAGAATACGAGGGAAGTACTTATTGAAAAATAAGTTCTTGAACTCGTCCCATTCCATGGACTCAATTTCATCCCTTTTCCTCGTATTCTTAATAAGATTCCACCATTGATCAGAATCTCCTTCCAAAAGATACACTGCTAGGATGACTTTACCATGTTCAGAACATTGAAGAACTGAAAATATCTTTTCAGTAGTACTAATCCATTGTTCAGCAACTAATGGATCAGTAGACCCACTGAAAGAAGGTGGATGCTGCCTCATGAAGGATTCAACAGAATGTTGCTCCTTCCTTTGCTCGTTTGGAAGTCTTTCATGATTCATAGCTTGAGAAAGTTGTGTGAGCATGGCTACAAGATTTTTCATTCCAGCTCCCATATCGTTTGGTAGCTCAGGGGGACAATCATTTCATTGCCCATCGCATTCTGCATTAACACGGTTCCTTCAGGTTCCAGCCATTGACAAAAACCAAGAAGAATAGTGTGAGAAACACTAATTATAATAGGAAAACCACATAATTCAAGAATAAAATTTTCATGCTTAAGGTATTATCCTAGGTTATTCATGGCCATTTCTAAAACACTAAGATTTTGTTCTATTCTTAGAATTATCCTTAGGGTTCTTACTAAGGCTTTCACATCCTAGTTTCCAAAGGATGACTATAACCTCCCTCTGATACCAACTATAGAGGTCTGGAATTACTTCCAGTGGACAATAATTGATACTTATCAGGGCACTCCATGGGCGGCTACACCACCTGGGCGGGACACACCACCATCCCCGGTGGCATCCATTTCCTCATGAAGGCCTTGGGCGGAGATCCATGCTTCGTCCAACGCTCACATGTGAGAGTTCCCAAGGATCGGATACATTCCTACCTCCTTTGCCTCTAATACCAACTATAACGACCCATACATTACATACATTGTTAATACTTGAAAGTTGAAGCACACTTATTACAACATATGACAAAACCACAAAGGACCGTATAGGTATAGTGTCTTTAGAAACTGGGAAACATAAACAACTGGTTCATAAATCTTATACAGTGTCTCCCATTTATTTCATCATATCTAGGGTCTCTTTTACCATATTCTACTTAATATCCATCTTCCTGACCTGAGGAAAAGAAAACATAAAAGGGTGAGCTCAAATGCTCAGCAAGGGAAAATAAAAGAAATAAAAATCATATCATATCTTTTTGAAAATCATAACCTGCAAAAGAGATCATAATATCTTAACATGGAATAAATCATAGAAGTGAAAATGAGATCCCTATAATCATAACATAAAACTTGAAACTTTGTGGCATTCACACATAATCATAGAGAATCATTTCTTGTTAGTCAAGACACATTGCCAAGACTATCTTAGTGGACAAAGTCCCTTTCTGAACCGAGTCACCCTTGTTCCAGTCCTGTTTCACTGAACCGGTATAACCTACCATTCCAGACATGTCTATCTAATGAGATATAAAATCTTTACCCAATGCATTTGAGGGAGATATAGGTCCCACCCATCTTATAATGAATCCTTTCTTATGTGTGCCACATAATCATAAATCATACATCATCGCATAACACATGTAACAAAAATGGGATTCTTGAAACATCATGACATCATAAAACAAACCATATAAGGTAAATGACTTCATAAAAATAATTCCCTCACAACCTAATCAAATCAATGTAATAATAGGAATAAAAACAGAACCCTATATTATCTTAGATGGAAAATAATTTTGATAAAACATTTGAACTCCATTCTTGAGGAAAATATCCTTTCTACTTCAAAAACACTTTTCCTTTCTTAAAATGTCATAAAATTCTAAAACAAAAAGAAGTTAATTAAAAATAAACTTGAAAACTTTTAAAGGAAGCTTCTTGGAAATAATGTTTTAAAAATCCATTCATGACGTATAAGTTAAAAAAACATTCTTCGTACTTTTGTCGGAAAATTCAAAAAGTACCTCGTACGAAAAACGACAAAAATTCCTTTCATATCTTTTACTAAAAACTCACCGAAGGGTAAAATTGGATTTAAAAAATTTTAGGTGGATAGAAATAATATTACATATTGAGGAAACATGGATTTGGATGATAAAATACACCCCAATAAATGCCAAAGTATAAACAATCTCAGATAAAAATGAGATTGTGATATATTCCCGGACCTTAGGTCCGACTTGCTTTGTAAGTGTTCGAACCTCCTGTATAATTATTTTAATAATGTTATTGACTTATTCCAGAATCATACTTATTTTTATGATATCATATATGGTCATATTCTTAGCTTCTTATTAGTAATATTTCATTGCTACTTGTTATTTGGGTGTTTATAACTTTTTGTTCTTATGCGTGTTTTGTCGAATAAATTCTTATTCTTATCTTTAGGTTATAGATACCACATTTCCAGAATGGTTTTAGTGTAGTATATATCATATTCATTCATTCAATTCATTTATATAATCATTATTAAATGAAGATCATGTAGAACGAGTCGCATCACATCGCGGAGACGATATTCCGTACGTACGCACGGGTGATGATATCATTCCTATGATCGTGGAATTGTATTGGAGTATATATATATTCTTTCAGTATCAATATTACTTTATAATAATCATAAATAGTTACTCATTACACCATTATACCCATCCTTGTAAGGTGATGGTGGAAAATAGATTACACCACGGCGTGGAGACGGTATTCCGTACGTACGCACGCGCGGTGATTTCATTTTTCCATAGGATGGATAGAAGGTGAATTAGGGTTGTTTCATATTTATAATAACATATCAGTATGTAAGTAATACGGATGTTATTACTTTATCATGAAACAACTAAAGAAGAAGAATTTGAAGAAGAAAGAAATTGAAAAGATCTGTAATGGATATTACCTCTTCTTTGGAACGCCTCTTTGAATGCTCCACTTAGGGAAATAAGATTGGTCTTTGAAGAAGACCAAGACCTCTAGGATTATTCTATGGAATTGGAGAAGGGATTTTGGCAGGGGTTGGCCGAGCTTGAGTGCTCAAATTGGTGTGAGGAGGAGGGGGAGGAGGTTCCCTTTTATAAGGGATGAGAGGGGCACCTTAGGAATATCTCAAAATATTATTTTATATTAAAGTAAAAACCGGTTTATAATGGTTCTAAAGGGTCTTATTTCGAAGATGAAGTGGGGATGGGTCGCAATCCTATCAACCAATAGGATTTATACAAGTTTAGGTTATTATTTTAACCTTATCAAATAGATTTAACTCTAAGTTAAATAATTTAACCTTTACTGTGTCTTTTTGTTTTCTTACACTATATGGTTAATACACTTACTATAACATGCCAAACGAAGCCCAAATTTTTTATTATTAATATATATATCTCTATCTAAGTCATTTGTCCGAACCTTATATTTTTAGGAATAAAATAACAAATAATAATATAATATTTGATTTAAAAACTATTTTGTGTCAATTTTGAGACTATTTAATATATGATTTTTGTGAAAGTCATAACAGAATTATATGTTCGAACCAAGTTGCTTAAATCAACACTAATATATCATAGTTACCTAGAAAATTAGTGGGATTCATAAAAAGTCTCATATTACATTTATTTTGGTGTTTATAACATCAATTATGTCAATATTTCATTAATAAGATAACTACTGCATCATCATTGTGTCATAAATAAATTAGATTATTTAATGTCTAAAAATTATAAATAAAATACCATTATGTAGTAAATCTTTTTAGATTTCTAATTAATATTTATAGTCGAATTTATCTTATGTATAACCCCATATAAAAAATGATTTACTTATTAAACTTTGATTTTAACTATTTTAACCCTTCTTTAAATAAATTAATAATAAATTTCCTAATCTAATCCAAGTGGCCCTAAATGGTCATATTTTATTCCTAAGTTTGTTTTTGGTCGAATTAAACTTATCCAATAGAATTAGGACATGTGTTAGGGTAATATTAATATCATATTTACCCTTAGTTACCCTATTTACTATTAACCGCGGTAAAAAAAAAGTAAAAAGTTACTATTCACCAAAAAATTATTTTTATCTCATTGAACCACATTTTACTTTCCGATATCAACCGTGTGTATCTGATTTTCGAAATTCCATTCACAGAAGCGATAAAATTAAGTTTTACGCAAAATTCAGTTTTTAACCTACCACTTAGTGGTTTCACTATTCATCAAAAATTGAAAGTTTTCAAAAAAATACCAAAATTTCACCCTAGGCTAATTTCGGTATTCCGAATCCAAAAATGAAGTCCATTTTGAAAAATAAAATTTATAAAATTTCAAAAAGTGGTTATTACAATTCATAACGGCTAGTTTTAATAATATTTTAATAGCATATCGTTGTTTAGTGAAACTCAGTATTGCGTACGACACAAGCTATCGAGGAAGGTCGCGATTGCGTGTAAAGTAAGCCAAGATAGTGTGTAGTGAAAGATTCCTTTGATAACATAAAAACAAAATATTACTCATAAAAATCTCAGGTGTTACAAAGATCATGAAAATCAATTGTGCATTATCCTAAAGACTCTTAGAAGACATGAATTATATGAGAAGTTTAGCAAGTGTGAATTCTAGATTCAGGAGATTTCTTTTATTGGGCATATTGTCTCTAAGGATGGAATCTCGGTTGATACTTCAAAGACAAGAGCAATCCAAGAATGGCCATCACCAACGATTATAACTGAGGTACATAGTTTTATTGGTTTAGAAGGTTATTATCATTATTTCATCCAGTATTTTTCCTGGTTGGCTAACCCATTAACAAAGATCACATGAAAAGGGGTAACATTTGTATGGACAAATGTGTGTGAAGAATGTTTTGAAGAACTGAAATGAAGATTAGTTAATTCTTCTATATTGACTCTATCATCAGGGAATGATGGGTTTTTTATTTATAGTGATACTTCAAAGAAAGGACGTGGTTGTGTCCTTATGAAAAATGATAGGGTTATTGCCTATGCATAATGACAACTAGAAATTCATGAGAAAAACTATCCTACCCATGATCTTTTGTTAGCTGTTGTAATCATTGCTTTGAAGATATGAAGACATTATCTCTATGGTGAAAAATGTGTAATATATACCGACCACAAGAGTTTGAAGTATATTTTCTCACCGAAAGAACTCGACACGAGGAAAAAGAGATGGCTTGAACTACTCAAGGATTATGACTGCACTATACACTACCACTTGGGGAATGAAAATATGGTGGCAGATGCTTTGATCAGAAAAGATCATGGAGTTTTGGACAAGATTAGAGTTGAAAATGATCCTATATACATGGATCTAGGAAAGATGGATATGGGAATCACCATGGAAGGTGAAACATCAATACTTTTTCAAATGGTTGCTAAACCATCTTTACTAGAAATGACAAAGAGTTCTCAGACCGATGATGAAGAGTTTAAAAGGAAGAGTAAAGCTATGAATGATGGGAGAATCTGTGACTTTGTGTGTGAAGAAGGAATTTTGAAATTTGGGAAGAGACATTGTGTTCCCGATATACCAGATCTAAAAAGGGAATATTTGGATGATGCTCATAGTTCTAATTTCTCTATAAACCCTAGTAGAACTAAGATTTATAGAGAATTAAAGTATCATTTTGGTGGGACAACATTAAGAGGGAGAATGCGGATTTTGTGTCTAGATGTATGGTTTTTAAACTAGTGAAAGCCGGAAGAAAATAGCCTGGAGGAGTCATGAAAACTCTTTCCATACTTGAGTGAAAATGGAATGATATCATGATGGAATTTGTCATGGGGATACCAAAGACTCATAGAAGGAACCATGAAATATGGGTCATTGTTGATTGTCTTACCAAGTGAGAACATTTTCATGCTATAAGAGAATATTTACCACATGAACATTTATCAAGACTATATATTAAGAATGTTGTAAGAATTCATGGAGTACCACTATCGATTTTTTCTAATCGTGATCCCCATTTCACATCAATATTCTGAAAAATTCGTTAGAAATCCCTAGATACTGAACTTCGTTTGAGAACTGGCTACCACCCCCAAGCTGATGGACAATCAGAACAAACTATTTAAACCTTAGAAGACATGTTGAGATCATGCTCACGTGACTTTCAAGGTATGTGGGGTCAATATTTACATGTGGTAGAATTTTCCTATAATAATGGCTTCCAATCAAGTATTCAGATGGCACCTTATGAAGAGTTATATAGAAAGATATGTCACACACCAACCTATTGGGATGATGTTGGTGAAAGAAAACTCGTAGGCCCAGAACTTGTGGAGGAAATGATGGAAAATTTGATGATAATCCAAAACCACATCAAAGCAACTCAAAGTAGGCAGAAGAGCCATGTCGATAAACGGAGGAAGGATTTGAAATTTAAGGTATGATATAATGTTCTCATGAAGGTATCTCCATGGAAGGTTGTTATACGTTTCTGTAAGAGGGGAAAATTAAGTCTTAGGTACAATAAAGCTTTCAGAATTCTAGATTGAAGTGGGGCTGTAGCTTACTGTTTGGCAATGCTGCCAAGTCTCTCCAAAGTTCACGATGTGTTCCACATATCACTGTTGAGAAAATACATGCCTAACCCATTGCATGTACCCACCAATGAGGAAATAGAATTGGAACTCAATCTGTCTTATTGCGAAGAGCCTTTCAAGATTCTTGATACAAGAGAATAAGAGCTAAGAAACCAGACGACTAATCTACTAAAAGTTCTATGGAGAAACCATAACATGGAAGAGGCAACGTGGGAACCTTAGGAAATTATGCTGAAGAACCAATCGAGTTTTTTTATTAAGTAATATTCTACAAATTTCGAGGAAAATATTATTTTAAGGAGGGGAGAATGTAACACCCCAAGATTCCATAGTACGCCTCTCTTTTAATATTTTAATAGCGTGTGTTGTACGCAACTTTGAGTTCTAACACACCACAACCAATAAAACTAGATGTTATGAATAATAATACCTAGTTTTTGAAATTTTATAACTTTTATCTTTCAAAGTGGTCTTTATTTTTGGATTTGGAATATTGAAATTAGCTTAGGGTGGATTTTTGGTATTTTCTTGAAAACATTCAATTTTTTATGAATAGTGAAAATACTGAGTTATAGTTTAAAACAGAATTTTTATTTAAATAATTATTTATTTTATTTAAATTTATTTTAGGTCAAAATAGATACATAATACCTATATAAGTTCAACTTAATTCCTCGGATTTATTTTATAATAAAAAATTTATTGATCTTTTTACTGCCTTCTACCCACCTCCTATGAGATTTTGGAAATTTACATAAAAGTTAATTTTACCACTTCTATGAGTCTAATTTCAAAACATACTAGAGACATGTTTGATACTAGTAAGTAAAATGTGGTTCAATAAGATGAAATTATGTTTTGATAAATAGTAACGTTTTACATTTATTTCCAATGTTTAAAAGTAAATAGGGTTATTAAGGGTAAACATGATATTATTATTACCCTAAAACATGTCAAAATTCTATTGGATAAGTGTAATTAGACCAAAAAGAACCTTAGGGGTAAAATATGATCTTTTAGGTCCACTTGGATTAGATTAGGACATCTATTATTATTTTATTCAAAGAAGAGTTAAAAGAGTTTAAATCAATGTTTAATAATTAAAACATTTTTATTATAGGGTTATACATAAGATATATTCTACTATAAATTCTCATTAGAAAGCTAAAATGATTTCCTACATAATGGAAGCTCATTTATATTTTTTAGACATTAAATAATTTGATTTATTTATGACACTGAAAATGGAGTGATTACCTAAATAATGAAATATTAAAATATTTAATATTAAAAATATCCAAATAAATGTAATTTGAGACTTTTTGTGAATTTAAATAATGTTCTAGGTTAATATGACATGTTAGGGTTGGTTATATGATTTTTTTCGAAGTAATAATGCTGTTATGAATTTAGCTAAACCAGAATACCAAATAGTGTCTAAATTGACATTAAAGAGTTTTTAAAACAAATGTTATATTATTAATTGATATTCTATTCCAAGAAAATCTAAGGATTGGCCAAAAAAATTATATAATGATAGGTGTATAATTAATGAACCACATGGGGTCTCGTTTAAGTATACAGTAATTTTATTAACAATATAATATAAAAATACAAAGATACATGGTAAATGTCAATCTATTTAACTAAGAGTTAAATCTAAAGGATAAAGTTAATATAGTGACCCAACCCTGTCTAAAACATATTGGTTGAGTGATTTATAAACCATAACCACCTTATCCTTTAAATAATTCTTTTTTGATCCATTATTAAATGAATATTATTTTATTATAAAATAGTATTTGTAGCTTTTCTTAAGGTGTCCCTCACCCCTCTTATAAAAGGGAATTCCCCTTCTCTCTAATTCAAACCTTGAAAGCCATTTAGATCAGCCAAACCTTTCCCAAAGACACTATAAAATATCATCCCTTCGTCCTAGAGGCCTTATATTAGAATGAAGACATCCTATGGAGCCCTTTTGATCAAATAAAAAGGAATAACATGAAAAAGAGGTAAATATTTCATCACCTCTTTCAAGTTCATTTCATCTTCCACTTCCTGTTTCTTTGTTTTTTCCATTATAAAATAATAACTCTAGTATCTTCAATATATTATGATATTATTAAAAGTATTTTAGAACCATATTCATTATTCTATCTATCCTATGAATAACATGTCACCATACGTGCGTACGTATAGATTACCGTCTCCATGTCATGGTGTTGTTGTTATTCATTACATTATAATTTGGATGGGTATAATAATGTTGTATAATTGATGTAAATAATGAATATAACATGATTATTATTCTGTATATATGATATACCATCCAATTATATACAATTTTAATATCAAAATAATGATATTATCGCTCGTGCGTACGTATGGATTACCGTCTCCACGAACACAATGATAATAATTACCCTTCAGAATCATTAAAGAATAATTTCACTTTATGATTAAAAATAATGATTATGAAAATAATATCATTCTGTATATAAATTAAATACATTCTATCCATAACTAACATTTCCTCTGTAATCAAACATACAAAGGAAAAAGAATCAGTTAACACACGAAATGATGATACCACAAAAATATCATTAACAAAGCAATATTAAGATCATATATGATATGATATTAATTTATATGGTTATTTTACAATTTAATAACAATTATTTCACCATTATAAAAGTGTTTATCCTACCCTCGACCAAGGAAAAGTACAAGGTATGTGTTAATTTCACAATCTCTTTATTATCTGAGGTTGTTTTTAAGTAAGTATCTACTGGGACCTCTTTATCATCCACGTCCATGTTTTCTTAACAATGTATTTTAAAACATTTTAAATACTTACTAGACAATGGGGTAAAGTCATTTATACCCTTATTTTACCTTATATGTTTTAAATGAATCTTTCCATAATTTTCGAAACATTGTACTCTATGACCTTTTCGACAAAATTATGGTAAGAATGATTTTAACATATACAGCGGGTGAAACTATTTTCCCTCGTTATAACATTGTCAAAGCTTCCCTTAAAATCTTATATGAATATTTTAAAATATAAGTGTTCTCTTTTATAATTATGTGAAGTTTAACTAATTTCAAAATATAATAAGATATTTCTCTAAAAAGGTTTTGATTTCATCTATGTCAACATCCTTTGATAGATTTCAAGTTGGTTTAAAGTTGATTTATTATGATATAAAACTTCCATATTGTATTGAAGGTTTGGTGATATGTTTGACTTTATATGTGTTAGTTCATACCATTCATGGTTTATAGATAATTTATTTACATTTAATATGAAATTTTTAATACGAAAGTTTATGTTATGTTTAAACCTTTTCATATGAGGAATGCATTAGACTTAGTAAGTGACGGGTGGAGCCCACTATAGATCCTCGATTCATTGGTAGGTTTTATAAGACAAACTAGTGTCTTGGTAAAGGGCCTTGAAAAAAATCTTATTTGTAGTCTTGGTAAAAGGCTTTGACTATATGGTTAAGAAGTCTGGCTTTATGGATTCAATCATTATGAAAGTGGATTTTGATATGGCATGTGATTATTCAACTAGTAAAATATCCATGCGAATATATAAATTGCCTTATTTGATTTTATCCTTGCCATATTATACTGATGTTCTAGTTGAAAAGGCGTTTGTTTTAGTTTTATACATTTCCTAAAATGTTTATGCTTATTTATGAAAGCTTAAGCTATATTGTTATCCTAATTGAGCATCTGAGCTCACCCCTTTCTATGTTTTATTTTTTTCCAAGATGTGAAAAGTATATTATGACTGACCTACGGGGATAGTCTATGGGATCTTAGTGCTAATATGGAAAAAATGTTGTTGTATTTTTCCATTTTATGATGTAATGTAAACCATATGAATGTATCTAGAACTTGTAAAGCTACTAAACTATTTATTCGTTATAGACCTGATCTTTTGTGATCATGCTGATGATACATAACAATGCACTGACATTGGGCTTCTTGGGTCAGGGTGTTATAAGTAATTTTTTGAAAAATACTTTTTTAGATTTATTGATGAAATGGGTAAGGGACCCTAGATCTACTGAATCTAATGTTGATTTTTAATGTTCTTTGCTATCCATTTTGAGATTGATGGTTTTACTCTTTTATACACTTTTTGTAGAACATAAAGGCTTAGATTTAATTGAGTTGTTTTCCTAGAATTATAAATGGAAAATTTGGATGATCCCTTTTAGAAAACACTTTCAATTTATGTCAAAACCAAGTGTTTTAAAAGTTTTAAAATTATTTTATTTTGTATTTTTTTTCAATCCCCAATGGATTTATCACGTGTTCTTCAATCCAAGTAATATTCTGGTGCAGGTGGATTCTCTTTCAAATCTAGAAACATTCCCCATTGGTTTCAATGTTTTTGGGGTCTAAATTTTGTATGATGGGGAAATTTTCAAGGAAGATGGATCTCTTGGAATTACTATAGAAAATAATTTAAAGGTATTTAATTTGAAAACATTTGGTATTATGAAGGTAAAAAGTTAACGACATATGGATTTCACATACTAAATCATGAAAATATAAAAAAGGCAAGCAATTTATTAATGATTTGGGTTTTATAAAATTACAGTGTCATAATGTTATGGATATTTTTGAAAAATAAGGTTTCATTAAAGATAGATGAGTCATAAAGGAATTAAAGTATGTTATGTGATTATAATATGTTTTGAAAATAAAAATATCCTATAATATTTCAGGATGAAAGCCAGTTCCATGGAAAAATGATGGTTTTGAGAAAAGGTGGTGGTGAAATTGTTTTTTCCACAAAGGGGAGATAATTTCTATAAAGAGGTGGCAACTTATCATTCAATAATTGAATATATTGTTTTCGAAAATGGATAATCTATCTAATATCTTGAAGGTTTTATGTGAACATAATTCATACATGAATCAAGAACATTACACAACCCCTTGTTTATAAAATGAATGGCAGAGAACTAATTGATTCTAAGTAATTTTATTAAATTATTTTTTTGGGAGTTTTCTGAAATATAGGAGAATCATGAACATGTGTAGTTTTTTGAAATCTAAAATTTTGAAAAAAAGATAAAGGGGATTCTAAAAAAAGGGGGTTTCTTAAAAAATGTCATTTTCAAAAATATACTTAAGGAATCTTATGTGATCATCGGAAAAGTTTTTTGAATGTATTGAAGCCTGAAAATTAGAAATACATGATGAAAAACATCACCTTCAAGTTATCTAAGAAGTAAGAAACCATAAAGTCAATAAACTAAAAAATATTTCACCCAATGAATTGAGATATAGGGAGTCATTAGATGTTATTTGAGGGAGGAAGTGCACTATTCATAAAATTCATATAAATTCATTGTTTCTGGCACGGAGTGACTATGTATGAACAATTTTAATGCACAATATAAAGATAATCATAGTGTATTATGGTGTGATTGATACAAAATCTATGTATTCTTGTTGGAATATCCCTTAGTGGTGAACAAAGCAAAACTATTATGTTGTGTTTCTATTTTAGTATATGGGTGTTTCATAAATAAATTATTTCATCAGATAGTTTTAAGTATTTCATACTAATTTGGGGAGGGGATCCTTCTCATTCAATGAAAAAGTTGAAACTATAACTCACCCTCCCCTCTCATGATGTTTTAGAGTACTACAAGTGGTACTAGAGGGTACATGTTATTGATGTTGAATTTTTCCAGTGTTTTTATTTTATGGATAATTCAATGAATATTAATGGAGTTAAACTTTTTTATGGATTAAAATTCATATTTTTGGAAGATATAATGAGATTGAATTTGGGATATATTTGGATGATAGTTATATATTCCAAATTTCAATGGATTTAGGCTAGAAATTCAACATTGATTTCTATGACTAAACTTATTGGAAAATATTTTATGCAGACTTGGTAGCTCAAAATTCTCTTAGTGTAGCTCAATCTAATGAAATATATTTTAATGTGATGTGTTTCACAAAACAAATTTCCTTGTGGGAGAATATTTGAAATAAATATAAAGGTGATAAAAATGTGGAGGTGGTCAAAATCCATGTTTTTCACAATTAGTTTGGTGATATGAAAATATATCCATATACAAATATAAATAGTTTTTTATTAGAAAAACTAATGTTTTTGGATAAATTCAAGGACTTGGGGAAGAAATTTAGGATATAAAGATTTTAATGGAAATACGGTCATGAAATACACCAATATAAAATCCAAAAGTTTCAGCCCTTGATGAAATGGATTTTTATATGCATTATATTGATAACCTCCTAAGAATTATGATATTTTATGAAATGAAAGTCAATCCAAAAGATAAAAAAATTCAATTAAGAATGTAAATTAAATTCAAATACATGGGAAAAATTTTCATTTCAATGTTTGTGATGTTAGAGATGATGGGGATGATGAACTTATTTTCCCATTTTTCCATAAAATTAAAGAGAGAAAAAGGGAAATTTTAAGGAAATCATCCTTTTTATTTTTTTTCATTTGGTAATATATGGATCATTGGTTCCTAGTGCTCAAGAAGATTTGATTATGTATAAATTTATAAAGAAATCATGCATAGGTCTCATAAGGTGTCCTTATAAAGGGGATACTTCAAATCAAGATACAAATTATAGAGTAAGAGCTACATTTTCAAAGAGGACCATGATTATAAAGACTATATATGGAGGATGATGATCTAGATTGCAAATCTACAGTTATAGATTCCTTGATATATATAGTTTAAAAGGTATAAGATAAGATGGTGTAGGAAAATTAGTTGGATGGATTTATCGATATCAACGGAGAAATTGAGGGAGATCTTGATGATCAGGATATTCTCAGAAATAAAAATAGAAAGATTAAATCATTGAGAAAGGAGTCATCAGTGTGTGTATGCTATGGAAGTAGAGATTAATTGACTATAAGAAGAGGATGAAGAATTTTTAAGAACTCTCGAAAGGATAAATGTTTTTATGGAGTTTAATCAATGTATTGAAAATTAGGAAAATGTTATCAATGACCTTAAATAGAGATTGGAAGAAAATTATATGATAGCTAACATCATTGAAGAAGAAGTCATTTATTTGAGTAATTTAGAAACTAAATCAGAATATATAGAAATAGAGAATGAATATTATTTGGAATTTTTTTAGATGTGAATATTCAAGAAATAGATTGTAATTTTTAAAAAAGTGTAAGGAAAGGATTAAAGGATCAAAGATCTAAATCAATCATAAAAATTGGAATTGGTTATGATACAAAAATAATAAATACTATAAATGAGATGAGCCAAAACAAGGGGAAGTATAAAGTTGAGCATATAATAAAGGATCCTAAGGTTCTTACCGAGACAAGTTCAAACCAATAAAATAAGAGAGATGAATATAATCCTCAATTATATAGAGATTATTTCCAATCAAATACCATTACCAAAGAAGTAGACATGTGGAGAAATGAAATTTAGAACCTTCTTCCCCTTATGAAATTTAAATTTTGTGTCTTTCCTTGTCATACCATATCATACCATGAAGAGGCAATGATCTATCTAAAAAGGGAAGAACCTAAATGTCCAAAAAGTAAAATGATACCACAACCTTAATTATATAGAATAATTAATTTATATGGATATTGTTTCTTTTATTATAACATTAGCCATAAATATATTCATTGTAGGTAGAGTAATGTAGTAAATCATGACTATAGATCTCCGAGACAAGTTAATAATGGTCAACCAAGTATAATTATCCTTAAAAATATGTATTCTCTTCTATTAGGGTAATATTAGTATTATTTAACTATGAATATTGAAAAGATATTATAAAGGTCTTATTATTACCCATTTTAATCCGTTATCTCAGGGAAGTAAATAATGAAAATTAAGAAATAAAACCCAGTATATATAATTTTCAATACTAAAAATAATAGTTGAATCCAAATTAAAGATAGTGGATTCTCCTCCCACATAAAAGTAAAAAAAATTATACAAAAATGGTATGTAATGAGTATTTGGAACATTATGATTCAGTAATTATGGTGACATAAAAATCAATTCCAGTAGAAATTTAGAATTAAAAAAATGATGATATAATGAAAATAAGAGTTCTCTACATGGAAATCATAAGTCACAATATCTGGAGTGTGAGTTAAATCTATAAATTAGGATTGGTAGTGAAATTTAATAAAAAAGATCACACCATCAGAGGAAATACATGTTAATAATTCATGAAAGGCTAGAGAAAAATGTTTATTTATTAGAGTTATATAGTAAATAAAATACTAGTTTATTAACTACAATTATTGAAGAAAATATTTTTCACTGGTGCTTATGTCACATAAATTAACAGAGCAAGAAAAACGTTTCCAAGGTAAAGGCTATTGTATACAATACCAATCTAGAGCAGGATCAAGGAAATGAATGTTAATATTCAATGTGGGGAAAGAGGGTCTAGAATCCTTATTATCTAAGGAATGAAAGGTCATCCAATCAACTTGATCTAGTATATAAAGTTGTGTGTTGTGCATTGAAGGTTACTATAACAAATTGATAAAGGTACTTCATTATTTTTGTTCATGATTATACTATAATAGAATATTTGAAGTTTATGAAACATAAAAGAGAAGTGATTGACTACAAGAAGAGATATCTTTTTACTATTGAGAATGAAACTGGCCAGATAATAAAGATATTATAATCATACAAATATACAGAATACACATACTTGGAATTTGAAAATTACCTCAAAAGACATGGGATAAAGCTTGTTTTTTCTTTAGAGAGAAAACATAAATAAAATGTGGAATTTGAATTAACAAGTCGAAAAGTGAATAATGTTGAAAAAACTATGCTGATTGTGTGTTATGTCTCTTATAATTACCAAAACTATGCTCTTAATGTTGCAATGCACATTGAAAATAAAACATAACTGGGCCTTAGAGAGAAAATAAAACTATATGATATATGGAATAGAAGGAGTCCCTCACTAAATCATTTTCATTTTTTTGTAGTAATTTTTTCTTCCAAACGAAAGAAGGCAATCATGTAATGTAAGAAGATATTGTAGATAAGTGAATATTCCCTACATACATAATGAAGAGTAAATCCTATAAATTCTAAAAATATGAACATATAAAGATAATTGAGTAATGTTTTTTCAATATTTATGAGGATAAATCAATTAATAAATCAAGGATCTCATATGTTTTTATGATTAAATATGATGAATAATGTAGAAATGAGATATATTCAAATATATAAATTTTGGAAGGCTTTCCCAAAATTCATGTATCTCAAAATGACAATGATTTAGAAGAATAATAAGAAGAGGAAACAATATTTAAATGAATTGTACCAGAACCTTGTAGGAGAAATAAAATAACAAAATTTGATCAATCCAATGTCATTCAGGATTAGACCACAATAACTAAGGTAAGGATAATGAGGTATGAAGCACATTATTCTCTCTTATCAATTGTGAAACCAACCATTTAAAAGAATGAGTGAAGGATTAATTATGGGTTAATTACATAAATGAAAAACATGATCATATTGACAAAAAATAGTCTTGAGATATTATTATGATATTAGAAAATCACAATGTTATTGGAAGAAAGTGGTTATTCAAAAACAAATTTAATGAGCTATGGAGGGCAATAAAAGAAAATAATTTCTGAAATTTAAAGGATGTGAAAATATTAATGGAATTGATGATGAAGTAATTTTTAATCCAATAATTCTAATGGAGTCTATTAAGATCTTCCTAGACATAACGATTCAAATAAGTTATTATGTTTATTATATGAATTTGGAACTAGCATTATCATATTGTGTTCTTGAAGTAGAAGTCCACCGAGAATATTTAATTCTAATTGGAAATAATTATAAATGTTTTATATATTAAGGAAGGAACATTATGGTCTAAAATATGCACCATGGATATGGTATTCTTGACTTTATACTTATATGAAGAAGCTATAATTTAAAAGTGCAGGTGTCGACCATAATCTGTCTTTAAAGAATTCTATGGGAGGTAAATTTATAGTACTTGTGTGTGTGGATGATATTATTTTTGGAAGATGAATGCCTAGATATTTGGAATAATTTTAAAATAAAATGAAATGAATTTTTGAAATTAGAAAGTTTTGTGAAGTCACATACATTTTATAGGTTTAGTTCATTCAAAATATGGACTACACCTTCAATTATCAAAAAAATCAGGAAAGACAGATTCTAAAAAACTTGCTCAGGCAAGACTCCAAACCAATTTCAACTCTGATCGATGAAAAAAACCAGAAGAAAACAAGTGTGGGAAAATTTTTGATTCCAATTTTAATAAGGGGATCATTGGAATACTATTTTATATTACCACAATATAGATTCATATCATCTTTGGAAAATTTTTAGGAGATCACTACCAAAGTATTCTAGTGAAAGAGAATTTTGAATTAGTAAAAAGATTTATGAGGTACCTCCAAGGTACTATTCACACTGCGTAACACTTTCCAATTAAAAAAAATAACGAATTATTAGTATTTTATGATGCCGTTCTAGCTAGAGATGGGGTGGATCAAAAGTCTACTAGTGGGCGTAAATTAATTATTTGAAAAAATATGTGGGAAAGTTGAAAAAGAAATTAGAAATAAATTCTATTTGTATGGATGAAGAACAATATATCTCTATGAAAAGGCATTTTCCTTGATATAATGTATAAAGAAACAACATACTAATATCAATGAAAAGGTGAAATAGCTGATTGTGAAACACTTTTACAACAGGTTCACGATCGAGGTTATGAAAAGGCTAGTTCAACACTCTCATGCGAAACGTAATTATAGCATATATATAAATTAATTAAAGAAAAAGAAAATAAAGGTGTGATTGAAATAGATCATTTTTCTATTAATGATCAAGTGGATGACATCCTGACAAAGACTTTGTAAGAACTAATGTATGAGAAACATTGGATAAACCTCAATGTTCATTCATCTCCCATTTCATTAGGATATAATGGTTTATCCACTCTACCCATTATTTTTATCTCTTTTAATCTGTTTGTGGATGTGATGTAGGTATTAGGGGGATATATAATCTAAGGTGTGCTTTTTCTAAAAAATAATGTAAAAATATAGTATCATTAGGTTTATTTACAAATGGGGAGTATTTTGTAATTCAATGGAATGTTGGTTTTTAGTAGTTTACCTTATAGGATTGTAGGGGATTGTATGGAAGGATTCATTAGGATGATGGTTTACAGTGGTTTACAAAACATGATTGTAGATTTATGGATGAAAGACTTAAAAACATCAGGTTGGGTTTTTTTGGATCCAAGTTTTTTAATAGTTAGAAATTTTTTTTTTGTTTTTTTCAATGTAGAATGGGTTGATCAAGGATTTTTAAAACAATTTGATCTTACAATGTAGGTTTATTTTTTGTTAAAGGTGACATCATTTCATAAAGGTTTTCAATATTTTGAGCTTAAAATTTTAGAGTAAGGGGTATTTTTTTGTTAACTATGGATATCTAAGGCTTCCAATGAAAATTAAAAAAAGGCATGGAATTCTATAAAGTTTTGTATTGTGAATTTAAAAGTTTATCTGAAGATGTATTTTAAGTTCTGACTGATAATAATATATAAAATGCATGAAATTTATGAATGTTTGGTGGTTCATGAATGAATGGTGTCATAATGTTTTGTATATTTGAAAAAATTGATTCAACAAAAATATCTACGTCATGAAGGAAAGATGGTAAGTTACATGATTATGATAATATTTCCAAAATGTAAATTTCCCTATAGGTTTTGTGAAGAAAGTGATTTTAATGGACAATAATGAAGAGTTTCATGAAAATAAAGTGGTGATATTGAATGTATCATAATAAATAGAAACTATATCTTAATAGGAGGACCCTCTTCATTTTATCTTATAATCAATTTTTTTTGGAGAAGGTATAATCACTCTGATTTAATGATGTTTTTACCGAAATGTAATTCATACAAAAATCACGAACTTTATGTGAATACAAGTTTCATAAAAATAATGGTTGAGAACTTAATAATAATAATGATTTTTATTGTAGTATTTTCACAAAATTTATGAGTTTATAGAATTTTTATATCTTCATGAATGTGTGCAGTTTCAAAAAATCTAACTATTTGAAACAATAGTAGAAGTCGCTTCTAGAAAAGGTGGTTTTGTAAAAAAAGGATGTTTTGAGAATGATACGTTTGAAAAAATATATATTTTTTGGAATATTTTTTTTTGAATTTATTAAATATGCCCATTTAATAAAATTCATAAAAAACATCACAATAATTTTTTCTAATACATAAGTGACTGTCTGGTTGATTAGTAGAGAAATACTTTACCCAATGTAGTGAGCAAGGGGGAGTCAATGAAAGTGATCAGAGTAATGAAATGTGAAATCCCTAAAATTATTATAAAGTTAGTGTGAATAAAATAGAGTGAGTATGTGTAAAAAATCATAATCCCAAATATCTAGTAAAATTTAGTGTATTCAAGTATGACAGGAACACTTTCGGTGTACGCTCCTTGGACTAGACCATAGCAGTGAATCATGTGAAACTATTATAATGTGTTTCTATTTCTACGAATGGGTGTTTTATAATTGCATGAATCCATTATATAGGTTCACCTGTTTACTAACAACATCGGGAAAGATATTCCTAATTCTAGGAATAATGTCACACCATGATTCACCCCTTCCCAATCTAGGTGCTCTACGGTAATAGATTTTTTGAATTAAAAGCATTGTATTTTGAGTAATTTCTTGGAAAACTATTTATCTCCCATTGATTCATTTTTTCTGTTAACAAAACGAAATATTTTTCATTAAATGATTTTAATTATATATTGATTTGAATAAATAAATGGTTTTGAAACCTTGTAATACTCATGGAATTGGGTGAGTTCACATTGCATTAGATGATTCCATGTTGGTATATAAGAAGGTTTTAGTGCCAACGAGGTTCCATGGAATCATGACCAAGTGGTTTCTTGACTGGATAGATAAGATTATTTTGTTGATGTTGGTATACTATTAGATGGATTCATTCATGTTTTTGCTTGTATGACATGAAATTTGGTATCCAAAGAGGATAAATTAATGGTTCAACTATTTCAATTAATTGTATTTATTTTGAGAACTAATTTATATTTCCTCTCATTTATTTTAGTTATATTATCAACTATGACATAACGTTTTATTATAATGGTGGAAGGACTTGGGATGTTTTATTATGGTTTCCCACTAGGTATGATTAGTCACCCCTTTCATAAGAACATGGTTGGTATGCATACATTATTCGTTATGAAATTTGTAAAGGAAAATTATATTATATTTCTGGTGGAGAATCATGATGATACATTATTGAAGAGAGGTTAAAGATAATAAATTTTATTTTGGAGTGGATAGAGTGATTTCCCATTGGTTTTTCTCTGTCAAGTGTTCTTTCATCTATCTTCAGATATTTAGTTTTTCCTATTCCTGATACTATGATATTTTCTTGTTTTGATATTTTTCTCAGATGTATTGCTTTTATTTCATGGATCATATTGTTTTATTTTGTGACTTTTTATTATTTTCATGATTGGTTATGTTTTTTTATTTTGAAAATCACCCCCAAAAAATACAATCTTTAAACTAATTTCCTTTTAAAAAATATATAGTAGAATTAAATAGTATACAGTAATGCATTATCAATGATTATACAAAGAGAACTGTAGTCATAGGGAAGAATTGTTTTAAATTAATTAACAATGAATTATATATTTAAATAATATATATGAGTAAAAAAATATTATATAATGAATAATATGGTAAAAAATGTGTATGCAATTATATTATAAGATATCATAAATAATAATATGTTTATTGGAAATCATATAAAAAAATAATAAGATAGTAAATATAGATTATGAAACAAACTTGAAGAATTTAAAATTTTGAAATACTTTTATTTGAGTGATTCTATCATTATTGAATGAACCATATATACTTTAATTCATTGTATATACTTGAAATACGAGTAATAGTAGTTTTTTAATCTTAAAGATCATATAAATTTTATGAATGTAATTAAACTATATTAAAAACTTATATGAATAACATGGTTATTTTATATATACAAAAAATATAATGTTAGTTAATAGTATATGTTTCATTAAATTTTTTTAATACGGAATTATATATATATAAATGATACATATTATGAGAGTAATAGAGGAAAAATAATAATTGAATAAAAATAGCCCATGTAATTGAAATATAATAGTTTAAAAAAAATAAAAAGTTGCTAATTGGGAATAAGAAAACCAAATTCCTATAATAATAAAAAGGATAAAGTGACAAACATCATGATGTCATCAATTTAAAATATATTTGGCTTAGAGAATGAAGTGGTCAATAATGTAACTGAAATAATTTGTAGTATTAAATATAATTAAAATAGTCATGATAACAGTTTATCCATCATAAAAAAACATAAATCTATATTATACTCTTACAATATAGTTAAAATAATATATGATCTATATACATCTTATAAATATAAGTAATAAAGAGAATAATGGATTGTGGGTTCATGTTATAACAATTTGATTTATAATTAATTGAATATGTAAATGATATATTTGAAGATAGGAATCATACTGAAATAATCACCAGATAAAAATATTGTATATAAATTCAATATAATATGTCTATAATAATAATATTCTAATTGGGAATAAGAAAATAAATTAGAAAAATACTTGATAAAGAGAAAGAAACAATTCACGAGAAGTTAAGGGAAGAACGACAGAAAATCTTATAGAATTGTAAAATGGGGAACCATAAAATGAAAGTGAGAACCTAATCTAACATGTGAAGAGAACATAGAACTATATAATGTAGGATACTAGAACAAATGAGAAAAACTAATATAGGTTTCTCGAGATAATATATTACTATATTTCCATGTAATGCGTAACATAATAGATGTAATATAATAATATAGAATTATGAAATGTAAAATGAAAAAGAATAATACAATTATGTATATAGGAATACTTGGAGAAAATATTATAAAATATGAGTTATGATTTTGGTTTTGGATGGTAGGTAGAAATGAATATTTTAGATAGAGTGAAAAGGGTAGGGTAAGTAGAGGAAAATGAAGCAATTAGTGAGGGAATCAATTTTTTTTCATAAAGTGCAACTGGGAGGAGAGGGAGTATAAGTCAATATCATGGGAGACAAGGTTTATAAGTAAGGAAGATATATTTTAGGGGATGAAAAAAATGATAATAAGTTTTATTTGGTGAAAAATGGGTGAAAGAGGCACTAAAACATTGATGTTATACAATTATAATCTAGTTTTTAGAGAAAATTGATATATTATTTAAATGATTTTAATAAAGAATTTCCCATATTTTTTAATTTTATAACTCATAATAATTTCTCCAATGTTACTCATGCTTCTCATTTCTCCCAATAAATAGAATAGAATAACGGAATACCTTAAGTGAGTAGTCAATGTGTGTACACATCATGAAATAATAACGAAATATTTAAAATATCATATACAAGCTATTATCTCAAGATTATATGGATTGATAACTTATCATATGTTCTATAATGTCAATTTAATTATTCATCTTAGAAGAAATATTGGACTTATATTCCTCATTTTCTAGTATCCCCCAAAAATATTTCATCATGTTTTCATTTACTCTACTGTTTTATCCGCTTACATGGAAGACCCCTAACTTTATCATTCAAATCTCTTATTTGCCCAGCATTTTGAAATATTAGATTTAGATATGTCCTCTTCATAATAAAATTTATTACTCTAAAATATTGGACTTATATTCCACATTTTCTAGTTATAGAGTGTATTTCAAATAAACAAGTTCAAGCCAGTGTGTTGAAAATACATTTCATTTAGTATTATTGCATTATTCTTATTTCCAATTTTTCAATTCACCTTGGATAAAATATTTTTATATTTCCATTATATTTATAAATATTTAATATCACTAAAATTTATTATTGATATCATATCTGTCTTCATTGATTGATTGAATATTTATTTAAATTTTAAATTCTATAAATTAAATATTAGAGAGAGTGATTTTATGATCACTTCATTCATTATTTGATTAAAAATAAGAATATATATATTTCTATAGTATTGTTTTGGTTAATCTTAGATGATCTTTATGGTAACACGATCATCAATATGGGATTCCATTGTATGTGATAGGTTTGCGTTCTGCACTCTAAAAATAGAGAATCATCATATTTAAAAAAATATTAATATTTAATTTTGTTTGATATTGACTAACAATATTGGGTTTTGAGCCATTCATGTTAGGATTTTTTTGTGAAGAAAACTTTCTAGATATGTATCTAAACATTCCATAATTCAAGATTCCATATAGAAATTGTACAACTAGAAGAATTTGGAAGAAGTGAAAACATATAGAAGATGAAGTAACTGATGATATAGAAATTATTTATCCTCAAGGTAAAAAGCATGAGTTCATAAATCTAGGAAACTATTCCTTATATATATATAGAATTCAATTTAGTTAGGGATCAATTGGAAATTTCCTTAGTTAATGAGATGGAAGACTATAATGTTTAGATGATGATGGAAATATAATAACCAGGTGACCTCATATATAAATTGATGGATAGGGTCACTTGTGTGGAAGAATATTGGAAAAATAATTGTAACTAAACTTTGTAATGTAGGTTTATACTTTATCATAGTTTGGTTTCTAGGTATGTGAAATTTTATTTACATTTACATGTCTATAAATTATATCCCATTCACATTATTCTTTTATACAGATTTGAAAAATAAATTTTATTTTTCACTAAAAATGAAGAATTAATTAATAATTTTATTATAAAATTTAAATATTTGTTAAAATATAACCAATATTAAAATATATAATTAGAATAAATATTTATTTATTAAACCACATGAAAAATAGATATAGTAAAATATAGTTTTAATACTATATTTCCAGTTTTGATTGAATTTAAAATTAAGCCAAAATTAATTAAAAATCATACAAAAAATTGGTATGTATGGCACACATTAGCAATGAGAATAGAAACAAAATGAAAATACTATGATGCACATTATCATTTACACATGACATAGTAAATACTAAAAAAAATTAATTAGGATATGTAAAAGGTTATTATGATGAATTATTTTAAAACAATTTGTCTATGTGAAATATGATATCATAGATTATATTTAACCAATTAGTTTATCAAAAATAATTATCATGTTAAATAGTGAGTGATATTAAAAAAATTATATTGTGTTTGGAAAAGAACAAACGTCATCTTCAATTTCCCATTATTTAATATATTTAGAATAAAATACTTCTATATTGTGTTATAAATATGTCAAATAACTATATCATTATATGATTAATCATCGATATTACTATTAAATTAAAAATATGATATACATATATATAATGGGTTCATAAAAATAATATATTTGTTTAAAGACATATAAACTTCTTTATGAGCCTCTATTTTTGTAAAATAGGGGTCTAATATAAGCTTGCTTAAATTAATTCTTATACTAAATAAAATAATATTAGTTAAGACAATATTAATTAAAATAAAAAAAGGATTAAATTATATTTATTTGAAATAAATGGTAAATTACTATATTGGTTAAACAAAATATAGTAATGAACATTGCATAGTGAAAAGAATGTAAGCAGTGTTGTAAAAATTGTATGTATATTCCATTTAAGAACATATAAAATTAGTCTACAATATTGAAACTATGTAATAGATAATGTTTGGAATTTATATCTAAATAAATGAAATAGTGATATAGTTACATTTATCAAATTAATATACTCAAAAAAATACTTTATTGAAACTATTAAATCTATATTAAATTTTCAAACAATTGTAGTTTGTTTAATATAGTCATTTATTACATTATGAAATGAAAATTCACAATTCTCTACATTTTCGTTTTAGATCATATATTTTCTTTATGGAAATACTAGAAAATGAGTTTTAATAATTAGGTATGAAAACTTTATCCATTCTGGTAGTAATTTAGATATACCGAAAACAACACAAATTATTGATATAAAAATAAAGATAATATTTATTTTCATTACTCTAAATGGAATTCCAAGACATAATACTGAATAATGTAACTATATATGTGTTCCAAAAATATAATTTCATGAATAAATGAAATGTTTAATTTTAATTGTCATCTTGATAAAATTTCAGAAATTTTCAAGTGAATACATGAAACAAGTTTTCATTAATTACTATCCAAATATTTTATCATAGAATAAATATAGATACCATAATACTTCATTAATAAACTATTTTTTTTAATTTTTATTATAATTGTTAGGAATAAAACCATTGAAGATATATATATATTTCTAGTGAAATCTAGAAACCAAGTTACAAAATTAAAATGTATAGATTAAATAAAATTTAAACATATTATAACTATACCAAAGAAACTGTTGTGTGGATGATATTTAGAAAAGGGGAATTTACTGTTAAATTAATCATAACATTATAAATGCAAAATGATACCTAAAAAATATATCTTTTAATGTGTTTGAAGTATTTTGTTTCTTTAATGAATAAAATTGTATAAGGCTATATTCAGTAGTGAAAGTGTAGGAATTTTTTATGTTTCATGTTAATGAATAAACCATTTTATAGTATAAAATTGTTATTGAATTAGTTTATCAGAATTAAATATTTGAATATGTAAAAATATATCGAAAAAACATCTTTAGGGTACACTGTAACAGTAGTGTAGAAACTGTGAAATCATACCAAATAGTGTAGAAAAATTATTAAACCATTTAGAATGTGTAAAAATTATCTACAACGAAAAATAATAAAGGGAAACTAAGGGAATGAAAACATAAAAACACAAAAATTGAGAAACACATCTATCAATTAATTTCATTATTTAGCGATCCCTTATAAACATAAAATTCCAGATATATATGTAGAAATAACATTAATTTAATATGGATAATTTTTAAATATATTTATTATGAGATGAATTATGAAACCATAGAAATTATAATTAAAATATATTTTCAAAAGAGAGTGAAATTCAAAGGTAATGGTTTTAAAGGTATTGGGTTTTTTATATATACATAATAACCTAAAAAATTATATTCTTACAAGAAATTATATCTGGCATAATAATAAAATAAAAAGTGGAATTAATTCAAGTTTTTTATTTTTATTTATGAATAAATTATATTAATTTATATGGATAATAAATGAAAAAAGAATTTATTCAGATAAAATTACATTTTTGAATACATTTTTGAGTACATTATTTTGAATTCATTATATGAATATCTAAATTCAATATCAATGAAAATTTATAGACATAAAGGGTATACCTAAATTTTGAATGATTATGATAAATATATGGATATATGTGAAATATCTGTTCTATTAGTAAGACATGTAAGGAAATTTATATTTTTAATGTATTTTTATGATATATACTGTTTGGGTTTAACATTGTGAATATTTTGATGATTTTATTAAATTTTAAAATAGTTGTTTAGTGAACATGGTTTGGGAATAATTAGCAGAAATCATAAAACATCTCCATGAAACTGTCTAAGGGAATATAAGAGTTTCTAGTTTGGTTCATGGTAGGGCCTTGTCCTATTGAAACTATTTGAAAAACTATGTGGTGTAGCATTTCTTGTGATGGTGGTATTTTTCATAGTTAGTACATATTTTTAGAAACTAAGTGGAAAAACCATGTGGCCTAGATATTTCTCCAGTTATACTTTCATGGTTAGCTCACAATTTTCTAAACTATGTGACATAACCATTCGAAGGAACTAATTACTCCAGAAAATTTTATTTTTACAACAGTTATACACTAAAAATCTAGTTATTTCTCTTTTATACTAGGTTCTCTATTTTAGGGTTCCTCTAAGTGATTTTTGGTAATTCTTGTTGTCTTGAGATCGATTTTAAAGAAACATTAGCCACCAGACCTTGGGAATCAATGGTTAGAGAGATGTTCATATTCCTTTTCTAGATTAGTATGCTTCCCACAGAATCACACCATATATAATGGTATAATTATTGGATCTATTGGATCAATAATGTTCTAAAAATTCATTCTTGAGATTTATTGATGAATTTGAAATGGGATTCTCAGTCGATAAGATCACATATTGATTCTTCACAATCGTTAATATCCATGTTGGAGTAGGTGGATTCAAATGATTTTCCACATGTTATAAAACAAAAAAACATATTTTTTCTTAAATTATTTTCTTTTATTAGAAAAGTAAAATTGGGTTGATCACTTTATTAAAAACCATTTCTGTTTATTAATTTTTAGTTATGGATTTTGGAAATTTTTAAGAAAATATTTTTTGTTACGTGGTCCCAAATTACTATTTTTGTAAAATTCATGAGATTTGATGAATTAAATGCTTCAAGAATTTATTTATATGAATAATTTAATGGTTTTGATACATTTTAATACTCATGGAATTTTGTGAGTTCATTTTGCATTAAAATATGCATTTATAGGTCCTAATAAGGGGTTAGTGCCATGGGAGTACCATTGAATAATGTAAAAGAAAGGATATGAATAGTTGGTTAATATTCTAGTAATGAGTTAGGATTTACCCAAGTTTGATGAATGAATTTGAGAATGTGTTTTATATTTATTTTGGGTATGCTAAGTATATTTAATTAACAATTTGGTTGTTTAAATTAAGAGTATTTATTTGGGGAATTGCATTGGATTTCATCTATATTATTTTGGTAATATTTCATACTATGAGATAATATATTCTTATCCCGGTGGGGTGATTGGTAAAGTATGTAGGTGTTTTCCAACTATGATTGATTACTCACCCACTACATATGGTATTTTGTGGTATGAAGATGTTGTTCTATATGAAATAGGCAAAAAAACATTCTCTTATTTCTCAAAGGTTAGAATCATGATTCTACAATATCAGAGAGTCATTGAATGAAGCATATTTTCTTGTGGTGTGGTTATAGTGATTCAAAATTAGTGTTTCTATGTCAATATAAACTTTAGTTTTTAGTGAGATATCTCAGTTCACCAATAATTGATACACTAATATTGTTGGTTTTTGGTATTATTTTTTAGTTGTATTGTATACATTTCATGAATTGTATAGATTTTGTTTTGTTGTTTTTATTATTTTCATTACATGACGAGTTTGTTTAAATATAAAATAACCCCCAAATATTTTAGTAATACTATAGAATTCATCTTTGGTCGTTATTTTTTGGAAGATGTCAACTAAGGTTAGTGAAACCTCGACTCTTTCCAAGACAATGGTTTGGGTTGTGATTTTACACTATCTATAATCCTTAAATAATTTATTTTTGATAAATATATTTTTTATATTGATTATATATGGTAAATATAATAAAAATTTTAAGATAATTTATCTGTAAAAAATATATTAGCTCAACATAGTGTATATTAATGATTTATCAATGAAAACTTATGTTGATAAGGGATGACATATTTATCACATTTATCTAAATTAGTTAACATTAAATTTTGTAGTTAAATAATTTATATTTGAAGTGGAATAATAGAAAAAAGTAATCAGATAGAAATAGTAAATATATTTGTAATACAATAGTTCATATATAAAAGTAAGTTGATTAAGAATGATAGAACATAAATCCTAAAATAGGAAAGAAATATAATGAAAAATACTTAAGATGTTAGAAAATTAAAATATATATGGTAAGGTTATTATAGTGTTATAAAATTTACCCTATATAATTTATGGAATTAAATATACTTGTAACTTTGTAATGGTTGTTAATTCATCTAATATCTCACATATATTTAATGTATATCATTAAACTATAGTAAAACAATTATATATGAAACAAACTTATTATATACATATAAAAATACAAGGTTATACAGTATAAGATAGTTTAATAAATTAAATAATAAGGAATTGTATATACACTTGATATATATGAAGATAGGAATAATAGATAAATAATAATCAGAGAGAAAAAGTATGTGTAATAAAAATATAATTGGTAAGAAACAATAACATATTAATTGGGAATTAAAAAACCAAAATCAATAAATAATAAAAAAAGACAAAATTCAATATCTTAATAATTCAAAAAATATAGCCCGGAGAAATAATTTATTTAGAATGTACTTAAAAAAAATATTAGGTAGTATATACACCTGAAGTAATTGTGATACTTGTTTTTTAATCATAATAAAAACATATATTTAATGAATATTATTGAAAAATAGGTAAAAACTTTTATGAGGTGTGTACTTATATTAAATATCAATAATTAGGAGAATGTTAGATATTGGGTTCCTATTATACTAAACTATTGAATAATAAACCCGATATGTAAATGTTATAGTTGAGAAGAGGAAAAGTAGAGAAAGAATAATTCTAAAGAAATATGTATTCAAAATTCAACATAAGAGGTACAAAATAATATTATATGAATTAGGAATAAAAAAAATCATGATATAGGAAACAAAGTGAATGAGACAATTCAAAAGTTAGTAAGGGATTAACCATAAAAATGAGAGAAATTTAGAATGAAGAATTGAAAAATGAAGGAGAGAACCTTACCTATGGTTTGGAGAGAATGATGAACTATAAAAAAAAGATTATAGAAATAAAGATAGAACCTTATCTAGTGTTTTAGAGAAAATGGATTCCCATATTTCCATGTGATGTGTATGGGAAGATGATAAATAAAAAAACTAAATATAAAGAAAAGTATAATGAAAAAGATGAATAAAATCGTGCATCTAGTTTTTTTTGGAGAGAACATGTTGTGAAAGACGATTTAGGGATTTGATTGGGCGTAGTGGATAGTAGAGAGGGATGACATGGAGGAATTTTTATGGTGAGTTGAGTAAGATGAAGTATTTATAGAGGGAAATAGATCTTTATCAGATGGAGAAACTAAGAAGGAGGGGAGATGTGGTTGATTTTCTAGAAAATGCCTAGGTAGGTAGTGAATACATATTTTAGTATGGGGAAAACTATAAATATGAGATTTATTTGTATGAAAATATGTAAAGGATATATTGATACAATGAGGTTAGACACTTATTATCTCATTTTTAGATAATAATTCATCTCATATTGGAATACTTGTAATGAAACATTTTCATTAATTTTTTCATTTCACAACATATCATCTTTTATCCCACTTCAGTTATGCATCTCATTGATCTCCATATATATAATTTAATATTATAATTTCTTTATTGGGTGGTTAATCTGTATAAAAATTATGAAATGTCCTTGTACTACTTAGTACATCACATACAACAGGTTTTCTTATGATTTTTGGATTGATGTGCTATTATACTTTATAAAAATTAGTCAACATTATACTTCTTAGAGGTACTATTAAACTTCTATTCCTCATGAGTTAATAAATCCCCAAAAAATTGAATTATATTTTTCTTTACTTTAATTTTTATCACAATTTATCGAACCTCACTAAAAAAATTTTATGAATACATTTTCTTCCCTACTTTTTACAATGTTTCATTTATATCAGGATTCTATATCATTATTATTATTCTGAAATCCTATATCATTGTCATTATTTCTTCTCATGGATAACATTACATTCATTATCTAGTTGTTATCACCTAACATATTCATTAATTTTAGACTCATCGGGTGTCCATTTGTTCGAAACCACTCTTTCTCATAATGATAATTCTCTAATTCATCTACAAAATGTAGTAACATGGAATGTTAAATTATAAAAGTCCCATGATGACCATTGATTGAGAATTTTGGAAGATTCATTAATCCATTAAATTTATTGATTCTTACTCTATATTTTTTCAACTGTATAATTCACCATGTTTCAAAATTCATCATTCTTTTCAATTTTTTGTTCATGGATATTTAAATGACTCGTAAAGTATTATATCATTCCATGGATATTATTTATAATATATTTTATGTTAAATCTCATTCACTAAAATATTCTTTCATCATATTTAATTTCTCTCTAGTATTGGAACCCATCATAGATGATTGATGTGATATATTCTTGTTACTCTTCATACAAATCTCATCATTGAATAATATCCCTTTATGTTACAAAAATGCCTTACAAAATGGATTTTATATTGATGGTGATATATTTTTGAATATCATCTCACTCATTCCCAGTAATATTTAAATCATTTATATCTATATGAAAATTTTATTTTTGACTATAAATTAAATTTGGAAATTAGATTTATAAAATTTTTGTTATGATTATAATAATTTTATTTTATTTTCAACATATTTGTTTAATATTTGATGCATTTCCCTATCTCATAACCATTTATTTTACTAAATATTCTTCCTCCATTTAAAAATTTATAATTTCATATGGAATAATTACTCACATGGTTTTATTATGTTCAAATAATTTTAAAACCTCTATAAAATATATCAAATACAAATTAATAATAAGATGAAATATAACGATTATATCTATTATTTTTTATTTAATCAGAAAAATAATATAGTACATCATCTTTATAAACTAAAAGACAAATTCTTTAAATTATTATATCTACCAAAAATATAATAAAAACATTTAATATAGTTTTTTTTCCTAGAAGTTCACATTGAATTTTTTATTTTCCTGAATTTTCAGTTCTGAAATGCATGGTTAAATAACATCACTCCGATAAATTTACTTTGATCTATTATAATATTCACGATCACTCAATGGAATTTTATTCAATTTGGCTACATTGTTATTTATTTTGGGTTTAGATATTTTAATTTTTAAATGATGAATACTCTTCAATCTCTTTGTCACTCTGTTGGAGGCTATTTACTTAATGATTTAAAGTGTTATCAATATAGTGGTTATAACTTTTTTGTGATATCGGATGTCACAGGAGATAAAATATAAGTGTTATGAGATATCATATATATAATATTTTATTTATCTTAGAAAAAATTGATGATTTATTTAGCTGGTACATCATATGGTGATTTATTTATCGAAATAAAATAAACTAATAGTTCACATATTAATAATGGTAAATCAAACATATTGTTTATTATATAACATAAATTTATAAGGATATTCCAAGGTATTTAAGAAATGACTGAACTCAAAGTTTCTTGAAAAAATGAAGGAGGCCTAAAAAATGTAGTTTAATTCATAAATAGAGATATAAGAGTACAATAGTTTTTAATAAAACATGTTTATTATTTTTGTACCAATCCTATATAACCTGTATGAGAGACATACATTTTATTAAAATAAATTAATTACCATTACAATATTATTATGAGATTTTATTGATGGTGGATCACCTACGGTGGAATGAAAGAGTTTATTAATTTAGGGTGGTTATCTACTAAGCTAGTTGAAGCTACCAGACAGATAGTATATTAAATTTTTAATGCTTTTATTACTATTATTTCCAATTATTTAAATTATTATTGGTAAATTATTTTTAATATTCCACTATAATAATTAATATTTGATATCACTAAAATCTATTTGTGATATCAAATCCATATTCATTTATATATTAGAGATTTATTGAAATTTAGAAATTCTATAATTTCAATGTTGAATATAGTGATTTTATGTTCATTTCTTCCATTATAAGACTACAAATATGAATACAAATATTTATATATATATTTAGTATAATTTAATTTAATCATAGATGTTGATCATTTTAAAATGAGAATTAATATAAGATTACATAGTATGTGATAGGTTTGAGTTGTGCACTGTTAAATAGAGAATCACAATAATTATATACAATGAATATATATGTTTTTTTGATATAGAATGAAAATATTTTTTTGAACCATTTATATGAGGATTTTTCTATGTGAATATAATTTTTTGGATAAGTATCTGAACATTTCATAATGATATATTTAATATCGAAAATGCTAAACCAGACATTTATGTAGGTCATAGAGCCATACAGAAGAAGAACTACCCGATGGTCTATAATGGAAGATTCCATTTGGGGGAAGGGTGTTTTCAAAAATTTGGGACACTATTATCTAGAAGTAAATGGAGGATTTCTTAATCAGGTAGTTTTTGGTGTTTTCCTTAGTTAATTAGATAGAAGAATAGATAGATCAGATGATGATGGGAACAAAATCCTGATGGATATCATGTAAAAATTTGTGGGTGGGGTCACTTATGTAGAGGATCATTAAATTAATGTGTGTAACTAAATTATACGATGTATAGTTATTATTTTTCATATCATAGTTTTGTAATATCCTATTCTTTGATCCATTTGAAAATTCGAAAAGGATTTGAATTCATTATTCGGTGGATGGTATTAATCTTAAATTGATATTTTAAATGTAAATATGAGTGTGGTTCCCTTAAATTTGATTTTTTAAAAGGTTTATGTGGATCGTAAGATGATAAATGAGTGAATATGGTTATTAAAAGAAGCGGGCTTCTAAAAATATTTTTTGGTGAAATAGATAGGGGAGTATATTTTGGAAAAAATTAGTGCTTACCATGATGCCCAAACCATAAGACCTGTTTATTTAGGGGAAGGGTTTTTGAAGCCATGGGACACTCAAGGGGGAATCGTGAGAGTTAGTATAAATTTTCAGAGTTTCCATAGTAGTTGGAGCACAATTTTTCTTATCGTGTGCTACAAGCGTTAATGGTATGAGTGTGCTTAGAAAATAGTTGCAAACTATTGACATATAGTTTTCCTAATAGTCCATACAAATAGTGAACCTATTTGAAGTTGGGAAATTAAAATCCCCCCACACCTATTAAAGTGTTTTACTGTTACCCCTCTTGTTTCCCTCACAACTACCCCACACATGAAGCTCCTCCTCCTCATCCCACGGTGGGTTCCCTTTTATTTAAGCTCAAAATTGATTGTGGATTATCGCATTATAATCATATTGGTTAGAAGAAGACTCATCTTACCACCCATTAATATTTAAAAAAATTTATGAATGGTATTTTTGTGTGATATAATCTTCCCTATTGGTTGGGTGCTTGATGATTCTTATGGTTTCCCTCATTCAGGATCAAATAAAGGCCAAATTTTGGATGATTTGAGCATCCCATGAACAATGTAGGTGGTTTATATTTTTCCCATAATATTTTCATCATTTATAACCTAAAAAATTGTGAAATTTTCTAGAAACTTTATGAAGAATTTAGTATATAAGAAATTAATTAAATTAAATTCTTAGACTACGAAAGAGAACCCCCTTAAATGGTTGGGGGTCAATGACCTAAACATGAACCACTAATTTAGGTGAGTTTGGATTAATGATCTAAATTAAAATTGTTAGTCTATTTTTCCTAGTTGCCTCTTTGGGTGAGTAGTTCTTATCACATTCTAGTGGAATTCCTTAAATGACATAAATTAATTGTTAGTGATATGATTATGCACCTACGTCATAATTAGATTATTAAACCAGATGATTGACTCATTATAATTTTAAGAAAACATTACAAATTAAAAGAAATAATTGATAGGAGGGTTGGATAACATGAATTTTTTCCATAATCCTTTTACCTTTATCTAAATTATTGTGATCGAAAAAAATAATAATCAGAATTTAGTGTCCACGATGAATCACATTTCATTCTAACTTTTTAAAAATGAAATGATCCAAATTTTTGAATTGATACAACAAATCTGATGATCATTATGAATCATATGTAAGGAGGAATGTATTATTATCATGTCCTAGGATATACCTTTTATCATGTATGGTTCTGAATTTCATAGAAATCTAACATATCCCATTATAATTATTGGTGGCTGATGGGTATAAAGTCCCATATTATTTGTGGTAATCGAGAATGGAGTCCCTTATTATTTATGACACACCAACATGGAGCCCATCATTATTCATGATACTTGGGCAATGGGTCCCTTAATTTTTGTGATATTCTAGCATTAAATCCCTCATTGTTTATGATAATTAGGAATTAAATCCCTAATTACTTGTGGTATCCAGGAATTTCATCCCAAATTATTCATGATAGTTGGGCATTGTGTCCATTATTACTCAATAAGCCATGTGGGCATGGAGACCATTTCTTAAAAATATGGACTCTTATTATTATGCATGGAATCCAGAGTTATGCCTCCGGTCTAGGCTGGTATTATGTGTCTATCTATATGTCTATATATGTTATAATGTATATAGTATATAGTATATATATGAATATATTATCTTATAAAATGTGGCAAATCTTCAAAGATATCTTGGGTTAGTCCGAAGAAGGTATAGTCTGATGGGTGTCCATTGGTAATGAAATATGATTAGTTTAAAGTTAATTTATTTACTTCTTTATATATTATACATGAAAATTTTTGTATTTTTATTCAAGTACAAGATTTTTGTTTGATTCCATTGGTTGTAGCCTATTGAGTTAATCTCACACATTTTTTGGACTCCATTTGTTACCTAGCTAGATCTCTTGTTTGTATGTTTGGACTAAGACAAGGCACAGTGCCGTTTCTCATTATGGAATTACTAGACAAAGGAGCATGGGAGTAGAGGATGAGTGTGTACTCAGGCATCATATTGAAGTTTGAGTCTTTCTATTATTTATGATTGGCAGTCTAGACCTATTTTGGTTCTAACAAATATATGTATATTTCTTATGAATTATGGAATATTCATGCATGGTTATACATTTATTTATAAATAATTTAAAAGTATCATTATATTATAATGTTCCATTATTCTTTTTCTGTAATTATTTATTTATTATATAATCCATTTTTTTAGTCTGATCATGAGGGTGTTGTCTCCACATTATTCCACCATTAGACCCTCACTGCAAGGTGGTAGCTAGTTGCATATAGGGTGACACACATTTGGCCGGGTTGTGAACAGGATCATGGAACCATTTTTGTGGATCTAAATTCAGGATGTGACAATAAGATATAATAGAAGATTTATTCTCCATTAACTAACAATTTTTTAATGGTTGAGAGGAGAATAGAAATGTGTTAGAACTTGGTAGATAAAATGTGTTTGGGTCCATCCAGTCCAATCAAGAGGAAAAAATTATATTTCAATGGGTGTAAATTTTATTCACAATGATCTATTATTATAGATGATAATTATTTCACCTTGGTAGATTGTATCTTCTATTGGTTACCTATTTATGGATTAGGCGATTAACCGTAAGAATAATATGGAAGGAAATTGTTGTTACATGAATCCTTATAGGAACATAGAGATTCACATTCCTTTCATATTCCATTCCATATAGATTACATTATTGGTTTTCTAATGTAATAAGATTTTTATTTCATACTCTTTTGAATCATTAACAAACTTATTAGTATTCTAAACTATGTGATTGTAAATAATTATTTCACATATAATGTCACGACCCGACGCTACTGGTCTTGAGCCACAAACATCTTAGGCCCACCTCCATAGGCTAGGGTCTGGCGACAAGCGCCGATGGCATAACGATCGCAGGGAGGCCTTTGCTTAAGTACATGTACACACACACACTACCCACTCGATGCAGAAGTGCAGAGTAAAAAAGAAAACCAAAGGAAAAAGTTCTATAACCCAACCACAGTCATGCATCAACATCTAAATAGAAAAAAAAGTAAAGTGCTAAAAAGTACTAATAAGATAACTGAACAGAAAAAAGGAAAAACACACACCAATCCTAGAAGGTTCCACAACTCGGCAACAAGAAAACAAAAGTAAACATATGGTGAGTCTCACACCTGAAATTCCTACTATGACCACTAAAAGTAGCCCAAAATCTTGTGTCCTCTACGCTCCTCCGTAGTCTCGATCGACTTATCCGTCATCTGTTAGGGCACACCAAAGTGAGGGAAAAACCCAAGCAAGTGTGAGTATAATGATACTCAGTATGATGCCCTGAAATCTCGATGGAGCAACAAAGGATGTACCAAAACGGTACGTAGTAGATAGAATAAGGATCAGTGAAAGGGTATATTAAATATAGAGCAGCTCAACCCAACAAAAGAAAGGAAGTAGACTCATCCAACCAAGTGGTTCTAGACATAGAAAGCACGTGACATAACCCATGTGTCTTTTCACCTCCTAGAAGGAGAGTAACTGAACCCAAGGGTTGGGAAAAAAGTAGGATGTATATATATATATATATGCTCAACAAGAAACCTAAAAGAGTGTGTAAGGGTATCTCTATCTCTAAGCTCAGCCTAGGAAATGTCGCCAACAGTTCTAATGATATCCACCACTAATGCCCCAACAATCATGCACTAGAAGCTATATCATTGCTTAACCGTCCAACCAGGGTCCCGCTCAGGTAATCACAGAGACAAGCCACTAACTAGCCTCATAGAAAGTGCTGAGTATGAAAGAAGTCATCAGGTAACCCACTACCCAGCCCAACTAGAGGATAAACCCTAAGAGGTCGTCTGGTATCCCACCACCGAGCCTCACTGGAGGGTAAACCCTAAAGTCAACAGGTAACCCACTGGCCAGCCCCGCAGGTGGGTAAAACCTAAGGTCAATGAGTAACCCACTAGCCAGCCTCATTAGAGGGTAAACCCTGATACGTCGTTGGGTAACCCACTACCCTGCCCCACTAGAGGGTAAACCCGGAACTGGTCCAATAACTCCGCACTACTCGTAACATCTCTGGGTGGTTCAAACATCGCTATCATGCATTTTTTTTGAGTGCATCAAAGGAACCTCCAACCAATTCCCTTTCATGTTTCCAAATTTAATGAGATCTTGATAGAGGCTCCACATGCCCAAACAGATTACAACATTGTACACTTCACGTAAAAACATGCGAGATAGACTATTTACTTAATTGAAACAAATTCACAATGAAAAAGTTATTCAACATAGCTTTATACCCATACAGCATCTCGTAGGGCCCACACCACCATCTTGAAAATGGTTAGGAGAACTGCACCATCACAATGCTCTCAGAAAACATGCCAAAATGACTACTCATTCACAACGAACAAACGTCTGATGAAAATGTTACAAAACAATACCTATAGCTTACAGATGGCCCGTGGGGACCATGACTCAACTCTAGCATCAATACCTGAAACAACCTTGGACTACATCATCTCAACTCAAGGGTTAAAATTCCACTAATGGCGTCTAAAACAGACTCTAGATCTGCTTGTACCATCTGAAAGAAGAATCTCGGAGAAGCGCTAAACAATACATAGTGGGCTTGTCACGCCACTAAGCCCCGGTCATGGGAATTACAAATCCCAGAGACCATCTCAAAATATCTGTCTCAAGACGAGGATCATGTCTCCAATGATGTCATGTGAATCTGACATTCGGTTTGCAAATTAGGGGCGTTTAAACGCCTATGGACAGAGATGGGGTGGGCCAGACCGGTTCGGCTGGTCCACCCCCTTCAGACCGGTGGTCTACGGCTAGGCCACCCAGAATGCCCGATCCACTGCTGCCCACAGCTCACCGTGTGGGCCGCACAGGTTTACCCAGAGTAGTATGAGCTGGTCCAGCCACTTTTCCATGAGACCCGCAAAGCGCGGGTCTCAGTAGGCTCCTGGGGTCGCGACAGCCCCTGTCTCGCGCGCCACTCGCCAACTAGTGAAGCCAGCCATCACACCTCCTGTGGAGCGGACTACCGTGCCACCACTCGCTCACCCGCTAAAAGCAGGGAGCCCACCGCACTACTACCGTTCACCACCGGACCACCCAGGAACTGCCGAAAATGGGGATTTTTGGCCGGAAAACTTCCCGAGGTTGCACCGGACAACCTGGGACTCAAAAATTCGATATGAAAGACTCAACGGAAATCTCGAATCGAACCTTAAGCATCTATGGAATTCTCTCGAAAAATAAAAAACATTTGACACTAAAATTTGAGTGTGAAGTAGATGTGGAAATTAAAAATGAAACACACAAGCCTACCATGCAGGGCATAGCTCGTCGCTTCACGAACAGTCCTCTAGAGCCACCACCGGCTTTTCGGAGAGGAAGAAGAGCCTAAAGGACGTTGATCCCATGTTGGGAGAGCTTTCTCTTGAGAAGTAGTTCCCAAGGGGAACAAGGGAGGGGTGGAGGTCTTTAAGTAGGGAATTAATTAAAATTTAATTACTTTTTAAACTCTCACCAGTAGGCCCGTAGCCAAACTTTTTACGGGGTCAGGTTTAAGCCGTCACTAGGGTGAAATCCGCTTTCTGAGCACAAAAACCGTCTTGGAATTTTAATCCAAGAATCGATTCAGAGGTTATAATGTTCACGCCCGAGGTCTCTAAATTTCGAAAATGCCCCTGGTGGCATTTTCCACAGAAGGGCCACGCCGACGAATGTTACACCCCTCCTAGGGTAAAAGGAAAGATCCAGACTCAACGGTGGAAACAGTTTTCCGATATGAGAAACCTTTTAGGAGTTATTCTATTTATTTGGAGTGTTTAGTGTGAACACACTAAAATTTTAATTTCAGCTACACCAGGGCTCAGTACCACACATTGTCTGAATGCACTGCTCTGGAATAAAATCATGAAAACTTCAATGTCTGGAAGGCTCAAACCCAGGTTCTTACTGCATTCCCTCTTTCATGTTTTTCATCCCCGAAAAACAAAACTAAAAACAACTCAAGATATAGAGCCTACATCTGGCTCTCTCATTCCCCTTTGCTCTACTGCACCATCCCTTGCTTCCATATCACACAAACCGAAGCAATGGTCCTTCAACACAGTGTCCACTCATACTGGTCCTCAATCACCGCTGGGTTCTCTACAAAGGTGGCTCCATCCTTAATGTTCAGCTCTCCCCAGTTGATAACGTGTGTGGGGTCGTGCACGTATTTCCTAAGATGCGACATGTGGAAGACGTCATGCACCCTCTCCAGTTATGGGGGTAGAGCAAGATGGTAGGCAACCTCACCAACCCTGCGCACGATCTCAAAGGGCCCAATGAACCATGGGGACAGCTTGCCTCCCCAGCCGAACCTCCGTGTTCCACGCCACAGGGAGACCCTAGAAAAGACATGGTCCCCTTACTCGAACTCCAAAGGCCTACAACGATGGTCTGTGCAGGTCTTCTGTCTGCTTTGAGCTGTCCTGATGTGCTCACGAATGACCTGTACCTTCTCCATCATTTCCCGCACTAACTCTGGGCCCACGAGGGAGGTCTCCCCAACCTCCATCTAGCACAAAATTGACCTGCAGGTTCTCTTGTAGAGGTCCCCGAAAGGTGATGTGCCGATAGAAGAGTGGTAACTGTTGTTGTACGCAAACTCCACCAAGGGAAGGTGATCCTACCAGCTTAGGCCAAAGTCTAACACGCATTCCGTCAGCATATCCTCCAACACCTAGATATTGTGTTCCGTCTGAAAGTCGGTCTGGGAGTGAAAAGTTGCAATCATTCACAACCGAGTCCCAAATGCCTCTTGTAGGCCTTGCCACAAACACGACGTACACTGTACGTTACGTTCGGGGACAATCGTCGAGGGTACTCCATGAAGGCGGATGATCACCCGAACATACAGCTACACGAGAATCTCCACCAATCTCTGCTCCCTAATGGAAAGGAACTGTGCGAACATTGTGTGTCCGTCCATTATCACCCAAATGGAACTATGGACCTTCGTTGTGTGCGGAAGTGATGTGACGAAGTCCATAGATATTCCATCCCACTTCTACTCCAGGATATCAAGGGGCTACAAAAACCTTGCTGGAACCTGATGCTTTGCCTTCACCTGCATACAATTTAGATCTCGAGAAACAAACTCAGCTACGCTCCACTTCTTTTGAGACCATCAAAACCACCGCTGAAGGTATCTGTACATTTTTCCCACACCAGGATTTATAACCAAGGGACAAGTGTGGAACTCCCACATCACCTCATCCCGCATCTCCAATAGTACAAAAGCTCTCCCCTAGAACAAGATCTTGTGATTCCCTCTATCATAATACACATTTGGTGCGTCTCCCATGGATATCTGATCACACAGTACCTCGCTGTGGACATCCCCCAGCTGCGACTCTCCCACACGCTCAAGGAGTGAAGGTGTCAACACCATCTACTACAGCAAAGTCGTACCCTCTTGCTCCTCCAAGGTCAGCCGTAGGAAATAAAACTGGTCTAAGGCTTCCCGCGCTAGACGAGCATGGGACTTCCTGCTAAGGGAATCTATTACAACGTTTCCCTTCCCTGGAGTGTAGAATATCCCGAAATCATAGTCTTGTAGAAACTACAGCCAGTGCCTCAGCCTCAAATTCAGATCCCTCTGAGTGAAGATGTACTTAAAGATCTGGTTTTCTGGGTATACCACAAAATGCTAACCCAGAAGGTAGTATCTCCACAACCTCAAGGAGATGACCACCGCTTCCAGCTCTAAATCATGAGTTGCATAATTATTCTCATGGGGCCCCAACTACCTTGACCCATACGAAATCACTACCCACTACTGCATTAGCATGCACTCGAGCTATGCTCTTGAAGCATCTGAGTACACCAAAAACTCAACGCCCTCCTCTGATGGCCTCAGCACTAGATCACTAGTCATACTCTGTCTCAACTCCTTAAAGGCATTCTAGCACTGATTAGTCCAGGTGAACGGTCATCTATTGCGCATCAATGCAGTCAATGGGGAAGAAATCATGGAGAATTCTTCCACGAACCTTCTGTAGTACACTGCCAAACCGAGGATGCTCTGCCCCTCTAACGCATTCTAGGGTGGCTCCCAAGAAAGAATTGCCTCTATATTTGTGGGATCTATGGCCAAACCCTTTACTGAAATGACATTCCCTAGAATGTGAACCTCATGAATCCAGAACTAACACTTCGAGAACTTCCCATACACCAGGTGCTCCTGGAGTAAGTCTAGGACCATCCTCAAATGCTCCACGTGATCCTCCTCCATCATAGAGTACATGAGTATGTCTTAAATAAATACAACCACAAACCGGTCCATGTATGGTTGGAAGATATGGTTTATCAAAGCCATGAAATCGGTGGGGGAATTCGTCACAACCAAGGGAATCACCAGAAACTCGTAATTCCCTTAATGAAATGGAAAGCCAACTTCAAAATGTCAGCCTCACAAACCCGCAACTAGTTGTATCCGGATTGAAGATAAATCTTGGAGAAACACTTCACACCCCTCAACTAGTTGAAGAGATCACCAATCCTCAGTAAAGGGTACTTGTTATTTATCGTGGCCTAATTTAGGCGATGATAATCCACACAAAGATGTAGGCTCCCATATGCCTTTTTCACAAACAAAACTGGACCTGCCCAGGGGTACACATCGGGCCTGATGAATCCCTTATCACGAGGGTCATCCAGCTGAAGTCGTAGCAACCGATGCTCTATGGGTGCCATCTGATATGCTTCACATGATATTGGGGTTTTCCTCAGTATCAGGTCAATGAAGAAATCCATATCTCACCTTGGAGGTAGTCTTGGGAAATCCTCGAAAAAGTCGTCCATATAGTCCTCTACAATGGTAAGGATCCATGTGCCTCAAGCGTCTACTGTTTTGAGGGCCATGCTCACCAACTGGTGAGAAAAAGGTCATGGTCTCCTACTTATAGTACCTGACTTCTTTGCCCAAGGTCTTGTTCACGAAGGATGGTGAACAGCGTCCAATCATAATGGATGCATCTGACTAGTCTACGCTGACAATCTATCTGGGCATGAACCATGAAAATCCAATCCATGCACAAGATTATGTCATAAGGATCCATCGTGATGACGATTACATCCCACGTGAAACTCTCCCCTTTGAATGATAGTTCACACTGTCTGTAGTTAAAGGCCACCAACAAGGCACTTCCTGTAAGAACCTCAAGGGTATGAACCGGTGTCAATGCCTCTACATAAAGCTCCAACTCCCATACCAAATGAAGTGATACAAAAGAGTGGTTGGAGCCTCTTTCTACTAGTACTGAAGCAAGAAGAGTAAAAACAGAAAGCATACCTCAGACCATCTCAAGTGTTGGGGGGTCACGAATATTCATAGTCTGAAGCTGCTAGCGACCCCTACCACCATCTCCTTGAGCCAAGCGTGGGCCGCCCGATGGTGGCGGTGGAAGGACCTCAAAAAGCCACCCCCCACCTCTAGGCCCTGCTGCTCTACCTCAACCGCCTCCCTGAGGACCACCCTGTCCTCACCTACGGGATCCCTGGTCACGGCGTTGCCTATGCCGCTGCGGTGCACCCACTACCTGCCGCGGCTACTCGGTATGCCATATCAGGCAGTCCCGTACTAGGTGACCTTGTCCATCACAATCATAGCAGCAACTCTCTCCTAAATGCCCCGGTGCTCTACAGCGCCACTGTGGTGTATGAAACTTTCCATGAGTTTTCTCACAGAAGGGTCTCCTTGACTGAGGCTCTGCTCTCTATTGCCTGCCTACTATCGAAAACTCTTCTCTGAAGCGGCCACTACTAGGCCCTGTTAGCTGGCATTCCTCAGCTAATAAGCTCTATGTCATGTGTGCCTTCTCTAGCACCCCGACATAAGTAGGGATGCATAGGAGCACTACACTAGCATGGATCTCCCTGCGAATACCCAGCTCAAACTTATGTGCCCGAAAGTAACTATCGCTGACTATATCCTTCGAGTAGCATGTCAGATCAAAAAACTGGGCCGAGTACTATGCCCCGGCCATCTCCCCTTCTTCCACTCCAGAAGATCCTAAATCCAAATGTAGCATAAACAAGAGGAGGAGTACTCCTCTTAGTAGAGCTGTTGGAAGCTATCCCACATGAGAGATGATTTTTCGTGGGTCTGCGTAACAAACCCCCACCAACGCCCGACCATCCTGAGGAAAAGGATGGAAACTAGGGCTAACATCTGGTTTATTTGTGTCCATACTAGCCTAAAACGTCAGTCCACAGACTCTAGCCAGTCTTCCGCTACCTGGGGATCCGAGTCCCCGTGGAACTTCTACGGCCGCTGATGCTGGAAGTCTCAGAGTGCACCCAGCCTGCGCTATACCTCATCCTATGCTGCCGACACCATCTACCACTCTCCAGGTTGAGGGGATACTACTGAAGCACTGGGTGGAAGTGGATCACATGAGGGTCCTTAAATTGAAGCCTCGTCTCTCGCCAGGTAGTAATCACGAACTAGAAAGGGTAACCTGGCTGGCTAATGTCGTGGGGGAATCCTTAAAATTATCAAGGATTACTGCGATCAAATGTGCATATATATATATATATATATATAACAATTATCAAAAAGGGAAGATAACTCAACAAGGATAGTCAAATACTCAATTCTACCGGATGTGTGTTCCAAAGTTACCTGCAACAAATGTCTCAGCGTGTCGAGTTGACAAGGGGGCTATCCGGGTCTTGGTGAATGGATACGTCAGCCGCCCGTACCATCACTGGACTCCCTGTCCTGAGAGCCGCTATTGAGACAAGTCCACACTATTGACCTAAATTCCAACCAATTACTTTTTAGGGACATTCGAACAATGACCCAAGGAAAGAACCACCTCTGTTAACACTTTGTAATGACCTGATCCTGCTGGTCTTGAGCTACAACTACCCCAGGCCCGCCTCCATAGGCTTGGGGCTAGCGACAAGCACCGAAGTTATAATGATCTTAAGGAGGACTTTTCCTAATTACCTGTACAAACACACACAGCCCACTCGATGCAGAAGTGCATATTAAAAAAATAAAACCAAACGAAAAACAACTATAACCCAACCACATTCATCTGCCAACATCAAAATAGAAAAATAAGTAAGGTGATAAAAAGTACTGACATGATAACTGAACAGAAAATGGGCAAAACACGCGCCCAACCCGAATGGTGCCACAGCCCGGTAACAAGTTAAAAAAATAAATAGTTGGTGAGTCCCACACCTAAAAGTCCTAATACGACCATAGAATGCAGCCCATGCTTCTATGTCCTCTATGCTACTCTGTAGTCTTGATCAACCTGTCCGTCATCTGCAAGGGAATGCTAAGTGCGGGCAAAGCCCAGGAAGGGGTGAGTATCAAGATACTCAGTAGGATTCACCGAAAGCTCGATGGAGAAATAAAGGAGATACCAATCTGGTGAGCAGTAGATAGAACAAGGAACTAAGAAAGGGTACAGTAAATAGAGTGCAGCTCAACTTAACAAAAGAAAGGAAGTAGACTCATCCAACCAAGTGGGGCTAGACACAGAAAGAACGTGGCATACCCCGCGTGCCTTTTACACTCCTAGAAGGAGTGTAACTGAACCTAAGGAGTGGGAACAAAAGTAGGGTGTATATATATATACTAAACAAGAAAAATGAACAAGTGTGTATGGGGATCTCTATCTCCATGCTTAAACCAGGAAAATTCCCCACCATTTCTAAGGATATCCATCACTAATGCCCCAAAAATTCTACACTAGAAGCTCTCTCATTTCTAAACTGTACAATCAAGTCACCGCTCTGGTAAAAACGGAGAAAAGTCATTGTCTAGCCTCATAGAAAGGGCTGAGTTTGAAAGAAGTCATCGGGTAACCCACTACCCAGCCCAGCTAGAGGGTAAACCCTAAGAGGTCATCGAGTAACCTACTACACAGCCCTACTAGATGGTTAACCATAATGTCAACGAGTAATCCACTGCTTAGTGCCTCTGAATGGTAAAACCTAAGTTCAATAGGAAACCCACTTCCCAGCCTCACAGGGGGGTAAATCCGGATACACCGGTGGGTAACCCAATGCCCAACCCCGCAGGAGGTTAAAAACAGAACTGTTATGATAACTTCGAATTGCCCGTACCATATCTAGGTGTCACTAACATCGCTACCGTGCGTTGGTTCGGAGTGAATCAAAGGAACCTATGACCAATGCCCTTTCATGTTTCCACATTAAATGAGATCTCAAAAGAGGATCTTCACGCACAAAAAAAATTACACCATTGTACTCCTCGTGAAAAAAATGCGAGATAGACTATTTACTCGCTTGAAACAGACTCTCGACGAAAAAGTTATTCAACACTGCTTTATGCCCATATGGAATCTCATGGGGCCCACACATAATTCCTGAAAAAGGTTGGGAAAACTATGCCATCATGATGATCCTGGAAAAACATGCCAAAAAAATACTCATTCTTCCCAAATGGAAGTCTGATGAAAAAGTCGCAAAACACTGCTCACAGCTTAAAAGATGGCCCGTGGAGCCCACACATCAACTCCAACTTCAACTCATAAAACCACCATGGACTATATATTCTTGAATCAAGGGTTACAATCCCACTGAATGCACCTAAAATGAACTACGGGTGTGCTCGTGCCATTCGAATGAAGAATCCTGGTGAGGTGCTAAACATTACTTAGCAGGCATGTCGCGCCACCGAGCCCCCATCTCAGGAATTAAAAATCTCCAAAGACCATCTCAAAATCTAAATCTCGAGCCGTGGATTGCGTCTCCGCACACGGAGTGTGAATATGACTTTCAGTTTTTAAATTAGGGGTGTTTAAATGCCTATGGATGAAGATGGGGTGGGCCAGACCAGTTCAGTCGGTCCACCCCCTTCAGACCAGTGGTGCACGAATCAGCCACCCAGACCACCTAGTGTACCGCGACCCATGGTTCACTGCATGGGCCGAATGAATTTACCCTGACCGACATGATCCGGTCTGGCCCCATTTCCATGAGACCCACAAAGTGTGGGTCTCATCTAGCTCCTGGGGTTGCAACGACCTCGGTCTCGTGTGCCGCACGCCGACCGGCGATACCAGCTAGTGCGCCTCCCACGGCCCGGAACACCGGGCTACCACTCACTTTCCTACCACCGCCTGGGAGACCACTGCACCACTGCCTGGGAAGCCCACCATGCAGACGACTGGGAGCCCACCACACCGCCGCTGTTGCCCGTCCGTCAATCATGGAACCGCATGAAATAGGGATTTTTTGCCATAAAATTTCCCAAGGTCGCTCCGGACACCCTGGGACTTGAAAATTTGATCCGAAAGACTCATCGAAAAGCTCTGATCGAGCCCTAAACATCTATGGAATTCGATCGACAAATAAACATCAATTAAATACAAATATTTGAGTTTTAAGTACATGCATAATTTAAAAATTAAGCACACGAACCTACCTTGCAGGGCGTAGCCCGTAGCTTCACGAACGGTCCGCCAGTGCCGCCATTGCCTTTCAAGAGAGGAGGAGGAGCTTGATGGAGGTTTCTACATTGATGAGAGAGATTTCTACAGCGAAGGATTTCTAAAGGGGAAGAAGGTAGGGGTGGAGGTGTTTAAGTAGGGAATTAATTAAAATTTAATTACTTTTTAAACACCAACCAGTAGGCCCGTACCCGAACTTTTGACGGGGTCGGGGTTAAGCCGCCCCTAGGGTAAAATCCGCATTTTGAGCATAACAGCGGTCAAAAAATTTTAATCCTATCCTCCTTTTTGAAGTTATAAATTTCACGACTGAGGTGGCTAAATTACAAAAACGCCCCGGGTGGCGTTTTCCGCAGAAGGGTTGGGCCTACGATAGTTACCCTCATCCTAGTGTAAACGACACGCTCTGGACTCAATGGTGCTTTCGTTTTTCCCATACAAGCTACCGTTTAGGAGTTATTCTGTTTATTTGGAATCTCTAGTGTGAACGCACTTAAAATTTGATTTCGGCCACACTGGGGCTCATAACCACACGTCGTCTGAGCACCTTGCTCTGGAATAACATCAAGAAAATTTCAGAGTCTTACATGCTCAAAACCCGGGTTCTTACATATAAAATTTTTGGATTATTATTTTACCATGTTTATTGTGTTTTTTACTGACCAAGAAGTTTCCCATGGTTATTTCCATGATTAACGATATTATTACTCTAAGAAAACATACTTTGTTATAATTACTATATATGATTACTTATTAAACTATTACCACCAACCTGAAAAATATTTTCACATTTATTTTATGTTGTAACCTTAATTATCCAATTATTAAATGTTTAAGCCATAGACTATTGGATTCATGGGATGAATCATTTTTTGCTCGGATTAAATGGGTGCCAATAAAAATATAAAAAGTATACGGGCCTTTACAAATTAGGAAGGGTAACCCATATAATAAATAAATTATTTTTGAACTTGTTATAATCTACCATCAATGGTAAGAGAACCTAGTTATGGTAACATGAATTCAAATTGTAATATATAATTAAATTAACTTTATAACATCCAAATGGTAATTCATATAACAAAAACATGAATCTTATATATGTATGTTGATTTGTGATTAATATTTAAAAAATATTTATAAAAAAGATATTTTAATTTTAAATTATAGAGGATTGTACCTATATAATTTGGGTATGATAAACCACAAGACTAAATTCTTAAATGCACAAATGAACCCAAATAAGTCAACTGGGGAATGTTATTTAAGTGATAAAATAGACTTGACCCAAGTTGGTTTTTCTTAACATGAAATTTCTATGTGATAAACCCAAAAATGGTTTTATTAATATTCAATAAGACATATTTTACTTGGTTTCATTAGATGAACCCATTGTGGAACTATGCAAACTTATAGGTCTCTATTAAATTTTATGCATTTGTATGTATCCCCATGGGGATATGATTTTGATAAGTATGGTACTCTTATTTAATGTGTGAAAACATATTATATGGAATTTCATATAAGCGTATGGTGGAATACTATATAATATATTCCCCTTTAATTGATAAAATACATTTTATATTCCTTTCAACATTAACATTATAATGTGTTAGTAAATTAAAAAACTAATTACAATCTAAATAGTGCTTCCTATATAGCATGGAAATTGAAATTTTCTTTAAAAAATCAAATTTTAATGAATGGAAGATGATCAAAGTGTTTTAGAAGGAAATGATAATGAAATTTTCCACTATTCTAGATGGACTCAGCGGAATAACGTTTTAGTACAATTTCATATATAACTAGTACTTGATATTCATTTCCCTTGAACCATTTTGATGGTTGTGATAAATGAGAATCAATTAAATTCACTAACCTAGAAATTTTAATTTGTTATTATTAGTTTGAAGACATTATTAATGTTATTATATTTTTTTACCTTAGATGGAAATATAGACATTGCCACACATCTCAATTTACCCATATTTCCTTTTATAGTGAGCTTTGTCATTAGGCCGGCAATCCTAGAGACCTTATTGGTGTAACCTAGCTATATTTTTGATGAATAATGATTTTTTAAGAGGATGACCAAGATTTGGTATCCTCTTATTAGGTAAATTATTTTTGGGAAATTATTTTTTTAATTTCTCAAAAATTGTAACCATTGAAGTGAGAATTGTCCAATGTGAGACTCTTAGTGATGAAAAAAACCTCAGGTATATGTGTGAATTTTTGATAAGATAATCCTTATAATGAATGTGAGTATCATGTAATTTAAATATTTAACAGGTTAGACATGACTCAAGAATTCTCATCTAATTTTTTGTCATATGTCCTTTCTCGTTTTTTGATGGTGCGCAACTCAACATTCATCAGCCATTAAGAGTAGTATAGATAACACTAGTCGATGTTTATCCATTTGTATGTAATCAAATGTTAAGAATTCATAGCAATTTAATGTTCTTTTTATTTTACATAAGTATTAATTTTTACATGCGGTTCCCATCTATTTAAGAAGTGAGGTGTTAAACCAGTTGTAGTTTGAGAACCAAGGTCATGTAATCCATTCAACCATGTTGATTAAGGAATACTAGGAAATATTTTTAGGGATAAAAAATACATCTTCTTGGGTTATCTATAGAGTAGAGTAACTTATGAATTATAAAATTTAAGTTATCCCACTACAATGGGACGATGTAGGATATTTGAGCAGGTGTTGTATCACTGTAGATCAGATTTGGTTGTTGGTGTAAATTCTAATCTAGAAAAAATTGATGGGGCTGGTTTATCTTTTATTTTTATTTGGATCATTTTATTAGTTTTTTAGACATCTTTAACCCATGTTTGGCTGTATATGTAGTGCAGTTCCCATTAGGAGTGCCCGTTCTAAGAAAATGATGATTTGGGTAGTCCAAAGGCATGGAGAACCACTTAGAACATGTTTAATTGTGTCTCTCCCAATAGAGGGGACGTGACCATAATGAAAAATTCAGAAATGGTTAAAATGGATTTTGTAAGCACGCAAATCTAATAGGATCATGTTTTATTATAGAGACCCAGTCCATAAATACATTTCATTAAATATCTTTTGTAGTATACATAAATCATTATAGAAATAGGTGCATAATGACTGTACTAGTATAATTCATTTGGAAACATGGAAACATAAACACTGGTACATAAATGAGCTACATTATCCCTCACCAAGATCTTCATGACTAGAAACCTTCTTAGACACATAAAAAATAATATATATATTCATAACCATCGGAGGAAAACATAAAAAGGGTGAGACCAAAGACTCAATTAGGGTATCCAAGGGATACATGTAAGCATAATCATGAGAATAAGGGTATGAGAACATGATCATGAAAAGATAAGATCATAACATACAGATCAATTAGAATATACCTGATTCATGGAATAATGATTGGTAGTTTATATGATATGAATAATGAATAAATAGAGAACATAATCCATGAAATTACAACATAGGAATGAAAAATGGAATCGTGGAAGAAACATTATCACATATTATTATATCTATAGTAGCCAAGGCATTATTACCAAGACCATCTTAGTAGTATGGGTTCACTCTGCATTCCATATTTGTGGTCTTGATTTACTCCCTTGACCATATTAGTAGCATGAGTTCACTCCTCATACTGTCTATGTAGTCATGGTTGACTCGCATGACCACCTTAGTAGTCAAAGTTCTTTCCCAAGATCGTCTTTGTATTTATCATGAGATATAAATCCTTACCCAATGCATTGGAGGGAGATATAGGCCCCACACATCTCATAATAAAGTCATACAAAAATGGTTCACAAGATCACAACTAATCATATCATAACCCATGAAATGAAATTGTAATTTTAAAAATTTAATCATATCATAACCTTTATAAATACATATGTTTCATTATCATTTAATTATAAACATAACACATGAAAAGAAGTTGGTTTCAAAATAATATAACTTTTGAATGTGAAATGGGTTCCATAAACATCCTTAAATAAAAAAATAACCCTTTCAGAGAAAGAATAAAAATAAAAATAGGGAATAAAATCCATATAATAGAATGAGTAACACTAATGGATGTTATCTTAGAATGAATTTTTTTTATAGGATCTTTGAAAACTTTTATTGAAGAAAATACCCATTCTTCATTGAAAGAATAATTTTTATTACATAAATCCTTATAAAAACATTATTCTTTGAAAATAACATTGAAAAATTATATTGTAATCTTTGAAAAAATAAATATTTTAAAATCCTTTTTTCTTCAAATTTATCTTCTAGGATTATTTGAAAACATTTTTGATTTTTTTTTCAAAATCATTGTTTTTGAATACAGTTGATTTCCGATCGAAGATAGAGATGATCATATTTTAATATAAAATATTATATTAAGTATCAATGAGTGGAAAAAATTGTACTAACACATGATTATATATATAATAAGCATAAGAGAAGGAATATCATGACTATTATTGAGAGGTAGATCGTAATATTTCATTAATGATTTATTGTCATTAAAACTCCTGAATTGTGATTAGATTGTTTCAATAAACTCTTACCACTTTGTTACATGTGACATACTCTTCATGTAGTAAAAAAATTTAAATAAATCATAAAATATCATGAAAATAAAGAGATTAATTATATAACATGGACGTATGTACACCTCAAAAATGAGTCTTGGTGCATTACAATACATTAGTCTCATCGAAGTGAGTTTGAGACAAGACATTTTTTACCGATTTGATATCTTTTGAAATATAATACCCATGAATTAATGTTTACAAAATGGATATGTTAATACCCATAAATTTAATTACAATATACATATAATATAATCATGGGAACTATGTACACCACACAAATGTAAAGAGTGGTGAACATAGTGAATATCTCACGAAAATAAATAGTGAGAAGAAATCTCCTTAACTTGTGTCTTGACTCTCATTGTACTCACTCAAAAAACCTATATAATCAATATTAGTTTATTATAACTCTTTTACATAACAATATTATTATATATAATTCCATATATATTTTAATTATTACCTTATATTAACTGCTTGTTAACGATCCCATGTTATGGTTTTACTTCTGGTAATATTTGTTTTTTTTGGTTGTGTCATAATTTTTTATATTTTTGTTCCTTATTCTTATACCATGATTCAAAAATATGATCCATGAAATATATATATATATAGATTATGTATATTATAAGAATTTATATAATATATAAGTGTGAAATGGAAAAAACTATTCAAGGAGACGGTTGGCTATACATACACATGAACGCTATTTCGGTTTAATTATTTTTTTGAGAGAATGAAAGTAAAAGACATATAAGTATATATCTATCATTATTAAAATAGATTTATGATATAATATATATCATATATATTAACTAAAATCATCATTAATACCAATTATGTAGTGTATGAACAAATCATATCACCTTGAGGGGTGGTAGTCCACACTTCCACAAACCAAATTATCATACTTTGATGAGATGGAAAGAATAATTGTATTTTCTAAATTAAAAGTAAGTAAAAGTAAAGAAATTATAAATAAAATATCTATCATATATAAATATAGTTTTCATAATATTGGACACTGTGAGAGGTGGTAAGGAAAATTGGACAATCATCATTTAGTTAGGTGGTAGTTCACAGTTCAAAGAAACTGTATTTTCATTATCCATTAGATGGAGGTGTGTGAAAGTGTAAGTTGAATAAATCACATAAATAATACTATTATATTTATGATACTGGTTTTTTACATAATAATTTGACTTGAGGGAAGACGTTACCTCTTGATTAAGTAACTCCTTTTGGTTCGTACCAAAAGGATTCCATGGATTTGATTCTGAACAATGGATTGATTCTTGGAGGAAGATAGAGAATTTAGAAATTTTATGGGGTAGGTATTTTATGATATTAATAGTTTTTATAGGTGTGATAAATTGGGAGATGTGGTTCCTTTTTATAGGTAAGAAAAAAGGACTAATTTGGTATTTTTAGAGATAAGATAGGTGTACCCATGTTATTATCTAAAAAAGTAATAAAAAACCGAATAAAATATATAAAATTAGGTTTATGGACTACATATAGAAATTAAATGGGTGTTGGACCATTGTATTGGTCATTTGGGCCCTTAATATTAATGTTTAGTCCGTAATTAAGCTTAATTTCTCCTTAATCACTATGATTAATTTTGATAAATTTTACTATTAATTTTTTTTCAAATATTTATTTAGACTTATTAGAAAATAAATATTATGCTAAATAAACTGGTGTATGTTGGTGTTTAAAATTAAAATCATAGAAGATGAAAAACTAAGATTAATGGTAATCGTACAAATGAGACAGAATAACATGGTTTTAAAGTATAAAATAATCAAATGTTTATTAAGATTTTATATTCAATTTCAAAGTGAAATTGAATATAGTTAACTAAAATGAATAAATATATTTAATATTTATATAATGTGAAAATAAAAAAAAATTATAATATCATTTAACATTAACAATTAATTAAACAAAAGTAAATTTTTAAAGAAGTTACATTATTTATCCCAATTCATCAAAAGATGACGTTCCTAGAAAAATATAAAAAAATTACCGTAGTCCAATTTAAATTGTATTAATTGAAATTTTTTTCTTATAGAATTAAATTTCTAAATGTGTCTAAAATCTATTTTTTTTGATTAAAAGCAGTTCATTCGAGAAAACACCGTTTCAAAACATAAAAGGCCATTAACAAAAATCATATTTTTCGTTATCAATATGTTTTATTTATATAAAATTATTATACACAATATTCGATATGCTACTATTAATATTAATATTACTAAGTTTAATATATTTGTAATAATTATGTCATTTAGACAATTAAGAAATTAAAATTTTGTTTCGTTGAAACATTGTGTTGCGTGGGCTGTACGCTACGTTCAATTTTCCTTTATCACACACCAAGGCAATGTTGCATGTAACATATGATGAGTTGGTGCTATGGGGAGTAATTCACGACATAATTCATTGAAATACAAAAATTAATATTTAATTTATTCAAAAAATTGTCATTAAAAACTCAGGGTGTTACATTCTACCCACCTTGAAATGAGTTCCAACTTTGAGATTCATCACCAAGGTAAAAGCAAATGAGGATACATATACTTTATCTTATCATAATGTTCCCTTGTAGCATTCTGTAACTAGTGATATTTCCAAAACAATTTGACCAGGTGAGTGGTCTTGTTTCGTATAACTTTATTTTATCGGTCCATATTTTGAACTGGTTATTCATCATAAGATATTTCATGCTCTAGTGGTTTGAACACTAAGTTCAATTCATCTGAAGTGGCAGGTATGTACTTCCCCAGGAGATATACATGGAACACTTTATGTACATGAGAGATATTTGGATTTAGTGCCAAAAAATTGGCTACCATTCCAATATGATCAAGAATTTCGAAGGGACATATAGACCTAGTGCTTAGTTTCCCTTCATTCCCAAATCCCTAAAGTATCTTCATTGGTGAGATTTATTGAATTTTTTTTAGCAACATCAAATTCCAGATCACTAAAATAGTTATTCGAATATTGTTTCTATCAACATTGAGAAACCATGTTATGATACTAAATGATTATTACATTGTTGACTGTTTCTTCAGTGATCTCAATTCCCAAGAGAATTTTATCTCCAATATCATCCCAACACATCAGAGATCTACACATATTCCCATAATGGGCTTCAAAAGGCGCCATCTGAATTATTGAGTTAATATATTATTGTGTGAAAACTCCACTAGAGGAAGTTGTGGATCCCAACCACCGTTGAAGTATGGAGAAAAATATTTCAATATATTCCCTAGGTTTTGATTCATTCATTCAGACTGACTATATGAGGATGATAAGAAGGGTTGAAACTCAATTCTGTATCAAGTTGTTGTTGAATAAATCACTAGAATGATCAGGTAAACCTTGGATCCCATTCTGATATAATGGAATGTGGTACTATATGAAACCTTACAACTTCCTTTATTTATATCCTATAATGTTAATCTAGATAGAAGTCATCTCTGATAGTGATGAATTATGCTATTATGGTAAGTGGATTGACTACCACACATATAACATTAAAACCATTAGAGGTTTTTTTAGTGCAGAAAAAATCCACAGTGATGTTATATAATTTACATTCTGGTATAGGTGATGGATGAAACTTCCAATTTGACTTTTCTCCTTTTATCCTTTCCTTTTTTTATACAAAAAACATAGATGAAAACTCTCAGATATACCTCTTCATGTCGTCCCACTAGAAATATTCTGTCAAATAACCATAAATATTCTTGATTCAAATATAAATAGATAATGAATAACTATTATATTCCTATAATATCTCCTTCAAATTTAATATGGAAGGAACATATAAATAGTTCCCAAACATAATCATTCCTTCCAAATGAAGGTTAAACTAAGGAACATTTATGACTTTCTTTTGTAGCTATTAAACTTCTTACTGTGCATCCTTAATTTTCACATGGTTAGGGAGTTGAGAATTTATTTGAGAAAGATAAGATTTTCCCATCCTTAAGGATTTATGGTTCCATCCTTTTTAAATATAAAAATATTGGAAATTTATTTATCCTCATCATGGATAAGCTTGCATAGTCCTACCGAATAAAATCATAAACCACCGTGTTCTATTTTCCTGGATGGTAATGTATTGGGAAGTCACAATACTTTATCAACACTAACCAATTTCTCTTGCACAAGTTCAACTCCATCTATGTGAATAGATATTTTATAATTTTATGATCAGTATATATATTACACATTTCTCTATAAAGATATATCTTCCATCTCTTTAACGAAATAATTATCACTGCTAATTCAAGATCACAAGTTGGTTAATTTTTCTCATAAATCATCAAATGTCTAGAGGCATAGGCTATAAATATGTTAGTTTTCATATGAACACATCCCAATCCATTATTGGATGTATCATTGTAGATTAAAACCCCTCTCCACTATAGGGTAATGTAAGCACAAGTTAAATGGAAACCACTTTCTTAAGTTCATTGAAAATTTCCTCACATTCATATATCTAGAAGAACTTGACATCCTTTCAAGTAAACATGGTTACAGGATTAGATATTCATGAGGAATTACCAATAAACTACTGTTAATATCCATCTAAACCAAGAAATCTATTGATCAAAGTCACTGTAATTGGTGTAGGCTAGCATTAAATTGCCGTCGTCTTTGATGGATTGATAGTTATACCTTCTCCTGAGATTATGTGGCCAAAAACTGAATTCTTCTTCAGCCAAAATTAACTCATTGAAAGTTTTTTATATTGATTTTACTTAGGGTCCTCATAAAATTCCAACTTGAACATCATGCTCTTCCTTTCCATTTGAATAGTAAATAATAACATCTATAAAGATCTCCAAAAATGAATTGAGGTAATCCCTAAAGACTCTATAAATTTAATCCATGAAGATAGAAGGGAATTAATCATACAAAAAGGCATAATAATATATTCATAGAGACTGTACCATGTATGAATTGCAATCTTGGGATTATCTACATTTTAACCCCCAAATGATGATATCCAGAATGAAGGTCAATCTTCAAAAAGTGATAATCTCGACACAGTTAATAAAACGAGTCATATATACGACAAAGTGGATTATTGTTATGGATTGTGATCTTGTTCTATTACTAATAATCAATGAATAGTCACATTGATCCATCTTAACTTTTCATAGAATGAACCAGTGCACCCTAAGGTTACACACATGGCTTAATGAATCCCTCATGAAGTTTTCATGGAGTTTCTTCCTCAATTACATCAAATTAATCTTTTCCATTCTATAAATAATATTTTAAATTTAGGTTAAACCCAGTATCAACTCTTTTGAGAAATCAAATCCATGTTTTGGGGGATGATAGGGGAACCCTTTTGGAAAGACATCTAAAAATAAAAAACTATAGGCATATCGTTGAATTCAATTGTCTTCCCAACCATTTGAGATAAACCCTTTTGAATGGGAATTAAGACCCATACACTAGATTTAATCTCTATAAGAAGTTTATTCACAAGGATGGATGATCATAAGAGGGTTTGAAATATCAAATGCAACATCCCTTCCTCGACAATTGATGTCAGATTTATGCAGAGAATGATAATCCATGCCTAAGACGACATCAAATTTTAAAAAAAGCTGGAATGATAAGATTTTTAGGAATTATATTCCCACAAACATCAATTGGATATGAATTATAGATATGATAATAAATCATCATACCATTAGGGTTTTGCACTACTAATTCCACAAGTAATTATTTTGTTGGAATATTAGCACCCATAGTGTCTTTTTAGATATGAATGTGTGAGATGATCTGGAATCAATTATGACATCTGTAGTTCTAGAGTTGATGGTAAGTGTACCTTTCATCACATCTTTATCAAACCCCTAATAAAAAATAGGTATTTTAATATATTTCCCCTTGTCCCTTGACTTATGCAGTTTATAATGATGATCATCATCACCAGTCCTTAGTTTTGGGTAGTTGTTAACATAATTCTTATTCTACTTACACTAGTAGCACTGAATCCTAGGAGATGTATTCTATGGTGCTTTTCCACATTCTCAACATTAGATAACTTATTCCGATCACTTTTTCAACAAATATCATGGTGATTATCCTTTACACACTTAAAACATCTATGAGAACCCTTAAAGGAAATTAATCCATGATTCTTCCCACACATAGAGAATAATTAACAGCTTATATTATTTTATTCATGGTTTTTAGATCTTCCTTTGTTATTTGTCTTCCTCTTATTTTGGAAACCATGATATTGATATGTGACCCCAACCACCATTTCATCCTTTATTGCACAATAAGAAATCTCTTCATACCAACTAAAGTCTCATTTGTGAAATACCCTTCTGAGACATGGATTTAATCTAATTATTGAATCCTTCCTCATAAGTCTTTGGATATTAACCTTGTAGGTACAAACTGATTTATCATCCATTTTCTTTATCTCAAGGTATTATTTCCCCATTTTGGTACAAAGAATCCATGAAAATTACTTATTGAAATAAAATTCCTGAACTCATACCATTCCATGAATTTAATCGCATATTGATACCTCATATTCTTGATTAGGGTCCACCATTGATATACTACACCTTCTAACCGATAAATAAGAAGAATGACATTCCAGTTACCTGATAACTGAAGAATGGAAAATTAATTTTCAGTGGTATATATCCATTTTCAACAATATGTTGATCATATGTCCCTTTAACAGAAGGCATACATTGCTTTAGGAAAGACTCAATAGAATGTTGTTCCCTACTTTTCTCATTTAGAAGTCCACCATAGTTCCTAGATTGAGTAATCTCTGTGAGCATTACAATGAGGATTTCAATCCAGATCCCATGGCGTTTGGTTTCCTAGTAGAAAATTCTAGAATTTTATATCATAATCACAATTAATGTGGTTCCTTAGGCTTCCAAGCATTTAATACAACAAAAATCAGAGAGTAACAGACAATTATCATTGTGAGAAACCACATAGTCATGAAAATTCACTTATATGATGTCTAAGTCAGTATACCTCACGTAATCTTTGAAACATTAGGTTTATCCTATGTTATTAAACGAAAAAATTTATTTCAATTCTTCATGATGGTTCATGAATATTTTTTGAATTTCAAAAGAATATCCTCCTAGAGTATAAAGGTGGGTGTGAAGTGAGGCCCCTTGTAATGTACTAGATTACCTTGAGCCAGGTCCAAAATATGTTATTGGATATTTTACCCTAGGTAAATCTATGTTAGAGCCACCTCCACTTGAAGTATCTAGAAATTAATGAATTTCTAGGAAACCACTCACTCTATCCTTCAAAAAAATTCCAATACATTTTCTTAAATGTTGATGCATATTTATACTTCTCCTTAAAATTTTCCTCAAGATTATCACAATGGTTTTATCATCTTATTTTTCAGAGGATAATTTTTTTCTTCAAAACCAACTATAGGGAACTAGTAATGACTTACATTAACATTACATAACTTTTGCAGAATATATAAAACATTAAACAAATATACGCATGAAGCCTATACATGTATAGTGACATTAAAACCATGGAAACATAAAAATTGGTACATAAATCAGATACATTATCTACCACCAGGTTGTTTTTGACTACCACCCTTCTCAGACACATCAATAATAATACATATCTTCATAAACTCAAGGAGGAAACATACAAAGGGTTGAGATGAAATGATCAGTAATGTTAGACCAGGGAGACATATAAGTATAATCATGATATTTAGTGTATGACGACATGATCATGAAATGAGAAGATCATATCAAATAAATAAATGATAATATTAATGAATCATGATATAAATATTTGAAGCTCATATGACAAGAATAATATGGAAATAAAAAAAATAATCCATGAACGAATAAGTTAGGAATGAAACATGGGATTGTGGTGGACACAATAGAATAGAATATGATTTCTATAATAGACAATACACTCTTTCTATGACCATTTTGGTAGTAGAGGTTCACTCCCCATACCATCTTGGTAGTCACGGTTTACTCCCATGGCCATCTTAGTAACAAGAGTTCACTCCTCATAACATATTGGTAGTCATGGTTTACTCCCATGTCCATATTAGTAGTCAAGGTTCATTCCCAAGACCATCTTATTTTATCTCATGAGATATAAATCATTATACATTGAATTTGAGGGATATATAGTTCCCACCCATCACATAATAAAATCAAAAATATGTGTTCCACAAGATCTAAATAATCATGTCATAACCCATGAAATTAAATGGGTATTATAAAAAATTAATCATACCATAAGTTGAGTAAATAAACAGTTTTTATAATCATTTAATCATAAAAATAACCCTTTAAAAGAAGAAGGTTTCAAAATCATATAACCAGTGAATGTGAAAGAGGTTCCACGAACCTCATGCCATCAAAACATAATCCATTTAGTGAAATAATATGAATGGAAACGTTGAATAAATTTCCAATAAAGGCATGATTAACACCAATATATGTTATCTTATATGGGAAATAATTTGGAAAGATATTTTAAGAATATTTCTTGAGGAAAATATCTTTTATTCTATGAAATAATATTTTTAATAACAAAAAAAATTAGAAATAAATTTTATTTGAAAATATCTTTTAAAACATATAATTTAAGCTTTGAAAAAAAATAATTTTAAAATGATTTTCCATGAAAATTATTTTCAAGGATCCTTTTAAAATGTTTTTTGAAAACATTTTTGAAATCATGGGTTTTGAATATAATAGATTTCTGACAGAATAGAGAGATTGTAAGATTTTACATAAAAAATACTATCTTAAGTACCAAAGGGTGAATAAAATTATAATAATGGATGAGGATTTATGGAATAAACATAATAGAATTAATCTAATGAGGGTTATTTATAGGTGGATCATAAGATTTTGTTAAATATGTAAAGTCATTAACAGTCTTGAAAAGTGATGAGATTTTTTCAATAAACTCTTACCAAATGGTTACTTGAAACATAATATTCATGAAGTAAAATAAAATTATGTGAATGTTTAAATATCATAAAAATAAATATATTCATGATAAAATATGGATGTTTATACACCTCAAATAATATTTTATGTGCATAATAATACATGAGTCTCAAAGAAGGAAATTTGAGAGAATTTTTTTTAATGATTTAGTAAATTTTGAAACATAAAACCCATGAAATAATCATCATAAAATAGATATTTAAATGACCATAAATTTATGTTTGATATATATAGAATACAATCATTTTTAGTACTTACACCAAAAAAAGGATAGATGGACAAACATAGTGTATATCGCATGAAAATAAAAAGTGAGAAAAATCCCCTTAACATGTGTCTTGAATCTCATTGTGCTCGATCAAACCACCTATATAATAAATATAAATTTATTATAAATCTTTCAAAAAAATATAATCATATCTAATACTGTATATATTTTTTATTGGGACATTATATTACCTTTTTGTTAATGATTCTATTTTAAGGTTTTAATTTTGGTAATATTCTCTTAGCTCTTTGCATGTGTCTTAATTTGTTATATAGTTCATCTTTATACATATATCCTAATCCCTAAATGTTAAAAATTAAATATTAATATACAGTATATGTTTATTATAATATTCTATATAATATATTATTATGAAATGGAAAACACCACTCATGGAGATAGTAGGTCGTACGTATGAATGAACACTATCACTGTTTAATTGTTGGGTTGAGAGAAATAAAGTAAAATAAATAAATAAATAAATAAATATAATTATTAAATTATAATTACTATTTCATATATATCATATATATTCACTAAAACCATACTTTATACAATCCATGTAGTGTATGAATTAATTATATGGATTTGACGGGGTGTTAGTCCACAATTTCTCAAACAGAATTATCATATTAACATAAGATGAAAATCATAATGGTAAGTGTGAAATATAAGTTAATGAGGTTTAAGGGAAATATAAACATAATAAATATCATATATAAATAGAGTTTCCATCATAATGGCCACCATGGGAGGCATTTAGGAAAATTTAACAATTATCATTTAGTGAGGCAGTAGTTCACTGTACACATAAATATATGTACATCATCCATTAGTGATGGTGTTTGTAAGTGTTGGTTGAATCCATAGAATAAAAAATTCCTTGTATATTTAGGATACTATTTTTTTCCATATAGAAAAGGAATAAAGATATTTGATGGGGTGGAGAAGGAAAATTAAAGAAAAAATATACGGGAGGACGTTACCTCTTAATTGGGTAACTTATTTTGGTTTGTGTCAAAAGGCTTCCCTATATCACCTTCGGGATAATAGGTGGTTTTTTGGAGGATTATATGGGTGTTTTTCTATGTATTTTCAATGTTTTGGACAATATTAAGTGGTTTTATAGGTGTGAGGAAGTTTGAGAGGTGGTGTATTTTTATAGGGAATCAAAATGAATCACTTGAATTCTTAGAGACAAGTTAGGTGTACACATGTTCATAACTAAAAAAAGTCCTACCAAACAAAGAAACTCAATAATAAAAGTTATAAGGATGAATTATGGACATCCAATGGGGTTTAGACAAGTTTTTAGGTCTTTTGGGAAAATATTTTATGGTAGAGTCTCTAATTAAGCTTAATTTGGCCTCAATCAATGTGATTAATTTTAATCACTTTTGCTAAAAATTTTGGTCAAATATTATCTTGGTCTTATTAGAATCAAAATATTACACAAAATATTTTTTTTATTTTTTTCAAATTAAAATCATATAAGCGTCAAAATTAAAATTAATTCTAATCCCACAGTGGAGACAAAATAAAATGTTTTTAATATAGAAAAATGTTCAAAGGTTTGTTAAGATTATATATTCAATTTCAAAGTGAAATGTATTATAGTGAATTAAAATGTTTTAATATATGTAATATTTATCAAATCTGACCTTAAACCAAATTTATTATATCATTTTACATTAATAATTAATTAAATAAAAAGGCAATTTTTAACTAAAAAGAAGTATTTTTCACTATTAACAAAAGAAATGTAGTTTCTCATATTCACAAAAATTAACCCTTGAAGTTTTTTCAATGTTTTGAATTCCAAAATTGTGTTTACTTAATAAAATAAATTTTCTAAATATTTCAAAAATTATTTGTATTATTAAAAGTTGTTTATTTGAGAAAATATTATTTTTAAACATAAAAGGAATTAACTAAAAATCATATCTGTCATTATCAAAATGTTTTATTTATATAAAAAATTATAAACAATATTTTAAGTGTAGTTATTACAATCAGTATTTCTAATCACAATGGGTAGTTTATAATTATCTGATTTAAATAATTATATTATTCAAATTATATATTAAAGACATTCTATATTGTGTGTGATGTACGCAAAGTCAGTGTTGCATGTATCGTACACCAAGTCAGTGTTGCATGTAACATATACCAATTTGGTACCATGTGAAATGATTTTTTTTACTTAATAATTCAATGACATAGGTGAATATTTAATTTATTTGAATAAAACAACCATAAAAACATGGGGTATTCCATTCTATTCACCTTTAAATGAATTTCGCCCTTAAATTTTACCCATTGGGTGAAAAAATGAGGATAATTATTCCTCATAATACCCTCAATTTCCCATGTAGTTACCTTTAACTAGTGATTGATACCCAAAAATTTGACCTGTAGAGTGGTCTTATTTCATAGAACAGTCTCTGATCTATACAAAATTTCATCTTGTTGTTCTTCACATGACAGATCCCACTCCAGCGGTATGAACTCTGAGTTTAGTACATGTGAAGGGTATGATATGTACATATTCAAGAGAGGTACATGGAATAAATCTTGGACATGATAGATATTTTGAGGATGTTCTAAGAGATAGGATACCGTCTCAATAAAATCAAGAATCCCAAGGCGATCGATATACAGAGTACATAGTTTCCCTTTCATCCCAAATCGCATAACATTATTATAGGGTGAGATTTATAGAAACATATTTTCAACAAATTCGAATTATAGATCCTGACGATGGTTTTTAGAATAACATTTATACTAACATTGAGCTATCTTGATATGCAGCGGAATAGTTATAACATGATCAACCATTTTTTCAGCGATCTATGGTTCAAATAGCTTTCTTTCTCCGAATTCATCCTAACATGTTAGTGATCAAAACATATTACCATAAATGGATTCATAAGGTTCCTTCTATATTCTTGAGTGAATTCTATTTTTTTATGAAAAATCAACTAGAGGAAGGTGCTGATCCCAACTACCCTTGAAATCTAGAGAACAAGATCACAATATATCCTATATGAGTTGAATTGTTATTTGATACTAACCATATTTTTGAGGATGATAAAATGTTTTGAAACTCAATAATATATGAAGTTCTAACTGAAGACTTTGCAAAAAGTCTGAGGTAAAACACAGATCCCGATATGAGAAAATAGAATTTAGTACTTCATGAAATCTTACGTATTCTTTAATGTATATCCTATCATGCTGATCCAGATTGATGTATTATCTAATAGTGATGAAGTGTGCTATCTTGGTAAGGAGATAAACTACAACCCATATAGAATTAAAACCTTTAGATGTTTTGGGATGTACAACAACAAGATCCATATATATGTTCTACCATTTTCATTCTGGTATAGGTAATGGATGAAACAACCCCTTTGAATTTGGCCTTTCAGCCTTAACGTGGTGGGATACAAATAAGTGAGATACAAACTCAATGATATATCTCTTCATTCCACCACACCAGAATTATTATTTCAAATCACTATACATATTCATACTTCAATATGAATAGAGAATACAGAACTTTGAGATTCCTCTAACAACTCCTTCAAATATGGTATGGAAGGAACATATAACCGGTTCTTGAACTATATCATTCCATCCCAATAAAGTCTAAACTCATTAACATTTCAGACTTTCTTTTTCATCTCTCTATCTACCTTTTGTTATTCCTTAATCATCACTTATATGGAGGGTTGGACATTCATTTGAGAAATATACGATTTCAACCATCCTGCCGGATTTCAAGATTCATACTCTACAAATCTAGAAATACTGGATGTTTTGTGATCATCATACTGGATATGCTAGCATGATCCTATGAATCAAAGCATTGACCAACTTGTTCTCTTTCATAGGTTGATAATACATTGAGTAGTAATTATCATTTATCAACTATGACCATATTCTTTGGAGGATGTTCAAATAATTATATGTGAATATTTATTTTACAATTTTATGATCTGTATATATATCACAATTTTCTCAATAGTGATAACGCCTCCATATATTTAATGAAACAATTACCTCTGCTTTGTTTAAATCATGTGTTGGGGAATTATTATCAAGAATCTTCAACATTATTGAGCATATGGTATAACCATGTTATTATTTAAAAGAACACATCCTAATGAATTCTTGGATTCATCGCTGTAGATTACGAACCATTCTCCACTACAAGGTAATATAAGCACAACTGCACTGACCAAAATTTTCTATAGTTCCTTAAACTTTTCCTCACATTCCTATGTCTAAAGGAACTTGACACCTTTCTGAGTTTACTTGGTCATAGGATTAGATATTCATTATACATTCTCCACAAACTGTATATAATATCCTACTAAACAAATAATGTTATAGACCCCAGTCACCATGGTTGGTCTAGGAAAACATTCAATAGCCTCTTTCTTTGATGGATAAACTTCTATACCATCTCTTGATATTATATGGCCAGAAAATGAAACCTTTTTCATCCAAAATTCATAAATTGTAAATTTTTCATATATATTATCCTTCCATAGGGTCCTCAGTATAATTCTTAAGTGATATTTATATTCTTCCTTGATTTTTGAATAGATAATAATATATTCTAAAAAGACTATAAAAAAATGATCGAGGTAATCCCTACAGACTCTATTCAATAAATCCATTAAAATAGTAGAGGAATTAATAAGACAAAAAGTCACCAATATATATTCATAATGACCATACCTTTTAAAGAATTCCACCTTGGGTACATCCCTTATCTTTAACCTACAATTAATGATATTCAGAGTTAAGTACAATCATGGAAAATTTGTAAGCTATACACAATTGATAAAACAAGTCATTTATACATAGAAAAGAATATTTTTTCCTAATTTTGATCTTGTTCAACTCCCAACAGTAAATTTTGAGTCACAACGATCAATATTTTTATTTCACAAAATGAAATAGTACACTCTATGGTGACATACTTTGCCTAATGAATTCCTTATCATAATTATCTTTTAGTTGATTCTACCATTCCTACTACTCATTTAGGGTCATTCTATAAGGAGACTTTGAAATTTTTGTGGAACAAGGTATGAAATCTATTGAGAACTAAACATCACATTTTGGTGGAATACTTGGATACTCATCCAAAAAATCCCAAAAAATAGGCATATCATCGATGTCGATTCGATCCCCAACCATTTGAGACAAAAAAACAATTTGAGTGGGAATTAAGACCCATACACTGGATGTAATATCCACAAGAAGATCATACATATCATAACATGGATGGATGATCACTGGAGGGTTTGAAATATCAAATGTATCATCCATTCCCAAAAACCTTATGTGGTATTTATGTAGAATAATCCAATCCAGGCCTAATATGACCTCAAATTTATCCAAAGGAGGAAATAAAATATTTATAGGAAGCACAATCCCACAATCTTCAACTATAGTGGAATCATAATCTTACGATGAAATCATCATACCATTAGGGTTTTTCACATCATATTCCGCATCTATATTTTTTTGGTGGAATCTTATAACCCATAGAAAATTCTTTAGATATGGAAGAGTGGGAAGATCAATTATTAAATATGATATTTTTAGTTCTAGAGTGGATGGAAAGTGTACCTTTCATCAAACTGTTATCACAAACCTGATCAAAAATATATATTGCAAGATATTTCCACTTTTCCCTAAGCTTAAGAGGTTACTAGGGATGATCATAATCACCAGCCACTGGGTTTGGGATGTGGGTATCATAGTTACCAATATCCTTACACTTGAAGCACATAATCAGGTGAGGATCATTCTATGTCAATATTTCATCATTATTTGTGCTAATAACTTCTTCCAATCACTTCAAAAATAAATTTCCCTGTGTACATCAATTTTTCACTTCAATGATTTATAAGATCTTTACTCAATGCTTATTCCATTAGTTGGATCATAAAGAAAATCTCACCTTCTTTTCTTCATGGTTTTGGGATTTTCTTTTAAACTCCATATTACTCTTCTTATCAAAACCCTAATATTGATGCTGACTCCACCCTCCACTTAATCCTTGATTGAATTACACAAAATCTCTTCCTAGTTACTAATGAATCTTATGGGAAACACCCTTATGTGACTTCACATTTTTCCACTCAAGAACTAGTCAACTTTACCTTCATATTGGATGATAATTCCTAAATCATACCTTTCAAGTCTCATCAAATTATCCTTGTAAGTACCAAAAAATTCATCATCTCTTTACTTCAACTCAAGGAACTCTTTCTATTTCATAGTATGAATAATAAAAAGAATGTATGTTTTGAAAAATAACTTCTCTAACTCATCCCAATACATGAATTTAATATCCTTTTCTACCTTTTATTCTTGATTAGTGTCCATGTTAGGTCCAAAAGGGGCTTAGATACCCCGAGGGGTGGGGGTGAATCAGTGTATGAATATTCTTTTATAAATTATTCCTACCCCAATAGATCATGAAAACTTTATTATAAGGGTCAATTTGTTCATACCTAACTATTAATTATGATATTATTATTTCTTTCTTTATCTGATGATGATTCTTTGAATGTAATGTAGCCAAAAAATCACAAGGACACAATGATTCTTACTTGGTTCACCCTCACTGGGCTACATCCAAAGAGCATAGTATGATGATGTTCCAATTATACCGAATTCACTATGGAACACTATCAATAAAGTTGGTTTCAGATAGATATTGTCTATACCCATTGTCACTTCCATTAAAATGTTTAGGATTTTCTTACTTCATTCCCATGGGTCAGTCCATATTTATCCTTCTCAGGCTCACTACCAGTGGAAAGGATCCCCATATTCCTCTTCCTTTTGTCACTACTCTTGGAAAAGGTACACTCATAGTTTATGGACATGTAAGTATATTCATTTTCTCTAATGCATACATCCTACGTTACAAATTCATACTCTTTTGATGTTCGACATTCATCCTACAAACGAATACCACATTATTATAGATTTATTGGGTAATACCTTCTGAACAACATTCACATTGCTTGCTATCTCCGTGATGCTTTTCTTCTGCAAATCTCAAATAAATATTGTGAATATCATAAATTTTTGTGAAGCCCACATGGCCTTTCCAAACATCCTTCCTTTCATGAAGATTTCCTAGCCTTCAAACATTCCCTTACTTTAATGATGATCTGAGAATTTTGTTGGATATCACGGCCTTCATGAACTTCTCCTCATATCACCTTCATGAACCAACTTCACAAATCAAGAGCCTTAAGATATTTGTTTAGTCTCACTTCTTTTTTTAAAGATATAATGAACTATTTATAGGAATTTCCACAAATTCTAGAACCTTTTATCCACATTATCACCATTTCACAATGCTCCTATTATTCTTCCACGATGATCACTTCTTCGTGAAGCACCAATGAAATTTCCCTTTTACGATTCATGTGGTTGTTACAGATATTATTGTCCCAACTTCGTACCACCACAGTGCTTCACTCACGATGGTCAACACCTTCTCTATTCATGATGCTCTTTGTAGTCATGAAGATCACCATCATAATCTTCACAACATATCAAAAAGTCTTCAAAAAACACATTACTTGTGATATTTATGACATTAACATATATTTATATGGAATTCACAAAAATACACCTTTTTTTATTCTTATCCAAACTCCAAATTTTGGACCCTAGTAATTTTGAAAAAAACTAGAAAACGGTGCCACCTTGTGTAAGAAATTTTCTAAAAAACTTTCAAGTAATCCATTCCTTCGTCTTATATATTAGTCATCATTTCTATCTAAGAACATATTTGGAATCCACATCATACATTTGAAACCTTCTTTTTCAAAAAACAAAATCGTCTCAACAATGTTGTAATGTATCCTTAAGGGATTTTCCCAACAGTAAAATATAGATCTTCTTCACCTTCTAACAAATAAATATCTCAAATGACCTTCTCATGATCTGAACATTAAATAATGGAGAATATATTTTCAGTGGTACTAGTCCATTTTTTAGGAACATGTGGATTAGATGTCCCTCTCAATGGAGGCTGAAATTTCCTTAAGAAAGGATCAATGGAATTTTGTTCTGTGCTTTGATCCATTACGAGTCCACATTGATTCATAGCATGAGAGATTTATGTGCACATAAAAATGATGTTTTTCAATACTGTTATCATAGTATTAAGTTTCTTAGGAGGTAAATCATTTCATTTTCCATTGCAATCACCATTAACATATATTCTTCATGTTCTAGCCATTGACAAAAACCAAAAGTACAGAGTAAGAGACAATTATCATAGTTAGAAACCACATAATCATGAATCATCTTATATAGGATGTCGAAATCATGAAACATTCATCAATATATTACTCTTTAGGATTATACTAGTATATTCATAGAAAAATACTTTTTAAATCCTTAATAATGGTTGATGAAGTGTTTTTAAATTTCCAAAGTGTACACCCAGGGAGTGTCACACCAGGTGTGCAACAAAGCCTATTATCATAGACCAGATTACCAAGAGTCAGGCTCAACACTTTTTTAGGAGTTGTTACCCACATGTACATCTATGATAGTCCCAAATACACTTGTATAACCTAGATAGTGATGTATTTCTCGGAAACCACTCACACTATCCTTTACCAAAATTTTAGAACATTTTCCTAAATGTAGACTAAACCTTATTTGTATCCTTACACATGTACTTAGGGTTATCTATAAAGATTTTTCACCATAGTACACAAAGGTAAACTAAATATTTCCATTAGGACCAACAATAGAGAACCATCATTGAAAAACATTAATTTTACATAATAGTTGTAGAATACATAAAAAATTACACAAACTGATTCATGAATATCGTACTAGTATAGTGGCTTTAGAGGCATGGAAACATAAAAAATTGTAAATAAATGAGTCAAATTATATCCCACAAGGTTATTCTAGACTAGAACCATTCTTAAAAACATCAAACATAATACATATCATCATAACCTGGGGAAGGAAACATAAAATGTGGCGAGATCAAATGCTCAGTAAGGGTAATTAATGGAGAAATGTCAGAATAATAATAAGCATAAGGGTATGAAAACATGATCACAAAAAGTTAAGATCATACCTTCCATATAAAATATTTTATACATAAATCATGTCATAAATATTGGTAGTTGATAAGACATCAATAAAAATGAAATAAATAACATATTCCAAGAAATCATAACTTATGAATGAAAGTTGGAATCAGGGAAGACACATAATCTTATAATATTATTTCTATATTTTCCAAGGAATTACTTCCAAGACCATCTATGTATTATTGGTTCAATAACCATACCATATTGGTAGTCATGGTTTACACCCATGGAAATCATAGTAAAATGAGTATACACCTCATACCATCGTTGTAGTCATGGTTCACTCCCATGACCATCTTAGTTGTTAAGGATCATTTGCAAGACCATACACGTCTATCTCATGAGATATAAATCATTACCCAATGTATTTGAGGGAGATATATGTCCCACCCATATCATAATGAAATCATATATACTTATGTCATAAGATCATAAATAAATCATATCATAACATATGAAATCAAATGGGAATTATAAACATGTAATAATATCATAACATGTGGAAAGATACAATTCTCATCATCATTTTATTATAATCATAACCCATGAAAATATGTGGATTCCAAAATTATATAATCCTCATATGTGAAATGAGTTATATGAACATCATTCCATAAGAATATAATCCATTCAAAAAAATAATATAAATGTAAAAATTTAATAAATTCAACATGTTTTCATGAGTAATAGTAATGGATATTGTTTAAGATGGGAAATATTTTTTAATGATCTATTAAAATCATTTCTTGAGGAAAATATAATTTATTATTTGAAAAAAAAATCATTAAAACATAAAAAATTATGAAAAAAATTACGTTGAAAAAAAATGTAACATTTGAGAATGATTAAACTTATTCAAATATTTTTTACTTGAAAATGATCTTCATGTATCTTTTTAAAACATTTCTTGAATCATTGTTTTTGAATACAAAAGATTTATGATCGAAGAGGGAGATGATTAGAGATTACTAAAAAAATATTATCTTAAGTACCAAAGAGAGGAAAAATGGTTCCAACAAATAAGGATATCTAGAGTAAATATGGGAGATGGAAACTCATTATTTTTCTTGAGATATTAATCATAATATTTCATGAAATATTCATAGTCATTAACATTATCGAAAAAAGATGAGATTGTTTCAATAAACTCTTACCACTTAGTTAATTGGGACATAATTATCATGTAGAAAAACGCAATTTCTTGAAGCATAAAATATCATAAAAATAAATATATTAATTACATAAAATGGAATTATATACACCTCAAATAAGATTTTATGTTCATAACGACACATGAGTCTCAATGAAGGTAAATTGAGACAAACCATTTTTTACCGATTTGGTAACATTTGAAAGATACACGCCATGAAAAAAAGTTCATAAAATGGATATGTTTATCCCCATAAATTTATGTACATGATAAATAAAATATAATTTAATATTGGGTAGTACATACACCACACAAAATGAATGGGTGGCAAACATAGCGTATATCTAATGAAAAAAAATTGAGAAGAAATCCCAGTACGCTTTGTCTTGAATCTCATTTTACTCCCTCAAAACACATGTATAATAAATATAAATCTATAAAACATATTTTATATAACTTATAAATATATATAATACTATATATTTCTTTATTATTACTATATATTACTTGCTTGTCATTGATCCCATGTTAAGCTTTCACTTCGGGAAATATTCGCTTTGTTCTTCGCATGTGTCTTAATTTTTTATATCGTTGTCCCATATACGTATATCATGTTTTCATAATGCATTCAATGATATATGTATATATGTCATATGTTTTTATAAAAATATATATAATATATAATTATAAAATGGAAATCACCATTGATGGAGAAGGTAAGCCATATGTATGCATGAATGCTATTTCCGTTTAATTATCATGTTCAGAGAAAGAAATTGAAAAATATATATATATATATATATATCTAATTATTAAGGTATATTTATGATATTATATATATCATATATATTTACTAAAACCCTCCTTAATAGAGTCCATGTAGTGTATGAACAGATCATATCGCTTTGATTGGGCGGTAGTCTACAGTTCCTAAAAACAAAATTATATTATTTACATAAGATGGAAAAATAAATGGTATGTTATAAATGAAAATTATAGAATTTTAAATAAATTTTGAATATAATATATTTCATATATAAATAAAAATTTTCTAACACAATGTACACCAGTAGAGGCGGCTATGACAATTGAACAATTATTATTTAATCAGGCGGTAGTTTACTATACACATAAACAATATTTTCCTTGTCCATTAGATGGTGGTGTTTGTATGTTTTGGTTGAATAATTAGAATTAAAACATCATAGTATATTGACTTTATTGGTGTTTTAATACAATAATTTAATAAAGAGTGTGCAAGGGGTGGATAAGGAAAATAGAAGAAAGGACTTGAGAGTGGATGTTACCTCCTTATTGGGAAACTCTTTTTGGTTTGTGCCAAAATGCATCCTTGGATTACCTTCTGTAAAAAGGTAGTCTTATTAGAATAATATAATGATTTTTTTAAGTTAATGTGGGTAGGTATTTTTGAACAAATTTTTTTTTAGAGGTGTGTGTAATTGGGATTAGTGGTGGCTGCATATAAGGAATGAAAAGGACTCACATGGAATTTTTCCAGACTAGTTTGGTATAAGCATGTCATTTCCTAAATAATCATAAAAATCCAAAAAAATTAATAATGAATGTTTTATTGATGAATTACGTACATAAAATATGTGTTTACATATGTATAGTTCATTTGGTCCCTCAATGTTATGGTTTAGTCCCAAATTAAACTTAATTTGGGATTAATCGCTGAGATCAATTTTAATAATTTTTGCTATTAATTTTGGTCAAAAATTAACATTTTTATTAGAATATAAATATTACACTGAATAAAATTATTTATATGGGGATTTATATATTCAAGTCATATACGTGAAAATTGATATTAATGCTAATCCCACAGATTGGATGAAATAAGGGGTTTTAAAGTAGAAAAATGTTCAAACATTTGTTACGATTTTATATTCAATTTCAAATCCAAAGTGATTATAGTGAATTAAATTATATTAATAGATTCAATACTTATCTAATTTGATCTTAAAAAAATTATAATATCACTTAACATTAATAATTAATTAAATAAAAATGTAGTTTTTATCTAAAAAGTTGTACTTTTCACTACTCATCAAAAAATGAAGTTTATCATAAAAATCCCAAAAATTACTTCTAGGATAAATTAAATGTTATGAAATAATAATTGATGTTTATTTCATCAAATTATATATATAAATGTGTTTAAAATTATTTATATTATTAAAATCATATCATTCGAGAAAATAACATTTTAAAACATAAAATGACTTTACCAAAAATCATATCATTCATTATAAAAAGGTTTAATTTATATAAATAAATTATTAAAAATATTTGAAAAATATTTATTAGTTTCCACATTACTATGTTTAATGGCTATGTTATAATTATTTCATTTAAATAATTATATCATTAAAACTATGTTTCATACACACTCTATTTTTCTTATGGTGTTTAATAAGTCAGTGTTGAGTGTATCATATGCCAAGTCGGTGTTATGTGCAACATATGCTGATATGGTTCCATGTGAAAGTAATTTTTGAATTAATTAAATTCAAGAGAAAAATTAATATTTAATTTATAAAAATAATGTTCCATAAAAAATCGGGGGGGTTAAATATCTAGTCCTTGAGATGGTTCTCAATATATATATATAATCCATGTGAGTTTAAATCAAGTGTATACACTAGATTTAATATTATGTTGAATAATAGAACTGATATTTTTAACAGTTAGTAGCACATCTCTGCATGCATAGAAGCACGCCATTGATATGGTTGGTTTAGTAGCTAACCATTGATGAACACCACGAGTTAGGGTTAGATTTTGTGGGTTTCTCTTGAATGATCACATGTACCTTTGGATTTAAGGTGAAGTGATTGATTCTTAAAATAATATTTCACCTATTGATCTAAAAACCTTTAACATGTTAGTCTATAGTGGATCAACAATTTAATTAGTGACACGGAGAATATTTTTGGTGCAGTTGACCAGTAGTTGGATCATGTAACACATCGTTGGGAGACATGGTGTTAAGGATTGTTTCAAGTAAAGTATGTATAGTTTTAATGGATCTTGGATCAATAAATTTATAGATGATCCTCAATTGTAATACTCGATAACATCTGGGTGTAATCCTAGTGCAGATATGATTATGTCCCATATCATGACATAATCCTAAGTATACTAGGATAATATCGCATATTTTAAGAGATAAAAAATTAAAATAGTGTGACTTTTCTGGTTTTTTGGATGAAATTATAGTGAGTGGTTCTCAAGGAGACTTGTGAGAAAAGATGTATAGTGGAAGGTATCGTTGTAGGTTATTGGAGGATTTTCCCCATGTTAGAATGGTCATGGGATCATGAGGTTGGTCATTGGATGATCATCTATACACTTTTATGTTGTTGGATTTTGGATGAAGGTATAGTTATACAAGGATTTATCACTCTAGTTTGTTGTGAACTTTGTTGAGAATTATTGATATGTTTAAAGTATAACATGAAATAAGGCACTAAAATTGGGTTTTTTGATGTATCAGTTTTAAAAATGATATTTTTATAGAATAATTACCCTTAGGTGGTTCAGTTTGCATATCATGGTTTGTTGAATGTGGCCATTATAAAACTACATTGAATGATTAATCATATGAGAGAATTTAAAAATAATAGTCCACTGGGGATTCTAGCAAAAATGGTCATGAAAATTTAAATAATGTTCTCTTGGGAATTTGATCATTTCTTACTAATCATGAACCATTTGTAAATCCCCCATGTGAGATCATGTTTCATGAGAAGAGACTAATTCTAGAATCATTATATGGATTCTAGGTCCATGTTTCAATAATAAATTTTATTTGTCGCAGAATATTGTATTGTAATTTTAATTTGAAAAGTAAATCCTATAGTGGGAGCACCGTAATTTTGGTGAGGAAAAACATGATGACATCATCATGTCTCAGAATATATGGGCTCTGGTATACATCTTATTCATGTTACAATTTTGAATTTTATCATGTGATCATGTTTTGTTATATTAAGTACCACATGTTTAAAATTCTCTTGTAGGTGTGTTGGTCATTGGAAATGAAAAACAACAATTTTATTATGATTTCATGACCATAGTAATTCGTGTGATGTTAACTTTGATCGCAAAAGTTCCTTGGGGAAAGAAATATCCAAGGTGTAGAGACTGTAAGATCCCTTGTTTTGAATTGGTTTAATGTGAAAAAGGATAATTATTATTTTTTAGACGGGTGAAATCATATATTGAGGCTTGAGATATAAATTAGATAGTGGGTCACGAAAATATGACATATTCAGAAGGTTTTCAAGTTCCCTGAAGAGTTTCAAAAGCATCGGGAATCAGAAACTCATTTCATGGGGAAACAGATAGGTTTTCCAAATTGGTTCATGGTTAGTGTTATCCATGTGGCCTAAACTATGTGTGTTGTTTGTACAAGGGCACAATTTTCTGAAAACATGCAGCAATATAGGTATAAACTTTAGTGGAAGTGTGGTTTTACAGAGTATCTCGAATGGTAGGCGTATCACTAGTATAATAGTACATCATTACTATTCGTGGTGGGCTTCTTCTTGTATAGTGTTGTCACATGGTTAGCACAAAATTTTACTAACCGTGCATCCTAACTGCACGCCCCTAAAAAGTGGAAAATTTGAATTTCCCCACCATTATTTAAATTGATCACTGTAAAATCACCCCATATTTTCCTCAAAGAGACCCTGATTCCACAACTCCTCCTCCTCTTATAATTATTGGTTCACATTCATCTAGGCTCGGAATTAAGTGTTGTTCATCATGTTGAAAGAGTATAGGAATGTCTGGGACTCCCCATAACTACCTTGTTTGTTTTATCAACTGTATGGAATGACATTTTTATGTGAACTCATCTCACCTTACAATTTGTTTCTTGATGATTATTCTCATTTCCCGTATCTCAGAATGAATCAAGGGTCAATTTTAGATTAGTGTAAAATAATAAGAACAAGGCCTGTGATCTATATGCTTTCCCTTAATAGTATTTTTGTTTATAACATGTATTGTTGTGTCGCGTGTTAGAACAACCATGCATGGTTTTTTAAATTTGAAATAATTATATTAAATTCTTGTACCATATCATAGATCCCTATTACAAGGATGGAGGCCAACGACCTAAACCCAAACAACTACTTTATGTGAGTTTTGAAAAATTCTATAAATGAACACACTTCTTATATTTTACTAAATCACCCCATTAGGTGAGTTTTTCTTGAACTTTCTAATGGAATACCTTAAAGGAATTAAAGGTATGATTAATGATACAATTATGTTCCTGGAGAAAAATTAGGTAACAAATCATGATTATTGAATAATTTAAATTATCTGAGATATTTATAAATTAATTGAAATGAACTGTAATGAGGTTTGGATAAAAACACTTTATCCCTGGATCCTTTTACCACTAGCTTGATCATTGTGATGTATCAACATAATTGGGAATTTAAAATGTAGTGGCATAAATCGTCCCATGTCCTAATAATATTTATAAATGAAAATAACAAAATGTATGAATTGATTTGAAAAATGGGGCAATCATTATGAATTGTATCTAATTTTTCTTGGGTAATTCTCACAGACTATGATATAAATTTTATCAAGTATGGAACCTACTATCATGGATAGTTCACCTAGCCCCTTATATTTCATTTGTGACTAGTTGTCATGGAATCCATTAATGTTCATGATACTCAAGCATGGATTCACTAATTATTTGGGATACTCTAGCATGACCTCCTTATTATCCATGGCATCCCTCATTATTTGTGATACTCTGGAATGGACCCCACTATTGTTCATGATATAGAATCATGGAATAACTTATTATTTTTGATCATTTTTCATTAAATCCATTATTATTCATTATACCTATTCCTAGAACCCCAGAGTTTTCTATGTGAAATGTGTGAATCAGGACCCATACTTAAATGTACGTGACTACTATGATTATTCATGGATTCCTAATATATTCATGGGGTCATGAATAGTATTACACACACACTTATGTAAATATAGTCTATCACATATATATTAAATAAATATATATACATAAATATATACTCACATATACAACGTGACACTTTTTCAGATATATCCTGGATTAGGCTAAAGTATGTATAGTTAAGAGTGTGTCCTTTAGGAACCTGAGATGAATTGGTTATAGTTCTTTTCTACCTTATCTATAACACCTTCAAACTACTGTAATGTTATTAATGTATTGGATCTATATTGGACACCATTAAAGGATTCCTACTGAGTTCATCTCAAATTACATTTAGGCCTCCATTCAGTACCCTAAGAAACCTCTTGGTTATAGGTTAGGACCTAGATCATGTTATTTTTTATTTTTTATTGTGTAATAGTACTAGAGATTTGAGCTTGGGAGAAGTGGTTGAGCATGTACTCTGGATGACTTCCAAAATTGGTGTATAATATTTTTTTTTGGTTTCTTGACTTTTTTTATTTATGTACTAACTACTATATATATATATGAATCTAGTGCATTTTAGAATAATCATGCATGGTTATACATTCCATTATTATCTGTTTTCAATTAATATTGGCTTCCACTAATATTTTATTCACATTCTTATAGTATTTATTTATTATATATACAACTATGATACTCTAATCATGAGGATATTGTCTTAACATTGTACACATTTTGACCATCACTTATAGTAAAAAAGACTCTAGAATATGTGGAGGGATGCTTGAGGCCACGAGGAGAACCAGCTGAGGGCACTGTTTCTCTAGATCCTAGATCAAGATGTTATCAGTTTCCAGTTATAGGGTCTTTAATTAACATCCATATATCAACAAATTACACACCATTTAACTTCTTCCTTTCTAATATATTGGAAAAAACATCACTTTTTCATTAATGGTGATAATATTAAATAAATATTTTAAAATTAAAATACCAATATTATAAGCTATAATAAGAAAAACTATTTACTTGTTGAACTCCATGAAAAATAACTATACTGAAAATTGGTGTATATTGTTGTTTATCAACTAATCTATTCATTATAATTTTGGACAAAAGAAATGATTTAAAAAAACAAATTTTATATGATTCAAATTTTGAAAGAAATTGAATATGATATCACATTAATTTGAGTCACATTATCATTTTTAGGGGACACAATACATACTAAATTAAAACAACTAAATAAATTTAATTAGGATATGAAAAAAGATATGTGTAGGAGTTATGATAAAATTATTTAATTTTGTGAAATATGATATCACCAATTTTATTTAATTAAATAATTTAATAAAAGGATTTTGGAGTTGAAATAGTAAATGATATTAATTTATTTTTGATTTTTTGGAGATAAACCATCTTCATCTATAGGTTAGTAATATTTAAAATATTTATAATACAAAAAAACCATGTAGCATTATAAATATGTCCATTATCTATAGAATAAGGATATTAATCATTGATATAACAATTAAATTCAATAGAAGATATAAATAATGGATTCATAAAAAAACATTGATTTTTAATGATATTGGACAAACATTAGAATGTCCTACATGATATGAAATTGGGAATCAACACAATATTGGAAGCCTTGAAAATTATACTAATTGAAATAATATCTATTTATAGGATAATAATTAAAATAAAAATAAGATTTAATTATATAAAAAATAAATGAAATGGAGGTTTCAAAATATTATAAATAAAATACTACATTGGAGAAAAATTGTGAAGAGAATGATTGAATATTTGTAAAATTATTAAGTGAATTACATTGACGAATAAGTAATATGATTTTTAATACATAAAATAAATAAATAAATGTCCATAATTGGAATATAACAAAAATAGTGAGATAATTATATGTATTAAATAAAAACACTCTATGAATAGATGTATTGAAACAATTAAATTAACGTAAACAAATTCAAACATTGGAAGTAGATCAAATACAAATTTCATTACATTATAAAATGATAACTGAATATTCTTGATATTTTTATATATGATCCTATAATTGGTGTTTGTAAATACAAATGAAATATTTTTTTAAAATTATTAATTAAAAACAAAAAGACAGAAATAGTATTTTAGTAATGATTAAGAAAAAAATATATTATTGATAAAAAGGAATAACAATATATTATTTCACCACATTAAAAAAGAACTACAGATTAATAATAATAAAAAATTTAACATTGGAAGTGTTTTAAATATATAATCTCACCCTAAAATTATATCGTTAACAGTAGTAGTTATAATTATAGTATTAGATTCATAAATATTTTTGGTAAATATATGAAAAAATTATTTAGTAATTCTTATCCTGATATTGTTACATTGAAAACAAAAATTTAACAAAAAACATGATTAATGGTACTTAAAAAGACTCATTGAAATAGTTTTTAGGAATGGAAATATGTATAGATTGATGCGATGTAAAACAATATACATCATAATTGAATCATTTATTTTTATGATAATAAATTATTAAATTATGTTTTTTTGTTTTGTGATTTTTTGACATATGTTTTGAATAGAAAAGCCTCTTTTAATAAAAAAATAGTAACACACGGTTATATTGGGAAAACTATTTATTGAGTTTAAATATAGTTAATTATTAGGCTAAAAAATTAATCAAAGATCATTTTTCTAAGGTATCATGATATTATAACCATTATTGAATCCACATGTGGTTGAGTTTAATTTTTTTCCAATAAGTATGATTTAAACAAGCATGATGTCAATTTATGTTTATAATAAAATATTTGAATGGTTATAGAGTTCACATGTATTGTGAATTTAATACTCAGTGAATTAACCACTCACGGAGTCAATATAGTTTTAGTTGAGTAGATTGGACAAAACAAGGAGTTTTTATCCAAATGAAATTGTATTGTTAATGAGTAAATATGAATATGAGTTATTACAATTTGTATGAGTTTGTTACCTAGAACCAACTAACTTTTTTTACTTTTAATTACCTTAATGGTGGCAAATATAATTTCACCTGATTATTACCATTCTACAAAAAATTAATGTTTTAATTTTATTATATTATTTTGGACATCAAAAGGTTATACAGTTCTCTACTATAATGATAACCATGAAATTCTATGAAAATATTCATAAACATATATATGGTGGTATTGATTACATTTATCTCATGGGACACATTTGACGCTTGACTATTAGCTGTTGGGGTTGTATAATACATTGAGACATTTCCTCATGAAATTCTTACTTTTTAACGTTCGTGATAGGATGTTTTGAGGACCAAACCACGAATTAGAGTTCCAAATTTTTATGTTTCATGTGATATTTATATATTTGGATGTGTCTATTTTACATTTAATTTAGACTATTATTATTATATGTCATGAGTGATATACTTTGAGGATTGGATGGGGATTTTGAGGAATTATGACCGTGGAGATGTAGAAGGTGTTGGCTGTGTTATAAGTTTTATGATGTTACTTGAATAAGTAATGAAAGGATTTGTACCTTTTATGTTAATTAAAGAATAAATTTTAGACTCATTGATTAAAATGGAGCTATTTGATTAATTATTTGTCCATGGTAATGCATTGATGTGTTCATTTCAAAGAGTCAATGAAGGATAACTAAAGAATACATGGTGAAAACATATGTATGTATCAAATTTGATAAGATATTAAGAAAAATTGATTAAATTTTATTGTAGTGTTTTTGGGAATAATATTTTCCTTGATATTTTAACATTATTATTTATAGATGCAATGTTGTGTTTTTGGAAAATGATCTTATGCCTGAATTCTTAAAATCATTTATTTAATTATTTTTGATAATACCCTTTTATAATAGAGTCTAGGGAGAACCATAAATGTCATATAGACCCTATGGAACAAGGCATAGTACATGTCCTAAAGTACCAATGTCCAGACAGAGGAAAACCCCCACCCTAGTTGATGATTCAAGATGAACCTAAGTGTGTTAAGAATATCATTAAAATCTAATAATTTTTATTAATAATAAAAATAATATTCTTGGTATATGGAACAATAAGTTTTCAGGTATTAATGATCATAAGTATTCAATCAATAAATGTTTATGTTTATAATTTGTGAATTTAATTTTAACTACTATTAATTATTCAGGATGTATTAAATAAATATTTATTTATTCTAAATTTTAGAGTATATATTAATATATTAATATATAAATATTAATTTATTTATATTAATATCGAAAGAAATATTTATTAATGAGTTTAGAGAACATATAAAATTTTATTATTGAAAAAATAATATATATTTAGTCAAATTATTATTCAATTATTCAAAATATGATAAATTACAATGAGTATTGATGAGGTGAGTTAAGGGCCTAAATAAAAATATATTGTTGTCACCTACTTATGAGGGGTGTTGTTGGAACATCCTTGTTTTAAAACTCTCAAAGAAAGATTAATTTATTTCTAATGAATTACATTTTATATGATAGAATTTTATATGCTAAGATAGTTTTTATGATAAAATGTATAAGTATTAGGTGTCACTACCAGACTAGTTACCACCACTGAATTCACCGCTAAAATAATTTCCTTTAATGGAGTTACCATTAGGATTTTCACCACTAAGGATCTACCAATGAGAACTATCACCGTTAGACTCTAAGGCACTGTTGGACTCTGAGTCAAAACCAGTCTATGGTGTCTCTAGTTTGAGATACCGTCAGAAACTGAGTCACAACCAGCTTCATGATACCATTTCTATTTAATGAAATTTACATTAATGGATCAATGAGAATTTCTATTCCTGGATAAAGTGATTTTATATTAATGAAAAAGTGAAATCCTATCCAAGGATTGTGGATATCCTTATACTATTTCTACTATATCTATGAAAAGGACCATATCTATGTGTGTGAGTGTTGTTCGTTCTTGGCGTGGTCTATTCAATGTAGGTCTTGGAAACATGGATTAGCTCTGGTAATCAAGGGTGGTTTAGATCAGTTTGGGATTTCATGGTGACATAGAGTTGGGAAGGTGGTGCTATAAATTCTTCTCCTCCATCCTCTTGTGAGCTCGTTAGGTGATCATCCATGATAGCATGCATGGATCAACTTTATCAGATCATATCTGGTGGTGTGGCTTCTTTGGATTTGGATCTTATCATCCTTATCAGCGGTGTGATGACATGGTAGAGTCTTTTATATTTGGTTCGGTCACTTAATATTTATCAATCTCCTATGATAGAATGAGTATTCAATGTTTCCGTAGTGTATTAGTGGTGGAAGATATTTGGCAGATGATGAGTTGGTTTTGAGTTCTTTTTTCATATCGCTTCAATAATGTACCTGAAATAATTTGCAATATAAAATATAATTAAAATAGTCATGATAACAGTTTATCCATCATAAAGAAAAACATATATCTATATTATACTCTTAAAATATTGTTAAAATTATATATGATCCATATACATCTTATAAATATAAGTAATAAAGAGAATAATGGATAGTGGGTTAATGGTATAACAATTTTATTTATAATTAATTGAATATGTAAATGATATATTTGAAGAGAGGAATCATATTGAAATAATCACCAGATAAAAATATTGTATATAAATTCAATATAATAGGTCTATAATAATAATATTCTAATTGGTAATAAGAAAATAAATTAGAAAAATACTTGATAAATAGAAAGAAATAATTCACGAGAAGTTAAGGGAAGAACGACAGAAAATCTTATAGAATTATAAAATGGGGAACCCTAAAATAAAGGCGAGAACCTTATCTAGGATGTGAAGAGAACATTGAACTACATAATGTAGGATACTAGAACAAATGAGAAAAACTAATATAGGTTTTTCGAGATAATATAGTACTATATTTCCATGTAATGCGTAAGATAATAGATGTAGTATAATAATATTGAATTATGAAATGTAAAATGAAAAAGAATAATAAAATCATGTATATATGAATACATGGAGAAAATATTATAAATTATGAGTTATGATTTTGGTTTTGGAGGTTAGGTAGAAATGAATATTTCAGATAGAGTGAAAATGGTAGGTTTAGTAGAGGAAAATGAATCAATTAGAGAGGGAATCAATGTTTTTTCATAGAGTGCAACTGGGAGGAGAGGGAACTGTAAGTCAATATCAGGGGAGACAAGGTTTATAAGTAAGGAAGATATATTTTAGGGGATGAAAAAAATGATAATAAGTGTGATTGGGTGAAAAATGGGTGAAAGAGGCACTAAAACATTGATGTTATACAATTATTATGTAGTTTTTAGATAAAATTGATATATTATTTAAATTATTTTAATAAATATTTTCCCATTTTTTTTAATTTTATAACTCAGAATCATTTCTTCAATGTGACTCGTGCTTCTCATTTCTCCCAATAAATAGAATAGAATAACGGAATACCTTAAGTGAGTAGTCAATGTGTGTACACATCATGAAATAATAACGAAATATTTAAAATATCATAGACAAGCTATTATCTCAAGATTATATGGATTGATAACTTATCATATGTTCTATAATGTCAACTTAATTATTCATCTTAGAAGAAATATTGGACTTATATTCCTCATTTTCTAGTATCCTCCAAAAATATTTCATCATTTTTTCATTTACTCTAATGTTTTATCCGCTTACATGGAAGACCCCTACCTTTATCATTCAAATCTCTTATTTGCCCAAAATTTTGAAATATTAGCTTTAGATATGTCCTCTTCATAATAAAATTTATTACTCTAAAATCCAATATCATAGTTTTTATTTCATCTCATGAATGATATTTCCTTATTTATCCACATATTCCAAACCGAACTATTTATTGTTTTCTCACTCATGAGGTGTCAATTTGATTGAAATAATTCTTTATCATAATGATATTTTTAATTAGATTACAAAAACTAGTCCCCTTGAATTTAAATGTATTAAATCCAAATATTTTCCATGGATATTGGAATTTGGAAACTTAATTAATAATTTGATTTCTATTATTCCTCTAATATATTATTTTGAACTTTAGAACTCTTCAAGAACCTGACCACCCATTTAAATTTTTTCTACACGAATCATTCAATTATCATAAAAATGTTATTTATTTTCAAGAATATATATGACATTAGTATTTTATCTCACTTCTTTTTCAATAATATATTCAATCTATATTTATAGTTTCTCTCCAGTATTGGATCCCAATAAGGAGGATCTAAGTAACTGTTTCTTTCTTCCTGAAATAATCATTTCAACCTTCTAGAATTTCCCATTATGTTACATCATGGCATGATAAATGGATTTGATATTATTTGTGATATATTTAATAAATATAATCTCAATCAACGATAAAATAATTTATAACATATTTCTATTTAATAAATATTTATTTTTATCCATAAATTATGTTTGATAATTATATTTATAAGCATTATGTTTTTCTAAAAAATTTATGATTTTGGCCTCTTCTTATTTTATTTTGGGATGCACTTGTATATCTCATATGAATTAATATTCTATAATATTAAACCTCCACTTATAAATAAATATTTTTTTGTGGGGAAATGATTCTCATTGTTTTATTATATAAAAACTTTAATTCATATTCTGTAGAATATAAGAAATATATATTAGTTGAACTCTTAAATTTAGATTTTATTTATATTATTTGGATTTTATCACCCAAATAATATTTTACATTATATTTTTGGACCAAAAAATGAATTTCAAAAAGAATAGAAAATTTCCAAGAATTTATCAAAACACTCAAATTATATATTTATTCCTAAAAAGACTCATTGAAGGTTTTATAATTCTATATAGCTAGTTCTAAAATGTATTTTAATATAATTACAGTCTCATAGATGTACATCAATTAGTTATCATATTCATGATTTATCAATTGGTTTTTTCACCTTGTTGGACATAAAATTTATTCTCTGTTTTGATATGTTACCATTTTCAATAGTTTTATACTTTTAAATCTTTTAACTTTTTTTAAGAGGATAGTAACAAAATGATCTAATGTGTTATTAACACAAGGCTTATACATTTTTCATGATTTGGGATATCATAAGACATTATATATAAGGGATAAAAGATATAACATTATGAAATTTTATATTTTTAAGAAAAAATTAGTGATTTATATATTGTATAAATAATTTATTGGTTTATTTATTGAAATAATTTTTTAAAAGATATCAAATATTAATAATGGTAAATGAATCATTAAATATATTACATATTATAATCTGATAAGGAAATTGTTAATCATTTTTGAAATGATCGAACTCAATGAGTCTCCATAAAATGTTGGAGGCTTGTAGATTATAGTTCAAGAAAAAATTTGGGATAAAAGTATACAATGGTGTCTGATATAAACTTTTTTGTTCAATTCTCGCCAATATTACATAAAAATCAGTGTAGACAAATTTAACATCAAAATAAATAATTTTCTTATTGTGATATATGATGATTATTTAGAAAGAATATCACATATGGATGAATGGATAATTTTCTAGTTATAGAGTGTATATCAAATAAACTAGTTCAAGCAGGTGTGTTGAAAATAAATTTCGTTTATTATTATTGCATTATTCTTATTTACAATTTTTCAATTCACCTTGGATAAAATATTTTTATATTTCCATTATATTTATAAATATTTAATATCACTAAAATTTATTATTGATATCATATCTGTCTTTATTGACTGATTGAATATTTATTGAAATTTTAAATTCTATAAATTAAATATTAGAGAGAGTGATTTTATTATCACTTCATTCATTATATGATTTAAAATAAGAATATATATATTTCTATAGTATTGTTTTGGTTAATCTTATATGTTCTTTATGGTAACACGATCATCAATATGGGATGCCATTGTATGTGATTGGTTTGAGTTCTGCACTCTAAAAATAGAGAATCATCACAATTATAAAATATTAATATTTAATTTTGTTTGATATTGACTAACAATATTGGGTTTTGAGCCATTTATGTTAGGATTTTTTTTGTGAAGAACACTTTCTAGATAAGTATATAAACATTCCATAATTCAAGATTCCATATATAAATTGTAGAACTAGAAGAATTTGGAAGAAGTGAAAACATATAGAAGAAGAAGTAACTGATGTTATAGAAATTATTTATCCTCAAGGTAAAAAGTATGAGTTCATAAATCTAGGAATCTATTCCTTATATATATATAATTCAATTTAGTTAGGGATCAATTGGAAATTTCCATAGTTAATGAGATGGAAGACTACAATGATTAGATGATGATGGAAATATAATAACCAGGTGACCTCATATATAAATTGATGGATGGGGTCACTTGTGTGGAAGAATATTGGAAAAATAATTGTAACTAAACTTTGTAATATAGGTTTATAATTTATCATAGTTTGGTTCCTAGGTTTGCGAAATTTTATTTACATTCACATATCTATAAATTATATCCCATTCACATTATTCTTTTATACAGATTTGAAAAATAAATTTTATTTTTCACTAAAAATGAAGAATTAATTATTAATTTTATTATAAAATTTAAAAATTTCTTAAAATATAACCAATATTAAAATATATAACAAGAATAAATATTTAGTTATTAAACCACATGAATAATAGATATAGTAAAATATAGTTTTAATACTATATTTCCAGTTTTGATTGAATTTAAAATTAAGCCAAATTTAATTAAACATCATACAAAATATTGGTATGTATGGCACACATTAGCAATGAGAATAGACATAAAATGAAAATACTATGATGCACATTATCATTTACACAGGACATAGTAAATACTAAAAAAAATTTAATTTGGATATGTAAAAGGTTATTAGGATGAGTTATTTTAAACAATTTTTCTATGTGAAATATGATATCATAGATTATATTTAACCAATTAATTTATCAAAAATGATTATCATGTTAAATAGTGAATGATATTAAAAATTTTATATTGTGTTTGTAAAAGAACAAACTCTATCTTCAATTGTCCATTATTTAAGATATTTAGAATAAAATACTTCTCTATTATGTTATAAATATGTCAAATAATTATATCATTATATGATTAATCATTGATATTACTATTTTATTTATAATATGATATATATAATGGGTTCATAAAAATAATATATTTGGTTAAAGAAATATATCCTTCTTTATGAGCCTCTATTTTTTTAAAATAGGGGTATAATATAAGCTTGGTTAAATTAATTCTTATACTAAATAATATAATATAAGGTCATACAATATTAATTAAAATAAAAATAGGATTAAATTATATTTATTTGAAATAAATGGTAATTTACTATATTGGTTAAACAAAATATAGTAATGAACATTTCATAGTGAAAAAAATGTAAGCAGTGTTGTAAAAATTGTATGTATATTCCATTTAAGAACATATAAAATTAGTCTACAATATTGAAACTATATAATAGATAATGTTTGGAATTTATATCTAAATAAATGAAATATTGATATAGTTACATTTATCAAATTAGTATACTCAAAAAAAAAATACTTTATTGAAACTATTAAAACTATATTAAATTTTCATACAATTCTAGTTCGTTTAATATAGTCATTTATTACTTTATGAAATGAAAATTCACAATTCTCTACATTTTCGTTTTAGATCTTATATTTTCATTGTAGAAATACTAAAAAATGATTTTTAATAATTATGTATCAAAACTTTATCCATTCTGGTAGCAATTCAGCTATACCCAAAAAACCCAAATTATTGATATAAAAATAACGATAATATGTATTTTCATTACTCTAAATGGAATTCCAAGACATAATACTAAAAAATATAACTATATATGTGTTCCAAAAATATAATTTCATGAAGAAATGAAATGTTTAATTTTAATTGTCATACTGATAATATTTTAGAAATTTGCAAGTGAATACATGAAACAAGTTTTCATTAATTATTATCCAAATATTTTATCATAGAATAAATATATATACCATAATACTTCATTAATAAACTATTTTTTTAATTTTTATTATAATTGTTATGAATAAAACCATTGAAAATATATATATTTCTAGTGAATTCTAGTAACCAAGTTATAAAATTAAAATTTCTAGATTAAATAAAATTTAAACATATTATAACTACACCATAGAAACTGTTGTGTGGATGATATTCAGAAAAGGGGAATTTCTTGTTAAATTAATCATAACATTATAAATGTAAAATGATACCTAAAAAATATATCTGTTAATGTGTTTGAAGTATTTTGTTTTTTTAATGAATAAAATTGTATAAGGCTATATTCAATAGTAAAATTGTAGGAATTTTTAAAGTTTCATGTTAATGAATAAACCATTTGATAGTATATAATTTTTATTGAATTAGTTTATTAGAATTAAATATTTGATTATGTAAAAATATATCTAAAAAACATCTTTAGGGTATACAATAACAGTAGTGTAGAAAATGTGAAATCATACCAAATAGTGTAGAAAAATTATTAAACCATTTAGGATGTGTAAAAATTATCTACAACTAAAAATAATAATGGGAATCTAAGGGAAAGAAAAAATAAAAACAAAAAAATTGAAAAACACATCTATCAATTAATTTCATCGTTTAGGGATCCCTTATAAACATTTAATTCCAGATATATATGTAGAAATAACATTAATTTAATATGGATCATTTTTAAATATATTTATTATGAGAAGAATTATGAAACCATAGAAATTATAATTAAAATATATTTTCAAAAGAGACAGTGAAATTCAAAGGTAATGGTTTTAAAGGTATTGTGTTTTTTATATATACATAATAAAAAAATTATATTCTTACAAGAAATTATATCTAGCATAATAATAAAATAAAAAGTGGAATTAATTCAAGTTTTTTATTTTTATTTATGAATAAATTATATTAATTTTTATGGAAAATAAATGAAAAAGGAATTTATTCAAATAAATTTACATTTTTGAATACCTTTTTGAGTACATGATTTTGAATTCAATATATGAATATCTAAATTCAATATCAATGAAAATTTATAGACATAAAGGGTATACCTAAATTTTGAATGATTATGATAAATATATGGTTATATGTGAAATATCTGTTCTATTAGTAAGACATGTAAGGAAATTTATATTTTTAATGTATTTTTAAGTTATATACTATTTGGGTTTAACATTGAGAATATTTTGATGATTTTATTAAATTTTAAATTATTTTTTTAGTGAACATGGTTTGGGAATAGTTAGTAGAAAGCATAAAACATCTCCAGGAAACTGTCTAAGGGAATATAAGAGTTTCTGGTTTGGTTCATGGTAGGACCTTGTCCTATTGAAACTATTTGAAAAACTGTGTGGTGTATAATTTCTTGTGATAGTGGTATTTTTCATAGTTAGTGCATATTTTTAGAAACTAAGTGAAAAAACCATGTGGTCTAGAGATTTCTCCAGTTATACTTTAATGGTTAGCTCACAATTTTCTAAACAATGTGACATAACCATTCGAAGGAATTAATTACTCTAGAAAATTGTATTTTTACAACAGTTATACACTAAAAATCTAGTTATTTCTCTTTTATACTAGGTTCTCTATTTTAGGGTTCCTCTAAGTGATTTTTGGTGATTCTTGTTGTCTTGAGATCGATTTTAAAGAAACATTAGCCACCAGACCTTGGGAATCAATGGTTAGAGAGATGTTCTTCTTCCTTTTCTAGATTAGTATGCTTCCCCCTGAATCACACCATATATAATGGTATAATTATTGGATCTATTGGATCAATTATGTTCTAAAAATTCATTCTTGAGATTTATTGATGAATTTGAAATGGGAGTCTCAGTCGATAAGATCACATATTGAGTCTTCACAATCTTTAATATCCATGTTGAAGTAGGTGGAATCAAATGATTTTCCACATGTTATAAAACAAAAAAAACATATTTTTTCTTAAATTATTTTCCTTAATTTGAAAAGTAAAATTGGGATGATCACTTTCTTAAAAACCCTTTCTGTTTATTTATTTTAAGTCATGGATTTTGGACATTTTTAAGAAAATATTTTTTGTTACGTGGTCCTAAATTACTATTTTTGTTAAATGCATGAGATTTGATGAATTAGATGCTTCAAGCAATTATTTTTATGAATAATTTAATGGTTTTTATACATTGTAATATTCATGGAATTTTTTGAGTTCATATTGCATTAAAATATGCATTTATAGGTCCTGATAAGGGGTTAGTGCCATGGGAGTACCATGGAATAATGTAAAAGAAAAGACATGAATAGTGGGTTAATATTCTACTAATGAGTTAGGATTTACCCAAGTTTGATGAATGAATTTTAGAATGTGTGTTATATGTATTTTGGGTATGCTAAGTAGATTTAATTAACAATTTGGTTCTTTAAATTAAGAGTATTTATTTGGGGAATTGCATTGGATTTCATCTATTTTATTTTGGTAATATTTTATACTATGAGATAATATATTCTTATCCCGGTGGGGTGATTGGTAAAGTATGTATTAGTTTTCCTACTATGTTTGATTACTCACCCACTACATATGTGATTTTGTGGTATGAAGATGTTGTTCTATAAGAAATAGGCAAAAGAACATTCTCTTATTTCTCAAAGATTAGAATCATGATTCTAGAATATCAGAGAGTCATTGAATCAAGGATTTTTTCTTGTGGTGTGGTTATAGTCATTCAAAATTATTGTTTCAATGTCAAGATTAACTTTAGTTTTTAGTGAGATATCTCAGTTCACCAATAATTGATACACTAATATTGTTGGTTTTTGGTATTATTTTTTAGTTGTATTGTATACATTTTATGAATTGTATAGTTTTTGTTTTGTTGTTTTTATTATTTTCATTACATGATGAGTTTGTTTAAATATAAAATAACCCCCAAATATTTTAGTAATACTACAGAATTCATCTTTGGTCTTTATTTTTTGGAGGATGTCAATTAAGGTTAGTGAATCCTCGACTCATTCCAAGACAATGGTTTGGGTTGTGATTTTACACTATCTATAATACTTAAATAATTTATTTTTGATAAATATAATTTTTATATGGATTATATATGGTAAATATAATAAAATTTTAAGATAATTTATCTGTATAAAATATATTAGCTCAACAGAGTGTATATTAATGATTTATCAATGAAAAATTATGTTGATAATGGATGAAATATTTATCACATTTATCTAAATTAGTTAACATTAAATTTTATAAATAAATAATTTATATTTGAAGTGTAATAATAGAGAAAAAGTAATCAGATAGAAATAGTAAATATATTTGTAATACAATAGTTCATATAAAAAAGTAAGTTGATTAAGAATGATAGAACATAAATCCTAAAATAGGAAATAGATATAATGAAAAATACTTAAGATGTTAGAAAAATAAAATATATATGGTAAGTTTATTATAGTGTTATAAAATTTACCCTATATAATTTATGGAATTAAATATACATGGAACCTTTGTAATGGTTGTCAATTCATCAAATATCTCACTTATATTTAATGTATATAATTAAACTATAATAAAACAATTATATATGAAACAAACTTATTATATACATATATAAAAGATAAGGTTATATAATATAAGATAGTTCAATAAATTAAATAATAATGAATTGTATGTACACTTGATATATATAAAGATAGGAATAATAGATAAATAATAATCAGAGAGAAAAAGTATGTGTAATAAAAATATAATAGGTAAGAAACAATAACATATTAATTTGGAATTAAAAAACAAAAATCAATAAATAATAAAAAAAGACAAAATTCAGTATTTTAATAATTCAAAAAATATATCCTGGAGAAATAATTTGTTTAGAATGTACTTAAAAAAATATTAGGTAGTATATATACCTGAAGTAATTGTGATGCTTGTTTTTTAATCATAATAAACACAAATATTTAATGAATATTGTTGAAAAATAGGTAAAAACTTATATGAGGTATGCACTTATATTAAATATCAATAATTAACAGAATGTTAGATATTGGGTTCCTATTATACTAAACTACTCAATAATAAACCCGATATGTAAATGTTATAGTTGAGAAGAGGAAAAGTATAGAAAGAATAATTCTAAAGAAATATGTATTCAAAATTCAACATAACAGGTAAAAAATAATATTATATGAATTAGGAATAAAAAAAATCTTGATATAGGAAACAAAGAGAAAGAGACAATTCAAAAGTTGGTAAGGGATGAACCATAAAAATGAGAGAAATTTAGAATGAAGAATTGAAAAACGAAGGAGATAACCTTACCTATGGTTTGGAGAGAATGAAGAACTATAAAAGAAAAGATTATAGAACTAAAGATAGAACCTTATATAGTGTTTTAGATAAAATGGATTCCGATATTTCCATGTGATGTGTATGGGAAGATAAGAAATAAAAAAACTGAATATAAAGAAAAGTATAATGAATAAGATGAATAAAATAGTGCATCTAGTTTTTTTTGAAGAGAACATGTTGTGAAAGATGAGTTAGGGATTTGATTGGGGGTAGTGGATAGTAGAGAGGGATAACATGGAGGAATGTTTATGGTGAGTGGAGTAAGATTATGTATTTATAGAGGGAAATAGATCTTTATCAGGTAGCGAAATTAAGAAGGAGGGGAGATGTGGATGATTATCTAGAGTACTGCCTAGGTAGGTAGTGAATACATATTTTAGTATGGGGAACACTATAAATATTAGATTGATTTGTATGAAAATAAGTTAGTGATATATTGATACAATGAGGTTAGACACTTATTATCTTATTTTTAGATAATAATTCATATCATATTAGAATACTTGTAATGAAAAATTTTCATTAATTTTTTCATTTCACAACATATGATCTTTTATCCCACTTCAGTTATGCATCTCATTGATCTCCATATATATAATTGAATATTGTAATTTCTTCATTGGGTGGTTAATCTGTATAAAAATTATGAAATGTCCTTGTACTACATAGTACATCACATACAGGAGGTTTTCTTATGATTTTTGGATTGATGTGCTATTATACATTATAAAAATTAGTCATCATTATACATCATAGAGGTACTATTAAACTTCTCTTCCTCATGAGTTAATAAATCCCCAAAAAATTGAATTATAATTTTCTTTACTATAATTTTTATCCAAATTTTTCGAACCTCACTAAATTTTTTTTATGAATACATTTTCTTCCCTACTTTTTACAATGTTTGCTTTATATCGGGATTCTATATCATTATTATTATTCTGAAATCCTATATCATTGTCATTATTTCTTCTCATGGATAACATTACATTCTTTATCTAGTTGTTATCACCTAACATATTCATTAATTTTACACTCATAGGGTGTCCATTTGTTCAAAACCACTCTTTCTTATAATGATAATTCTTTAATTCATCTAAAATATGTAGTAACATGGAATATTAAATTATAAAAGTCCCATGATGACCATTGATTGAGAATTATAGAAGATTCATTAATCCATTAAATTTATTGATTCTTACTGTATATTTTTTCAACTGTATAATTCACCATGTTTCAAAATTCATCATTCTTTTCAATTTTTTCTTCATGGATATTTAAATTACTCGTAAAGCATTATATCTTTCCATGGATATTATTTATAATATATTTTATGTTTAATCTCATTCACTAAAATCCTCTTTCATCATATGTGATTTCTCTCTAGTATTGGAACCCTACATAGATGATTGATGTGATATATTCTTGTTACTCTTTATACAAATATCATCATTGAATAATTTTCCTTCATGTTACAAAAATGCCTTACAAAATGGATTCTATATTGATGGTGATATATTTTTGAATATCATCTCACTCATTCCCAGTAATATTTAAATCATTTATATCTATATGAAAATTTTATTTTTGACTATAAATGAAATTTGGAAATTAGATTTATAAAATTTTTGGTATGATTATAATAATATTATATTATTTTCAACATATTTGTTTAATATTTGATGCATTTCCCTATCTCATAACCATTTATTTTTCTAAATATTCTTCCTCCATTTCCAAATTTATAATTTCACATGGAATAATTATTCACCTGGTTTTATTATGTTCAAATAATTTTAAAACCTCTATAAAATATATCAAATATAAATTAATAATAATTTAAAATATAAAGATTATATCTATTATTTTTTATTTAATCAGAAAAATAATATAGTACATCATCTTTATAAACTAAAAGACTAATTCTTTAAATTATTATATCTTCAAAAAATCTAGTAAAAACATTTAATATAGTTTTTTAGTCCTAGAATTTCCCATTGAATTTTTTATTTTCTTGAATTTTCAGTTCTCCAATGCATGGTTACATAAAATCACTCCCATAAATTTACATTGATCTATTATAATATTCACGATCACTCAATGGAATTTTATTTAATTTGGACACATTGTTATTTATTTTGTGTTTAGATATTTTATTTTTTAAATGTTGAATACTCTTCAATCTCTTTGTCACTCTGTAGGAGGTCATTTACTTAATGATTTAAAGTGTTATCAATATAGTGGTTATAACTTTTTTGTGATATAGGATATCACAAGAGATAAAATATAAGTGTTATGAGATATCATATATATAATATTTTATTTATCTTAGAAAAAATTGATGATTTATTTAGCTTGTACATCATATGGTGATTTATTTATTGAAATAAAATAAACTAATAGTTCACATATTAATAATGGTAAATCAATCATATTTTTTTTATATAACATAAATTGATAAGAATATTCCTTGGTATTTAAGAAATGACTGAACTCAAAGTTTCTTTAAATAATTAAGGAGGCCTACAAAATGTAGTTTAATTCATAAATAGAGATATAAGAGTACAATAGTATTTAATAAAAACTTGTTTATTATTTCTGTACCATTCCTATATAACCTATATGGGAGACATACATTTCATTAAAATACATTAATTACCATTACAATATTATTATGAGATTTTATTGATGGTGGATCACCTACGATGGAATGAAAGAGTTTATTAATTTAGGGTGGTTATCCACTAAGCTAGTTAAAGCTACTAGACAGATAGTATATTAAATTTTTAATGCTTTTATTACTATTATTTCCAATTATTTAAATTATTATTGTAAATTATTTTTCATATTTCACTATAATAATTAATATTTGATATCACTAAAATCTATCAGTGATATCAAATCCATATTCATTTATAGATTAGAGATTTATAGAAATTTAGAAATTCTATAATTTCAATGATGAATATAGTGATTTTATGTTCATTTGATCCATTATAAGACTATAAATATGAATACAAATATTTATATATATATATATAGTATAATTTAATTTAATCATAGATGTTCATCATTTTAACCTGAGCATTAATATAAGATTACATAGTATGTGATAGGTTTGAGTTGTGCACTGTTAAATAGAGAATCACAATAATTATATATGATGAATATATATGATTTTTTGATATAGAGTGAAAATATTTTTTTGATCCATTTATATGAGGATTTTTCTATGTGAATATAATTTTTGGATATGTATTTGAACATTTCATAATGATATATTTAATATCAAAAATGCTAAACCAGACGTTTATGTAGGTCATAGAGCCTTACAGAAGAAGAACTACCCGATGGTCTATAATGGAAGATTCCATTTGGGGGAAGGGTGTTTTCATAAATTTGGGACACTATTAACTAGAAGTAAATGGAGGATTTCTTAATCAAGGAGTTTTTGGTATTTTCCTTATTTAATTAGACAGAATAATAGATAGATCAGATGATGATGGGAACAAAATTCTGATGGATCTCATGTACAAATTTGTGGGTGGGGACACCTATGTAGAGGATCATTAAATTAATGTGTGTAACTTTATTGTATGATGTATAGTTATTATTTTTCATATCGTAATTTTGTAATATCCTATTCTTTGATCTGTTTGAAAATTTGAAAAGGATTTGAATTCGTTATTCGGTGGATGGTATTAATCTTCAATTGATATTTTAAATGTAAATATGAGTGTGGTTCCCTTAAATTTGATTTTTTAAAAGCTATATGTGGATCGTAAGATGATAAACGAGTGAATATGGTTATTAAAATAATCAGGCTTCAAAAAATAATTTTTGGTGAAATAGATAGGGGGGTATGTTTTGAAAAAACTTAGCGCTTACCATGATGCCCAAACCGTAAGGTCTGTTTGTATAGGGGAATGGTTTTTGAAGCCATGAGACACTCAAGGGGGAACTGTGAGAGGTAGTATAAATTTGCAGAGTTTCCATAGTCGTTGGAGCACAATTATTCTTATCGTGTGCTACAAGCGTTAATGGTATGAGTGTACTTAGAAAATAGTTTCACACTATTGACATATTGTTTTCCTAATACTACATATAAATAGTGAACCTATTTGAAGTTGGAAAATTAAAATCCCCCCCCCCCCACACATATAAAAGTGTTTTACTGTTACCCCTCTTGTTTCCCTCACAACTACCCCACACATGAAGCTCCTCCTCCTCATCCCATGGTGGGTTCCCTTTTATTTAAGCTCAAAATTGATTGCTGATCATCACATTATAATCATATTGGTTAGAATAAGACTCATCTTACCACCCACTAATATTTAATAAAATTTATGAATGGTATTTTTGTGTGATATAATCATCCCTATTGGTTGGGTGCTTGATTATTCTTATGGTTTCCCTCATTCAGGATCAAATAAAGGCCAAATTTTGGATGATTTGATCATCCCATGAACAAAGTAGGTGGTCTATATTTTTCCTATAATATTTTCATCATTTATATCCTAAAGAATTGTGAAATATTTTTAGAAACTTTATGAAGCATTTAGTATATAAGAAATTAATTAAATTAAATTCTTAGACTACGACATAGAACCCCCTTAAATGGTTGAGGGTCAATGACCTTAACATGAACCACTAATTTAGGTGAGTTTGGATTAATGATCTAAATTAAAATTGTTAGTCTATTTTTCCTAGCCGCCTATTTGGGTGAGTAGTTCTTATCACATTCTAGTGTAATTCCTTAAATTACATAAATGAATTGTTAGTTATATGATTGTGCACCTACGTCATAATTTGATTATTAAACCAGATGATTGACTCATTACTATTATAATAAAACTGTACAAATTAAATGAAATAATTAATATGAGGGTTGGATAACATGATTTTTTTCCATAATCCTTTCACCTTTATCTAAATTATTGTGATCGAAAACAAAAAATAATAATCAGAATTTAGTGTCCGTGATGAATCGCATTTCCTTATAACTTTTTAAAAATGAAAAGATCCAAATTTTTGAATTGATACAACAAATATGATGATCATTATGAATCATATGTAAGGTGGAATGTATTATTCTCATGTCCTAGGTTTTTCAATTTTATCATGTATGGTTCTGAATGTCATAGAAATATAACATATCCCATTATAATTATTTGTGGCTGATGGGTATGAAGTCCCATATTATTTGTGGTAATCGAGAATGGAGTCCCTTATTATTTATGACACACCAGCATGGAGCCCTTCATTATTCATGATACTTGGGCAATGGGTCCCTTAATTTTTGTGATATTCTGGCATTAAATCCCTCATTGTTTATGACAATTAGGAATTAAATCCCTAATTACTTGTGGTATCAAAGCATTTCATCCCAAATTATTCATGGTAGTTGGGCATTGTGTCCATTATTACTCAATAAGACATGTGGGCATGGAGACCATTTCTTAAAAATATGGACTCTTGTTATTATGCATGGAATCCAGAGTTATGCATCTGGTCTAGGCTGGTATTATGTGTCTATCAATATGTCTATATATGTTATAATGTAGATAGTATACAGTATATATATGAATATATTATCTTATAAAATGTGACAAATTTTCAAAGATATCTTGGGTTAGTCTGAAGAAGGTATAGTCTGGTGGGTGTCCATTGGTAATGAAATATGATTAGTTTACAGTTAATTTATTTACTTCTTTATCTATTATACATGAAAATTTTCCTATTTTTATTCAAGTACAAGATTTTTGTTTGATTCCATTGGTGGTGGCCTATTGAGTTAATCTCACACATTGTTTTGGACTCCATTTGTTACCCAGCTAGATCTATTGTTTTTAAGTTTGGCCTAGGACAAGGCTCAGTGTAGTTTCTCATTATGGAATTACTAGACAAAGGAGCATGGGAGTAGAGGATGAGTGTGTACTAAGGCATCATATTGAAGTTTGAGTCTTTCTATTATTTATGATTGGTAGTCTAGACCTATTTTGGTTCTAACAAATATATGTCTATTTCTTATGAATTATGGAATATTCATGCATGGTTATACATTTATTTATTAATAATTGAAAATTATCATTATATTATAATGTTCTATTAGTCTTTTTCTGTAATTATTTATTTATTATATATTCCATTTTTTAGTCTGATCATGAGGGTATTGTCTCCACATTATTCCACCATTAGACCCTCACTGCAAGGTGGTAGTTAGTGGCATATAGGGTGACACACATTAGGCCGGGGTGGGAACTTGATCATGGAACCATTTTTTGGATCTAAATTCAGGATATGACAATAAGATATAATAGAAGATTTATTCTCCATTAACTAACAATTTTTTAATGGTTGAGATGATATTAGAAATGTGTTAGAACTTGGTAGATAAAATGTGTTTGGTTCCATCCAATCCAATCAAGAGGAAACAATTATATTTCAATGGGTGTAAATTTTATTCACATTGATCTATTATTATAGTTGATAGTTATTTCACCTTGGTAGATTGTATCTTTTATTGGTTACGTATTTATGGATTAGGCAATTAACCGTAAGCATAATATGGAAGGAAATTGTGGTTACGTGAATCATTATAGGAACATAGAGATTCACATTCCTTTCATATTCCATTCCATATAGATTACATTATTGGTTTTCTAATGTAATAAGATTTTTATTTCATACTATTTTGAATCATTAACAAACTTATTAGTATTCTAAACTAGGCGATTTTAAAGAATTCTTTCACATATACTGTCACGACCCGACCCTACTGGTCTCGAGCCACAACCATCCTAGGACCACCTCCATAGGCTAGGGTCTGGTGACAAGCGCCGATGGCATAATGATTGCGGGGAGGCCTTTGCTTAAGTACATGTACACACACTACCCACTCGATGCAGAAGTGCAGAGTAAAAAAGAAAACCAAAGGACAAAGATCTGTAACCCAACCACTGTCATGCATCATCTTCTAAATAGAAGAAAAGTAATGTTCTGAAAAGTACTAACAAGATAACTGAACAGAAAAAACGAAAAACACACGCCAATCCTGGAAGGTTCCACAACTCGACAACAAGAAAAAAAAAGTAAATATATGGTGAGTCTCACACCTGAACGTCCTACTATGACCACTAAACGTAGCCCAAGAGCTTGTGTCCTCTATGCTCCTCCATAGTCTCGATCAACTTATCCATCATCTGCTTGGGCACACCAAAGTGAGGGAAAAACCCAAGCAAGTGTGAGTATAAAGATACTCAGTATGATGCCCTGAAATCTCGATGGAGCAACAAAGGATGTAGCAAAAAGGTACGTAGTAGATAGAATAAGGATCAGTGAAATGGTATATTAAATATAGAGCAGCTCAACCCAACAAAAGAAATGAAGTAGACTCGTCCAACCAAGTGGATCTAGACATAGAAAGCACGTGACATACCCCATGTGTCTTTGCCCCTCCTAGAAAAAGAGTAACTGAACCCAAGGAGTGGGAAAGAAAGTAGGGTGTATATATATATATATATGCTCAACAAGAAACCTAAATGAGTGTGTAAGGGGATCTCTATCTCCAAGCTCAGCTTAGGAAATTTCGCCAACAGTTCTAAAGATATCCACCACTAATGCCCCAAAAATCCTACACTAGAAGCTATCTCATTTCTTAACCGTACAACCAATGTCCCGCTCTGGTAATCATAGAGACAAGCCACTAACTAGCCTCATAGAAAGTGCTGAGTCTGAAAGAAGTCATCAGGTAACCCACTACCCAGCCCAACTGGAGGTTAAACCCTATGAGGTCTTCGGGTAGCCCACCACTGAGCCCCACTAGAGGGTAAACCCTAAAGTCAACAGGTAACCCACTAGCCAGCCCTGCTGGAGGGTAAAACCTAAGGTCAACGGGTAACCCACTGGCCAGCCTCATTGGAGGGTAAACCCTGATACGTCATTGGGTAACCCACTACCCAGCCTCACTAGAGGGTAAACCCAGAACTGGTCCATACGACATCTCGTAGGGCCCACACCACGATCCTGAAAATGGTCAGGAGAACTGCACCATCACAATGCTCTCAGAAAAACATTCCAAAATGACTACTCATTCACAACGAACAGACTTCTGATGAAAATGTTTCAAAACAATACCTATAGCTTAAAGATGGTCTGTGGGGCCCATGACTCAACTACTGCATAAATGCCTGAAACAACACTGGACTACATCATCTTAACTCAAGTGTTACAATTCCACTAATGGAGCCTAAAACAGACTCTGGATCTTCTTATGCCATCTGAAAGCGGAATCTCGGCGAAGCGCTAAACAATACTTAGTGGGATTGTCACACCACTGAGCCCCGGTCATGGGAATTAAAAATCCCAGAGACCATCTCAAAATATATTTTTCAAGCCAAGTATTTTTTCTCCAAATATGTCATGTGAATCTGACATTCTGTTTACAAATTAGGGGTGTTTAAACGCCAATATACGGAGATGGGGTGGGCCAGACCGGTTCGGCCGGTCCACCCCCTTCATACCGGCGGTCTGTGGCTAGGCCACCCAGAATGCCTGATCCACTGCTGCCCATGGCTCACCGTGTGGGCCGCACAGGTTTACCTAGACCAGTACGAGCTTGTACGACCACTTTTCCATGAGACCCGCAAAGCGCAGGTCTCAGAAGGCTCCTGGGGTCGCGAAAACCCCTGTCTCACACGCCACCTGCCGACCAGTGAAGCCTGCCAGCACACCTCCTGTGGTGTGGACTGCCGTTCCACCACTCACTTGCCCGCTGAAAGATGGGATCCCACCGTGCAACTACCGTTTCCCGCCGGACCACCCAGGAACTGCTGGAAATGGGGATTTTTGGCCGGAAACTTCCCGGGGTTGCCCCGGACACCCTGGGACTCAAAAATTCGATCTAAAAGACTCATCGCAAATCTCGAATCGAACCTTAAGCATCTATGGAATTATCTCAAAAAATAAAAAAAATTGACACTAATATTTGAGTGTGAAGTAGATGCGGAAATTAAAAATGAAACACATGAGCCTACCTCGCAGGGCATAGCTCGTCGCATCACGAACGGTCCGCCGGAGCCACCACCGGCTTGCTGGAGAGGAGGAGGAGCCTAATGGAGGTTGCTCCCATGTTGGGAGAGCTTTCTCTAGAGAAGTAGTTCCCAAGGGGAATAAGGGAGGGGTGGAGGTGTTTAAGTAGGGAATTAATTAAAATTTAATTAATTTTTAAACACCCACCAGTAGGCCCGTACCGAAACTTTTTACGGGGTCAGGGTTAAGTGGTCACTAGGGTGAAATCCGCATTCTGAGCACAACAAAGGTCTTGGAATTTTAATCTGAGCATCAATTCAGAGGTTATAATGTTCACGCTCGAGGTCTCTAAATTAAGAAAATTCCCTTGGTGGTGTTTTCCACAGAAGGGCCACACCGTCGAATGTTACACCCCTCCTAGGGTAAAAGGCAAGTTATAGACTCAATGGTGGAATCAGTTTTCCGATCTGAGAAACCGTTAAAGAGTTATTCTATTTATTTGGAGTGTCTACTGTGAACACACTAAAAATTTAATTTTAGCCACACTGGGGCTCAGAACCACACATCGTCTGAATGAACTGCTCTGGAATAACATCATGAAAACTTAAATGTCTTGAAGGCTCAAACCCAGGTTCTTACTGCATTCCCTCCTTCATGTTTTTCATCCCCGAAAAGCAAGACTAAAAACAACTCAAGATACAGAGCCTACATCTGGCTCTCCCATTCCCTGTTTCTCTCCTGCACCATCCCTTTCTTCCACAGTACACGAACCAAAGCAATGGTCCTTCCACACAGTGTCCACTCATATCGGTCCTCAATCGCCACTGGGTTCTCTACAAAGTTGGATCCATCCTCAATGTTCAGCTCTCCCTAGTTGATAACGTGCGTGGGGTCGTGCACGTATTTCCTAAGATGCGACATGTGGAAGACATCATGCACCCTCTCTAGCTGTGGGGGTAGAGCAAGATAGTAGGCAACCTCACCAACCCCGCGCATGATCTCAAAGGGCCCAATGAATCTTGGGGACAGCTTGCCTCCCCAGCCGAACCTCCGTGTTCCACGCCACAAGGAGACCCTAAAAAAGACATTGTCCCCCTACTCGAACTCCTAAGGCCTACAACGATGGTCCGTGCAGGTCTTCTATCTTGCTTTGAGCTGTCCTGATGTGCTCACGAATGACCTGTACCTTCTCCATCATTTCCCGCACTAACTCTGGGCCCACGAGGGAGGTCTCCCCAACCTCCATCCAGCACAACATTGACCTGCAGGTTCTCTTGTAGAGGTCCTCAAAAGGTGCTGTGCCGATAGAAGAGTGGTAACTATTTTTGTCCGTGAACTCCACCAAGGGAAGGTGATCCTCCCAGCTTAGGAAAAAGTCTAACAGACATTCCCTCAACATATCCTCCAACACCTAGATATTGTTCTCTGTCTTCCAGTCAGTATGGGTGTGAAAAGTTGTACTCATCCACAACCGAGTCCCAAATGCCTCCTCCAGGCCTTGCCACAAACACGACATACACTATACATCACGTTCGGGGATGATCATCGAGGGTACTCCGGGAAGGCGGATGATCACCCGAACATACAGCTACCCTAGACTCTCAACCAATCTCTTCTCCCTGATGGAAAGGAACTGTGCGAACATTGTGTGTCAGTCCACTATCACCCAAATGGAACTATGGTCCTTCGTTGTATGCGGAAGTGCTGTGACGAAGTCCATAGATATTCCATCCCACTTCTACTCCAGGATATCAAGGGGCTACAAAAACCTTGCTGGAACCTGATGCTCTGCCTTCACCTGCAGACAATTTAGACCCCAAGAAACAAACTCAGCTACGCTCCACTTCTTGCGAGACCACCAAAACTGCCGCTGAAGGTATCTGTACATTTTTCCCACACTAGGATATATAACCAAGGTACAAGTGTGGAACTCCCACATCACCTCATCCTGCATCTCCACTAGTACAAAAGCTCTCCCCTAGAACAAGATCTCATGATTCCCTCCATCATAATAACCATTGGGTGTGTCTCCCATGGATATCTGATCACACGGTACCTCGTTGTGGACATCCCCCAGTTGCGAGTCTCTCACATGCTCATGTAGTGAAGGAGTCAACACCATCTACTACAGGAAAGTCGTACCCTCTTACTCCTCCATGGTCAACCATAGGAAATAAAACTGCTCTAAGGCTTCCCACACTAGACGAGCATGGGACTTCTTGCTAAGGGCATCTATAACAACGTTGCCCTTTCTTATAGTGTAGAATATCCCGAAATCATAGTCTTGTAGAAACTACAGCTAGTTCCTCTTCCTCAAATTCAGATCCCTCTGAGTGAAGATGTACTTAAGGATCTGGTTGTCTGGGTAGACCACAAAACTCTAAACCAGAAGGTAGTATCTCCACAACCTCAAGGAGAAGACCACCACTTCCAGCTCTAAATCATGAGTTGAATATTTCTGCTCATGGGGCCTCAACTGCCTTGACCCATATGCAATCACTACCCACTACTGCATTAGCATGCACTCGAGCACAGCTCTTGAAGCATCAGAGTACACCAAAAACTCAACGCCCTCCTCTGGCGGCCTCAACACTAGATCACTAGTCAGCCTCTATCTCAACTCCTTGAAGGCATTCTAGCACTGATCAATCTTGGTGAACTGACGTCCCTTGTGCGTCAATGCAGTCAAAGGTGAGGAAAACAGGGAGAAATCTTCCACGAACCTCTTGTAGTACACTGCCAAACCGAGGATGCTCTGCCCCTCCAACGCATTCTTGGGTGGCTCCCAAGAAAGAATTGCTTCTATCTTTGTGGGATCTATGGCCAAACCCTTTACTGAAATGACATGCCCCAGAATGTGAAACTCATGAATCCAGAACTAACACTTCGAGAACTTCCCATACAGCAGGTTCTCCTGGAGTAAGTCTAGGACCATCCTCAAATGCTTTTCATGATCCTCCTCTATCATAGAGTACATGAGTATGTCATCAATAAATACAACCACAAACTGGTCCATGTACGGCTGGAAGATATAGTTCATCAAAGCCATGAAATCGGTGGGGGAATTCTTCACAACCAAGGGAATCACCAGAAACTCGTAATGCCCATAATGAAATGGAAAGCCAAATTCAGAATGTCAGCCTCACAAACCCGCAACTAGTTGTATCCGGATTGAAGATAAATCATTGAGAACCACTTCGCACCACTCAACTAGTCGAAGAGATCGCAAATCCTCAGTAAAGGGTACTTTTTATTTATCGTGCCCTAATTCATGCGATGATAATCCACACAAAGCTGTAGGCACCCATATTCCTTTTTCACATACAAAACCAGAGCTGCCCAGGGGGGCACATTCAGCCCGATGAATCCCTTCTCACGAGGGTCATCCAGCTGAAGTCTTAGTAACCGATGCTCTGTGGGTGCCATCTGATATGCTTCACATGATATTGGGGTTGTCCTCAGTAGCAGGTCAATGAAGAAATCCATCTCTCGCCTTGGAGGTAGTCTTGGGACATCCTTGCGATAGTTGTCCATATAGTCCTCTACAATGGTAAGGATCCATGTGCCTCAACCTTCTGCTATTCTGAGGGCCATGCTCGCCAACTGGTGATAAAAAGGTCATGGTCTCCTAATTATAGTACCCGACTGCTTTGCCCAAGGTCTCGTTCACCAAGGATGGTGAACCGCGTCCAATCAGAATGGACGCATCTGACTAGTCTGTGCTGACAATCTATCAGGGCGTGAACCATGAAACGCCAATCCATGCCCAATATTATGTCATAAGGATCCATCGTGATGACGGGTATATCCCGCGTGAAACTCTCCCCTTTGAATGATAGTTCACACTGTCTGTAGATAAAGGCCACCAACAAGGCACTTCCCGTAGGAACCGTAAGGGTATGAACTGGTGTCAAAGCATCTACATGAAGCTCCAACTACCATACCAAATGCAATGATATAAAAGAGTGGCTGGAGCCTCTTTCTACTAGTACTAAATCAAGCAGAGTGAAAACAGAAAGCATACATTAGACCATCTCAAGTGCTGGGGGGGTCACAAACACTCATAGCCTGAAGATGCCCGCGACCCCTACTGCCATCGCCTTGAGCCAGGCGTGGGCCGCCCGATGGTGGTGGTGGAAGGACCTCGAAAAGCCATCCCCCACCTCCAGGCCCTGCTACTCTGCCTAAACCACCTCCCTGAGGACCACCCAGTCCTCACCTGGGGGATCCCTGGTCACGGCGCTGCCTCTGCCACTGCGGTGCACCCACTGCCTGCCACGGCTACTCAGTATGCCTTATCAGGTAGTCCCATACTAGGTAACCTCGTCCATCACAAGAAAAGCAACGACTCTCTCCTGAATGCCCTGATGATCTACGGCGCCACTACGGTGTATGAAACTTTCCATGAGTTTTCACACTGAAGGGTCTCCTCGACCGAGGCTCTGCTATCTGTTGCCTGCCTACTATTGAAAAATCTGCTCTGAAGCGGCCACTAATAGGCCCTGTCACCTGACGTCCCTTAGCTAATAAGCTCTCTGTCATGTGTGCCTCCTCTAGCACCCTGACAAAAGTAGGGATGTATAGGAGCACTACACTAGCATGTATCTCCCTACAAATAGCCAGCTCAATCTTTTGTGCCTGAAAGTAACTATCACAGACCATATATAGCAAGTAGCGTGTCAGATCAGAAAACTGGGCTGATTACTATGCCACAGCCATCCACCCTTCTTCTACTCTAGAAGCTCCTAAATACAAATGGAGCCTAAACAAGAGGGGGCGTACTCCTCTTGGAAGAGCTGCTGGAAGCTATCCCACGTGAGAGACGACTTTTCGTGGGTCTGCGTAACCAACCCCCACCAATGCCCGGCCATCCCGAGGAAAAGTATGGAATCTAGGGCTACCATTTGGTTCGCTTGTGTCCATACTAGCCTGAAAAGTCAGTCCACAGACTCTAGCCAGTCTTCCGCTACCTGGGGATCCGAGTCCCAGTGGAACTTCTACGGCCGCTGACACTGGATGTCTCAGAGTGCACTCAGCCTGCGCTATACCTTATCCTATGCTGTCGACACCAACTACAACTCTCCTGGTTGAGGGGATACTACTGAAGCACTGGGTGGAAGGGGATGACATGAGGGTCCATAAACTGATGCCTCGTCGCTCGCCAGGTAGTCATCACAAATTAGAAAGGGTAACCTGGCTGGCTGATGTCGTGGGGGCATCCTTTAAATTATCAAGGATTACTACGATCAGATGCGCATATATATATATATATATATATAGATAACAATAATCACAAAGGCAAGATAACTCAACAAGGATAGTCAAATACTCAATTCTACCGGATGGGTGTTCCAAAGTTACCTACAACAAATGTCTCAGCGTGCCGAGTTGACAAGGGGGCTATCCGGGTCTTGGTGAATGGATACGTCGACCGGTAGTACCATCACTGGACTCCCTGGCCTGAGAGCCGCTCTCGAGACAAGTCCACACTATTGACCTAAATTCCAACCAATTACTTTTTAGGGACATTCAAACAATGACCCAAGGAATGAACCACCTCTGTTAACACTTTGTAACGACCTGATCCTGCTGGTCTTGGCTACAACTACCCTAGGTCCTCCTCCATAGGCCTGCGGCTAGTGACAAGCACCAAAGTTATAATGATCTTAGGGAGGACTTTGCCTAAGTACCTATACACACACACACACACAACCCACTCGATGCAGAAGTGCATGTTAAAAAAATAAAACCAAAAGGAAAAACAATTATAACCCAACCACATTCATCTGCCAACATCTAAATAGAAAAATAAGTATGGTGCTGAAAAGTACTGACATGATAACTGAACAGAAAAAGGGCAAAACACGCGCCCAACCTAAATGGTGCCACAACCCGGTAACAAGTAAAAAAAGTAAACAGCTGGTGAGTCCCACACCTAAAAGTCCTAATACGACAATAGAACGCAGCCCAAGCTTTTATGTCCTCTATGCTACTCTGTAGTCTTGATCAACCTATCTGTCATCTGCAAGGGCACTCCAAGTGCGAGCAAAGCCCAAGAAGGGGTGAGTATCATGATAATCTGTAGGATTCACCGAAAGATCAATGGAGAAATAAAGGAGATACCAAAATGGTGAGTAGTAGACAGAACAAGGAACAAAGAAAGGGTACATTAAATAGAGTGTAGCTCATCCTAACAAAAGAAAGGAAGTAGACTCATACAACCAATTGGGGATAGACACAGAAAGCACGTGGCATACCCCACGTGTCTTTTCCCCTCCTAGAAGGAGAGTAACTGAACCTAAGGAGTGGGAAAAAAAGTAGGGTATATATATATATATATATATACTCAACAAGAAAACAGAACAAGTGTGTAAGGGGATCTCTATCTCCATGCTTAAACCAGGAAAAGTCCCCACCATTTCTAAGGATATCCATCACTAATGCCCTAAAAATTCCACACTAGAAGCTATCTCATTGCTAAACTGTACAACCAGGGTACCGCTCTGGTAAACACGGAGAAAAGTCATTGTCTAGCCTCATAGAAAGGGCTGAGTTTGAAAGAAGTCATCGGGTAACCCACTGCCCTGCCCAGCTGGAGGGTAAACCCTAAGAGGTCGTCGAGTAACCTACTGCCCATCCCTACTAGAGGGTTAACCCTAATGTCAATGATTAATCCCCTGCTTAGTGCTGCTAGATGGTAAACCCTAAGTTCAATAGGAAACCCACTACCCAGCCTCATAGGAGGGTAAATCCTGATACACCTGTGGGAAACCCAATCCCAACCCCGCAGGAGGTTAAAACCAGAACTGTTCTGATAACTTCGCATTGCCCGTACCATATCTAGGTGTCACTAACATCACTACCGTGCGTTGGTTCGGAGTGCGTCAAAGGAACCTCAGACCAATGCCCTTCCATGTTTCCAAATTAAATGAGATCTCAAAAGAGGCTATTCATGCCCAAAAAAAAATACACCATTGTACTCCTCATGAAAAAAATGCGAGATAGACTATTTACTTGCTTGAAACGGACTCTCGACGAAAAGGTTATTCAACACTTCTTTATGCCCATATGGCATATCATGGGGCCCACTCCTCTTTCTTGAAAAAGGTTGGGAAAACTATTCCACCATGATGATCTTGGAAAAACATGCCAAAACAAATACTCATTCTCCCCAAATGGACGTCTGATGAAAAAGTCACAAAACACTGCTCACAGCTTAAAAGACGGCCCGTGGAGCCCACACCTCAACTCTAACATCAACTCATAAAACCACCTAGGACTACATCTTCTTGAATATAGGGTTACAATGCCACTGAAAGTGCCTAAAAGGAACTACGGGTGTTCTCGTGCCATCCGAATGAAGAATCCCGGTGAGGTGCTAAACAATACTTATCCAACATGTCGCACCACCGAGCCCCAATATCGGGAATTAAGAATCCCCAAAGACCATCTCAAAATCTACATATCAAGCCGAGTATTGCGTCTCCACACACGGAGTGTGAATATAACATTATGTTTTTAAATTAGGGGTGTTTAAATGCCTATGGATGAAGATGGGGTGGTCCAAAACGGTTCAGTCGGTCCACCCCCTTCAGACTAGCGGTGCAAGAATCAGCCACCCAGACCACCCAGTGTACCGCGACCCATGGTTCACTGCATGGGCCAAATGACTTTATCCAGACCGGCATGATCCGGTCTGGCCCCATTTCCATGAGACCGACAAAGCGCGGGTCTCAGCAAGCTCCCAGGGTTGCAATGACCTCGGTCTCGTGTGCCGCATGCCGATCGGCGATGTCGGCTAGTGCGCCTCCCACGACCCGGAACACCGGGCTGCCACACACTCGCCTACCACCGCCTGGGAGCCCACTGCGCCACTGCCTGGGAAGACCACCACGCCGCTTCCTGGGATCCCACCACGCCGCCGCTGTCGCCTTCCCGACCATTATGGAACCGCATGAAATGGGGATTTTTGGCCAGAAAAAATCCCAAGCTCACTCCGGACACCCTGGGACTTGAACATTTGATCTGAAAGACTCATCGGAAAGCTCTGATCGAGCCCTACACATCTATGGAATCAGATCGACAAATAAACATCAATTAAATACTAATATTTGAGTTTTAAGTACATGCAGAATTTAAAAATGAAGAACACAAACCTACCTTGCAGGGTGTAGCCTGTAGCTTCATGAACATTCCGCCAGAGCCACCATTGCCTTTCCATAGAGGAGGAGGAGCTTGATGGAGGTTTCTACCTTGACGGGAGAGCTTTCTACAGATAAGGAGTTCCAAAGGGGAAGAAGTAGGGGTGGAGGTGTTTATGTAGGGAATTAATTACAATTTAATTAATTTTTAAACACCCACCAGTAGGCCCGTACCCAAACTTTTGACGGGGTCGGGGTTAAGCCGCCCCTAGGGTAAAATACACATTTTGAGCATAAAAGAGGTCACAGAATTTTAATCCTAGACTCCATTCAGAAGTTATAAATTTCACGACTGAGGTGGCTAAATTATAAAAATGCCCCTAGTGGCGTTTTTCGCATAAGGGTCGCGCCTGCGATAGTTACCCTCCTCCTAGGGTAAACGACACGCTCTGGACTCAATGGTGCTTTCGTTTTTCCCATACAAGCTACCATTTAGGCATTATTCTATTTATTTGGCATCTCTAGTGTGAACGCACTTAAAATTTGATTCCGACCACACTGGGGCTCAGAACCACACGTCGTCTGAACAACTTGCTCTGGAATAACATCAAGATAATTTCAAAGTCTTACATGCTCAAAACCTGGGTTCTTACATATAAAATTTTTGGATTATTATTTTACCATGTTTATTTTGTTTTTTACTGACCAAGAAATTTCCCATGTTTATTTCCATTATTAATGATATTATTACTCTATGAAAACATACCTTGTTATAATTATTATATATGATTATTTATTAAACTATTACCACCAACCTAAAAAATATTTTCACATTTATTTTCTGTTGTAACCTTAATTATCAAATTATTAAATGTTTAAGCCATAGACTATTGGATTCATGGGATGAATCATTTTTGGCTCGGATTAAATGGATGCCAATAAAAATATAAAATATATGCGGGTCTTTATAAATTAGGAAGGGTAACCCATATAATAAATAAATTATTTTTGAACTTGTTATAATCTAACATCAATGGTAAGAGAACCTAGTTATGGTAACATGAATTCAAATTGTAACATATAATTAATTAACTTTATAACTTCCAAATGGTAATTCATCTAAGAAAAACATGATTCTTATATATGTATGTTGAGTTGTGATTAATATTTAAAAAATATTTATAAAAAAGATATTTTAATTTTAAATTATAAAGGACTGTACCTATATAATTTGGGTATGATAAACCACAGGACTAAATTCTTAAATGCACAAATGAACCCAAATAAGTCAACTGGGGAATGTTATTTAAGAGATAAAATAGACTTGACCCAAGTTGGTTTTTCTTAACATGAAATTTCTATGTGATAAACCCAAAAATGGTTTTATTAATATTCAATAAGACATATTTTACTTGGTTTCATTAGATGAACCCATTGTGGAACTATGCGAACTTATAGGTCTCTATTAACATTTATGCATTTGTATTTATCCCCATGGGGATATGTTTTTGATAAGTATGGTACTCTTATTTTCTTTGTGAAAACATATTATATGGAACTTCATATAAGCGTATGGTGGAATAATATATAATATATTCCCCTTTAATTGATAAATTACATTTTCTATTCCTTTCAACATTAACATTATAAAGTGTTAGTTAATTAAAAAACTAATTACAATCTAAATAGTGCTTCCTCTATACCATGGAAATTGAAATTTTCTTTAACAAATCAAATTGTAATGAATGGTAGATGATCAAAGTGGTTTAGAAGGAAATGATAAGGTAATTTTTCTACTATTCTAGATGGACTCAGCGGAATAATGTTATTAGTACAATTTTCTTATATAACTAGTACTTGATATTAATTACCCATGAACCATTTTGATGGTTGTGATAAATGAGAATCAATTAAATTCACTAACCTAGAAATTTTAATTTTTTATTATTAATTTGAAGACATTATTAATGTTATTATATTTTTTTACCTTAGATGGAAGTATAGACATTTCCACACATCTCAATTTACCCATTTTTCATTTTATAGTGAGCTTTGTCATTAGGCTGGCAATACTAGCGACCTTATTCATGTAACCTAGATATATTTTTGATGAATAATGATTTAGTAAGAGGATGACCTAGATTTGGTATCCTCTTATCAGGTAAATAACTTTTGGTAATTTTTTTTTAATTTCTAAAAAATTGTAATAATTGAAGTGAGAATTGTCCAATTTGAGACTCTTAGTGATAAAAAAACCTCAGGTAGATGTGTGAATTTTTGATAAGATAATCCATATAATGAATCTGAGTATCATGTACTTTTAAAATTTAACAGGTTAGACATGACTAAAGAATGCTCATCTAATTTTTTTGTCATATGACCTTTCTCGTTTTTTGATGGTCCACAACTCAACAGTCGTTAGCCCATAAAGAGTAGTATAGATAACACTAGTAAATGTTTATCCATTTGTATGTAATCAAATGTTAAGAATGCATAACACTTTAATGTTATTTTTATTTTACATAAGCATGAATTTTTACATGCGGTTCCTATCAATTTAAGAAGTGAGGTGTTAAACCAGTTGTAGTTTGAGCACCAAGGTCATGTAATCCATTCAACCATGTGGATTAAAGAATACTAGGAAATATTTTTGGGGATAAAAAATACATCTTCTTGGGTCATCTATAGAGTAGAGTAACTTATGAATTAAAAAATTTAAGTTATCCCACTACAATGGGACGATGTAGGATATTTGAGCAGGTGTTGTATCACTGTAGATCAGATTCGGTTGTTGGTGTAATTTCTAATCTAGAAAACATTGATGTGGCTGGTTTATCTTTTATTATTATTTGGATCATTTTATTAGTTTTTTTAGACATATTTAACCCATGTTTGGCTTTATATGTAGTGCATTTCCCATTAGGAGCACCCGTTCTAAGAAAATGATGATTTGGGTAGTCCAAAGGAATGTAGAACCACTTAGAACATGTTTAATTGTGTATCTCCCAGTAGAGGGGACGTGACTATAATGAAAAATTTGGAAATGGTTAAAATGGATTTTGTAAGCATGCGAATCTAATAGGATCATGTTTTCTTATAGAGACCCAGTCTGTAAATACATTTCATTACATTACTTTTGTAGTATACATAAATCATTATATAAATAGGTGCATAATGACTGTACTAGTATGATTCATTTGGAAACATGGAAACATAAACACTGGTACATAAATGATCCACATCATCCCTCACGAAGCTCTTCATGACGAGAAACCTTCTTAGACATATCAAACGTAATACAAATCTTCATAACCATGGGAGGGAAACATAAAAAGGGTGAGACCAAGGGCACAATTAGGGTATCCAAGGGATACATGTAATCATAATCATGAGAATAAGGGTATTAGAACAAGATCATGGAATGATAAGATTATAACATATAGATAAATAAGAATATACCTGAATCATGGAATAATGCTTGGTAGTTTATAAGATATAAATAATGAATAAATAAAGAACATAAGCCATGAAATCACAACATAGGAATGAAAAATGGAATCGTGGCAGAAACATTATCACATATAATTATATCTATAGTATCCAAGGCATTATTACCAAAACCATCTTAGTAGTATGGGTTCACTCTGCATTCCATATTTGTGGTCTTGATTTACTCCCATGAACATATTAGTAGCATGAGTTCACTCCTCATACTATCTATGTAGGCATGGTTGACTCCCATGACCACCTTAGTAGTCAATGTTCTTTCCCAAGATCATCTTTGTATTTCTCATGAAATATAAATCCTTACCCAATGCATTGGAGGGAGATATAGGCCCCACACATCTCATAATGAAATCATACAAAAAATGGTTCACAAGATCACAACTAATCATATCATAACCCATGAAATGAAATTGTAATTTTAAAAATTTAATCATATCATAACCTTTATAAATACATAGGTTTCATTATCATTTCATTATAAACATAACACATGAAAAGAAGTTGGTTTCAAAAGAATATAGCTTTTGAATGTAAAATGGGTTCCAAAAACATCCTTAAATAAAAAAATAACCCTTTTAGAGAAAAAATAAGAATAAAAATATGGAATAAAATCCATATAATAGAATGAGTTATACTAATGGATGTTATCTTAAATTGAAATTTTTTTATAGGATCTTTGAAAACTTTTATTGAAGAAAATATCCATTCTTCATTGACAGAATACTTTTTATTAAAAAAATCCTTATAAAAACATTCTTCTTTGAAAATAACATTGAAAAATTATATTGGAATATTTGAAAAAAATAAACATTTCAAAATCCCTTTTTCTTCAAATTCATCTTCTAGGATAATTTGAAAACATTTTTGATTTTTTTTCAAAATCATTGTTTTTGAATACAGTTAATTTCCGATCGAAGATAGAGATGATCATATTTTAAATAAAAATATTATATTAAGTACCAATGGGTGGAAAAAATTGTACTAACAAATGATTATATATATAATAATCATAAGAGAAGGAATATCATGACTATTCTTGAGAGGTAGATTGTAATATTTCATTAATGATTTATTGTCATTAAAAATCCTGAAATGTGATTAGATTGTTTCAATAAATTCTTACCACTTTGTTACATGTGACATACTCTTCATGTAGTAAAAAAAGTAAATGAATCTTAAAATATCATGAAATAAAGAGAATAATTATATAACATGTACATATGTACACCTCAAAAATGAGTTTTGGTGCATTACAATACATTAGCCTCATCGAAGTCAATTTGAGACAAGACATTTTTTACCGATTTGGTAACTTTTGAAACATAATACCCATGAATTAAAGTTTTAAAAATGGATATGTTAATACCCATAAATTTAATTAAAATATACATATAACATAATCATGGGAATTATGTACACCACACAAATGTAAATAGTGGCGAACATAGTGAATATATCATGAAAATAAATAGTGAGAAGAAATCCCCTCACCTTGTGTCTTGACTCTCATTGTACTCACTAAAAAAACCTATATAATTAATATAAGTTTATTATAACTCTTTTACATAACGATATTATTATATATAATTCCATTTATATTTTAATTATTACCTTATATTACCTTCTTGTTAATGATCCCATGTTATGTTTTTACTTCTCGTAATATTTGTTTCTTTGGTTGTGTCTTATTTTGTTATATTGTTGTTCCTTATTATTATACCATGATTCAAAAATATGATCCATGAAATATGTATATATAGAAAATTTATATTATAAGAATTTATATAATATATAAGTGTGAAATGGAAAAAACTATTCAAGGAGACGGTTGGCTATACATACACATGAACACTATTTCAGTTTAATTATTTTTTTGAGAGAAAGAAAGTAAAATACATATAAGTATATATATATCATTCTTAAAATAGATTTATGATTTAATATATATCATATATATTAACTCAAATCCTCATTAATACCAATTATTTAGTGTATGAAGAAATCATATCACTTTGAGGGGTGGTAGTCCACACATCCACAAACGAAATTATCATACTTTGATGAGATGGAAAGAATAATTGTATTTTCTAAATAAAAAGTAAGTAAAAGTAAAGAAATTATAAATAAAATATCTATCATATATAAATATAGTTTCCATAATATTGGACACTGTGAGAGGTGGTATGGAAAATTGGAGAATCATATTTTAGTTATGTGGTAGTTTAGAGTTTAGAGAAACCGTATTTTCATTATCCATTAGATGGAGGTGTGTGAAAGTGTAAGTTGAATAAATCACATAAATAATACTATAATATTTATGATACTGGTTTTTTACCCAATAATTTGACTTGAGGGAAGACGTTACCTCTTGATTAACTAACTCCTTTCGGTTCATACCAAAAGGATTCCATGGATTTGATTCTGAACAATGGATGGATTCTTGGAGGAAGATAGAGAATTTAGAAACTTTATGGGGTAGGTATTTTATGATATTAATAGTTTTTATAGGTGTGATAAATTGGGAGATGTGGTGCCTTTTTATAGGTAAGAAAAATGGACTAATTTGGGATTTTTAGAGATAAGATAGGTGTACCCATGTTATTATCTAAAAAAGTAATAAAAACCCAAATAAAATAAATAATATAAGGTTTATGGACTACATATTGAAATTAAATGGGTGTTGGACCTATGTATTGGTCATTTGGGCCATTAATATTAATATTTAGTCCCTAATTAAACATAATTTCTCCTTAATCACTGTGATTAATTTTGATAAATTTTACTATTAATTTTGTTCAAATGTTTAATTAGACTTATTAGAAAATAAATATTATACTAATTAAAATGATGTATGTTGGTATTTCAAATTAAAATCCTAGAAGATGAAAAACTAAGATTAATGGTAATCGTACAAATGAGATAGAATAACATGGTTTTAAAGTAGAAAATAATCAAATGTTTATTAAGATTTTATATTCAATTTCAAAGTGAAATTGAATATTGTTAACTAAAATGAATAAATATATTTAATATTTATATAATTTGAAAATAAAACTAATTTATAATACCATTTAACATTAAAAAATAATTAAAAAATTAAATTTTTAACTAAGTTACCTTATTTATCACAATTCATCAAAAGATGACGTTCCAAGAAAAATCAAAAAAATTACCCTAGTCCAATTTAAATTGTATTAATTGAATTTTTTTTATAAAATTAAATTTCTAAATGTGTTTAAAATCTATTTTTTTATTAAAAGCAGTTCATTAGAGAAAACAAAGTTTCAAAACATAAAAGGACATTAACAAAAATCATATTTTTCGTTATCAATATGTTTTATTTATATAAAATTATTATACACAATATTCGATATGCAATTATTAATATTTATATTACTAAGTTTAATATATTTATAATAATTATGTCATTTAGACAAATAAGAAATTTAAATTTTGTTTCGTTGAAACGTTGTGTTGCTTGGTATGTACGCTTCGTCTGTGTTTCCTTTATCACACAGTAAGTCAATGTTGCATGTAACATATGATGAGTTGGTGCTATGGGGAGTAATGCATGACTTAATTCATTGAAATACATAAATTAATATTTACTTTATTCTAAAAATGGTCCTTATAAACTTGGGGTGTTACATTCTACCCACCTTGAAATGAGTTCCACCTTTGAGATTCATCACCCAGGTAAAAGCATATGAGGATACATATACTTTATCTTATCATAATATTCCCTTGTAGCTTTCTGTAACTAGTGATATTTCCAAAAACTTTTGACCAGGTTATTGGTCTTGTTTCGTATAACTTTATTTTATCGGTCCATATTTTCAACTGGTTATTCATCATATGATATTTCATGATCTAGTGGTTTGAACTCTAAGTTCAATTCATCTGAAGGGATAGGTATGTACTTCCTCAAGAGATATAAATGCAACACTTTATGTACATGAGAGATATTTGGATTTAGTGCCAAAAAATTGGCTACCATTCCAATATGATCAAGAATTTCGATGGGACAGATAGACCTAGTGCTTAGTTTAACTTTATTCCCAAATCCCTAAAATATCTTCATTAGTGAGACTTATTGAAAAAACTTTTCAGCAACATCAAATTCCAGATCACTAAAATAGTTATTTGAATAAAGTTTCTATCAACATTGAGAAACCTTGTAAAGCTACTAAATGATTATTACATTGTTGACTGTCTCTTCAGCGATCTCAATTCCCAATAGAATTGTTTCTCCAATATCATCCCAACACATCAGAGATCTACACATATTCCCATAATGTGCTTCAAAAGGCACCATCTGTATTATTGAGTTAATATATTATTATGTAAAAACTCCACTAGAGGAAGGTGTTGATCCCAACCACCAATGAAGCATGGAGAAAAATATTTCAACATATTCCCTAGGTTTTGAATCATTCATTCAGACTGACTATATGAGGATGATAAGAAGTGTTGAAACTCAATTCTGTATCAAGTTCTTGTTAAATAGGTAACTAGAATGATCAGGTAAACCTTGGATCCCATTCTGATATAATGGAATGTGGTACTATATGAAACCTTACAAATTCCTTTATTTATATCCTATAATGTTGATCTAGAGAGAAATCATCTCTGATGGTGATGAATTATGCTATTATGGTAAGTGGATTGACTACCACCCATATAACATTAAAAGCATTAGAGGTTTTTTTAGTGCAGAAAAAATCAACAGTGATGTTATATGATTTCCATTCTGGTATAGGCGATGGATGAAACTTCTAATTTGAATTTTTTCCTTTTATACATTCCTTTTTTTATACAAAAAATAGAGATAAAAACTCTCTGATATATATCTTCATGTCATCCCACTAGAAATATTCTGTCAAATAACCATAAATCTTCATGATTCAAATATAAATAAATAATGAAGAACTATTATATTCCTATAATATCTCCTTCAAATTGAATATAGAAGGAACATATACATAGTTCCCAAACATAATCATTCCTTCCTAATGAAGGTTAAACTACGGAACATTTCTGACTTTCTTTTGTAGCTATTAAACTTCTTACTATGCATCCTTAATTTTCACATTGTTAGGGAGTTGAGAATTTATTTGAGAAAGATAAGATTTTCCCATACTTAAGTATTTATGGTTCCATCCTTTTCAAATATAAAAATATTGGAAATTTATTTATCCTCATCATTGATAAGCTTGCATAGTCCTACCGAATAAAAGAATAAACCACCATGTTCTCTTTTCCTGGATGGTAATGTATTGAGAAGTCACAATAATTTATCAACACTAAGCAATTTCTCTTGCTCAAGTTCAACTCCATCTATGTGAATAGATATTTTATACTTTTATGATCAGTATATATATTACACTTTTCTCTATAAAGATATATCTTCCATATCTTTAACGAAATAATTATCACTGCTAGGTCAAAATCACAAGTTGGTTAATTTTTCTCATAAATCATCAAATGTATAGAGACATAGGCTATAACTATGTTAGTTTTCATATGAACACATCACAATCCATTCTTGGATATATCATTGTAGATTAAATCCCTTCTCCACTATAGGGTAATGTAAGCACAAGTTAAATGGAAACCACTTTCTTAAGTTCATTGAAAATTTCCTCACATTCACCTATCTAGAAGAACTTGACGTCCTTTCAAGTAAAAATGGTTACAGGATTAGATATTCATGAGGAATTACCAATAAACTATTGTTAATATCCATCTAAACCAAGAAATATATTTATCAAAGTCACTGTGATTGGTGTAGGCTAGCATTAAATTGCCGTCGTCTATGATGGATTGACAGTTATACCTTCTCCTGAGATTATGTGGCCAAAAACTGAATTCTTCTTCATCCAAAATTCACTGATTGAAAGTTTTTTATATTGATTTTACTTAGGGTCCTCATAAAATTCTATCTTGAACTTCATGCTCTTCCTTTCCATTTGAATGGTAAATAATAACATCTATAAAGATTACCAAAAATGAATTGAGGTAATCCCTAAAGACTCTATAAATTAAATCCATGAAGATAGAAGGGAATTAATCATTCAAAAAGGCATAATAATATATTCATAGATACTATACCATGTATGAATTGAAGTCTTGGGTTTATCCACATTTTAACCCTCAACTGAGGATATCTAGAATGAAGTTCAATCTTCGAAAAGTGATAATATTGACATAGTAAATAAAACGAGTCGTATATACGAAAAAGTGGATTGTTGTTCTAGATTGTGATCTTGTTCAATTACTAATAATCGATGAAGAGTCACATTGATCCATCTTATCTTTTCATAGAATGAACCAGTGCACCCTAAGGTTACACAGAAGGCTTAATGAATCCATCATCAAGGTTTTCATGGAGTTTCTTCCTCAATTCCATCAAATTAATCTTTTCCATTCTATAAATAATCTTTGAAATTTATGTTAAACCAAGTATCAACTCTTTTGAGAAATCAACTCCATGTTTTGGGGGATGATAAGGGAACCCTTTTGGAAAGACATCTAAAAATAAAAAACTATAGGCATATCATTGAATTCAATTGTCTTCCCAACCATTTGAGATAAACCCTTTTGAATGGGAATTAAGACCCATACACTAGATTTAATCTCTATAAGAAGTTTCTTCACATGGATGGATGATCATAGGAGGGTTTGAAAGATCTAACGCAACACCCATTCCTTGACAATTGATGTGGGATTTATGAAGAGAATGATAATCCATGCCTAAGATAACATCAAATATAAAAAAGGGGGAATGATAATATTTTTAGTAATTACATTCCCACAAACATCAATTGGAGATGAATCATAGATATGAGAATAAATCATCATACCATTAGGGTTTTTCACTAATAATTCCACAAGTAATTATTTTATTGGAATATTAGTACCCATAGTGTCTTTTTAGATATGAATGTGTGAGATGATCTGGAATCAATTACGACATCTGCAGTTCTAGAGTGGATGGTAAGTGTACCTTTAATCACATCTTTATCAAACCCCTAATCAAAAATAGATATTTTAATATATTTCCCCTTTTCCCTTGAATTATGCAGTTTATAACGATGATCATCATCACCAGTCCTTAGTTTTGGGTAGTGGTTAATATAATTCTCATTCTACTTACAATAGTAGCAGTAAATCCTGGGTGATGCATTCTATGGAGCTTTTCCACATTCTCAACATTAACTAACTTATTCCCATCACTTTTTCAACAAATATCATGGTGAGTATCCTTTACACACTTAAAACATCTATTAGAACCCTTAAAGGAAATTAATCCATGATTCTTCCCACACTTAGAGAATAATTAACATCTCATATTATTTTTTTCATGGTTTTTAGATTTTCCTTTGTTATTTGTCTTCCTCTTCTTCTGAAAACCATGATATTGATATGTGACTCCAACCACCATTTCATCCTTTATTTCACAATCAGAAATCTCTTCATACCAACTAAAGTCTCATTTGTGAAATACCCTTCTGAGACATGGATTTAATCTAATTATTTAATCCTTCCTCATAAGTCTTGGGATATTAACCTTGTAGGTACAAACAGATTTATCATCCATTTTCTTTATCTCAAGGTACTTATTCCCCATCTTGGTACAAAGAATCCATGAAAATTAATTATTGAAAAAAAATTCTTTAACTCATCCCATTCCATGAATTTAATCTCATATTGATACCTCATATTCTTGATTAGGGTACACCATTGACATTCTACACCTTCTAACCGATAAATAAGAAGAATGACATTCCAATTACCTGATAACCGAAGAATAGAAAATTAATGTTTAGTGGTATATATCCATTTTCAACAATATGTGGATCGTATGTCCCTTTAAAAGAAGGCATACATTGCTTCAGGAAAGACTCAATAGAATGTTTTTCCCTACTTTTATCATTTAGAAGTCCACCATGGTTCCTAGATTGAGTAATATTTGTGAGCATTACAATGATGATTTCAATCCAGATCCCATGGAGTTTGGATTCCCAGTAGGAAAATTCTAGAATTTTCTATCATAATCACAATTAATGTGGTTCCTTAGGGTTCCAAGCATTTAATACAACAAAAATCAGATATTAACAGACAATTATCACTGTGAGAAACCACATAGTCATGAAAATTCACTTATATGATGTCTAAGTCAGTATACCTCCCATAATCTTTGAAACATTAGGTTTATACTATGTTATTAAATGAAAAATTTATTACAATTCTTCACGATTGTTCATGAATATTTTTTGAATTTCAAAAGAATATCCTCCTAGAGTATAAAGGTGGGTGTGCAGTGAGGCCCCTTATAATGTACTAGATTACCTTGAGCCAGGTCCAAAATATGTTATTGGATATTTTACCCTAGGTAAATCTATGTTAGAGGCACCTCCACTTGAAGTATCTAGAAATTAATTTATTTCTAGGAAACCACTCACTCTATCCTTTAAAAAAATTCCAATACATTTTCTTAAATGTTGATGCATATTTATACTTATCCTTAAAAATGTCATCAAGTTTATCACTATGGTTTTATCATCTTATTTTTCAGAGGATAATTTTTTTTTCTTTAAAACCAACTATAGGGAATTAGTAATGAATTACATTAACATTACATAACTTTTGAAGAATATATAAATCATTAAACAAATATACGCATGAATCCTATATAAGTATAGTGCCATTAAAAACATGGAAACATAAAAATTGGTACATAAATCAGATACATTATCTACCACCAGGTTGTTTTTGACTACCACCCTTCTCAGACACATCAAACATAATACATATCTTCATAAACTCGAGGAGGAAACATACAAAGGGTTGAGCTGAAAGGATCATTAATGTTAGACCAGGGAGACATGTAAGTATAATCATGATATTTAGTGTATGACAACATGATCACGAAATAAGAAGATCATATCATATAAATAAATGATAATTTTAATGAATCATGACATAAATTTTGGAAGCTCATATGACAAGAATAATATGGAAATAAAGAACATAATCGATGAAAGAATAAGTTAAGAATGAAACATGGGATTTTGGTGGACACAAAAGAATAGAATATGATTTCCATAATAGAGAATACATTATTTCCATGACCATTTTGGTAGTAGAGGTTCACTCCCCATACCATCTTGGTAGTCATGGTTTACTCCCATGGCCATATTAGTAACAAGAGTTCACTCCTCATACCATATTGGTAGTCATGGTTTAATCCCATTTCCATATTAGTAGTCAATTTTCATTCCCAAGACTATCTTATTTTATCTCATGAGATATAAATCATTATACATTGAATTTGAGGGATATATAGTTCCCGCCCATCACATAATAAAATCACAAATACGAGTTCAACAAGATCATAAATAATCAGGTCATAACCCATGAAATGAAATGGGTATTATATAAAATTAATTATATCATAAGTTGAGTAAATAGACAGTTTTTATAATCATTTAATCATAAAAATAACCCTTTAAAAGAAGAAGGTTTCAAAATCATATAACCAGGGAATGTGAAAGAGGTTCCATGAACCTCATGCCATCGAAACATAATCCATTTAGTGAAATAATATGAATGGAAACGTTGAATAAATTTCCAATAAAGGTATGATTAACACCAATATATGTTATCTTATATGGGAAATAATTTGGAAATATATTTTTAGAAGATTTCATGAGGAAAATTTGTTTTATTCTTTGAAATAATCTTTTTAATATCAAAAAACATTAGAAAATAAATTTTATTTGAAAATATCTTTTAAAACATATAATGTAATCTTTGAAAAAAAATCAGTTTAAAATGATTTTCCATGAAAATTATTTTCAAGGATCCTTTTAAAATGTTTTTTGAAAACATTTTTGAAATCATGGGTATTGAATATAATAGATTTCTGACAGAAAAGAGAGATTGTAAGATTTTACATAAAAAATACTATCTTAAGTACCAAAGGGTGAATAAAATTATAATAATGCATGAGTATTTAGGAAATAAACATAAGAGAATTAATCTAATGTGGGTTATTTATAGGTGGATCATAAGATTTTGTCAAATATGTAAAGTCATTAACAGTCTTGAAAAGTGATGAGATTTTTTCAATAAACTCTTACCAAATGGTTACATGAAACATAATATTCATGTAGTAAAATAAAATTATGTGAATATTTAAATATCATAAAAATAAGGAGATTCATGATAAAATATGGATGTTTATACACCTCAAATAATATTTTATGTGTATAATAATACATGAGTCTCAAAGAAGGAAATTTGAGAGAATTTTTTTTACGATTTAGTAAATTTTGAAACATAAATCCCATGAAATAATCATTATAAAATAGATATTTCAATGACCATAAATTTATGTTTGAGAGATATAGAATAAAATCATTGGTAGTACTTACACCAAAAAAGGATAGAGCGACAAACATATTGTATATCGCATGAAAATAAAAAGTGAGAAAAATCCCTTTAATATGTGTCTTGAATCTCATCGTGCTCGATCAAACAACCTATATAATAAAAATAAATTTATTATAAATATTTTAAAAAACCATATAATCATATCTAATACTGTATATATTTTTGATTGGTACATTATATTACCTTTTTGTTAACAATTCTATGTTAAGGTTTTACTTTTGGTAATATTCATTTTGTACTTTGCATGTGTCTCAATTTGTTATATAGTTCATACTTATACATATATCCTGATCCCAAAATGTTAAAAATGAAATATTTATATACAGTATATGTTTATTATAATAGTCTATATAATATATTATTATGAAATGGAAAACACCATTCATGGAGATAGTAGGTCGTACGTACGCATGAACACTATTATTGTTTAATTGTTGGGTTGAGAGAAATAAAGTAAAATAAATAAATAAATATATATATATAATTATTAAATTATAATTACTATTTCATATATATCATATATATTAACTAAAACCATACTTAATAAAATCCATGTAGTGTATGAATGAATCATATAGATTTGACGGGGTGTTAGTCCACAATTTCTCAAACAGAATTATCATATTTACATAAGATGAAATTCATAATGGTAAGTTCGAAATAAAATTTAATGAGGTTTAAGGGAAATATAAACATAATAAATATCATATAAAAATAGAGTTTCCATCATAATGGCCACCATGGGAGGCATTTAGGAGAATTTAACAATTATCATTTAGTGAGGCAGTAGTTCACTATACACATAAATATATGTACATCATCCATTAGTGATGGTGTTTGTAAGTGTTGGTAGAATCCATAGAATAAAAAAAATCATTCTATATTTAGGATACTATTTTTTTCCATATAGAATAGGAATAAAGATATTTGAGTGGGTGGAGAAGGAAAACTAAAGAAAGGATGTATGGGAGGATGTTACCTCCTAATTGGGTAACTTATTTTGGTTTGTGTCAAAAGGCTTCCCTATATAACCTTCGGGATAATATGTGGTGTTTTTGAGGATTATATGGGTGTTTTTCTATGTATTTTCAATGTTTTGGCCAATCTTAAGTGGTTTTATAGGTGTGAGGAAGTGGGAGAGGTGGTGTATTTTTATAGGGAATGAAAATGAATCACTTGAATTCTTAGAGACAAGTTAGGTGTACACATGTTCTTAACTAAAAAAAGTCATACCAAACAAATAAACTCAATAATAAAAGTTATAAGGATTTACTATGGACATCCAATGGGGGTTAGATAAGTTTTTAGGTCATTTGGGATAATATTTTAAGGTAGAGTCTCTAATTAAGCTTAATTTGTCCTTAATCGCTGTGATTAATTTTAATCACTGTTGCTAATAATTTTGGTCAAATATTATCTTGGTCTTATTAGAATCAAAATATTACACAAAATAAATTTATTTTGTCATTTTTTTTAAATTAAAATCATATAAGCGTCAAAATTAAAATTAATTCTAATCCCACCGTGGAGAAAAAATAAAATGTTTTTAATATAGAAAAATGTTCAAAGGTTTGTTAAGATTTTATATTCAATTTCAAAGTGGAATGTATTATAGTGAATTAAAATGTTTTAATAGATGTAATATTTATCAAATCTGACCTTAAACCAAATTTATTATATCATTTTACATTAATAAATAATTAAACAAAAAGGAAAATTTTAACTAAAAAGAAGTATTTTTTACTATTAATAAAAAATATGTAGTTTCTCAGATTCAAAAAAATTAATCCATGAAGTTTTTTCAGTGTTTTGAATTCCAAAATTGTGTTTACTTAATAAAATAAAATTTCTAAATATTTCAAAAATTATTTTTATTATTAATATTGGTTTATTTGAGAAAATATTACTTTTAAACATAAAAGTAATTAAGAAAAAATCATATATGTCATTATCAAAATGTTTTATTTATATAAATAATTATAAACAATATTTTAAGAGTAGTTATTACAATCAGTATTAATAATCAAAATGGGTAGTTTATAATTATCTGATTTAAATAATTATATCATTCAAATTATATATTAAAGGCATTCTATATTGTGTGTGATGTACACAAAGTCGGTGTTGCATGTATCGTACACCAAGTCAGTGTTGCATGTAACATATGCCAATTTGGTACCATGTGAAATGATTTTTTTACTTAATAATTCAATGACATAGGTGAATATTTAATTTATTTGAATAAAACAACCATAAAAACATGGGGTATTCCATTCTATTCACCTTTAAATGAATTTCACCCTTAAATTTCACCCTTTGGGTGAAAAAAATGAGGATAATTATTCCTCATAATACCCTCAAGTTCCCATGTAGTAACCTTTAACTAGTGATTTATACCCAAAAATTTGACCTGGAGAGTGGTCTTGTTTCATAGAACAGTCTCTGATCTATACAAAATTTTAACTTGTTGTTCTTCACACGACAGATCCCACTCCAGCGGTATGAACTCTGAGTTTAGTACATGTGAAGGGTATGATATGTACATATTCAAGAGAGGTACAAGGAATAAATCTTGGACATGAGAGATATTTTGAGGATGTTCTAAGAGATAGGCTACTGCCTCGATAAAATCAAGAATCCCAAGGCGATTGATATAGCGAGTATATAGTTTCCCTTTCATCCCAAATTGCATAACGTTCTTATAGGGTGAGATTTGTAGAAAAATATTTTCAACAAATTCAAATTATATATCCTGACGATGGTTTTTAGAATAACATTTATAATGACATTGAGCTATCTTGATATGCAGCGGAATAGTTATAACATGCTCAACCATTTTTTCAGCGATCTATGGTTCAAATAGCTTTCTTTCTCTGACTTCATCCTAACATGTTAGTGATCAACACATCTTACCATAAATGGATTCATAAGGTTCCTTCTATATTCTTGAGTTAATTCTATTTTTGAATGAAAAATCAACTAGAGGAAGGTATTGATCCCAACAACCCTTGAAATCTAGATAAAAAGATCACAATATGTCCTATATGAGTTGAATTGTTATTTGATACTAACCATATTTTTGAGGATGATAAAAAGTTTTGAAACTCAATACTATATGAAGTTATAACTGAAGAATTTACAAAAAGTATGAGGTAAAACACAGATCCTGATATGACAAAATAGAATTTAGCACTTCATGAAATCTTACGTATTCTTTAATGTATATCCTATCATGCTGATCCAGATTGATGTATTCTCTAATAATGATGATGTGTGCTATCTTGGTAAGGCGATAAAATACAACCCATATAGAATTAAACCATTTAGATTTTTTGGGATGTACAACAACAAGATTCATATATATGTTCCACCATTTTCATTCCGGTATAGGTAATGGATGAAACATCACCTTTGAATTTGGTCTTTCAGCCTTAACGTGGTGGGATACCAAGAAGTGAGATACAAACTCAATGATATATCTCTTCATTCCACCACACCAGAATTATTATTTCAAATCACTATACATATTCATACTTCAATATGAATAGAGAATGCATAACTTTGAGATTCCTCTAACAACTCCTTCAAATATGGTATGGAAGGAACATATAACCGGTTCTTGAACTATATCATTCCATCCCAATAAAGGCTAAACTAATCAAAATTTATGACTTTCTTTTTCATCTCTCTATCAACCTTTAGTGATTCCTTAATCATCACTTATATGGAGGGTTGAACATTCATTGGAGAAATATACGATTTTACACCTGCTGCAGGATTTCAAGATTCATACTCTACAAATCCAGAAATATTGGATTTTTTGTGATCATCATACTGGATAAGCTAGCATGATCCTATGAATCAAAGCGTTGACCAACTTTTTCTCTTTCATAGGGTGATAATGCATTGAGTAGTAATTATCATTTATCAACTATGACCATATTCTTTGGAGGATGTTCAAATAATTATATATGAATATTTATTTTAGAATTTTATGATTTGTATATATATCACACTTTTCTCAACAATGATAATGCCTCCATATCTTTAATGAAACAATTACCCTTGTTATGTCTAAATCCTGTGTTGGGGAATTATTCTCAAGAATCTTCAACTTTCTTGAGCATAGGGTATAACCATGTTATTATTTAAAAGAACACATCCTAATGAATTCTTGGATTCATCGCTATAGATTACGAACCATTCTCCACTACAAGGTAATATAAGCACAACTACACTGACCACCATTTTCTATAGTTCCTTAAAATTTTCCTCACATTCCTATGTCTAAAGGAACTTGACACCTTTCTGAGTTAACTTGGTCATAGGATTAGATATTCATTATAAAGTCTCCACAAACTATATATAATATCCTGCTAAACCAATAATGTTATAGACCCCAGTCACCGTGGTTGGTCTAGGAAAACATTCAATAGCCTATGTCTTCGATGGATCTACTTCTATACCATCTTTTGATATTATATGGCCAGAAAATTAAACCTTTTTCATCCAAATATTAGAAATTGTAAAATTTTCATATATATTCTCCTTCCGTAGGGTCCTCAGTATAATTCTTATGTGATATTTATATTCTTCCTTGATTTCTGAACATATAATAAAATATTCTAAAAAGACTATAAAAAATTTATTGAGGTAATCCCTAGAGACTCTATTCAATAAATCCATTAAAATAGTAGAGGAATTAATAAGAAAAAAAGTCACCAATATATATTCGTAATGACTATACCATTTAAAGAATTCCATATTGGGTATATCCCTTACCTTTAACCTACAATTAATGATATTCAGATTTAAGTTCAATCCTGGAAAATTAGTAAGCTACACACAATTGAAAAAACAATCCATTTATACATAGAAAAGGATATTTTTTCATGATTTTGATCTTGTTCAACTCCCTACAATAAATTTTGAGTCACAATGATCCATATTTTTATTTCACAAAATGAAATAGTACAGCCTAAGGTGACATACTTTGCCTAATGAATTCCTTATCATAATTATATTTTAGTTGATTCTACCATTCCTACTACTCATTTAGGGTCATTCTATAAGGATCCTTTGAAATTTTTATGGAACACGGTATGAAATCTATTGAGAACTAAACATCACATTTTGGTGGAATACTTGGATACTCATCCAAAAAATCCCAAAAAATAGGCATATCATCGATGTCGATTTGATCCCCAACCATTTGAGATAAAAAAACAATTTGAGTGGGAATTAAGACCCATACACTGGATGTAATATCCACAATAAGTTCATACATATCATAACATGGATGGATAATCAATGGAGGGTTTGAATTATCAAATGTGTCATCCATTCCCAAAAACCTTATGTGGTATTTATGTAGAATAATCCAATCCAGGCCTAATATGACCTCAAATTTACCCAAAGGAGGAATTAAAATATTTACAGGAAGCACAATCCCACAATCTTCAACTATAGTGGAATCATAATCCTAAGATGAAATCATCATACCATTAGGGGTTTTCACATCATATTCCACATCTAATATTTTTTGGTGGAATCTTATAACCCATAGAAAATTCTTTAGATATGGATGAGCGGGTAGATCAATAATAAAATATAATATTTTTAGTTCTAGAGTGGATGGAAAGTGTACCTTTCATCAAATTGTTATCACAAACCTGATCAAAAATAAATATTGCAAGATATTTCCACTTTTCCCTAAGATTAAGAGGTCACAAGGGATGATCATCATCACCAGCCACTAGGTTTGGGATGTGGTTATCATAGTTACCAATATCCTTACACTTGAAGCACATAATCAGGTGAGGTTCATTCTATGTCAATATTTCATCATTATTTGTGTTAATAACTTCTTCCAATCACTTCAAAAATAAATTTCCCAGTGTACATAAATTTTACACTTCAAATATTTATAAGACCTTTACTCAATGCTTATTCCATTAGTTGGATCATAAAGAAAATCTCACGTTCATTTCTTCATGGGTTTTGGATTTTCTTTTAAACATCATATTCCTCTTCTTATCAAAACCCAAATATTGATACTGACTCCACCCTCCACTTAATCCTTGATTGAATTACACAAAATCTCATCCTAGTTACTAATGAATCTTATGGGAAACACCCTTATGTTACTTCACATTTTTTCACTCAAGAACTAGTCAACTTTACCTTCATATTGGATGATAATTCATAAAGCATACCTTTCTAGTCTCATCAAATTATCCTTGTAAGTACCAAAAAATTCATCATCTCTTTACTTCAACTCAAGGAAATCTTTCTATTTCATAGTATGAATAATAAAAAGAATGTATGTTTTGAAAAATAATTTCTCTATCTAATACCAATCCATGAATTAAATATCCTTTTCTACCTTTTATTCTTGATTAGTGTCCATTTTAGGTCCAAAAGGGGCTTAGATACCCCGAGGGGGGGGGGGGGGTGAATCAGGGTATGAATATTCTTTTATAAATTATTCCTACCCTAATAGATCATGAGCACTTTATTATAAGGGTCAATTTGTTCATACCTAACTATTAATGATGATATTATTATTTCTTTCTTTATCTGATGATGATTCTTTGAATGTAATGTAGCCAAAAAATCACAAGGACACAATGATTCTTACTTGGTTCACCCTCACTAGGCTACATCCGACGGGCATAGTATGATGATGTTCCAATTATACCAAATTCACTATGGCACCTCATCAATAAAGATGGTTTCAGATAGATATTGTCTATACCCATTGTCACTTCCATTACAATGTTTTGGGTTTTCTTACTGCATTCCCATGGTTCAGTCCCTATTTATCCTTCTCAGGCTCACTACCAGTGGAAAGGATCCCCATCTTCTTCTTCCTTTTGTCACTACTCTTAGAAGAGGTCCACTCATAGTTTATGGACATGTAAGTATCTTCATTTTCTCTAATGCATACATCCTAAGTTACAAATGGATACTCTTTTGATGTTCAACATTCATCCTACAAACGAATACCACATTACTATAGATTCATTGGGTAATACCATCCGAACAACATTCACATTTCTTTCTATCTCCGTGATGCTTTTCTTCTGCGAAGCTCAAATAAATATTGTGAATATCATAAATTTTTGTGAAGACGACATGGCCTTTCCGAACATCCTTCCTTTCATGAAGCTTACCTAGCCTTCAAAAATTCCTTTACTTTAATGATGATCTGAACATTTGATTGGCTATCATAGCTTTCATGAACTTCTTCTCATATCACCTTCATGAACCAACATCACAAATCAAGAGCCTTAAGATATTCGTTTAGTCTCACTACTTTTTTAACGATATAATGAACTATTTATAGGAATTTCCAAAAATTCTAGAACCTTTTATCCACATTATCACCATTTCACAATGCTCCTACTATTCTTCCATGATGATCACTTTTTCGTGAAGCACCAATGAAATTCCCCTTTTTCGATTCTTGTGGTTGTTACAGATATTATTGTCCCAACTTCATACCGCCACAGTGCTTCATTCACGATGGTCAACACCTTCTCCATTCATGATAATCATTGTATTCATGAAGATCACCATCATTATCTTCACAACATCTCTAAAAAGACTTAAAAACTCATTATTTCTGATATTCATGACTTTAACATATATTAATATGGTCTTCACAAAAATCCACCTATTGTGATTCTTATCCAAACTCCAAATTTTGGACCCTAGTAATTTTGAAAAAAAAAACTAGAAAACGGTGTCACCTTGTGTAAGAAATTTTCTAAAAAATATTCTTGTAATCTATTCCTTCTTCTTATATATTTGTCACGATTTCTATCTAACAACATATTTGGAATCCACAACATACATTTGAAACCTTCTTTTTCAAAAAACACAATCATCTCAAAAATGTTGTAATGTATCCTTAAGGGATTTTCCCAACAGTAAACTATGGATCTTCTTCACCTTATATCAAATAAATAGATCAAATGACATTCTCATGATCTGAACATTAAATAATGGAGAATATATTTTTAGTGGTACTAGTCCATTTTTTAGGATAATGTGGATTAGATGTCCCTCTCAATGAAGGCTGAAATTTCCTCAAGAAAGAATCAATGGTATTTTGTTCTGTGCTTTGATCATTTAGGAGTCCACCTTCATTCATAGCATGAGAGAATTATGTGCGCATAAAAATGATGTTTTTCATTACTGTTCTCATATTATTTAGTTTCTTAGGAGGTAAATCATTTCATATACCATTGCAATCACCATTAACATAGATTCTTAATGTTCTAGCCATTGAAAAAACCAAAAGTACAGAGTAAGAGACAATTATCATAGTTAAAAACCACATAATCATGAATCATCTTGTATAGGATGTTGAAATCATGAAACATTCATTAATATATTACTCTTTAGGATTATAATAGTATATTCATAGAAAAATACTCTTTAAATCCTTAATAATGGTTCATTAAGTGTTTTTAAATTTCCAAAGTGTACACCCTGGGAGTGTCACACCAGGTGTGCAACAAAGCCTATTATCATGGACCAGATTACCAAGAGTCAGGCTCAGCACATTTTTCAGAGTTTTTACCCACATGTACATCTATGCTAGTCCCAAATCCACTTGTATAATCTAGATAGGGATGTATTTCTTGGAAACCACTCACACATTCCTTTACCAAAATTTTAGAACATTTTCCTAAATATAGACTAAACCTTATTTGTATCCTTACACATGTCCTTAGAGTTATCTATAAGAATTTTTCACCTTAGTCCACAAAGGTAAACTAAATATTTCCATTAAGACCAACAATAGAGAACCATCCTCGAAAAACATTAATTTTACATAATAGTTGTAGAATACATAAAAAATTACACAAACTGATTCATGAATATCGTACTAGTATAGTGGCTTTAGAGGCATGGAAACATAAACACTTGTAAATAAATGAGTCACATTATATCCCACAAGGTTATTATGTACTAGAACCATTCTTAAAAACATCAAACATAATACATATCATCATAACCTAGGGAAGGAAACATAAAATGTGGCGAGATCAAATTCTCAGTAAGGGTAATTAATGGAGAAATGTCAGAATAATAATAAGCATATGGGTATGAAAACATGATAAAAAAAGTTAAGATCATACCTTACATACCAAATATTTTATACATAAATCTTGTCATAAATATTGGTAGTTCATAATACATGAATAAAAAGGAAATAAAGAACATATTCTAAGAAAGCATAACTTAGGAATGAATGTTGGAATTAGGGAAGAAAAATAATCTTATAATATTATTTCTATATTTTCTAAGGAATTACTTACAAGACCATCTATGTATTATGGGTTCAATACCCATACCATATTGGTAGTAATGGTTTACACCCATGTAAATCATAGTAAAATGAGTATACACCTCATACCATCCTGGTAGTCATGGTTCGCTCCCATGACCATATTAGTTGTTAAGGATCATTTCCAAGACCATAAACGTCTATCTCATGAGATATAAATCATTACCCAATGTATTTGAGGGAGATATAGGTCCCACCCATATCATAATGAAATCATATATACTTATGTCATAGGATCATAAATAAATCATATCATAACACATGAAATCAAATGGGAATTATAAACATGTAATAATATCATAACATGTGGAAAGATACAATTCTCATCATCATTTTATAATAATCCTAACCCATGAAAATATGTGGATTCCAAAATTATATAATCCTCGAATGTGAAATGAGTTATATGAACATCATTCCATAATAATATAATCAATTCAAAAAAATAATATAAATGTAAAAATCTAATAAATTCAACATGATGTCATGAGTAATAGTAATGGATATTGTTTAAGAAGGGAAATATTTTTTAATGATCTATTAAAATCATTTCTTGAGGAAAATATAATTTATTATTTGAAAGAAAAATCATTAAAACATAAAAAATTATGAAAAAAATTACGTTGAAAACAAAAAATGTAATATTTGAGAACAATTAATCTTTTTCAAATATTTTTTCCTTGAAAACGATCTTCATGTATCTTTTTAAAACATTATCTGAATCCTGGTTATCGAATACACAATGTTTATGATAGAAGAGGGAGATGATTAGAGATTACTAAAACAATATTATCCTAAGTACCAAAGAGAGGAAAAATGGTTCCAACACATGAGGATATGTAGAGTAAATATGGGAGATGGAAACTCATTAGTTTTCTTGAGATATTAATCATAATATTTCATGAAATATTCAAAGTCATTTGCTTTATCAAAAAAATATGAGATTGTTTCAATAAACTCTTACCACTTAGTTAATTGTGGCATAATTGTAATGTAGTAAAAGGAAATTTCTTAAAGCATAAAATATCATAAAAATAAATATATTAATTACATAAAATGGAATTATATACACCTCAAAAATATTTTATGTTCATAACAACACATGAGTCTCAAAGAAGGTAAATTGAGACAAACCATTTTTTACTGATTTGGTAACATTTGAAAGATAAACCCCATGAAAAAAAGTCTATAAAATGGATATGTTTATCTCCATATAAATGATAAATAAAATATAATTTAATATTTGGTAGTACATACACCACACAAAAATAATGAGTGGCAAACATAGCGTATATCTAATGAAAATAAAAATTGAGAAGAAATCCCAGTACGCTTTGTCTTGAATCTCATTGTACTCTCTCAAAACACGTGTATAATAAATATAAATCTATAAAAAATATTTTATATAATCATATAAATATATATAATACTATATATTTCTTTATTATTACTATATATTACCTACTTGTCATTGATCCCATGTTAAGTTTTCACTTCGGGAAATATTCGCTTTGTTCTTCGCATGTGACTTATTTTGTTATATCGTTGTCCCTTATACGTGTATCATGTTTTCAGAATGCGTTCAATGATATATGTATATACAACATATGGTTTTATAAAAATATATATAATATATAATTATAAAATGGAAAGCACCATTGATGGAGAAGGTAAGCCGTATGTATGCATGAATGCTATTTCCGTTTAATTATCATGTTCAGAGAAAGAAATTGAAATATATATATATATCTAATTATTAAGGTATCTTTATGATATTATATATATCATGTATATTTACTAAAACCCTCTTTAATACAGTCCATGTAGTGTATGAACAGATCATATCGCTTTGAGTGGGCTGTAGTCCACAGTTCCTCAAACAAAATTATATTATTTACATAAGATGGAAAAAGAAATGGTATGTTATAAATGAAAATTATAGAATTTTAAATAAATTTTGAATATAATATATTTCATATATAAATAAATTTTTCCAACACAATGTTCACCAGTAGAGGCGGCTAGGATAATTGAACAACTTTTATTTAATCAGGCAGTAGTTTACTATACACATAAATAATATTTTCCTTATCCATTAGATGGTGGTGTTTGTATGTTTTGGTTGAATAAGTAGAATGAAAACATCATATTATATTGATTTTATTGGTGATTTAATACAATAATTTAATAAAGAGTGTGCAAGGGGAGGATAAGGAAAATAGAAGAAAGGACTTGAGAGTGGATGTTACCTCCTTATTGGGAAACTCCTTTTGGTTTGTGCCAAAATGCATCCTTGGATTACCTTCTGTAAAAAGGTAGTCTTATTAGAAGAATATAATGATTTTTTTAAGTTAATGAGGGTAGGTATTTTTCAACATAATATTTTTTAGAGGTGTGTGTAATTGGGATTAGTGGTGGCTGCATATAAGGAATGAAAAGGACTCACATGGAATTTTTCCAGACTAGTTTGGTTAAGCATGTCATTACCTAAATAATCATAAAAATCCAAAAAAAAAAATAAAGGAAGTTTTATTGATTAATTAAGTACATAAAATATGTGTTTACATATGTATAGTTCATTTGGTCCCTTAATTTTATGGTTTAGTCCCTAATTAAACTTAATTTGGGCTTAATCACTACGATCAATTTTAATAAGTTTTGCTATTCATTTTGGTCAAAAATTAACATTTTTATTAGAATATAAATATTACACAGAATAAAATTATTTATATGGGTTTTTATATATTCAAGTCATATACGTGAAAATTGATATTAATGCTAATCCCACAAATTGGATGAAATAAGGGGTTTTAAAGTAGAAAAATGTTCAAACGTTAGTTATGATTTTATATTCAATTTCAAATTGAAAGTGATTATAGTGAACTAAATTATATTAATAGATTTAATACTTATCTAATGTGATCTTAAAAAAATTATAATATCACTTTACATTAATAATTAATTAAATAAAAAGGTAGTTTTTATCTAAAAGGTTGTACTTTTCACAACTCATCAAAAAATGATGTTTATCATAAAAATCCCGAAAATTACTACTAGGATAATTTAAATGTTATGAAATAATAATTGATGTTTATTTTATCAAATTATACATATAAATGTGTTTAAAATTATATATATTATTAAAATCATATCATTCGAGAAAACAACATTTTAAAACATAAAATGACATTACCAAAAATCATATCATTCATTATCAAAAGGTTTAATTTATATAAATAAATTATTAAAAATATTTGAAAAATAGTTATTAGTTTCCACATTACTATGTTTAATTCATATGTTATAATTATTTCATTTAAATAATTATATCATTAAAACTATGTTTCGTACACACTCTATTTTTCTTGTGGTGTTTAATAAGTCAGTGTTGAGTGTATCGTATACCAAGTCGGTGTTATGTGCAACATATGCTGACATGGTTCCATGTGAAAGTAATTTTTGAATTAATTAATTTCAAGAGGCAAATTAATATTTAATGTATAAAAATAATGTTCCATAAAAAATCGGGTGGTTAAATATCTAGTCCTTGAGATGATTCTCAATATATATATATAATCCTTGTGTGTTTAAATCAAGCGTATACACTAGATTTAATATTATGTTGAATAATAGAACTGATATTTTTAATGGTTAGTAGCACGTCTTTGCATGTATAGAAGCACTCCATTGATATGGTTGGTTTAGTAGCTAACCATTGATGAACACCATGAGTTAGGGTTAGATTTTGTGGGTTTCTCTTGAATGATCACATGTACCTTTGGATTTAAGGTGAAGTTATTGATGCTTAAAATAATATTTCACCTATTGATATAAAAACCTTTAACATGTCACTCTATAGTGGATCAACTATTTAATTAGTGACACGGAGAATATTTTTGGTGCAGTTGACCAGTAGTTGGATCATGTAACACATCATTGGGAGACATGGTGTTAAGTATTGTTTCAAGTAAAGTATGTATAGTTTTAATGGATCATGGATCAATAGATTTATAGATGATCCTCAATTGTAAAACTCGATAACATATGGTTGAAATCCTAGTGAAGATATGATTATGTCCCATATCATGACATAATCCTAAGTATACTGGGATAATATCTCATATTTGAAGAGATAAAAAATTAATATAGTGTGACTTTTCTGGTTTGTTGGATGAAATTATTGTGAGTGGTTCTCAAGGAGACTTGTGAGAAATGATGTATAGTGGAAGGTATCATTGTAGGATATTGTAGGATTTTCCCCATGTTAGAATGGTCATGGGATCTTGAGGTTGGTCATTGGATGATCATCTATACACTTTGAAGTTGTTAGATTATGGAAGAAGGTATATTTATACAAGGATTTATCATTGGTAGTTTGTTGTGAACTTTTTTGAAAATTATTGATATGTTTAAAGTATAACATGAAATAAGGGCACTAGAATTGGGTTTTTTGATGTATCAGTTTTTAAAAATGATATTTTTATAGAATAAATACCCTTAGGTGGTTCAGTTTACATATCATGGTTTGTTGAATGTGGCAATTATAGAACTACATTGAATGATTAATCATATGAGACAATTTAAAAATAATAGTCCACTAGGGATTCTAGCGAAAATGGTCATGAAAATTTAAATAATGTTCTCTTGGGAATTTGATCATTTCTTACTAATCATGAACCATTTGTAAATCCCCCATGTGAGTTCATGTTTCATGAGAAGAGACTAATTCGAGAATCATTATAAAGATTAAAGGGCCATGTTTCAATAATAAATTTTATTTTTCATAGTATATTGGATTGTAATGTTAATTTTAAATGTAAATCCTATAGTGGGAGCACCAAAATTCTGGTGAGGAAAGAGATGATGACATCATCATGTCTCAGAATATATGGGCACTGGTAAACATCTTATTCATGTTACAATTTTTAATTTTATCATGTGATCATGTTTTGTTATATTATGTACCACATGTTTAAAATTCTCTTGTAGGTGTGTTGGTCATTGGAAATGAAAAACAACAATTTTATTATGATTTCATGACCATAATAATTCGTGTGATGTTAACTTTGATCGCCAAATCTCATTGGGGAAGAAAATATCCAAGGTGTAGAGTTTTTAAGATCCCTTGTTTTTAATTGGTTTAATGTAAAAAAGTATTGTATTCATAAATATTTTTGGTAAATATATAAAAAAAATTATTTAGTAATTATTATCCTGATATTGTTACATTGAAAACAAATATTTAACAAAAAACATTATTAATGGTACTTAAAAAGACTCATTTAAATAGTTTTTAGGAATGTAAAAATGTATAGATTGATGCGATGTAAAATAATATACCTCATAATTGAATCATTTAGTTTTATGATAATAAATTATTAAATTATTGTTTTTTTTGTTTTGTGAGTTTTTGACACATGTTTTGAATACAAAGGCCTCTTTTAATAAAAAAAAATAGTAACACACGGTTATACTGGGCACACTATTTATTGAGTTTAAATATAGTTAACTCCTAGGATAAAAAATTAATCAAAGATCATTTTTCTATGGTATAATGAAATTACAACCATTATTGAATCCACATGTGGTTGAGTTTAATTTTTTTTCCAATAAGTATGATTTAAACAAGCATGATGTCAATTTATTTTTAGAATAAAATATTTGAATGGGTATAGAGTTCCCATGTATTGTGAATTTAATACTCAGTGAATTAACCACTCACGGAGTCAATAAAGTTTTAGTTGAGTATATTGGTCAAAACAATGAGTTTTTATCCAAATAAAATTGTATTGTTAATGAGTAAGGATGAATATGAGTTATTACAATTTGTTTGAGTTGGTTCCCTAGAATCAACTGACTTTTTTACTTTTAATTACCTAAATGGTGGAAAATATAATTTTACATGATTATTACCATTCTACAAAAAATTAATGTTTTAATTTCATTATATTATTATGGACATCAAAAGGTTATACAGTTCTCTACTATAATGATAACCATGAAATTCTATGATAGTATTCTTAAACATATATATGGTGGTCTTGGTTACATTTATCTCATGGGACACATTTGATTCTTGACTATTAGCTATTGGGGTTGTATAATACATTGAGACATTTCCTCATGAAATTCATACTTTTTAACCTTCATGATAAGATGTTTTGAGGACCAAACCATGAATTAGAGTTCCAAATTTTTATGTTTCATGTGATATTTCTATATTTGGATGTGTCTATTTTACATTGAATTGAGATTATTATTATTATATGTCATGAGTGACATACATTGAAGATTGGATGGGGATTGTGAGGAATTATGACCGTGGAGATGTAGAAGGTGTTGGCTATGTTATAAGTTATATGATGTCACTTGAATAATTAATGAAAGGATTCATACCTTTTATGTTAATTAAAGAATAAATTTCAGACTCATTAATTAAAATGGAGCTATTTGATTAATTATTTGTCCATGGTGATGCATTTATGTGTTCATTTCAAAGAGTTAATGAAGGATAACTAAAGCATACATGGTGAAAACATATGTATGTATCAAATTTGATATGATATTAAGAAAAATTGATTAGATTTCATTGTAGTGTTTTTAGGAAGAATTGTTTCCTTGATATTTTAACTTTATTCTTTATAGATGAAATGTTGTGTTTTTGGAAAATGGTCTTATGCCTGAATTCTTAAAATCCATTATTTAATTATTTTGGATAATAACCTTTTCTAATAGAGTCTAGCGAGAACCATAAATGTCATATATCCCCAGTAGAACAATTTATAGTACATGTCCTAAAGTACCAATGTCCAGTCATAGAGGAAACCCCCCACCCTAGTTGATGATTCAAAATGAACCTAAGTGTGTTAAGAATATCATTAAAATCTAATAATTTTTATTAATAATAAATATAATATTATGGGTTTGTGGAACAATAAGTTTTCAGGTATTAATGATCATAAGTATTCAATCAATAAATGTTTAAGTTTACAATTTGTGAATTTAATTTTATCTACTTTTAATTATTTAGGATGTATTAAATAAATATTTATTTATTCTCTATTTTTGAGTATATATGAATATATGAATATATAAATATTAATTTTTTTATTTTAATATTGAATGAAATATTTATTAATGAGTTTAGAGAACATATAAACTTTTATTATTGAAAAAATATTATATATTTAATCAAATTATTATTCAATTATTAAAAATATGATAAATTACAATGAGTATTGATGAGGTGAGTTAAGGGCCTAAATAAAAATACATTGTTGGAACCTACTTATGAGGAGTGTTTTTGGAACATCCTTGTTTTAAAACTCTCAAAGAATGATTATTTTAGTTCTAATGAATTACATTTTATATGATAGAATTTTATATGCTAAGATAGTTTTTATGATAAATTGTATTAGTATTAGGTGTCACTGCCAGACTAGTTACCACCAGTGAAGTCACCACTAAAGTAATTTCCATTAATGGAGTTACCATTAGGATTTTCACCACTAAGGATATACCAATGAGAACTACCACCGTTAGACTCTAAGTCAATGTTGGACTCTGAGTCAAAACCAGTCTATGGTGTCTCTAGTTTGAGATACCGTCAGAAACTGAGTCCTAACCAGCTTCATGATACCATTGCTATTTAAGGAATTTTACATGAGTGGATCAATTAGAATTTCTATTCATGGATAAATTGATTTTATATTAATGAAAAAGTCAAATCCTATCCAAGGATTGTGGATCTCCTTATAACATTTCTACTATAACTATGAAAGGACCATATCTATGTGTTTGAGTGTTGTTCGTTATTGGCGTGGTCTATTCAATGTAGGTCTTGGAAACATGGATTAGCTCTGGTAATCAAGGGTGGTTTAGAACAGTTTGGGATTTCATGGTGACGTAGATTTGGGAAGGTGGTGCTATAAATTCTTCTCCTCCATCCTCTTGTGAGCTCGTTAGGTGATCATCCATGATAGCATGCATGGATAAACTTTATCGGATCATATCTGGTGGTGTGGCTTCTTTGTATTTGGATCTTATCATCCTTATCAGCGGCGTAATGATATGGTATAGTCTTTTAGATTTGGTTTGGTCACTTACTATTTATCAATCTCCTATGATAGCATGAGTATTCAATGTTTCCATAGTGTATTAGTGGTCGAAGATATTTGGCAGTAGATGAGTTGGTTTTGAGTTCTTTTTTCATATCACTTCAAGTATTGACACATGTTTCATCTTCGAGATTCATTTTTGGTGAGGGTTTCATTTTTGGGTGTAGTGATGGTCATAATTTTGCAGTTTTGGGGTTGTAGAAGTCTGATGATGATCAAATTATGTCTTATTCATATTGTTCGATTATCTAGAAGGTTCCTGGAATGTTTGTTGGTTGATTTGAGGTCTAAATTTCATTCTTTAGTACTGATTGTAGGTGTATTACTTACTGAATAATGTGATCACCTGATATTTTTTATGGGGTTGAGTGTATTAGTTTCATTATGGTTCGTTGTGGAGGTATTATCCACTATTATACTACTCCGCCATCTATGTCCATTACTCCTTTCCAGGTCGGTTTGGTGATATGGTTTTCAAGGAGGTTTTAATTCATGTTTTTGTGAGCATTAGCATGTTCTAGGAGGCATGAAATGCGATGGGATTCTCTTTATATGTTGTAATTTTCAATTTGAACAATTTGGGGCCAACGATATGATCTCGGTCAATGGATTTGACCTCTTGTTCCAATTGTCTTACTCTAGGATTCCACCACTCTCTTCAAGGAGATCCAAGTAGTGGTCTTCATGGTTATTTTGGATGTGAAGTGGAGAGACCACATATTTCTTGGGTTGGATCCATATCTTTTGGCTTCAGGTGATCTTATTCGACAAGTTGATGGTTCTGATGAGGTTGATTCATTGCTCAAGGATGAAAATAATGGTCCTTCTGATTTTAAATTTTATATTTTAAGTATTTCAATTCATTTTTATTCATAGTTTGTAACAACATGATTCATCATTGAGGATATTGTAATTCAATAATATTAAATCATAAAGACAATATTCATGGATCTAATTCAGATGAGGTTCCATAGAAGTAAGCATTCAGAAGATCTTGGACATCTAGATTTGGATGAATGAGAGCGTATGAAAATTTACACCCATTTTAGGCCCATGCCTCCCTACCAGGGATAACTAACTGAGTGGTCATGTGACAGTAGATGATTGACATAATAATTTAATCAACGGGGATGAGAATATCTAGTAGTATTTATCTAGGATGTCATTGATTTTAATGGTATTTATTGGATGAAGTTGTTAGGGTTCACAGTTAGCCTATAAAAGCGTCATTTGAAAATAAAAAAATGGATTCTTGAGTAGTATCTTAATATTCTTTTAATTTCACTTTTTATTTTCCAAGCAGTGCATTGTTACTTTGTTTTCAAGAAAAAACACTCACTTGTAACAAATCTGGAGAATACTTTTTATCCTTTATTTATCTCTATATATGTTTTCCCATGGAGTTTTGGGACATGGACCTTATGTGTCATGTACTATTTTTGTTCCCATATATAACATCAGAAGGGAATTTTTAGCTGTGGAATCTATTTCCAATTGTTTTTACCTAATCCAGGTTGTAGATCTTTTTAATTATTATTATAATATTATTAGAAGCATGTGATTTACAAGTAAAGGTTATTAATTCTCATCTTGATATTAAACCTATTATTTATTTAATTGTGTTATTTTTTCCAATTTTGTTACCAAATCCTAGATTCTTTTTAATCTATAATCAAATCATTTAATGTGATCGTTAATCTTAAGTACTGTTTATATATTTTATTGCCTTAGTTAATTTATTTCAAAATATAATATAATATTAATGTTATTTTTTTGTGATATAATAACTCTATGAGAAATATCTTAAAATGACAGATCTTATATCGATATGCTATTTTGATTAACGAGCTGTGTTATTTTAACATCATTTTATAATAATTATACTTTTAAAAGAAATTTGTACTGGGAACTCAATTAACCCCCTTGCGAGTTACTCACACCAACCATCATTTGGTATCAGTGGTTTTGAATTATCGATTCAACATTGATATTGGGTTTTTTCTAACAATCTATAATTTCAATCAATTTTAAATTTTAGTTCTCTATGGATAATAAATAAGAATGATATGAAACCAAATGACCTTCGTATTTTAATGGTAAAAATTATGCTCAATGGAAAATAAAAATGATCTGATTTTAGAAGGAATGGGTTGTAAAATTTGGACTGTAATAGAAAATCAATATTTAATAACATAAACTGCTAGAGTTACATGGAGTGATCCTATGAAAACTGCATACAATAATAATTTTAAATATATAAATTCCTCCTTTTGTGCCATGGGAGATGATGAATTTAGTAAAATAGGTATTTTCAAATCATCTTTTGAAATATGGGATACTTTATCTACCTATAATGAAGGGACATCAAATGGTAATGAAATGAGAGTAAATACATATAAAATCAAGTATGATAATTTTAAAATGAAATCTGATGAACCTATTTCGAATATGTATCTCTTGTTCATTGAAATAATGAAAACTATGCACTCACATAGAAAGCAAGTGATAGTAAAAGATTAAGTGATGAAATAGATTAGATGCATACCAGACAGATTGAGATGAACTTCCATTTCAATTAGAGAATACTGTAATGTATTTAAACTTCCTATCAAGGAATTGATAATAAATATGAAGATATATGATAAAGAACATAAAGTCAATAAGGGGATCAATGAAGATAAACCAAAAAGAATATTAGTTTCCTTCAAGACAACTACATGCACACAAAAAGAAAAGGTACATGATTAATTTTCCCGTGAAACTTAATCTCCTTATGAATGTGATGAAGAGATGGATCAGTTGGCCTTATGATTGATGAAATTATAGAGGAAAAATATGTTCTTCATAAATCAAATTTTTTCGGAAATTATGAAAATGAGGAAAATTGGAAAATGTACCGGAAAAAGGATGTTATTTGAAATAAAATTACCCTGTTATGACTATAAGAGGAAATGATAGATTAATGTTGACTATATAAAATGGAAATAAAAAAATAAATATGAGGATATGTATAGAAGATTCGAGAATGATATGAAAATAACCTGGAGTAACTGCGAAGATAGATCCAGTGACTCAAATAATAATCAAGAAGAGATGTCTAAAGAGGAATATATGTTCTTTGTAGAAATCATATCATATGACCAAAATATTCTTCTTGATACTTATACTAATATTCCAAACTATTATAAATAAGAAAATAATGAATAAAAAATGAAAAAAGAAGATCAGTATGAATACTGTAACATGATGGAAGATATCTTTCCTGAACTGAGAGATAAATATATGTCATCTAAAAAAACACGCTCTTACAGTAAATTCACAATCTAACATTACTATTGAAAAGGGAAAAAATACACAATTTTTAAAATAAAACAATGATTTAAATTTTTCTTATGAAATATTAATAAAATACATATAATGGCTTACCAATGGTAAGAAAACCTTAACTGAAATACTTGTATGATTGTTTATCATAAATATTACACTGGAATTGGATACAAACCTAGACATAGAAAAATTATAAATACCTGATTTATCGCAAGTATCAGTTCTGAAAATTCATATACTATATATATGTATTGAATTTGACTTAATAATGTTTTTATTTATAGAATAATAATATTTGTGTATAAGAATCCCAGTTGGAAATTATGGGAGTCGATATCTATTATACTAACAAAACTAGACCCATGAATATTCGGGTACCAAAATCAATTTTTATTAAATTTATTTTGTTTGAAACCAATTTTAAAACCTCTACGAAAAGCCTATGGTTAATTATATAATAAATATAGAATCAATTTGACCTCTCTTAAGAAGAAAACCATATGAGTTATATGGTTATAGAAAACCGAATTTTAATTAAATTACTATTTTTTTATATTATTTATTCTAAATAAAAAGAATAATCTAGGAAAATATTCTTATACGAGTGATGAAGGAATTTTTTTGGCCATTCAATTTCCATTAAAATTTATAGAGTTTTTAATCAAATAAATAAATCATTTCAAGAGTCTACTCACATTATATTAGTGAAACTGATCATTATGATCCTTGTACTTTGTTAGATACCTTTAGGATGCTGTTTGAAATATGAAATTTATTGATAAACCTTCAAAAAAGTTCTGTTAAACATGTATAAATTTCATCTAGTAAATTGATAGAACCCGAACCTAATGAAAATTTTGAGACATCTAACCCCTCTGTTCAATGATTTTATGTGGCAGATAGAAACCATCATTTATATATAGTAATTAGAATCATAAATAGAGGTACACAAGCTAGAGATTCTCTTATTAATTAAATTGAACACCAAGCATTCTTGTCATATATTGATCCAAATAATATAAATGATCCTATCAAATATTTATTCTGGGTAATAGGTATTGAATAGAAAGTTAATCAATTTGATCAGAAAAATGTTTGGGAAGCAGTTGTTAGACCAAAAGATATCATAACTACTGACACTAAGTTTGTGTTTAGAAAATAGTCTGTTGATTAAGGAACTATAGTAAGAAATAAGGCTTGATTAGTTGCATAAGGTTATGATTAAGAAGAACGTATTGATTAGGAAAAATATTTTCCACCTGTAGCTAGACATATATACATTTGGAAACATCCTTCCTATACATCACATTTGGATTTCAAACTATATAAATCAGGAATTAAAAATTAATTATTAATCAGGTTTAAAATTGAATTTTTTTTCAATGAAAGCCCCTGGATTTTAAAATCAACATTTTCCAAATCATGTTTTTAAATAAACAAAAGCCTTGTATAGATTAAAATACTCTCAATTTGCATGGAATGATTGGATTACCTATTTTCTTATTTCAAAATGTTTTTGAAATGTTATATCTAATCGAACTATTTTTACAAAAATAGTTTCAAAATATGTTTTAATTGAACAAATATATGTGAATGATATTATTTTTGAATCTAATAAATATTCGATATGCACTAATGTTTCAAAACTAATGAAAAATGAATTTTAAATGAGTTTAATGGGTGAACTAAAAGTCATTCATGATTTTTAGATCATTCATAATAATGAATGGATTATTTTAATTTAAGGAATATATAATAAGGATATTTTAAAAAGTTTTGGGTTAGAAAACAAAAAAAGTAGTGATAATCCAATGATTAACACATTTAAAGTAAATCATGACGAATCTTGGAAATTGGTAGATCAAACTAGTTTCAAAGGTATGATTAGATTTCTTCTGTATTTGACTACTAGTCGGTCTGATATTATGTTTAGTGTGTGTGTATGTTATCTCTATCATGAAAATCCAAAATGATCCAACTTATTAGCTATTAAAATATTTATTAAATACATCATATATACAACTAATTTAGGGTTTTTCTATCCAAGTGGAAAATTGATAGATTTAGTATGTTATTCATATGATGATTTTGGTGGATGTATGTTAGATAGAAAAATTACATTAGGAACATGCAATATTTTTGGAAAATCAATAGTATAATGGTGTTGTAAGATATAACATTTTGATTTAGTATCTACTACTGAAGCTAAATACAAAGCTGAAGGAAGTTGTTGAGACCAAATTCTGTGGATGAAACATACATTAATAGACATTGGATACCTATTTATATATGTTCCTATGAATGTTGATAAGAAAAGTGCAATAAAAATATCTAAAAATCCAGTATCTCAATCTAGAAAAAATTGACATGAGACATTAATTTTGAGATACCATTATGAAAAAGGTGATACAAATTTAGAATTTTTTGGAACTAAATTCCAACCTATGAATTTCATCACAAATCCTTTGAATTCTGAAATATTAAACATTACTAAACATGAATTAGGAATGATATGTTTTGGTTGATTTTTCACCGATGATATTTTATTGTTGATTAGTCAGCATTGATCCATCACCTTCGGTAATTCTCCATTAAACCTATCACCATTCCTTTTAGTACAATTGTTTAATATAAATTGTTTTATTAAAATGAATATTTTTTAGATAATTGTTTTTGTTTTATATTTTATTATTTTTAATTTCAAAATTCTATCATTTTTAGCACAAATCAAATGAATTCACTTAACCCAAAATTATTTTGAACTCCAGAATCCTTCACTTCCTATCATACTTATTGTATTTAATTCTCCTCTTATTCCATCTAATCCTTCATAAGATTAGTATGGCCCATGGGAAAAAATTAGAAGAATCAAGTCTAAAAGAGGTAAGGCAATCCATGAAATGAAATGAATCTTTTTCAAGTTTATAATTGTTTTCTGAAACCCACATATAGATAATGGGTTGTTTCTGGAAAAAGCAGAAAAATGTGAAATGAATTACATAAATAAATACCCTCATATCTAATGTTATAAGATATCTAAAGTGGATGAAATAGTTTACAATAGAGAACTATATCTATTATCCTAGGTTGGAATATTATTTCTATTAGAATGATGAGTTTTTTTCTATGATAAATGGTATTAAATAAGAAGTTTCATCGATAGAGAAGAGGTTTCTTTATATTCAAGGGAATGAGAAATGTTCATAAGAGTATCTCATATAGGGGTATAATATTATTTTCAAGGAATCATTCCTAGTGAAAGTGGGTTTTTTATATATCTGAAGAAGCACCCATACAGTGAATCGGTGATGGTATATTACAAAGACCTATAGATGCTGAACTTGATTATATGAGTATACTATTATTTAATTTTGTAGAATATTTTTAGTTTCTAATTAAGTTAAATTTCAACACCATGATATATGAAGATGTTAAATTCCTTTTTGTGTTGAAATTAGGTCAAATGATCAATCTTTGTATTTTTATGATGATCCCTATGTATAAAACATGTATGAAAAGTTCCTAGTATAATTATTTTATATACCCTAAGAGGATATATCCCATCATGGATACGTATGTCATAGTAAAAGTAGTTGAATAGTATAAAGATAATTATTGTAGGTTTTTTTGACATATACTATTTTAAATAGAGTTAAAGTTACCTAGAATCCTCGGAAGAAGTGTAGGGTGAGAGATAATGATAACCTGTATAATGAATTCAAAAAAATTGATCATCCAACTAGACCTAATGACAAGGTGAATCATAGCCATTAGAACTATGGGTTATTGGATGATTCTGATGATGATATTGATAATTATAATTTTGATAATGATTTGGAAAAGTAATAATTATTATCACTTGAAGTGGGGAGTGATATGGCGATTAGTAAAACTACTCCTATTGTTTCATTTGGATCTTTTAGTCCACTTAGTTATCTATCATCCAAAGAATCATTTTCAGATGAAGGAGATAGTGATGAAATGGAAGTATCAGGAGAATATAAATTCAAGACCTATTTCTTCAAGTCACCATGGTACCTGATTACCAATTCTAATAATGGGAATGGAAGTGATGTTAATTCTTCAAAGAAAGATGATGGTGATTCAGAACCTGAAATAGCAGATGAAAATGAATGTGTGGATGAAGATGATAATGATGTTGTAGAAGATGATGATCATGATGGAAGAGATAATGATTACCATGGTGATGATCAAAGAGATGGTCATATTTATGGAGCTAATAATATTGGAGGTGATAATGATGATCATTATCATGAAGTTGTTCATTCCCATCCTTCACCAAAATGGTATCATTTTCTATAAGGATATAGAATACATCCAAATATGATGAGGTGAAAGCTATTACAAATATTATTATAGATGATTACAAAGCTACTAGTTAGGGTGAGATATATCCTAAACATACTGATCACATATAATCAATAAAAAATGAACCTGAACTTGGTGAATATCCTCCAGTTCATAGAGAACCACCTATTCTTCCATATAAGATATTTGACCTAAGGACCATTGAAGATTTGTATAAAAATCATGGTTATGTTATACTTGAACATTATTACAGTGATTAAAATGTTCAATTAATTAATTTTTTTAGAGGATAATGATCCTTAGTTCATCACATTGATCAATATAATGTGTAACAACCTTTTACAACAAAGGAAACAAACTGTAGAGATGAGGCTATTGTACCACCTTAAAATAGAGATCATCCTCCTACTCCAATTATAATTAGCCCTGATTTTTTTAACAAATGACTATCTATAATATTTTCAATGATGTGTGATTTCTTATTTGAAATCATTAAGACAAAATTTGGTTTTATATTTTAAAAATATAATGTGCTTCCATCAATCTCCAATTTCCAAACATCGTTAATAAAGTACATGATATTTAGTTGAAAATGTTTTATCTAATTTAAAACAAGAAGATAGATTTCATATTTAAGAAATATAAGTGGAGAGTATAATATTTAAAAAATAAGTTTAATGATTGAAAGCCTTAGTAAAGGGAATGAAAACAACTTTCTGAAAGGGTTTGAATTCTATCATTCAGAGGTTGGAATGAATGTCTATTGATACCTCTACATCCATTTTATCTCCTCCAAATTTGGTACCTATTAATAGAGAGTATCCTAGACTAATTATATGGGAATAATTGAATACTTCATTGGGATATGTGTCAAAACATGAATAACTATTAATAACAATACACCATTATAGAGAGTACATATAGGAGATGATAATGGATTATTCCATTGAACTCAGGGCAATAAAAACCCATAAAGAAAGAAATATGTATTTTCTATCATGCATTTTTAGAAATCATGAGTTAAGTGAAAACATAAAATTCATTGCCGAGAAGTTTATAATTCCACCAGTTACAAGGGACTTTAAAGAACAAGTGAGTGAAATGATTGTCCTCACACCATTATTATAGTGATTCATGGAAGTGTAAAGGGATATTTTTAGTGCTGTGGAGAGGGGAGGTAATATTATTATGGGTTTCTTCATCCTCATGAAACCATTCTTACATTTACATTGTATGATTATAATTCATGGAGAGGACATCCCTAGGAAAATTGATCTTTCATGCAAATCCACAGAGCCAATTTGATATATATATTTATATTGATTTATCAATCAGATGGGAGTCTCCCTCCCCTATACCAACCACTGTTATTTTCACCCTTTGAAGCTAATTGTTTCCTAAGACCAGCTTTTTATCAAGATCCAATTCCAATTGAAAGAACAACACATTATATTACAACCTATGCTCCAAATATTACTACTACTGCTTCAATCCTTCTAAAAAAACAAAGAATAAGTAGATCTCATAGATATCCCCTAGTTTACCTCTAATAGTGAATCTGATTAAAATATATCTTTTACAGGGTTATTGATCTTGTAATATTTCTCTTTTGATGATGTTCTATGCACTTTTGGGCTCTTATTCAATGAAATATGATACTTTTCTTCTCATTTACTTTTAATCTTATTCTTTAATATCTTTTTTGATAATATTAATTGGGGGGATACAATGAAGAATTTATTTATTACAAGGGAGAAAATAGAAAATTTACATTTTCTAAGAAATATTAAATATATGTTATGATATTTATTTAATTTTTTAGCTCTTAATATTACTTTATTAATTAATGTTGCTCTTTTTTAAGATAATTAATTTTATTGATATTGTAGATGTCTATATAACTCATATATCTTCTAAAATGATAATAAAATCGGTTAAAATCAAATAGATTTCTCATATCAATGTTTACTTATCTAGTACGTAACTTATAAAATGCATTGGTTTGTGATCATCAAAATGGTTGAAAATGATGGAACCCTCTTTTGAGAAGAGTTTTGGGAGCTTACTTATTTTGATTCTATGAAACATTGATTCCTTTAGTATTATTGATTTATAGGTTCTATGATAGATTCATTTATGATCTACCAATTTTTATGATAATTGAACTATGTACGGGGAGTCACTGCTAGACTAGTTACTACCGTAGTTGGTACCTCCAACGGAGTCACCCCTAGACTAGTTATTACGAGTGAAGATTCCATTAGCCATGTCACCCCCATGACGATAGCACTGGGACCTAACATATTTAGACTCTAAGTCTCAATTGGACTCTAAGCCATTGCCTGTGTGAGGTACCACCAGTCTAAGATACCATCATATGTTGAGTCACCACCATCTTTATGATACCATTGTTGTCTAAGAAGGATGACATGAATGGATCAATGACCATTTATATTCAAGAATAATTTTGTGATGTTGTAATTACATAGTTAAAAACTATATTAGGATTATGGATCTCCATCAACTATGGATTCCATATCTATGAGATGGACCATATATCTCTCTCTGTGTATGTGGTTCGATAATAAATATATAAAAATCTACAGAAAATTGTTTGATTGAAAATTTGAATCTATAAAAGATCACATATTCTTATTATGTGAATATCCACAACACAAGGGAACAATATCCTTTACATAAATTGATTTAGATATCAAGAAATATATATTAGAAAACTTGAAAATTCTTACAACCATCTATTTTCCTACAACTTTCAAGAATGAAGCTCAAACTCCTCATGAAATATTATCTATGGAAATAAAACATTATAAGAATACCATATTGAGAATCAATATAACATAAATATTCTTTTTATTTCCCTTTATAATTTTTGAGTAGTGTTTTGTTATTTTTTTTCAAACAAGAACTATCTCCTGTACCAAATCAAAAGAATACTTGTTATTCTCTATTTATCATTAAATCCGTTTTCCTATAGTATTTTTGGAAGAGGTCCTTATGTGGCATCTAATTTGTTACTTCCCATACATAACTATGGAAGATATTTTTCTATCCTCAACATCTTGTTGTTTTTGTTTTTGTTTTTTACGTGATCCGTGTTCTGGATCTATTTGATTATTATTATAATCTGCTTCACATTTGGTGATTACCAAGTGGTGGGGATTGTGTCTCATCATGAAAGAAACCTATTGTTTATTTAAATAGGTTATTTGTTTTGTTTTATTACCGAATCAAAGATTTATTTAAATCTATATCAAACCAATTACTTTGATAGTAAATCTTAACTAATATTTATATATCTTTCTGTATACGTAAAATTATTTCCAAAGTTAAGATATTTTTTACATTATTTTAACTGATACATAATCAGCCTTTCTTAAATCATTTAAAGGGGTAGATCTTTTTTCAATATTCTATTTTTATTAAAAGGATAGTTTAATTTATTAATGGGATTCTATTTTACTTTTTATAACATTTTTTTGGGAACTCAATTCACCCTCTCTTGAGTTACTGACTCCGACCAACAAATATATATATTTTAATATCATTAAACAAATACTAATTTAAATATTTAATGAATTATATTTAAATAGGAACATGTTGATATATATATATATATATAATAAAAAAATTATTATTATTAAACATGTAGAATACTATAGGTCAAATGTTTCAAATAGAGACATTATGTAATTAACAAATATTAAACCTTAATTATATATTCCACATTATATCATTATAAATGATAATATTTTATAAACAACTTATTAAATATATAATCATGTTAAATTTTAGAGAGAAAACCCCCTTTCTATAATGAAAAATAGAGAACAAGGTAAATTATTGTTTTAATAAATGGTACAAAATGAAAGCCACACGGTTCCTCGGTGCTGACATCTAGAATACCAAGATAATTCTCATAAATTTTTTGGATCATGTGTTTATGAAAGTATAAAAATTTATTTTTTGATTCGATTAGAAAAATGGTACAAAAAGAGAGGATCCATAATTAATATATGTGAAATATCACATTAATGGTAGTTATTATTTTTTAATTACTTATAAATTAAGAATAAAATATTTTTTATTGAATATTATGTGTTTCCGTCATCATGTTATTTAGATATTATCCAATTTACAAAATGATTAATATATTATGGTAACCCTCCTAATACTTCCACCACGCACTCAGAACCTACATGTGATATAAAATTGGATTTATTATAATTCATAATTGTTTATTATTTGTTGAGTCAATTCTGTTATTTTTTTTAGTTTCATATATTTCGTTCATCAATCCAAAATTTATGACAACATGTTCATATAATTTCATATTAACAAAAAACATACTAAGAATACATAATGAATGGTCAAAGATCCCATCTCGATGTATTAAGGTTGTTGGCTATGTGACCTGAACACGTGGAGTGTAATGGTAAACCACATATTGTGTACCCTTGGTCAACCACACAATGTGTTAGCCGCATCAATCCAAACATTAAATGTGGGATTAGATATTTGGTTCAACTACAAGACCCGTATTTACCACCAATTAAAACATGTTATGAAAGGTATTACATGACATATAGATTTCTTTCATACCATGTGTCATTAGAACACATTGAGTATATTTATATCCTGAAAATTTATGTAGTCAAAGAACACAATGTTATTACATAATTGTAATTGACCACTGCATGAGCACCACAAGAATGAATTAATTATGAAGCATGTAACGGGTTGTACGCATCATGTAATATGTGATATCCCATGCAAGATACCCGTCGAGACTTTCATGTTGTGTGGGTGGAAAATATCTTATTAAAAGACACAGACACACACACTCACACATATATGTACACATTGTGTAAAATGTTCCAACCTATGAAAATTTTACAATAATATAGGTGTGTTGTGTGAGTAAGCACAAGGGAAATTAAAGCGATATGTAACTGAATTACTTGTTTGTGAATGAACATGTTTTGAAACAAGTGTAATTCTATACATGGTATATTCTGATAAAATCTTGGTGGGCTATGTGGATATAAATTATTAATTATTATTTTCTATAAAATTCTAGAACTACATGATGTGTAATAGTTTTATTACGTTCAATGCACATGAAGTGATTTTTCAATAGTATATATATGTCATATATATATATTAATGGAATATGTGTTGTATTACAAGACTTGAAAACTATATGTCATGAACCAAATAACAAAACACAATGTAATAACATGATACACTATATGAGAACACATACCATGTAATTACACATTTGAAGAAAATCACCATAAAAAGAGTGACATAGATTCCATGTTGAGTGAAAAAACACATTGTGTGATTATTAAATTACAATAATGGATTTAATCTGATATACCGAGTGAAATAATTTACCATATCTATAATACACGTCATGTAATAATTAAATTCCATTAATGAATTTACTTTTCTAGGAGGGTACATGCCTCATAAACATATCAATACATGACATGTACACAATTAAATTTAATGGAAAGTAAAATTTAATTGAAATAATAATGGGTTGGAATCTTAATGTATCTCAAAGAATTTATTGGAGATTTATTAAAATAAATAAATAAAAAAATAACTAATGGGATACTTTACTAATTGTAGAAAATTTATCTTAATAATAAGAATAGATTAAAATGATTGATAAAATATTTAAATGTTATTTCATTGCATCTTGTCATTGATCATGATCTCAAACAACCTATGCATATGTTGTGTTTGTTTAATTTAATTATTTATTACTCGATTTTTTGGTGATGATTTATTATAAAATTAAATATGATGATATGTGTATCATACCCTTTTCATTTATTCTGTATGGGTATCGATATTGATGATCTTTTTATATAAACCTTAACCTTATAATTCAGACACCATTGAATGAGTAAATATTATTTGAGGATATATAGCATAGTTAGAGGTTGTGGTTCATGACCTAAGATTTAGTGAAACCATTAAATGTGATACACATGATTATGGATTAATGTTGAAACTCAATCTTGGAATCACGTTATGGAGGATTACCCAGAGGTCCAAGGATGAGGTATCTATACTATATAAAATTAAATGTCGATAAAATGTTAATTAACCTATCAGATATTTATTTTTTCCCTAGTTTGTAGTTATTTATTAATTTGTTAAATGATTGGTTTATTTAATGATTAATCATTGTCACATAATTTAATAAAATTAACAATCATGGTAATATGAAATAAAATACAATTATTATTCTATGTAATTTTTTGGATAAATGATTCATTAATAATATATAATCCAAAAAAATTGATATTTATGTGAATAATAAAACAAAGAATATTTACACACAAGTTAACAAGAAAATACCTTAATTAAAATATTAACACAATAAACAGTCTCTATCAACTGAGTTGAATAATACCACAGATTAACGTATTGGTTTATCCCTAGATGATATAATTACATTTATTAGGATGTTATAATTAATTACTTTGGTCATCTAATCAATGTTATCGTCAATGATTTATTACCTTAACAAGACACAGTGTAACATTGAACAAAGAATTGTATATGTCCAAGTATAAGATATTTGGATTGGTGAGTCCACTCAATAGATCAGATAGTAACAACATAATTTATTTTTAAAGAAAATATATCCTAAAAAGATTGGAATAATTTTTGTACCTTTATCAATATTATTTAATTGTAAATAAGGAATCTATGGAGAAGAATATTTGATGAAAAATAAATTATGAATCTAATGTAGTCGGTTGTTAGAATTTGAAGAAATCTTTGGTCAATAATTAAATTAACTCAATTCATCAGAACCCTTAATTGGGAATTTTTACTAAAATATGATTTAATATATTATAGAAAATTTCATTCATAAACATATGAACACATAAATCATTATTGGATAATGAAATTAACCACACAATTTATCATTATCAAGATTAGTATAATCAATTGTATAATACACTATAAAAAAATATAATTAAAGACTAATATAATCAATTCCTAATTATCCACCTTAGAAAGTAAGTGTAGGTGAAATGTGACCCATTATATGATTTGTGGAGAATTATTGATATGATTTTTCTATTATTTTATTAGCTACGTCCAAATATATGAAGATGAAAAATAATGACATGGATGCATGAACCATCATAACCCATCTTATGGAACTTGTAATTGATAAGTATAGTATAATGATAAATGAGACAGTCCCTACACTATACAAGTATAAACTAGAATATTGTTACCTTTCAAGTAATAATGACTTGAATATGTAGAAGCATTCTGATATGTTAAATATTTTGGGATTTAATAGGGATAATTATGTATCCATTAATCACATATTAGTTTCCTTATCACATAGATTATCCATATTAACTATGAATTATAAAATGACGATTATATTGAAGATGCTGAGGAATAATTTAATTATGCTATATAAATATGATAAGGAATTTTAGGACACAGTTCTTAAACCCTTATGGTATGAAAAGATAGTCACAAGGTTTAAAATCATTTGAAAATTCCAATACCAATGATTCTTATGAAATATCTAGTAAATGAGGAAAATTAATAAAATACAATGAAATTAACATTATATTATATTCATCACTATTCCTAATAAAGCAAACTATGAGTGGATATATAATAAACTTTTGAAAGAATAAAGAAGAATCTATCAAATTATGTATATTAATGATTTCATGTAATATTTTTGTTTAATACATTGGTATTAAATGAAATATGAAACTCATGTATAATTCATCAAATACCTGAACAAAGGAAGTTTATAAATATTACAAGAAGTAATATGGGACTTATATGTACATAATGAGTGTTTATCCTATGAATAATAAGAGAAGATAATGAATTCTCATTTTCATGTTGATATATTAATGGTAAAAAATTATTTAATTTTATATGTATACTTTTTTATTACTGTCCAGTTCTAGTCCAAATGAGCCGTTATTTTATATTTTAAATGAATTTCCTTATGGAATTTTATAGTAAATTAATTATTATAATACATGTATCCTAGGTGTCCAAAATAAAAAATTTAATATGAATTCTAAATTATAATACTAGAATAATACATAGTATTATTAAGATAATTCATGGCCCATAAAATCTAAACTTTATTTTCCAAGATATATTTATATTGTCTCTTAGAGTATTTTTTGGTAATAATATTAGATATTATATTTTAATTACTTTTGAGTTTATAAATAAGGAAACATTTAGAAATTAATGGTCATTAATCCAAAACCATTGTAGAGATAGTTCATTGAGAAACATATGATAATTTTTAAGTAAAATATAATAGTAAATTCATATTCTTATTGATATTCCTTTAGGATATTTTAAGAATATTTAGTGAAGTAAGGAATATATTTATCAAGTAATATAAGATATCCAGATGAGATTGTTAGATAATTTCATTTCCAAATGGTCATCGATCATTTATAAGCTATGTGGAGTTGTTAACAAACTAACATTACCCGATACACATTATAGTGGTAATTAAAGTTAATGGTAGATTTATGACGAGTCTTATAAGCATTAAAATTCATATAATATTTCATTATACACATGTTTCTAAAATACCAGTGTAACACTTTACCATATGAAACCTATATTTATTAATGGATATCATATAATATATAATATCTTGTTAATCCTTTATTTTTTCAACTTTATGTGTCTTTATGAGAACTAATTATATCTTAAAAATTGACCATGAAGATACTACTTGAATATCGGTTAATTATACTTATAGATACTTTGGTTATTAATATTACTATGATATAATGGTATTATAAATGTTATCCACTATATTTATATATCAGAAAAATACTTCTATTTTTAGATAGTGGGAGAAAACTTGGATTCAATGAATTGAACACACCAAATACACATATGATGTAATAGGTACAATAAATTCAAAATAATTAATGGGAGGTGAGTTTTTGTATTTAACAATCCTGACCCCAGTATCCCAAATTCTGTGCCAAGCATTATTACATTTTTATTAATACTAGATTCTAATACCAAAGGACTGACCAATTTTTCAGTTTTTGAAGCCAGATTACATACATGAACCATACATTACAATTTAAAACCTAAAATACAGAAAATAAAATCCTTTAGGAAATCCATTATTATCTAAGTTGAACCATACATATCAATCATAATAAACATCATGGAATCTGAGGAAACATAAAACATTAGAAATGTGTGAGCTCAGATTCTTAGTAAGGGTAAGCGTACAACCAAAGATATCATGAATAAAAAAGCATAAATCCAACGGAAACGTGTATAACTAAAACACATGATATTTAAACATAATCCTAAACATAATAGAGAAATAATAAATAAAAATCAAATAACTCGATATAAATAATATGCCTTAATATATAGGCCTTTGCGCCTCAATCCTTAAAAAAAAAGTACCTTCATAATTGGTTTTAAATAAAGTTTTAATTATCATAATAATATCCCTAAGGAGTGTCAAACCAGGTGTGCAATAAAGCCTATTGTAGTGTGATAGGTTACATTGAGTCTGAAAAGATGCACCTTGTTAGAGTTGTTACCCATAGGATCATCTATGCCAGAACCATATCAACTTATTGTATCCATAAAGGTATGCATTCATAATAAGGCACACACAATCCCTACCCAAATAAATTTATAGGATATTCATCAATTTTTATCCTCAAATACTATCATAGGACTATATTCCTTCATATTTTTTTTTACTAAATATAGTTTTTATAGATTCTAAACAACATAAAATGATACAAAAATTAATGTCCCTGACCCTAGTAGGATGAATCTAGTTCCCCACTTTAACATAGATACCATATTTGAGTCTTAAAGGTATTATTTTTTAAACAATATTTTATGTTATATTACATACATGAATTGTGAATTACAATATAAAATGTAAAATTAAACATAGAAAATCCTTTAAAAATACCATTATTCTCTTATCTTTACCCTACATATTAGTTATAATATACATCCTAGCATCTTGGGAAAAATAAAACCTAATAAATGGGTGAAATCAGAAGCTCAATAAGTGTAAGAATACAATAATTTCAATTATGAATAAATAATAAAAAACCTTAAGGTAACATGTACAACAGAAATACTATTCATTTAAACATAATCTTGAGCATAATATGAAAATAATAACTGAAAAAAATAATAATTCCATTTAAATAAAAACATGAAGATTTTACAACTTGAAGAATCACATAAAATATCAATAAATATTCTCATAATGGGGGAATTAATAATACCAGACATAATAAACATACCTCAAGGATTTATACGAGAAACCATACATAAATGGGTTTGGACACAGCTAATACACAAAATAGTATGTCTCATTAGACCAATTGAGGAATCAAGGGGATATGGAAGGCCCTAAAAATCACCTTCTAATTCTAATTCATTCTATATATAAGATCATAAAAAATGTAAGTATTCATATTGAAAAATCTAGTTATTAAATGTTAATAATTTAAGCATAATCCATGAATGTTATCAAAATTGCACATCCATAGTCAAAAAAGCCATAATCCATTCAATGAAAAATGATATATTGTCATAAGAAATCAAGATAAATCAAGCATAATAACGAGAAAATTATGTTTATATGGATAAAAATACTTGAATAAAATCATCAAAAATTTCTTGACATAAATATTACTTTTTTTGTTGAAATAATTTATATAAAACACAAAAAACATTGTTATGAAAAAAACATTTCATTGAAAAGAATCTTATAAACTTGTAAAACAATCTTCAAGACATTAAGTTTCTATTATTTCATAAAATATGCTTATTCTATATATGTTAAAAAACATTGCTTTCATATTTTTGTTGAAAAATCAATAAATTACCGCATTTAGAAAATGATAAAATTATTCATTTCAAACCATAATATAAAAATTATAATGTGGGTAAAAAGAAAATAAATTTTTTATGATTAGAGTAAAAATATTATGGAATTGTTTTTAATAAACATGGTCATGAATGATAAATATTCCATAATAGATACTTATTTATAAAAATATTTATTAATAATTAGATTGTGAAATTACTCATTACCTTGTACATTATATTAGTTAAATTTATTTTACATTCTTATATAATGATTTATTTCTCAATAATTTTTACTATAACCATATGAATATTTATAATATCAAATGTGATTTTCTTATATCGTTTTGTTAATCATATTCTATTATTGCACTTTTTTCAGGTATTAACTACATCATTTTCACATACAAGTTTTGTCATGGCAGTCCTATTTTAAATTAATGGGAATATTTCATTCATCTACAGAATGATATTATGTTCCTAGATATTATATTTACTCATTACATTTATTTTTATAATAATCCATGAATGGTTAATGGGGAAATTATTCTCATTGTGTTGAGAAGACGATAGACCGTACATACTGATGAACTATAGTATTATTCTCAATATAGTTACAAGGTAACAATTTGGAAGGTATAAAAACAATAAAAAATAAATATCATGTCATATTTGTTATTTAAATCCTTTATATCCATCATTATACCCATCAAAATAAATTGGTGATGAAAAACATGTTACACCAAGTTGCAGAGATGGTAATCTCTAAATATGAACGTGTGGTGTTTTTTTCATAGTATGGATAGATAATGGAATAGGGTTATAAAACAATCATCTTTAAATATCAAAATATAAATGATACTTTATTGATTAATTTATCATGGAAACAAATGATGAATATAATGTATAAGTATAAATGAAATTCGATGTGGTGGAAAAAATGTTTTCGTCTTCTTTGGTAGACAACCTTTAGATATATTCTCAAGGGATCCAGGGTTGGTATTTTTGAAATACCAAGAACTATGAAAATTACCTAGGGATGTTTTGAGGATAAATGAATAGGGTTTAGTGTAGTTAGAAGGCTCAATGTGATGTGTAGAGTTGAGGGAGGATGTGCCCTTTTAAAATTGAGGTGAGGGGATCTTTTAAAAAATCTCAAAATATTTAAATAATTATATATTATATATAGATATATAGTGAGTTAATTATAATATTAGATGATTATGGGTCAAAATAATCTCATCCAATTGTTTTAATACATGTTTACATCATATTATTACCCTTATAATTTTTCTTTAGTCCATATCTAATATCTTTAACCCTTATTGTGATAGCATGGGTTTTTACTATAGAGAGGATAATTTAGTTACTATAAAATAAAAAAATACTAAATAGATCATTTATGAAATATTTAGATTCATCAAAATCATTTGGGAAATTTTTAGATTTTTATGAATTTCATATCTTTTAATGAAATATTAAATATTTTAGTATTACATTAATGACAATTTTGATACTATTCATTGCATTGTATTTTAAAAAATCTATAAAACAAGATAAATTAAAAATAAAAATTCTAATACGTCACATACATTTCAAAGTTATCTTTTAAATTATTTAATGAAATTAATTATGTGAAAAGATATTTATTTTAATACTTTTGTTATCATTTATTTGATATTCTAATTAATTGAATAATCACGACATCATTATTATACATGCCTTTATGGTAAATATTTATTTCTTAAAAATAAAAAATAAATTATAATGATGAATCTAATATATTTATATTTCAAATTACTATTTATAAAATAGTTTATCATTTTTATAGTTATATTCAAAATTATATAATTATCAAAAAAATGAGCATTAAATCATTAAATGATCAATAAATAAAATATAAGAAATGTCATACTCTCATCCATGTACCTTTCTAAGGTTATAATCTCATCCCAATGATTATTTTGGTCAAAAACCAATTACATAATGAAATTTTGAAAAGTATTAGGGTAATTATATAATATTTATAATATTATTTTTACCCTCAATTACTCGATTAATCATTAATTATGTTATTAAAAAAACTAATAAAATTACAATTCACAATGTCTAAAAAGTAAAGGTGAGCTATTTAATAAGTTTGGATAATATTATTCAAAATATTTAATCAAATTTAAAAGACAAAAAAATTTATAATCTTGTAATTAATTTAAAATTAATGCCATTGAAAAAATGAGAAAACTGATTTTTGAAGTAAAACATTCAGAAGATTAAAATGGTTTTAAATCCTAATTCACGTTTAAATTAAATAAAATGTTCTCCATTGGAAATACTATTAAAATATTTATTTTATTATACTATAAAAAAATTAATAATATAATTTTACACTATTAATTATTTAAATGAGAATATATCTTTAATTACGATTAAATATTTTATAACTATTCAACAAACCATGAATCTTATCAGAAAAATAAAAAATTAAACCACTGTAAATGTTTATAATTCAATTTTAAATAAGAAGTTTAATTTTTCAAATATAATTTATATATGTGTGAAAACTAAATTTAAAATACGTTCTATAACAAAAGGAATTAAAACTACGTTCAGAAAATAATAGTGATTTAACGCTTAAAATTTAATTTTTTATTGTCTTATGGATATAAAATATTTTGGAAGAATGTTAAAAATGATTAATTAATAATATTAATAATACTATTAATTCATGCTATTTTAGCAGATGGGTTATAACATTTACTTACTAGTAGATCATGATGCGTTCAAACTTAACAATTCCTGAAATGTTACTTGTCAAATTTATTTAAAGATAAAATATACTATTTTCTTTTGGGTATTAATCTAAAGAAGCATATTTAGTTGTAATTATAAAAAAAGGTACTTTAATGTTAACTGATTTGGGTGATATATTATTCAATAAGAATAATGAAACCATCTAGAAATCAAAAAATATATACAAGATAAGATTGAAATGTTCCTGAAAATTCAAAAATATTTTTCTTGTATCAAAATGCAATTACCTATACTGGGGTTTTGATAGTTGATATATGTTCATTATAGGGTATTGAATAAGTAACAAAACAATGATTTTAATTATTTTTAATATAAGGAATTATAGGGTTTTAATTTTTTTAGCAGCCACTTGAAACACTCTATGATGAATACTTTTAATCATTTATCATGCTAAAATACATAAGAATTATACTTATCCTATAACCCTTACATGATCAAATAATTGGGAAAACAGATTTCAAGACCATTTTCTTTGAGAAAATAAATATTCAATATGTCTATATTATGTATTCAAAATAGTTTTTATCATAAAAAAATCTAATAAGATATCTTATTTATAGATATCAATTTATATATTAAAACAATCATTATGAGAATAGGGTTTTAATTTAGAAAAATATATTAGAGATTTTGATCTTTTTAAGAGTTAACCATGTGTCTGAAATAGGCTAGTGGGATCACAATAATTTAACATGATAAATATTTTGATAGAATATCAAAAGTATATATTCATACTTTGAAATTTATAACACAAATGAAAGGATATTTTTTATGATTGAATTAAAGTAGCATCCTAGTTTCTAGGGAACAGGATCTTCTAAAATCAATCTATAGGGATTTTAGAACTATTAATAGTATATACGTTTGAAGGGTTTTTAAAAAAAATGGGATAATTTACGTTCAAATTTATTCAAATGTTACATGGAACATGAATCTATCTATGATTGAAAATTTACTTTTTATTATTCCCACCCACTTTTGAAGAGAAAAGTGAGAAACCAAACAATCTACCACAATGTTTACATAAACCAGAATAAATATCTAAACTAACAAAATCAACATGGATCCTATTAGAACCGTTTTCGCGAAATAATATTCATTTTTTTGAACATACATCTGTGTCTGTAGTTTCTTTGAATAGACCTCAGAAACAATAGGCCATCTTGTCCCATGTTGGAATATACTCATTTATGTTTATCTTCATTTCATTGAATCCTCTAGTTATGAAATAAAATCTATCTATGTTCATGTGTTAAGAAATGAGAGGAGATTATTGTGTGTATTAATATTTTATATATCTATGTCTTTAGAATTTATACATAATTCATAATATGTACTTATATTTGGTATTATTTATGTGTAATAATAGCGAGAAAATATCGAAAAAATCTAACAGAACAAAGTACTATCCCATTTAATATCAATAAACATGCATACTTGGATGGATATAAAATTAATTATTTAATTAATATACTATTCATGGAGTTTTTAGATTGAAATATTTCAATATCTAGTGTAGTTAATTGTTGTGTCTTTAGGAGGATAAAGAATAAAAATTAAATTATTTTAAATGATCTTGTAAAATTTTCTAATTGAGTGAAAATCATAACAAAATACATGGGATTCCCATACAATTAATATATAAGATATATATATATATATATATATAAAAGATAATTATGAAGATTGATATTATAATACTAAAATCATAGATATTATTTTATATGCGTTGGAGGTGAAGAAAATTCACCATATTTTGAAAATACATGTGCATTGAAGAATAACATTCAGGCAAGATTGATTTATTTTTAGTGTTCCTGTGTATAAAAATGTGAGAAGATTATTATCACTCCATCAATAATGATAGACTGATCAAGGTGAAGTTATCCTCAAATAAAAGTGGTAATGCGAAAATGAAGAAAAAGGTAGAATTTATACAATGATAGAGGACATAATTGAAGTCTTATTTAATGATGAATTTAGGAAGAACCTTGAAGATGATAACAAAGGTAGTATGGATATACATCAAGGATGTGGAATATAGAATCCATTAAAGATATATATTCTATTATAAGGTTTCCAATATGAACAACCTGTTAGAATGTGGATTCTATAAACACTTCAAGACCAAGCATTTCAAGAGATTATTTTATCAGTATTTTAGGAGATTTTTCTTCCTAGATTTGGTTATATAACTTATTTAATTTAATCAAATGTTTCACAATTGAGAAACTGGGTCTCATAATAGAATAAAATCATATAAAAAAATTCATTTCATGATATGACCTTGTAAATATATGTTTCTCATTTATTTTATATTATTAATACCTAGGTAAGTATGAGAGAAAATAAGAAGAATATATCAACATTTTAATTTGTTATATAGATTTAATTTAGAAGAAATTTTCATAATAAAAAACTAATCACTGATTTATAGAATCCCCTAAAAATAACACCACTATAAAGAGAAAGAAGACATGGCATCAAGGCATATATGTTTTCCACCAAATATCCAAACTTTTCTAAAGATTCAGATAGTGATATTTGATTCTATCCTTGTTAAATTTGAAGGTGATGTTTCACCGAAAACCATAAAAAATAGAGAGATTAAAGATGTAATGATATTAAGTAAAATATAAAATATATAAGAGAAGTATTAATGTAAATTTTAAGTAGATAAAGTTGAAAAATTATCCATTATCAAATATAATGATAATAATCTTTATGTAGAAAATATCTCAATCTATAAAGAGTATAAATAATTTGAGTCTATGGAAACTATTTAATAATTATACCATCAGTTTTATAGGAATTTAAAAATATTTACTAAGGAATTGGTGTCATTTATACATTTTTTCCTAATGGGAATTATTTACCTGAAGACATATCAATAAGAATAATCTAGAAAAATAGAGGATATAGTAAGTAGAAAATTCAGACGGTGCAATGCTCTCATAGACCACTAGGAAGAAAATGAAAAACATCTCACTATTTTCTAAAAGAAGGAAAAAATGATTGAAGAAAACATTCAAGGTAATTGATGTGAGAAATAAATAATAAATATTGGTTTTAAGATATTATCCATGACTTTTAAAAGCTACCATAATGATATATGAATGTACAAGATGAACAAATATAAAATGAGTTCTGAAGATCACAAAATTTGATAAAACTATACAAGAATATAGAATAAGTCATGAATTAATACTTGAGAAGTTGAGGAAGTATTTTTATGAGTTCTTGTTTCCTATTGATGAATATAAGTACTCCTTTAGTATGAAATATCCTCAGATGGATGTAAAAATGATAAATTTAGAGTCCAAATAATATGAAACCTGGCCAACTTTTGAGAAGAGATATTCTTCTGTTAAACCCTTATATGGAATCCTTTCCATTAAAAAGACTCATACTTTTGGAAGATAATGATTTGAAAAATCCAAAGAAGTATATATATCATGATCATAGTGTATGGTATCCCACAACCAAGAAAATGTTTTATATACAAATTCTATTTCATTTTCACGAATAGATTTAAGATTAAAATATTTGAAAATTTGCATTGGAAAAAATTCTATGATGACCAAAAACATGTGAGGGTGGGATTTTATAAAATATAATAAGGGAACCTCACAAATATAATCCCAAAAAATTGATGTTCCAAATAAAAAATAAAATGCATTACAAGTTAAAAAACATGGAAAATTATAAAATATATTTGACGAAAAATTATTATAAGATCTTTTTGGTGATGTTAGAAGCTCAAAAATTAAGTTATTGACTATTTTCATTATATATAAATCATACAGAATATATAATATCTAATGAAATTGAGGGTAAATATAAAAAAGGCAAAAACTACTATAAAGAATCATAATCTACATTAAAAATTAAATTTTATTATAAATATTGGATTTGAAATATTGAGTATGTTCTATGTCTTTTCAATATATATATCCATTATTATGGAGAATATGTTACTATACCAACCCAAAAACACTCCAATAATTATGTGAAAAGATTTTTATAACAATAGAATATGAATAAATTCAAAAAAAATGTAAGTCTTCATTTGGAAACAACCAAAACATTTAGTGAAGAAGAGTAATCCCAATAGATTAAAAAAGATGGTTGATCAGGGTGCCAACAAATAGGGAAGATATGATTGTACTATATTAATAAAGGCCACACCCTAGATCATTTCATGAAATATATGAATGTAAAAATTAAGAATAGAAAATAGAATCAAAGAGATGATTCAATCTTATTGAGATATAGAGTGACTGGTTCATTGATTAGAGACATCTCTAAATAAAAAGTGCAGAGGTTTTCTAGAAGGGGAAACATAAGAAATGTTAAAGATACATGTGGTTACTCAACTAAATCTTAGTATTTTAAGAGATAGTGAAAAATATTTTATCCTACACAAATTGATTTAGATAGATAAATTTAATATCATAAATGAAAGGAAAATGGTTAAGGTAAGTATGTATTTTTAAATGAGAAGATCATGAATTTCAAGATAGGTTTCCAATAAGAGGAAAATCATGACTTTCATAAAAGTTATGTGGGAAGTGATAATAAACAGGACATAATAAAAATAATTCTATGGATCTTCTATAAGCTCATTATGTGATTGTGAATAATGAAAATTTGGGACTACGATAAAAAATTATATAATAGAAAAAATGTAATGATTGAAGATCCACATATGCCTTCTTTTGAGAATACTGAGATCATCGAGCTATCTAAAAAGATAAATGATATAAATTTTTGGAAATGAATCTTGATGACTATACACAATGATAATGTTTAGATGAATGTAAGATCCTAGTTGGGAGATATATCTCAAACATCATGTTCTCACTAAATAACTAGGTATCTCACCTTATTCACTACCTTTTATGTATACCAATAGGAATATAATTTATGAAAACAAATTGGGGGAGTTGGATGTGTTTTGTAAACTATGTGTACAAAACGGATAATTAATTATTTATGGGGTAATATTGACGAATCATTATCCAAGATGAAGGAAGCCAGTGTATACATCAAGTGATTAGGGAACATTAAGAGTGATGTAAAAAATTTCATAATGTATGGAATCATGAATTTAAGGAAAATAAAAATAATAAATGATTAGGTTTACCAATAACAATTTTCATTCATGTTTTGATTGAGGAAAATATACATTCAAATGGTTTGTTTTAATATTTTTTTTTAAATATGGAGTAGATTACGTTATAATTTAAATTCACAGATGCATTTTTTAGGTGAGTTTATTATGCGTTTTTATTATAACTCTATTAACTAAATACTATACTGGAATTTTTGAATACAGTATCACGTAAAAAAATTTAGAAAAATATGATTGGAAAATAAAAAAAACTCATTTTAAACTAGATAAAAAAGTTGAAAATGAGATCAACATAAAAATCCCTAACATAGAAGATACACATCGTATTATCCCATTTAACATGAGGCACTTCCAGAAAAGAGTAGTAAATGACCTTATTACAGCCTACCACCCTTGTTTTGAAAATTTTATATTCTGTTTACTAGATATTAAAAGATACAAACTCATTTAAAAAACCTAACTTCTATTCCCCATGTAATGGACTCACTCATGATGACATCTAAACTAGTACCGAAATCGATTCAACCCTAACTAAAGGGAAATTCCTAATCCCTATGGGATTGTGACTAAAACCTGGTTATTGAACAAAATAATGTGGGAATAATTTCTACCAACAGAAAACATGATAAATAAAATATATATAATATTAAATAATATCTTTAATGGAAATATTCCGTCATTAAATAAGTGGTAATGGTTGTAATACAACTGAAAATAAGTTAGATAAAACTCTAAGGTACATGTATGACAACTAAACATGACATAGAAAAGAAGAAAATACTATTCAATGTGATATGTGTGCTATGTACCACCATAAAACTTCCAGCTACTGATGCCCAGATGATATACTACTCACTACCTTACAGCAATGCCTTTCACATTACTACATCAAATGAAAATATGAGTTCTACACATTCCTAAGACTATGTTATGGGAATTAAACAAACATTCTCTATTGGATCCCACCCAGGTGTTGCATATCACATCTATATATAATAATCATAATATATAAAATTCACAAAAAAAGATATGAAAACTGTTAAATAGTTCTTATATCAAAATCACCGGAAATAGTTTCCCCTTTTCCACATATCCAATAAAAAAATTATTACATTTTCAAAGAATAATTTCCATAAATTAGTTAAATTTACCCATAATAGGTATATTAATTATGAAATAGTATAAATACCATGAAAAATGAAAAAAACTCCATGAAGAACTTATAGTCCACATAGCCATTTCGATTTTACATAAAATATGATGGGAGTGCACTATAATTCATTAAAACCCATTTATAATGGCTTGGAGAATTGAGGAACACCTCAGATAGTGGACCCACCAATATTTCCAATCCTGTCCATGAGTCAAATTTATATCAATATTTGAATGGATTAACACATCATAAAGTGAATCCTCTTACAATACTAATGGGAAACCAATTATATTACACATTCCACTTTAGTACCCAAGGCTCCAATGTGCTAATTTTACCCAATCAGGTCACAAGGCTTACAAATTTTTCAATTGAATTCTAAACACCATTTTTTCAATAAAAAACATATTTGGAAACCCATTTTTCAATCCATTGAACAGTTATTTATAAGTCATACATCTTTTACCAAAATAATGAGAAATCAGTGTCTTCTCAAAAAATACACTTACACACTAAAATAGATCAATATAATATCATTGTGACTCCTAAAAATAATTTATAATGTAAAGATAAATTATAGTTCACGCAACATAGGCTATAGATGGAACAAACTATATAAAATTATGGTCGTACAATCACTATGATGAGATGAACACTCCATGAGAGGAGATATAATACTAGATCAATGAACAAAGGCCCGTAAAACCTCACATTCTATACCACAAAAAACAAAAGAACCACCAACCATACGAAAACACACAAGGAATCTATAATGGATTGAGATTGATCACATCATGATTAGACGACTCTAAAAACACATCCCAATTCCACTGTTGAAACCAAGAGAAAATAATAATTCCAGAAGAGAAGGAAACAAACTTTATGAAGGGTTAAGAAATGAAACATTATAGATATTGATCACAAAAGGGAAAAACTCTAATGGGGATAAACAATCGAAAAGTGGCTAGTGTGAAATAAGGGTTCTAGGGAGAGAGTTCCTTACTAATGAAGATAAAATTAGGATATCTGGGCATAAAAACACTATTAGCCAAAGGAATTTGAATCACGAACTATTGAATTTTTATGTTAGTCACCCATATTACATGTATTCAAAAAAATGTATCACATTCTTTTTTAAATCCTCGATGAAAAACTCTTGATGTGAATTGATTTTACATCATGAAAATGTTTCACACATTAAAACAAAGTCATGGCCTCCATATATAAGTTATTCACATCATAAATCATGTATTCATGGTGTGAAATATCTGTTTATCCAGTTCACAGTTGTAGACCAATAGAAAAATAAAATAATACCTCCAGTACCCACCAAAATGTTTCACAAAAATTTTCATATAGAATTAGATATATAAAAATCTAAATATATAAAGAATTAGAGATCAGACATATAAATGATTATGGGAAGAACAATCCAAAATGATATGAACAATTAATCTACAATTAGTTGAAAATTAACTATATTCAACACCCAATATAAGCAATGAAAATGTGTAATTTTAACAGTGATAATTATATAATTGATAAAGTCATATTTTAGTTCCACTAAAATTAGTATTCCAAAGATCCATTTTAGTCATGCGTAGCATCCAAATGGGACGTTTTAATCTTACGTGGGACTTTATTTTCTCTAACTATAGTGCCAACCTCTCTCAAAGAAAAAATAATAAAATAATAAAATTAATTATATTAAAAAATAATAATTAATAGTTATTTATAAATTTTATTAATTTAATCTAATTTGTATATTAATTATAAAAATGTGTAAATATTTATTACAATATATTATTACTTATAATGGTGTATAAATGTGTATGATAATATTTGAAATTAATTTTAAAAACAAAAAAATATATAGTAAATTTCTAATTATCTAAATATATATAATATTTATTACGTATATAAATTGTTAAAAATTACTAATATTATTTAATTATTTATAATAATTTTTATTGACATTAAAAAATTATACCATTGAATAAATAATTAGTATTAACTATATATAAATTTACTGGGGAGTATTTTCAATATATTATTTCTTATATATAGATTCTAAATTTAGCATCAATTATTTTTAAAATAATACAAAATTTTTAATAAATAATAATCTTTATATTTAATAATATAATTTTTTAAGAAATTTAATGAAAAATATATATTTATATCTATTTTTAATAATAATGTTTTTTTATAAAATGTAAAATTTAATGAAAACCATTTAATAAATATACTTAAATAGATTTAAAATTTCGAATATGCTGATGAATTTATTTCATTATTTTATATTTGATCAATATTGAAAGATATTAATTTTTAGGAACTGTTTTTCTATTATAAGTTATATTTTCAAAAATAGTATCAAATGTATAAGTGATTAATTTTTTTTAATAATATATATATAAATAATTTTATGATTTTATTATTAAATATGATAATTTACATATTTTAATATTTCTAAATTATTTACAATATTTACTAATTATATAGATTTTTTAATTATTATGTATATATATAATTTAATAAATTATTACTTACATCTAGAAAATTATAAATTATTTTATAAAATAATGTTATTTATTTTAATGGCATAAAATTTTGTAAAACATATATCATTGATTATATAAATATATATTTATCTTAAAAAGTAATTATATCTAAGGAAAAATAAATAAAGTTTTATTATTAATTAATTAGATATATTTTATTATTTTAATTTACAATTAGCTGTGTTCAAAATATTTATTATTCATTAATATTTATATTCAATATATTATATATATTTTTTATATTTTCTTGTAATTATATAATGATGATAAATAAATATTACAGTTATATAAATTATATTTCATATTAAAATATATCAATAATTTTATAATGCATACATATATAATAATTTAGCAATAATCTCTACATAAAATTATAGGGTCTATGATGAATATAAACACTATGAGTGGGGGGGAGGGTGTTGAATGAGGGTGCATGTTGAATTAAAATGGTTGCCATAGGCACTTCATTTCTTATTCCCACTGACCCACGTAGAGTTACACAACGACTACAGCGGTGGGGAATTGGATTTTTGAAATTGTATCCCTAATTAAAATTATCCCTTAAACTATTCTATACTCTTCTATATGATAAAAAGTGGGAAAAAATAGAGAGATGAAAAATTAAAAATCCTTGAAAACCCATATATATTCTAAATATTAATTCATGATATATCATATAAGAAAGAAATCAATATATTTTAAGAAGATCTAGAGGGCCAATGTCATTGTGTGAGAAAATAACTATTATAATAACCATAAAAAGGAATAAATGGAATTATTTAAAACAACCATACATGAACATAAATTTCATTTATCTTAAAAAACTACTTGAGGTAAATGGGAGAAATATATATGAATGGGTGAGATATAACACTTAGTAGTGGAATAATCAATTCCTAGAATAACTTAATGCAGAACGTGCGAGTCAAATAGAATAACATTATGACATAAAAGTTGAGAATCATAATCATTAAAATGAAATCTTGGTAAATGATAATAACATAAAGGAATTATTAGACTGTGGTAACATCCAAAATGAGGAAATAATAAGTTTAGGTCAAGGAATATCTACATGACAATATATCATAGCATGATTAGTCTAGCCTCCCTTTCATAATACATGGTATGTCATCCGGAAAAATGTATTCAATGCATCAGAGGGTTATAAAATTCTGGTCCCACCCATCAAATCTAACTATGTACATGATCTTGGGTTGTATTCATAGATGTCCAAAATAGATTAAGGATATGTATATCCTAGTGAATACCCTTCACTGGGAACCAGGATAGGTAGTTATGACTTGAATGTTTTTCATGGAAATTGATGATATATTTTTTCATAATAAAAGTTGCATATAATGGTCCATTAAAGGGTTCAAAGGGATTTAAAGGTGGTGTATCATTAATTTGGAATAATTATTAATGTAAATGGAATGTGTAAAATTGCTTGTCAGCTTAAAAAAGATAAAATAAAAAAGCCTGATATAAAGAAAGTATTTGAATAAAGAGGAAGTGTAGAGAATCCCTTATGTTGAGAGGGTGATTCTGAAATCATTAGGGGAGATCCTTAAGAACTCAGGAACACCTTATGAGCTATTTATAGTGGGATATGTAGATTAAATTCATGATAAATTGGTATCTAGTGAAATGGATTGGAATGTTGTACATGTATTTATAGCAGAAGATATAGTAATTCCTTCTTTATTTCAAAATGTAGGTTTTGGACCATATTAAATAAAATAATAAAAAAAAATCATCCAATGTGTTTTTACAATTATATATAACAAATAAGATAGCATTTAAATATTATATTAGTATATGAATAAATATCTTTAAAATAATACCATCCATTATGGGGAAGTGAGACCTATTAAAAAAGAATTGTATTTTAAACATTAAAATATAATAATTGTTTTAAATGATTCATTAAGGATTTTAAGATGAAAAAAAAATATCTTCAAAATAAAATTTTAGTAGGTAAATTGATTTTCAGTTTTGGATAAATTTCATATCATTTATTATATCAATTTTTTAATATTATGAAGTCATAATACATATCCTATATTTATATCATATACAATTTTCCATAAAAATAAATGTAGTTGGGAAAATTATGAAAAAGTCACCATTGGATAATATCATTGTACTGATTTTAAAAAAATAATTATTGTAAAAAATTTTTACTGTAAAAAAAATTTATTGTAAATTTTTTTTATAAATTACACGTTTTACACATTTAAATAAAAAACAATATTTACTAGAAAATACCAGTTTCTACAACACCAACAACAATCTGACCCTCATAAAAACTACATTATACTGTGTTGTATTATATTATATCTTATATTTAGATAAATATTATTTAATAATATATTTATGAAAATATAATTTAGATTATTATTTTGTATATTAATAAAATGAGCATTTTAATTGAAACTATATATTTCCCAAAAATATATTTTTGGTTTCTTAATATCAAAAAAGTACTTTTTAAAAAATAATTATGAAATAATTTATATATACAATGTAATATTAAAAATGCGAAAATATATTCATTATTATATTAGAGGGAAAATACAAAATTCATACTACTAGGGTCTACATAAAAAATCCTATTATTACAATAGTTTGTGTCCTAAGATTATGATGTGTAAGAGTGGGGAATTCTTATGGTGGTTCAACCAACATGATTGTGGTGGTGGTCTGTATGGGATTGAAAAAAAATCCTATAAATGGTTTTACTGAGGTTTTATATTTTGAATCTCATCTTGGCCTTGGTCTAGGGAAATCCCAGTTAAAACATTTTTCATGGAAGATCCAATAAATGTGTTTTATTGGGTATAATGCAATGGGTAGAGTCTATCAATTCAACCTTCTATATCATTTAGATCTTATCATAAAAATTAATCCATAAAAATATTATCAGTCATTATATAATGACTATATAATAAATGTTTATTGTACCTAATGGTCTTTTTAATATCATAAAACATTTTATGAAAATTTTTTAAATTAATAAAAAAATAATAAATTAATTACATTTAATGTTTTTTATACAACAACAAATAATATTGAATATATATATTAAATAGATATATTAATTTATAAATGTTTGGGTTATTACATTCTACCCCTACAGAAATTTCACCATTGAAATATAATTTCTTCCTCTTAAATATTTGATGGTACTTCTGTTTCATTACCTCTTTAGGTTCATATATTGTCATCTCAAACATGCAGCTCCACTACAAAAATTTGACCAGTTGAGTAGTATTGTTTGTTAGAACATTTTCATTACAATATTTGATCTCCATGGAATTCCAGTTGTATGAAATATTATTCCATAATGGTATAACATTATTATTTTTAAATATGAGAGGTCTATTATTAACTTCTATAAGATGGATACATGAGAAAAATTACTTTCTAAAGTTAATATTGGAGTGCTAGTTTATGGGATAATGGTCTAATAATATATAGGATCTAGATGGGGGTCACTATGTTTTTTCATGTTTCCAAACCTCTTGAATTTCATCCTTTGTGAGGTTTGACGGAATAAAAAATCCTCAACCAGAAACTCCAAACCTCATCTATTATGATCTATGTATATTTCTTTCCAATATTTTTGGGTTTCTTGTGATGATAAATGGTTTTAACATTATCTATCATTTCTTCTATATGATCAGGTATCATTAGCTTCTATTTTTTAAATTCATCCCAACATGTTGGATTTTGAAACCTCTTCCAATTTAGATCCTTATATGGTTCCATTTTATTTCTTGATAGGAAAGCATTGTTATTTATGAACTCTAATTGGTGAATGTGTTGATTTCAAAATACATTTACGTCCGTTGAAAATGATTAAAAACATATCATATATATTGGAATATTTATCCGAGTTTCATTATCCTTATAAGGGTGATGAGCATCACTGAAACTCAGCTTTTCCTGCAATGCTTTCTATGGTCTTATCCAGAACCATGTGGTAAACATCTGATCTTAGTCATAAAACATATGGAGTGATTCTAAATTCAGTCTTTCCACTTATCTTTGCATATCATATTCAGTTGGTCAAAATATAAATATTCTTATATAAATATTAAATGCACTGACTTTTTAAGGAAACTCACTACCCTCAAAAATGAATTATTTCATTTATATGTCCTGATAATGAAATATATTATTATGTTTTATGAATTTTATACTAGTATGTGAAATGATTAAATGATAACCTTATGATTATATCATTTAACATTGAATTGTTGGCACACTTGGAATCGAGATACAGATTCTACAATATACATATTCATGTTATCCCACCACATGTTTTTTAAATCTCTATATATTTTAGTGTTTTAATGATACATTGGGAATGATATGATATGGAAATAAATTAGAATATTCCTCTTTAGTAATAGTTTTTATGGGAATAATATCTAGGTTCGAGACCTTATAAGTCCATCATTAGAATATTTTAATTTTAGAATATTCAATACATGTTTTTCTTACTCTCCATCATATTTTTGAGACTTATTAGTCTTCTCAAGATTAAATGATTGAGAAATTATTTGTGTAAGGGAGTTTGGTGTTCATTGTGTTATTCCCATGTCATTCCTTTTAATGTATAAATATATTAGATACCTTTTTACCATAATCAAGGATATGGTTAGGGGATCATTTATACTCAATGTATCTTCCTCTTGATTCACCTCCTAGAAATAGTGATGGGTGGAATAGTTATAACCCTTTATTATCTCTAACCACATTTATTGGAATATATTGATCTCTTTTTGTGTAAATATACACTTTTGGATTTCATGATATGTATATATTTACGCTTCTCATTATAAAAATAATTTCCAAAAAATCATCAATGAAGAGATCACTAAATCCAATTCTAAATACCATGTTGGGTAGTTCAAGAAACGTATATTAAATTGGTTGGAGTTATATGATCTGATTTTTTCGTTTTCTATTAGTACAAAACCCAATAAATTTTGTGAAAGATTACCATAGATAAAAAATTTCTCCCTATAGGGGGTTAATATGAAATTTTTTTATTAATGAGCCTCTTCTTTAACAAAATAAATCCTTCATTGAATTCATCTTTCCATAAAAACATCACTCCTTTCCTTGTTTTACTGGTTAAGGGGCTTCAAAATTGGGATAACTGTTTCACCAATCAATGATAGTAAGTTGATAATACTTGGAAATAATGGATCTATGCCATAAATATTTTTATTGGTTATACGCAATGTATCTATTTATATAAAGTATGTATATATATCCCTTTTATGGTAATAAAAATCCCCAAAATTGTTTCTTTATCTATCTAAATACATCATTTAATATACTTCACATGTTACTTTTACTTTCATAGGGTCATTAGTAAAACATTAAGATGTTACTAATGTTACTACTTTTTATTGGATTTTATAATAATATATTAAATAAATGCTATCATAATTTTTTCTTGAAAATCCGGAAAGACTCTATTTATTATGTCAATGAAGACAAATAGAGCATTAGTTAATCCAAATATATTCAATATGAAATCATTGTTACCATTTCTTATATGAGAATTATTCTATGGGATATACACCATTTCTCATTTAAAAGATAATATCCCATGTGAAGATCCAAAATAGAGAATTAACGGTCTCCTTGTATCTAATTTAAGAAGTTATCAATCCATGGTGTAACACCCCATGCTTCTACGGTACGATTCTCTTTGAAAAATGCTATAGCATGTGTTGTACGCAACATCGAGTTCTAACACACCACAACCAATCAAACTAGCCGTTATGAATAGTAATACCCACTTTTGGAAATTTATATATTTTATTTTTCAAAATGGACTTCATTTTTGGATTTGGAATATCAAAATTAGCCTAGGGTGAATTTTTGGTTTTTTGAAAAACCTCATTTTTTGATGAATAGTGAAACCACTAAGTTGTAGTTAAAAAACTGAATTTTTCAAAAAACATAATTTTACAGCATCTGTGAGTGTAATTTAGAAAATCTGGGAGACACGATTAATATCAAGGAGTAAAATTTGGTTCAATGAGATGAAAATATTTGTTGGTGAATAGTAACTTTTTACTTTTATTTACCACGGTTAAAAGTAAATAGGATAATTAAGGGTAAAAATAATATTAATATTACCCTAACACATGTCCTAATTCTATTGGACATGTGTATATCAACGAAAAACAACCTTAGGAATAAAATATTATCATTTAGGTCCACTTGGATTAGATTAGGACATTTATTATTATTTAATTCAAAGAAGAGTTAAAAGAGTTAAAATCAAGGTTAAATTACTAAAACATTTTTAACATAGGTTTATACATAAGATAAATTCGATTGTAAAAATTCATTAGAAATCTAAAAAAGATTTCCTACATAATGGTATTTTATTTATAATTTTTAGATATTAAATAATTTAATTTAGTTATGACACAATGGTGATGCAGTAATTACCAAATTAATGAAAAATTAGAATAATTGATATTATAAATAACTAAAGATATGTAATTTGAGACTTTTTATAGATTAAAATAATTTTATATGTTAATATGACATATTAGTATTGTTTATATAAATTTTTTTCGAAGTAATAATGTTTTTATGGATTTATCAAAAAACAAAACACCCAATAGTGTCAAAATTGACATAAAAGATTTTTTAAAACAAATATTATATTATTAATTGATATTAAATTTCTAAAAATATAAGGATACTCCAAGAGACTTATATCATGATAGGTGTTTCATTAACTGACCACTTGGGGGTATCTTGGATGTATATTGTAAGTTTATTAACTCTATAATATAAAAATACAATGTGAAATGGTAAATGTAAAAGTAATTAACTTGGAGTTAAAACTAAAGGATAAGGTTACTATAATGACCCAAACCTCTATAAATTATATTGGATGAAAGTATTTAGACCCATAACGACCTTATACTTTGAATAATCAACTTTTTATCCATTAGAAATCAAATATGAATTTATTATACAATATTATTTCAAGCTTTTCCAAAGGTGCCCCTCACCCCTCTTATAAAAGGGCACTCCCCCTTATCACTAATTCACACCTTCAAAGCCTTTCGGTTTGGACATCCTCTTCCCAAATACTCTCTCAACATACCTCAATTCAACCTAGAGGCCTCAACATAATTATAAAGCCAACCTAAGGAGGCCTTTTGATCAAATCAACAGGAAGAACCAGAAGAAGAGGTAATGATTTCACCACCTTTTTTCAAGTTCCTTTCTTCTTCAACTTATTCTTTCTTCGTTATTACTATTATAAAATAATAACTGTAGTATCTTATATATATGGTGATTTTATTATAAATATGGTACAACCATATTCAATATTCTATCAATCCTTTGAATGACATATCACCATACGTGTGTACGTACGACTTACCGTCTCCATGTCGTGGTGTAATTGTTATTCAATAAACTATTATTTTGATGGGTATAATAATGATGTGTAATTCAGTAAAATAATAAATATAAAATGATAATTTTTCTTTATTTATGATATAACATCCAATTATATATTATTATAATATCATAAGAATAATATTGTCGCTTGTGCGTACGTACAGACTACCGTCTCCACGAACGTGATGAGATTCATTCTCCATTGTATCCCTTCATGTATAATTCTCATTTGATGATTAAAAATAGTGTTTGAGGACTTGATATCATTGTGGATATTAATATGATACAACCTATACATAACAAAAATTGCTTATATAACAAAACATATAAAAAAAATGAGTAATCTAACACCCAAAACAACAATAATACTAAGATATTATTAACAAAACATTGTTAAAAGATCATATATGATATCAAATTAATTTAAATGATTCATGTATAATTTAATAACAATTATTTCACCATTATACAGGAGGTTAACCTACCCCAACCAAGTAAAAGTACATGGTAAGTTTTTATTTCGCAGTCTCTTCATTATCCGAGGTTGTTTATACGTAATAATCTACTGGGACTTCTTTATCATCCACATCCATGTTTCTTAAAAATGTATTTCAAAACATTATTACAATTTAACGGAATATGGGTTAAAGTCATTTATTCCCTTTTTTTACTTTTTATAAGATGTTTATAAATGATTCTTTTTGTTGTTTTCCAAACAAGGACCTTTTTAACCTTTTCGACAGAATTAAGGTAAGAATGTCTTTTTAACTTATACGGAGGATGCAGCCATTTTTGGCCATTATAAAGTCGTCAATGCTTCCCTTACATGATTTTTAGAATATTTTCAAAGTAAATGTTTTATTTAATAATTATGGGACTTTTAAATTATTTCAATAAAAAGAGATATTTCTATCATATAGTTTTGATTTCATCTATGTCAACATCCTTTGATGGATTTTAAGCTTATTTGAAGTTTATTTATTATGATAAAAAATATCCATATTGTATTGTTGGTTTTGTGATATGTTTGACTGTTGATGTTTTATTTTTATACCATTCATGGTTTATGAAGAATGTATTGACATTTCTTTTGCTAGTTTTAATATGAATGTTTAGGTTATGTTTAAACCTATTCATTTGAGGAATGCATTGGACTTAATAAGTGATGGGTGGATCCCGATATAGCTCCCCGATGAATTGGTAGGTCACATGAGATAAACTAGTGTCTTGGCATAAGGCCTTGACAAAATCTTATTTGTATTCTTATCACGAGGCCTTGACTATTTGGTTATGATAATCTGGCATTATGCATTCCATCATTATGAAAGTGGTTATTGATATTGCATGTGACTATTCGACTAGTAGAACATCCATGTGAATATGTAAATGGAATTATTTCATTTTATCATTCCCATATTATAATGACGTTCAAGTTTAAAAGTCTTTTGTTTTAGTTATACATTTCCTTAAATGGTTATGCTTATTTATGATAGTTTTCGCTATATTGATTTCCTTACTGAGCATCTGAGCTCACCGCTTTCAATGTTTTATTTCTTCCCAAGATGTAAAGAAGTAATTTATCAATGACCTACAGGTATAGTACAATGTCATATGAAGAAAAGATGTTGTTGTAGTTTTTTTGAGTTAATGATGTAATGTATGACTTTTTAATATATCTAGTGTTTGCAAGACTACTAAACTAATCAGTCATTGAGACTTGATCTTTTTTGATCATGCCAATTTTATATAATTATGCACCGACTCTCGGTAACTATGGTCAGGGAATTACAGTTTTTATCCTAGGATGTTTAGTACAAACCTTGGAAGCTAGATTTAGATAAACTCTTTTTAGATCACATAGATCTAAGATGGACTTTGTGGATTAGTATAGAAGAACTTCCTAGAATTTTGGTATTGTAGAGATTTTGTGAGTTTTCTGAGCAATAAATCTCTGTCTGAATACGAGCAGGTAGAGGTTGCTCTGGCACAGATGTACCTATGGGTAAAACTCGAAAACACCGCTTTGAGCTAGACTCGAACGTGAACTGGTGCACGACAACGGGTCTTACTGCACTTTTGGTTATGACACTCCAGGGGGATATGCTTAGGACAACTCTCATTTCCTTTAAAAATTATTATGAGGGGTTTATGAGTATATAATTCATCAAAGAAAACATTTTTCTGATTATGGATTATATCCATAAATAGTTAAATTTATGTTATGTGTTTTATAAGTATGGAATTATGTATTTTGATTCATAAACTGATCTATTTTATGCCATTGTTTATAAATGGCACCTAGTGGAAGAAAAGGAAATTGTATCAATGCACGCACTTCATGTAGGGATTTCCCTCTTACTCAATATATTTATAGTGGAGCTGGTGATGCAACTGGTGCTGATCAGCTAATCACCATGCTGGGACAACTCACTCAGGATATGAATAATAACCTTACTCGTATGAAGCACCCTTATCCACAGCATGGAAGATCGATGTAAGATAGATTTATGAGGCTACAACCACCAACGTTCAATGGGAGTACAAATCCCTTAGTAGCTGAGCAATGGAAAAACTCCCTTGAGAAAATATTTCAGGATTGGTGAGTAGTGAAAGGGAAAAAGTTATAATGGGATTTTACCACCTCATTGGAGATGTTGATCAATGGTGGTCCTTGATTCAAAACACAAAGTATGACGAGGAAGAATCAAATATGGAATCGAGTGATTTCAAAGAACTTTTCATGGAAAAATACTTTCCTCGTGACCATCGAGCATATATGGAAAGGCAATTTCTGAGTCTGAGAAAAAAGGAGGATGAGAATGTCCCAAAGTATGAGGCTAACTTTACAAGGTTTTAATGGCATGCCAGAGATTATATACGTGACCCCAGAAGTAAGATTAATCATTTCTTTGATGGGTTAAAACCATTTCTTCATCGAGCATTAGACTCACAATCCTTCTTGACGTATGAAGACATTGTATCATGTGCTATCAAGATGGAAAAGGAATTCTCTAAGTCTTATGACATTAAAGCAAAAGAAGACAAGAAGAGATCTTATGATCAATCTGGGAATGGAAATAAGGGGAAGAAGGGAAAAGTTTAATATCCATCCTATAATAAATGTGGGAAGAAACACCCTGGTACTTTATGAAATGGAACGTGAGTCTGTTACAGGTGTGGTGAAAATGGCCACCATGATCGTGATTTCAAGTGGAAGAAGGAAGCTACTGATTTCCAATGCTACAATTGCAGGGAGATGGGACATTATGAAAATGAATGTCCTAATCGTCAGGGGAACTTACCTCAAAAAAGGAAAAGGGATCAAGGCCAAGCTTATGCTATCACTGCTGCTGAGGTTGAAGCTTATAAAGACGTGGTGTTAGGTAATTTAATGGTTTCCTCAAGTTTAGAAAATGAAAAATTTGATTTTGGATCATCGCATTATTTCATATCTTCCCAATTTTCTAAGAAAATTAGATATTTCCAATTTGATTTAAAAAGGGAGTTTTCAGTTAAAACTCCTAAGGGAAGTATCAAAACAACAATGTTTTGTGAATCATTCCCCATTAGATCACATAAATGTTCTTTTTTCCACTGATCTCATCGTCCTACCTATGATTGAATTTGATATAATCCTTGGTATGGATTGGCTTTCAGACCATGATGAAAAAATTTATTGTAAGAAGAAAGTCATTACTTTTTTTGATGATGATGATAAGGAACACCTTATCTTTAGAGTGGAATCATCACCACATAATTTTTATCTAGATCCACCCCCAGTCGCTGAACAAAATTCAATTATTTGGGAGGAAGAGAATGTAATGACAGTGGGTGAGGAAATGAACATTCAAATAGAGGATGTACCTATTGTGAAAGAATATGTAGATGTGTTTTCAGAAGATTTACCTGGACATCCTCCAGAAAGAGAAGTTAAATTTTCCATTGATTTAATTCCTGGTCAAGGCCTATATCAAAGTCCCCTTATAGAATGGACACTATATAATTATTTGAACTAAAGAAACAACTAGAGGAATTGAGTAATAAGGAATTTATTCACCCTAGTGTTTCTCCATGGGGAGCCCTGTTATTTTTGTTAAAAATAAAGATGGATCTATGAGGTTATGTATCGATTACAGGTAGTTCAATGCTATAGCAATAAACAACAAGTATCCCCTACCTTTTATTGGTGATTTATTTGACTAACTGCATGGATCTCAATACTTTTCAAAGATTTTCCTTCGATCTGGATACCATCAGTTGTGTGTGATGAAGGAAGTCATTCCGAAGACAGCATTTCGAACCAGGTACAGGCATTACGAGTTTACAGTAATGCCTTTTGGATTGACTAATGCACCCTCTGTATTCATGGATCTGTTGAATAGTGTTTTCAAGGAATATCTCGATGAATTTGTGGTGGTATTTATTGATGATATCTTGGTATACTCCAAATTCTATGAAGATCATGAAAAACATTTGCGCATTATTTTGAAGTCTCTATGAAGACATGAATTATATAAGAATTCTAGCAGGTGTCAATTCTGGGTTCAGGATATTTCTTTTCTTGGCCATATTTTCTCTAAAGATAGAATCTTCGTTGATCCTTCTAAGACCAAGGCAATCCATGAATGTCCTGCACCGATGAGTATAACTGAGGTATGCATTTTTATTGGTTTAGCAGGTTATTATCAAATTTTCGTCCAGAATTTTTATCGGTTGGCTAACCCATTAACGAAGCTCACACATAAAGGGGTTAAATTTGTTTGGAAAAAAGAGTGTGAAAAATGTTTTGAAGAACTTAAGAGATTATTAGTCAATGCTGCTATATTGACTCTACTATCAGGGAATGATGGGTTCATTATTTATAGTGATGCATCGAAGAAAGTACTTGGTTGTGTCCTTATATAGAATGATAGTGTTATTTCTTATGCATCATGACAGTTGAAAATTCATTAGCAAAACTATCCTACTCATGATCTCGAGTTAGCAGCTGTGATATTTGCATTGAAGATTTGAAGACACTACCTCTATGGTACAAAATGTGAGATTTATACTGATCATAAGAGTTGGAAGTATATTTTCTCACAAAAAGCACTCATCATTAGGCAAAGAAGATGGATCGAATAACTCAAGGATTATGATTGCAAGATACACTACCACCCGGGAAGGCTAACACGGTGGCAGATGCTTTGGGAAGAAATGATCATGGAGTTGTGAACAATATGAGAATTGAAAGGGATCCAATTTTTATGGATTTAGTGAAGATGGACATAGGAATAACCTTGGAAGGTGAAACATAAATTCTTTTTCAAATGGTTACAAACCATCTTTACTAGAAAGGATTAAGTGTTCTCAGACCGATGATGAAGAATTTCCAAAGAAGATTAATGCTCTGAATGATGGGAGATTGAGAGACTTTGTGTATGAAGATGGAATTTTGAAATTTGGGAAGAGACTTTGTGTTCCCGATATACCCGATCTAAAAAGGGAATTGTTGGACGATGCTCATAGTTCCACTTTCTCTATACACCATGGGAGCACAAAAATCTATAGAGATTTGAAAGAATATTTTTGGTGGGACAACATGAAGAGGGAGATTTCTGATTTTGTGTCCATATGTATGGTTTGTCAACAAGTGAAAGATGGAAGGCAACAACCTGGAGGAGTCATGCATCCTCTTCCCATACCTGAGTGGAAATGGGATAACATCACAATAGACTATGTCATGGGACATCCAAATACTCCTAGAAGGAATGATGAAATATGAGTTATTGTTGATCGTCTTACCATGTAAGCACATTTTATTACTATAAGAGAAGATATACCATATGAACGACTAGGAATACTATATATTAATGAAGTTGTAAGACTTCATGGAGTACCCCTATCAATTTTTTCGGATCGTGATCCTCATTTTACATCATGGTTCTGGAAAAGTCTTCAGAAGGCCTTGGATACTGAACTTTATTTGAGCACTCCCTACCACCCTCCAACAGATGGACAATCAGAACGGACTATTCAAACAATATAAGACATGTTGAGATAATTCTCAATTGACATTCAGGGTATGTGGGATCAATATTTACCTCTGGTAGAATTTTCATATAACAATACCTTCCATTAAAGTATTTAGCTGGAACTATATGAAGCGTTGTACAAAAGGAGATGTCACACACCAACCTGTTGGGATGACGTTGGTGAAAGAAAACTTGTAGGCCCATAAGTGTTGGAGGAAAGGATGGAAAAGGTGAAGGTAATCCAAAACCACATCAAAGCAACTCAAAGTAGGCAGAAGAGCTATGTCGATAACCGAAGGAAGGATTTGGAATTTCAGGTAGGAGAACATGTTTTCTTGAAGGTATCTCTATGGAAGGGAGTTATACATTTCATTAAGAAGGGTAAATTGAGTCCCAGGTACAACGGACCTTTCAAAATTTAGAACGGATTGGGGCTCTAGCTTTCTGTTTGGCAATACCACCATGTCTCTCAAATGTTCACGATGTGTTCCATGTATCACTGTTGAGGAAATACAAGACTAACCCAACGCATGTACTCAACTATGAGGAATTAGAACTGGAACCCGGTCTATCTTATTGCGAAGGGCCCATCAGGGTTCTTGATACAAGAGAATAAGTGCGGAGAAACCTAGAAGACTCATCTGATAAAAGATCTATCGAGAAACCATAAGATGGAAGAGGCAATATGGGAACCCGAGAAACTTATGATTAGGAACCACCCGAGTCTTTTTATGAAATTATATTCTTGAAATTTTGAGGATGAAATTATTTTAATTAGGGAGAATGTAACACCCCAAGCTTCTATGGTACGCTTCTCTTTGAATAAAGCAATAGCATGTGTTGTACGCAACATCGAGTTCTAACACACCACAACCAATAAAACTAGCCGTTATGAATAGTAACACCAAATTTTTGAAATTTCTAAATTTTAATTTTCAAAATGGACTTCATTTTTGGATTCGGAATATCGAAGTTATCCTAGGGTGAATTTTTGGTTTTTTTTCTGAAAAACATCATTTTTTGATGAATACTGAAACCACTAAGTGGTGGTTAAAAAACTGAATTTTTTCATAAAAATTAATTTTACCACGTCTATGAGTGGAAGTTAAAAATTATGAGAGACATAGTTAATATCAATGAGTAAAATGTGGTTCAATGAGATGAAAATAATTTTTGGTGAATAGTAAATTTTTACTTTTATTTACCACGGTTAAAAGTAAATAGGATAATTAAGGGAAAAATGATATTAATATTACCCTAACACATGTCCTAATTCTATTGTACAAGTGTATCTCGATTGAAAACAAACTTAGGAATAAAAAAATTATCATTTAGGTCCACTTGGATTAGATTAGGACATTTATTATTATTTAATTCAAAGAAGAGTTAAAAGAGTTAAAATCAAGGTTTAATTACTAAATCATTTTTAATATAGGGTTATACATAAGATAAATTTGATTTTAAATATTCAATAGAAAGATAAAAATATTTCGTACATAATTTTATTTTATTTTTAATTTTTAGACTTTGAATAATTTATTTTATTTATGACACAATGGTGATGCAGTAATTATCTAATTAATGAAAAATTAGAATAATTGATATTATAAATACCCAAATAAATGTAATTTGAGACTTTTTATAAATTAAAATAATTTTTTAGGTTAGTATTACATATTAGGATTGTTTATATAAATTTTTTAAAAAGTAATAATGCTGTTATGAATTTATCAAAAACAAAATACCCAATAGTGTCAGAATTGAAATAAAAGAGTTTTTAAAGAAAATATTATATTATTAATTGATATTAAATTCTTAAAAATCAAAGGTTTGGCCAAGAGACCTATATCATGATTGGTGTATCATTAAATGACCACTTGGGGGTATATTTGATGTATATAGTAATTTTATTAACTATATAATATAAAAATACTAAGTGACATGGTAAATGTCAAACTAATTAACTAACAGTTAAAACTAAACGATAAGGTTAATATAATGCCCAATCCAGTCTAAATCCTATTGGTTGAAGGTATTTACACCCATACCCACTATAGAATTTTAATAATCTACATTGGAGCCATTATAAACTAAATATGAATTTATTATAAAATATTATTTCTAGCTTTTCCAAAGGTACCCCTCACCCCTCTTATAAAAGGGAACTCACCCTTATCAATAATTAACACATTAAAAGTCTTTTGGTTCGGCCAAACTCTACCCAAATAATCTATCAACGCCCCTCAATTCAACCTAGAGGCCTTATTTTGATCATAAATCCAACCTAAGGAGCCCTTTTGATCAAATCAAAAGGAAGAACCCGAAGAAGAGGTAATGATTTCAGCACCCATTTTCAAGTTCCTTTCTTCTTCAACTTCATCTTTATTTGTTATTACCATTCTAAAATAATAAATCCAGTAAAATATATATATTGTGATGTTATTATAAATATGGTACAACCATATTCATTATTATATCAATGCTTTGAATGACATGTCACCATACGTGCGTATATACGACTTACCGTCTCCACGTCGGGGTGTCTTTGTTATTCAATAAACTATTATTTGGATGGGTATAATAATGATGAGTAATTCGTGAAAATAATAAATATAGCATGATAATTATTCTGCATATATGATATAACATCGAATTATATATTATTATAATATCAAAAGAATGATATTGTCACTTGTGCGTAAGTACGGACTACCGTCTCCACGAACGAGATGAGATTCATTCTCCATCGTATCCATTCAAGTATAATTATCATTTGATGATTAAAAATAGTGTTTAAGGGATTGATATAATTCTGGATATGAATAAGATACAACCTATCCATAACAAACACGGCTTATTTAACAAAACATATAAAAGAAAAAGAGTAAGTTAACACCCGAAACAATGCTAATACTCTGATATTATTAACAAAGCAATGTTAAAAGATCATATATGATATCATATTAATTTAAATGATTATTTTATAATTTAATAACAATTATTTAACCATTATTCAGGAGTTTAACCTACCCCAAGAAAGTAAAAGTACAAGATAAGGGTTTATTTCTCAATCTCTTCATTATCTGAGGTTGTTTATATGTAATAATCTACTGCGACTTCTTTATCATCCACATCCATGTTTCTTAAAAATGTATTTCAAAACATTTTTACTATTTACCATAATATGGGTTAAAGTAATTTATAATTTTTTGTATTTTTATAAAAGGTTTATAAAGGAATCTTTTTGTCGTTTTCCAAACAAGGTCCTTTTTAACCTTTTCGACAGAATTAAGGTAAGAATATCTTTTTAACTTATACGAAGGATGCAGCTTTTTTCTGCCATGATAAAGTCATCGAAGCTTCCCTTACAATATTATTAGAATATTTTCAAAGTAAATGTTTTATTTAATAATTATGGGACTTTTAAATGGTTTAAAGAAAAGAGATATTTCTCTCATATAGTTTTGATTTCATCTATGTCAACATCGTTTGATGGATTTTAAGCAAATTTGAAGTTTATTTATTATGATAAACAACATACATATTGTATTGATGGTTTTGTGATATGTTTTAATTTGGATGTGTTATTTTTATACCTTTCATGGTTTATGAAGAAATTATTGACATTTCGTATGCTAGTTTTAATACAAATGTTTATGTTATGTTTAAACCTGTTCATATGAGGAATGCATTAGACTTAATAAGTGACAGGTGGAGCTCGACATAGCTCCTAGATGCATCGGTAGGTCTCATGAAACAAACTAGTGTCTTGGCACAAGACCTTGACAAATCTTATTTGTAGTCTTGGAACGAGGCCTTGACTATGTGGTTATGATAGTTTGTCTTTATGAATTCCATCATTATAAAAGTGGTTATTGATATTGCATGTGATTATTCGACTAGTAGAATATCCAGTGAATAAGTAAATGGAATTATTTCAATTTATATTTTCCATATTATGCTGAAGTTTATGTTTAAAAGGCTTTTTTTTAGTTATACATTTCCTTAAATGTTTATGCTTATTTATGAAAGTTTCTGCTATATTGTTATCCTTACTGAGCATCTGAGCTCACCCCTTTCAATGTTTAATTTTTTCCCAGGATGTGAAGAAGTAATTTATGAATGACCTGCAGGGATAGAATGATGGGATATGAAGAAAAGATGTAGTTGTAGTTTTGTTGAGTTTATGATGTAATGTAAGACTTATGAATATATCTAGTGTTTCCAAGACTACTAAACTAATCGGTCTTTCAAGACATGATCTATTGTGATCATGCCAATTTTATGTAATAATGCACCGAATCTGGGTAACAAGGGTCGGGGATTTAGACAAGGTATATCATAGCTAATCTTTATATTGTTATTGTTGAGATAAAAATATTAAATTAAGAGGCGCATTGAACCATCCACCTTCTGGGTGAGAAGGATAGATACGCCAATGGTAAAAAAATGAGTGTGATAACTCTTTATATAGATTACACTATAGATGAATATTTAGAGCTTTAATTTCAACATTTTCTATTCTATATAGAGTTTTTTATATTATCAATGAGACAAGTATAACTTTTATAGATAAGTGAGCCTCTCAATTATGGGGAAAGAAACAAATTCTACGAGAAATATATTAATAGATTTTTTTATAATGGGTATTCCATCATGGATTATATTTTACTTAGTTTCACTCACATGAGAAATATACCACAGTTCATAAGGCAATAATATCCATGATTTATATGATGATTCCAAATAAGATCCATCCTCCTCTTTACACTATTATAAAATTATAGTGAGATTGAAAATATTATTCGGGATTTCCTTATCCAGGTAATTTATATTGAATTTTTAATATGAAATATATTCCATTCTAAGGATGTCACCAAATTCCACTAATGGGAGTACCACAAGGTTTGTTGGGATAATTTTCCCACAAATATTAATTGGGGATAATTTATATACTTGGGAAAAACTAATATCACTATTTCTCTTGTTTTTATTGATAAAAAGATTTCAACGTTTTGAGGCTTTGTTTGAAATTTCATACTAAAAAATCATGATAATTATGAATTCCTTGAGCATGAATAATATTTTATATTTACAATTCATTATTTAATCACTAGTGTAACATCTACAATTCATTTTTAGGAGCCACCTATGTAGTTTTGATGACATATACACACCTTGTTTCCCTAGTAATTGTTTTTTTCATCAGTTGTATTTGAAAACCCTTGTCTTTGTGAATTAGTTCACATAGTGTTCTTTTTCCGAGAAGTGAATACACTAGACAATAGGATAAGGGTTTATAAATAAATTATATTATTCCATCACATTAGAGGGGTTTCAATAAAATTATCTACCTTGGTTCCCCTACTTACCCCACTTAAATATTTTCCTTTCCTCATTCAGGTAAATTCATAGATATTTCTTCCGGTACATTGGATAATTAGGATGTTGAAATTTCTTACCACCATGTGGTTTGTGAGTTAATATAACAGAGATAAACTCCATTAACCTCTTATCATGTCTAGTTCTATGAAACTATTAAGATTAAATGGTCACCATTTCAACATTTAAGGAATCTTCAAAATGTTATTCATAGCTATAAAATTCATAAATCAACAAATATTATCATATATTTGTATTTTCCCAACAATATATTTAGTAAATAGTTAATTCTCAGTCAATGAAATACATAGAGGATTATTGTGCATGTGTTGTTAATTTTCCCACATACACCATGATGGATCTGTTTCCTTTTTCTTAAGGTCAAGGAAATCCCCCTCTAATTTAATTCAGGGAGAATGATCGAAATGTAATTTTATTTTATTTTCATAATTTTTTTCCAATTATTCACTTCAAATTTTTCTATAGGATTCTTATTCTTGATCAATAATAAAAATTGACAAAATTCTCCCATAATGCTGTAAAGAACCAGTACATCCTTCTATTTCCTTGAGAAGTAAAGGGAAAAGATGAATATTTACATGGAGTTGATCTATTATTTTTCATTTTGTAGATTTAAATATCTTCTAAAACATTATGGCCTTTTTCATATAATGGTCTCAACTGAAATGTTATCTTTCATAATTGGATGTTGTTATTACTCCTGATTCACATTTCTATTATAAATATGAGTTAATTGAGTCTGTATTGGCCTTTTATTTATTACTCCTCCCATTTGGATAGAAATCTCATTCATGAAACCATCACATTACCCATAAAATTTTTTATTGACATGGTTCCCCTCTATCAATCCATCGACTAAAACAAATAAAAATGTTGGGATGATAATTTTAAAACTATTAAAAATGTAAAAGGGAAGCTATGAACATTGAAGTGATAAAATATAAATGAAATATATTCCTTAACTTATGAATATAAATTTTTAAATATATGTTTTTAATAATTTATTTCCTAACATAAAATTTCATAAATTATTTGTTCCTTTGATAATTTTTAATGATGAACTTTAGAATTTTCCAATGAATATCCATTGGGAGTGTGAAACTAGGTGTGCATACTAGGGAGATGGATTCCTTGAATCAGATTCATGATTAATTATTTGGTTGAGATAGTTCTAAAAGTGGACCAATAATAGATCTAGACACCCTCTATAATGGTGTGTTTGATATACCATTGTGGGTGGCAGGTGAGGAGTCTTCCAAAAAAGACAAACCTTGGGAGCTTATTATGCGCTTAGAGGAAGAAATGTTTGAGAAGGATTTCATGATTGACGCATCAAAAGAGGTTGTTTATATTATGGATGATAGAATGATTTTTAGTGAATACTGGTGAATATTAGTGTTATTGGATCCAAAATAAATCTCTTATTTTGACAAGAGGCCTCAATGAATAAAAGGTAAACTTTGAGGAGTTTATGGCACAAGATGGCCTATATTTTCAAATATATCATCATGGATGATATGGATTAAAAGATAAATTCCATTAATTAAAAATTATATGGAGAAAATTATTCCAATTATATAATTTTATGTTTCAATGATTCTTTGATTTGTCATGGAAGATAATATATTTTGGTTTGAATGTGTATGGTTTCCCACACTTCTGATAAAAGAGATTTCTAAAAATGAAAAATATAATTTTCAACCAGTCATGCACTTGGAACATATTGAGTTAATACAAAAGAATCCCTTTTGGGATTATTACCCCTAGGTACATCTGTGCTATAACTACATCCATCAACTTAATGTTATGAATATTTATTGATGAAACAATGAGACCAATGGGATTAAGGAGGAAGAAATAAATAATGTCTGAGATAATCTACTAGAACAAGATCAATACACTCGAGAATTGGTAGGGGGTCCTATGAATGAAAAGATCATTCAATGTTTATCATGGGAACCCTTTCAAGATAGAAACTTCACAAATTTGTTCCCTTCATGACAAGTGTGGATCAATATCACTTGCTTGATATGACTCTTGGACCTTTTAATGTAGATGACAATTAACCAAGGGGTGGTAATATTATCTTGGAGATGATAGAGGATAATAGAAAATTCCATTTCAAATCATAGCCAGGGCGATATTATTATAAAGGAAAACCACCATCCCATTATCAAAAGAACATGCCTATTTAAAGATTGAGTTTCCATGCCTTTATATTCTATTTAAGGTGAACAAAAATGAATGTTTAAAATCATAAACAATGAGTAACACCCCATTCTTCCACATTACACCTCTCTTTGAATAATGCAATAGTGTGTATTGGACACACCTTCGAGTTCTAACACACCACAACCAATCAAACTAGCAGTTATGAATAGTTATACCCACATTTTCAAATTTTATAAATTTTATCTTTCAAAATAAACTTCATTTTTGGATTAATAATATCAAAATTAGCTTAGGGTGAATTTTTGGTATTTTCATGAAAACATTAAATATTTGATGAATAGTGAAAAACAATGAGTTATAGTTTAAAACCAAATTTTGATTTAAATAATTATTTTTTTTATTTAAAAATATTTTATGTCAAAATAGATACATAATACCTATATACGTTCAATGTAATTCATTGGATTTAGTTTATAATAGTAAAAATTTTGTTGAAGCTTTTACCATCTTTTAACCTCCTCTTAAGAGCATTTGCAAATTTACATAAAACTTAATTTTACCGCTTTTGTGAGTTGAATTTAAAAAAATACAAGAGACATGGTAGATATCAGTATGTAAAATGTGGATCAATAATATGAAATTATTTTTTAGTGAATAGTAACTTTTTACTTTTATTTACCACGGTTAAAACTAAATAGATTAATTAAGGGAAAATATTATATTATTATTACCCTAAAACATGTACTAATTCTATTGGATAAGTTTAATTAGACCAAAAATAACCTTATTAATAAAATATGTTCCTCTAGGTCCACAAGGATTGGATTAGGACATTTATTATTACTTAATTCAATGAAGAGTAAAAAGAGTTAAAATCAATGTTTAATAACTAAATAATTTTTAATATAGGGTTATACATAAGATACATTTGACAATAAATATAAATTATAAAGATAAAATGTTATTACTACATAATGGAATTTTATTTATATTTTCTAGATATTAAATAAGTTAATTTATTTATGACACAATGATGATGCAGTGATAACCTAATTAATGAAATTTTAAAATATTTGATGTTATAAATACCCAAATACATTTAATTTGAGACTTTTTATGAATTACAATAATTTTATAGGTTAATATGACATGTTATGGTTGGTTAGATGAATTTTTTTCGAAGTAATAATGCTGTTATGAATTTAGAAAAAACAAAAATACCAAATAGTGTCAAAATTGACATAAAAGAGTTTTTTAAACAAATATTATATTAATAATTGATATTCTATTCCGAAATATATAATATTCTGCCAAAAGAATTATATAATGATATATAAATCATTAATGAACCAATTGGGGTTCTCTTGGAATTATATAGTAAGTTTTTTAACCATATAATATAAGAATACAAAGAGACATGGTAAATGTGAAACTATTTAACTAAGAGTTAAATCTAAAATATAATATTAGTATAGTGACCCAAAAATGGTATAAAACATATTGGTTGAGTGGTTTTATACCCATCCCCACTGAGCATTTAAATCATTAATTTTGGAGCCATTATAAAACTAAAATTATTTTATTATAAATTAATACTTCGAGCTTTTCCTAAGGTTCCCCTCACCCCTCTTATTAAAGAGCACTCCCCCTTCTCTCTAATTCACACATTCAAAGCCATTAGGATCAGGAAACCCGGGCCCAATACCCTTTTAGCTTTCCTCCCTTAATCCTAGAGGCCTTCCTTTAGTCAGAAAGCAATCCTATGGATCCCTTTTGAACAAATCAAAAGGAAGAACCCGAAGAAGAGGTAAATAATTCATCACCTCTTTCATGTTCTTTTCTTCTTTCTCTTCCTCTTTTTTGTTGTTTCCATTAGAAATTAATAACTCTAGTATCATCTATATATATTGATTTTATTATAAATATAGTACAACCACATTCTTTATTTTTTCCATCCTATGAATAACATGTCACCATATGTGTGTTCGTATAGTTTTCCATCTCCACATCGTGGAGTAGTTGTTATTCAAAACATTATAATTTGAATGGTGATAATAATGATGTATAATTTATATAAATAACGAATATAACATGATTATTATTCTTTATATATGATATGACATCCAATTATATACGATATTAATATCAAAATAATGATATTACCGCTCGTGCGTATATACGGATTACCATATCCATGAACAAGATGAGATTCAATCCCCATCGAAATAATTCAAGAATAATTTTTATTTTATGATTAAAAATACTGATTATGAACATAATTTCATTCTATATATGAATCTAATACAACCTATCCATGAAAAACAAGGCTTACTTAACCAAGCATATAATGGAAAACGAATCAATTAGCACCTGAAACGACGATACTACTAAAATATCATTAAGAAAGAAATATTAAGATCATATAAGATATCATATTAATGTATATGGTTATTTTATAATTTAATAACATTTATTTCACCACTATACAGGAGGTTAACCTACCCTAGACAAAGGAAAAGTACAAGGTAAGGGTTAATTTCAAAATCTCCTTATTATCTAAGGTTGTTTTTATGTAAGTATCTACTGGGACCTCATTATCATCCACATCCATATTTCTTAAAAATGTATTTCAAAACATTTTTACTATTTACTAGACAATGGTTTAAAGTCATTTATACACATATTTTAACTTATATGTTTGGAAATGAATATTTCCATCATTATCCAAACATTGTACTTAACCTATTCGACAAAATTAAGGTAAGAATGTATTTTTAACTTATACAGCGGGTGGGGATATTTTCCACCATTATAACATCGTTGAACCATCCCTTACAAGATTATAAGAATATTTTCAAATATAAATGTTTCCTTTTATAATTACGTGAGTTTTGAATGACTTCAAAATAGAAATATAATTTTCTCTATTAAGGTTTTGATTTCATCTATGTCCACATTCTTTGATGGATTTTAAGTTTGTTTAAAGTTGATTTATAATGATACAAAACCTCCATATTGTATTGATGGTTTGTGATATGTTTGACTGTGGATGTGTTATTTCATACCATTCATGGTTTACGGATAAAGTATAGACATTTCTTATGGAAGTTTTAATATGAATGTTTATGTTATGTTTAAAATTTTTCATATAAAGAATGCATTTGACTTAGTAAGTGATGGGTGGAGCCCGCTATAGCTCCTGGATGCATCGGTAGGTCACATGAGTAAAACTAGTTTCTTGGAACAAGGCCTTGAAAAAATATTATTTGTACTCTTGGCAGAGGGCCTTGATTATGTGGTTATGAATTCTCACATTATGCATTCCATCATTATGAAAGTGGATATTGATATTGAATGTGATTATTCGACTAGTATAATATCCATGCGAATAAGTAAATGGAATTATTTGATTTTATCTTTTACATATTATGCTGATGTTCAAGTTTAAAAGGATTTTTTTAGTTTTATTTATTGAATTAAATGTTTTTTCTTATTTATGAAAGATTCCACTATATTATTATCCTTACTAAACATCTGATCTCACACCTCTCTATGTTTTCTTTTCCCAGGATGCAATGATGTTTTTTATGACTAACCTTCATGGATATTCTATGGGATCTCTGTGCTGAATATGGAATCAATGTTGTTGTAGTTTTCCATTTTATGATGTAATGTAAACCTTATGAATGTATCTAGAACTTCCAAGGATACTAAACTAGTCGGTCTTTCGAGACTTGATCTTTTGTGATCATTCCAATGATATGTAATAGTGCGCCGACTCTGGACTTCTAGGGTCAGGGCGTTATAGCTGGTATTAGAGGAAGATTAATACAAACCCTAGAAACTATATTTAGATAAACTATGATTAGAGCACATATCCATAAGATAGAAATTGATGATTAATATAGAAGAACATCCTATGATTTTGGTATTGTAGAGATTTGGTAGTTTTCTAAGAAATAAATCCCTGTTTGGATATGAGAAGGTAGAGGTAGCTCTGGCACAGATGTACCTAGGAGGAAAAACCAAAAACACCACTTTGAGCTAGTCTCGAATGAGAACTGGTGCACGACAATAGGCCTTCCTGCACTCTTTGTTACAACAATCCTGGGGGATATTCTTAGGATAAATCTCATTTTCTTTACAAACCATTATGAAGGTTTTATTAGTATATAATTCCTCAAAGAAGTTTTTTATGATTATGGATTATATTCATAAACTGTTCAATTTATGTTAAGTGTTTTACATGTTTGGATTTATGAATTGCTATTAATAAACTATTCTAGTTTATGCCATTTTAGGGAAATGGATCCTATTGGATGGATTGGAAACCTTATCAATTCACGAACACCATGTAGGTATTTTACTCTTGCTCAAGATAATTATAGTAGAGATGGTTATACAATGGGTGCTGATCAGCTTATCACTATATTGGGACAACTCACTCGTGTTATGAATAATAACCTTTCCCGTATAGAGCACCCTGATCGGCAACATCGAGGATCAATGTTAGATCAATTCATGAGGAAACAAACACTAACATTTGATGTGGGTACAAATCCACTAGTAGCTATGCAATGGATAAATTCTATAGAGAAAATATTCCACGCCTTGGGGAGTAGCGGAAGGGGAAAATTTTTCATGGAAGTTTACCGCCTCACTGGAGATGTTGACCAATAATGGTAATCGATTCCAAACACAAAGGAAGATGATGAAGTATTAAATATGGAATGGATGGAGTTTAAATAAATTTTTATAAAATAATAATTTCCTCATGACCATAGAGTGGATATGGAAAGACAATTTCTGAGTCTGAGGAAAAAGGAGAATGAGAATACTGCAAAGTATAAAGCTAACTTTACAAGGGAAGTGAGGCATGCTACAGATTACATACATAAACCAAGAAGTAATATTGATCATTTCTTTGATGGGTTAAATACATTTCTCCATCAAGCATTAGTCTCACAATTCATCTCATCATACGAATAAATTATCTCAAGTGCTATTAAGACCAAAAAACAATTTTCCAAGCTTTACGACTTTATTAAAAAGAAAGAGAAGAAGAGATATGTTGAACACTCAATAAATAGAAATATGGGGAAGAAGAGAAAAGTTGAATATCCATCCTGCAGTAAATGTGGGAAAAAACACCTTGGTACTTTCTTGACGGGAATGGGAGTATGTTACAAGTGTGGTGAAAAAGGGCACCGAGCTCGCGATTGAAAGGGGAAGAAAGAGGTTATCGAAGTTGAATGCTACAATTTTAGAGAAAGGGAGAATTATGTGAATAAATTCTTGAAGCAACAGGGGAAAATAACTTAGAAAAGTCCAAGTGATCAAGGCCCAACTTATAATATCAATACTTCATAGGTTGAAGCTCCGAAAGACATAGTGGCAGGTAATTTAATGGTTTCTTCATGTTTAGCCAATGCTTTCTTTGATTCTAGATCATCGCATTGTTTTATATCTTCCTAGTTTTTAAAGAAAATTAAATATTTAAAATTTTATATAAAAATGGAGTTTTCAGTCAAATCTCTTAAGGTAATTATCATTGCAATAATGATTTGTGAATCAGTTCCCATTATGTGATATAAATGTTATTTATCTTCTGATCCCATCATCATACCCATGATTGAATTTCATATAATCCTTGGAATGGATTGACTTTCAGACCACGAAGAAAAAATTTATTTTAAGAAGAAGGAGGTTAAAATATTTTATGATGATAAGGAGTACCTTATCTTTAGAGAAGAAATAACACCCCCAAATTCAAATCTAGATCCACCCCCAGTAGCTCAACTAAATACAATTATTTGGGAGGAATAGAATGAAATAATTGTGGGTGAGGAAAATAATTTTTAAATTGGGGATTTACCTATTGTGAAAGAATATGTTGATGTGTTTCTAGAAGATTTACCTAAACATTCTCCAGAATGAGAAATTGGGTTTTCTATTGATTTTATTCTTGGTTCAAGGCCCATATTGAAGAACCCTTATAGAATGGCCACTGCAAAATTAGTGGAACAAAAGAAACTACTAGAGGAATTGAATAATAATGGATTTATCTACCCTAGTGTTTCTACATGGGGATCCCCTGTTCTTTTTGTTAAGAGGAAATATGGATCTATGAGGCTGTGCATTGACTGTAGGGAGATCAATGCTATACCAATAAAGAAAAAGTATCCCCTCCCTCACATGGATGATTTATTCAACCATCATCATGGAGCTCAACACTTTTCAATGATTGAACTTTGATCTGGATGTCATTAGTTGTGTGTGAAGAAGGAAGAAATTCTAAAAACAACAGTTTGAACCAGGTATAGGCATTGTAGGTTTATAGTAATTCCTTTTGGATTCATTAATGCACCCTCTATCTTAATGGATCTAATGAATAGAGTTTTCAAGGAATATATTGTTGACTTTGTAGTGGTATTTATTAATGATATCTTGGTATACTCTAAAAGCTACGAAGATCATGAAAATCACTTGCGCATTATCCTTAAGACTCTTATAAGACTTGATTTATATGGGATGTTTAACAATTGTGAATTATGGATTCATGAGATTTCTTTTCTTGGCTATATTGTATCTAAGGATGGAATCTATGTTGATCCTTCTCAGACAAGTGAAATACATTATTGGCCAGCATCGGAAAGTATAACAGAGGTACCCAATTTTATTGGTTTAGGAGGTTATTTTCGATGTTTCGTCCAGAATTTTGCCCGGCTGTCTAACCCATTAAAAATTCTCATGCAAAAAGGAGTTAAATTTGTTTTGAAAAAAGCGTTTCTAGAATGTTTTGAGGAACTAAATATAATATTAGTCAATGCTCCTATAATGACTCTACTATCGGGGAATGATGGGTTTGTTATTTATAGTGATTCTTCAATGAAAGGACATAGTCGTGTCATCATGCAGAATGATTGGTTTATTGCCTATGCATCACGAAAGTGAAAATTTCATAAGAAAAACTATCCTACCCATGATCTTGAGTTAGCAGATATAATATTTGTTTTGAAGATATGGATGCATTATCTCTATGGATAAAATTTTGAGATATACACCAACAGCAAGATTTTGAAGTATATTTTCTCACAAAAAGAACTCAATATGAGGCAAAGGATATGTATTGAACTACTCAAGGATTATGATTGCACTATACACTACCACTCAGGGAAGGAAAATATGTTAGTAGATGATTTGAGTGGAAAAGATCATTGAGTTTTGAACAAGATGAGAGTTGAAAAGGATCCTATATACATGGATCTAGTATATGTGGATAGGGGAATCACAATGGAAGCTAAAACATCAATACTTTTTCAAATAGTTTCCAAACCATCATTACTAAAAATGATAAAGAGTTCTCAAACCGATTATGTAGAGATTCAAAAGAAGATTAATGCTTTGAATAATGGGAGATTGAGTGACATTGTGTGTGGAGATGAAATCTTGAAATTTGGGAATAGACTTTGTGTTCTTGATATACCAGATCTAAAAAGGGAATAGTTGGTTGATGCCCATAGTTACAATTCATCAATACACCCTGGTAGCACTACGATGTATAGAGATTTGAAGGAACCTTTTTGGTGGGACAACATGAAGAGGGAGATTTCTGATTTTGTGTCAAGATGTATGGTTTGTCAACAAGTGAATTAAGTAAGGAAACAACCTAGATGATTCATGCAACCTCTTCCCATGAATGAGTGGAAATGGAATGATATCACGATGGAATTTGTCAAGGATCTACCAAAGAATCCAAGAAGGGATTATGCAATATGGTTCATTGTTTACCATCTTACCAAGTCAGCACATTTTCTTATAATAAGTGAAGATTTACTACTTGAGTGTTTAGAAAGACTATATATTAATGAAGTTGTAAGAGTTTATGGAGTACCAATATCAATTGTTTATGATCAGGATCCTCGTTTTACATCACGATTCTGGAAAAGTATTTAGAAAGCCCTAGATACTGAACTTCATTTGAGCACTTCCAACCACCCCCAAACTGATGGAAAACTAGAATGGACAATTCAAACCTTTTAATACATGTTAAGTTTATGATCACATGACATTCAAGTTATGTGGGATCAATATTTACCTCTGGTAGAATTTTCCTACAACAATAGCTTCCATTAAAGTATTAAGATAGAACCATATGAAGCGTTATAAGGTAAGATATTCCGCACATCAACCTATTGGGATGATGTTGGTGAAAGAAAACTTGTAGGCCCAAATCATGTGGAGGAAATGATGGAAAAGTTGATGTTAATCCAAAACCACATCAAAGAAGCTCAATGTAGAAAGAAGAGCTATGCCGAAAACCTATAGAAGGATTTATAATTTTATGTAGGAGATCATGTTTTCATGAAGGTATATCCATTGAAGGGTGTTATACGTTTCGGTAAGAGGGGAAAATTAAGTCCCAGGTACGTTAGACCTTTCAAAATTATAGAACGAATTGGGGTTGTTGCTTAACGTTTTGTAATGCCGCCATGTCTCTCCAAAGTTTGAGATGTGTTCCACCTATCACTGTTGAGAAAATAATGCCTAGACCAATTAATGTACTCACCTATTTGGAATTAGAACTGGAACCTGATCATTCTTATTTCGAAGAGCCTGTCAAGATTTTTGATACAAGAGAACAAGTCCTAAGAAAACAGACGACTCGTCTGGTAAAAGTTCTATGGAGAAATCATAAGATGGAAGAGACAGTGTGGGAACCCAAGGAACTTATGATGAAGAACCACTCATGAATTTTTATACAGTAATATTCATGAAATTTCAACGATGAAATTATTTTAAGGAGCGGAGAATGTAACACCCCAAGCTTCCAAAATACGCCTCTCTCTAAATAATACAATCACGTGTGTTGTACGCAACTTTGAGTTCTAACACACCACTACCAATGAAACTAGCCATTATGAATATTAATACCCAATTATTGATATTTTTTATATTGTATCATTGAAAATGGACTCCATTTTTTGGATTTAGAAAATCAAAATTAGCTTAGGGTGAATATTTTTTATTTTTCTGAAAACATGCAATTTTTTGATGAATAGAGAAAAACACTAAGTTATAGTTTAAAACCGAATTTTTATTTAAATAAATATTTATTTTATTTAAATTTATTTTTGGTCAAAATAGATACATAATACCTATATAATTTCAATGTAATTCATTAGAGTGATTTTATAATAATAAAAATTTTATTGAACTTTTTACTGTCTTTTACGAACCTCCTCGGAGTATTTAAAAATTTACATAATACATAATTTTACTGCTTTTGTGAGTCGAATTAAAAAAAAATACAAGAGACGTGGTTGATATCAGTAAGTAAAATGCGGTTCAATAAGATGAAAATAATTTTGTGAATAGTAACTTTTTACTTTTATTTACCGTGGTTAAAAGTAAATTGGGTAATTTAGGGTAAATGATATTATTATTATCCTAAACAATTTCCTAATTCTATTGAATTAGTGTAATTAGACCAAAAAAAACCTTATGAATAAAATATGTTCCTTTAGGTCCACTAGGATTAGATTAGGACATTCATTATTATTTTATTCAAAGAAGAGTTAAAAGAGTTAAAATCAATTTTTAATAAATAAAACATTTTTAATATAGTGTTATAAATAAGATAAATTTGACTATAAATATTAATTAGAAATATAAAAATATTTCTTAAATAATTTAATTTATATTTATATTTTGTAGACATTAAATAATTTAGTTTATAAATGACACAATGACGATGCAATTATTACCTAATTAATGAAACATTAGAATATTTGATATTATAAATATAAAAATAAATATAATTTGAGACTTTTTATTAATTACAATAATTTTCTAGATTAATATGACATGTTAGGGTTGGTTAGATGAATTTTTTTCGAAGTAATATTGCAGATATAAAATTATAAAAAACAAAATACAAAATAGTGTCAAAATTGAATAAAAGAATTTTTAGAAAAAATATTATATTATTAATTGATATTATATTCCATAAAATATAAGGTTCATCCCAAATACTTATATAATTATAGGTTCATCACTTTTTAAACCACTTGGGGTTATCTTGTAAGTATATAGTATGTTATTGGTTGAGTGGATTCTAACCCATCCCCACCTTAGCCTTTAAATAATTCATTTTTGTGCCTTTAGAAACCGAAAATGATTTTATTATAAAATAATCTTTCTAGATTTTTGTAAGGTTACCTTCAAACCTCTTATAAAAGTGCACTCCTCCTTATCTATAATTCACAAAATCAATGCCATTTGGCTTGGACAACACTATCCGAAATACCCTCTCAACTATCCTACCTTCATCTTATAGGCTGTTCATTAATCAGAAATCCATCCTAAGTTTCCCTTTTGATCAAATCCAAAGGACGAACCTGAAGAAAAGGTAAATATTTCACCACCTCTTTCAAGTTCCTTTATTCGTCCACTACCTATTTCATTTTGTCTATTATAAAATAATAACTCCAGTATCTTATATATATTATGATGTTATTATAAATATGGTACAACCATATTTATTATTCTAACCATCCTATGAATATCTTGTCACCATACGTTCATACGTACGGCTTACCGTCTCCAAGTCGTGGTGTAGTTGTTATTCAAAACATTATAATTTGGATGGGTATAATAATGATTCATAATTGATTTAAATAATTAATATAACATGATTATGATTCTTTATATATGATATTACATCAAATTATATTATTTTTTAATATCCAAATACTGATATTATCACTGGTGCGTACGTAAAAATTACTGTCTCCACGTACGCGATGAGATTTATTCTCCATCGGAATCCTTCAAGAATAATTTTCATGTTATGATTAAAAATAATGATTATGAACATTATATCATTCTGTATATGAATTAAATACATACTATCTATAAAAAACATGGCTTACGTAACCAATTATATATTGGAAAACAAAACATTTAACAACCGAAATGATGATACTACTGAAATATCATTAACAAAGAAATATTAAGATCATATATGATATCATATTATTGTATATGGTTATTTTATAATTTAATAACAATTATTTAACCATTATATTGGATATTAACCTACCCTCTACCATGGAAAATTACAAGGTAAGGGTTAATTTCACAATCTCTCTATTATCCGAGGCTGTTTTTATGTAAGTATCTACTGGGACCTCTTTATCATCAACATCAATGTTTCTTAAAAATGTATTTCAAAATATTTTTACTATTTACTAGAAAATAGAGAAAGTTCATTCATACCCTTATTTGACCTTATATGTTTTTAAAAGGAATCCTTCCGTCATTTTCCAAACAAGGTACTTTATGACCGTTTCGAAAAAATTAATGTAAGAATGTTTTTTTATCTTATACAGAGGGTTCGGCTATTTTACACCATTATAACGTCATTGAGACATCCCTTAAATGATTATAAGAATATTTTCAAATATAAATGTTTCATTTTATAATTATGTGACTTTTAAATGATTTCAATATAGAAAGAGATATTTCTCTAAAATGGTTTTGATTTTATCTGTCTACATATTTTGATGGATATTAAGTTTTTTTGAAGTAGATTTATTATGATTCAAAAATACCATATTGTATTAAATGTTTTGTGATATGTTTGACTATGGATGTGTTATTTAATATCATTCAAGGTTTATATATAAATTATTGGAATTATTTATTCCAGGTTTAATATGAATGTTTATGTTATGTTTAAACCTTTTCATTTGAGGAATCCATTGGACTTAGTAAGCGATGGGTGGAGCCCGTTATAGCTCCTCGAGGCATCGGTAGGTCTCATGAGAAAAACTAGTGTCTTGGAACAAGGACTAGAAAAAATCTTATTTTTAGTCTTGGCATAAGGCCTTGACTATGAGGTTATGTAATCCGGAATTATGCATTCCATCATTATGAACGTGGCTATTGATATTACATGAGATTATTCGACTACTAGAATATCTATACAAATAAGTAAATGGAATTATATTGTTTTATCTTTTCCATATTATGTTGAGGTTCATGTTTAAAAGGATTTTGTTTTAGTTTTATACATTTCCTTTAAATTTTTATGCTTATTTAATTAATCTTACACTATATTGTTATCCTTACTGCGCATCTGAGCTCACCCCTTTCTATATTTTATTTTTCCCAAGACGTGAAGAGGTATATTATGATTGATCTTCAGGGATAGTCTATGGGATCTCAGTGCTGTCTATGGAAACAATGTTTTTGTAGTTTTTAATTTTATAATGTAATGTAATGATTATGAATGTATCTTGTACTTCTAAGGATACTAAAATAATCGGTCTTTAGAGACATGATATTTTGTGATCATGCCAATGATACATATTAATTCAACGACTTTAGGATTTTGGGGTCTGGGCGTTACAAAATGACGACCCTTTTCATGTGGATAATATTAGTGGATCCATCAGTGTTATGTTTGATCCCTTTAATATGAAAGTTCTATAGAACACATCGATCCTAGGTAGACATGCTATGAGTTGCAAGTAAGGATATGCTACCTGCCATTACCATCCATATGGTAGGTTCATTATGCCAATATTTCAAGAGTGATCCTAGGTCCACCTCTAAAAATATGGATCAGACAATCATTACCTAATGAAGGATGGGGTTGAATTCAAGTCATGATTTATTGATGGAGTTCCATATACCCCAAAAGATAACTGACAATAGGATACTTTTCTTCTTATTTTCCTAAATATTACTCCCCCACCATTGATCCATAAATGTAATAAATCAGAATTAATGGTGACCTTTTTTTAGAAACTAGTGGAGTTACCAAATCTTCTATAAATAGAAGCCACACAATCCTCATCAAAGAACATATAATCATCTGTTTCCTCCTTGAACTCCAATGTCAATTAAATTTAGAATCAAGGCCAATAACCATCCATATGATACCTTAATCCATCAAGATAGTGTGGTTTTGATATGAAAAAATGAAAATTATATTTATCAATTATTTCATTGCATCAATGATATTACCCCATTTATCATGATTGAGGATTGCATGCATGGTATTATATGGAGCGTTTGTAACACCCCAAGCTTCTACGGTATGCTTCTATTTGAATAATGCAATATCATGTGTTGTATGCAATATCAAGTTATAACGCACCACAAACAATCAAACTACTCGTTACGAATAGTAATACCCACTTTTTAGAATTCATAAATTTTATTTTTCAAAATGGACTTCATTTTTGGATTAATAATATCGAAATTAGCCTAGGGTGAATTTTTTGTTTTTTTTCTGAAAAACTGCTTTTTTTGATGAATAGTGAAACCACTAAGTGGTAGTTAAAAAACTGAATTTTTCATAAAACTTAATTTTACCGCTTCTGTGAGTGGAATTTCGAAACTCTAGGAGACATAGTTAATATCAAGGAGTAAAATGTTGTTGAATGAGATGAAAACAATTTTTAGTGAATAGAAACTTTTGACTTTTATTTACCACGGTTAAAAGTTAATTGGATAATTAAGGGTATAAATGAAATTAATATTACCCTAACACATATCCTAATTCTACTGGAAAAGTGTGTATTGATCAAAGACAACTTTAGTAATAAAATATTAACATTTAGTTCTATTTTTATTAGATTAGGACATTTATTATTATTTAATTCAAATAGTTAAAAGAGTTAAAATCAAGGTTTAATTACAAAAACATTTTTAATATAGGGTTATACATAAGATAAATTTGATTGTAAATATTCATTAGAAAGATAAATGGATTTAATACATAATGGTATTTTATTTATAATTTTTAGTCATTAAATAATTTAATTTATTTATGACACAATGGTGATGTAGTAATTACCTAATTAATGATAAATTAGAATAATTAATATTATAAATACCCAAATAAATGTAATTTCAGACTTTTTGTAAATTAAAATAATTTTTGAAGCTAATATGACATATTGGGATTGTTTATATAAATTTATATTTAACTAATAATTCTTTTATGAATTTATCAAAAACAAAATATCCGATAGTGTCGAAATTTATATAAAAGAGTTGTTAAAACAAATATTATATTATTTATTGATATTAAATTCTTAAAAATATAAGGCTCAGCCAAAAGACTTATTTCATGATAGGTGTATCATTAATGGACCACTTGGGGGTTTATTAGATGTATATAGTATGTTTATAAACTATATAATATAAAAATACAAAGTGACATGGTAAATGTCAAAATAATTAACTAAGAGTTAAAACTAAAAGATAAGGTTAATATAATGACCCAAACATGTCTAAATTCTATTGGTTGAAAGTATTTCAACCCATACCCACCTTATACTTTTAATAATCCACTTTGGAGCCATTAGAAACCGAATAATAATTTATTATAAAATATTATTTCAAGCTTTTCCAAAGTTTCCCCTCACCCCTCTTATAAAAGGGAACTCCCCCTTATCATTAATTCACACATTCAAAGCCTTTTGGTTCGGAAAAAATCTGCCAAAACGCTCTCTAAACTTCTCCCACTTCAACTTATAGGACTTAGTTTGTTCAGAAAGCCAACCTATAGAGCCCTTTTGATCAAATCAAAAGGAAGAACCCGAAGAATAGGTAATGATTTCACCACCATTTTTCATGTTCCTTCCTTCTTCAACTTCTTCTTTATTTGTTATTCCCATTCTAAAATAATAACAACAGTATCTTATATATATTGTGATGTTATTATAAATATGGTACCACCATATTTAGTATTCTATCCATCCTTTGAATGACATGTCACCATACATGCATTCGTACGACTTATCGTCTCCACGTCGTGGTGTAATTGTTATTCAATAAACTATTATATGGATGGGTATAATAATGACGTGTAATTCATAAAAATAATAAATATAACATGATAATTATTCTGTATATAGGAGATAAAATCCAATTATATATTATTATAATATCACAAGAATGATATTGTCGCTTGTGCGTACGTACGGACTACCGTCTCCACGAACGTGATGAGAATCATTATCCATCGTATCCATTCAAGTATAATTTTTATTTTATGATTAAAAATAGTGTTTAAGGACATAATATCATTTTGGATATGAATAAGATAAAACCTATTGATAAAAATAGGTCTTATGTAAAAAAATATATAAAAGAAAATCAGTAAGTTAACACCGGAAACAACGATAATACTAAGATATTATTAACAAAGCAATGTTAAATGATCATATATGATTTCATATTAATTTAAATGATTATTGTCTAATTTAATAAAAATTATTTCACCATTATACAGGAGGATAACCTACCCCAAACAAGGAAATGTACAAGGTAAGGATTTATTTTGCAATCTCTTCATTATCCGAGGTTGTTTATTCGTAATAATCTACAGGGACTTCTTTATCATCCACATCCATGTTTCTTAAAAATGTATTTCAAAACATTTTTCATATTTACAAGAACATGGGTTTAAATCATTTATACCCTTTTTTTACTTTTTATAAGAGGTTTACAAAAGAATCTTTCTGCCGTTTTCCAAACAAGGTCCTTTTTAACCTTTTCAATAGAATTATGGTAAGAATGTGTTTTCAACTTATATGGAGGACACATATATTTTCCGCCGTTAAAATGTCGTCGAAGATTCCTTTACAAGATTATTATAATATATTCATAGTACATGTTTTATTTAATAATTATGGGATTCTTAAATGATTTCAAAAAAGAGATATTTCTCTCATATAGTATTGATTTTATCTTTGTCAACATCCTTTGATAGATTTTATGATTATTTAATATTTATTTATTATGATACAAAACATCCATATTGTATTTATGGTTTTGTGATATGTTTGACTATGGATGTATTATTTTTATACCATACATGGTTTATGAAGAAATTATATAAATTTCGTATGCTATTTTTAATACGATTGTTTATGTTATGTTTAAACCTGTTTATATGAGGAATGCATTGGATGTAATAAGTGACAGGTGGAGCCCGCAATAGCTCCATGATGCATCAGTAGGTCTCATGAGATAAACTAGTGTCTAGGAACAAGGCCTTGACAAAATCTTATTTGTAGTCTTGGCACGAGGCCTTGACTATGTGGTTTTGATATTCTGGAATTATGCATTCCATCATTATGAAAGTGGTTATTGATATTGCATGTGATTATTTGACTAGTAGAATATCCTCACTACTGGAATGTGGGGTTTTCCCCACACTTACATACCAACGGTTTCATAGAACTATTGGTAAAGGGTGGTTTAGAGAAGGTTTTACCAATGGTTATAGTAAACCGTTCGTAATGATGTGTTTAGGGGAATTTATACCAATGGTTCAATGAGAACCGTTGGAAAAAATGTGGCTGGGGGAGGTTTTTAAAAAAGGTTTATTAAACCATTGGTATAGGTGTGGTTGGGGGAGCTTATTCCCAACTGTTCTCTAGAACCGTTGGTATAGGTTTCCCCTGAATGTATATACCAACGATTTTTAAAAACCTTTGGCACAAGTTTCCCCCAAATTGCCAGCCGCCCGACCTCTCCCCCATTCGGGATACAGAACCCTAAACGGGAGCAACAACAGCGATTTAGGCAATTTTGGAGCTCTTCTTCCAGACCAGTTTGGATCTTCAACCTCCTTCAGGATCCTCTTCTTCTTTATCTAATATTTCAGTTTTTAGATTTCTAGAATCATTACACTCATTGAAGACAGTATAATGAGACATAGTATTTTCACCACATGTGAGGATATGAATCCATGTGATGCATCAGTATCAAAATGATAGGATTTACTAGTAGAGGCTACTTTGATCTTACCTCTATCTATAGATTGTATTGAACCCTTATCGGGGTAGGTTTTACATAATAGATATTTCATTAACCATGGACATGTAATAAAACCTCCTTCTCCTCTGGTAAAGTTCTCTCCTGGTTGTTGTTTCATTACTGTCTGTGCATGCTTTCCCAGGCTGGTTTTGAATTTGAGAAGCTTTGGTTTGCTTTGAAACTGTCCTAAGATCTGGGATCTGCTTTAATGCTTCCATGTTCACTTGATTATGTTTGAGATTGGAGATTCTCTAGTTTTTGTTTTCTTGAATCTGCTTTTCTGTCTCACTTGCATAGTTCAAATTTTCTTCTCAGTGGAAAATCTGTCTAATCTGTGTTCTTAAGCTTGATTTGACCAGAATTCTCAATTTCTGTTTTGGATTTTTGCTGCTGGTTTTTCCTTGCACCTGTTTGGTTGTTATTGCTCAGATGATGTGCTGTTTGAATCATTTTTTCTTGGACATGTTTTTCTCCTGCAATGGACATTGAAGTCCCAGATTTCTGATGACATGGCGGGGCTGATCTTGCAGATCATCTTCTGGTGTTTTGTTGGTTTTTTCCTTGGTCTCTATTGTTGCATCTTTGTGGGGTTTCTCTATGTGTAATATGGTGTATGTTTGTTACACATCGGGATTTTCTTGTATCCTTTCTATTTAATAAATTTTTTTTGGCATGGATTTGGTAACCAATCTATGTTGCCTTTTAAAAAAATTCCAAAACTTGTTTTCGGATATGTCTATCACAAGTCACTGCTAGAGGGATGGTCCAGCAGAAACACTTCATGTTGACTATCCTTCCACATGGTCGAGACTCTATTGGGTCATGATCACATGAAATGTTCTTAATTCCCCCTCTTCCTCACTGTTGTAGGAAAACTGAGAAACCAGTACTTCAATTATGACCGTTACTCATCTCATAGGAATCCCAAAAAAAATCATACCACATGATGTCGGTATACTAGTTCAATAGTCTATAATTCTATCCTATTCTCCCATGACCTCCCTCAGCTTCTAATATATAAATAGTGTCTACTTCATAATTTTAGTATTATAGGTCAATATTAACACGTCATCCATGGATCATACAATATTTCAATGACTTCCCTTAAAGTGTCTGTCTCACAATATCTCATAAAAAATGTACGTTGGTGAAAAATGATGAAACTCTATAAAACATTTTTAGTACTCAATAATAGTCATGGTGCCATACTTCTAATGCATGAATTCATTATCCCTATATGCCGATAGATTCTTGATGTAAAATTAGTTATAGATCCTAGTCTATAAATCACCCCATACCATGCCTCATAGATAGCTAGTCTTGTTTGGTACATCACACCCAGACTTTTCCTCCTCGCATAGCATATATCTCATGATTTTATCTCTCTAATTATGAGGCCTATACGGATTATTTAATGTGAATATCATAGTCTCAATCCAAATATCAATTTATCATGGGAGACCATCAACCGAAATTATTGGACAACAAATCTACCAGAACACATAGGCCATCTCAACCGTAATCAAGGTATGCATCCGAGTTCCTCAAAAAGTCTTCATGAAGTGATAAAACCCCTCAAAGAACATTTATTCAGAACCCATGTCTGAATCAACATGTGGTTCAACATATAGAAAAAATGTATTATCCACATGTATCCCATGGAACTCTACCTCTAGATCATGTTCATTTTCTCCCTCATTTTTTATAACTGGAGGTCCTCATAGTTGCATGTATTTAAAATTCCAAAACCTCACATCATAAATGAAAAATATCGTAGTTTGTATCTCAAAATTATAGGACATTTCATTCACACTTTAAACAAGGTCATTAAACACAAAATTCTCCTAAAACTAGAGATGTAATGGAATATAATCATAAAAACAACTAGTGACACTTCTTTTTTCCCATTAAAACAATTAATCTGGATTGAGACTTAATTTTAACATTCAATATTCAAATTCAATTTGTTTTTATTTGATATTTAATTTTATCTTATACACTTTAAATCATATTTCAAAATTAATTTTAAATGTTTCTTATAATATTTTACTAAATTTATATTTAAATGGGACCCCACCCCCTGGACACACTGCTCACCTCCTTGGACAGCCCGCCCACCCCCCTAGACTCCCCCTACCCCATTGGACAGCCTGACCACCCCCGCGGACAGCCCTCCCACCTGGACACCCCGACCCCCCTATACACCCCCCGACCCCCTGGACACCTCCAACCCCCTGGACGACCCCACCACCCCTAGACACCCCGCACCCCTAAACAACCCGCACCCCCCTTGGACACCCTGTACCGCCCCCGGACATCCCGCTCACCTCCTTGGAAAGCCAGGCCACCCCCGTATAGCCCATTCACCTCCTTGGACAACCCACCCCCTGGACACCCTGTACCCCCCCAGACAGCCCCACCCACCCCCTGGACAGCCCGCTCACCTCCTTGGACATCCCGCGCACCCCCTGGACACCCCGCACCCTCCTTGGACAGCCCGCCCACCCCCCTGGACACCCCACCCCCTTGGACACCCTGTACCACCCGGACAACCCGCTCACCTCCTTGGACAGCCCCCCCCCTCAGACAGCCCGCTCACCTCCTTGGACAGCCCACCCCCTGGAAACCCGCTCACCTCCTTGGACAGCCCCACCCACCCCCTGGACACCCCGTTCACCACCTTGGACAGCCCGCCCACCCCCTGGACACCCCGCACCCCCCTTGGACACCATGTACCCCCCCGGATAGCCCGTTGACCTCCTTGGATAGCCCCCCCCGGACAGCCCGCTCACCTCCTTGGACAGCCCACCCCCTGGACACCCTGTACCCCCGGAAAGCCCCACCCAACCCATGGACACCCCACTCACCTCCAAGGACAGCCCACCCACCCCCCTGGACTCCCCCTACCCCATTGGACAGCCTGACCACCCCCACGGACAGCCCGCCCACCTGGACACCCTGACCCCCCTAGACACCCCCCGAACCCCTGGACACCTCCGACCCCCCGGACGGCCCCACCCCCCGAGACACCCCGCACCCCTTACTTGGAATTCCTTGAATATAGGAATTAGAAATTATGTATCTTATTTTCTTATATACACTGTATTTTGTTGTATTTCTTAATATGATTCTCATATAGAGTAATGTGTCAGTTATGATTTTATATATAGTAAACAATTGTCATTTACCTAAATATTTTTTTGATTATACTTCAATATTATTGAATTACTTTGAAATGAATTATTGCAGTTTTTTACAAAATGGACAGAAGTTGGATGTACGAAACTGATCAGATTTCAACTGATTTTCAAAAGAATTTGAACATCTTTCTATATTTTGCATTTGACAAGGCTTCAGATAGCGGTCCCATACACTGCTAATGTTTTAATTGTGATGGAATAACTTGGTTGAGTCGTGACGCAGTTAGCTATCATATAACCAAATATAGTTTCCAAACATAATATTATGTGTGGTATAACAATGGAGTGAAAATGGAATCTCAAAATGTTGATGATCCAAATGATAAGACTGAATTGGAGAGTTTGATATATGATTATTTTCCATTTATTCGACATCATTAGAAGGAAAGGATGTCCAGCCAAAAAGATTTCGATACAAGCACACATGATGCGTCCAATGAAAATGATGATGTTTACAGGGTAAAAAAATTGAATGATGCTATGACGAATCCAGTAAATCGGCAATGTTGTAAAATGAAAAAGATGGAATTTTTAATCCGATTGTTTCATGGGAAAACTATGTATGGGATTTCAAATACTGCAATTGATTACATTATTACCTTCTTTAAGGGCTTACTTCCAGATGATGCAGATATTCCCTCAAACCACTATATGGAATGGAAGTTAGTTGATGAACTTGGATTCTAAAAAAAATCCTTGCTTGCTCGAATGATTGCAGCTTATTTTGGGAGGAAACTGCTGAAATAAATCATTGTATCAAATGTGGAACCTCCCGATGGAAGCCAAAAGATGAAGGATCACCATCTCGTGTGCCACAAAAAGTAATGTGGCACTTTCCATTGATACCCAGATTACAAAACCTTTTCATGTCTGATGAAATATCCAAAAATATGCGATGGCATGTCACCGAGAGAAAAAAGAATAATGAAGAGTTGGTTCACCCTGGAGATAGATTTTCATGGCAGAGATTTGATGATCGATATCCTAAATTTGCAGCTGACGTGCGTAATGTGAGACTGGGTATTTCATGTGACGGTTTTAATCCATTTGGGCAGATGCTTACTTCCCACAGCACATGGCCGGTTTTCATACACATTTATAATCTTCCCCCTTGGTTGTGTATGAAAAATCCTTACACTTTCTTGAGTATACTGATATCTGGCCCTTCTGATCCCGGCAATGATATAGATGTATACATTCAACCTTTAATACAAGAGTTGAATCTTATTTGGGATGTGGGTGTGCCCACATAAGATGCATGTTCGAAAGACATATTTTAGATGCGTGCTGCGCTTATGTGGATGATCAATGATTTTACTGCTTATGCAATGATGTCTGGATGGAGCACTAAAGGAAAATTGTCATGTCCTATTTTTATGAAGAATACTCAATTGAGAAGACTGAAATATCGTCGTAGTTTTAGTTTTATGGGACATCGACGATTCTTTCCAATGAACCATCCATATAGAAACAATCGTCGAAGATTTGACAATACTATAGAGAATGAAGCTCCACCTCATTGTATGTCTGGAACTGATGTGCTCAATGAATTGAAAGATTTCAGTTATTCATTTGGGAAGGGTGTAATGAAATCTAGAAAGAGGAAAAATGTTTCCAATGATACTTGTTACAATTGGAAGAAGAAAAGTATATTCTTTGATTTTTTGTATTGGTCAACCAACTTGTTACGTCATTGCTTAGACGTAATGAAAATTGAAAAGAATATATGTGAAATGTTGCATTCGATTCTTTTAAATGTCAAGGGGAAGAAAAAAGATGATTTATGATCTCGGCGTGACTTGGTAGATTGGGGGATCAGACCAGAATTGCATCCTATCTGTATCAATGAAAATAAATGGCAAGTTCCATGTGCTTCTTATGTGATGACACCTGCTGAAAAAATCAATTTCTGGAAGTGCTAGAGAATATTAAAGTTCCTGATGGCTATTCAAGAAATATATCAAAATGAGTCAATAGAAAAGAGTTGAAGCTGAAATCTTTGAAGAATCATGATTATCACGTCCTTTTTCATGAGTTGATTCAAATATCAATCCGTCATCTCTTGTCCAATAATGTTAGAGTCTCAGTTATTCGGTTGTGCTATTTTTTTAGAGATCTCTGTGCTAAGAGGCTATACAAATCTTTCTTGGAAAAATTGTTGGCATAGACACCATTAATTTTGTGCGAGTTATTGAAAATATTCCCTCCATCATTTTTTCCATGCATGTTGCATCTGACTGTCCATCTTCCGACAGAAATACTTCTTGGAGGACCCGTTACTTTCCGTTGGATGTATCCAACTGAAAGAAACATGTGCACATTGAAGTCATATGTTCGGAACAGGAATTATCCTGAAGGTTCTATTGTGAATGGTTACTTGGAACAAGAATGTATGGATTTCTTCGCAATGTATTTTTCTGATCTTACTACGAGAGTAAACAGACCAATGAGAAATGAAGAAGAACAGTATGGGAAAATTGAACCCAGTTTTCCATCACTTCCTCAGACAGGAGGAATTCCGGGATCATATACATTGACGACATTAATCCTTGAAGAGTGAGAGATGGCACATCACACAGTGTTGTTCAATTATGATTTGTTCGATGAGTATATCAAGTAAGTAAATTGTACATTTATCTCTTATCTTATCTCTTGTAATTTTAAATATTCGTTAAACTATTATTATTTTTATCTACATAAAACATAAAGAATTGATATATAGAAAGCATCGTTCTTTATCTTTGAGAAGGAAAGAGACTTTTCATAGCAAAGGGTTTTCTGCTTGGTTGAAATTGAAGGTAAAAATATTTCTGTAATAACTAAATAAAAATAATATTTAATTAAGTTTACTATTTGTTTATATTTCAGGTATCGAGTTTGCCTGCGGACTCTGTTTCTGAGGAAACAAGAGCTTTGGCTTTTGGTCCTAATACCATGGTTCGTGATTGTAAATCACTTGTGATCAATGGATACAAATTTATTATCACTGAACGAGCAAGAAACATTAGAACACATCATAGTGGTGTTATGCTAACTGCCACAACAGACTGTTATGCTAGTTCATCGGATACTAGACCTCTTTCTAAAAATGTTGCTTATTATGGAGTCATGGAGAAAATAAAAATTTTGGATTATTACTCACATGGTCGAGTCACAATGATGAAATGTCAATGGTTTGATTCAATGACGAGGCAAGGAAAATTATTGATGATTGTGGATTTCAAGTTATTGACATGACTCACACTCATCCCACCGATGAACCATATGTATTGGAATTAATGGTGAAACAAGTTTTTTATGTCGAAGATCATCGTCATCCTAAATTCGGTGTAATTATTGAAGTAAATCCCAGACATGTTTTTGATGATGGTGATGATGATGTTGACACTATCTCTAATGCAATTGGAAGCAATCCGTTTATTACTTATGATGACGCCAATTACTCAATTGTCAGAGTTGATTGTGAACCTGAAGTTGTGGTGGGAAATATATAGAATCATACAGTCGTGTTCTCACCTACATGTTTCACCTACATCATTCAGAGTGTGTATCCTTGTACTTACCTTCAAACCACCATAAATTTCTCTTTTACATTATGTTTTTTATCAGAATCGTTTTTCTATATTTTTTTAGGGTTACACATTAGTTATCTTTTTTTAATTACTTCCATATTTGTTTTCATTGCAGGAAATGACACCCATTGAAGAGAGGCGACGGAAAAAGATGACAGATAATAATCGTCGCATGATACAGATGGGTGTTCCTCCACTCATCCCTGTTGTGAGTATTTTATTTAAAATATAAATATTTTAATAACTTATAATATCATGTGTTTACTTATTTGTTAAACTTTTTTTCAGGATCGACCCCCTAGATGAGATATATCTGACGAGGATCCTGATATTGCTCCGAGTAGAGTGGCTAGTGGTAGGAGGGGGGGGGGGTGGTGTTAGAGATGGAAGATCCACCACCATAGACATATCTTATTCACCCCATTTTGATCCTGGTGTGTCTCCAGGGACACATGGGATATTTAGAATTCTGATGTTTACACTACCAGTTGGCCAGACGTCTATGCCATCATCTTTTTCTTCTGGTTCATTATCCCCGAGCTATTATATTCCACCTTCTTCGACTCCTGATGCGACACAGTATGCAGTTGAGGAGTGTACAATGAGGGACACTCTATCTGTACAGGATATTCCTTCAGCTCTTGCACATCCAGTGATGCCCATTGATCCGACTACCATAGGTATATTTATCTGACTCTATCAAATTTTTATACCAAAATTTATTTTATTATAACTTGTACTGATATTATTTTTCTTTAATAATAGATTCATCTATAGATAGGAGGCGGGGGAGGGGGCATACTCGCTTGAGTGCGGTATGGAACCACCAAACACAGTTGATGGTTGAATATAATGCTGATGGACAAATGATTGAGAAATCTTGGCTTAAATGTCGGGGTTTTTTTGGTGACGCTAGCCAAATACTCCGATATCATTCCGGTTAGCCCTCTCTCTTGGAGACAACAGCCACACGAAGTCAAAGAAAACGTGTGGGCACAAATATGGGTAAAAAATCTATTGGATTTAATGTAGTATTTTTTGTATTTATATGAACTAATCTATTGGGTTTTAGCTTCTGTTTAACTTCCTCGATGGCGAAGGTGTGCGACCAGTGCGTTTAAAAGAGTTGGGAGAGATTTGGAGAGCTTATAAGCATGACTTGTATGTTTGCTGGTGTGACAGGGTGGGCACAGATTTAGAGACTTTACCTATCGTGGATCACTGCTCGATAGAGAAATATCGCCAAATGATTACCCATTGGGCGACTGCCAAATTTAAGGTATTAATCTCATTTGAGGTATTTATAAATCAGAATTTTCATATTTTGCATTAATATAATCTTATTTATTATTAAACATTATTTTGTAATCTTCTGGGAAAAACAAAAAAAACATTGATTCAAAGCAATACCTCCTCACTTTGGGGCTCACAACTATGTCAGATCATGAGAGGCAGCTGGTACGGTATAGTTGTTTATAATTTTTCTTTAGGACTTTCCGTTTTTATTATTTCCTACTTAAATTATGTGATTTATTGAATATTGAATATATGATTATACTTGCACTTTATATTGTTTCAATGTCATTACAGAAGCACAAATTGAATATTGAAGGACGTATCCCTCGAGCAAAATTGTTTTGCTCGAGTAGAAGAAAAAAAGATAGAACTGCAGTAAATGAATCAACCCAAGAAAAGATTGTAAGTTTTAATTTGTTTACTTCAAAGTTTAATATATATTTTAAAATTTATTAATCTATTAATATTTTTAACAGGCTGCTTTAGAGGCTCTTGATGCCCTGGAGCCTGAAACTTTTGGGCCACACGATCACTTATATCAGGTTTTGGGAGAGGAGTACTCTGGTCGAGTACGCTGCCTACCTGGTAAGAATATAGTCCCGACGAGGTATTGGTCCTCTCCAGGTATCCATTATAGTACGTCTGAGTTGGAACAGGTCAAAGAGCAAGCAAGAAAATCTAATAAAAAGGTCAAAGAGTTGGAAGTACAAGTTCAAACGAGGGACAAAAAATTTATGAAAATAATGAAAGCTTTATCTTCACCACTTCCACCAGAGGCTATCGCGGCTTTTTAGGCATTTATGTCGATGATGGGTGCATTATCCAATGCAACAGGCGACATCTCTGGTGGCGATCGAGATCATGACATTCCTGGCGATGACGAGGATGCTGAAGAGGATGAGGGCCAGGATGAGGATGAGGACGAGGGTGACACTACTGGAAATTCGGGTATAGCCACGGTTCAAAACCATGTCTATAGGTCTCAAACCGTGGCTAAGTTTGGCGTGGGTATAGGCCCAGACCTAGAGCCACGTTTCTAAACCGTGGCTATATACCTAAATCCACGGTTTAAACCGTGGCTATAGGTTTATAGCCAGGGTTGAAACCGTGGCTATATACTTAATGCCACAGTTTCAACCGTGGCTATATTAGAGGCCGGACATGCATTATAGCCACGGTTGGAAACCGTAGAGTTAGGTCTACAGCCATAGTTAAAAACCGTGGCTATAGGGTGTGCACATACATAAAAAAATACCCCCTAACCCCCTAGACACCCCCTGGACACCCCCTGGACACCCCACTGGACGCCCCCTGGAAACCCCATGGACACCCCCTGGACACCCCACTGAACACCCCCCCTGGACACCCCCTGACACCCCCCTCGACACCCCCTAGACACCCCCTAGACACCCCCTGGACACCCCCTGGACACCCCCTCCCCCTACCCCCCCCCCCACCTGCACACACCCCTTGGACACCCCCTAAACCCCAGGACACCCCTGGACACCCCCCTGGACCCCACCACAGGACAGCCCCCCCCCCAGACCCTGGACACCCCTACCAGTCCCCCCTGCCAATCCCCCATGCACCCTGCTAGTCTCCCTGCGACTCCCCCCTGCCCCATACTAGTCCCCCCTGCCAGCCCCCCTGCTTGTCCCCCTGCAAGCCAACCCCCTGCCCCCTACCACCCCCTTGCCAGCCCCCCTGTTTGTCCCCCTGCCAGCCCACCCCCTGCCCCCTGCCAGTCCCCCTACCCTCTTCCACATCCCCTGCTAGTCCCCCCTGCCACACCCTGCCAGTCCCCCCTGCCCCTGCCCCCTGCCACCCCCCTGCCAGCCCCCTACTTGTCCCCCTGCCAGTCCCCCCCTGCCCCCTGCCACACCCCCTGCTTGTCCCCCCTGCCACTCCTGCCAGTCCCCCCTTCCCCCTACCACCCACCTGCTTGTCCCCCTCCTTGTCCCCCTGCCATCCCCCATACCCCTGCTAGTCCCCCCCTTCCCCCTGATAGTCCCCCCTGCCAGCCCCCTGCCCCCTGCTAGTCCCCCCTACCACCCCCTGCTTGTCCCCCCCTGCCCCCCTAACCCCTGCCCCCTGCCAGACCCCCTACTTGTCCCCCTGCCAGCCCGCCCCCCTGCCCCCTGCCAGTCCCCCTACCCCCTGCCACACCCCCTGCTAGTCCCCCCTGATATCCCCTGCCAGTCCCCCCTGCCCCCTGCAACCCCCAACCCACCTGCACCTGCCCCCCCCCGCCCCCTAGCAGCCCACCTGCACCAGCCCCCAACCCCAGCCCCCATCCCCCAGCTGCACTAGTCCACCCCCAGCCCAGCTGCACTAGTCTCCCCCACCCTCCCCATCCCCCTGCACCACCCCCCAGCCACCTGAAAACCCCTCCTAGTCCCCCCCTGCCACCCCCATCCCACCGCCACCCCCCCCCCCCCCGCAGCCCACCTGCACCAGCCCCCAACCCCAACCCGTAGCCGCACCATCCCCCCCAGCCCCCTGGTACCCCAGCCCACCTGCACCTGTCCCCCCTCCCCAGCCCCCCTGCACTGCCCCAAGGATCCTACATTGTTTCACCAAGGGGATACATGGTTTAGACTTGGCTATGCATAACTCATGCTAAAATTTTTTTTTCTATTCAAAATGAACTTAAAATTATCCTCACGAAGGGAGTTCATACTATTTTCCTCAAACCATGCTCCTTAATCATGAAGAGTATGGAAACCTCAAAATTTTCCATGTTCTGACCTGGAACTCCATGGATATAAAAACCAAAACTCTACTTAACCAAATAACAATAAAAGAACTATGCAGTGACATAGGGGATATCATAAACTCCCCACCATGCTACTTTTCCTCCTCGAATTTCCTTGGTCAAAACTAGAGACAAAGGAAAAGAGATGCAAAGAAAAACAGAACTAGCACAATGTGACCAGAATTTTTCTAGTACATTGTATCTTTTACTGCCTATCTCAATGTCTCCCAACATTGTGCAAATCTTACCACTTCTGATCTACGTATTCACGTTACACATTAGAGGGTGAAACAAGATAAAACAAAACTAGAACAGTAAACTGCAAATAAGTGAAATCTTGGTGTGAAGTGATGTAAAAGTAAAAAATCTCACATTGTTGTGCCTATGAAATCCCCTAGACCCCCTACACACCCCTAGACCCCCCCTGGACACCCCCTAGACCCCCCTGGAAACCTTCCACTGGACACCCCCACCCTTGGACACCTTCCACCAAACACCCCCTGCCCCCTGCCCTTGCTAGTTCCCCCCTGCCACCACCTGCTTCCCCCCTGCCAGCTAGCCCCCCTGCCACCCCCTTCCACCCCCTGCTTGTCCCCCTGCCTTTCCCCCCATGCCCCATGATAGTCCCCCCTTCCACCATCTGCCACCCCCTGCCCCCTGCCCCCTACTAGTTCCCCCCTACCACCCCCCTGCTTGCCCCCCTGCCAGCCAGCCCCCCTTCCACCCCCTGCTAGCCCCCCAGCCCCCTACCCCCTACTAGTTCCCCCCTACCACCCCCTGCTTGCCCCTCTGCCAGCCAGCCCCCCTGCCACTCCCCTGCTTGTCCCCCTGCCTTCCCCCCTGCCCAATGCTAGTCCCCCTGCCACCCCTGCCAGCCCCCCTGCCCCTGCTAGTTCCCCCCCTGCCACCCCCTGCTTTCCCCCCTGCCAGCCAGCCCCCCTACCCCTGCCAGTCCCCCCTGCCAGTCCCACCTGCTAGTCCCCCTACCAGCCCCCCTTCCCCCTGAATTTCAAGTTCAATTTTATAGAACTATAAGAACAGGATACAAGAAAGTAAAATAAATATAACATACACTATTATTTAACATTCTTTAGTCCCATGGGGACCTATGTTCATAAAAATAACAAAACCTAACTCACATATTTTATTATGGTCAAAGAAAACAAAAACCCTACAATTGTAAACTAGAAAGAATCAAAATATGAGGGATAATAACATAAGTATACAAGACTCACATGCTTCAAAATAAATGAAACAAAAATGAAAATCACAGTACTAGAGTGGGTAGTAGTCCAACAATCCCATTCTCATCATGCTGAAAGATTGATGCAGGATGCACCAGGATCCAAAAGTTCATATTCTCATTTATGCACTTGTGGAACTATCACCAAGAAGGGTCTTCACTTCTTCCTTGAAGGAAGGATGTAATCTCCACTATAAAACAAGAAATGTTATGAGTTCATGGAGAGATAGGTATGGAAAGAGCTCTGATGAAGCAAAGCAGCAATGGCGATCAAGGTTTTCACCAGAGGAAACCTATAGAAATATCTTAGAGGATGAGAAATACAAGTGATCAAGATTTTGAAGATACATGGGTCATAGGGGTTGTCACTACCCTTACACTACAGTACCTCAAAATGGAACAACCAATCTAGTGAGGTCGCAAATCCACATGAAAAAAAACCCCTCATGCCCCCTTAGTCCCCCGTACCCCCTCCACCCCACCAGACAGCCCCCATGCCAAAACTGGACAGCCCCACTAGACAGCCCCATTGGACACCCCCTGCACCCCTGGACAACCCTCCCCCCTACCGGACACCCCTCCCCCTGCTAGGACAGCCCCTCCCCCTGCTGGACAGCCCTCCCCCTACCAGACAGCCCATCCCCCCTGCCCGACACCCCTCCCCCCTGCAGGACACCCCTCTCCCCTGTCGAGCACCCCGCCCCCCTGAATGGAAATATTTCAATAACAAGTAGAAATGAATTAAATGTATAAAAATTAAACAGAGATATAAATGAGAGAAATAAGTAATAAAACATGAATTAAAAATGTTGGATTCAGTAATTAAAAAAAGGCCATTGTAAGATAAATAGGCTCTGCTAGTCCCTCTGCCCAATGCCAGTCCCCCCCCTTCCAGTCCCCCCCTGCACCCTACCAGGAACCCTGCCAGTCCCCTGCTAGTCCCCTTACTCCCTGGACACCACCGTGACCGCGGCGTGACGGCAATGTGACCACAATGTGTTGGCCCGGTCCAGTGACATCCGTGGGGAACATCTTCCACTTAGTTTCAAATAGGATGATATGGATGGCATGAGAGGATGTTTTCTCAGAAGATTTAAAGAAATTAATGCTAATATGTGATGACTAGAGGATTGGATGACCCCTGATATACCTAATTCGGTGAGGTTTGGAGATGTAGAAATGTGTAGGAATACCTAGAGGAATAAAATATGCCGGACAATTACAAACCAATGTTTTCATTTGAATTGAGCCTTTGTACCACCTTCTATGCACGTTTTGGGGAAAGATGGATGAGAGGAAGTGCTGAGAGGAGATATAGTTTAGGAATGAGGAAATACAAAAAATTATAGAGCTAACCAATCAATGTTTCTCTAAGGAGGAGTAATCGCCGCAGGGTGTCATCCTGGAGTAGGGCCAAATCATGGCGTGACCGCAGTGTGACCACGGCATGACCGCGGTGTGACCGCATCGTGACCGCGGCGTGACCGCATCGTGACCACGGCGCGACAATGGCGTGACCGCGGCGTGAGCGCGGTGTGACCGCGGCGTGACCGCGGTGTGACCACGGCGTGACCGCGGCGTGACCACGGTGTGATAGCCCCCCCAGACACTGGACACCCCTTCCAGTCCCCCCCAGACCCTGGACACCCCTCCCCCCTGGCTGGACAGCCCTTCCCCCTGTTGGACACCCCTCCCCCTGCTGGACACTCCTGCCCCCTGCGCCCTGCCCCCTGCCCCTTGCCCCCTGCCGCCTGCCCCCTGCCCCCTGCCCCCTCCCCCTACCCCCTGCCCCCTTCCCCCTGTCTGGTTTATGGAATCCACTATGAGAGAACCTCAAGGAGATCCCAAATGAATTCCTTCAAAATTAATAGAACTAACAGATGGGGGGAGGGGTCACTCATAGTGGATTCCTTAAACCAAACAGGTTCTAAGAGATCATAAATCAATTCATTGAAAATTGATGGAACTGATTGAGAGAGAGGGAGCGATTCTCTCATAGTGGATTCCTTGAACCAAAGAGGGTCTAAGATATCACAAAGGATTTCCTTGAAAATTAATGGAACTGGAAGGGGGGAGAGAGTTACCGAAAAACCGGGTAAATGAGAGGTCTTTTCACGTATCTCCACACTTATTTCTTGAAAGTTGAAAATATTCCTTCCTCAAGACGCGCACGAAACATACACCTGCCACAGTAGTAAAATTCCACACATCCAAATTATCAAAACTACATGATCAACCCAATCATCTTATTATCTAAAAGCACATCACGTACCGTCTTTGTATTTCGCATCCTGCAACCTTGCAGTAAGTTGAATGATGTATCCCTCACGAAATCAATGTCCTGATCCAGCACTTCAATTAGAATCCCGTCCCCGATCCCGTCCACAAGAAGTGCCCCAACATTAGTGGGCCAGCTTCGATCACCAACTCATCCCTGAAGCCAAGCTACTTGACTCACAACCAATTGAAGAAACCAAGATGAGTTGCAGGTCATGGTATTGTTCTGTAATTACCTATGAATCCAGTTGGGGAATTGAGGATGATGGATTGCAGCGAATTTCAAAGCATTGCCTTCCAAAAATTCAAATAGCCTCCTTGCAGCATGTACCCTGCTACTTTTCTCTTCACTATAGGGAAGACCTTGAAGAATCATGGCGGCATTAGTGTCTTTTAGGGTTTCAAGGTCCTTGTAGGGTTCATCGCCTCATACGGAAACCACTAATCGTGTCCCTAAGACAAATTATATATATATATATATATATATCATTGATTTTATCACTTTAATGCATCATTGAAGGAAGGGAAAATTAGTTACAGAATCTGCATCTTCTACTAAAGGAATCTCTCTTAAAAGGATTGAATCCACAGTTTCCACATCCTAAATCAACACAGGATTTCATTTTTTTCCAAAAAACCAGTAGAAAATATATTTATTAACTTGAATAAATGGTACTCTTGATAACATTTTTGAACACATTTTCTAATACATTTTTGGAAAATAAAAATACAAAATATTTGCACATATCAAATGCACCCTTATGACCCCCCTAATTTTCCACATTAAATAATGAAATAGAAACTAACCTTGAATGGAATGCCAACAACAACCTTTGCTGCTAAAGACTTGTAAAGAAGATCCGGCATCTGTCACAGTTAATGAAGGAATACCAGTAAAAACGAGGAGCAAGAAATCAACATACAAGATGGATAAATTCCCATTTAACCAGAAAAATAAAATCAGATGGTGGTGAGAGATAATTTGAACATCCATGAAGGTCTCATACGGCTACTGTTTTCCTTAATCACCAGAATTTAACTAGAATACATACTGCCCCCAGCTCCACTCCCCGCCCCCAGAGTAAAAGGGAAGGGGGGGGGGAACTTAATAACTGTGTTTGGTGTTGAAAAACATTTTCTATTTTCATTTTTCAAACAATTATTAAAAACATGCTAGGAAATATTTTGGATAATAGGGAAAAACAAGGGCACGCAGAATTTAATTCTCCTTGCATTTTCATTTTATGATAAACATAAAAACATGATTTTTATCTAGTTTCAATCCAGTGGCCAACTATCACCTTCAATTGTTCCAATGAAACAGAAATTATAACAGAGCCATCACGGTGAAGCACACCCCTATAATCCACCTCTTCACCCTGCAAAGAAGTTTGTAGAATCTTCAGTATCACAGGAGGAATGACTCATTAATTGGAGTAATTTTATGGAGAAACTGCCCCCTTCCCCCCCTCCATCCGGCACCCGACCCCCTGCCCCCTGCCCCCTCCACCTAGCCCCTTAGCCTGCACAACACCCCCTGCATTTTCTCTATAGAGACATTCATAACCTACATGGGATTAGGTTCCTGGACAACCCTCTTGCACCCCCTTGTAACCCCCTGGACAGCCCCCTCGAACACCCCCCTGCACCCCCATGCCCTCCTTAGTCCCCCATGCCCCCCCCTGCACCCCACTGGACATCCCCCATGCCCTAACTGACAGCCCCACTGGACAGCCCCACTAGACACCCCCTATGAAGTATTTGTGGTTTGGTTGATGCTAACTATACAAGTTAGTAGTCATTCTCATTCCCAACAAGATATGGTAAATATTAATGATATTGATCAAAAAAGAAATGTAATCAGATGCATGGAACTCGTCATACATTACCAATACAAAAATAAAATTTACATCAAAAGTTTGTCTCAATATCAGTATCATCAGAATCATGATAACCCTCATCCACACCTCCTACAGAAACACCATCACCACCTCTCACACCACCAACATCATCATCGGCACCGGCATCTGCATCCAAACCGACACCAGCACCGGGTCCAGCACTAGGTCCGGCTTCGACTCCAACAGAAGAATCTACATTAGCAGAATGCATCGACATCCAAAATGCATCAACCGTTGCAGCTGCTTATGGTGGATGTGTAGAAGAAGGGCTGACATAAACTTCATCATATTTGCAGTTATCGCCTGTTCTGATTTTTGACTTTCTTCTTTGATTACGGCATTCATTTGTTCCACTGTGACAAAACCAGAACCGGTACTCGAAAAAACGTTAGCAGACCAGTATCGAGATGGTACAATCTTCTTCCCAGGTCGACAACGCACTCTACCCTGATGCTCATCTCCTAATACCTGATGTAGATGATCGTTTGGGCCCAAATTGTCAGGTTCTTTTTCTGCCAATGCCTCTAAAGAATTATATTGATTGATATATAACATAAATTAAAATGATAAAATAATATAAGGAATTAAATTCAGTAAAAATCAATGAAATGGAAATATACTTACAATCGACTTCTCGGTGTCAGATTTGGCACAGTACCATCTTTCTTTTTCCGGCTTGTACAAAACAAAGTTGAGTGAGGAACGTGACCCTCAATATTCAATGCCTTTTTCGGGAAAAAAACAAAGAAATAAATCAAAATTGGAAGTTAAAAAAATTACACAAAATAATGCTAAATATTTTAAATGATAAATTACTTGCGTCTGCTCATGATCTGGAAATGAAGTGTGTCCGTGAGTATAAATGTGTTTCATTGCACTCTTGTTTTTTTATTTCTATTTGATTTATCATATAAACAAATAATTATATAAATTCATTAAAATCGTTTTTAAATAAATAAATGAATATATATATATATATAATTTTAACAAACACCTTAAACGCTGAACTCTTCCAATAGTTGATCATCTCTTTATGTTATGATATTGGGAAATCTTGAATCACTGGTACTTATTCAAGCTCTATACCAACTCTCTTTTTCCACCCAAGATATAAATCATACTTGTAGGCTCGCCACATTTCACCTAAATCCATTATCCTTGCAGCCTTTGCATTTTGTCCATCGGGAAAATTATATCGAAGCTGTAATGGACATAATATTTGTTAAGAAAATATTATAAATTTATATATATATAAAAGGTGATTAACATTACTTAGCCAAATCTCTGCCCAGGCTTTGTCCTTGATTTGTTGTCCAACTTCATTCCAACTTATCGGTTGAACTGGAATGATATTTCTATGTCTACCAAGTGTTCCCATAAAACTTTTACATTCCGTGAAGTTTTTATTAATTATAGCATTGTTTTCATTGTAATCAACTATGATTTTCGTGTTCCGATTCCAAACCTCACACATTTTTGCACGGCCTCGTCATATGGTAGAGGCTGGAGCTAATCATGAAACCAAAATAAAAGAAAATAATATATATGAATTTATCATTAATCAGTAATAGTAATGTTTAAACAAATACCAATAGATGGGGGGTCTGCTAACCCCTGAAGTGCTGCGTCTGGAGGGGGGCAGCCTCCATGGTAGGTGAGATATCTACAGGAGTACTATGTATAGTAGATGCAAAGTGTACTGATGGAGACAGAAAACCAGATGGATAACCCTGTACAGATGAGGGTGGATATGGATATGGATATGGCGGTGGAATATATGGGGGCACAGTACCCTGTACAGTGGATGGTGGGAATGGAAACTGAGGGATAGGAGTCTGAGAACTACCATCCGATGTGGGTGTGGGAAAAAAGGGATACGGAAAAGGTGGGTATGGATAATATGGAGGTGGCATAATGGGAGGATGGCCTCCTGGTGTCTCAAGCAGCGTAGTAGTAGGCTGACCTGTAGAATCAGTACCCCCGCCACAATATCATCCTCAGTGGCATAATCCAAGCGTCTCCTCAACGATGCAGTATAAAATAACATATATGATAAAATAAAACGAACGATAACTAGATAAATAATATTAAATACCATAATATTCAAACATAATTTGTACTTACATTGTTTCCAGGAGGAGACCTAAGTTGTTTGTTTCTCAGTATTCTTATACTCCTTTTAGTATCATCATAATCAGACATTTGGACCTTGAAATTTAAAAAAATATTCTCAAATAAATAGAAATAATGCAAAATGATAAATAATAAAATTGTATCATAAAACAATGAGATACATTTTCATGTGTGATATTTATATTGATAAAATATCAAGACTTTTCTATGTTCAAGATTTACTAGCGAAGTGGTTAAACATAAATTGGTGAGGCTATTAATAGTTTTATATATAATAATGGTATAAAATATACTAGTTACTTTGATATCATGTATGAAAGTTAAAAAAAACATACAATATTGCGATAATATCCGGTAAATACTTACAAATTTGTCAACGCTATGTGGGGTCTGTGACAATTTCTGGTTCACAATCTGTTCTAACAATTGCATCGTCCGTATCATCAAATGCAACATTCGAATAAATACCAACAGGTTCATCCAAAAAATTATTGTCATCCATGCCTTCGTCAAAAATATGTCTAGGAATAACATCAACAATAACACCAAATTGTGGTTGTAATGGGTCACTTACATAAAACACATGTTTAGCTTGTGATGCAAGAATATAAGGTTCATCGGTACGAAGCTGGCGGTTCATATCAATCACTCTAAATCCACAGTTATCAATATGCATTCTTTTTCGTGTCATTGAATCAAACCACTTTCATTTCATCATTGCGACACGACCATGTGCATAGTAATCCAATAAAATGATTCTTTCAACAACACCGTAATATGATATATTTTCTGATCGAGGCTGCCTGTCCAATGCACTCGCATAACAATCTGTTGTGGCTCCTATCGTGACATAGTAATGATGTGTTGCCATTTTTTCACAAATATTTATAAAAAATTTATATCCATTGACAACCATTGGCTTACAATCACGCACCACATCGTTTGGACCAAAGGACAATGCTTTTATTTCATCTGATACTTCAATCATTGGTAGAGTTAAAACCTAAAAGATACCAACATGTAATATTAAACAGAGACACGTGATTATGTTATGAGAAGAAGAAAAATAAATCTATTACCTTTGACTTTAACCAGGCATCAAATTCATTGATGTGTAACAGTTCCTTCCTCTTTATAGATAGAGAGCGATGTCTCTTTTTTATAATTTCAAAATGTTCTCTACAGATATGAAAGCATTAAAATGTCACAAGATATAAAGAAATCACACAATGAAAAAAATACATATTTATTAGTTTACTTACTTCATATAATCATCAAGCACACCACAGTTTAATAATACTATGCGATGTGCCATTTCCCACTCTTCCCTGCTTAAAGAACACAACAAGTACGATCCAGATATCCCCCCTGTTTGGGGCATTAAAGGAAATGCAAGCTGAATGGGATCATATTTCTCATATTCAGTTCTCATTAGTCGATTAGACCTCGTAGTGATGTTATCTAGGTACGATGAACAGAAATCCATGCATTCTTGTGCTAAATAGAATTTCACAATAGAGCCTTCCGGATGATATTTATTTCTCACATAAGATTTCAATGTAAACATCATTCTTTTGGTAGGATACATCCACCTACTCGAAACAGGACCACCAAAGAGAACATCTGTGGGAAGATGCATATTTAAATGTAACATAATTGTGATAAAAGACAGTGGGAAAAGTTTCTCCAAGTCGCAAAGAATAATCGGTGCATCTCTCTGCAATTTCTGAACAACACTTATGATCAATATTTTGGAACAAAGATCTCGATAAAATTGACATAAATTAATCACCGAAACTCTAACATTATGTGAAAGTAAATGAAGAATGGAAATGGGAATCAACTCATGTAACAAGACAAGGTAATCATGGGTTTTAAGAGATTTGAGTTTCACATCTTGTGTATTCACCCTTTTCGAAATATTACTTGAATAACCATCCAGAACCTTCAAACTTTCCAAGACTTGAAGAATTTTTTTTCTCCACATTTTTCATCGAATAACAGTCAACAGGGACTTTCCACTTATTTTGACCAATTAACTCAGGATGAAGTCTTGCTCTTATACCCCAATCCATCAAATCACGACGACACCGGAAATCGTCTTTTTTTTTGCCTTTGACATTTAATGTAGTAGCAAGTAACATCTCACAAATGTTTTTCTCGATATGCATTACATCCAAACAATGATGTAATAAATTTGATGACCAATATGGCAACTCAAAGAATATAATTTTCTTTCTCCAATTGCTGTTTTAATTCGAATTATCATGCTTTCTCTTTCTGATATTTGATTGACTTCTGCCAAGAACATAATTCAAATCATCAAGTTCTTTAACAATATCAGTCCCTGACATTCATTGAGGTGTCTCATCTGTCTCGATGGCATTATCAAACTGTCTCTGATTTTTTCTGTATGGACGATCCATTGGTAGAAAACGTCGATTCCCTATGAAGCTGAAAGTTCGTCGAAACATTAATCTTAGAAAACGTGTATTTTTCATACAAATAGGAAAGGATAATTTCCATTTAGTACTCCAACAATACATCATTCCGTAGGCAGGGAAATCATTTATCATCCATAATAAATCTGCATGCAACATAAAGTACTCCTTTCTGAATGCATCATACACTTGTGCACCAAAAATCCAAAGTTCATTTAACTCCTCTATTAATGGCTACAAGTATATATGAATATCATATCCAGGATCACTAGGTCCATATATCAATATACTCAGGATAGTGCATGACTTCTTCATACACATCTATGAAGGAAAGTTATAAATGTGAATGAAAACAGGACAAGTATTGTGTGCAGTATGCATTTGGCGAAATGTGTGGAAACCATTACAGGATAATCCCAATCTAACATTTCGTGGGTCGGATGCAAAATCAGGATGTAACCTATCAAATTTCTTCCAAGCCAACCCATCTGCAGGATGCACTATTTCATCGTTATCCTTATTTCTTTCATCTGCATGCCATCTCATATTCTTTGCCATTTGTTCTGACATAAATTTTTTTGAATCCTGGGAATTAAAGGGAAGTGCCACATCACTTTATGTGGTATGGAAGATTGAGATCCATCTTTATTTGTCTTCCACCTTGATGGTCCACACTGTTTGCACTGACTCAAGTCTTCATTCTCCTTCCAGAACAAACAACAGTCTTTGAGACAAGAATGAATCTTACTAGATGAAAATCCAAATTTGCCAACCAACTTTGATGCCATGTAATCATTTTCTGAAATACATGCATCATCAGGTAGTAAATCATTAATAAATGTAAGGAGATAGTCGACCACAGTATTACTAAATCCATACATTGTTTACCCATGATATAATCACATTAAAAACTCAAGTTTGCTCATTTTTCCACATGCTTGATATACTGGGGTATTTGCATCTTCCAACAACTTTCTAACACTCTCAACGTCATCATACTGATTAATAGATGAGAACTGTGTTCCAGTATTCATTTCCTCTTGCACTGGTCTATATGAAGAGCTAGCTTCAGAAACAAAATGAAACCGATCAGAAATAAAATTTTTCATACTAATCTTTTCCGCTGAATCGAGGGCATTCAACACTTGAGTTTTTTCTACATTGTGATACCACACATGATAATTTTTTTGGAAACCACTTTTAGTGATATGGTAACTCACTTCCTCACTAGTTAACTAAGGTCTTCCAACACAATCAAAACACGGGCATCGAATCAACCTGCCATCTGAATCATTAGTGAATGCAAAGTCCAAAAAATATTGTAACTCCTTCTGAAATTCATCAATGATCCAATCAATGTTGTACATCCAGTATCTATCCATCCTGAGGCAGATAAACATACATTAGATAAATAATCTAGAAAATGACTTAACATTATATGTATTGTTTCAAAAGATATTAAGTAATCATCAATATTGACTTTTTATAACTCAACCACCATTATCTAATGTATTGTTTTTCCCTTCCAATGAAAAAGCTATTAATCAATGCTATAACAGGGTTCCAGGCCCTATCTTTTATGGATGGATACTCCAGGTATAATCAGACATGGATGGCCCCCAAGGATGTATAGTCTCCCATAATTATGGTTCCATAGGGGAATTTCTAATTTTAATTGATTCTCATGGGATAGAATAAGGCATAATCCACTTATCAACTGTCCATTCACCACATCTTCAAGCCAATTATCATGAAATTTGTGGAATGCTACTAGGATTATTTGGTGGAAAAATCCAACCATATTTGGACCATCTCAAGGATCTTGAGAAATTGTTTATCTTCCTATATTTCATACACTTTAAGATAATCTCCCTGAAGTTCACATTCAGGGTTACCTCTATTAGGTTTCTCCACTTTACTACAAGATATATGGTCATCTAGATTGACCCAGAGATGATCAAGTCCATCAATCAGATTCCTCCCCCATGGAATCTCTAAGAGTTGTGGGGCCTCCACGGTTTATTCACCTATATAAACTGATTTAATGTGAATCTAGTTGGATAGTGTAAGATCCTCTAGTGTCCAATGAATAAAGTACCTATTAAAAAATTGGATGAGGAGTTCCATATCGATTATTGATAACATTAAGCATTATCTTTTACAACTTTCAGTTGTGATTTCTTCCATTTTAGGAAAGACATTGTTCATTTATGGGACTTCCTTGGAATGATCCCTTGTAACCCATCTAACCCAAAAAAACAAAGAGGTAATAGAAAATTGTTTATAATATCATAGTTAGATGCTCCTCGATATATAGAATAGATACTCCCCTATAGATATGAGTTTCCTCGCAATAGTTTTTACAGTGTAGAAGTTGTGATATTATATAAAGAATCATGATACTCCCCTTAATGTTGATTTCCCAAATGAGGCTACCCTCTTAGTGGATCATGTCAAAGAGTATTAGAAAACATATTTTGATGGTGATTTTCAAAGATCGACTAAAATAATGCTTAATAATTCCAATCTTAATTGAGTAGGCCAGGTGGTTGTCTTTATCACACCAACACAAGACGTCCAATCATACTTTTTCCTATTTTTATAAGGTTTAAATGATGATGTGGAAAATTATTAGGCTCTCATTACTGGTCATAAGTTATCAGATGATATTTATTTCCCCCAAATGGATATGAAGGGAGAATCCAAGTTATCCCTCAAATATATTAATGGTGACCGCATTGTTATGATGAAAGAGCTCATGTCCCTACTGGATCACACCCACCAACTAATGGTACAATTCCCTTCTATGATAGAGGTGAATAAAATTCCCATGTTATAGAATGGTTGAGTTGAACACTTGAAAAGTTTAGCCACATTCTTATATGATCCTGAAAATGATGATTTGATCATCCATGTGGCCTATCCAAGGGTCATTTTCCCCATTCCATTTGAGATGATGATAACAAGAACCTAAACCAATATGTGAGTCATCCTCTGGCCTTTTCTACCCCTCAAAAAAACAATCCATAGGTGTTGTCGGATTATTTTTTTCGCAACATACACCAAAATATATGGAAAACTCTTCATCACTTGAGAGAAAAATTATTACCCTATGATGAGTATCCAAGTCATGTTAAGGTAACAGAAGGGATACAATGCCAAATTGATATGGTAGATCTTCTAGATAAACAAAATCCATAGAAATAATGTGGATTCCTTCAATGTGCATGCTTTATCCAAGTCATGTTAAGGTAACAGAAGTGATACAATGCCAAATTGACCCAGTAGATCTTCTAGCTACAAAAAATCCATAGAAATAATGTGGAGTCCTTCAATGTGGATGCTTTAGTGTGTTAAAAATCATGAGACAGTTGATTGTGGATGCCTGATCTTGTGTTGATATCAATGGATTGGGTGGACACCAAGAGATACCTTTCACCATGATCCCCAACCAGTATAGCCCACTAGAATTGGTATCATGAAATGTGATAGCTTTAGGATAGATTCAATAAAATAATTCTACCCACAATCGACGATATTCCCAACAAAATAAAGCCTCGACCAACTATCAATCGCATCAGGAAAGAAGAGGGTAGGATATTGAGGGACTTTTGTTTAAAGTATCTGAAAATGTCCTGCCAGGCTCCCTCATAGGTAATTTTAGTTGTCATTTGGAGAAAATTTCTAAAATAGAACAAACACATTTGGAAGTTGGTGATTCGGGTAAAAACAAATGATGCACACAGACCATGTTAAGAAAAAACTCTAAAGAATATTAAGGGAAGAAACAACAATAGCATCCATAATAGATTGAGTGAAACATGATCCAATAGGGTTGGGGAATTTCAAACCCAACATTCGAGGTCAATAAACCAGGTCCAAAATATTGTGAAAGTGGAATGAAAAAAACCCACCCTCATGGATAAGGGATTTATTCACATTAGTAACATCCAAATTAGTGAAATCAGACTTCTACCGATCTAGGGAAAAATAAAAAATAAATCTCCCACTAGTTCATCATTTTCTGTGATCTAGTACCCTCACTATGAATGCATACAACTGAACTGTCTGGATTTTTCCTTCAGATTAACATCTTCTAAATGGATCTTATATAATTAGTGAAAATGTGTAAAATATGTTTTAGAGGGTATATAATAGGTATGTATCTCAAATATATTGAGATAATGTCTTCAATGGATTAGGCATTAGTGAATGCCAATAATATTTCCCAAGTGACCCTATAATACACGAGGCCAATTTGGAGGAGGAATTAGAGGAGGGAGTTTCAATAAAAAATATGGTACACACTTAAATTATAGAAGTAGGTGTTTATAACTAGAACGAGATACTCTTTTTGAATCTAGGTGTTCCCTCAACCACTACGCCCTTACCTCCACAAAAGGCATCAAACAAAGAAAAGGGTAAGGTTAATATTCTTCCTCACCTTATTCCTAAAGAGGTTGAACCCATTTTAATTGAAGACATATTTTATAAACAAGAGTAAGAGGTGAAATAATTTGGGAGACCATATGAATAACTTCTTCAAGAAATCCTTCTTATTGGATATGTTCTACAAGAAGATCCTCATATCAAACTCCTAAATGGAATACCTCAACAAATAGGGCCCAATATATCGACCAAAGAGGATTTGTAACATCTTCAAAATATGGAATACCATCCATCAATATTCTTGGATTCAATAGTAGAAGATCATGAATTACCTCCATTTTATGTACAACTAGAACAGGACCAGACACATCCTTATTAGCATTCGCTTATAGGGTACCCACGGTTGAATCCAGCTATGCCGCCACTTATGGCCCTACCAGCATCTACACCTATTCAATATTTGAACCATCTAGAAATACTTGGGGGATCATGAACACTATCGAGTCACAAATGGATTGATTAGAATTCATGGAGGAATGGAATGTGATAATAAAATTAGAGAAGATGCTTTACCTCAAATGGGTAGATTTGAATCTTCCCCCTATAAACATTAGGAACCCAACATTTCAATTTGTAATGGAATAGAAAAACTGTAGAACATTTGATTCATTTCATCTCCCATTATGACACCAAGATGGGGAAACCTAAAAAATAGGTTGCAGTGAAACTGAAGTGATAAAAAATGGAATGATAAAGATACCGGCAATGATGTCGTCGGGAGGAGGAGAGTTCGTCGGAGGAGGAGATTCCGTCAGGAGTAGGGGAGTTGCGGTCGTCCGGAGGAGGGGAGTCCGTCGGGGGAGGAGGGGAGTCCATCGGGGGAGGAGGGGAGTCCGTCGGGGGAGGAGGTGAGTTCGTCGGGGTCGTCCGGAGGAGGGGAGTCCGTCGGGGGAGGCGCGGTCGTCAGGGGAGGAGAGGTCGCCTGGAGGATGGGAGTGATCGGGGGAGGAGGGGAGTCCATCAGCATCGGGGGAGGCGCAGTCGTCAGGGGAGGAGAGGTCGTCAGGAGGATGGGAGTGTATCGGGGGAGGAGGGGAGTCCATCGGCATCGGGGGAGGCGTTGTCGTCCGGGGAGGGGGGAGGCGCGGTCATCCGGGGAGGGGAGTGCGTCGGGGGAGGGGAGTGAGTCGGGGAGGGTTCCGTAGGAGTGAGTCCGGGGAGGGGGGAGGCACGGTGAGGAGGCATCGGGGAGGAGGGCGCAGCGATGAGGAGGGCGCGACGAGGAGGGCGTGGCGAGGAGGGTGCGACAAGGAGGGCGCGGCGCAGAGGAGGTGTCGGCGTGGAGGCGTCGGGGAGGGGGAGGGCGCAGTAAGGAGGAGGAATCACGAGGGGGAGGAGAAGAGCCCGATGGGGTTGAAAAAAAAACGGGGCAGCTGGATATAGCCACGGATGGAATAATTAATCGTGGTAGTATAAAAGATATAGCCACGGACCTATAAAACCGTGGCTATAGGTCCGTGGCTATAGCTCAGATTTGTAGTAGTGTGAGGATGGGGCTGAGGGCGAGGATGGGGCTGAGGGTGAGGATGGGGCTGAGGATGAGGATGGGGCCGACGATGAGCATGGGGACGATGATGAGGATGATGACGAGGACAGAGATGGCGGCGAGGATGAGGCTGATGATGATAGTGGTGATGATGATGGTGATCAGGGGCAGATTGATCCATTTCATTTTTGAATTCTGTATAACTCTTTATAGGGATTTTGTTATCAGATCACTTTTTTGCACTTGATTCTTATTGTATGATTAGTCTACTACCTAGACCTTTAGTATTCACTGGTACTGTGATTCCCTGTATGATAACTGGTTTGATAAGTTAATATGGACATCTTAATATTCAAAAACAATCATTCGAAATTAGTGGTGTCCATGGGCCGGGTCGGGTCGGGTCGGGTCATGGGTGTTCTAGGGCCTAAGGACATATGGTCATCTATAAGTAAGATTTAGGGCCTAAGGATATGACATGAAAAATTATGTGTCTTAGATCCATGGGTAATATTGGGGGTTCGTTTTAAAAATAATAAAATGTGGGTTTTTGAGGTGGAAAATGATTTATTAGGTGATGAATTCCATAGGTTAAAAAATATCAATAAGTGTGTGTCTTTTTGATTTTGATAAATGGATTTTAACGATAATGAAATATTGGTTAATTTCTTTGGTTAAAAAATTTATTTTTAACATTTTTATTCTCTATTTTATATATTTTCATTGATTAGGAATATAATTTACAAACAAAAAATATCCAATTACTCATAATATTTATATGTATTAAATTAATTAATTTTTAGAAATTTTTATATTGTCATTTGTGACATGTACGAGTCAACCCCGCCTCAATCCAAGGGTCGATGTGGCCGGTACCACTAAAAGTGTCTTTCTTTTGTTTAAAATGGATGCGCTTTTAATTAAAATAAAGGACATATGGAAAACCAACCAAACACATTCGGATTCTGTTGAAACTTAGGAAAACGATCCATGGGTAATTTGTGACATGTACGAGTCAACCCCGCCTCAATCTAAGGGCCGGTGTGGCCGGCACCACTCAAAGTGTCTCACTTTTCTTTGAAATGGACAACAATTTAAGTAAAAACAACAACTGACATACGAGAAACAGACCAAACGCACTCGGATTCTGTTGATACTTTAGGAAAAGTATCCATGGGTCATTTGTGTCGTGTACGAGTCAACCCCGCCTTAATATGAGGCACGGTGTGGCTGGTACCACTCAAACTGTCTCACTTTTATTTGAAATGGACATGATTTTAAGTGAAAACAACTACCAGCGTAAGGAAAACTGACCAAACGCATTCTGATTCTATTGAAACTTTAGGAAAACTATCCATGGGTTATTTGTGATGTGTAACAGTCAACCCCACCTCAATCCAAGGGCCGGTGTGGCTAGTACAACTAAATGTGTCTTTCTTTTGTTTAAAATGAATGCGCTTTTAATTAAAATAAATGACATATGGAAAACTGACCGAACGCATTCGGATTCTGTTGAAACATTAAGAAAACGATCCATGAGTCATTTGTGATGTGTACGAGTCAGCCCCGCCTCAATCCGAGGGCCGTTGAGGCTGACACCAATCAAAGTGTCTCACTTTTCTTTGAAATGGACAACAGTTTAAGTAAAAACAACAACTGACATACGGGAAACGGACCAAACACATTCAGATTCGGTTGATACTTTAGGAAAAGTATCCATGGGTCATTTGTGTCATGTAAGAGTCAACCCCACCTCAATCTGAGGCATGGTGTGGCCGATAACACTCAAACTGTCTCACTTTTATTTGAAATGGACATGATTTTAAGTGAAAACAACTACCAGCATACCGAAAACTGACCAAACGCATTCGGATTCTGTTGAAACTTTAGGAAAACGATCCATGGGTTATTTGTGATGTGTACCAGTCAACCCCACCTCAATCCGAGGGCCGATGTGGCCAGTAAAACTAAAAGTGTCTTTCTTTTGTTTAAAATGTATGTGCTTTTAATTAAAATAAACGACATACAGAAAATTGACCAAACACATTCGGATTATATTGAAACATTAGGAAAACGATCCATGAGTCATTTTTGACATGTACGAGTCAACCCCTCCTCAATCTGAGGTGCAGTGTGGCCGACACCACTCAAAGTGTCTCGCTTTTCTTTGAAATGGAGAACAATTTAAGTAAAAACAACAACTGACATATGGGAAACGGACCAAATGCATTCGGATTCTGTTGATACTTTAGGAAAAGTATCCATGGGTCATTTGTGTCGTGTATGAGTCAACCCCACCTCAATCTGAGGCACGGTGTTGCCGGTACCACTGAAAATGTCTCACTTTTATTTGAAATGGATAGGATTTTAAGTGAAAACAACTACTGGCATACGGAAAATCGACCAAACGCATTCAGATTCTGTTGAAACTTTAGGAAAATTATCCATGGGTCATTTGTGACGTGTAAGAGTCAACTCCGCCTCATTCCGAGGGCTGGTGTGGCCGGTACCACTAAAAATGTCTTTCTTTTGTTTAAAATGGATGCGCTTTTAATTAAAATAAACGAAATACGGAAAACCGACCACACGAATTCTGATTCTATTGAAACATTAGGAAAACGATCCATGGGTCATTTGTGATGTGTACAAGTCAACCCTGCCTCAATCCGAGGTGCGGTGTGGCCGACACCACTCAAAGTGTCTCACTTTTCTTTGAAACGGACTACAGTTTAAGTAAAAACAACAACTGACATACAGGAAATGGACCAAACACATTCGGATTCTGTTGATACTTTAAGAAAAGTATCCATGGCTCATTTGTGTCGTGTATGAGTCAACTCCGCCTCGATCTGAGGAACAGTGTGGCCGGTACCACTCAAACTATCTCACTTTTATTTGAAATGGACAGGATTTTAAGTGAAAACAACTACCGGCATACGGAAAACGGAACAAACGCATTCGAATTCTATTGAAACTTTAGGAAAACAATCCATGGGTCATTTTTGACGTGTAAAAGTCAACCCCATCTCAATTCGAGGGCCAGTGTGGCCGGTACCACTAAAGTTGTCTTTATTTTGTTTAAAATGAATGCGCTTTTAATTAAAATAAACAACATACAGAAAATCGACCAAACGCATTCGGATTCTGTTGAAACTTTAGAAAAATATCCATGGGTCATTTGTGACATGTACGAATTAACCCCGCCCCATTCCAAGGCACGGTGTGTCCAAAACCACTCAAAGTGTCTCACTTTTCTTTGAAATGGAAAATAGTTCAAGTAAAAACAACAACTGACATACGGGAAACGGAACAAACACATTCGGATTCTGTTGATACTTTAGGACAAGTATCCATGGGTCATTTGTGTCATGTACGAGTCAAACCTACCTCAATATGAGGTATGGTGTGGTCGGTGCCACTCAAAATTTCTCACTTTTATTTGAAATGGGCAGGATTTTAAGTGAAAACAACTACCAGCATACGGAAAACTGACCAAATGCATTCAATTTCTGTTGATGTGACAACCGGGCCCCCGGTGACAGCACATACACCCTGCCTTAACATGGCCGTCAGGTCCTGGCCCACCAAGTACCACCAGTTGCCCCGCAAACACGTGGGGCCCACCCCAGGGTCCACTCACATGCTTTAACGGGTCATCTGACTAATATAAGACTCCCCACATGACAACACATGTACTTTCCAGTGTGCTTTCTCCTCACTCACACACACCCTGAGAAACTTCCCAGGAGGTCACCCATCCTGATCACTATTCCAGGCCAAGCATGCTTAACTATGGAGTTCTAATCAGACAGGCTTCCGAAAAGGAAGGTGCAACTTGTTGACATGAGTCATATCATTTAGTCATTTAACCCTTTATCATTTGGGGATGTTACATTCACCCCCCCTTTAGAGCACAACGGCCTCGTTGTGGTTCCTATATCTCAACCTAGGAAGTGCACCGCGCACTTAAGGCTGGGTTCCTCCTCTGATACCAAATGTGACAACCGGGCCCCAGTGATAGTACAGACACCCTGCCTTAACATGGCCGTCGGGTCCTGGCCCACCAAGTACCAACAGTTGCCCCGCAAACACGTGGGGCCCACCCCAGGGTCCACCCACATGCCTGAACGGGTCATCTAACTAATATGATAGTCCCCACAGGCCAACACATATCCTTTCCAGTGTGCTTTGTCCTCACTCACACACACCCTGAGAAACTTCCCAGGAGGTCACCAATCCTAATCACTACTCCAGGCCAAGCTTGCTTAACTGTGGAGTTCTAATCGGGAAGGCTCCCGAAAAGGAAGGTGCACCTTGTTGACATGAGTCATATCATTTAGTCATTTAACCCTTTATCATTTGGGGATGTTACATTCTACCCCCCATAAAATGAATTTCTCCCTCGAAATTCGTCAGGGATATAAATGGTTTACTATTAGAAAGTTTCTTTAATATAATCCCACATCGTAAAAAGGAATACCAAAACCAATCATTAAAAACAAAAGTATGAAACGTAACGGTTACCCAAATTAACTAATCATTGGGTTTCCACATAGGTGAAAATATGGACATGGAAGAGAAATCTAACCATCATGTTCTGATGGAGATTGGTAGAGAACATGGCTATGTAAAATCCAGCAATCACAAAGCTATAAATTTGTGACGATCTAAGGTAGCATCTGATTCATCAGATATAAGAGCACTAGGACAACATTTTTGGTTTTCAAGATCATTTCCCTAAAGTTGATGAATTAAAAGAAATACTTGCATGATTTTGGTACAATCTCACTGTTGTTTGTGAATTGAACAATTTCCACTTCATCCCTTAAAGAAATGAAGTTGAATTTGTTATTCTTGATGTGTTAGCAGATCATGTGATAGAATGATGGGTCATTCCATCTCTTTCAAATAAAAGGTTAGAAAAAGTTATAAGTCCATGTTATGGTTAGATTAATCGTATATGGTTCCAAAAATGAACTTATACTTCATATATAATACCGCTTATTAAAATAAAACTGGTTTCTACTAACCAGGGACTTCCTGTAGGCCAGTGGTAGGAGATAAAGGCTAGTCGCACTTCGGTTGTGGGTTCGATTCCCACAGCCTTGTCTGACACGATGGGCTATCGCCCGTCTTACAGGTTGTCCTTTTTCTAAAGATATATTACTATAACATCCCATCAACAATATCAAAAAAGTTTTATCCTTAAACAATACTAACTTATGTCCAACATAATCCATTCCAATCTTTAGGATTATCTAAAATACTTCGGTCCAAGCTCATAGTATTAAGAAAATTATCACGTGAATGCCATCATTTATCCCTCATATATCATAAGATATATCTTGTTGGTCAAATTACAAACATGTGAATACCTTAATCATGTATTCTCTTGAAGATTGATTATCCATTGAACCTTAGTGAAAACATGAATGCAGTTAAAAGGTAACACTTTCCACATACCAAAATCCTCAAAATTCTATATCCTCAAACCACGATATCACTAAGTCCATATATCAATCATGATCTCATGAATACTATCAAACATATTAGATTCTCTTTATCCATTCATTATGTGCATATCATCTTCTTTCCAAAAATATTTCAATCACTTTTCATGGTTACCGATGCCATAAAATTATTGAAAACCACAATAGACCAAAACATAAATATTCCAATATTCCACGATACTATATACAACATTATTCTGGAATCCCATTACATAAAAACTTAATCATTCCACCACATCATTGTAATATTCAACATTTCCAACGGTGATCGCATGTGACTTCCCTTTGTCCTTTTCCTTAAGTGGTTGCTCATGTCGATCATCACTAACCCTTGGATTAGGGAATTTATTAGCATAATGCCCCATTTCCTTGCACTTGAAGCATTGAACTGTAGTAGGTTCATTCTATGTATCCCTTCCTTTTTTTGCATCATTAGGCATCTTCATCCAATCATTGCGGCATTCAAATTCCTGATGACCTTCCTTTCCACATTTGAAACATTTACTTGTCCCTTTAAGACAATCTCCACCGTGCTTCTTTCCACACTTTGAGAATAAGGAAACATTCATCTTCTTTTCACCATTATTCTGATATTTATCCTTGAATTCCATCTTTCGTTTCTTGTCAAAACTATGAGATGGATAAGTAACACCAACTTCCATTTCTACCTTGATAGCATAATGCACAATTTCTCAAAGAAGAACTTCAATAAGAGGTAATGTCCGTTACCGATTCTTTCATCTTTATTTCTTCTTCCACTTCTTCTTCTTTAGTTGTTTCATTATGAAGTAATAACCTCAGTATCACTCATATACTAATATGTTATTATAAGTATGAAACAACCCTATTTCACCATCTATCCATCCTACAGAAAAAGAAATCACCGTGCGTGCGTACGTATGGAATACCGTCTCCACGCCGTGGTGTAATCTATTTTCCACCACCACCTTACTTGGATGGGTATAATGGTGTACATAATGACTATATATGACTATTATAAAGTGATACTGATTCTGAAATAGTATACATACACTTTAATACAATTCCACGATCATAGGAACGATATCATCACTCGTGCGTACGTACGGAATACCGTCTCCACGATGTGATGCGACTCATTCTACATGATCTTCATTTCATAATGATTATATAAATGAATTAAATGAATGAATATGATATATATTACACTAATACCATTTTGGAAATGAGGTATCTATAACCTAAAGAGAAGAATAAGAATTTATTCGACAAAACACGCATAAGAACAAAAAGTTATAAACACCCGAATAACAAGTAACAATGAAATATTACTACTAAGAAGCTAAGAATATGACCATATATGATATCATAAAAATAAGTATGATTCTGGAATAAGTCAATAACATTATTTAAATCATTATACAGGAGGTTCAGACACGTACAAAGCATATCGGACCTAATGTAAGGGATAATTTATCAATCTCATTTTTATCCGAGATTGTTTATTTGTAAGTATTTTCTAGGGTTATCTTTATCATCCAAGCCCATGTTTTTCTAAAAATGGTTTCATGTATGTTTAATGTCCTTTTTACCCATTTTTGACTTTTACTACAAGGTATATATGGAATATTTATTTTTTTTAAATTACGAGGTACTTTTGGACCTTTCCGACAAAAGTACGAGAAAAATGTTATTTTTAACTTATATGGCATGAATGAATTTTTATAGTTTCATAACACCTCATTTTCATAAAGCTTATTCTACATGTTTTCAGGATTATTTTCAATAAACCCTTTTCTTTTAAAGACCCTAAGTTTGACGTACAAGGACATTACATTACTTTTGCGGAATACTTAATACATAACAAACACACACACAAGGACCGTAATAGTTTAGTGTCTTCGGAAACTCAGAATAAAATCTTCTAATCATGGTGAAAGATATTCAAAATCTCCAAATAAAGATCATACCTTTTTTTCTTACCTAAAACCTTTCTTTATATCCTGGGGAAAATAAAACATAAAAGGGGTGAGCTCAAATGCCCAGTAAGGGTAAACATAGAGAACATAAAACAATCCATAAACATTTGAATGTAAAAACATGAACATAAAATCTAAACATCAAAATCTTGAGCAAAGACATAAATCATAGAAGTACATAAAGAATAGATCATAAAAGAACATTAATCATGATAAAATAGCTTGTAAGTAAAACTTGTAATTGTGGAAACTATTAAGCACATGATATGATTTCCATATTAGCCAAGGCATTACTGGCAAGACCATCTTAGTGGACAAAGTCCCTTTCTGAATCGAGTTCACTCCTCATTCCAGTCCTGTATTACTGAACTGGTTTAACTTGTCGTTCCAGCCATGTATATCTCATGAGATATAAATCTTTACCCAATGCATTGGAGGGAGATATAGGTCCCACCCATCTCATAATGAAATCATTCTTACTTGTGCCACATCATAAACTTAAAGCATTAATCATAACCCAAAGAATAAATTTTTTTTCATGAACATCATATCATCATCACATAATCCATATAAAATAAATGGATATTTCATCATAAGAAAATTGAAAGCATGTAAATCATAGAGACATTATAATTGAAACATACACATTTGAAATAATTTAATTTTAGATGGAAAATGGTTTTGATAGAACACTTGAAATGAATTCTTGAGGAAAAGATCCTTTCTTCTTCAAAATCACTTTCTTTTCAAAAATGGAATGTACTTTTAAAAGAAAAGGGTTTGTTGAAAATAATCCTGAAAACATGTAGAGTAATCTTTTTGAAAATGAGGCGTTATGAAACTGTAAAAATCCATTCACGTCGTATAAGTTAAAAATAAAATTTTTCTCTTACTTTTGTCGGAATGGTCAAAAAGTACCTCGTAATGTAAAAAAAAGAAATATTCCATACATACCTTGTAGTAAAATTAAAAAATGGGTAAAAAGGACATTAAACATACATGAATCCATTTTTAGAAAACATGGTCTTGGATGATAAAGATAACCCCAGAAAATACTTACGAATAAACAATCTCGGATAAAAATGAGATTGATAAATTATCCCTTACCTTAGGTCCGATTTTCTTTGTAAGTGTCCAAACATCATGTATAATGATTTATATAATGTCATTGACTTATTCCAGAATCATAATAATTGTTATTATATCATATATGGTTCACTTATGACTTTATATTACCCGTTCTTTTGTAAATTCAATGTTAAAGAGCGTTTTGGGTAAAATATTTTCATTTATGGTCCGTGATTTGACTTTTAATTATTCATATGATTACTTAGATCATGATTTCTTAATTCCAGAATATAAAACATGATTTATATATAATATACATTCATAATATACATATATATAATAGATCAGTAAATGGAATGAAATACACCGTTCATGGAGACGGTAGGTCGTACGTACGCATGAACACTGTTTTCGTTTCCTTATTGAGTATAATAGAATTAAGTAGATGACATACACATATATATATATAGATAAATCTATTAGCTTTATAATGTCATATATTTTATTATTATAGCTTATATATACATTATAATCATTCTTTAATGGTTAACATGGAAAATGAATCTCATCGCGTCGTGGAGATGGTATTCCGTACGTACGCACGCGCGGTGATTTCATTTTCCGTAGGATGGATAGATATTGAAATAGTGTTGTTTCACACTTATAATAAAATATCAGTATATGAGTGATACTGATGTTATTACTTCATAATGAAACAACTAAAGAAGAAGAAGTGGAAGAAGAAATAAAGATGAATGAATCGGTAACGGACATTACCTCTTCTTTGAAGCGCTTCATTGAGATCTCCTCTTAGGGCACTACAATTGGTCTTTGAAGAAGAACATGACCACTAGGATATTTATAGGAAAGTGGAGAAGAGAATTTGGCAGGGGTTGGCTGAGCTTGAAGGCTCAATGTGGTGTTAGGATGAGAGGGAGGAGGTTCCCTTTTATAAGGGAGGAGAGGGGCTCCTTTGGAATAACTAAAAATATTATTTTATTATAAAGCCAAATTCGGTTTTAAATATCTCCAAATTGATTTATTTAGAAGCTAAGGTGGGGATGGGTGGAAATCCTCTCATCCAATATAATTTAGTCAAGTTTAGGTCATTATACTAACCTTATCTTTTAGTTTTAACTCTTAGATAATTAGATTGACATTTACCATGTCACTTTGTATTTTTATATTATATAGTTAATAAACTTACCATATACATCCAAGAGACCCCCAAGTTGTGTTTTATTAATATATATAACCTTATCTAAGTCATTTGGTCGAACCATAGATTTTTAGGAATAAAATAACAATTAATAATATAATATTTGTTTTAAAAACTATTTTATGTCAATTTTGACACTATTTAGTAAATGATTTTTTTTGAAAATCATAACCGAATTATTAGTTCGAAAAAAGTTGATTAAATCAATACTGACAAGTCATATTAACCTATAAAATCAGTGGAATTCATAAAAAGTCTTAAATTACATTAATTTGGGTATTTATAACATCATTTATCTCAATATTTCATTAACAAGATAATTACTGCATCATCATTGTTTCATAAATAAATTAACATATTTAAAGTTTAAAAATTATAAATAAAATATCATTATGTTGGAAATATTTTTAGCTTTCTAATAAATATTTATAGTTGAATTTATCTTATGTATAACCTTATATTAAAAATGATTTAGTCATTAAACTTTGATTTTAACTATTTTAATCCTTCTTTAAATAAATTAATAATAAATGTCCTAATCTAATCCATGTGCGCCTAAATGGTCACATTTAATTTCTAAGGTTGTTTTTGGTCAAAAATGTGACAACCGGGCCCCGGTGATAGCACATACACCCCACCTTAACATGGTCGTCGGGTCCTGGCCCACCAAGTACCACCAGTTGCCCCGCAAACACGTTGGGACCACCCCAGGGTCCACCCACATGCCTAAACGGGTCATCTGACTAATATGATAGTCCCCACAGGCCAATACATGTCTTTTCCAGTGTGCTTTGTCCTCACTCACACACACCCTGAGTAACTTTCCAGGAGGTCACCCATCATGATCACTACTCCAGGCCAAGCATGCTTAACTGTGGAGTTCTAATCGGACAGGCTCCCAAAAAGGAAGGTGCACCTTGTTGAAATGAGTCATATCATTTAGTCATTTAACACTTTATCATTTAGGGATGTTACATTGACCCCCCTATAGAGCACAATGCCCTCATTGTGGGCCCTATATCTCAACCCAAGCAGTGCACCGTGCACTTAAGGCTAGGTTCCTCCTCTGATACCAAATGTGACAACCGGGCCCTGATGACAGCATAGACACCCCACCTTAACATGGTCGTCGGGTCCTAGCCCACCAAGTACCACCTGTTGCCCCGCAAACATGTGGGGCCCACCCCAGGTTCCACCCACATGCCTGAATGGGTCATCTGACTAATATGATAGTCCCCACGGGCCAACACATGTCCTTTCCAGTGTGCTTTGTCCTCACTCACACACAACCTGGTAAACTTCCCAGGAGGTCACCTATCCTGATCACTACTCCAGGCCAAGCATGCTTAACTGTGGAGTTCTAATCGAACAGGCTCCCGAAAAGGAAGGTGCACCTTGTTGGCATGAGTCATATCATTTAGTCATTTAATCCTTTATCATTTGGGGATGTTACAGTTGAAACTTTAGTAAAACGATCCATGGGTCATTTTTGATGTGTACGAGTCAACCCTGCCTTAATCCGAGGTGCGGTGTGGCCGACACCACTCAAAGTGTCTCACTTTTCTTTAAATTGGACAACAGTTTAAGTAAAAACAACAACTGACATACGAGAAATGGAACAAACGCATTCAGATTCTGTTGATACTTTAGGACAAGTATCCATGGGTCATTTGTGTCGTGTACGAGTCAGCCCCACCTCAATCTGAGGCACGGTGTGGCTGGTACCACTCCAACTATCTCACATTTATTTGAAAGGGACGAGATTTTAAGTGAAAACAACTACCGACATACGGAAAACCAACCAAACGTATTCAGATTCTGTTGAAACATTAGGAAAAAGATCCATAGGTCATTTGTGACATGTACGAGTCACAAATGAAAATGGATTTTTCATTTACATGAAAATGAATATGGATTATTTAGTGTAATCTGCTTGGTCCCAAGGCATGAACCAAACAGGTTGTGAGACATAATACCAGTAGGCATCCACCACAAGATTTGTGCCCAAATTTTATTGAATATACATGTATAAAAACAGGGTACAAAAGTAAACATAGTATAAAGAAATCAACAACCATTAAATATTGAAGTAAAGAATAGCTAAAACTTTCCTTGGAGACATCAATATATTGCCTAAACGCATGTCATTTTCTTGACCTCAGGAAAAAAACACATCCTCTCCCTCAGGCATCACAATCTCTTCCTCAGACATATCACAATATCACCCACATGTATCAAATTGAATTAATCTATTAACAGGTAAAAATAATTACCTCATTTAATTTAAATTATTACATCGCAGACTATTATCAACACACCTCATCTAATCTAACTATTACATGGAATAATAATAATCAAATCACCTCATGTAATCTTACTATCACATCGCTTTATAAAAATCAATAATCCATCCCAAACAAAAAAAGTCATGGAAAGCAGTATGCATCTAAGGCATCCTAGGCCAATAGCTCTAACAAATTAATCAAGGGAAACACAACCCTGTGGTTCCCTATTTCAAAGAAATAACCTTAATAACCTAATAAACCAATATCATATGATAATCACGGTGTAATTCCATGTCATGTATACCAAAAACATGGGTATATGAGTTTTAGGCACATATAATTCTTGACAAAACAACATAGCCCACCTACCTCGTAGTCGTGAGAACAATATTGTTGAATATCGTATCTTGATTCATCCTAGATCATTGAAAATCCACAAAAGATTCATAAATTATCAAATCTATATCTATAAAATCCGGAGAGGAATCAGGAGGATAGGATTAAGGTGAAGGGAGAACTCATTGGTGGGATCCCAATGCACCTTCCAGAGTTCTGATTGGACATTGATAGGAGAATCAGTGGCTCAGAGAATAATTGTCACTCCTGGCCGAACATGGATGAACCAAGGTCAAAAGAAGTTAATTCTGTAAATGATACATGACCCTACTCCCTTATATTAAATAAAAAATAAAATACACGACATTTACTTTAACAATACACACTGTGTATAAGCTTTTACTGGGCCTCACCTTAAGAGGCACGACCACAACACAACATGACTTGGTACATGGCTGAGACACGACCTGTACGTGGTCTGGAAAGGACGTCAATGTTCATAGTGTGTACACTGAAGTACATGGCTTATACATCAAAATTCCCCAATTTTACATTTTTCCTCAAAGTAACCCGAATACAAAATCCATACATGGAAATGGGGAATTGGGTTCTTACAGTTTGATTATCACACCATAGATCATGTTTCTATCTCAAACAAGCACCAAAATCATTGGTTTCTTCAATCTAGTGGTCTAATATCAAATTACGATCTTAATAAAGCCTTATGTTTCATCGGCCCCATGTAACGGATCAATGATAGATCTAAAGCAAGCCAAATTTGTTTATTTCTCTCTTTTTGGTCATTATTTGGCTTGGAATCTATGACTAATGATTTTTTATCATGTTTTATTCAGTCTCGCATTATAATATTCGCACATTCAGGTTTTATTCAGCTTCATAATGCATTTGATTACAGATTATCTAAATACTAATGACGTCTACTGATGATTAATATCTTTAATAATGTGTAAATTATTTGTTCCAACTTTTATTTCATGTATCAATTAGTTGTTCACATTCAATATATCATTACTTCTTAATATTATATTAAAATTATTTTATACAATATTTCAGGCTAAGGAGTATTATTGAGGTGATAAGATATTGGATGTTGTGTGTTTCCAGATTGTCATTTAGTTTATTTACTTGGGTTTTAAAATTAGTTTGCATTGATAATACAGCATGTTCATTTTGGTCTTGAAAATGTTGGTGCATGGGAGAGCTGAAAAATCCATTTTCATGTAATTGCATAACATGAGATGGTTTTGTAATGGGTTTTCATGAAAATGGATTTTTCATTTACATGAGTTGAAAAATCCATTTTCAGGTCTGTATGTAGGTGTACAGTGGAGGGGTAATTGCATAACATGAGATGGTTTTGTAATGGGTTTTCATGAGATGGTTCTGTATGCAGCTGAAAAATCCATTTTAAATCTGTTTCAAGTCTGTATGCAGGTGTACAGTGGAGGGGATACTAGAGGGAGGGGGGCTGCTGTGTGGTTCTGGGAAAACTCTACACCAACGGTTTCAAACCGTTGGTATAAGGGTTCTGGAAAAACTCTATACCAACAGTTTCAAACCATTGGTATAGGGGTGCTGGATTCTTGAATAACCTATACCAACGGTTTAAAACTGTTGGTATAGGGGTCTGGATTTTTGGAAATCCAATTCCAACGGTTTATAACCGTTGGTATAGGAGTTGCTGGAATACCTATACCAATAGTTTAGAAATGTTGGTATATGTTTTCTTGGAAATCACATTACCAACGGTTTAAAACCATTGGTATAAGATTCCTCAAATACATTACCAACAGTTATAAACCGTTGGTATACATGGGTAAAATTTATATAACCCATATACCAACGGTTTGGATCAAACTGTTGGTATAAGGCTTTCCACACGGCTAACTAGCCAACGGTTTGGAAAACCGTTGGTATAGGGTATACCAACGGTTTTCCAGCCTATACCAACGGTTTTTAACCATTGGTATAAACTTATTTTCTAGTAGTGCCTTGTGAATAAGTAAGTGGAATTATTTCGTTTTATCTTACCCATATTATGCTGATGTTCAATTTTAAAAGGATTTTGTTTTAGTTATACATTTCCTTAAATGTTTATGCTTATTTATGAAGGTTTCTGCTATATTGTTATCCTTACTGAGCATCTGAGATCACCCCTTTCAATGTTTTATTTTTTCCCAGGATGTGAAGAAGTAATTTATAAATTACCTGAAGGGATAGTATGATGGGATATGATGAAAAGATGTTGTTGTAGTTTTTTTGAGTTTATGATGTAATGTAAGACTTATTAATATATCTAGTGTTTCCAAGACTACTAAACTAATCGGTCCTTCGAGACTTGATCTTTTGTGATCATGCCAATTTTATGTAATAATGCACTGACTCTGGGTAACTAGGGTCAGGGCATTACAGTTGGTATCCGAGGAAGTTTAGTACAAACCTTGGAAGCTAGATTTAGATAAACTCTTTTAGAGCACATAGACCTAAGATGGACTTTGAGGATTAGTATAGAAGAACTTCCAATAATTTTGGTATTGTAGAGATTTTGGGAGTTTTCTGAGCAATAGATCCCAATCTAGATACAAGCAGGTAGAGGTGGATCTAGCACAAAAGTACCTAGGGGTAAAACCTAAAAACACAGCTTTGAGTTAGACTCGAATGAGAACTGGTGCACGACAACGGGGCTTGCTTCATTCTTAGTTACGAAACTCCCAGGGGATATGCTTAGGATAACTCTCATTTCCTTTACAAATCCTCATGAAGGGTTTATGATTATATACATCCTCAAAGAAATCATTTTTATGATTATGGATTATATCCATAAACAGTTCTATTTATGTTAAGTTTTTTATAAGTATGGAAGTATGTATTTTGATTCATAAACTAATCAAGTTTATGCCATTGTTTAGAAATGGCACCTAGTGGAAGAAATGGAAACCGTATCAATGCATGCACTCCATGTAGGGATCTACCTCCTACTTAAGATAATTATAGTAGAGCTGGTGATACAACTGGTGCTGATCAGCTAATCACCATACTGGGACAACTCACTCAGGTTATGAATAATAACATTACCCGTATAGAGCACCCTGATCCATAGCATGGCGGGTCAATGTTTGATTGCTTCATGAGGAAAAAACCACTCAAGTTCAATGGGAGTGAAAATCCCTTAGTAGACGAGCAATGGATAAATTCCCTAGAGAAAATATTCCAGGCTTTGGGGAGTAGTGAAAGGGAAAATGTTATCATGGCAGTTTACCACATCAATGGAGATGCTGATCAATGGTGGTCCTTGATTAAAAACATAAAGGATGATGAGGAAGTATCAACTATGGAATTAAGGGATTTCAAGGATCTTTTATTAGAAAAATACTTTCCTCATGACCATCAAGCAGATATGAAAAGGCAATTTCTGAGTCTGAGACAAAAGGAGGATGAGAATGTCACAAAGTATGAGGCTAACATTACAAGGTTAGCAAGGTATGATGGAGATTATATACGTAACCCCAGAAGTAAGATTGATCGTTTCTTTTATGGGTTAAAACCATTTCTCCATTGATCATTTGTCTCACAATCCCTTTCATCGTATGAAGACATTGTCTCATATGCTATCAAGATGGAAAAGTAATTCTCTAAGTCTTATGACTTTAAATGAAATCAAGAGAAGAAGAGATCTTCTAATCAATCTGGGAATGGAAATAAGGGGAAAAGGGGAATAGTTGAATATCTATCCTGCAGTAAATGTGGGAAGAAACACCCATGTACTTGTATAAAAGTAATGGGAGTCTATTACAAGTGTGGTGGAAAAGGCCACCAAACTCGTGATTGGAAGGGGAAGAAGGAAGTTATCGATGTCCAATGCTACAATTTCATGGAGATAGTACATTATGCAAATGAATGTCCTAAGAATCAGGGGAACATAAATCAGAAAAGGCCAAGGGATCAAGTCCAAACTTATTCTATCACTAATGGTGAGGTTGAAGCTCCGAAAGACGTGGTGGCAGATAATTTAATGATTTCCTCAAGTTTAGAAAATGCATTATTTGATTCTAGATCATCGCATTGTTTCATATCTTCCCAGTTTGCTAAGAAACTTAGATATTTCCAATTTGATTTAACAAGGGAGTTGTTAGTTAAAACTCCTAAGGGAAGTATCATTGTAACAAAGTTTTGTGAATCAGTCCCCATTAGAGCAAATAAATGTTCTTTATCTGCTGATCTCATCGTCATACCTATGATTGAATTTGATATAATCCTTCGTATAGATTGGATTTCAGACCATGATGCAAAAATATATTGTAAGAAAAAAGAGGATACAATTTTTGATGATAATGATAAGGAACACCTTTTCTTTAGAGAGGAATCATCACCACCTAATTTTTATCTAGATCCACCCCCAGTAGCCCAACACAATTCAATTATTGTGGTAGAAGAGAATGAAATGATAGTGGGTGAGGAAAGGAATGATAAAATAGAGGATGTACCTATTGTGAAAGAATATGTAGATGTGTTTCCGGAAGATTTACCTAGACATCCTTTAGAATGAGAATCTGAGTTTCCCATTGATTTAATTCCTGGACCAAGGCCTATATCGAAGACCCCTTATAGAATGGCTCCAGTAAAATTAGATGAACTAAAGAAACAACTAGAATAATTGATTAATAAGTGATTTATTCACCCTAGTGTTTCTCCATGGGGAGCCCCTGTTCTTTTTGTTAAAAAGAAAGATGGATATATGAGGTTATTATCATTGCTTTGAAGATATGGAGACACTACCACTATGGTGAAAAATGTGAGATTTATGCTGATCACAAGAGTTTTTAGTATATTTTCTCACAAAATGAGCTCAACATAAGGCAAAGGATATGGCTTGAATTACTCAATGATTATGATTGCACGATACACTACCACCCAGGGAATGAAAAAAAGTTGGCAGTTGTTTTGATCAGAAAAGATCCTGGAGTTTTGAACAAAATGAGATTTTAAAGGGACCCAATTTTCATGGATCTAGTGAAGATGGACATGGGAATTACCATGGAAGGTGAAACATCAATGGTTTTTCAAATTGTTGCCAAACCATCTTTACTAGAAAGGATTAAGAGTTCTTAGACCGATGATGATGAATTTCAAAAGAAGATTAAAGCTGTGAATGATGGGAGATTGAGAGACTTTGTGTATGAAGATGGAATTTTGAAATTTGGGAAGAGACTTTGTGTTTGCGATATACCTGATCTAAAAAGGGAATTATTGGATGATGCCCACAGTTCCAATTTCTCTATACACCATGGGAGCACCAAAATGTATAGAGATTTGATGGAACATTTTTGGTGGGACAACATGAAGAGGGACATTGTTGATTTTGTGTCAAGATGTATGGTTTGTCAACAAGTGAAAGAGGGAAGGCAACAGCCTGGAGGAGTCATGCAACCTCTTCCCATACCTGAGTGGAAATGGGATAATATCACCATGGACATTGTCACGGGACTACCAAAGACTCCTAGAAGGAACGATGAAATATGGGTTATTATTGATCGTCTTAAAAAGTCATCTCATTTTATTACTATAAGAGAAGATCTACAACTTGAACGTCTAGCAAGACTATATATTAATGAATATGTGAGACTTTATGGAGTACCCCTATAAATTTTTTCGGATTGTCATCCCTGTTTTACTCCAAGGTTATGGAAAAGCCTTCAGATGGCCTTGGATACTGAAGTTCATTTGAACACTGCCTACCACCCTCAAACAGATGGACAATCACAATGGACTATTCAAACCTGAGAAGACATGTTGAGATCATGCTAACTAGACTTTCAGGGTATGTGGGATCAATATTTACCTCTGGTAGAATTTTCATATAATAATAGCTTCCATTCAAGTAAAGTAGGTAGAAGAGCTATGTCGATAACTTGACTTTCAAGGTTTAATTACTAAAACATTTTTAATATAGGGTTATACATAAGATAAATTAGATTGTAAATATTCATTAGAAATCTAAAATGATTTCCTATATAATGGTATTTTATTTATAATTTTTAGACATTAAATAATTTAATTTATCTATGACACAATGGTTCTGCAGTAATTACCTAATTAATGAAAAATTAGAATAATTGATAGTATAAATACCCAAATAAATTTAATTTGAGACTTTTTATAAATTAAAATAATTTTATAGGTTAATATGAATTATTAGGATTGTTTATATAATTTTTTTTCAATGTAATAATGCTGTTATGAATTTATCAAAAACAAAATACACAATATTTTCAATATTGACATAAAAGAGTTTTTAAAACAAATATTATATTATTAATTGATATTAAATTACTAAAAATCGAAGGATAGTCCAAGATACTTATATCATGATATTTGTATCATTAATTGAAAACTTGGGAGTCGCTTGGATGTATATAGAATGTTTATTAACTATATAATATAAAAATACAGAGTGACATGGTAAATGTCAAACAAATTAATTAAGATTTAAAACTAAAAGATAAGGTTAATATAATGACCCAAACCTATCTAAATTATATTTTTTGAAATTATTTCGACCCATCCCAACCTTATACTTTGAATAATCCATTTTGGAGCCATTATAAACTGAATATGAATTTATTATAAAATATTATTTCTATCTTTTCCAAAGGTGCCCCTCACCCCTCTTATAAAAGGGCACTCCCCCTTATCACTAATTAACACATTCAAACCTTTTGTGTTGGCCAACCTGTACCCAAATACTCTCTCAACTTCCATAAATTAATCCTAGAGGCCTTAGTTTGATCATAAATCCAACCTAAGGAGCCCTTTTGATCAAATCAAAAGGAAGAACCTGAAGAAGAGGTGATGATTTCACCACCCTTTTTCAAGTTCCTTTCTTCTTCAACTTCTTCTTTCATTGTTATTACTAGTATAAAATAAAAACTCCAGTATCATATATATACTGTGATGTTATTATAAATATGGTACAACAATATTCAGTATTCTATCCATCCTTTAATGACATTTCACCATATGTGCGTACGTACGGCTTACCGTCCCCACGTCATGGTTTAATTGTTATTCAATAAACTATTATTTGGATGGGTATAATAATGATGTGTAATTCATGAAAATAATAAATATAACATGACAATGATTCTTTATATATTTTATAACATCCAATTATATATTATTATAATATCAAAAGAATAATATTGTCGCTTTTGCGTTTGTATGGACTACCGTCTCCATGAAGGCGATGAGATTCATTCTCCATCGTATCCATTCAAGTATAATTCTCAATTTATGATTAAAAATATTGTTTAAGTACTTGATATAATTATGGATATAAATAAGATACAACCTATACCTAACAAACAAGGCTTATATAACAAAACATATAAAAGAAAATGAGTAAGTTAACACCCGAAACAATAATAATACAAAGATATTATTAACAAAGTAATGTTAAAAGATCATATATGATATCATATTAATTTAAACGATTTTCTGTATAATTTAATAACACTTATTTCACCATTATATAGGAGGTTAACCTACCCCAACCAAGGAAAAGTACAAGGTAAGTGTTTATTTCGCAATCTCTTCATTATCCGAGGTTTTTTATACGTAATAATCTAAGGGGAGTTATTTATCATCCACATCCATGTTTCTTAAAAATTTATTTCAAAACATTTTTATTATTTACCAAAATATGGGCTAAATCCATTTATACACTTTTTTGACTTTTTATAAGAGGTTTATAAAATAATCTTTCTGTCATTTTCCAAACAAGGTCCTTTTTAACCTTTTCAACAGAATTAAGGTAATAATGTCTTTTTAACTTATATGGTGGATGCGTCTATTTCCCGCCGTTATAAAGTTGTCAAAGTTTCCCTTACAATATTATTAGAATATTTTCAATGTAAATGTTTTATTTAATAATTATGGTACTTTTAAATTATTTCAAAAAAAATATTTCTCTAATATAGTTTTGATTTCATCTATGTCAACATCGTTTGATGGATTTTAAGAAAATTTGAATTTTATTTATTATGATAAAGAACATCCATATTGTATTGATTGTTTTGTGATATGTTTGAATTCATATGTGTTATTTTTATACCATTCATGGTTTATGAACAAATTATTGACATTTCGTATGCTATTTTTAATACAAATGTTTATGTTATGTTTAAACCTGTTCATATGAGGAATGCATTGGACTTAATAAGTGACAGGTGGAGCTCGACATAGCTCCTCGATGCATCGGTAGGTCTCATGAGACAAACTAGTGTCTTGGCATAAGACCTTGACAAAATCGTATTTCTAGTCTTGGAACGAGGCCTTGACTATGTGGTTATGATAGTTTGGCTTTATGCATTCCATCATTATGAAAGTGGTTATTGATATTTCATGTGATTATTCGACTAGTATAATATCCATGTGAATAAGTAAATGGAATTATTTCAATTTATATTTTCCATATTATGCTGAAGTTTAAGTTTAAAAGGCTTTTGTTTTAGTTATACATTTCCTTAAATGTTTATGCTTATTTATGGAAGTTTTTGCTATATTTTTATCCTTACTGAGCATCTAAGCTCCCCCTTTCAATGTTTTATTTTTTCCCAAGATGTGAAGAAGTAATTTATGAATGACCTACATGGATAGTATGATGGGATATGAATAAATGATGTTGTTGTAGTTTTTTTTTTGAGTTTATGATGTAATGTAAGACTTATGAATATATCTAATATATCCAAGACTAGTAAACAAATCGGTCTTTTGAGACATGATATTTTGTGATCACGCTAAGTTTATATAATAATTCACTAACTCTGGGTAACTAGGGTCAGGGAGTTACAGCATTGTTTGTGATGTATCTCTTCTAGTTGCTGTTGTGGGTAAAAATTTTATCAAGGACCCCACGTAGTGATGGATATGAATCCTAAAATTTGAAATATGAGTTCTTTGGTACTATATAAGAATTTTTCTGCTATTAATTCAAAAGAGATCCTAAATTCCCTTTCCATATATACCAAATTAATATTTCAAAATGTATACAATAATTTTCTCATGATTGAAATGTTTCAAACTCCAATTACTACATTCCACTATAATTATGTTAAAGATAAAAATGGATTTACTAATTCCATTAATAAATGGTAAAATTTTATACATGATGTTGAGGTTGGAGATTCCATTGAAGTGACTTGTGCACTGGAAGATGAGGATGGAACTACTGTGAATATAAATGGGACTACTAATGGATTCATGGGCCATAATGAACAGACTGGGAAATAAAATATTACCCATCCTTAAACCTTAAAAATACTTTTAGAATCCATATTTAATACCAATAATTTTTATTGAATTCCATATGGGATTTGAGGAATCTGAAGAAACAATTAGTCACTAGCCATAGAATACCATGTAATCCATAAGAATAGAATTTAAACCCTACTATAATATATCATAACCCTTTCCTTGTTTATTGTTTTTCAATATTTGAGATTTGGGTATCCCTATTAATTTTACCTATGATTTCCATTTCTAATGAAATTTCATCTTTGATGGAACTTCCTCTAATTGAACCATGTTCCTCCTCATACACCCATTCATAAATATAGATATAGAGTCTCATGTTAGTCACACTAGTAAGGATATTGTAGGGAATATATCCCATAGTATTAGGTCTTTAATTAATTATAGGGGTGGGATGTATCACCTTCAGAATGAGAATCAGTCATGTTTCCAAAGCCACTTGTGGTAAGCCACTTTCCTATAAGTAATCATGAATCAATTCCATGAGATTCATCTTAAAATCACCTAAATAGGAAATATAAAAATAATTAGGGAATGTATTTATACCCAAAGATCTCTCATGGTAATTATAAATAATCACTTCCCATATCCTCCTCTGTGTTGGAATTACCATAAAAATGTTTAATGGATTCTGACACCACACAATGTATAAAATCAATAAGGTCATCATGTCCCTTCAAGTATCCCTCCTACATAAAAGTGTTAGTACTAATTATAATGATTTATACATTATCCTCATCGAAAAATACCACCACACCATAATTATTAGTAAAGGATCAATATTTGATGAGTATGTCTATAGTGATTACCCATTTCTTCTCTTTTAAATATTCTTGAATATATTCCGTGTTCTTGTCTCCAACCTTCTTCGACGTATCTTTAGATTTTTCTTATGAAATTCTATTATATTCAGGAATCATGTATGATAGTTATTCTTAATGATTTCTGATAATAATACTTAAAAATAACTATTCCTATCTCTAATACCCACCATGAAAACACTTATCATTTACATACATTAATACATGATTTATTATATACGGACACACATAATATAATCCAAAATATCAAAAAGAAAATTTTAATTGGTTTATTATATACATATGATAAAAAATTAAAATAAGGGTGCAATGAAATTCTTTAAAAAATTATAACGTGGCCTTAAATTATAGTGATCTTCTAAAACTACATTGGATAACCTAGTAATGTACAAATAAATGTGTGATATATAAAGTCTAGTAAGGGAATAATGAAAGGATATAATGAAGTAAATAAGAACAATTATGCTAATTAGAATAAGTAAATGACATTTAATCTTAGAAACATAGTCATGAACATAAAATAATGATAAAATATGACCACATCAAGGAATTATATAAATGTGGTAACAATATGAAACATTACAAAAAAAGATCAATCCAAGTAAAAATGGTGAGAAATCACCACATAGAATGATTATCCTGACCACACATGCACTATAAATGATATCCCATGAGATGAAAACAATAATAAATGCATTTGTGGAATATATAATTCCAAAACCACTAATCAAATGTATATTATATACAAGCATTTTTGGGCCACATAGACTATACAAAATAAGGAAAAAATTCACATTAATTCCCATGATTAGGATTTTTCAGTTTCATACATAAATGAACCAATTAATATAAGGATATGTACAGGTAGATAAATAACATTGAGTCTAAATGGGGATGGGTAATTAGAAAAAAAGTTGGGCATGGAAAATCAGGAGATAATTTTAGTAGCATAAAGATTACACATATTGATTAATGGAAGGGTTTAATGAGAGTGAAATTTGGTATCTCATTACATGGGAATAATAAGGAAAATTAATTTAATTAATAATAATATATTTCAACCTGAAAAATAAGATATAAAATGGATTAACATAATGTATGCACTTCAATAAAAAGCAAGAGGAGAGAATCCCTTACATTGAGAGGGTGATTATAAAATCTTGTGGGGAGAATATTAAGTGATTGGAAACACCTTTGGAGGCATTTAGATTGGGAGAGGGAGAGAAAAATATTTCTCATTCTTTAGTGAAGTTGATTTGGATGTTGGGTGGGTATTAATAGAAAGAGAAAGGGGAATACTATATTAATTTCTAAACACAGGGTTTGGTCTCTAAGTAATAAAATAGTAAATTTAAAAAAATCCCATTGTTTCTACAAAATAGGACTTGTTTTTAATATGTTAATAGTCTAAGAAGAAAACCCATTAAAATATTAAATGTAATGATATAAAAGTGAATAATATATATATAGAATTGTTTTTAAAACCTTAAAATATTATACAAGTTTTGGAGGAAAAAATGTAGGTTTATAAAATATATTCTATACTATTTTAAACAATTTTTTAATGGGGAATATTTTTTGTGTATTCAATTTATTGAATTTATTAAACCACTTTTGGTCTATTATGTTGTCATTATATATCAATTAATATTTTACATTATTGAATTTGTATAAGAAGACAATATTATCTATGAAAGTTATGAAAAAAATTCCATTCGTTAAATATGATATTTTGAGGTTAAAAATACTATTCAATTTTAAAAATTATTTTCATAAATATGATAGTTTATAGTCTTAAATAAAAATCATTATTTACTAGAAAAAACCATTTTATGACCCTCAAAAGTTTTCAACCATTGTAAAATAACATTGGCCTCCATTAAATTATTTTAAAATTTATATTTTGTAAAATATTATTTAATAATAATATTTCATTTATGTGTTATTTATTTCATGAAATTAGAATTTATAAAAAAGAATATTTTATTTAAAAATATTTTTTCCCAAAAATAAAATTTTAGTTTCTTCATATCAATTTTTTTTTATCAAAATCAATATATAATCATATATATAAGTATTAGAATTTAAATTTTATAAATATAATCTTAATTTGTAAATAAGATATACAAATTAATAATACTATTTTCTCGATACATAACTTTTTATTACACAAGTATTCACCCCAGTGGTAGGGTTTACAATAACACCCCTAGGTTTTGAAAATAAATATTGAATGCACTATAAACTAAGTCTCTACAAAACAAAATTTGTTTTAATATACCTATTAAACAAAACTTTTTTTATACTATGTAATGAATTTTGAAAAACAGTCATCTAGAGTTGTCATCAGTAAGTCAATTGGAGTCTAATAGAATCAACTCGATATTTTGGTGAATAGTAACATACCTGTATGAATAGTAATTTGAATAGTAATATGAACCTTATGAATTGTAAATCATATTGTTATTTAATTTACTTAAGGATATAAGAAAATGATATCTTCATTAATTTTTCAAGGTGATATAACATGAGTTATAGTTTTTAAATTGTTAATTTTTGAAAAAAGATTGATTTTATTTAAAAATAAAATTAATCAAATTTTGAAATTTTCTTTTAAAAAATGGAAATAATTTTCTAATTATATACATTGTATAATTTTTAGGGTGATTTTTTGGGGTTTTTATAAAATTCATGAATGTTTTTATGAATACTAAAATACTATAGAATGCCATATAAAGAAATTATTAGCTAAAAACACTATTTATGACATCATGAGTGATGTAAGAACGCTTGGTTTGAAATAACATGAAATTATACTATTATGGGTCACATGAATCAACAATATTTTTTTTCTTGTGTTAATTAATAAAATAATGAATTAAATATTCAAAATACACTCCTCTCCTCCACTCTAACCCACCTCACTCCCTATTCTCTTCAACTCTTGAACCTTTGAAGATCCTCAATGTTCCTCCCAATTACACTTTCCTATTCACTCCCAACATTCATGAGATCTTGTTATTTATAAAATAACAAAACCCCTTTCCATAAGGAGATTCTCATGGAGGTTGATTCAAGAGGTAAATTCACATTCTATTTCTTTCAATTTCATTTCAAGTTCCATTATATTGTCATCCTATCCTCATCCCCTATCAAAATGACTCTGATAACTGTAGTATATTCTATATAATAGAATTATATCTTCTTAATGGATGAACCATCATCAATATTATTTCTCTATCTCTTTTTTTTATAAACAAAATCATCTTTTGTGAGGTTCCAATTTACAACCTTCATGGACGATGATGTTTGGTTCTTCAATTACTCCTTCTTTACTGGACATGAACCCATTTTTATGGTTTAAAAAACTATAATATATGAATTATAACCAAATTTATATTAAATAACCTATATATTTACCTGATATTAATTAATATGACCAATTTAGTTCATAAAAAATCAAAACACTGCTTAATGTTTATAAATGTTAGTCATTAATGTTTTATACAATTATTTATCATCATTGCTTGTAACAAAATGATATAAATTATCAATAACACCTATGGATGTTCATAAATAATGTTTTAATTTAATTATTTATATTTTCATTGATTCGACATGACCTCCATTACTTAAAAACAAGTGAACCGATTATAAAAACAAGAAAACGAACACTTCAAAATGACGAAATTAAAAATTATAACTTATCAATAAAGACATAAATAAACTAAAAATATTTTGATAATATAAATACATGTCTAATTTGTTATGAAATAATTTATTAACAAGTCTAATTTTATATTATATGCCTTTAAGTTCAAGAGGAGAACACATTCAGACATTTGGTAAGGGTTTTCCACCCAAACAACCATTTTCAATCGGGTTACAGTTATTGTCTAATTACCTCAATAAAATTGCTATTTATTCCTTATAAATAAGGTTTGTTTTTTCTATAAATTTTTATCAATCGGGTTCCAGTTCTGGTGTTATACAATGGATTTTACAAAATAACACTTCTTTTCAAAATAAAAGAGTATTTATCTCTAGAATTACTCGATGATTTTACGAGAGTATCTTTGTCTATTTCAGTACTGTTGTTGATTATTCTATATTATCAGGAAAAATAATTTATGATATAATATACCATATTTAATTGGAATATTTATGACTAGTTTTATTGTGGATGTATTATCCTAAAACCGCTCCCCAATTTACCCTGAATGGTTAGTGTTTAAGGATTATATTTGGGGAATGTTAATTACATTTCATACATTAGTTTTGATATGAATGTATATGTTGTTAATGTTTATCCCTAATCATATGAGGAATGAATTGGAATAATTATGTGATAGGTGTGGCCTTCTATATACCCTCGATGTGTCGGTAGGTCTCATGAGGCAAATAGATGCTGACTTAGCTAAGTCCTTTCCCATTTTGAGATATTGTATTGGATGAGGCCTTAATAAGTTTTAGATATCTTGGATGAGGCCTTGATGGTGTGTTTAAAAATGTCCTAAATATACACTTCCATCGTTGTGAAATTATAAATTCAAATTTTTTGAGGTTATACCCATGATTTTTTTTATTATGGAAATATTTACTCAGCTAGAAAATTCACTCCATATTATGTTCACATTTTTTTAAATCCACGTTTTTCAATTATTCACCATGACCAATTTTTATGTTATCTTCCACTGTATTTATTATACTTACTCAACATTTGATATCACCTATTTCTTGTGTTTCTTTTTCCTAGTACATGAATAAGTAAATAATGAATGATTTGCAGGCATAATCTAGGAGGCATGGATGTTTCAAGGGGAAATAATTAGTGTTGTTTTTTCCTTCCATGATGTAATATTGAACTTATATGTGAATATTTCTTCCAAATATAATAAACTATTCATTCCTTGGGGATATAAATTTCATGTAATCATGCCAATGTAATGTAATAAGGCACTGACTTCAAAAACAGGGGTCGAGTCTTTACAGATGGTTTCAGAGGAATTTTAAAAGACAACATGAAAACTAGATTTAAGAAAATGTATATTAGGGTAAAAATACATAAGATTGTCTTTAAGGATAAATATATAATAACATCCCAGTATTTATGTAAGTAATTTATTATGTGGATCTTTCTAGGAAATACATCCATTTATGGATATTACAAGTGGTCGTGGTTCTCGAAAAGATATACCTAGGGGTGAAAACTCTGAGAAATATTTTAATGCTTGACTAGGGGTATCCTATTACATGACAATGAGCCATACTTCACACTTGGTTTGGTACAGCCAGGGTGTATTCGGTTTGGTACAGCTAGGTTGTATTCTTTGGAGAATTCATATTTTATTTGTAATCCATTATAATGGATTTACATGCAAATTTTTCTTCAAAGAAACAATGTTTTTGATTATGAGATTTTCCATTCATTGGATTTCAATTTATGCTGAGTATTTTTCTATGTCATTATTATAAATTATGATTCATAACCTAATCTAGTGTATTCAATTATCTAGAAATGGTGAAAAGTAGAAAAAATGGAAACTATATTAACACATGTATCCAATGTTGGGATTGCCCTATAATGCAAGATAATGATGTTGGATCTGGATATCTAACTGGTGCATAGAAACTTATAAATATACTAGGAAAACATACTTAGGTTATGAAAAATAAACAAACTTATATAGAGAATATGGATCTTCCAAGTGGAGGAACTATGTTAGATCAATTTATAAAACAACAGACTCCACCATTCAAAGGGACCACAAACCCATTTATAGCTGAATTGTAGAAAGGTCCCCAAAATAGATATTTCTCAGTTGTGGATGTAATGAAATTGATAAAATCATAATTTAATTTTATCATGCATCAGGATATACAGATTATTGGTCATCAATAATCAAAAATACAAAGGAGGAGGAAGATAGTGAAGACATGGAAGGGAGGTAATTTAAGGAAATATTCCTAGATAAATTCTATCCTCGGTAATAGTGAGCCTATATAGAAAGGATGTTATTGTATTCGAGGAAAAAGGAAGATGAGAATGTCAAAAAGTATGAAGCTAACTTCACAATATTAGTAAGGAATATTGTAGACTACATATGTAATCCAAGGAGAAAGATTGATCGATTCTTTGATGACCTAAATCCATTCCTCCAATAGGAATTGGTGTCCTAATGTTTTTTATTGTATTAGGATATTATTTCATGTGATATCAAGCTGTAAAATTACTATTCTATGACTTATGACTGTACGTTAATGAAAGAGATGAATATTTTTGTAGAAAACACTGAAAAATGAAATAAGGAAATGGGTAAGTGGGAAAGAGTTGAATTTCCACCCTGTGAAAATTATATATGGAAACACCCTAGTGCCTTCTTAAATGGAAAATGAGTATACCAAAAATGTGTATAGAAAGTCAATATTTCTAGATATTATAAGGGGAAGAAAGAATCTATCAATGTTAAATGCTATAATAGTAGGGATATGAGACACTATGCTAATGATTGTCCTAAGCGTCAAGGAAACATGCCACAGAAAAGGCCAAGGGAGCAGGGAAAAGCTTATGTGATCAAAAATACTGATATTGAAGTTCCTAGTGATGTTGTGGTATGTACTTTAACAATTTACTCTAACTTATCCAATTAATTATTTTATTCTAGATCATCACATTCTTTCATATCTTCGCATTTTTCCAAGAAAATTAGATATTTTCAATTTGATTTAATAAGGGAGATGTCAGTCAAATCTCTTAAGGGATGTATCATTGAAGTAATGTTTTGTCGGTAAGTCCAAATTATGTCATATAAACATGCGTTATCTATTGATTTTATGTCATACCCATTATTTACTTTGATCAAACACTTGTTATAGATATTCTTCTGAACTATTATGTGAAACTTTATTGCTAGAGTAAGGAGGTGACAATTTATTAGAATGATGTGGAATCCATTATCTTTAGGGTAGAAATATAAGTACCCTATCTTATAAAATGACATAAGATTGAATTAAATGAATAATTTACATTGAGGAACTTTTCAGGTTTAGAGTTTTAGAGAATTAGGACATAACTATTACATCACAAAAGAATAAAAAGTAGACACTTCTACATAGTTTCCTTTTTTTTAGAAAACATGAACTCTTGAAAAAAAAGAGTCATGTCTAATTCCATGTTAAATATATCACGAATTTTCCTTAATACCATCCTTGACCCTATTCATATTTATGTCCTGTGAAAACATTTCAAAACATGGGAGGAGCATAAAAGGCTCATTAAGGGTTACAAAACAATGAATGAAAGCATTTGTTATTAAAAACATGAAAAACATGAACTTTTTTACTTACCTCATGAAATCATATGATTTATGATGGATGAATAAAAATCATAAACCATAAAGGTAACTTGTGGCATCCATATCATATTTACATTGTAGCTGTCACAATTACATATGTTGTTAATTTGGAATACCCATTGCAGAATATTCCCTAAATATCTTAGGAGAAACATTCCCGTTTACCTCGGTCACATTACCCAATGAATTGGAGAGCTATCTCAGGCTCACCCACCCTAGGCTTATCATGGTACCACCCATATATGTAAATAATACCCAAGAACCATAACATGATCATAACAAATAACATAAGAATAAAGGAAAGATAACATTCCACATTTTAATAATAAAATATAATTTCATGATATCGAAATAATAAATCCATTCTAAAAATCATTTTCAATACCAAAATACATAAAAAGAGTGTATGGTATTTATTTTTCCTTTTAAAAACATTTTGGCTTGTTAAGGAAGACAAAGATCAAATAATACTCACAACGGCGGAAAGTTCATTTTCACCGCTTACGTAAAAAAATATTACTTTTTTTGTTTAGTAAAACGCTTCGTATAAAAATATTCCATTTGAATAAAAGGAAATATCAAAGGGGTTTATACACCATATAAAATAAAGTCATGTATAAAATTAAAAATGCCTCAATGAAAGGAGATTGAGACGAAGTCTATTACCTCATATATGACTTGACTCGATCGTTATTTAATCTCCTGAATAATAAACTAAAGTTAATTTCTACTTATGAACCATTTTCAAGTTTATTTTTCCTTTTATATCACTTATTACCATGTTATAAACATTATGTAATCATTCAAGTTAATAAAGTTCATTTTGTCAATATTTGGTACTTAATTCAAAAATGAACACCTTATATTTATAAGGTTCCCATGTAGTCAATAGTGCATTATGTCCATATTGACAATAATTATATAGATATCATATATATCTTATATATCCAGTATATACATCTATTTATACTAGTACCTAACATTTGGAGGTAAGAAATGAAATGCACCGATCATGGAGACGGTAAGCTATACATACGCATGAACGCTACTTTGATTTATATTTTTTATTTTAATGGAATTAAAACATAATTTTACATAGGTATATAATAATTATAGTATAATATCATATATATTATCATTAAATCCATCATTAATACATCCCACAAAAGGCATTAATGAATCACATCACTTTGAGGGGGCGGTAGTCCGCCCTTCCTCAAATGAGATTATCGTATTTACCCACTATGGAAACCATTATGTCTTGATATAATTGGGAAGTAAATAATAATAAGGGAATCATAATAATAATATATATCATATATAAATACATTTCAATCATAATGGCCACCATGAGAGGAGGTAAGATGTAATTGAACAATCATCGTTTTGTGAGGTGTTAGTTTTCCATCCACAGAAACATTATGTTCTTCATCCATTAGATGGAGGTGTTTGTTTGTGTAGTTCTAATAATTCTCAAAAAAACATCTTAGTTTATTGATGATACTGTTTTTGTTACAAAATAAAGGTATAAAAAGAGTTATGGGTTGGATAAGTAAAATAAAATAAAACAATTTAAGAGAAATCGTTACCTTTAATTTGGGTAACTCCCTTTTGTTTGAACCAAAGAACTTTTTGAAGTGCCTTATGCCTAAGGTAAGAATTCTAAGGTGAGGAGAGGGATATATGGATCTTAATTGGGAATATTATGGATGATCCAAATCAATTAAGAGGTGCGTGGAATTCGTTAGAAATTGTCTTCGTTTATAAGGTAGAGGAGGGGCTCTTTAGGAAAGTGTGAATGTATTATTTTATAATATAATGATATTAGGTTTCTATTGGTCCAAAAATCAATATAGTCAATGTTAAGATGATCCATGGTCGAATTAAAATCATACAACCAAATTTTACATGTTTCTGATAATGTTTTAATCATTATAATCTAATTTATTTAAATCATTTATTAATGAGGTAAATATTTCACCATTATTATGTCATAAATAATTTAATTTATTTGTCGTCTAAAAATTATAAAAAATATCATTATATAGGAAATATTTTTATCCTTCCAATTCATATTTATAGTGTAAAATATGACTTATATAACACCATATAAAAATTAATTACTAAATGATTTTTGTTGATGTCAATTTTTTCTTTACATTAAATTAATTAATCTAAATTTTCATTATCACACCCAAGTGGCTCAATGGGGTCCCAAAATCGACCCAAAGATGCCCATGGTCGTTACTGACTCAACCAATAAGGTTTGGATAAGTTTTAAGGTAATTATAAATTATTATAATATTCTTTTTACCTTGAATTAACATTTTTACCTTTAACTGCGGTAAATAAAAGTCAAAAGTTACTATTCACCAAAAATTATTTTCATCTTATTGAACCATGTTTTACTTTTTGACAACAACCATGTATGTCGGATTTTCGAATGTCAATTAACAGAAGTAGTAAAATTTTAGTTAAATGAAAAAGTATGTTTTTTAACTATCACTAAGTGGTTTCTCTATTCATCAAAAATTGATGTTTTTCAGAAAAATACAAAAAATCTGACTAAGCTAGATTTGATATTCCAAATTCAAAAATGATTTATATTTTTCCAAATTCAAAAGATAGAAGTGGAATTAATTAATTTTAAATTTTAATTCCCATTGTTAAAACAAATAGCGTGTTTTTATGAAACAATAACTATCAAAAGATTGCTACTTGTTTATGTCAAATTTCAAAGTCAAATTAATTCCAATGATTAAAATTAGATTAAATGGTAAAAATATATTCTAAATACACTTTAAAACCAACTAAAACGATAATAAAACCATATAAATAAATTAGATTGAAAGGAAATTTTGAATTAAAATGCAATATTTTTCACTATTTATTAAAAAATGAACTCTTTCAGAAAAATACCAAGAAAATAACCAAAGTAATATTGGATGTCCCTGTTCTATAGAAGGATTTTATTTGTCATATATAATGTATTAAAGTGACCGAAACTATATTTTAAGAGGGTTCACCGTTAAAAGGTTATAAATCAGCCGTTTAATGTAAAATATGCATAAAATTAGATTCATTCACATTTTCAGCCTCTAGCATTTATTAGATAAATCTAAATAAATTTAAAAAACATGTATAATCATATTGTTGTTAGTTTTTTCCATTCCCTCTAATACAAATACTATGAGTTAACTACAATTTAGAATAATAATATTATATTATTATTGTGTAACATAAGATTTCATAGAAACTCATTGTTGCGTATCACGTACGCTATCAAACAGAGCAACCCATTTAAAGTACAAATTATATTTATTTCAAAAATATTAATAAGTATGAAAATATCTTATTCTTCATTTACTTTGGATGTTACAACCTTCCCCACTTTTGGGAATTGCCTCCTTACAATTTTTATTCACTTATCAAAATAAGTGGGGGTATTTATCCCACATTGCATTTCAAGATTCCCACGTTGCTGCTTCAACCATATGGTTTTTCCACAAAACTTTTACCTGGTGAATTACCTTATTCTGAAACACTTTCTCTCTCCAGTCAAGAATCTAGACTGGTTGTTCTTCATAAGAGAGACTCTCTTCCAACTGAACTACCTCTAGGTTCAAAACATGAGATGCATTTGGCATATACTTTCTCAACATCGAAAAATGAAAAAACAATTGTGTACCTGGGATAAACTTGGGGGTAAAGCCACTCTATATGCAACTGATCCAAATTTCTCTAGTATTTCATAAGGTCAAATGAACCTCGCACTCATCATTCCCTTATAAACAAAATTAATCACACATTTACATGTAGAAACATTGAGAAAGACATGATCACCTACCTCAAAGGAAAGATCCTTCCTCTGTTTATTGGAATACCTTGTCTCTCTGCTCTGATCTGTTCTCATGTGCTTCTGAATCCACTGAACTTTCTCTGCCATCTCTTCTACCAATTCTGGTCCCATCAGCTTCTTTTCACCTACTTCATCCCAGAATGCTAGAGTTCAACAATGCTTTCCAAATAATGCCTCAAATAAAGCCATCTATAAACTGGAATGAAAGTTGTTATTATATGAAAATTCAACCAAAAAAAGGTGTTGGTCCCAACTTCCCTGATAATCTATCGATCAAGAACGTAACTTATCTTCCAAGGTCTGAATTTTTTGTTCTGACTCCCTATATGATTGAGGATGAAAAGCTGTACTAAAGTTTAATTCAGTACCCAATGAATTCTGAAGGCCTTTCCAAAAGTTATAAGTGCACCTGGGATCACGATCAGATACAATGGAGAGGGGAAATCCATGCAACCTGAATACCTCTTTAACATACAACCGAGCAAGTTGATCTAGAGACAAATTATCTCTAATAGGAACGAAATGAGCAGATTTAGCCAATTGGTCAACTATAACCCAGATTGAATTATTACCTCGAGATGTCTTTGATAATCAAACAATGAAGTCCATGGATATATTTTCTCATTTCCACTCTTGCACCAGTAGAGGCTAAATCATTCTATTTGGTAACTATCCCTCTACTTTAACCTGCTAAGAAGTCAAACACTTCACAGTAAAATCAGCAATATCTCTTTTCATTCCATCTCACCGGTAATACTCCCGAAGATCTCTGTACATCTTAGTACTACCAGGTGGAACTGAAAATAGAGAACTATGAGCTTCGCATAACAACTCATTCTTCAAATGTGAATCACAATGAACACATCATCACATTAAAAATCTCAAAATGCAATCATTATAAATGTTAAAATCAGTAAACTTACGTTTCTGAACCAACACAACCTTTTTCTGCAAATCACTGTCTTCCTTATGTGCTTTCTTAATTCTATCTAATAGAGATGATGTCACTGAAAACAGAAAAACAATAGAAGAATTTCTTGCAACAATAACTTCTATGCCAAATTTCATCAAATTGAAAACCAAAGGATCTCATTCCAATCGTAACATGGTTAATGAAGTATTACTTTTTCGACTCAAAGCATGAGCCACTTTATTTACTTTCCCCGGATGATAAAGGATCGTGCAATCATAATCCTTGATTAATTCCAACCATCTCCTTTGTCTCATGTTCAATTATTTCTCAATGAATATATAGTTCAAACCTTTGTGATTAGTACATATTTTACACTTCACTCCATACAAATGATGCCTCTAAATTTTTAATGAAAAAACAACAGCAGCTAATTCCAAATCATGTGTAGGGTAACTTAAATCATGTTGTTTCAACTGACATGAAGCATAAGCAATTACCTGATCATTCTGTATTAGGACACAACCTAATCCATTCAATGATGCATCACTGTAGATAACAAACTCTCCTTTTCTGGAAGGTAGTTCCAAAACTGGATCATTCTCCAATCCTCTTTTCAATTCTTGAAAACAATAATCACATTCTTTAGTACAGATGAACTTAACACCTTTTCGAGTTAACTTAGTCATTGGACTACAAACTGTACAAAATTTTTAACAAACCTCTAGTAATAACCTAGAAAACTAGGAAAACTAGGAATCTCGCATATATTTGTAGATCTTGGCCATTATTCAACAAATTTCATTTTAATAGGATCAAAAGTTATGCCATTTTTTGAAACAATGTGACCAAGGAAAGAAGTTTTTTGTAACCAAAACTCACACTTTCTAAATTTTCCATATATTTTCTGTTCTTTTAAGATTTTTAAGATGAACATTAAATGACTTTCATGTTACTCATTAATTTTGGAATAAACTAAATTATCACCAATAAACACAACCACATTTATCACCTGAATCAATAGAGCCATCACTAAAATAAACTGTTCAATTCTGATTCCGACTATCTCAAGATGTTGATTTGGAAGGTCATTTCCCTCCGTATGACTTCCCATCATAACTACCCTATTTCCTATACGAAAAACCATTCTCAACATAGTAATATCTTAGACATAGCAACATGGTAATCTGTAAATTCTATAAGATTTAAATATTATCAAAAATTACTTTATGTATATTTATTTAAAAATAACCTAACTCCTAAAGTTATCTAAACTGACCTATGATACCAACTTAAAGACCCGACCTTAAAAAATTACATAATATCGAATTAAATGAATAATTCACATTGACGATCTTTTCATGTTTAGATTTTTAGAGAACTAGGACTTAAATATTATATCTCAATAGAATAAAAAGTAGACACTTCTACAGAGTTTACTTTTTTTTACAAAAAATTTACGCTTTGAAAAAAAGGGTCATGTCTAGTTCCATGTTAATGACATCATGACTTTTCATTGATCTCATACTTGACCCTATTCATATTTATGACCTGTGAAAACATTTTAAAACATCGGATGATCATAAAAGGCACAGTAAGGGTTACAAAAAAATGAATGAATACATTTGTTCATTAATGAATACAAAACATGAACTCTTTTACATACCTCATGAAGTCATATGATTTATGAAAGATGTAGTGAAATCATTAAACAAAAAAGGTAACTTGTGGCATCCATATCAATCTTACATTGTAGCTATCACAACTGCATATGGAGTTACTTTGGAATACCCATCATAGTATATTCCCTAAATCTCTTAGGAGAATCATTCATGTTTACCTCCATCACGATACCCAATGCATTGGAGAGGTATCTCTAGCTCACCTGCCCTAGGTTTATCACGGAACCAACCATATACGTAAATAATTCCCAAGAACTATAACATGATGATAAAACATAACATAAGCATAATGGAAAGATAACATTTCCACATTGAAATAATAAAATATCATTTCAAGAATTGAAATAATAAATCCATTCTCAAAATCATTTTCAATACCAAAATATGTATAAAGAGTATATGGTATTTATTTTTCCTTTTAAAAACATTACATCTTGTTAAGGAAGCCAAAGATCAAATAATACTCAGGACGGCGGAAAGGCCATTGTCACCGCTTATGTAAAAAAACATTCCTTTTTTCATTTAGTAAAAAACATTATATAATGAGATTCCCTTTGAATAAAATGAAAATTCAAAGGTTTTATACACCGTATAAAATAAAGTCATGTATAAAACTAAAAATTCCTCAATGAAACGAGATTGAGACAAAGTCCCTTACCACATATCTGACTTGACTCGATTATTCCTTAATCTCTTGAATAATAAAATAAAATTAATTTATTCTTAATTAATAACCTTTTTCAAGTTTATTATTCCTTTTATATCACTTATTACCATGTTATAAACATTATGTAACCATTCATGTTAATAATGCTTGTTTTTTCGATATTTGGTACTTGAGTAAAAAATGAACACCTTATATTTACAAGTTTCCCATGTGGTAAATAGTCCATTATATCCAGAATTAAAATAATTATTTATATATCATATATATATCATATATATCTAGTGTATAAATATATTTATAATAGAACATAACATTTGGATGTAAGAAATGAAATGCACCGTTCATGGAGACGGTAAGCCGTACTTACGCATGAACGCTACTTTCATTTATATTTCTTATTTTAATGGAATTAAAACATAATTATACATAGTTATATTATAATTGTATTATAATATCATATATAATATCATTAACTCCATCCTTTATACATCCCACATAAGGCATTGAAAAATCGCATCACTTTGAGGGGGCGGTAGTCCGCACTTCCTCAAATGTAATTATCATATTTACCCCCTATAGAAACCATAAAGGCTTGATATAATTGGGAAGTAAAAAAGCATAAGAGAATAATAAACATAATATATATCATATATAAATATATTTCCATCATAATTTCCACCATGATGGGTGGTAAGATGTAATTGAACAATCATCTTTTCGTGAGGTGTTAGTTTTCCATCCATAGAAACATTATGTTCTTCATCCATTAGATGGAGGTGTGTGTAAGTGTAGTTAAAATAAATCTCATCAAAACATCCTAGTATATTGAGGATACTGGTTTTATTACAAAATAAAGGAATAAAAAGAGTTTATGGGTTGGAGAAGTAAAATAATATAAAACAATTTAAGAGAAACTGTTACCTTTAATTTGGGTTACTCTATTTGGTTTGAACTAAACGACTTTTTAAAGTGCCTTATATCTAAGGTATGACTTCTAGGGTGAGGAGAGGGATTTAGGGAGCTTAATTGGGCAGATTTTGGATGAGCCAAATGTCTTGATAGGTGTGAGGAATTGGTTAGAAGTGGTCTCCTTTTATAAGGGAGAGGAGGGGCTGTTTTGGAAAGTGTGAATGTATTATTTTATAATATAATGATTTTCAGGTATTAATGGTCCAAAAATCATTATAGTCTAAGTTAATATGAGTCATGGTCTAAATAATATCCTACAATCATAATTTTACATGTTTTGGATAATATTTTAATCATTATAATCTTATTTATTTACATCATTTAATAATGAGATAAATACTGCATCATTATTATGTAATAAATAATTTAATTTATTTATTGTCTAAAAGTTATAAAAAAAATTAATTATGTAGGAAATATATTTATCTATATAATTAATATTTATAGTAAAAAATATGGATTATATAACACCATATAAAAATTAATTACTAAATGATTTTTGTTAATGTCAATTTTGTCTTTACATTAAATTAATTAATCTAAACTGTCATTAGCACACCCATGTGGCTCAATGGGGTCCAAAAATCGACCCAAAGATGAACATGGTCTTTATTGACTCAACCAATAAGGTTTATACAAGTTTTAAGAATTTTTAAATTATTATAATATTTTTTTACCTTGAATTAACCTATTTACCTTTAACCATGCTAAATAAAAGTCAAAAGTTATTATTCACCAAAAATTATTTTCATATTATTGAACCACATTTTACTTATTGATAACAAAAATGTATGTCTGATTTTCTAAATTCAATTCATATAAGTGGTAAAATTTCATTTATATGAAAAAGTCAGTTTTTTAACTACCATTAAGTGGTTTCACTATTAATCAAAAATTGATGTTTTTCAGAAAAATACAAAACAAGTCAGTCGAAGATATATTTGATATTACAAAATAAAAAATGATTTCTATTTTTCAAAATTAAAAACATAGATGTGGAATTAATTAATTTTAAATACTATTTCCCATTGATAAAACAAATTGCATGTTTTTAAGAAACAATAACTATCAAAAGATTGATACTTGTTTATTTCGTATTTCAATGTGAAATTAATATCAATGACCACCATTGGATTAAATGGTAAAAATATATTCTAATTAAACTTTAAAACCAACTAAAAATATAATCTAACCATATAAATAAATTATTTTAAAAGGAACTTTTGAATTAAAATGCAATTTTTTTCATTATTCATTAAAAAATGAACTCTATCAGAAAAATTACAAAAAAGTCACCAAAGTAAAATTTGATGTCCCCATTCTAAAGAAGAATTTTATTTGGTCATATAAAATGTATTAAAATTCCCAAAACTATATTTAAATGGGGTTCACCATTAAAATACGATAAATCATCCTTTTAATGTAAATTATGCTTAAAATTAGATTCATTCACATTTTAATCCTCTAACATTAATTTGATAAGTGTAAATACATTTAAAAAACATGTATAATCATACTGTAGTTAGTTTTTTTAATTACCACCAATATAAAGACTAGGAGTTAACTAGCATTTAAATTAATAATATTATATTATTATTGTCCAACGTAAGATTTCAATGAAACCAATTGTTGCGTATCTGGTAGCCTATCGAACATAGCAACCATTTTAAAGTAAAAATAATATTTAATTCAAAAATATTAATATGTATGAAAATATATTATTATTCATTTACCTGGGATGTTACAAGAAATATCACTATCTGATTCTCATCTAGAACCACCCCTATAGCTCTATTAAATAAAATTATTGGGGTGGAAAGGAATAAAATAACTATGATTGAGGAAGGGAATGTTCAGATAGAGGACATATTGATTTTGAATGAATATGTTGATGTGTATCTGAGTGATTTATATAGACATCCTCCAGAGAGGAAAATTCAGTTTTCCATTGACTTATTTCTTGATTGATGGACCATGTCAAATAACCCTTACAGAATAGGCACAATGGAGTTAGTTGAATTTAAGAAACAACAAGAGGAATTGATTAATAAATCATTTATTCTCAATAGTGTTTCTCCATAGGGAGCCCCTATTCTTTTTATTAAGATGAAATATGGATCAATGCAGTTGTGAATTGAATATATAGAGATCAATGCTATAAAAAAAATTATCCATTACCTTGCTTTGATGAATTATTTGATCAAATTCATTTAGATTAATGTTTTCCAAAGATTGAACATTGAATTGGATATCATCAGTTTCATGTGAGGAAGGAAGAAATTCCAAGAAGAGAATTTCAAAATAGGTATAGAAATTATGAGTTTAAAGTAATGCCTTTTGGGCTGACTATAGCACCCTATGTTTTCATGGATATAATGAATAATGTTTTCCATGAATATCTTGATAAATTTATGGTTGTATTTATGGATGATATCTTTGAATAATAAAAAAATATATTTAGATCATGAAAATCACTTGCCCACTATTCAGAAGCCTCTGATAAAAAATGAATTATATGGAAAGTTTGGAAAGTGTGAATTTTGGCTTCAATCAGTTTCCTTTATTGTATACATTCTCTCTATGGATGGAATATCTGTTGGTCCTTTTATGAAAAAGGATATTATAAAATGGCCTACTAGAAGAACATAACTGAGGTACATAGTTTTATTTATTTAATAGGTTATTATCGGTGCTTCATTCAAAACATCACCTATTTATCCAACCCAATGGCCAAGCATACACGCAAATGGGTTACATTCATATGGAAAAGAGAATATGAGACTGTTTTAAAAATTTGAAGAGGAGATTAGTGAATGATCTAATCCTAACACTACCATCATGGAATTAAGGGTTTGAGATCTATAGTGATGTATCAAAGAAGGGACTTGGTTGTCTCATTATGTAGAATGAAAGAGTTACTTCCTATGAATCAAGGTAGTTAAAAATTAATGAAAAAAACTATCCAACTCATTATCTTGAGTTAGAATTGGTAATCATTTCAATAAACCTATAGAGACATTATTTCTATAGAGAAAAGATGCAAGTTATATACGGATTACAAGAGTCTAGAGTATAAAATCTCACAGAATGAACTCAACATGAGGAAATAGAGATGGCTCAAACTAATCAAGGATTATGAATTTTCTACACACTACCACCTAGTAAAGGAAAACAAGGTAGATGTTGCATTGAACAAGGAGGATCATAGAGTTCTCAACAAAATTAGTATTTAGAAGGATCATTTTTACATAGATCTAGTGAGGATGGATATTGAAATTATAGAAAAAGGTGAAACATCACTACTTTTTCATTTGGTTTTCTAACCATATTTATTAAAATGGATTAAATGTTCTTAGCCCGATGATGAGATCCCTCAAAACAAAATTAATGTTGCTAAATATGGGGAGATAAAAGACTTTTTTTGAATATTGTGTTCTGAAATTTGGGATGAGGATTTGTGTCCTACATATTCCTGAGATCAAAATGGATTTCATGGATGACGCCCATAGTTAGAATTTATCCATACATCCTTTTAGCACAATAATATATATATATTTGAAGGAATATTTCTGGTGTGATAACATGAAGAGGGAAATTGTGGATTATGTATCAAGATGTTTTGTTTTTCAACAAGTGAAGGCCAAAAGGAAACATCCAAAAGGAGTTAAGAAAATGAACATAAGCCTCAACCTAGTTGGTCAGGACTCAGTAAGTGCATCTAATAGACCCAAGATCAAATTCAGGCAGAGGCATATTTCTTCATTTCTGTTGCAGTAATGTATCAAGCACTAAATTAGGTAATATAGTAGGCACTATAGTAGGAACTGTAGAAGGTAATGTTTGGTACTGTTCTAGCCAGAACTATTCATCCATCTAGGCCTTTGGGCCACCTATTTGGTCCATGGGTCCTGCAAGGTTTTCAGACCACCCAAGGCCTTCGGGCCAGTGGTTTCGCAAGGCCTTCAGAGCACCATATGGCCTTAGGGATACCCAAAGGACTTCAAGCCAGATGAATGAAAATGTACCAGTCATACTACAAGGGACAAGGCTTTCTATGGGGAATTATTGTAGGAATATTGACTAGTGAAGAGCTAACCAGAATTTGAAGAATGAGAGGGTATTTCATTGCCATCAGTATCGGGTCTGTTCAGATTTTCATAGGACAACTAATCGACCAACCTTTTGAAGGGGTTGTGCCGATATCACCACATATGTTAGGGAGAATCATTTCTCGGCTGTCTTTTCTGGGTGATTATGTCTAAGACCTACGGGTCATGTAATTGTCTTCAATCCTTCAGGCCTTGTAAGGGTTCCATCTCACCCCTTGATAGGTGGAATATCAATAAATAATAACAAATGAAGGCCATTGGTCCATTCTGATATGATTCATGAAACCTATACATATTCATGCATGGAAATGGGTCACATCACAATGTATTTTTTCATTGGATTACCCCCAACTCCAAGAATGGATAATGCAATATTGGTAATTTAATATCGACTAAAAAAATCTTCACTTTTGATCATTATAAGGAAGGATTTTCTATTAGATATCCCATCATGAATCTATTTTAATGATATAGTGAGACATCATTGAGAACCTTTCTCAATTTTGTATGATCGTGACCAATGATTTACATCACAATTTTGGAAATGTCTTAAGAAATATTTGGATATTGTGCTTCAATTTAGTACTATTTGCCATGCACAAACTGGCATGAAATCAGAAATGACAATATAAAACTTAAAGGGCATGTTGAGATCATGTTCACATGAATTCCAAGGTATGTGGGATTAATAATTACCTTTAGTGGTGTTTTCATACAATAATAGTTTATATACATGTATTAAAATTACACCACATTTAGAATTGTACGGAATAAAATTTCATACACAAACTTTTTGGGATGATGTTGGAGAAAGGTAGCTTGTGGGCCCAAATTTTGTGGGGGAAAAATAACGAAGGTAAAGGCTATTCAAGTTCATATCAAAGAATCTCAATGTAGAAAAAAGAGCTATGCTGATAATCGAAGGAACGATTTGGAATTTAAAGTGGGAGATCATGTTTTCCTAGAAGTATCTCCATGGAAGGGAGTTATAAAATTTGTAAAGATAGGGAAACTAATCACTAGGTACATTGGGCCTTTTTGAAATTCAAGATAGAATTGGTGCTAATATATATCATTTGGCTCTGCTGCCTAATCTATCCAAAGTACACAATTTGTTCCATATTTCATTACTATGAAAGTACATTCTAAACAAAATACTTGTCCTCACTTCTGAAGTTATAGAGTTGGAACCTAATATATCATACCATTTTGACCTTATCTTGATTCTGGAAAATAAGGAACAAGTGATGAGTAATAAAAAAACTCATCTATTAATGTTAATTTGGAGAAATCATAAAATCAAAGAGGCCAACAAAACGAGGATGAAATTTTGGTAAGGTGGGGAAAATTTAACACCCCAAGGTTTTGAAAATAAATATATAATGAAAGAAATATTGATTCCCAACAAAACAACACAAATTATAATCGATCTGTTAAACCCTACCTTGACTTCACTATGTTTTGAATATCGAAAAATGATCACATATAGTTGCTATCAATAATTCATTCGGAGTATGATAGAAACAACTTGATTTTTTAGTGAATAGTAACATACCCTTATGAATTGTAATATGACCCATATGAAAAGAAAATCATATTATAATTTTATAGTCTTAAGGCTATAAGATAAGTATATCTTGATTAATTTTTCAAGGTGGTGTAAAATGACTAATAGTTTTAAAAATCTAAATTTTTGAATAAATTATGATTTTATTTAAAAATTAAATTAATCATATTTTGGATATTATTTTAAGAAAATGGAGTTCATTTTTGAATCATGTTGAAAAAATGGATAGGGATAATTTTTGGGATTTTGATGAAATTCATGAATTTTAGAATAATCTTGAAATACTATAAAATACCATATATACAAATTAAGATTTAAAAACACAATTTTTGACATCATGAGTGATGTAAGCACACTCGATTCAAAATTGCATGAATTTATTTCTATTATGGGTCATAATAATCAACACTATTGGGTTCCATGAGTATGTTAATAAAATAGTTTTTAAATTATTAAAAATTCAATCTTCTATTCTACTATAAACCCCCACCCCCCCCCCCCTCATTCCCTCTTATAATCCCTCCTCTAAGCCTTTAAGATCCTCAATGTTCTACCTGAACACCCTTCCCTATTCACTCACCACATCCAAGAGTTGTCTGTGTTTCCAAAATACCCAATCCCATTCCCTTAAAAGAGATTCTCAAGGAGATTTATTGAAGAGGTAAATTCACATTCTATTTCTTTTAATTTCATTCAAGTTCCATTATATAGTTATCCTATCCTCACCTACTATATTAAAATGACCATGATAACTCCATTATCCTATATATAATAGAATTATATCATGTGAATTTAAGAATCATCATCAATATTTTTACTCTCTCTCCCTTTTATTATATAAATGAAATCATCACCCAAGAGGTTCCAATTTACAACCATCATGGACAATGCAGATTTGTTCTTCAATTTATCCATAATTACTAGTCATAAAAAATTTTGACGGTTGAAATAGAATATAATAGATAAAAAATAACCTACTTAAAATTCATAAATGAGTATAATTAAATAATATTAATTCATATGACCAATGTAGTTCATAAGAATCTTAATTCCTCTTAAATAATCTAGGTGTTTTTCATTAATATTTCATCTAATGATTCATCCTCATTCTATGTAACCAAAAGATATAAATGAGAATTAACACCTATGCGTGTTCATAATTAATGTTTAAATTCAATTCTAGATATTGACATCCATTCCACATGAACTCCATTACCTAAAAACAAGTGAACCGATTATGAAAATAAAGAAAACAAAAACTCCAGAATGAAAAAATTTAATATTATAACATATAAATAAGAACATAAAAGAACTAAAAAAGGCAAGATAAAACAAATAAATGTTCAATAGATTTTAAATAAATAATTAATAAGACTAATTTCATATTCCAGGACCTTATGTTCAAGAGCGGAACACATTTGGATATAAGGTATGGGTTTTCTCCCCGAACCTCCATTTTCATTCGGGTTACTTTTATTATCTAATCTCCTCAATGAAATTCTCATGTATTATTATTTACTCCTCATAAATTTATTTTTATTGTTCTATTTATGTTCACCAACCATAATACTTCCTTATTTTATGGGGATTTACCCTTTTTAAAAGGAACATTCAAAATTATTTCAGAAATATAAACCCTGATTCATGGGAATCTCTCAAATTCTTACCAATTTTCAATAGAACACTATAATGTATTTTTTTGAATCCATTAAATTTATAAAATTACTAATTTTATTATAAAAATACTATCTTATGTCAGTTTGGGTTTTATACATATACTTGTCCAAAAGTACTATTCTTTTCAGAGTAGGAGAGTATTTATCTCAATAAGTAGTCAACGGTTTTATAAGAATATTTTTGTTTGTTTCAAAACTTTTGTTGATTGTTATGTATTATTGGGAATAATATATTATAATATTATATACAATATTTAATTATATGGATTATGAATAGTCTTATTGTTGATGATATATCCTAAAACAATTCACCAATTTACTTCGAATGGTTAGTGTTTAAGCATAATGTTCCGGGAAAGTTATTTGAATTTCATATGTCTGTTTCAATATGAATGTATATGTTTTTTATGTTTATCCACAATCATATGTGGAATGAATTTGACTTCATATATGATGTGTGGGGCTCTTTATAGGACCTCTATGCAATGGTAGGTTTCATGAGACAAATACACGTTGACTTGAACGAGGTCTTACCCACTTTGAGACATGGTTTTGGTCGTGGCCTTGATCATTTTTAGATGAATTGGATGATGACTTGTCGGTATGTTCAGAATGTCCAGAATATAAAATTCTATCTCTATAAAGGTAGAAATTAAATGTTCAAGAGGTTATAACCATGATTGTGTTTTATTATCGAAATATTTACTCAGCTCTTATTGTTAAGATATTATGATCACACTTTTTAATGGCATGTGTTTTTAATTAATCACCATACCCAATGTTTATTATATGTTTTTACATATTTATTAGTATTACTGGTATTTTGGGATCACCTATTTCTTCTGTTTCATTTTCATAGGATATGATGAATTGATTTATGAATGAATTAGATGAATATTCTAGGAGGAATGGATGTTTCTAATGGAATTAATTAGTGTTGTTTTTTTCCTTTCATGATTTAATGTTGAACATATATATGTATATTGTTTCAAAATATACTAAACTATTGTTTACATCAAGATATGAAATTATCGTAATCATTCAAATGTAATTTAATATGGAACCAGTTTTGGGCACTCAGGTCAGTTCATTACATGTGCGACGATGGTACATTATTGGGGTGGGTTAGTGAACATGTTTTAGTTGTGATATTTATGAGCTCGAACATGACCCATAAATAGTTTTAATTTTATTTAAGTTACCTAATATTCAATTGGCCTAGGTCAAGGTAAAAACCCAGTGATTCAATATCCCTTGGAATCTTAGAAAAATGGGCTTTATAGGGAATAATCTTTCTAGTCAAGGCCATTTCCTTTTCCCTCTATGTCAATTAGATATTATCACAATAATAAATATATACTAACATCAATGGTCATGATATAACAACCATATGACCAATGATTATAATGATTATTTGTCATTTAATCTAGGCAGATTAATAATATATATATATATATATATATTGTAATGACCCCAAATATTGATTGAAATATATTTCATTATTTTTCTATAACTACATTAATTAATATAGAAATTAGTCAATCATAAATGAATTTTTTTATAAAATTTTGGGATGTTAAAAATCAGAGGGAACATATAGTGGTTGGGGCACCAAGACCCCAGAGTCTGCTCTACCAACACTCCCTTTTCACGAAAGTAGAGTTTCACTGTAAAGGTCCTTTCATTACAGGACTCAATATGTGTGTGTAAGAAAATAAATTTTAAAAAAAATTCTTGTATGATATATTATAATAATAAATATTTTTACTAAAACTATTCATAGAATTTATAGACATGAAAGCTGGTTTTTATCCACTCAAAATAAGATAAGATGTTATAGAAATTAGATTATCATCCAGATTGTTGTAGCAAGAGGAATCTTGAAAAAAGTTATGAGGTTATTAAAGTAAATGAATAAAGGCTAAAAACATCTCCATAAGGTATAAAAACATTAGACAATGTGTTATTAAAATAATAGTAGCTGTCAGTTTTACTTATTTATGAAAATAAATAATATTTTGTTTGTGAAAACAATTTGGCTGTTTTGATTTTTATTTTGGAAGTATTATATTAATCTAGTGTTGTTGATTTATTTGAGTTTAGTATGGAATATGAATTTACTTTTATACTATAATTATCAAAAGAAAATATAATAATCCCAAATCATAGGATCTGTTCTTCTATGGAACCTTTTTTTCTACATATTGAAAACTCATGGATCATTTTTGATAATAACCACAATCTATATTTGAAATGAAATAATTAATGGAAAAAATTATATTATTAAAATTTTCATTTCATATCAAAACATTTAAAAATAAATAAATATGTGTGTGGACTTCACTCAAATTTTCAATACAATAATAACATCCTCAATAGAGAGAATAAATTCACATAAAAATACTGACATCATGTAACTACTTATTCAAAAAAAAAATTGTTCCTCATATGCCATTTATGTCTTAAAAAATTCACAATAATTTGTGAAGTAAATAATTTTTAATTCTAAAAAATATTTTTTAAATTTGATATTAATATTTTAATTTGTGAAAGAGTATATTTCATGTTGCATTTCACCTATTAATATGATAATCCTCTCAATATTGGACAAATGAATTGGAAACAATAGTTTATAAGATAATTTTAGTTAATGTATGTTATTTTTGATCTTCATATCATAAATATAATCTTAATTTTAAATTTTTTTGTCCAATATCAGTATTTCGACTTTCTAAGATCAAAGAAAAATTTAAAAAATAATATGATAATTGATCTTTGTATGATAAATGAATTTTTTCAAAATTCATGGATAATATGAATTATATCTTTAATATATGATAATTATCTTATATAAAACTTTTATTGGATATTTTCCCTTTTTAATAATTCTTAAATTTAAAATTAATATTTTCTTTTTTTTGCATGATTATTTCATTCGAATGTAAACACATTTCCTAGTAGTATATAAAAATTCATAGATAATATGATAAATTATCATCTCCTATGATATTTGAACAAATTTTATGAAAATTTCCCCATAAAATATCATCAAACATGAAAAAAATATATATTTAGAATACTGTAAAATTAAATATTACCTAGGAAAAAATAATAATTACCTTCAATAAAAAAATATGTGTTTATGAGTAGAAATTGGTTTTTTGTGTAGAAAAACTATATAATATTGTTATATATAGGAAAACTATGTGTATGTCCAATACTATCTCCCTTTATTATGATAAAAAAATAAGAATTCAATTTGGCAATTTTTTAAATATTTATCATTGAGAATATAATAATATAATTATCTCTCATATAAAATAATGTGTTAGTGAAAAAGATAAATTTTTTCATTGTGTCCCTTCTCCCCCATTTCCTGAAGTCAAAATGAAAAAATGGAGTAGGATAAAAGAAATTCAAAATAGCAGATTAAATTTTGTAATAAATGAATATAAATTACAGAAATTAGGATAATATTTAATTTACCTGAAGGAATACTATAAAAATATATGTATAACATAATTTAGGAGAAATTAAAATTAATACGAAGAGAAATCAACATAAATGTGAGGATAAAGAAATCACATGTCACTAAATTTCACTAATTTTATGAATAAAATTACATTATCACGCAATAATATTGTCATAAATCATAAAAACACCAATAATGATTCCCCAGAGGTGGTTTTAGAGATTATGTAAAGACCCACCCTAAAAATTACATATACTAGTGTTTTTCAACTAGAATTCAAATTCATGGAACTTTTTAATTTTGAGTTCTAGTGAATTAGGATGAACTCTTACAATGTAATCCCATGTATCCCAAGTGAGAAAGTATAATTAACATCTATTTGTTTCACCAATGTAAACATTATGATGTAAAACATGATTTATTTTTATAACATCAAAATTCTCATATTTTCCTCATCCTTGTTCGAATTATCCTTTAACTCAGGGATTTTTTTTAAAAAAATGGATGAGGATAAGAAACTCATTAAGGGACAAAATAAAAAAGAAAACTATTAGTCTAGTAAAAAAATAAAATCTATTTCACATAGTATAATTTATGGAAAAAACACATTTTCACATAAATAAGAAACATATGTTTTTCTCAAATATAATCATTAAAACCATAAAAATAAATTAAAATGTTTTTAGGTGACTTTGAGAATCATATACATAAATTCCCTTCAAAACTCTTCCAATTGGAATAACCATATATTCAACTTCCAATATTATTATTACATAATTAATTATAGAGCTATAATGGGGATCCTCTATCTTATAATCTAGATTGTTATCACTTATGGGAAATAATGTGGCTTATCCTATTATATAATCAATAATGGGCTCATCTATGTGCTATAATGGGGCTCAATCCTTCATATAAGCTATATTAGGCTCACCAATGAGATATAGTAAGGATAAAACCTTCACATATGATATATTAGTCTAATACTTTTAATATAATGATCAATTAACATATCTTTAATAAAATAATTTATATAAAACCTATTTAAAAACTATTTTAATCCTATATAAAGACACTTATGGATAAAAAATACTATTTTCATTCAATAACCCATTTTAAATAACAAAACACATTTTTAATTGAAAAACCATTTTTAATACCAATGAAAAAAAATATAAATATGGGTTTTCATTTAATTATTGATAAAATATTTCAAAGGAATATGAAAATAAAACAATGTTTGTGGTGGCAGAAAAGTCATTATCATTGTATACGTTAAGAATAAAACATTATTTTTGTCGTTTGTCAATATTTTTGATATAAAAACACATAAAATTATTCGTACATGAAAAAAATTGATATTTTTTAAACATACATAAAAAACTAATTTATAATACCATTATATCCATATAAATAATTATGTAAAATAATATCAAGAATATTGACCTGGGAAAAAATATTTGATAATTAAATATTTAGCAATTTAAAGTGTCCCATAGTACTTTGAACATATAAATAATAATATTCATGAAATAATAAATGTAATATAACATTAAATAACCTTAATATTGATAAAATATGTATATGAACTATCATATTATCTATATATACACCTTATTAAATAATAAATGTGCATTCCACTAATAAATTATTCAATGAAAGGAGATTGAGATGAAATCCTTTAACTTGAGTCTAACTAAACATGTTTATTATTTATCATCATTAATAATAAACATAGTTTAATTATTTACTTTCTTTATAACTAAATTTAATTTTATTATTACTTTTATATCACTTCTTACCATTATATATCAGTTACTTAATTACATAAATTCAGGTTTATTGTTTTGATGACATTCAGTACTTGACTGAAAGATGAATTTGTTTTGATGTGAATAGTCAAAGTGGTCATTAGTGCATAATTTCCAGAATAATATTAATGACATAATAATAAATTTTATCCATCAATTATAATTTTAAATCCATCCATTAAATATATAAATGAAAAATGAACTACGCCACAAATGGAGATGGTATGTCATACCTATGCATGAGTAACATTTCCATTTTTTATTGATCACTATATAATGAATGTAAATATTATTTTTTAATTAAAGATTTATAATAATATAATTAATATCATATTAATGAATTAAATATGTTTATATAAATTTTCAATTATATGTGGCGATTAAAAATGTATAACATCGCTTCGCGGTGGTGATATTTAACATGTACGCATGAATGATGTAATCATTTTTATGTGCATGGGAAGTGAAGATATAATTGATATATTATTCAATTATAATGAGAAATATTTAATTAATATAATATATAAATATTTATTCAACATTATAACCAATCATCAGAGACGGTGATCTAAAATAAATTATATTTGTTCGTGGAGGTGATAACTCACACATACGCACAAATGATTAATTATTTCCCATTTTATGAAAGTGGATATGGAATTTTTATGATATTGACATATTATTAAATCATTATATTGAGGATACTAGAGTTATTTTGTAATCATAGTGGAATACAATTTTTTGGAAGTGGGAGAAGAAATAAAATAGAATCACTTGCTTAAAAATGATACATATTCTTCTGACGATATACTTTTATTAACACTGTAATACCTATAAGGGGGGTGATCTGCCTATAACAAGGCTTTTATAATGTATGGAGGGATTATAATATGGGATTTGGGAAGATATTTTTTAAACCAAATAGGATTTTAAATTTTAGGGATAGAGAAGAATGGGCCCCCCTTTACAAGAGATGGGATGGACACTCTGGAGATTCTTCAAAATATTAAATTAATATAAATTAATATTTAATTACAAATAGTCACAAACTTATTTAAAGAAAATATGAAATTATTTTAAGGCAATTTAAATTCCATAAAAATTATATATGTTTTGATTGTTTAATAATCCTTATCATTTGTATTATCCATTATTAAGTTTTTCCATGATTTCACGTAATTTACAATTTCAGTGTTATTATAAATATGATAAAATGTCAAACATGAAATAAATGAGTATTTTTTGGAATTTTATTAATTATTACAATTATATTTCAAAAATTGGGATGTTTATATATTTTATATAATTTAATTAAATATTTTATATTTTAAAATACCATTATTGACAATTTTTACACTATTAATTATGTTGATTTCTAGAAAAATCAGAACAGAACCAAATATTAAAAAAATATACTAAAAAATACTAAACATTTATAATTACTAAAAAAATTAATTTATGACATCATTTATATCAAAGAATATTTATTTTATCATTGTTAACATCATTTATTTGATTCTTCTATTAATAATGAAATTAATGTATTGTCTTCATGTCGCTAATTAATTTAATTATTATTTCATAAAATATATAAATAAATTAAAATTATTTAGGATTTTTTCTTATTAAATAATATTTATAGTTAAATATTTCTCTTAGATAACCCCATATTTAAAATACTTTACTTGATAAAATTAAGTGTGTGACAAAATCTATCTTCTCTTTGAATATAATATTATCAACGCATTAATGCCATCGAAGTGGATTCATGTAGAAAAAAATTAGACTAATGAAATATATTGTTAGGTAATAACATATATTATCAAATTTTTACAACTGTTAGGGAAATTTTATAATATTTACAAGATAATTTTTAACGTTAATTTCCCAATTTACCCTTAACCCTAGTAGTAAAACTTATTACTACAGTTTATATTCATAATATCCAAATAAAAAAAGGAACCTCTTCACATAATTCAAACCTCTTAATTATAAAAATGGAATCCATTTTTTGAAATTAGAAGAAAATTATTTTTTAACATTAATTTTGTCATAATCCCATTGACTGATCTATAAAACATGTTTTTAAAGTAAAATATTAAAAAGTTCACTTGGTCTTTATATCCAATTTCAGTGTGATATTGATTCCAATAACCTAAATTGGATTAAAATATAAAAATTATTTAATTATACTTTAATACCCTTCAAAAAATTATTTCACACAATAAGTTAATATGAAGAAAAAATAGTTTTAAACTACTATTTGAATTATTCACTATTTGCAAATTATAAAGTTCTGAGAAAAATATAAATAATTCAACCAAAGTAAGTTATTATTGTATTATTCTAAATATTAAGTTTAATTTTTAATTTATAACTTATACATGTTTCAATGGTATATTTAAAATGTGTTCTCCATCAAAAGTTGGTAAAACTACGCTTTTTAAACAATTCCTTTAGCCATAAATTTAATTGTTTTTAAATCACGTATAGAAACCATATTAAATGAATTTTAAAAGTTAAAATTAAATATAATATATATTTATATTTAATTAATATAATCCAAAAAATTTCATTATTTATTTATATTTATAAAATACTCCATTTATATATTTTAATTGCTTTCCAAAAAACATTTCCTTTTATTATAAAAATTCGGTTACATTCATAGATAATTAATTGTTCAGAGAAATATAAATACATTCCCAAACCATTTTTCATAATTCCGTTAATATGGTTCATTATTTTTATTAACACTCATAGGTTATAATGAAAATTCTTAAATAATTATATTTTTTCATTCATTTAGGCTCGATGTAGCATATCATGTAAACTATCAAACATAGTGTTTCGTTCTTAAAATATAGGATGTTACAAAGGATGTTCAAGGATGAATCACCCAAAGGTTAAGTGGCATTTTTTAATATCATAACCATATGAGAAAATACTAATAAAATCATTGAATGTTTTTTATTGAAAATCCATTATATCCTCAGAAAAATTTATGGTTCTTTGATCTTAATATTTATCATTTGTAGACAAATGAAAGATGAATATAGTGAATGGAATTAATGGATTAGATATATGTACATACTTTTGAACTATTATAGAGGCAAAAACACTTTCCCTTTTTATATAATGAATATAAATAAAAAACTATTGAGGCTCTCCTTTACATTTTTTAAATAAATATGTCACTTATCCCTCAATGGATTTCTTCATATAAGCAAAAATTGGGAATAGCCACACATTTCCAATAATCAAAAAATAGTATTTAGATATAAATAAATTAAGGTAAAAAGTCCTTTCTTAATCTCACCCCCACTGTATTCTTGTAGTTTTAATAGACCATAATTATAGTCTCTGAAAATCCATTGAGATGTTTTTCAACACTTCAATGAATTTACAGGTCAATACCATTTGAACAATGATTTTTAAAGGACTTGAATTACACTATATTAAATGATTGGATGAGAGATTACTTTATTTCCCTTGATATCAAATAGCTCGATATATTTAGTCAATTTATACTTTTGAGCTGGTGGAAATAATCTATCATACTATATATATTTAGAACTAGATATATAATATTCTTGATATCCATAAACATTATTCTATAATGATGTTTTCATGGCTTGTAGCTTGACATTTATAGAAGACTCACATTGAACCTTTAATGTGAGAAAATTCTGAGTTAGATATTTTTAAAAATAAAATTTAATTCAAGGAGGAAAACATACATTCAACAAATAAACTACATCATAAATATTATATTAAAGACCGTATTTATAATTCCCAAAATTAGTCATGATATGATTGAGTTTAGAGGTGATATTTTTTTTCATAATTTCATAATGGTTTCCAATGATACCAAATAACATCTTAACACATGAACTCTCCCATATAACATCAAAATATGTAAGGATATATGATTATTATTACGTCAAAAGTATAACTATATTTTTTTTATGTGAGGCTCAGACATTAATAGGTAAAAGAATATTAATATACTAAAACTAAGTGATCATAATTTTTTTGATTGTCAATTTCATTTTTGATAGAAATTTTTTCTTGTTTAATATGTAAATGGGTGGTTGAAATATTTTAAATTATTTCTAATTAATAATTTATTATATCATTCAATTAATATAAAGATTACATTTAAATATAATTATATGTTAGATGTTCCAATTGGATACTTATCCCATAAACATTTGAATTCATATTATTAAATGAATCAAAAAAATGTCATCATAGTTTTCCATACCTTCATTAGCATCAAGAATTTTTAGTTCTTCCAATGTAGGATTTGTAATCCTACTATACAAAATGATAGGAGTATGTTCCTCTAGAGGTTCTTGTATCCTATTCTTCATGAAAAATGATATTTCCTCAAAAATTTATTTTTCTATCCCAATATAGTAGTATATGTTAAATATTATTCCTTTTTCATATTTGAAATTTTGAAGAGATTGATAGTTTATAAATTCTTTATGATAGTCTGGTAGTAGGTGTGTAGATTCCTTTGAATTATGATTTTGATGATTATAGTAAACATATATAAGACTTGAAAGAGTCATTGAATCACCAAAATTCAAAATCACTATCCTTTTGAGAGAATCACCAAGATATAAATAGTCTTGGTCATTAACAACTCATATTTATCATTAATAACCTCATTTTCATTTTACTGAGTTGTATCAATGTCAATAGAAGGATATATAATATATTATTTTGTATCAAAATCATCAACTCCTGGACTAAGCTCATCTTCCTTATTGGCTCTAATGTTAGTAGTAGGGTTACCCAAAATTAAATCTTGAGAAGAAATCATAGAGGAAATTTCATCCAACAATAATATTCTATAATGATACCAATTATTGATGTAGAGGGAGTCACAAAAATACATAAAAAGAGAGTTAATTTTGTTCTTTAATTTTTTTGCATAATTATATTAATCCCTAAAAATTTTATTTTGTGTTTTTATCGTAAATAGTGGAAATAAAAAAAGATTTTAAAAATAGAAAACACATCGATCATATAGTTGGTTGGGGAATACAGTTCCACTATCTCACTAATCCATTTCTCTCTCTTGATGCTTGGTGAATGTATCTATGGTGGTCTATTCTTCAGGGCCCACGACTATTGAGTGGAAGAAACAATAACATGTTAAATAAGTTTCCAAGAGATTTTATATGGCTCCCACTTTTATATTCTGTATAAAAACATTCACATACTCATAACAAGATGTTTTCACTCCATAGTATATAGAATGTTATAGAAAAGATATTTCGTTTAAACTCATAGTTACAAAATAATATTTTATAAAAAGATGAGTAAATCTACCATAAAATAAATATAGTATTTGGATAAATATATAATAAGATATCTTACATATATTCGAGGTGTTATTTATATAATAACTGTGACATATTTTTGGTCCTTATTAAAAATAAATAAAATATTAAATATTCCTTAATGTAGGGTACATTTTTTTATTTGGTCAGTTATATATTAGTCGAGAGATTCTAATTTCCTTGAAATTGTTTTTGAATATGAATTTTCATATATATTACAGTAGTATTATGAAAATATAATAATGCAAAAATACTGAATACATTCTCACAGGTAACCATCAGTTATGATTATTGCAAGCCTAGAGATCACTATTGGCTACGACTTTGGTCCTCATTAGAATTACATAAATTTATTAAAATAAATGCATTATTTATTTCTTAATTCCTTATCTAGCCACCGTAATTTCAAATAAAAATAAATATAGGTATAAAATTTTCACAAATTCCAATAATGGTAATAAATTATTTCAATGTGGGAATTGATACTATTAAAAACACACAATTCAAATAACTACTGCTTTAATGGAAAAATTCTACATTATAGTACATTTATATAATAAAACCCCATATGAAATAGTGAAATACATAAATATTAACCTGAAAGAATATTTTTTACTTTGAAATAAATCTCTTACATCACGAGGCAGTCTACGACATATTATATTTCATCTCTTCATAGGATAATCATGCCCCTGTAGGATAAAGGGAATATAATTAGTACTATATATTAAAACATTTGTTCTTATATGATATTTTTGATCTATATATGATAATTATGATCTTTATGTGATATTTTACTCTATTAAATATTATTAATTTTAATTTCTATGATTGTAGGAAAACTATAAACTTTGTATGAAAATTTTATATTTCTACGATAAATGACATGGAAAAAATTCATAGGTCATATATATTTGTTCTTCCACATACAATAATTATCCAACATGAGAATTTAATAGTATTTTTTTTTCTTTTCCACGAAATCTAAAATAAGACACGAACATGTCTTTCTATTAATATTATTAATTAAATTGAAAAAATATATTTCTTAGAAACAAAAGAAAATTGAAATCTTGTATGATAAATTATCACCTTATAAGATAATTTATAATATCATGTGAATATTTTCCATGAAAATATCTTAAAACATGAAAATTTTTGTTGCCAAAATACTCCAAAATAAAATATCACGTTAGAAAAAAAATAATTTCTTTAAATAACATAATGTATGATTACTTAAAAAAATGTGAATTTTTTTAGCATAAAATTAAAAAAATGTTGGTATATGTTGAAAAATATAAGCTTTTCCAACAATCTTTCTATTTTCGAGGATGAATGAACCCATGGTAACATAAAATTAGAATTTTATAGATCTTGAGTAGAGCGAATATAGTCCTTTAATCTTCTCTCCAAAATAATAAAGTGTATGTTCAAATCATTAATATTTTTATGTCGAATCTATTGTCCAACATTTTATGATATCCAAAAGAAGAAAAGTAGTTTGAGATTATAAAGATTCAATATATTTAAATAATTATGAATTGTTATAGTATAAATTACTGAAATGATTTGATTTAGGAATTTATATGGAGGAATATAAAATAAATTTGATATATAACCTAAGTGAGGATAAATCAATATTAATCAGAGGATACTAAAATAAAAAAGGAACTAAATTTATTAATTGAAATAAATGGAAGTACATTATCACACTATAAGATTCAAAAAACATAACCCAAAGAGAAAATTTATCTACCATGTGCGTGGGGAAGGTTTTAGAGTGGCACTGTTAATAATGTTTCCATGTTTAGGGGTAGAAAAAGAAAAGTTAGAACCATTTGAACTAGGAGTATTAGTATCTCATGAAGGTTTTTTTGTGAAGAACCATAAAACATTCACATATATATTTGGATCTGTGATAGACACTTTTATCACCTGTAAGAAAATGAAATATAAATTTGGTGAAATCAATCCATAGAGAAGATAAAGAAACCTTCTTTAAAACTACTATATTAACTATAAAAAAATCCATTACTATTAAAGGAGGAGGAAATAAACTATTATTCCTGTCATAGATATAAGGAAATTAAATAATGGTATTATCTCGTATGTGTATCATTCAATTCAGCTGAAATATTATATTCCCACACATTTCCAACATTCTATCAGGGAAATCCTGAAAAAAATGAACAATGAAAAGATTCGTTTCATAATCTCAACAGAAATGAATTCTTATTGACTAAAGCTATATACCCTGTAGAATAAAAGCTTTTAATTCATGGTATTTTTAATTAATTTAAGGACATTACAAGTGAAAACAAGAATGTCAATAAGATTTTGATGCACTGGGATTCCACTATATAAAATTACTAGATGAGAGATATCTTTATATCCCTTGGTAGAAATTATATAAAAATATATAGGTTTTATATAATTCAAAATTTTTGGAACTAATTTATCATAATATCAAAAGGAAAAAATTCTATAACTCCTTTCATGATATGATATAATAAATATTTCATTGATGGTAGGATATTATATATAGAGTATTACCATTGACCAATTAAGGTCAAAACCTTCCTAGTTTGATCCTCAGTTTCAAAAGATTTTTTACTTTGTTGATAAAAACTCATCCCTGTAAAGAAATCTAGATCATCGATATTATTTTTTATCCCCTCTCTATATTTTATAGAATCAACCTTTGAAATATTTAGTTCAGAGGTGATGTTTTTCCCTAGTTAATGAATGATTTCCAGTGATACTATATCACATATTTGATCTTGTACTCTCTCATATAACATATCAAAATCTGGTGATAAATTATTCATATGTCCTATAGTATAAAATAATTCAATTCTAGTAGAGGATGAAGCAGTATATTATTGAATCCACTATATGATATCATAATGAGGTTTTAGAAAAAAATTTATAAAGTCAATCTCAGTTTTTTCTAAAACAAAAGCAGAGATGTATGATTAGATGGATAGAAGTTTGTTTAAATGTCTCTAATTGATAATTTCAAAATATCATTCAACTCATCATAATTTACATATGGAACATAATTCCATGGTATATATTCCACTTTTATTGTTATACCATCTATAAGATCCCGGTTTTTTAAGGGTATGTTTTCATTGCGTTTTGGGTTGAATCCCTTGTTTCGGGCCTCAAGGGTTGTCTTCTGAAAGTATGAGAGGCCTTGGGGGTGTTTCGAGGGCTCCGGGCATGAATGAAATGAAAAATGGGAAAGACATGCCTGGCCGCATGACCTGCGCACGGCCAGGCCAACACATGCGCCCTACCCAGGTAAACCGTGCTGCCCTCCTCCTCCAGACAGTAGCATGTGCATGGTTTGCACATGGTTTTTCAAACTGTTCGGACAAACCGTGAAGCCTCTTAAAGTTGTGAAAAATTACAAGTTTGCCACTTCAGGATTTTAAACCCCAACTCATATTTTCCTCTCATTTCCTCCCTCTTCACCCTAGGTGTGAACCAAATCACCCAAGAGCTCCAAGAGATCGATCTCCCTCTTTACTAAGGCGTTTTTGCTGCCGTTGGATGCAGATCGAAGCTCTGGGTAAGGATATTCCCATACTTGCTTCCCTTTTTGGTTTCAAGTTTGTATCTTCGCTCCCCCTTGATCTGAACCTCTAAAACCCTATCTTTTGGGTGAGTTTTAGGTTGAAACTGCAATGGTTGGTCAGATTGAGGTGTGAGGACTAGATTGAGAGTGCGTTAAACCATGGGTTCGAGGTAGGTGGTCTATAAGTTATATCCCATTGTTATTTGGGTATTTGTGCATCTATAGTTGTGTTCTTGTTTCCCCTTGGTTATGTTTTGAATAACCTTGGCATGTTTGGTAATAATGATGTTTGAAATTGCAAATGGGAACCCTCATGATCTCCATGGGATGTGTTGGGATGGACTTGACCTAATTGGGGCCATCCATGGGATGTGGAGGCTTTTCCCGGGTTTAGGGATTGTTATTAAACTAGTGACCTTGTTATAATAAATGGTATATCCCTTGGTGAATATGTTGGAATGATTGGATGAACTTGTAATAGAAGTTAGGTGATGTACCTAGACATGGAAATAACCTAAGGGTTATTTGGAATGGGTTGAATGGTTGATTCATGGAAATGATGAACGAGTTAAATGGATTAATGTGTAAACTGATTAAAGACCATAATGGGATAGATTATGGGTATAGTATTGAATTCTTAGTGAGATAGGCATAACACATAGGAAATTAGAGAATGATTAAATGATGTGAAATGGTAATGTGTTAATGGGTTAAGGCAAAATGTGAATTTCTGTGTGGTTTGTTGTGAATGGGTTGTCGAAGGGGAAATGTTATGGTTGGTTGATGGTTACTTATATGTATAAGCATATTCACATGGCTTGGTATAATTGAGTATGACTTAAGGATCTATGCCCACAGATTGAGCAAAGACTGTTGCTCTAAACTCCACCCTAAATGCACAGGTTAGGAAAGAAGACTGAGGAACTTTTCTCCTAATGGTTGCATCCACCCAGACTGAGGCTTCGAGGTGAGGATATGGTTTCATCCACCCAGACTAAGGCTTGATGTGATAATATTGTTACTATGAGGGGGTTTATCCTAGTGAGATAGGATAACGATGTGGTTACCCTCTTTCATGTGATTGTTTTCCTTAGACCCATGTAACATAGTGTATGTGATTAACCCATGGAAATGTGATGAAATGGAAAGTGATGATAATTGGTGTGAAATGAATGGTAATGGAAGTGGTAATGGCTTTGTCTCTGAACTGGCTTATAAAACCTTAAATAATTACTTGGTAATTATGATTCATTTTCCTTTTTCATGAACTACCAATTTATACGGGATATTTTGTATACACCGTTGGTGGTGGCCTACTAAGTTATACTCACACCCTACTGGGGGTGCCATTGGGTACCCAAGTAGAGTTCATGTTTTCAGGTCAGGAAAAGGGAAAGGGTCCTTGCTATATAGTTGAGTGGACATGGGTAGCACTTGGTGGAGGATCCGGACTTAGAGTCGGGACCGTTTTTTGGATTTTGGTAGTTTTCCTTATTTTGGGTTTTTGTTCACTCTTTCACTTGTAGATCGACATGGAATATTTATTGTTGGAAATGGTTTTTATACATGTTCGTTTTTTATTGGTTATTTTTTACAATATTTTTTTTATTTCTATTGTGGATTACTATAATAAAAAGGGGGTATAGTCTCCCCACTTGGCCACATAGACCTCTGCAACTAGTCCACAGTCTTTGGAGTACGGGGAGGAGCACGTAAGGTCATGTAACCACTTGGCTCAGAGCACCGGTTTTGTGGATTCCAGGTCTGGGATGTTACAAAGTGGTATCATAGGAGGTCTTTCTTCTCCTTCTATTAGGTCTTGTTATTTGGGGTAGGTTTCCAAGGGTTAAGATGTGTCGGGCCTTAGTAATGAGTTCATGCTTGGGAGTAGCTCACCCATGTACGAGGGAAAACCCTAGTCACCATTGGTGGGAAATGTTTTTCTTGGTTGTGTGTTGTTACAGTTGATGATATTTCACCGTTGGGCGATGCACATGTGGTTTGATGTGACTGTTTGATGATATTTGGCACGTGGCCTTAACGGCACAAGGATTTTCATTCATGCGTCATTATAGGCACCTAGGGAGATATGTGACATGCATTGTGTCCGGCACACGCACGGGGTGGGTGTGTGAGGCAGGATAGTAGGGTGCATCATGCATTTTATGAAACCAAGAAATAATGAGAAGAATGAAATAAAACATGTTGGTAAATGATGTTTAATAAATGTAAGGGTTGAAATGCAGTGGGAAATATTTTTGTAACATGTTGTTTGAGTTTGGAGGTAGTGCATGGATGTTTACCCTAAGTGGACCATGGACCGCGATATGGATGGCTGGGGTGGTGATTTTAGTTGTTAATATCATTGAATGAGTATATGAAATGGGTTTTTGTCTTTAGTAAAGAGCCTTTTTATAAGGTTGTGAAAGTTTTATGGTATGTGTGCTAAATCTCATGCTTGGTAATATAGAGAGATTCCACCATGACGTTGGATACTAGTTGGGAAACAAGAAGATGCTGCTGAGAAAACTCCTCCGGTAGAGGAGCATGAAAAAGTGGTGATCAATGAAGGTAGAGAAGACCAGTTCCAGGAGAACTTGGCTCGCCTTATACAGATGACGGATCAAGACCCATGGCGGGTTGCACCGATTATGTTTGAGCAATCCAGGGAGTTCCAGTTGCAGCACCCTATGACTTTCACCGGGGAGGGTGGGCCAGAGGTAGCGGAGTTCTATTTAGAGTCTATCCAGAAGATATGGGATCATCTGGAGAGCCCTTTGGCAAAGTGAGTAACTCTGGCCTTTTATATGTTGTGGGGCCAGGCAAGGCATTGGTGGGACATTCAGTCTCAGACCAAGCAGGCTGAGGGGAAGTCGTGGGAGGTTTTCTAGGAGAAGTTTCTAGAGCATTTCTACCTAGAGACTTTGAGGCGGGAACGGGCTGCAGATTTTATGAGCCTAACTCAGGGATCGCTATCGGCGATGGACTATGCTAGTCTCTTCACTGATTTGCGACTCTTTGTCCTAGTGTTAGCAGGGGATGAGGCAACGATAGAAAGGCATTTCTAGGATGGTTTGAGACATGAGATCATGTCTCAAGTAAATATCATCCACTTGAAGTGGTTTGCAGAGGTGATGGATCAGAAACTCATCTATAAAGGGAACCTGAAGGGAGCTTTGGATGGTGGGATTGTTGTGCCAAATGGGAGGACAAGTGGTGCATCATCTGTTGGTCAGAAGCGCCTTTTGGAATGTTTCTAGCAAGTTTGTCAGAAAATAGGTTCATCCTCTCACAGTGGGAACCAGGTGTTCTGTTATCAGTGTGGTAGGATGGGGAATATGTGTGGTCAGTGACATCGACCTCCAATTGAGTGACGTTCATGCCGAAGGATGGGGCATGTGCAGATGTTCTATAGGAACTCTCGGCAAGTGGGTGAGCATGATGATGAATGGTAGGTTCTAGGTACGGGAAGGGGATCAGTTGCCCCATATCAGTCTAGAAGTTGGAGCTCCATTGGCCATACTAGCAGGGGCGGTGGATGTGGAACTCTAGGGGAAGATTGTTCACACCAGCAGGGCAGTGCAGTGCAGGGTGTTCAGGCCAGAGCCTAGGGTAGAGGGGCAGGTTAGCTTCAGGCAGTTTAGTTTGTGCCTGGTGATGGCGAGGCCACACTGTCAACTATTCGAGGTACGATCCTTGTAGCTTCTACATTTACTAGTGCGTTGTTTGAAACATGTGCAACACAATCTTTTGTTTCTTCTCAACATGTGGTAGTGATGGGTTTACCTAAGGAGAGGGTGTGTGGAGTTATGTCAATTAACACTCTGTTGGGGGTGTGGGTTGAGGATATCAAGTAGTTCAAGGGATGTACCTTTGAAGTTGGAGGGTATCATTTTCTGTAGGACTTGTTCATTCTAGAGATGTTAGGGTTAGACCTAATATTGGGAATGGATTGGTTGGTGTTGTATCTGGTGCACATAGATTGTTATCGTCGCATAGTATCATTTAGGTCGCTTGAGGGTGACGCTTATGTCCACCATAGTGAATGGGATGTTCGAGAAGGGTGTGCAGGACCGTTTTGTCAACAGATGAGTGAACTCATGGATAAAGTGTAATGTCTCATACTTGAAGATGATGAGGTAGGGAAACAATCTAATTTTCCTCCTGTGGTGGATCAGTTTTAGTATGTGTTTCCTAAGGATTTCTTGGGGTTACCACCCGAGAGGGATTTCGTGTTCACGATCGAGTTACTGCCGGGAACAGAGCCAGTTTCTATTCCGCCATACCAAATGACACCAGTATAACTCTAGGAACTGAAGGTTCAGTTTGAGGAGTTGGAGTGTAAGGGGTTTTTCCGTCCTAGTACATCTCCTTGGGGATCTCCCATGCTTTTTGTAAATAAGGCTGATGGGTTGTTGAGGCTGTGTGTTGACTATTCAAAGATGATCCAGATGATGGTGAAAATTAGTAGCCTCTTCCTAAATTTATGACCTGTTTGATCAGTTGATGGGTGAATTAATGTTTTCTAAGATTGATCTGAGGTCAGGTTATGACCAAATGAGGGAGAGTTCATCTAACGTACCGCAGATAGCTTTCCAGAGTCTGTACGGGTTGTTTGAGTTTGTGGTAATGCCTTTCGGATTGACCAAATCACCAACAATGTTTATGGCTTTGATGAACCGAATCTTTCATCCCTATCTAGATTGTTTTTTTGTCATTGTTGATGATATCTTATTGTATTTGAAAAATCATGAAGCTCATGCCCAAAATCTTGACATCGTCTTGCGTACAATAAGAGAGATTATCTTCTATATTCCAATCTATCAAAGTTTCAATTCTGGAGAGTTTAGGTGAATTTTCTGGGTCACATCATCTTAGAGGTCGGTGTGTTAGTGGATCCAAAGAAGGTGCAAGCAGCTGAATCTGGGGTGCAGCCCAAGAGTTTTTTAGATGTTCGGAGTTTTCTGGGTTTGGATGGGTATTATCGAAGGTTCATTTAGGATTTCTCTCGCTTGGCAGCAACAATCTTGTGCTTGACCAATAAAGGAATCAAGTTTGAATGGTCGGAGGCTTGTGATAATGCCTTCTAGGAGTTAAAGAATCGGTTGACCACAACACGTATCTTGATCTTACCTGAGCCGAGATAGAGGTACATTTTTTTATGATGCATTTGGAGTCAGACATGGGCTTGTGTTGATGCAGGATGAGAGGGTTGTGGCTTATGGGCCAACGCAATTGATACCCCATGAGCGGAACTATCACAATCATGACCTTGAGTTGGCTACAGTGGTGTATATCTTGAATTGCTGAAGGCCCTATCTGTTAGGAGAAAGATTTACTATGTTTACCGACCATAAGAGTTTAAAGTACATCTTCTCACAATGGGATCTAGATCATCAATAGTAAAGATGGATTTAATATAGCTTATATTTTGACATTGAGTTGGTGTACATGCCGGGAAAGGTAAATAGTGTTGCTGATGCTTTGAGCAGGAAGGTTCCGAATCAGGCGGTTCAGGAGTCCAGCACCGAGTGGAAGGTGATGGCTTTGTTTGCAGAGATGCACCAGGAGGTGCAAGAGGAGAGTGGTTAGGTCACTATTGCTTCCTTAATGATGGAGTTTACTATTTTGAGTCATGTTAAGGAAGGTCATAACGATGATCCTGAGTGTTTTGTCATGTATGAAAAGCTTAAAGGTGGGGAGCTACCTTTTAGTTGGGCCGTAGATGCGAAAGGTGTCATTTGTGTTCATGATCGTGTGATTGTGCCGAAGTGTATGTGGGAAGCGTTGATGTGTCAGTTCCATGCATCCAAGTGGGCAGTGCATCCTAGGTTGACCAAGATGTACTGTGATCTCCAAAGGCAGTTTTTGTGGCCTGGAATGAAGAAGGAAGTTGCGGGCTCTGTGGCACGGTGCCTTACCTGTCAGCGGGTGAAGGCCGAGTATCAACACCCAGGTGGTTTGTTGCATCCATTTCCCATTCTAGAATTGAAGTTGGATGATGTAACAATGGATTTTTTCATCAGTCTTCTAAGGACCCTGTGGAAGAATGATGCAATTTGGGTGGTCGTGGATCGGTTAATGAAAGTGGCTCATTTCATACCGATTCAGGAGACCCTTACAGTCGACCAGTTTGTCGAGATGTATGTTTGGGAGATATTGCGGTTAAATGGAGTGCCACAGACCATAGTTTCAGACCAAGATCCGTGTTTCACATCGTGTTTCTGGAAAGGGTTGCAGAAGGCGCATGGTACGCAGGTGTTTTTGAGTATAGCTTTCCACCCACAGACAGACGAACGAGCAGTTGGAGCGTATGATCCGAGTGTTGGAAGACATGTTCAGAGATTGTGACTTGGAATTTGGTGGTTCTTGGGAGAGGAACCTATCATTAGTTGAGGTTTCCTACAACAAAAGTTTTTAGGCTACAATTCAGATGAAACCTTTTGAGGCACTCTATGGGAGGCCATGTAGATCTCAGTTGTGTTGGCTAGTGTCCAATGAATCTGAGTTGTTTGGACCAAGTCTCGTGAAGGAGACATCAGAGAGAGTTAAGTTGATCAAGAAGTAGATGGATACATCTCAGAGAAGGTATAATTCATATGCAGATCAGAGGTGTAGACCTCTTGAGTTTGTGATTGTGATAAAGTGTTCCTTCGAGTGTCGCAATGGTTGGGTCACTAATGGTTCGAAAGTAGGGTAAGTTGGCTCCCTTGTATGTGGGACCTTTTGAGATTGTGGAGAGGATCAGACCAGTGGATTACAGATTGGAACTTCCAAAACGGTATGGTGGGATGCATGATGTGTTTCACATTTTTCAGCTTCGACGACACCACCCAGACCCATCTCATGTGGTTGACTTGGAGGATGTGGAGCTTGAGGCTGATGTGTCCTTGGAGGAGAATCTGGTTCATGTAGTGTATAGTAGTGAAAAGGTCTTGTGAGTCAAGGTTGTGAAATTAGTGCAAGTACTATGGAAGCATGGGAAATTTCAGGAAGAATCTTGGGAGAGGGAATCAGATATACGGGGTTAGTGGCCCGAACTCTTGTCTTTGGTGGACCAATGAGGCTTGGTAACTCAGCTTGAGGACGAGTCGTTATAAATTGGAGTGGTTGTAAGATCCCAATTTTTTGATGGGTAAGTTTTCATTGTGTTTTGGATTGAATCTATTGTTTCATGCTTCAAAGGATGTCTTCTGAATGTATGAGAGGCCTTGGAGGTGTTTTGATGGCTCAGGGAACAAGAGAAAGAAAAACTGGGCAGACAGGCCTGGGCACACGACCTGCACATAACCAGGCCAAACTGTGTGGCCTGCCCAGGTAAACTGTGCAACCCTCCTCCTCTAGACTGTAACATGCACACGGTTTGTGCATGGTTTGTCAAACCGTGCGGAAAAACCATGAGGCCTCTTAATGTTGGGAAAAATTACAAATTTGCCACTCTGGGCTTTTAAACCCCAACTCGGGTTTTCCTCTCATTTCCTCCATCTTCACCCTAGGTATAAACCAAATCACCCAAGAGCTCCAAGATATATATATCCATCATTTCTAAGGCGTTTTTGGTGCTGTTGGATGCGTATCGATGCTCCAGGTAAGGCTAATCCCATCCTTGCTTCTCTTTTTGGTTTAGGGTTCGTATCTTCTCTCCCTCTTGATCTGAAGATATAAAACCCTATCTTTTGGGTATGTTTTAGGTTGATGCTCCAAAGGTTGGTCGGATCGAGGTCTAAGGACCCGATTGAGTGTGTGTTCAATAGCGAGTTTGAGGTAGGTGATATACAAGTTATATCCCATGGTTATTTGGGTATTTGTACATGTTTAGTTGTGTTCTTGTTTCCCCTAGGTTATGTTTTGAATAACTGAGGCATGTTTGGTAATAATGGTGTTTGAAATGGAAAATGGGAACCGTTATGATCCCCGTGGGATGTGTTGGGATTGACTTGGCCTAATTGGGTCCATTTATGGGATGTGCCGGATTTTCCTGGGTTTAGGGATTGTTATTAAACAAATTACCTTGTTGTAAAAAATGGTAGAGCTCTTGATGAATATGTTGGCATGATTGGTTGAACATGGAATAGAATTTAGTGGATGGACCAAGACTTGGCAATAACCTAAGGGTTATTTGGAATGGGTTTAATGGTTGACTTATGGAAATGATGAATGGGTTAAATGGATTAATGTGTAAACTGACTAAAGACCATAATGCGATAGATTATGGGTCTAGTGTTGAATGCTTAGTGAGAAAGGAATAACACGTGGGAATTGAGTGAATGGTTAAATGATGTGAAATAGTATTGTGTTAATGGGTTAAGGAATAATATGAATTCTTGTTTGGTTTGTTGTGAATGGTTTTTCTAAGGGGAAATGGTGTGGTTGGTTGATGGTTAATTATATGAATAATCATGTGAAAATGGCTTGGTAGAGTGGGGTATGACTTGAGGATATACCCCCACGGGTCGAGTGATGACGGATTCTCTAAACTCCGCCCTAAATGCATGGGCTAGGAATGAGGACTGAGGATCTATTCTCCTAACAGTTGCATCCACCCAGATTGAGGCTTCGAGGTGAGGATATGGTTACATCCACTAGGACTGATGCTTCGAGGTGAGAATATGGTTACTGTGAGGGGGTTGATCCATTTGAGATAGGATAATGATGTGGTTACCCTCTTTCATATGATTTTTGGCCTTAGACCCATGTAACATAGTGTATGTGATTAACCCATGGAAATGTGATGAAATTTTAAGTGATGATAATTAGTGTGAAATGAATGGTAATAGAACTCGTAATGGCTTTGGATCTGAACTCGTTAATGGATCCTTAAATAATTACATGGAAATTATCTTCCATTTTCCTTTTGCATGCACTACCTGTTTATATTGGATATTTTGTAGACACCGTTGGTGGTGGCCTACTAAGTTATACTCACACCCTGCTCTTGCCGCCATTGGGTACCCGAGCAGACTTCATTTTTTCAGGTGAGCATAAGGGAAAGGGTCCTTGCTAGATAGTTTAGTGGACATGGGTAGCACTTTGTGGAGGATCCGGACTTGGATTCAGGACTGTTTTAGGGATTGTGGCAGTTGTCCTTATTTTGGGTTTTTGTTCACTCTTGAACTTGTATAATGACATGGCATATTTATTGTTAGAAATGGTTGTTATACATGTTTCTTGTTTATTTGTTATTGTTTCCTCTATTTGGTTTATTTATGATGTGGCTTACTCTGATAAAAAGGTGGTATAGTCTCTCCAACTGACCCAATATACCCCCGATGCTAGTCGGCAGCCTTGGGCATATGCGGTGGCACGCTTAAGGTCATGTAACCACCTGGATCAGAGAACTGATTTAGTGGCTTCCGGGTTATGGACGTTACACCATCAACCGTGTTTTCAATGAATTAAATTCACGAATAAAAATGTATGTAATGTTTTCTAGAACTTCATTATCATTATAAATTCTATGTTCTTAAACTATAATATTTTTTATCCTCCTATTAAAAAAATATTATTATGATCCTTTAGAAGTAATCTTATTTTATCCGTAATGACTAATGTTGGTTCGCCAATAACTTATTATTTAAATATTACACTCTCAATGAAGTTATAACATCCAAACTTTTTAAATATGGTAACCCAAGGATATTTATTAATAATAAATTCCTCAATATAGTATGGTTTAAAATTTTTAGCATCATCCAAATTAAGATAAAGTAGAAAAAAGTATACATCTATATGAATAGAATGGGTCCATAAATCACCAAAATCTATAGTTCCCATAATTTTGATTATAGAAACAAGAGCTAATATATCATGGGTTGTTAGAAACAAATAATCATTAAACACAACCTCAATATATTTTTCTTGAAGTACATCAACCATAGAAATAGATTTCAGAAGCTCATGCTGAGAAAACAAATTAACTCCTTGAATAAATTCAGCTACCTCATAAGCTATTATATTACATATAGTTTTATCCTCAATTATATACCGAAAAAAGATAAATAATTAATTATAAAAAAATCAATATTCTTTGAACGAATTAATGACTCATGAGGAGTTACACAAACACACTTGAGGGGGGTGGAGTGTGTTCTTGGAATTTTATCCCCTATTAATCTCCACTAAACAATTTCTTACTGTCTTATTTAATGATTTGTAATGATAATTAAATAGATAAATAAGTGATGAACACAATGAATATATAATGGTTATAGAAACTTGATCTTATTGTACACTCCCTCAATGATTTGTCTTCAAATTTGGTAAATCTCACTATGTGGATCTATTTTAATTGGACCTTGAACGTTGAGGGAAATAAACATTAACTTGTTATAAAAAATGACTATATATTTTCTCAAACTCTTTAGTTTTTTAATAAAATTACATCTTGTATTCCCCCTCATAAAAATTATTATATACTATATATAAGATACAATTTTATATAAATTAGATTCAAATTCATATCACATTTTCAATAAATAGCTTGACAAAATATTAGTGTTTCTACAATAAAAAAAATTCATCATTCCATAGATTACCATTGAAAATATCTTATCTATAGTTGACGTTTGTTTCAATGAATAACAAATAGAATTTATCATTTTTTCATAGAAAATATTGAAATGTTTATATGAACATAAGAATAGAGTATTGTTTGTGTTCATTAAGAAGTACTCTATTCCTTGAGGGTTCCAACATTCATTGGGATTTATTTTGAATTCAATTTACATATATAATTCAATGGCCATAAGAAAATTCCAATAATCCAAAATAGAAGACACTATTATCACTTGAGACCTCTGTTTCTAAATATAGTAACCATAGATATATATTTTGAATTTAACCATTATCATTATTATATGTACAAGAAATTTCGGAAATACACATATTATTTTGTTTTATATTCCATATTTTTCCACCTTAATTTCTAAAAAATAAATATAGTCATGGACATTTCTCAAATTGTTACATTATAAAAAATATTCTATTAAATGGAGAATAAATGACCCTAATAGTACCAACTTCCATAAACTACACATCAAAGTAAATTTTCTTCTTCATATTCCATTTTTCTCCACAAAAAATTGTTAACCATATAAAAATACATAAATTGTAAATCAAAAAAGTTTTTTTGATCTGAGATAAATATAAAACTTTGTGAAATAGTATTTTGTGTAAAATATATTATCCCTTCAAAAGATAATCCTATTATTGAAGGGAAAATAAAATGGATACATTATTTCATATGATAATTGCTTTTCTAGTACGATCAATTTCATCCTTGTATAATAATTCTTATCCTTGTCTGATATTTTACAATGTTGAATATAATTACTTTTACTTTCTGGGATCATTGCACAAATTAGTGCTCCAAATAAAATTTTTATTTTCATACATCGACTGAATTGGAAGAAAATCATAGATCATATGACAATCATTTGTCTCATATTATAATTATATGACGATATTCTCTCATAGTGTAGTTTACCTATTCAGGGAATATAAAATCAAATGTGAATAAGTCTGTCTATGTATAAGATTATTTATTTTGATTGAAAATAGATTTATTGTTAGAGTTTGAAAATTGAATTATCATATTAGTAATTACCTTCTCATATGATATTTTATCAGCATATATGATAATTTCCCTAAAAAATTTATTTAATGATTAAAAACATTGATTTAAACTATATATTCAAAAGTTTAATTTCATTTACAAATAAGTGAAATTACATGTAATCACTTAAGATAATATAATTTTAAAAAATAGTGATTTTTTGCATAAAATGATATGAAATAATGAGATATATTAAAAAAAATTAATATATAGAATAATATATTCATTTTAAAAGATTACAAACCCCATTCAATTTAAATTGAAAACATTATAAATCTTAATAAAAGAGAATATAATCGAATTATCTTATCTTCTATAGAATGATGTTTAAGAAAAACTATTAATTTTTATCTCATTTCCCATATTTCATGATATCAAATGTAATAACAATAGTGTGGGAAAAGAAAATTTAATGTTTCATAAATAATTTTTAACGGGAGAATATAAATTTTTGTAATTTATTGTTTTTGGAATTTACATAAATGAATATAATAGAAAAAGAAATAAAATGTATTAAAGGAGAAATCAATATCAGTGTGAGGATTAGGAAAACAAAAGTAAATGATTTTTTTTCAATTTGATCAATAGAATTTCATTATCACACATTAATATAGACAAAATAAAAACTTAATAGAAAATATATTAGTCATGTTGCTCAGGGGGAGGTTTTGGAGAGGATGTTCATCAATATATATCCCCATAGATTGGGTTGGACAATAATATCATAAACCCATTAAAACTAAGACTATTATAATCGATGGTAGTTATTATGGACATGACTATAAAATCATCAAGCATCTCTCTGTCTTTTTTATGATTAAATATAGTGAATGTAATCCCTGAATTATATGATGATGCTTTATATTGTATAACTTTATCGACTATAGAATAATATATTGAAATAGAATATAGAGGTTAAAATTGAATATTAAGCCACTCATTGATTTTAGAAAATGATATAAGTAGATTATCTCTTAATTTTATCCTTTATTTATTCTATAATAAGTAATTTCATCAAATTTTATGTATTTTAAAAAGTAAATCATAAGTGAAAGGTAATAAGAAAATGGGTACTTCTTTAATCTCATTCTCAAAGTATTATTAATATATTTTGGCTTGTTATAATTCTCACTATTTGGAACTCCACTATTAGACAGTTTAGTTATAGAATTAGAGATAATAAAATTCCCTAACTCCATTCAATAAATGTTCCATAGATCTTTTCATGGATGGTAGTATGGCCTTCACTGAATATTCCCATTAACCAGTTGAGGTGATAACCATTCCAGTTAAATAATTTATTTCTAAATAATTTTCTATTAAATAGTTGAAAAAATAATTAAAAAGAACAACTAGAAAATCCATTTTCATGTAGAGGTCCTTTATACCTTATCGAGAATTAGTCTTGAAAAGACAGAGTTCCATGGGGGTATTTTTTTTAAATTTTTTATTTCTAATGATGATTAATAATATCTAAATTCTAAAAATCTCCCATATAACATCACCAGATGTGATGATAAATACATTATATGTTAAAAATAAGAGATTAATTCCATTTCAACTAGGGATCATGTACCAACATATTGAATCCTATTTATAAAATCATAAAGAGAGATCATAATCTTCTTCAGATGGTTAATTCCTATTTTGAATGACTTTATTTATTCTATAATTAATTAAAATATGTGTATTTGAAGATTTATATGATTTTTTATTATATATAATTTAAAATCTAACTTATATTTTAGGACATAAAAATTGTAACTTAAATAATAATTCTCTATCAGATCTCACATTTGGGATTTTAGACAATCAATCATTGACTTCATAGAATTAAATTCACAAACAAACTAGTTTGAAAAAATTTCCATGTATTTATGAGCTTGAATATATTCTAGTTATTGAAGTAAATGATCTCTAATACTCCAATAGAATCTTCAAGGTGAAGGTTCCTCTAGATGTCCTCTTCTCTTACCCATCATTCCCAGTGGAGGTTCCTCAACAAAGTATTCTTCTAAATACGCATTCTTAGAGTGGGTAATAATTCCTTTTTTTCAATTTTGAGAACCTACAGATATTGAGTAATTGAAAATTACTCCCGATATTTGGTTATATAGTGTATAGATTCCTACAAATTACACAGATGGAGATTTGTGTAATCATATATAAGAAAGGAAAGTGTCCTTATATAATGATCTTCCATAGTCATAAATCACGTGAGATAGTCAATAATATATACCTTGGATTGGTTACAGAATAGCTCAACTTTATCAACAACAATATCCTTATTATTTTATAGAGGTGAAACAACCACAATAGTTGGTTCAAGAAGCCCATCTTAGGGAGAAAACAATTACCCTGTGAACAATCTTAGAGTCCTTAAAAGATCTTTTATTAACTGAAATTTTCTCACTATTAATAACTCAATAAATAATAGAAAAATAAATTTATTGGTGAATAAAATCATTTACTTTAGATTCAAATTTTTTTCTGAAGGGAGTTAAAATATGTCTCAATTTGGGTGAATTGATTTCATCAAAAATTAATCACAATTAATTTAATCCCTTGAACCATTGTTTAATAATTTATTTATTAGTCATTAGAAATAAAAATAGTGTTGAAAAAGAACTAAACATAGATATTGTTTTTTGTTTGAGGAATAAAGATTCCATATTTCACTCCACTAATGATCACTCTTTTTTCCTTATGAATATTAGTATATAGATCCTTTCTCAAGGAACCTTGATAGTTGATTATAAGAAACTACAACTTCTTTCTAGTGGTTCTAGAAGATATTTTAAAGGGATATATCTTTTTTAGAGGACTAATATGAAGCATTTGAATACTTACAAAAAAGTATTTTACCTTATAAAATATAAAAAGTTGTAGAAATGAGATTCATATATTACTCACTGTTGCAAGGGACAATTGGAAAAATATGGGAGTTTCTTTTGGAAATTCAATAAAGGCCCTAACGAATAGAACTGAAAGATATCTTGATTATTATTGATGTGTTCCTCAAAAAAAGTACCATATTTTTTTCTTCTTCATATAAAATGTATACAATCTTTTATGTATAGTAACTATGAGTATCCTTTACGTTATTTGGGATTTAATATACTAAAATATATTTATTTGTTTGATTGTGTTTGATTTATAATTAAAATTTCCATATATAATCTAATGATCTAAGAAATCTAGAATAATATATAAATATAGGTTCTGTTCTTGTATATGACATTCATTTCCATAAAAATATAAAATCAAATATTTCAACTGATTGTTTCCACGACCTTCACTAGATATCTATGAATTCAAGAAAATGTATTACTTAATTGAACATTCTTTTTCAGGCTACTAGAACTTATAAAAAAATAAGTGTAAGAATGAAATTTTATTGATTTATAGAAATATTAACGATCTCCATAAATAGGATAACAAATACTATGAAAACTCATTTTGAGTAAATACATATTTGAATGATGTTTTCTTCCTCATAGGATATTTGTTTACAATAAAACAACAGATGTGTTTGTGAAATATATAAAATAAATATCAAAATAATATCTTTTCATTGGAAAGAAATATTTGAATTCATGGGAAAACCTATTGTGTATGATATTTCCTCTCTTAATAAGGTATTCTTATCCCCATATGATGAATAAACAAAAAACACTATTTCATTGGATAAATTTAGCCATCATATTATGTTTTTGATAATAATATAATCTTTGATAACTTTATATTATGTATACTTTTATTGAGAATCATTAATATGAATTTCTATACTCATTTGAAAAACTACACTTCCTATGATAATTTTATATTTATATGATAGATTTATTAGCTAAATTTTAGAGCTCATATGAATTTAATAAACCTTATACTATAATTATCTTAGGTGATACATCCAAATTTATTTTTTCAGTTAAAAAAATCTAAATATAGAATAATTAGGTTTCTTAAATTTTAGCATTATTTATTTTAATAGAAATTTTTTTTACTGGATTGTGCGTGAAAAATAATTTCTTTGATGATAAATTATAATATCATATGATAATTTACTGGCTCAAATTATAATTTTAACAAACAATTACTTCAATCGTGAAATAAATATTCTTTAACCCAAATACTTGAAAATTTTAGATTTTTATGTAAGAAAGGAATGATTTTATTAAATCAATTAAGATAAATTTATTAATAAAACAAAAGGGAATATTTTAGAATAAAAAATTATTAATTATAGAGATATATTGGAAAAAAACATGTATGTCCAATAGTTCCCTCTTTGGAAAGAACATATTAAAGCACTATATTTCTCATTACAACAATATTTTTTTTAATTAAATACAAATATACAATTTAATTCAAAGGAGAACACATATTTTTTATATAGTTTAGTATATACTTAGAATCCAAGGAGGATATAAGCAATGGAGTGCAGGTTTAGTAGAATCCACTATAGTTAAATTCATTGGATGAATTTTTTTAGTAAAATTCCACTTAATTCCAACACAAAATAATCTTATATGTTTCCTGAAAATCTCATTGTTTATCCAAAGTAAATTTATTCTTCTTTTCCCATGTATATTACCTTAGTGAAGACAATTGCCACTTTATCAATTGAGTTGTCCCTTTATGCTCAAAATTTTTCTATGATTTAAATATTATTATATATTTTATACATATTTTTAGACTTTTATTTTTCTATTGTATTACATGAAGGAAAAGTAAGATCAATTCCTCAATGTGAGGTTTCAGTTTTTGTCTTTAACAAAAAATTGAAATAACTCTTCTCTCAAATAATTATAATTCCTCACCGGAATCACCATGTTTCTCACATTATTTGAAAATAAGATGTTGTAGTGTAACATATTTATCATTATTGATACTTATACTATAAATGAATAAGATATATAAATTAAGCATAACTAGAGTATCTCTCACGATATTATTTGAACCATATTTCTTAATATTTCTCACTCTTAATTATAGAACAGATACTCGATATTTTATATATCATAAAAAAATATATACTTTGATCCATGTACTGGGATCTAATTAATCCACATCATATATACATGATAATTTCATGTGTACACCAGATTAGTGTGGTTAATAAATGGCTGAAAATCCATATAAACCTCTAAACTTATTGAGCCATCTTCATCTTTTTAATTTTTATCAAATATTTTTGATAACTACTAAAATTCTCTTCACAGAGTGATATCATCCACTACCATTTGCTCCTCAAATTTTTCTTCCTGATCATTGAAATATATCATTCCCCATGGCATAATGCATTATGGATTAAGAAATTCAAAAAACATCATGGAAACCTATTAAAAAAATACACTGTATTCCGGAAATTTCCATTATCCAAATATTTATCAATTATTAAAGTTCTTTTTATTTCAAGATATACAACATATAAAATCTCATAATTCTTTATACTCCTTAAAAAGAATATGATTCGATGAATTTGGAATAATAATATCCACTAGAATATTCTATACCAAATGTTATTTACAGTTGAAAATGTATACCATAATCTTTGGAAGGATTCATTATCCTTTTTATATAACAATTTTCAAAGTATATCGTAATCTCTAGAGGAATGAAATACTCCAAGTGGAAAATTATAAAATTTTAATCATGAACACAATATCTTATATAACAAATATATTATGCATTTTTTGGAAAGTATTACGTACCAACGAAAAAATTCACATCTAAAAATAAATAATAATAATTTAGAGAATATTACATAAAAAAGGATTCCCTTACTTTTTTTACATTTTGATATTAAAGATAATATTACATATCCAAAATAAACATACATACATAACCATTTTATGTTGGTATATTTTTTCATAGTCAACCCCTTGACCCAGACTCACTGTTATAACTATATTATATTATATATCCACCATGTGGATATTATGTATTAATCAAATTTCTTATATATTTTGTCAAATATATTACATATTCATGAAACTTTTTTCATACTAAAATATTTTATGACCTGTTCAACATTGTGATGTTGATCAACATTTGAATGTAAAACCTTCTTCTAAAAATACCAACACTTTGTTAACAAATATATCATTTAATATATAGAAACATTATTTATTTCTTATAAAAAATACTTTATTTAGTTTTGTTTGGTAAATAAAACTAATCATCAACTTCTTGAAATATAATTACTAATATCCCAAAAGAACTTCTTGTTCAAAAAAACATTTTTTTCAACTAAAATATCTTCTAAAAATCCTGCATCATTTGTTTTAGTATAATATTGAGAATTTATTCACAATATTTTCTAGAACATAAGAAATTTTAGAATATACATTCAATAATAAGATCCATATGTAACTTCTATAACTCCTATAATTATTTCTTAATTATTATAATTCATTATTTAAAAATCCATCCAGTACCATCAACAAATTGAACACAAACCCTGTTATTTAAATATTATCCCCCATTGTATTTTATTGATAATAAGACTATAAATTTTACATCACCTTAAAAAAATAAATAAATTATGAATATAGAATATTTTAATGGGGGAATTCTTCGCATCCCCCGTTGATAATAAAATAAAACATTTATTATTATCTAAATTACACTATTCATTCTATCCTCATATCTCATATAATTAAAAGAGGATATATTCTTATCTATACAATACCTTCATCTACACAAGTATTTCTATCAATTTTACATTATCTATTTTTAGGAATTTCTGATTTTCATATACTTCAAAAATATAGGAAAATATATTTTATTCTCATTAATTTTCATGAAAATCATTTATAACCAACTTAATACAACATGTTTGTATCCCAAACATTTTGATATGTCAAAAATTAGAAATTTAAAATTAAAAAAATGAGTTTTTATCACAATATAAAAATGTCCACTTCTTAAATTTTGGAATTATTTTACCACATGAAAATATTAGTTTCTCTCAACCAAATATTTATTAAGAAATATGTTATTTACTACTGGTATTACTTTATACATTAGAAAAACTTTAATGAGACTACTCTTTGAATACACAATAATTTATTTTTTAAATTTCATGATTTGAACCATTTCCCCTATCCAACTACAATTAACTCAATTATTTTCCATGAGTGAATTTACTATAATGACATAAGTAATTAAGAAATTATCTAAACCTAAAATGTTTAATCACAATGTTTTAAATATTATTCTCATTAAAAAACATAAATTCTTTCTATTTCACTCACTCTCTTCCACAACCAATTGATGCTCCACTACATGGGATTCTAGTTTCATTCAAAAAATACATCCTATTATCTCAAACACCAAAAAAATCAAAATATCAGTGAATAATCAATGAAGTATAAATTGTGTCATTCTTACCATATATTGAACCAAATAATATCACTTATTAATGATTAACTTCTATTACAAATTTATATCTATTATAATTCCAATTTTTGGAGGTCTAATCCAATTCAAGATGAGGTTTTATATCATTTTAACACTATTTACCAACTCCCTTTAAATTCATTTTTTTCATGACTCAATGTTTTTAGAAACTTTTCAGGAAGGGGAAATGAAATTAAAGAGCACATTATTCCTTTAATATTTTTGTCTCATGAAAAACAATTTCCTAATATAAAATGGTTAATACTTGGAAAAATAAATATAATTTCCAGCAATGTTGAAAATTCTCTCTAGGGAAATCAACTGTTTGTTTTATGATATGATTACTATAAATACATGTATTAAAGTTATTTATTGAGATACAATGTGGATTTATTCCAGTAGATATTTTTTGTAACAATTTTCTCCCACCATGAAGGGTTGTCTTCTTGTTCGAATCCCTTCTATTGAAATAAAAAATATCTTTTGAGTAGAGTATGCAATTAATTATTACATATTGAAAGCCAATGTGTTTTTTTGACACAAATTTTTAGTAAAATATTTTTATCAATACCATTTGAATCTTTTGATAATTGTTGATTTTAATTAATTTTTATAACAACTATTTATCCACTTGTTTTATTTATATACCTTCATCACAATCACACCCCATTGATCATATCTCTCCCAAATAATTCACATTAAGAAAAAATTCATTTTTTAACAAAAATTGTGATGGGTGCATCCATGATATCGTCATATTGATAAATATGTTTATTCTAGGTAATCTAACCATTTTCTTAAAAACATAATCTAATCAGTTATAGTGGGTATTCTATTTATACTAGATTTATAAACTTCACTATATAATTTGGTTTCATTTTATTCAACTTTCGTAGATTGTGCTCTATCTGTATTGTTTGAGTGTTCACACTTCTTCATTTTTCTTCCTTTAACAAACAATTTTCCCATCATTCATCATCATTTCTCCCCAATAAGAGGAATATTCCACTATTAATTACTTTATTACATGTTGCATCAATTAATAAAATAGTAAATATTTCATTATTTTTGTCCCATACAATTTCTATTTGATTAACCTTAGAATATTTCAAACATGGAAAGTCTTTCATAAATTCAAAATACGTATTTCTTATAGCTAATGTAACTTCCTTAAAATTACCCCATATCAAATTGGAATATCTATATGAGAGATACAATGAGTACACCATAATTTTTTCATGATATTTCCTTTATGATGATCCATTATTTTCTTCTAAAGAAGTAAATTCATTTAACAAAATATTTTTTCTCACTAGTCATTCTTCCTATTTTAAAGGAATAAAATGACTATTTATAAATCATTTTTATCATATGTACTAACAATTACTCTCTATATATCTATTTTCTCAATAATAAAACTTATCCCAATAATTATATACATTGTGTCCCCGTTATCAGTTGAGAAATTGATGAACTAGATTTCATTCCACCATTGAGTCTATGGACATTGAGAATTGAACTCATGGAATTACCAGAATTCCTAAGATATAATTTATAATTGATTGTCTCTCCTTGTATTATCATCATAATGTTTGGGCATTTTTTTTTTCTAATATCTCAGTTGTAGACTAAAAGTTTAACTATATACACTTATAAATTATTTCCTGATTAACATTAATATATACTCAATTTATTTCTCATAATTAATATTTAATTCTATATCTTTCATAATAACATCCTGTTATTTTTATTTTAAATACATATTTTCCATCAGTGAGTTATTTTTGTGGATTTTATCCTCACACTGACTAGAATTTTTGGTGGGATAATTATTTCAATTATTTAATTCTCTATTAACATATGATATTCCACTAAATGTAAATGTTCTTAAAAATTTTCACTTTTAATCTTTGAAATTTTAACTATATAAACTAATAAATTCAATTTTTTGAAACCAATTTTGAAAATATAACATATTTTACTCCATGAATGAAATCCCATTAATTCACCTCTTATTCATAGTGCTTGATATCAACTTGATTACAGTATGATCAAATTCTTCTATGGTAAATTTTTGTTGTTTTGATGACATCATTAAAATCCCCACATATATCAATATTAAATCGAGAATCTAAATTTCCATATTGGAAATAATTTTCAAAAAAAATTTAGAATCATATTTATCAATTGAATCAGAATTATTCACCTCAATTTTAGTGTTGGTCTACACTAGAGTATTTTTTTGTATTCATATAGTTCATGAGTTTTAATATAAGAAATTATTAATTTTATTTTATCACCAATTTATCATTGTATCCTAGTTTACATCTCTCTCTTGAGGTTTCTCTTCAACCTTCTTTACTCCTCGAAATTTCCTATTCATCACATCATTTGTTTCCAAATATTGAAGAAACTAACACAATGGTAGTTTTTCTTGTAAACATAATTAAATCAGGATCTTATAGTCATATTTAATATATCAAAATCTCAAATTAAATATTTATATATATACTATCGTATACTTGAAAAACAATTATAGGCGTATAATAATTCTTCTTTTCCAACCACCAAATGTACTACCATTGAAAAATGGAGGCATTATAATCAAATTCATGTGGAAAAAATAAATCCCAAAAATATTTAGAGATATATACTTATACTAGAACCTTTTGGTTATGTTAAAACTATTTTAGACTAAGATTAATGTAATCACCTTAATAAACGGTGTGGGTGATTCATGGAGAACACCAAATTAAGTCTTTTTTTCATTTATCCACCATTGTTGTTTGAATTTTTTCCCTAATTCAAATGAACATTAAACATCCCTATATTTCTTTTTATTATGTTCTCACTGAATATTAGATAATGATTCATAATGTAAAACACATGAACATAGAATAATAATACATTGTTCACCATTAATGGATAATTTATGGAGAATACATACAATGTTATGCTAGTGTACAAAAATGGAATTTTTTTTGTAGATTCGTGTTACCTGGCCAATAGTCAATCTATGGTAACATGAACTACATAAAAAAGGTTATATAAGGATTAATATAAATCTAATTTCCACTAATTATTCATTAACCCTTTACACAATGTTAGTGAATGTAACCTTTAGTTTATAAATGTGAGGTTATCTTAATGTTCAACATCTTCATCTTATTAAATCATAAATCAAAGATTGTTTTGTCCTCAATGTCAAAATTTAATAATATTATAAAAATCAATTTATTGAGAAGATAAAAAACCCAATGTTATGATTGATTCCACGTATTCCAATCAAAAACACAACAATAAAACCTATTTTTTATGATGAAAAAAATTCCTCACCCGAATTATTTTTTCTGACCCCTTTTTCAACAAACTATCATAAATCTTATAATTATTCTTATTTTTTACGTGTTAATTTTATCATGAATTAGTTACATATATCATTAAAACTCAACACCAATTTCACCTAATCCCTTTTTTAATTGATATATAAAAAAATATAAATATTTGTTTCCAAACTCTGAATAATAGTTTCGTATATCTCAAACATATATATCTCCTTTATCTGTGTACTCATATAAATTTACACATAATCCATGATACATCATTATATCTTGTGTTAAATGAGTCATGTGGTGAAACCATGTATCCACATCTCTTTCAACCTCCAAAAGTCATGACCCATCTTCTCTTTTAATTTTTTAAATGATTTATTTAGATAACTATGATTATATTTTTTAATGTGTGCTATTATAAAATATAACTTCATCTTAAATATAAACTTCCATATTACGATGGCATATCATTATTCATGGAATGACACTCAGTGAAATACATGATCTATGAATCCTAATGGAATCCCACTTCAATGGTACACAAAATTCTTAAATATCTTAGTCTTATAATCATCCCCAATTATCCATTATTCTTTTATTTAAACATATTTAACATGTAGAGTCTTTTATTTATTCATTTCCTTCAATCAAATCAAGATTTACTTACTTGATATATTATGACACAAAATAATGTATTCATTATTAATCATGTTTTATGATAGATAGTATATTTCTTAATTTGTGACTAGATACATTATCAATAATATCTTATGTTTAATTATTTGTATCATAATCCAAGATTATTTGAAACCATCCTAATGAAAATTAAAAAAACCCTACACATCTTCCCCAATTAAATAAATATAAAATACCTTACATATTTTTTGAATGATATTATGAATAACCACAAAATATTCTGTATAAAAATAATCCTTACATATAATCATTAAAATATTATATATTCATGGAGTTACCTAACTTTAACACATTTTAGAATTCCAAAAAAATTATAAATCATAAAAAAAACACATTTAAAAAAATTCACATTTTATTATTTCTAATGGAGTGGTTCTTGCACTATGACTCATTAAAAAAATTAAATTATGTTATATGTCACCCCAAAGTATATTATCTATGAATAATATCTCTTATTTATCAACTCTAATATGTTATTTATCTATATTGATTCATCCATTTTTCATATTTATGATATAGATAACCTTATAAACGTAGTTATACTTTATGAACTCGATTTTCCAAGACTAGAAAATGAATTTTCATATCATCAATCCAACAGTCATAGAATATTTTTTTTATTATTTCCATGATATTAACATCATGTTCATTACTTTTGGTATATCGAATTATTAAATAACTTACACACTTGAATCTATTCAACTTATAGAAAAAATACATTCTATACATATTTTATTTTTAGCTCTGGAAAAGAATTTAGATTTTTTAAAATATATGTTCCAGATATTTAATTCTACATAACATATAGAGCTCCAGATTATCTGGAATTTCAACTACAACAATAACCTATAGTCATAACTTTGGGAACACCTCCAATACTATGTATGTCCCTGCCCGAATGGACCAAAGGCCTTCATTATTATTGATTTTTGATAACCCCCTTTCAAGGGATGAGGGGTAACCCTTACAAGGCCCATAGGCTCAGAGATTACATGACCCGTAGGCTTAGGAGATTACATGACCTGAAGATCTTAGTGATTTCAACCAGACTATCTACAAGGAACTACCCCACCCCAGTATCAGATTCATGATAATAGCTCTCCCCCTTCGCATAGTCATCGGGTTATGCTTCAATGCAAGCACATGCTTGTCCTGATGGCATCGCCAATACTATTAATGTCACTGTTATAAATTTAAAAAAACATCATTACTATTATAAAATAGTCCTCAAACAATATTCTCATAACATCAAAAAATATTAATTACATTTTTATAAATTATGGTGTTGGAGACACATTTTTTAGAAAAAAAGGAACTATTATTTTATAGAGGAGAACCATACATGGTTTGTAGGACCATAGTGCAATAAATCCTATTTTATGGTCCAAAGAATGATATTTTTGTTAAGGAACACATTAAGTGAATAATATTACTACAATACCTGAGGCTCTACAATACCCACTATAGTATAACAAGGGGTATTGTTCTTTCTACAGTCCAACCACCACTAAAATTTCCGATGCTATAACTCCACCACTATAATAGATCTATTAAAGTAGCATTGTGGTGATGCTATAATACCTATACATAAAGGTGTCTGAACACCCAACTTTGATGTAGTATGATGGAGTCCATACCCCTAATCCAAATGCTAACTATGAAAAAAATAATTAAATTAACTAATATATAAGAACATGTGTGTATGTTTTTGAAAAACACATGATCAAATATGTGTGTGTACTACAAGAAACAAACACACACATACACATATATTTCAATATAAAATACAATAAAATTACATTTATTATGATTACTATGTACAATAATATTAAATAAATTAAAATTCGTTGTTATTTATATATGTTCAAGTCATATATAAAATAACATCAATAACATATTAAAATTAACATTAACTCCAAAAAAATGTAGTGATATTAATCAATTCATATTAAAAATTAGTGTAACATATCTTTCATGTCAATTTATGTATATAATATTAAGTACATAAATAAAATATTAATAATTTCTAATTTTATTTTAGTATTTTTAATATTTTATAATTATTTTTAATTATAAAAAATATTTATTGTTTAATGCAAATCATTTTTCAATTTATAGAGAAATATTTTCAATATTACACTAATTAAATATAAATATTTAATTTACTATTATATTTTTTATCATAATAAATATGCAATTTAAAAATAAATAAATTTCACATTTAAGTAGATTATATTTTAAAATAAATTGCATGAAAAACAAAAATTTATAATTTTTTCATAATATATTATTAATTGTAAAATTGTAAAATTAAACTTAATGTTTTTAATAATTATATTTAATTATTTTTATAGTCTATAGCATACAGATGAATATTTATATAATTAATATATAATAATATGAATAAATATATTTATTTAAGAAATGTTTTAACATAAGTATTTAAATTAAAAAAAATTATTAATTAAATAAATACATACTTTTCTAAAAAAATATAATTAATTGTATGATTATAATGATATGAATAATCAAATACAAAAAATATATTTTTGGTAAGTATTTATTATATAAATATTATTCATTATATAAATATATCGATTTATATTTTATTTACATTAAATATTAATTAATTATAATTAAAAGTATTTTCATTTATATAAAAAAATTAATATTAGTATTAAAAAATAACTTTAAATATATAATTACATAATTTTATTAAAAAAAATTATTTATAGAGAAATATAAAAATAAATATTACAAATTACATATATATATTTATCAATTAAATTTATAATAAGTTCTATTAATATATATATATACAATTCATTATTATTTAAATTTATTTTAAAGCATCCTGTTTGTTGGGGTTATTAATTTTTATCTCATCAGATTCATTTTACATAACATTAGAGACTAGGTGTATGGTTAATTCTGTATCCAAAAGTCTTGACAGAATTTACCATCTAGAAAGGGTAGTTCATGGAATTGCTTAAATGGTGTTGTGAATATTTTTTTGAGAACATACAAATGATAAAATTTAAATTCATGTAGTAGAGTGTTTTATTACCGAATAACCATATTTCTATAGGTTATTTTGAAAATGTGAAATTTTATACAATAATTTTTGATGTTGTGTGGAATATGAATCAAGTTTCAATGGTTGAAACATGAGGTGTTGAATGTGATAAAGTTTATCATTCAAAGAATAGAGAAGGAGAATTTATTTATCATATAATAAAATATAGTATTATGATGTTGTGGAATAAATATCTGTTAAATAATTGTAATAAATTTATAAGGATTTTTGTTGTGAGAGGAATACAAAACTCAAAAAAGAGTACAATATTTACAAAGATTTTATTTTTTAGAAAAACATTAGGTGACCTTTATGAAAGAATTAAGAGAAACATGGACTCAAAAGAATGATTTAGTTTATATAAATGTGTGGGGGACATCAGCACTATTTTCCCAGCGTGCTGCACTATACTACATTTGTTTCGTTAGTGATCCCAAATTTGGACTGTTAGAATTTTTTTATAAAAAGAATAAAATTTTAAAACATTCTTCAAGTGAAGTTGAATGGTGAAAAATTTCTCTAGGACCATGATATAATTCTTATGTCTTAAAAAATGATAGTAGGATAGTAAATAATTTCATAACTTCATTAGATGTATGATATTTTAATAGAGAAAATTATTCATAGGAAAAACAAGAAATAATTATTGTGGAATAGTTTAATTAGACGAATCAGATGTTGAATGAGAGAGAAATAAGAACAAAAATTCATTCATGTTTCCTAAAAGTATTTTTAGTTGAAGTGATAAATAATGTGACTTATGGTTTGAATCCTATTACTTATATATTGATGGGGTATACAAATTTATGGGAACTAAAGAAAACAAAATCAGTTGATATATCTCACTTACATGTTTTTATATATATCGAGTGAATCTATATCGATGCTTGTGAAATTGAAAACTTAGAAGTAATGTTCTGAATTTATTTTTTAATTTTTATAATGATGAGTACATTAGTTTTTTGGTTCTAGGATAAAAATAAGTGGATGTTTATTATAAGTTAAAATATTCTATTTTAATATGAATATCTATTAAATATTTAAAAAAAAGAATTTTTGACAATGATGAATTAACCTAAAACAACTACATTTATATAAAGGGATGTATAATGGTTCTAAATAATTATGGTAGCACATAATTCTTGGGGGTATTGTAATGTTTCATAATTTTTGATATTGATCAATGTTTAGATCTACCATGTATAGATATACTATAACATTATAATATTTTGAATGTTTATAGTATTATTTCAAAATTATATGGTCCAAAATGAGTTGAGGGTTATGTGTGGAAGAGATGTACAAGAGTCAAGTGACCAATGAAATCAATTTAAACATTTCTTACATTTCTTACTTCTAAACAATATTAGAAAATGTTAAATAATGAAAGACGTGGAAGGAATCAATGATTTAGAACAATGGGATTCATTAATTAAATAAGATATAATATTCTAACATGTCCACGGAATTTTGGATCAAATAGAAAATTAGATGAGGAAAAGATTATTACATCACATGTTGGTCACCCGGTTAAACGAAGAGGAATATAGAATGAAATAGTACAATAATATGCTAGTTTATTAAAGATTTCAATAAAATTAAGTAACAGATTTCCGTGAAAAATTCCTTCTAGTTGTGAACCACTCAGTGAGTCTGAAATTAATAATCTTGGTATATTTTTAAGTTTTTCATCTTGAGAAATTGTATTTCATCACTTTGTTACTTTATTATGATTTCATGAAAAAAAATTACTCGAAATCAGGAAGTTTTATTGGAAAATGGAATGGATAGAATAGTGTATAGGGTCAAATAGAGTTTTTATAGGATTAAATAGGATCATAAACAAGTATAATGATGATAAATTTCTTTTATTTATGTGGTGGAATAAAATAAAAATTATTCCTATAATAATTAGCTACTTTATAATGGGAGTTTTTTCATTTTCTACTATATTTTAATGATATTTTCTGTGGTAGTCTGATAAAGGAACAAAAATAAGAGTTGAATGATTATTTTACAAGAACATTTGTGATAAAGGATAGCTTGGTTGTGAATCAGACCATGGGGCATGCATTTGAAGGGAAATAATGACTAAAAAATTAGTTTTCATTCAATCAGATTATATAACAAAGATAATGGAAAATGTCCTAAAAGTTTGGATCTAATCCCATGACTACCCCATATAATTGAAACATCTTACTTTTAATCCTTAAGGAACATTTAATAGGATATTAGGCTTAGTATATGATATATGTTCTATATGATTCAATGTAATAAAGATTGATGTATGAAATTATTTCTATAAATCCATACATTTTATATGTAGTTGGTGTTCTGAGCTAGTTCATGGAATATCTTGGAGAGATACATAATAAGTGGTGATGTTATTATATATGTATCTCAAGGGTTTATAAGTTATTATACCATGTTATTAAATCGATGGAAAAATATAATGTTTTTTTAGATATAGACTTTGCAGGTGATATAAAATCATGGAACTGCACTATATGTGTTTTGTTTACATTGGAATGGATTATTATAAGTTGTATGTCTCATCTACTACTAGTAGAGTCACTATTAATCATGGAAGTGGAGTGCATGGATATCACATAAGTAGAGAAGGAGTTGAATTTGATAAGGTGTTTGAATTGTGTTTTTGGATGGTTACCCCATGGTATGATTCCATTATGGATCTGTAGTCATGGATTACTCGTGATACCATAGCCCCACATTTCCACATGGAAATGGTTGTAATACTTTAACACAAAAGATAATGATGTAATATTCTTGATTGAAAATAGATGATGGGATGCTGAATCCTCCTTCCCAATATTCCACTGTGTGGTTTGTCTCTTACTCTGGATCTATATTATCGATCTAATACATTTTAGTGAATTTTATTATCATTTCCATTTTCATAATAGAATCCAATTAATTATGATTATTACATCCATGTGTCACGAACAAGATGGGTTTACATCCAACCCGGTGCCAGACCCGGTCTGATCCCCATGGGCTAGAACAAGTACTAGGGCATCAAATAAAACAAGAGGGGTTGATTTACGTGATGTAAACACATCAAAATGACCAACAAGAATTAATAATTCAAATATTAAAATTCAACGAAACATTATCAAAATAATTACCATATTTTAAACTTACAAACTAAAATAAATCGAAAACGGATAACAATAAAAAGGAAACTAAAACACCACCCCAAACAATAATGTAATTAGGGGAACCACATCCCCAATCTGCCACCAACAAGATCAACTAGAAAATCCACTAAGAACCATAAATCCCAACACATAAAATCTTGAATAAACCTAAAACAAATAGAAAATGAGGTCTATATACACCCGAAGGTGTATGATGGGTATGAGGAAATTACTAGTAGGATTCCACTCTAATAGAAAGATTATATACCAAAGAATTAATTAGATATAATAACAGTATAATATTAAATAATTTTTTTAAATAATTTCAAGGAAATCATTTTTAATTATTCATTTTAAGGAAAAGAAATAACTTTCCATGGAATATATTAATACCATTTTTTAAATGAAAAAGTGAGTTTTAAAAGTTCACACACACCCACACACGTCCATAGACAAGTGTTCCACCATATTCCAATTGTTGGTAACCCATCATATAACGAATAATATCATGGTTAAATCCCTACGTTTAAAATAGCTCAAATGGGGTTCTATGAACCAAGAATCTAAGTAAAAATCTAGTATTGAAACCATGAAAACCCATGTTCTCATGGATGATCCCCTAATACATGACATCCTTATTACTGTAGTGGTATCCAATCATATCACATGTTTATTTGGTGTTGTAGCAATAATCCTACGAGATGAAGCTAAGACGAACAAGTTTGGAATCATTCAACATGCTAGTGTTAGTCGATCCACCAAGTTACACAAAATTCCCTTTTAGTGCTAAATCAAGATTCACATGTCACAAAATGAACACCTTCCATATTTCATCAACAAACCAAGTGTCACATGTCACAGGGAACCACATTCACACAAAAAAATCATTTTAAAAACATATACAAACCAAAAATCCATTTTAAAAACATTCTCACAACAGAACCATTTGTAACATAATTTGCACATCTCGCATAATTTAATAAATCAGTTCAATGTTTTATAAGACAATTTTAAGAAGCCCCAGAAGGATTTACACCATACACACACTAAATATCCTTTTTTAAAACTAAACACACCCAAAAACCACTTCATAACATGATTCACATCAAATACATAATTTAATAAATAAGTTGGACAGTTTATAAAACATTTCTAAATAGCACATTAAGGGTTTTTACCAATAACACAATCAGGTTCAAGTAGAAATACAAATTAAAAACCAAACATACGAAAATAACACATTAAAACATGTTTCCCTCTCTTAAAACAATTTACAATAAATATATAGAAACGAGAAACATGTTTGACCTGAAAAATCTCGTCACTTACATTAAAAATATTACTTATGAACCTATTCACAGCTTATGAATCATTGAAAGAATTGTTTTCACCGTCCAAATACCCCATAATACATTTCCATGAAACACCATATTAAAGAACAAAAACACCCCACAGAGCAAATTTCTATTATAAAATCAATTTTTATAACATAAACATATCGATAACCTTAAAAATATCTTTTCACCCTAAAATGAAAGAATATAAAACTTTAATAAATTTATACAAGAATATTAAATTAATCAAAAAATTATATGTCCAGGAACCACTAACCTTGGGTGAAAAAATTTCATGGAAAATGGTATGGATTTCATCCACTCCTAAAAAACACCACCATAGAGCCAAGACAAACCCTAAGCAAGACAAATTTACCAAAAAAATAAAACCATTAACCATAACTAAACCCCATGAAATTTAATGAAAAACCATTAGAAAAGGGAGGGGTTTACCAAGAAGGGGCGGGGGCGGTGACAGGTTCACATGAGGGAGGGCGCCTAACTAGGTTCGTGGCCACAAAAGAACCAGCAGGCCAGAGAGAGAGGTCATCCAAGGGAAGGGGGCACATAGAGGGTGATCTACCAGGGGTTCCATCACAATATAGGGGAGCACACTACAGGAGGGGGTTGTGACCTGGGTGGCACCAGTGTGGAGAAGGGAGGCCAGCCAGAGCAGTCTCCATAAGAGGATACATACAGGGGAGGCCACATGATGGGCTGGGGATATGCGAAGGTTTCAAGAATGATGGAAGAAAGTGTGGGGGGGACCAAACACTAAAAAATAAAAAATAAAAAATAGACTAAAAGTTATAATAATGATAATAATAATAATATTATTATTATTTATAATAACAATTGTAAGATTAATAATATTAAGAATAAAATTTATATTCTAACAAGAATAATAATAAGAGGAAGAATAAGATTAATAATATTTGTAGTAACCATAATATTATTATTTCTAATAATAATAATAATAATAATAATAATATCAATAATAATAATAATAAAATTGTTATTATTATAAAAAAACTATTTCAATTTTTATTCTACATTTTCCATGATTTAATTTTATTCTAATTTTAATGAGTTATATATTTTTAATGATGAGCTACCATATAATCACCCTACATACATCAAGTGACTTTGCACAGACTGTGTAATGACTTATTCCCATTCCAAATGACACCACATGGGTACTTTCCCTGATCACACGACCTCTGCTAATCATGTGTTGTTTGCGCACCGACTGAAAACCCACCAGGTTTTCAAACATAAAAAACTAAATAGAGACCCAACCCCATACTTCAAAAAAGTCATCCCAAAACATCAAACCCATCACACCCGGTACATGAGAAATAAATTGAGACATAACCCAGTCTGGGAAAAAGGATATAAAAAATAATAGGTGTTTCACCAAGATCCAAATGAGGCAACTTACACTCAATGTCAAACTCATTATAGGCACGTCAAATAGAAAATCATGTGCTAATCACACAAGGACAATAAAGTTCATCAAATGATTCAAGCAATAATTACCATGAAATAAAACATATTCTCAAGATATATGGAATTTTAGGATCATCACAGAAGGCATCCCATGCTCATCACACATTTTATGAATCATAGGATCATAAACTAAGAGGAGAAGGAATAAATCATATTCTATACCCATTTTTTCCATTAATATCATCAAATAAGGAGTCTTATAATCAAGTGAATAAATATCTTAGAAAATAAATATATGCTGAGGGAGAAGAGATAATGTATGTTGTGGGTTCATTTTTGTTTTTTATAATTTATAACAAATATTTTTAATAATTTTAATATTATAATTTTGAAAATAATATTTTATGAATAATATTTTCTAAATTTTTTTAATTTGGAAATTAAAATTTTTAAAAACAATTTTTCTTTTGTTATTTTAAACTATATGTCATTTAATTCATTGTTTTTACTTAAATTTTATCATCGATTTTTTTGTTACTTAATATTTATCAGTGTAGTTTTTTTCTTTTCTTAATGTTTAAATTTGTTGTTCTGTATTAAAAATTTGAATCTTTATTCATAATCTCTTAGCTGACCAAAAGATATATTGACCCACTAACCACATGTTTCTTTTCCTAAACCAACCCCGAGACTACTTTGAAGGCTACCGCATGAATTTGAATCAATCTAAAACATTAGTACATTGAATCGACCATAAATATTTTTGGTTACTAAATCTATCATGTGGTTCCATACCCAGAAAGTGTAACAGACACACCTTATACAATGCAATGACATGAACACTAAATTAGTGCATTGACCATACCATATATGGATCAATCATACGGTATAAGGATCATCCAAAAGATATAATGATAAATAATATATTATACAAAATGAATAAACATTATACTGACATAACTCTTGTTATGATGGATCAATATGTTAATTGATTTCACGAAATATACCACATAGTTTCTCTTCAATCATGTCTGGTTCAACACTTTACTTATTTTTTTCAAAAATCAATAAAATTTTTCTAATTAATTTTTACACAACTTTTCATATATTGTTTCCATTAATGTTTATTTCTTGTGATATAAATGTTAATATTGTTTTATGAGTTTATTTTAATGTTATATATAAAATATGAAAAAATATTTTTCACATTTTAGGATTATTTTAAATAAGATAATTTGTTTTATTTATTAATGTATATTCCTACCATATTTTTTGTAAAATATTAGAATTTACAATTTATGAAATATTTCTTTGTTTAAATCATTTATAAATTAATTAATTGTGATATCAACATTTTTCAAAATTATTTTAAAATATTTAATGAAATGCTATAACATATTAAAAATTTTCAAATATATCTGATTAATGTTTTCTGTCAAAATAAAAATTTGAAATTTTATAGAATCCAAATATTAGATATTTATGTTATTTTATTGACCTAGTTTTTTAAATACCTTTTGTAAATATTATTGATGATTTGAGACTAATTTTATTTATTCATTTCAATTTCAATTTCCAATTATTTTTGAAATAATAATTATAGAATGATATCTTTTTTCTATTTGATAATTATGATGTTTGAATTATAGTGGTTTAATATAGATAGAGATTTAATTTTTTCTTTTATATATCCCATTTATTGGGATTCAAGACACAGTACAGTCATATGTAATAGTTATATGTAACCTTAATGAGTCCCTTTTCTGTGAACCTTCATCTTTGAATCTATTAAAGTGCCTTATAATTTTCTGATCCTTCTAAAAAGGTTACATTTACTAGAGGATTAGTCATGGAACCCAATTTTATTCAACTAATATTGTTTTGAGAATACATCTTGATCCACTACTCAATGATCCATGCCTACGCATTATTATAATTTTGAGATAACATCTTGTTGGTTCTTTTAGGGGTTTATATAATTATTTCTATCAATTAAACATGTTATCCCATATTTGTATTATTATTTTCTAACCAAAATGAATTATCTATCTCCATTATTTGTGACTCCGAGATTCATAATTTTTGACCATTTAGGTAATGACTCCCATTGTCTAAATTCGTATTTTTTATAGGCTATGACTATGAACACAAAATTCATTGCGTCCTATTGTATCCCATTATGAGAAGTCTAGATTATAGTCTGTTATGATTACAAAATAAAAATAGGAATAATAGTGTATTATAATATCTCAACAATTAGAGAGGTAATAGTGTTGAGTAATACCACTTTTGAGCAAACTACTATAAAAATAACATTGTTTATTATTTTTTTTCCAAAACATATTGTCACCTATTATTTATAATATCTGAAATTTTTTAATTAATTTAAGGCATTTTTAAAAATTTTATCTGGACATTTCACCTCACCTCTAAACCAAGAGTCATCACCTTATTTTCCTCTCTATGATGGAAATTACTAAAGTTACTGGCTATCTAGAATAAAGTTATAGGACAAGTAGTTAATAATAAAATAACGATATATCATTACAAAACTTTATAAAATAACAAAATTCAAGACAAATACTCTTACATGAAATTATGTTTCTAAAAAAATTGAATTATGAAGTGGGTTATATTTCATATTCTAGCATTAAAAAATAATGATAAGTAGTGATTCTATATTTAAGATATATCATGAGGCTTGATATATTTTTTATATTAAATACTTTGGATAAAAGGCCTATTATAACTATTCATAGACAACATTAGTATAAGTTCTAAATATTCAAGATATGTAATGACAAAACTGTTAACAATTTTTTCCATTAATTCTTTAGAAACTTTAATAGAATTAATGAAAATTGAAAAAAGTTGGATAACCTTATGATTGATGAATGAGTATTGTGTCCTTTTCCAAAAACATGGCATTTGAAGACGACGACAATTGATGGAAGAAAAAAAGTATGTAATACATGTTGGGTGAATGATTCTGATCGTAAATTTATCACATAATGGAGTTGAATTACATAACTGAAGAATAAAATGTAATAAAAGTTCTTTAATTTAAATAAAATATAACTACTACCAGTAAAACTTCCTACTAAGAATCACAAGAGGGTGAAAAATAGATAATTTTTTTTATTTAAATGTGTTTATAAATGATGGAAATAACTAGGGGATTCATGGTACAATATAATAAGAATAATTACAAGGATTATTGAAAGAGGAAAGTTAAAATAAATTATATTATTTTTTCTAAACTCACATGTTATCAGGGAAGAAATAATTGAAACACAAATCCCATTTTTTTATGTTAAATGAAATGATAAATGATGGGAATTATTAAAAAAATGCATTTACTCATGGATGCAGTTTTATAAATGAACACGATTCAAGTGATGAAAATGGGAGTGAAAATCAAATGATTATCATTTTTCATAGTGGTCAAATTTAATAATAAGTTATATTATTATTGTAGTTTTAGTTAATTTTTTTGATAAATATGAACAGAAAAATATTGTAGAAATTATTAAGATGAATAAAAAATATTAATAATTTTTTCAATTTAATGACGATTTGAATAAAAAAATAAAAAATAATAAATGGACCTTCTTAATAAAATATTTCAACCCATGAAAATGATGTGTTTAAAAATATGAATTCTTCATTAAATCTATTTCCTATCAATTATTAAGAGTTTTCAAAAAAGATAATAATAATTAGAAGAAATAAATTATTAGATTACAAGATATTTATCTGCATTCTTTTATAAAATATGCTTATGATAATTTTTTAATGTTGAAAAAAATAAACATAAAAGTGGATTTAGATATAATAAAAATTCATATGTTATATAATACTTTAAATTTTTAAAGTTGTAATGGAAATATATATTATATTATATGATTCGAATGTTGTATGAAATTGGAATATGCTAAATAATTTTTATTAAGGTTTCCTTCAGTTTATAGTTATACTAAAACAATTATTTCAAATGATTCAACTTCTATATTACCTATGCACTCTTGTTTAAAATAGGTATAAGTACTAATAAATTATTGTACTAATCTGACTGGTCCCAAGATAGCATATTTACCAAAAAATATTCCATTTAAGTAATTTTTTGGGAACACCTTTTAATATTGTAAAAACTATATAGTATATAAATAGTGGATGATCTAGACATAAGACATGGGATTAATCAACGATTTTATCATATAATAAAATGTGACAGAATCTATATGAAATTTAATGAAAAATCTAAAGAAAAGGTTATGGGTTTTCTTAATGTAGGTCCATCTAAATATATTTTATTCTAAAAATCCTTATGAGTTGAAGTTTTTAAATATAACTTATTTTTCTTTCAAACATGTTACTACAATAGAATTTCTCTTAAATTTGAAGATAATGAAATTATAGTATTAAAAAATTTAAAATTAGGAATATTTTTTCATTAGAAAGAAAATATATATTATATTTATTTTATTAAATCTAAATACCTAAATATCAAGTGTCTTAATTCAATAGAAATAGATGATATATTATTTCTTCAAAGTCTTGGACATGAGAAATTTTGAATTTTACATAAACATTAAACTTAAAGAAATATGTTGCAATTATCCATCTTGATTTTTTTAATAATTTTTTTGATTCATGATTAAATGGAAAAAATATTTTTGATTGGTTTTAAATGTATTAGTAAATTAATAAATACCATAATATTATAAATTATTAATTTAGATTTTATTTGTCTTATGCATATTTCTATCTTAGTATATAAGATAAATGTTCTTGTGATAGTTGATGATTTTATTAGATCTACGTAGACTTATATTATTTCTCATAAAATTGAAAAATTATATAAATATATAAATTTATTATATTATTGAAAAATAAAAAATATAATTTAGTTATTTATATTAGAGGTGATATTCAAAGAATTTTTTCCAATTTTTAATTTGAAAATCTTTTTTTATTTTTATTAAAAATTATTTTCTCTAAAATACAATAAAAAGGAGTTCTAAAATAGAAAAACGCACTATTATTTAAATTTATTGAAATATGATAAATGTATAAAATTTTCTTAATTATTTTTGTGATGAATTTGTTAATATATCTTATTAAATTTTAAATTCTCTTTTAATCAAATCATTTTTAAAGAAAAGCCACAATGGATTATTTTACGGCAAATTAAATAATGATGTTAATCTCAATGTTTTTGGGAGTAATGTATTTATTTAAAAAAAATATTATCTATGATAAATTAAATTATAAAAGTGATGAGGTATTTTTATTTAAAATTATAATAAAATTAATTATTTTAGAGTTTAGAATGAAATAAAGATATATATAAAGAATATTTTAATATTTAGTTTATTGGATGTGTCTTAGGAAAAAAATGTATATAATTTATTAAAAAATAATATACTCACATTAATTTTTGTGAATATGAACATCTTTATTATAATGTATTTAATTTTGGGGTGGAAAATCCATCTAATTCTATTTCTAGGTTTTTCAATAGTTATAAATAACAAGCTATAAATAATTTCATTTATAATTTTATTATTGTATTATGACTTGAAATTATGTATTACTTTTTATTCCAACTATTGATTTATTTCTGAGTTTGTTCCTAATTTTGGTTCTGATGTTTTAAATGATTTGCATCCGATTATTTCTATTAAATATCTCAAAATAATTTGTTGAATTTTGTATAACCTCATTTAGATAAGCATGTTATCAGAACTAAACCGATCTAAGAAAACAAAACGGATAAATATACACAAATAGTTATAAATAAAGTTATGATTATAGGTCATGGTAATTTTCTAGAATAAGGTTTAAAATTTGATGAATGTTTTTTAATATTATTTAATTTATTAGTAATTTATTATATTTTTCATATTTTTAAAGTATTAGTAATTTCAAATGGATGTAAAATTTTTAATATAATTGGATTTATTCAGAAAAATCAAATATTTCTCAACTACCTAGTTTAAAAAATAAAAAATTTAATTATTATTTTTCATTAAATTATAAAAGGTGTTTTTTTCAATTGAGATGTTAAATTGGGTTGGTATGATATCATTTATTTTATAATATATTTAATAAAGGAACTTTTGATCGTAAATTGATTATTAGAAGGATTTAAAATGTTATTCCAATAATATGTTTTTTGATGATATTTTTTGGTTATTTATGTGATTAATTTTGTAAATAGTTTTCTAATTTTATTAGTATGGAATTTTATATTAGTTTCATGGGAGAAATTAAATTAATTTTTAATAATAAAATTAATCTATGAAATGAATATATATTTCGGAATCAATCTTAAAATATTAAATATTGGTTGAATTAGTTTTAGTTTATATCCCCAAAACCAATATTTAAAACCTATTATTACATTATAAAATATATACTTAGATAATTATCTTTAATATTTATATCATATAATGTTTATAGGAATTATTTTTAGTTTCTTTATATTATATTTCTTTTAGAGAATATTTATATTTTCTGTTTTAATGTATAGGATTTCAATATGTCTACAATGAATCTCAACTAAATGATATTAATATAATCGGTGTATATTTTAAGTAATTTTTTATTTCTAGATTATTTTATTATAGAAATTGTTTTTAAATTCAATTAGTTATTATTATTTTTACTTAAAATGATGTAAACATGATATAGAATGGATATTAGATATATTTCATTTTAATAGAGAAATAATAATTTCATAGAGTTCATGAAAAAAATTCTATTTATTTAACTACTTATTAAAGTAAAAAAATAAATACTCCTACATGATGTTCTCAATCAATATGGATTAAAAAAAATTTATGACGTGGGTTTGAGTTTTTAAATTATTTAAATTTGTTTTGATAAATGTTTTTTTATTTAAATTAAAAGAACTCTTAAAAACATTCAATAAAAATTAATATTGACATATCATTTCATTTTATTAGGGATTATATTTATAATGGATCCATAATCACTGATTAAATTCCTACTAAAAATAAACAGAGTTATATTTTCTCATTACTATTAGATTCTGAAGAGTATTATAAAATAAAATATGATTTCCAATATTATAAATTTTCATAGAAAATAATAATATAATTTTTTTTGACATCAATTGATATTAATTTATTAATGTGTAGTTTATTCTTATTTTAAAATTATTTTTAAAAAATTATATTCGAAATGATTATTGTTATAAATATTTTCTAGTTGATAAATTTAAAAAAGTGGTATAATTTTAAAAAATATTATTTCAATTTTTAAATTTTGAAAATGGGAATGTTAGTTGGTTGTTTTATATTATTAGTTTCTATTTTATAATATTAAAATTATTTTATATTTTTAAAAATAAAACTCTACATAATATTTTATCGATTATATTTTCAAATAATTATTAGTTTTTAGTTGGGTAATTATAATTTATCATAGCTATTTTTATTATTATATTGAATATTAATGGTTATTTAATTATTTATATATAATTTAATTTTATTGCGAAGTTTTTGTTTATTCTGTTTCAATTCTCATGATATTTTTTTTATTTTTATACCATTTACAATTGTTGTTTTTTATGAATAATGAAATAAAATATCCAAGGCCTGTTATGTGACTGCATGATATATAGACCCAACAAAAACATGTTTTTTACTCAACCCACTATGATACTATTTTGAATGCTCCCCATGATATAAAGACAATCCACCACATGAGTAAACTAAATAAATTGTAATACATCATAGCCACTTAAGTGATAATGTTCTTTTTCATATGTTTTGTAAAGAGACACAACTTATACCAAGAAACCACATGAACACACAATCAGTGCATCAACCACAAACTATATTTCTCAACTACATGCTATACAGATCGAAAAAATGTATATTGATCATTGAAAATATATATCAATAAATCACATGTTATACTAATGAAGAAAAATATCACATTAACCAAACATCATATTGAACTCATGGTTGCTATAAACTCGTGGTTTACTCAAAACATTACTTATTTATGGTTTTTTTTAAATTTTAATAGTACCTTTTTATGATTACATTGATAATATTATTTACAATATTTTTATTTTATGTGTTTTAAATTTTTTTTATTTCGTATGTTTTTAATGATATATAAACCAATAATATAACAAATATTGTTTTAAACATATTTTAAAAGGATATTAAATGTATTCTTAATATATATAAGCCTACAATATATATATTTTTTCAAATATTCAATTTTTTGTTTTATAATTTTTTTTACTATTTAATTAATTTATAAATCAGTTAATAATGGTATTTAATAAAAATATATATTTTATTATTTAAGGTATTTTTATTAAGTTTTAAATATTTATTTATGTTTATGAATATTGATTTTTTTGAAAATTTCGATTTGGATTCATTTCCAATAAACCTGATGAAATTTATGGGACTGTAATTAAATATTGTTTTAGAGTCATTTTATAATTATTTAAAACTAATTGAATCTTACATTTATTTGCATCGATGTTTCTGAAATTATTTTTTTGTTATAATTATTCTATAATGTTATACGTTTTTGATTTGATAATTATGATGTTTGAATTTAAATTATTTTACTAGGATAGGAAACATATAGTTAATTATATAAAAGTTATTTAAATGTCTTAGATACTCATTAAAAACATTGAAACTAGACATACATTACATTGAAAAGTTCATTTATCATGCACTTTGAACTATCAATAAAAAAAATGTTATATGCTTTAGTGATCCTATGGAAACAAAGTTATATTAGAATGTAAATATCATAGTTAGTCAAATATTCATTGACTATTAGTACCTTGATTATAAAAATTTATCCAATACTCAAATACATGTTTTTATGAATCATCTGCATTCTTCAACATCACAACCTTGGTTCCATTTTATTCCTCTCAAAATTGTTATATATATCTCTTATAAAGTAATATTTGGTTTATACTTTTACAACCCAAAATCATTATCTCTATTTCTTGGTATTATGAATCCTATATTCTATATTTAGTAATAGTTAGGTTTTGACTACCACCATCTAATGTTACTTTTCATAAGGGTTGTTACTCCCCACACCGATGTCACTGAGGCTAGTTCCACCTTCTGTATAAAAGGTAAGATTATTGTTAGTTATTATTCTAAAAAATTATGGAATTAAAAAATTGTCTTCTCTAAAAGAGTTTATATTTTAATAGTATAATATCCCTTCTTTGGACCAAAATAATATAAAAATTCATTATTTAATTCATTATTTTTAGATACATCCAATCACCTACTATGCACAATAATTAAACATTGACAATTAATTAAATTATTTCAAATTTTTTAATTTCTCCTATTCATTTTACTATAGACCATTTTTCATAATAGTCACTAACCAAACATTGTTCAATCATGTAGGTTACATATGATCATCATTCGAGGAAACCAAGTCTCATAACCTAGTGATGGCCATTTGATGCATTAGAAAGGGTTTACATATTTCAAGTCTAGTGGGGATTGTCTAATACTTGCTTATTACATATGGGTGAATCACATATTTTAATTCTAGTGTGAATGGTTCCACTTATACTCATCACATTTAAATTAATAATTGGTTTAATGTCTAGTGAGTATGCTTCCCAAATATTTTAATCATATATGGGTCCATGGATAAGTGAACATCATATAGAGATCCTATCATATTTAGAGAGTAGCAGGGATAGTGATACATATGTTCATCATGTATGGGTTTGTTACATGTTTAAAGACAATTGATGATTCTCACGTGTTATCATATAGTGAGGATAGTTAAAATATGCATTTTATGTAATTTAGGGAACATGTTAACATATATTGGATATGTACTTATAGTGTTTTATCATATTTTGATTTACAAATGGTTGGGTTAGTGTTTTTTATACCCTAATAAGATGAGTATGATTCAAGGACACCATATCTTGAGTGGGTGGTAAAATGGTTATTTAATGTTATTCTAGAGTTGATAGAGTCATCTTATGATCATATCCCAGTGAATCCCATTTTTTGGAATAAAATGGTTATTTCAGGGATAGGATTGATCCCCAAATAGGAATCTAGAAACTCATGCTTCAGAAAAGAATCAAAACCCATGTAGATTGAGTATATAGTTTGAGGTCTAGTAATATGACATTAACATAATTTTTAACCTCATGTGGTAATTATACTTCTAAAATTAAATGTGTTATAACAATGGATATTACAGGTTATATTTTTTGGTCACTGAGAAGATGGGGTGATCATATCAAGGTTATGACATGATGCATACCATTATCATAACTTGTGTTTCCATATGCTCATACAATTGGGAATCCTATGATTGTAAAATTATATTGGGGCATAGTTTAATATCATTTTCTAATGATGTTGGACGTAGTTAACTTTCTTATAAAGAGGAAGTGGGTTGCAATTTAGAATATCACACTTAAGAAATATTTTTGTAGTTTAACATCATATGAATAGGGGAAAAGGTTATTGATATTTGGGTGACTACAAGTGATTGTTGTGGGTTTACATTTTCAAGATACCCAATTCCAATTAATATGGTTGCATAGAATGGTAATATGATCTTATATGATCTCAAAAAGAGGGATGATGGATAGTCCCTATTAAAGGTTTTATGTTTGGGTATTAAATATTTCCTTAGAAATTTCAATTTAATATAAAGAGGCATGGATGTTTTCTTTTTCAAAAGCTTGTAACAGTATGCACATAAGAGTTCTCATTCGATAGAGTATAATGAAATTATACTGCCTGACATATTCTCAATGAATATGGAATATGCTTATTAGTTCACAATACTATTTTTACATATGTATTTTTCATGGTTAAGCATGAAAAAAGTGGATATGGGACCTATGATCACAGAACATTTGGAAAACATGTTTGATGAAATGAAGAATCTAATAGAGGTTATTTATAGAGGTATCATGAAATTTATGTGTTTCATGAATGTTAAAGTTAAATGAGTCCCATGTATCAAGAATAAGTTTTTACATTAAATATCCTTGCGATGGTATTTATAAGATAACCCTGTCTCATGAAGCCAAAAGTCTTATGAACCATATTTCTAGAGGCAAATGGAGGTACTCGTGTATAATAGTTTCATGAATTCATTTATTTCATAAGAAAAACCATTTTAGGACTAAAATAATTTCATTTGAAAAATATCCACATCTATATGAATCCAAATTGATTATTTTAATGAAGGTTAGAGTTTCAAGAATCTAGAACATTAGTTACATGTATAACAGTTAGATCATCCCTATATGGGGAGATAAGGTTGCATTTATATGCAATGGGGACATTAAAAATATATTTTTCATGAAATATTAACACCTATGAAAAATAATGAGTTTCATGATGTTCAAAACATTGAGATGATGTTTTAGCTCATGTGGAATATTTTAAAGGATGAGGTGATGCATTTATGATACACAGTTTATTTTTGTAATCCATTGGACAAGTGTCAATAATTATTGTTTAGGAACTTCAAATGTGAAATTTTTCCTTTGTGGAACTTATATAATTGATGATTAAATGGTCACAAAATCAACATCCTAATCTAGAAGAGGGGACTGCAAAATATTTTGTAGTAGAGTAAAATAAGGGACCATTAAATTGATATAATTTTCAACACTTAAAATAAATGTTTATGTGAAATATTTACATTAATGTTTTTTTTAAATAGAATATTATTTTTAATTATCCAAATATTTTTGAAAAGTACACATGATATAGAATATGAAAAACATATTGGCTTTTTTGAATCAAAATCATAAAGAAGATATATAACCTAGTAATCTATAATTGAAGCGTTTGAAAGGAAGAGGAACGAGTTTCTAGATTTTGAATACTCTTCATTAAAAGTAGATGGTGTGATATTATTTCAGTGGGATGTAGTTTTTTTCTCAAGTTAATGTATCAGATGACATTAATAATTGGAAGTAGGTGGAACCAGAATATCCTTTTTGAATCTATTATAAATATAAGGTTGGTGTCACTAATATTGAGGATATTTAGATAGGCAGTTATAACAGAACTATGTAGTTTCGGTTTTATAATTATTCTGGTAAATATTTTTAGATTAGAAACATGTATTTCAATGGGGAATACTATTTTAATCTTCTTTAATCTAAAAGGATTTATAATTACCTATGGATATGACTTGTTTTAAAATAGGTAATATTTTGTTTTTCTTTTTAAATGAGTTACTCTCATTATTTTTATCATTAAACTTATAGAGTTAGTTGGGGGTTTATTCCTAGGTTGATTGATTTTGATTAGAGGTTGGACTGCCTCTTAGGCCCAAACACACTGATATAAAAAACTGATGCATTTCATATGTTCTAAACTTTATTCTAAAAATGATATTTGGGGGGGTGGATGATTCTTGAGGTATTCATTCAATAAGAACATTATACAAATGGAAAATATGAATTTTTGAGAAATAATATAATATGTATATAATTTAATGGTGGAATAACAATAATTTTTACTATATATATAACATGAAGTGATATTGGGACCTCTCAATATATGATGATGTAGAATAAAATATGAGATAACATTTTGTATTGATTTATGATACGATATCACCAACATTATTTGAATTGTTATGGGGAAACTATTAATCAGAATACTATAAATTCTAAAAATTATGTTGAGTGTTTTGTTAATAATTTATAATTCTTTTAAAAACATAAATGCGGCATCCCAACCCAGGCTCCACACAACAGTTCTCTAGAATGGTAGGTCACATAACCTCTAGTGTGCCTCCCTATACACTAGAGGCTATTGACTTGCAGCGACAGTCTTATATTGATCATGGGGAGACTATACAGACTTTATCAATGAAACAAAATTGTGGAAATAAATAAAAAAACCCAAAATATATAACCCGTAATAGAATAAGTCCAATATTACACAATTAATAAAATAGGAATTAAATATTAATTACCAAAGCAGTAGATATGATATGAAAAATACGTGTTAGATGTCAAATAAAAAACACAAAATAAATACTTTGACAACTCATAGGCAGGTCCTAATACCATTTTTGGTTCACACATCCATGTTCTATCCTATATCATCCATATAAAATAGGTCCCTTCAATTATCCTATCATAAAAAATGAAATCTATTTGGGTAGTCATCTGGTAGCCGAGGTTCGGTGTGAGTACAACTTAGTAGGCCACCACCAACGGAATCTAAAACAATAAAGTTTCAGTCATATAGTATCTAATTGTATGATGAATACAATTAATGAAAAAAGTAAATAGTTTCACATATTCAGTCATTCGTTATTTAATGATATAGCTTCTTGGGGTCCTAATGACACCCAAACAACCAATACATGCTTTATCCCATGTCGATGTCTAAACTATCTGCAGAAGATATCACATATCACAATACGATGGTTATTAATTACTATTTCATTTGAATTCATATTTTGACCAATTGGAACCATAGTCCAATATGAAAATTTTTATCCTAGATTTTTTTATAAAAACTCATGACTATTTGGAGAATCAACCTATATTACACACCCCTTTATCAATCAATAACATATGGGTATTTGGAGCATTAGTCTATATCTCATACATGTATATGAATCAATCACATGTGTGTATTTGGTGCATTAGTTAGTATCCCAAACTCGTATATCAATCAACCACACATATTTCACATATTTCAAAGTCTATAATGTTAATCAACGTGTTCCATTTTATCACATTTCACATCATTGTTCAATACTTTAACCACATAGAATAATATGAGAAATTCAACATCAAACCATTTTGAGATATTTGACTCATATAACTCATATAACCCATTACGGTCGAACCAACCATCTCATAATTCACATTTTCAAATAATTAATAATAAAATTAATTAACCTATTATCTATATCTGTTACTAAATGGTGAAATTCATCATCTATTTATCGAGAATGAAAAATGTGATATAGAAAGTGGAAACCAAATAGGATGAGAATCTATCCTAAGAGAGGGATAGATCTATAAATAGATCATTATTTTGTGAAGAAAAAATGTTTTTGGGCCTTGGAATCTATACAAGAGACTCTAAAATAATCATAAATTGATTTATGGATGAGTTTTGATGTTCAGGGATATAATATGTGGGTTCAAGAAATTTTAATTAAATTTTGGGATATAATTCTCCACATTTTTGGTTTTTAGAGGGGTTCATGATTTCCCTTAACCACACACCTAAACGTGTTCATCTTCTTAGGGGGCACATGTTTTGCTGCTAATAGGGTGATGGTTTAAAAAAACACAATATATTCAAATCCCTTTTTTTGGTTCACACAATTTTATGGCATGAGTGCATGGTTTGGGAAGACCATATGCCCACCTTGTATTTGCCTACCTCTTTTCAAAATTCATTAGTTTCTCACAAGAAAACCCAACATAAAGATCAACAAGGATGCACTAAAAAAATGAGAAATGAACCTAATAACGAGCCCAAGAAATTTTTAGAAAAGGTCAGGATCTTATAATCACCCCAACTTATAATAGCTCATCCTAGAGCTTCACTCCAATGAATATATAAGATTCCGAGTCAAAAAGGATGGTACATTGATCCCAAATATCTAATTTACTCTTCTATGTTTCCTAGTGAATACACCAATGATTCCATAATATACAAACATACCACCCAATATTTCTCCCCTATAATTTCTCACTATGATCCACAATACGTATTAGATGCACATCAAAGGAAGAATCGATATAAAGCTCAACATCATCAATAAAGACCATAAGAGAGGGGTCAAGGTGATTCCCCCAAAGCTGTGAAACTTGAAAAACAACATGCATTAAAGTCTACTTCTAAGGAAGTGGGAATCCTTACACCACTGATCAAATTATATCCACAACCTCAGATGGTTTAACAAACCTCAGTTCCTACATCACCTAGCTAGGAATATTATTGTGTCCAAATCTAGGTGATTCTTGAAGGAACACATGATCTATGAGTGTAATCATGTGAGGCCATATACATCTATCAGTATTATGTTTTTTTAAAATTTGAGACACAAACATATATTTAGGAATTATATGAACATGATCTGATGTCTTCTACTTGAGATATAGCCCCAAAAACTATTACTCACTTATCTTTCTCAGACATAGATTTGATCTGCAAGAACTACAATAATGTGCCTTGTATGTTACCATATGAATAGTATCACGATCACTGTTGTTAAAGGTGAACTCCACCTGTTCTATGTTCCTACCCCATAACCCTTAAATGTCTAGAGAACCCAATCACAACATATCCTTGAGCACAAGGATAATACCTTCCAACTAACCATCTATCTATGAGTGGAAAGATATACTGAGTAAAACATGTTTACCAAGAATGTTCTACCAACCTAGGGAGAAGAACAATGAAAAGAGTGAGTCATGTTCTGAAATAATAATCCATGGAAACCCATGCATATGGACTGTCTCTTTAATGTACATGTATCCCAAATGAACCACTAAGTATTTACCCCATATAATAAAGAAGTGTTCTAATTTTATTTGTTAGTCCAAAACCTCCAAAATAACATCATTGTTGAGAGGAATCCATGGGAGACCATCCAAAATGTCAATCTCCACATCATATAACATCTGTTCCAAAATGGGAAACTGTTTTAGTAAACCACCAGTTCATTGGTTCTCGACCCAACTTATTGGAAATTGTAGAATCATGTTGTGAACCTTGAAATATTTTTTTCTTGCCCAACAACCATTAATACCCTCATAGGTCACGATACATTTTGGTCTAATGTGTTTGTACCTAAAACATATAGAAATTAAATTCACATATAATCTCCTCTCACATATGAGGTATTCATAGAAACATGATTCCAGACATCAATGATCTCAAACTCATTTATGGACTAATAAAAAGTTGAATCCCCACCTCCATGGATTTATCTCAATTTGAACGATTATAGATCTGTATACTACCTCTCCCTAATTTGGATCAAAAGTATGGAATCTACTAAAACTGATATGAGAATCTTCTTATCTTGATCCTCTTGGACCAAAACATGTATCTCATCCATCAAATTCATCATCTTTTTCTCTGAATAAGACTTCTAAACTATCGACATATTATTTTTCCTACTTATAGCATGAACGACATTGTTTCCATTATTGACAATATATTGTAGCTCAAAAACAAATGAATGAATATATTCAACCCAAATCAAATGTGATAGATTCAAATATCATTGGGAAAAGATATATTTTATGATATTATTATCATTATACCTAGTAAAATTATGGCATGATAGATAATTCCTATAACAAATCAAATCATAAAACACCAAAGATAATTGGAGGTTGTTCATAGGATGATTCCCTCCATGTGTCCTCAACATCTATGACCCATAATCCAAAAATCAATCTCCCTTTATCAACAATTCTTCAAAACAGAAACTTGATGCATCAAAAAACACATTATACTGCTCACATGACTCTTTTTGGAGAAATATTAGTGTAGTAGTTATATTTATATTTAGCTCTTGGAAAGAATTCTAACATGCACCAAACCATTAAAATATAAATCTCTAATTGGTCAAGCTGAAATAAAATGCTTCTAAGCAGGAAAAGGCTAGGATAAACCTCCAATAATAACCGTATAATCCCATAACACAATGAAAATTGAAAATATTATTTGGATTATCCCTTGAAATCACTATTTGAACTTTAGATGGTTCCACAAAAACACCTTCCTATGAGATGATGTGGCCCATGATATTTACCTAATCAATCAATAATTGACTATTATATAGACTGGATTATGGAAAATTATAACATAGTGTTCTCAAGACTATTTTTAGGTATTTGAAAATATTGTAATAATTTTTGGATTCCACAAAAATGTAATCCAAAAATACTACAATAAAATGGTCTAGGTATGGGTGGAAGATTCTATTCATCAAGGCCATACTCACTACTTTTGATTTTTTTATCATGAATGAAAAAATGAATAATGTTTATAGGAAATTATTGGATCTACATGTTTTCCAAGGTATATTTGAAGCTCAAGTTATCAATAAATGATACCATGATTCAGATTTGATCATATTGAGAATACAAGCTCCCATAAACTAGTGAGATAGATGATCAATATGAGTAAGAGGATACCAATTCATTACTATCATCTGGTTCAACATCTGATAATCAACTCATAAACATATATTCTTATCATCCTTCTTAAAAAATAAAATGGGTGATCCCCAAGGGGAAAAACTAAGATAGATAAATCATTTATCCATCAACTATTCCAATTCAGTATTGATCACTTGATGCTCTATTTGTTCCATTCTATTAGGAGGAATATAAACTAGCTACGACCCTGACATGAGATCATTCATAAAATCCACTTATCTTATAAGTGGAATCCCGAAGAATTTATCAGGTAGTATGTCTTAGAACCTATCCACTATGGTTGGAATGAAATCCTATTTTATAGAAATATAATATAGACACTAACTAGTAACAAGTGATCCAAGCTTCCCTAGTTGTATATGAACAATCCCAATAAAAACTACAAAGACATACCACAATATTTGGTGATTATAATTATCACCCTCCAGAGATATTAAATTCACAACCCTATGGAAGAAATCTACGTTTTCTTGTAACACCAACAAATCCACACATATAATAATGTCAAATCCTTACAAATCATGAATTTAAATATTCTAGAGAAAATGATACTCCCTAACCCCATGATAAAACCCATTTCATAAATAGATATGACTTGTCAATAATCCTAATAGTGTATCGATCATCATAAAACCTCTAAGAATATTCCCTTCCAAATTCAATCCATTTAATTGTTATAAAGATATAAAATAATGAGAGGCACCAATGATTCAGTATGCGTACCCTAAGATGTTTGACCATGCTGATAGATGCACTCTTTCCTAGAATCAACTCATTAACTTCATTGACTACATTAACCAATTGATCTATAACTTCCATATTGATATGGGGTTGAAGACCCCATTATGGAACCTTGGCTCTACCTAGATGATACATTATTACCCATATATCTTGTGTTCTTATAAAACCTCTATAGATGTCCCTTCCTATGATAGGCTAAAGACTCTATCGGATGTCAGCAGCAATGTCTATGAATATGACCCGACCTATCACACCAGTGATAGTTAACTCGAGTTAGATCCAATATAAATGACTATCCATGGTCTAAATTGTATTACAATGATCTGTTAAATGTTCACGTAAAGGTTCTCCAATACCTTATTTTTTTACACCTAAAAATCTAGTAGAATTCATCTATCATCTACTGAATGCATTCTTCAGGCTCCCCTTGATTCACCACCTCAAAAATCTTTTTAATCCAAAAGATATTCACCAAGGACTTGAGTTAAAATTTAATCCCATATTGATTTCATTTCTACACCATAGTCTCATCTCTCAAAAAAATTAGAGCAATTCATTACCAAACAGTAAAGTGACTAGCATTGCCAGTAATAGACATGCTCCCCTCAGTCATCCTGATAAACTCAACCACCTTTTCCAACCTGAGTATCCCACGGTAAAGGTACAAAATGAACTTCTCCTAAAATTACTTCCACTCTATATTATTTATCTATCCATCATGAGTCTAGATGTCCAACCAAAACATTTCTTGACAATGTAACATGTGATACAAAAATTTGGATCTCTTCATAGTAAGAGATTTTATGTGGTCATATATCATCTAGATATACATAATCCAGAACGCTGCTGTCGTAGGTCCACCCTCTTCCAAAAATAATTGATGGTGATATAAATGAAAATCCCATGTTATGTCGGACATACAATTAACAACCTAGGGTCTCATTACATAAATTCTATAAACCAAGAAACTTTCTTAGGGTAGTATTCTCTGACATCCTCACCTGACACTATTGGTGCCTTAGGTTCCACTACTGGTATGTCATATTCAGCCATAACCTCCTACCATACCTTTAACAAGTTTCTTAGTCAATATTTATATCTATAATCCTAAACAAAGACATTAGGACACATAACAAAAAATTATCACATTTACATAATAGGGACTCACAATATTCCCTAACGAGTAATTTCCCAAAACTTCTCTATATAATTAAAAACAAGTTTATATCGAAACCCTTAATCAACCCGAATTTAGGCCTTTATTAACAATGGGTATACACATTCTCATCATTTATGATTTTCCTCAAACACCTAGTTTCCATATAAATTTATCAAAAAATGCATCATTTACATTACAAAAGAATAGAAAGGCATTTTCATTCCACAACATAACCAAAATAGACTTTTTCAATGTGTTCTTAAAATGATTCACCAGAAAATACATCCGAAGGGCCTAAAATTATTCATGTTTACAAAAATCTCATATCATACCTAGAAAAGACGCATGTATTTGAAATTATCAGAAAAAAATGATCACATCACAAAACAAATGAATCATTAGAGGTGAAATGACATAATATCATAACAATAGATATAAATAATAATAATTGATATATTGAAACATGTATTTTAAACTCATAGATGTTTTAGATACATACATTCATGAGAAATTTAAAAAGGGATGACTCATCCTAGTCTCCTTTATTCCTTTCACAAATTAAAATAAACAATTCAAATGAAAAAGCCTCTGATACCATTTTGTGACATCCCGAACTAGGTGCCACACATTAGTGCCCCATGCAAGTCGATCATGTGACCTTAGGTACACATTCCTGTATGCTAGGGGATGTCGACTAGAATCTAGGATCTTCTGTAGATTAAGGGGATTATATACCCTCTTTATCAAAGCATGAAAATAGTGGAATTAAGAAAAAAACATAAAAAAAGACATCACCATAACCATAAAAATAATAGTCTCACATAATAGACAAAAAAGAATACAATATAATTAAATAAATCTTTATATATGAAAATCTAAATACATGGAAGGATGAAAATGAAAAACCTAATAAAAATACACTAACAACACTTAGGAGGGTCTCAATACCATGTCTAGCTCCCTCATCCATCAGCTATCCCATATTATCTATCTAGCATTAGTCCATGACCTTAATCTTATATTGAAAACATGAAGTGTAATTAGGTATCAATCATGAAACCCATGTAAGGTGTGAGTATAATATAGTAGGCCACCCTTGATTGATTCTAAAAATATATATTAAATAATAGAATATACTATTGTCTAAAGAATAAAATACATGAAAAAAGTTAAGTAGTTTTACATATTAAATTGTATTTATTTAACCACATATCTTCAAAGGTTCAAAATGACATCAAAATTATTAATAACTTCTTGAACCCATGTTAATGTTTGAGCTATCCCTAAGGGATATGACATATCATAATAACATGGTTATCAATTATCATTTCATTTTAATTCATATTACGTCCAATTAGAACCATTGTCCAATGCTGGAATTTTTATCCTAGAACACCATGTCTAGAACAACATGAGTGTTTAGATCTCTAATACATTTATCAAACACTCTTTATTACTCAATATCATTTGGGAATTTAGAGCATCAGTCCATGTCACACAATCATATAACCGTCATTCACATATGGTTATTCGAAGCATCAGCTTGTGTGCCACACTTGTATATCAATCAATCATATATATATATAAAATATATAACATTAAAAAAATTTCAACATTAAATATCTTATCCCATTTCACATCATGGTTAAATACTTATATCAAGTGGAATAATATGAGAAATTCACCATTAAACCATTTTAAAATATATTACTTATATAACCCATTTTCCCCTTATGGTCAATCCAACCGTCTCATAATTTTCATTTTAAATTAATTCATAACCAAATAAATTTATGAAATTTGAAATCACAATATCAAGTAAATTCCAAAATTTAAAAATTCCATTTTTTAAATTTCTGTTTAATTAATCCAATTCCATCAATTCAAATTTCCCAAATTTCAACTTAATTCATCATAACATGGAAATTAAAATAAATCAATTGAATATCTGATGAATTTACCCAATCATTTCCATTTAAATATTAATATTATATTCATATAATTAAATAACGACTATGTAATTTTCCATTTAGACCACTAACATCATGAATGTCTATGGATTCTCACTAACATCATTCCTTAATTATAGTGGAACAACCAAGATTGTGATGGATAATGAGATGTGGATACAAAAAATTATCCAAGATAAAAAGAATTAATTTCCATAAAACATAGATTTAGATCCATTAAAAATGGTGAACAATAAACTTTTTATATGAAAAAATGGTAAGAGAGAGAGGGGAAACCACATGCGATGGGAATATCTTAATTGGGAGGTGTTGACATATCAATAGATCATTTATTTATCATGAGTAGAGGATGAAGGAAGTTGGAATCCATATTGTAGTCTCATAAATAATGATAAATAGGTTTAGTGTTGATCTAGGCTGTTTTGGGATATTAAGTAGTGGTTCAAGAAAATGTTAATGAATGTTTGGCTGTTTAATTTTTGGCATGCACAATTTTCAGTATGGGGAAAAAGATTTTTCCAAACCATGAAACTAACTATAATCCTTTTCTTAAAGGTTAACATAATTACCACTAATATGTATCATAGTTTGAAAAACACAATTGAGACTTTTGAATCACATATGTTTGGGTTATGATGGCTTTTAGGGCTGCACCTATGATATGAGAATTCCATCTACAAAAAATGAATTTTGAGAAATTCATTCAAAATTCTAAAATTTCAACAAAAAACTCCCCAACATAAAGTAAAACAAGAATACATTTAAGAAATGAAATAGATTACTTAATTTTTTTTGAGATATTTCAATAAATGGGGGATTTCTTAGAATCGTAAACCTTATAATAGCTCATCCATGAGCTATACTCCCATGTGTATCTAAGAAACATGGTCAAAAATATTAGGCCACTAAGTTTGCATATCACCTTCCCTCTCTCAAGATTACCCTTGAACATGTCTATGTTTCCATAATATAATAAATATCAGCATTGTGTTTCCCCTCAATTATTTCTCCATATGATCCAGAGAACTATTAAATACCCCATAAAGGACAAATTGTTCACTTTCTCAACATCATAAACATCGATTAAATTATTAGGGTTTTGGAAATACTATAAAAGATGTGAAACATAAGTAAAATCATACACAGAATTATACCTATATTAAAGAGCTAATTTTTACACCAATATCCAAATTCTCTCTAGAACCTCAAATAGTCTAACAATCATGGGTTCCAAATTTAGATAACTATGAATCCTACGACTTCCCAATATGGGAGACACCTAAAGGAACACATGATATCCCACTACAAACATAAGGTTTCATTGATATATATCTTCATAATAATTCTATATAATCTAATTCATTTCTATAGACATTCAAATTAGCTGAAAATGATCCAATGTCTCCCACATGAGGCTTGGTCCCTACATCTCTGAATTGCCAGCCTCCATCCAAAATACATGAGATTTGCAAAGACTACCATAAAAAGCCTCATATGGTACCATCAGAAGAATTTCTAGAAAATTTTTATTATAGGAGAACTTCATCATTTTTATGTGATTTTCCCGAGACCTACCAAATTCTAGAACACAAACTCATAGAATATCCTCAGGCACCTACATAGTACATTCAGAATTCCCATCTGTCGGTGGGTGGGAAGTCATGCCCATTAAATCTCTCAACCAAGTGTCATCTACAAACCATTATATAAGAATGAAGAAATGTGTGATTCATGGTCTACAGCAATACTCCATTAAATCACATGTTGACATAATATTACATGATCATATAAGTCTCCCAACTGATTCACTGAGAAATTCTCCCATATAGATAAGAAATGTAGTACTTTGATCAGTTAGTCCATAACCACCAAAATATCATTATTCATTTAAGGCATCCTTTGGAGACCCACCATAGAGTCCATGGAAACATCATCCCACTTCAATTACAGAATGGTAAATGGCTGTTGTAAACTTCAGAGTTGTTTATGCTCGACTATCTCTTATTAATAGTTGTAGCATCATGTTACGAACCATACAATCTCTTTTTTTAAGTCTGGACACCAATACTAGTGTCACTGGTTATGATACATTTTATCCTTACCCGAATTCACCACCCACTTCATGTAATGAAATTAATTCATAATTTACTCCTGCATACAAGTGGACAAAAAACATGACTCCAAACCTATATGATCTCTTCTTTATCTATGTTACAATTAGATTGTGACCACAATCCTTCAAGGATTTCGTTCAAGGCCCAATATTCTAGATATTCATAATAATCTCCCTAATTTAGCTCAAAAGTGTAGAATCCATTGACACTGATATGATACTCATCTACTTCTGATCCTACTTAACAACATCATGCATCTCAGTTGGTAAATTTATCATCTACCACTCAGAACTAGAAACTTGTACTTCCAATGTCTGATTTTTCCAACTTAATGTATAATCAAAACTATTTACCTTCCCAACTATATATGCTAGTACAAAATAAAATGAATTCATATACTCTACTCTTATCTGATACATGAGATTCAAATATCACCACGAAAAGATATAATTTATCTCTTATGTTTAGTATAAACCATAAATTTATCACACAAACGATAATACCACCAACACTAAATATCATAAACAAGTGAAAATAATTTGAGGTAATGTGTAGGGTAATTCCATTCATGTGTTATCACCTTCCATGACTCATAAATCATAGCTCGATCTTCTTCTATCAACACATTTTTTCAAGCTTGATGCCAGATGCATCACATAAAATAGTACAAACCTCACATAATTATGGTAGGATCTAGATCAATGTAGAAGTAAAAGCATAATTTATCTCATGGAAAACATTCTAATATGATCTAGATCACTTGAACATAATTACCATCTTTGTAAAGAAAAAAATGATGTTTTTATGAAGGAAATGTTTTAGATGACCCTCTGATAATAACCTGATAATCCTTGAGAATTTAAAACACAGAAAAAATTGATGGGATTCACCCAAGAAATCAATTCATTTACTTCATATGGGTCCACATATGGACCTTACTCAGAAATGATGTTAACCAAGATGTGTATCGAATCAATCCAGAACTGGAACATAGATAACATGGAATATAGATGATTCTCCCTATGTGTACTCAAGATAATGATATGATATTGTGTATGATCATCATGAGTCTTCGGGTACACTAAGATGTCATCCACAAAAGCTAACACAAATATACGCATAAATAAGTTTAAGATTATACTAATCAGGACCATAAAAAATTCATGTGTGTTTATCATCTTGAACAACATAAAAAAATCATACAAGACTTATCTATATCTGAATAATAGTCATGGTATTTAAGAAGGTATAAATACCAATTGATGATACCCTGATCTCAATTCAATTATAGAGAAAACACAAGCTCTACTGAACTAGTCAAATTGATCATTGATAAATGGAATATAATACTAGTTCTTTATATTCTCCAATACAATATCTAGTAATCAACACATGAACATACAATGCCATCAGCCTTCTTAAAATGAAAATTGGAGAACCCTGATGCGACGTACTCAGACATATAAACCACTTATCTATTTATTCTTTTAGTCAAGTATTGATCTCTTGATCCTCTTTTAGTTCAATTCAATAAGTTGGAATAGAGGATAGCTCATGCATTTTCATGATCTCAATCATAAACTCTACATCGCACATAGGTTGAAACCTAGATAATTCCTCATGAAACACATCATAGAATTTGTCCACTATGGGTGGAAATAAATACTCTTTTACACATAAGTTATCTATAAATAGACTTGAAATATTACAAGTGATCTCCCCCAGTTTTTGATGAATTGGCCCTGCATGGCCCACCTAGATATCTCCCACTTCCTGGTGAATGAAATTTTCACCCTCAAGAGTTGTAAAAGTCACTATCTTATTGTAATAATATATATGGGCTATGTATACGAGTAAGTTAAATATCCATAATTAGGTTAAATCCTGAAATATAAAAAATATAATGATTCCATTGAAAATGATGCTCCCAAACCTCGAGAGAACAATATTTGTACAAACAGATGTCTCTCAATGGTACTCCAAATGGTGTATCGATTTCCATAACCTCTTTCACTAAATCCACTTCTAGACTCAACCCATTCTCAAGTTGGGAAGATATAAAATAATTTGAGGCGAAAATATAAAATATGGAACCAAATAATGCATTACAAACAAGAATAGTACCTCTAACTATCAAAAGTCTTACCTTTCTATCAACTAGTGTAGGCTGAACGACAAGAAACTATGTTTCAGCACTTCCCTATGATTGAGTCTGAATCCGACAAGATCTACCACCATAGTGATACAAGAAACATTTCCGAGAATAAGATAATACACTACCGTGTCCATCTAATCCTTTAAAAATCTATCTTCTAGAATAATATGGGGTTAAAGACCCCCTTCCAGCAACTCGTTTCAATGTAGATTATCCATAATTACCCATATGTCACAGGTCCCCATAGAACCTCTATAGATGTCATATCCTTACATAGGATATGAAAACATCTGATGGTTGGGTGAAATATCTATGATAGTGACATGTCCAATCATACTAGTAATATTAAAAATCATTAAGATCATGAGCAACTGATACTTCAGCCTCAAACACTCTCCTTTCCCCAGTTTTAGCCAACATTCTCAAAATAGTGCTTCATGCTCTTGGAATTTGTACCACATAACCATCCAGAAAATACGACCTATCCTCCATAAGAAGCTTCTTGTTGGTTCCCCTAAGTAATGAGATCATGATTTACTATATGAAAAAACATTTCAGCCAAAAGATAGTCAATTACGGAGAAATTTCACATTTAAGACCATCCAAAAATCATTTATCCACCATAGCATAGTCTTATGATAGCACTGGATGAAAGCACTAAATATATGTAAAGATTCCAAAAACATCAATTATATACATACTCCCCTAATTCAACCTCATAAACTCATACTCTCTCTTCTACTTGAGCTTCTCAAGGTGAATGTTCCCTAATAAAATCTCTATAAATTCCTTCTACTCAATATTATTCATCTTTCCAACCCATGTATTTTTGTACGACCAATGTGTTTCATAACCATGTTACACGTGAGAAGATAATTTAACAAACTTCACATTAGGAATATACAAGGGGTCATGTATTTTATGGATAGAATCAATCCAAAACCTATCTACGTCATGTTTACCCTCTTTAATTTATGTCAAAGGGTAATGCAAATGAATATGATGCATCAATTTGGACATAGTATTCATTAACCACCTAGGGTATCATTATTTAAACTATATAAACTAATACATTTTCTCCTAGAACTACTCTTTGAATTCTTCACCCAACACCATTGGTGCTTTAGGTTACACTACTGGTAGATCATCTCAATCCATAACATCCTACCGTCCTCTCAATAAGAATCATCTTTGAGGAAAATTACTATCATTACAAACATAATTATGATAAAAAATCGCATTATTTTAACACATTTAGATAAGGGGGTTTATTAATAATCAATAATAAGTCATTTCCCAAAACCCAACTACACGGTAAAAATTGAGGCATAGTCACAACCCTTAAACATTCGTCATATAGTTACTGGTTACAAAATGGTTAAAAATTCTCATCTTTCATGTTTCTCATTAGACACCAATTTTAAATTTCATATAACCCTAATATTCATCATTTTCATAACATAGGAAAAGAAAGGAATTTTCATTTAAAATCTTACACAAAAAATTCTTTTCATGTTTGTTCCTAAAATAATGAATGTCACAATAATTATTCTGAGATTAAAATGATGTATTCATACATAACACTCATTCCTATCCATGAAATGATTCAAGTCTCTAAAAATATCACAAACAATGATCACATCACGCAAAAATTCCATCACAAGATGTTAAATAATATTCAACTATAACAAAACATATCAACAACTAAAATCCAACCATGGGTACTTGGATTTTACCCTTGTACATAGGTTAGAGACACCCTTTATTAAGCTCTTAACAATGGTCTAACTAATATTATTCTCAAGTATACCTTTCCCAAATAGTTATAAAAACTATAAATAAATAATAACTTCAAAAAATACTTTGTGATATACAAACCCTAAGACAACACACCGGTGCCCCATACCAATTGGTAACATGACCTCAGGTCCACCTCCCATTATACTTGAGGCAGCTGACTAGCTGTTAGGGACTAATATTGATCTTGAGGAGACTATACCCTCTTTGTCAAAGTATTACAAGAATGGAAATAAATAAAAAAATTAAAAAATTTATAACAATAAACTGAATTAGTCCACTCTAAAATTATGAAAAAATTATTAATACAACATACATGTCTATAAAATTACATATGACAAGAAACTTTATGCCATGAATTAAATGTAAAATCCAAAACAGAGACACAGTCAGCTCCCAGGTGGGTCCTGGTATCAAGTATTATTCCCTCATCCATGCCCCATCCAACATCATCCATCTAACATAGGGATCTTTCCTTTATCCTATTCAAGAAAATGAAGTCTATTCAGGTACAAGTTAGAATGCATGATAATGGTGTTAGTATATCTAAGTAGGCCACCACCAATAATTTCTAAAACAACATCCAATGAATAAAGTTGTGTGTTGTTTTCTAAAGAATAAAATAAAAGAAATAAAGTAATAAAGTTAACTTATTAAATTATTATTTATTTAATGACATAACTTCAAAAAATAATAATGAAACCAACATTATAAATACCTAATTTGGATGGTTCTGGTTTCTAAACTATCCCCATGGGATATCTCATAACAAAATACAATGGTTTTAAATTATAAATTACTTTAAATTTATACTATGTCCAATTGTAAAAATAATCTAATGTTAATATTTTGGGCCTATAATTCTATGTCTAGAACCCAAAGTGTATTTAGTGAATAATTCCATTTCTCAAAACCCATTTATCATTCAATCACATTTAGGTACATGGATCATCAGTACTTGTCCCACACACATATATATGTAAGTCGCATATGGGTATTTAGAACATCATTATTTGTTAGAGATTCGTATATCATTAAATCATACATATATCAAATATATCACATTCAACAAGGTTAATCAATAATAACCATATTATATGTTTTCCAATCATGGTTCAATAATTTAAATAAATGGAATAATATGATCAATCCACCATTAAACCATTTTTAATATGTAACTCATATTACCCATTAATTTATTATTTTTAAGCTAAAAATCTCATAATTCTCAATGTTAATTAATTCATAATCAAAAAAATTAACAAATTACAAAACCCCAATATCACATAAATTACAAAATGAAAATATTCCATCAATTAATTGTCAAATTATTTAATCAAATTCCACCAACTCCAATTTCCCAAATTTTATCCCAAATTGGTTATCACATTGAAAATAAATTAAACATTTGATGAAATACCAAAATCAGAAAAATATCAATTTCAATATAAAAAACATAATTATATCAATATAATTATATTTTAAATTTAGACTTCCTAATTCAAGATTATTTATAGATGAATGCCAATAAAATCCCTAATTGAAGAAGAATATCCAAGATCACAATGGAGAACAACATCCAGATCAAAAATCAAGATATAGGATCAAAAGAATTAATTTTTATAAACCCTAGATATAGAAACATTAACAATAGGGAAAACCTCCCCCTTACTAGAAAGAGAGATAAGGGAGAGATGAGACCACACAGGGTCAGTATCTCTTACTGAGAGAGGTGCAGACAAGTTAACAAATCTTTTATTATTCAAGAATGTTAGATTTAAGGCCTTGTAATCCACCTAGGATCCTTAAAAATATAGATAAATTTGTTTTGGGAAGATCAAGGGTGATTATAGATATAATATGTAGTTCCAAAAAATTTTACTAAAATTTAAGGGGTTTAATTTTCAGTATGCATGGTCTTCTGTACAAGCCCCATAGTTTCCCCTAATAACACACCTAACAATGACCCTCTTCTCAAGGGGTCACATGATTATGATTTGGAGGGTTTATGATTTGAAAAACAACGCTTCATCCATGGTAATTTTCTCATTTTAGGTTTTAATGGTTTACTAGCATGAGAACTCAGGTTGGGAAAACTATTTTCCAAACACGTGCTTCCCCACTTCCTATCAAAATTATCTAATTTCAGCATAACACTATTCCAAGTAAAACCAAGGAAGGATATACCAAAAAAGGAAAATTGGTAAATAGAAATAATATTGAGACATTTATAGAAAATATTGGGATCTCAGATTTAAAATTTATCTAATATATAATGTTTGAAAATTATTTGTGAAATTTTTACGTTGATGCATTAATTATTTACTAAAAATTAAAATTTTAAACATTTATAATAGAGAATATAATTTTGGGATTATTTATAAAAATTAATTATTTAATATTTTTTTCGATAACATTTTTATTTTATTCTTATGTGTTTGTGTTTTTGTAAAAATATTACAAATTATTCATAAAATTTTTTATACCCACATATTGTGGCACACATTCTCAATATAAAAATTAATTTAATTTAGACACAAAACAAATTAATGATTTTTTTTCATTATATATAAATTAGGTGTTTTTTGTTAATACTTATATGTATCTATTTGGATTTAGGGTTGTTTGGACATTTATATGGGGTAATGATATATGGAATTAGTGACCTTTAGTTGAAATTTAATACGACTTGGTGATATGGTTCTTTATAAAAAAAGTATCATTGTCTTAAATACACAAATTAGTGACAAAAATGTGATATTTGAATGTTTTTGAAATAATTAAGGTTATTTTGGACTTTTTAATATAAAGGGGAAATTTGTGAACTCAAAATTCTTATAATAAAATTTTGAACATACAATAGGTTTAGAAATACATGGCTACCCATGATTGGGATTTATAATGTTTCTATAGTGTATAGAATATTATAAAATTACTAGAATTTAATGTATTAATTTTATTTATTTTATAACCTCTGAAATGATTTTATAATTAAGAAATATGATATTACATGGATGATTTTGATGATTTGTTATGAACCATTAATGGGCCATTATTAGTTATAATTAAATTGGTCCAGACATTAATAGTTATATAAATTTCTTTTTCACCAGGAGAATACAATTTATTTTCTCAAGACAAATTATTAGATTTCTTATGTTTTTAATAAATTCAAGGTGGAATGAGAACGAGGATAGATAAATGAAGGACGCTGGATAAAGATCAATGACCACTCATCCATTTATTTTAGGATATCCAAGATATATCAATTTTAATAATCCATTTGAATTATTTTTTGATTTATTGTTGGGGGATAATTCATTATAATATATAGAAAAAAATATATTTTTATTTTTAAAATTTATTGGCATATTCTATTGTGACATGTGAAATTTTGAAAATGCGTAACTGAATAACAACTTTATTTGTGGAGATTAGTGTCGATCCACAGGGAACGTGGGTCTAGGTCTATAAAATAATTTTCAACAATTTTTAGGTGGATGATCACTGATAGATATTTATTTTATTTTGTTAGTTTTATTTTTTTATGATAAATATATTTTTTCTACTCTATTATTATTAAATCATGATAATGAAAAAAATAAAATTAATGAAATTTACTAGAGAAATTGTAAATAAAAAAATATAAAATTCATTCAATGATGGAATGGTAATATTTTATGATAAACTACTGTGAACAAAATATATTTCTTGTGATTAAATAATTATTCTTCCCAATTATCACAAATGAAAATTTAATAACTTTATTTGGTACAACAAAATTTGTTTACTACTAATTTTTTTAATGTGTCTTATAAATAAATTAATAAATTAAATTACACATTGAATTAATTAGGTGCAATTATATTACTCATATATCTATAATTTAGGTCACTGATTAGTTTCATGGTAATTTTGATAGGGTTACTATATAGAAATATATTTTTAATTTAAAAATTAAAATTTTCGGATTCAAATTTGAGAAATAAATTCATCCAATATATAATCAATCTAAATAAATAAAAAATAAACAAATTTTACTTGTGAAATTATTCAGAATAGTTAATTAATATTCATGTTTTCAAAATAATTATTTATTACTTATTAAAATCCAACCAAATAATAAATTAGGTAAATAGAAAGATCAAAATGTGAACGTGATAAAAAAAAGAAATGAAAAAATAGTTGTATTACCACAATAAAAATTGAATTAACATGATCACCAATTGAATAATGAAATATCAAAAATATAAACATCCAAAATTCTAAAGTGAACCATCATGAAATCCCTCAATTCTCTTAAAAGACTGCCGATTGATATTTTGTTATGAAAAATGAATGAAAAATTATATAGGCAGTACATAAATTATGAACCAGAATCACAAATAAATTTAACAATATAGTAACTATCATTCAAATATCATCAATCAAATAAAAAGATGAGGAAAGGTTTGAATACATGTTCATTAAGCTTATAATGATAGTGTATGATTCCTATTCCTAAAGAGGATGAAAGTGGAGGATTTTGAATGTTAAAAACAATACTATTATCACTTATAGATAAAGAGTGTCAATCCTTTATAGAAATAAATTTGTCTAAATTATAAAGGTGAATAATAAAATGGTTGAAAAAACAACATAAAAACATGGGGTTTTATAATTATAACATAAAGAAATATTAAAAATCAATAATAATCAAAGAACATTGGGGTACTTAGTGGGACTCTCATTACCATAAAGATTAGTATAGGAAAATTAATACATAATGTTCATGAGGATTTAATACAAAATTGAGAACAATTTTCACCACTCATACTAAAAAAATTATAATTTTAGAAGATATAATAAATATTTAACATCCATCTACCTTTAAAAAATCATAAACAACTCTATTAAATTAATGGTATATGTGTGATATTTTAATATCTATACAAACTATTAACATAATTAATTTCACATATTCACTATAAATTATCAGTGATAATATTTTGTATCTCTATTTAAAAATATCAATAATAATAGTTGATCTACTACTGAACCATGAAGATCCCACAAAAAATTATCTAGCATACCTCAAGGCATAGATTAACACCAATACATATATTAGTTAGAAAAAATAATAGCATGTGTGTGAGAGAAATAAATTTTAATGTAAACATGAAAGGTATAGATTTTTCATCCACATCTTATATAACATGTAGTATCTACAGCCTCAATATCTATGTTAGATTTTACCATGATGGAATTGGATTAATTTAATGCTTCAAAATTTTATAATAAGGAATCTATTAGATTGTTCAAATTAATAGAGAATATAAGATCAAATATTCATCAGTATAATTCATTATTCATTAAATCCCCCATATATAATCATTTATTCTCTTGAAAAAAAAACAATAAAAACACATGAATATACCATTTCAAAAATAAAAATAGAACAATTACATGTTCGTAAATATTAAATAATTTGGTCTATAAAATATCATTATTCATTTAATATATAAATTTTGAAAAATAATTTTTCATCCACTCATACCATTTTTAGAATTTTATTAACACTCCTGATATAATTTGAACAACCTCACTATAAATATCATCTTTAATGAATATTTAATGAAATAAATTATCAATTCTTATACACATGAATTCTTACCATGAATTTTATATGTAAATAAATTAAAAAATCAAAATATTCACTAAAATTATAGGAATATCATTGTTTTCAATTGATCTATATGGATAAGGGATGTTGGGTCATAATTTTTTATTATATTTTTTGGCTTAAAATGAAGAGTAAATATTCAAATATAAGAATAGTAGATTTTAGTGAATTTTAATACTTTAAAATATCAGTCCCTTTCAAATAAAATTATTCCTTTTCCAAATAAAATGGTGATATCTAATTGTATATGGGGATCACTCTGAAAAATATCATGTCCAAAATATCACGAAAATTAATGTTTAATCAACTACATCTACACACTATGAAATATAAATTAGGAATTATCCCAGTGAAATAAAATTATATTTTTTTCTACAGAAATGTAATGAATGATGGTCATAAAAGAAATCTATAGTTCAAAATTTAATTGTTTATGACATTAAGTGATATCATCAATTGTGTGAGTTTTGTGTCATAAAAACCAAGGAATATTTTTTATAAATATTAAGAATATATATATCTTATTCAATATATTGAATTAGAATGAATGTTAATACTAAAAAATAGATATTATAAAATTAGTAGGGAATGTCTGTTTATCAGCATAAATGGACTTATTAGCCGTTAAATAACTATTTCAATGAATGAATGTCTCCCCCAAATGTAGAATAAAGATCATAATTTAAATGTTAAATTCATTGGTAGGGAGAGATATTGTCTATAAATCAACCAAATAATTATTATTCATTGATGATACGGGATAAAAATAATGACAATGTAATATTGGATGAATTGGTTTTATAGGATAAATAATGAAATGAATTCTTCATTATGTTTAATGAAACATACAAAAAAAATACTGTTTTCGTGGGAAAACATGGAATATTCCTGATGAAATATAAAATAATATATTAACAAAAGAAAAAGAAAAATAAGAAGTGATATTAAAGAAGATAGAGTCCCATACGAGTATAAAAAACACAATTTTAGTTATTAATGTATCAAATCAATTTAACTAAGAATCATGTTATTAGATCATAACCATCATATAATTTTTCCTATATCAGATTATTTGACAATAAAAATAAACACAATTTTCCTATTGATGTTACCAAGATATAGAAGATAGTTTTTGTTAAATTTTTTACAAGGTGTTATTAAAAGTGTGAATAAAATTTTATAAAATATACCTCTCTCTAACATAATGAAGGTTAGATTCATAGAGTCTTTTTATGTATAATTATTCTCCCCAATGTAAAATTAAATAAAATTATAACAATTGCATCACATAAATTAATAATATTATAAATACCTTGTCACGACCCATCATCGGGGCCCGTTCCATGACTACCCCAACCCGCCTTCCATAGTCTAGGGGCTGACGACTAACACCACATTGGTAAATCCCTAAGCTCAAAAGGCATTTCCTTTATAAAAGTATACAAACAAAACTGAGTACACAACTAAAGTAAGCACTAAGTAAACTGATTAAAAAAGTATGTGCTGAAATGTAAATGCATTAGTATACAATCCCAAGTGTAATGTACAATACAACTGAAAATCTAGCAAAACTACAGTAAAGTAAAATAGTAACCACTAAGTCGTCCTCCAGTAATCCCACCTGAAGGGTGGGTACAGATGGCCTCCTCATCACCCCAAGTCTATCTGTTCGCTCCATGTACGTCTCAACAAGTGGTCTACCTTCGAGTACCATCTAGCTCTATAAGTCTCTACCATGATCAATGTTGTCCGTAGTCTGCATACAACACAATGTAGTGTGGGAAAAGCCCATGCATGGGTGAGTATACAATACTCAGTAGGGACTTCGAGTCCCCCGAAGGTCTCTCAGAATCCTCAAAGGATAAACCACATAAGATAGATACAAACATGAAGTATCAACCAACCCTAATTAGGTTTATTCCCATACATATACCTAAGTTATCAACCACATTAAGACTCCAACTCTCGAGCCCCAGTACAACCCAGTCCACACAGGAAATAAGTCATTCACATCAACGATTATGATTCAAAGTCAAGACTTCACTCCCATAGGTATACATATTTCATATAGCGATAGAGATGATCAGATGTAGTCACTGATTCATCTAAGCTGTCAGACCCACATAGGATACAAGACCAACTAAGTTGTCGGACCCACATAGGATACAAGACCAACTACTCTATCAGACCCACATAGGATACAAGTAAATATGTCAAACTGCTGGACCCACACAGGATACCAGAACAGTAGTCATCCTCGTCCAACCCACGAAGGATTCCAGTACGGTAATCATTTCTTTCAAACCCATGGAGGATTCCATTACCGTAGTCATCCCTGTCGAACCCACAGAGGATTCCAGTATAGTAGTCGACGCAGTCGCATCCAGCTCTAGGGTTCCCACACATAGCACCCTCGATTCCGAGAGGGACCACTCCTCGAGCAAAGGGGGGTCGATACATCAAATATCATGAAGTCCAATGTTGATGTATTCCAATGTTCTCTCACATCAAATGGAACCCAACACGATAGACGGTGCGTCATTTGGACGCCTGGTCTGAGAGTTATTGGATTTTCCGTTCCAGGGGCCCGATAGGAATTACGCTCATTCCAAACCCGACCATTTTACATTGTTTTCTAAAGCTCACTTAGAGTATCGCAGAAGGACTGCCTCATATCAAGCATCCCAGTTCCATAGATGGTGCATAGATCTGACGTACGGTCGTGAAGTCATTTTCATTTAAGTGAAACGGGTCTGGCCCGTCAATCCTGGTGGGATGGCGGGTCATCCCGTCCTGGCTTAGTGGGTCCGACCTGGCTAATTGGTCATCCCGGCCCGCGGCTGGCTACGGCTCGGCCTGTGGGCCGATCCAATCGGTGGGCGCGGCCCCTGGTCTTACAAAATGGTGGCGCCGATCACCGCCGCCCTGTTGTCCTCCCGGCCGAAGCCGACCGGTATTCTTGGCATGAGCGGCCCGCATGGGTGGGCCGTGATCCTCCACAGCGCGATGCCCTCGTTGCGCCGCGATTCCTTCAGCCCGAGCAACTTTAGGTGGCTACTTCTTCTTTGGTTGAGTAGCTCATGGATGCAGGCCCCAGTTTCCTCCATGCGGCTGTGGCCTCCATTTTCCACCGCCTAACATTACCGCAACCAAAATATTCAACAACTATCCGAGGGTCGTCGGCCCATGTTCGTTCGGCTCGTTCCCTCCGTGTTAGGTGATATCAATTTTCTGAAGAAATATAAATCATTCACCAATGACAAGATATAAATTCATTCACTTAAAATTATTTCAAACCCCTTACCTCATAATTGACATCGCACATCGATGTGTCGTGGAAGACGAGAGTCGTGGAAGATGGCATCACGGAAGACAGCATCACGGAAGACGGCGTTGCGGAGAAGGTGTCATCCCATCAACGTGGGAGGAAGAGTCGCTATCATGATGTTGAAAGAGAATCCAAAGACGATGTAGATTTCTTGATGTCGGGGTGCGTCTGGGGAAGAAGCATCGTTGGAAGAAGTCCTTCACGTTCTTCATTGGGGATGTTTTCCTCTATAGAATGATGTTATTCATAGAAAAAGGAAGACCCCTCTTCCAATTCTCCAGAGCCTCCCCAATAGTAATCTTACCAACGAAAAAATAAATAAAAGCTCCCAATTTAACATAATTTCCAATTAATTAAGTCATATATTAATTAGATAGGTTGGCACATTCAAAGGGTGGGAGGTGGAGAGGCTCCACAATAATAAATATGAGGAGTTGTCAAAATAAGTAGTAGGGAATTAATGGGGAGTTGAAAAGAGGTGAAAGGGTTTGGGTTTGTATGGGACCCACAACACTAAATCATCTCATGGGAGGTTATGTGGGTGTGGGCCCCACCTCTAACTCCCCCTGTTGAAAAAAAAACAAAATTTATAAATAAAATTGAGTACAACAATTTTTTTTTAATTTTTTATAAATCCCCAAATTATAACATTCAACCCGCATAAAATACAACTGTGGTAAAGGTCTCCTTAAGTGAATACTGGTGCTGCCAGTTCATCGGTGCCCTCAGATATCTATTCTGAGCACTGGTTCAAAAGATAGAAAAACATGCACGTACGTTTACTAAACATACCTGAACAAAACTTCAGAAAATGATTCTGGCCACACCGGGCCTTAGAATCAGACACCATCAGAAACCACAGACTCGTAATATTCCAAAGAATTTAAGAAAAAAAATTTACTTGAAATTTCTTGGTCTTTATAGACATATTCAAATGAAAAGAGTCATGTTGATGGTGGATACTATACATGTCATTAAAAATTACACTAAAGTTTCAAGAGAAAAATAAAAAAGATTAAACACATTAAATTTTATTTCCTAAAAAATATAAATACTAAAAACAACCCAAATTAAATAATTATGGGTTTCCTCAATTTATGAACATGTATTAATTTATTCAATAACATTAATGGTTGTAAATTAAATTTTTTTGGTCAGTTAAGTCATAGTTAATCAAATTGTGTGTATTTTTTATAGTTGATTAGTAATATTAAAATGATCATATTATTTTTCAACTAATTTTATTTATTTGTACAAAAATAATAAATTTTAATTTATAACTTTTCATTATATTTCACTTATGAATTTCATGTGGAATTTTTACTATTTTCATCTAATACCTATGACGCATCTCATGGGGATGAGGCTTCATTATCTAACATTATTTTAAAGATTCATCTTTATTAACCCCCCCCCCCCCAAATGGTTTTCTTTACTGAAGAAATATTATATATTCAAAATTAATTTTTTTCATCAAAATTATAACAATTTTTAATGTACTTATCAAGATGAATAACCAACCATTTGAAATATTTTTTTTCAATGAAACATATCATATCATAAACGTGATAATCTATTATGAATTTATTTATTGACAATAAATAGTTGTATATTTTTAGATATAATTTCAACTAAACCGTGAGGATATAAAATTTAAATTTCTTTGTTCTCTCAAAAGATTGATTTATATTTTTCTCTTACTATAATATACCAAGTATCGAATCCAATTAAATCATCACCAGTTGAAGTGATTTATTATTGGATTTTTAGAAATTTAATATTGTTGTTTTATCTATTTAGATGATAGAATTTAAATAGTATTCATTTATTATATCATACAATTTATTTTTCTATATATAGTTTTTATTTGGACAATTTTGAAATGAATGTTTAGTTTTCTCAAAACCCAGAAATATTTATTTCCTAAAATAATTGATATGTGATAGGTTTTCATAAAGGATAAAAACTATGATTTATTTCCAATTTATGTTATTTCACCATCCTTTCATCCCATGTTCTTAATCATTTTTAGGTTCAAAAATTTCAATTGACATCTAATGTTTTCTCTTCAACTCTTGTGATCATTGTGTTGTAGGTTTCATCATGGTCATTTGTATGTGTGTTGTAACATCCCATATATCTGAATGTGTTTGTTCATTTTTTTAACGATTACTATTTTAATGTTTTTGGATTGTTAGAGGTGTTGGTGGTGAAATTGATTTAGAATATTAATATTCATATAAAATTCAATATGAAATTATATAACTTGTTAAGGGAAATGAAATAACATTTGGCATTGAGTTTAGAAGGGGGATTGTATAAGATTAATTTTTCTAGTGTCAGGAAGGATCATGTCAGTATAGTGTATGTTGAAACATGATGATATTGACCATTATGAAATATATAATCCATTTTTTGACATTGGGGTACGAATATGATAGGACAGGATTGAGTTTGTTATTTATTCATTGGTGTTGATCATTGAACAATGAACACAAGGTTCACATCATAATTTGAATTTCGAAAGGGTGTTTTACTGTGAAATAAATGTTCATGGTTCAGTATCCCTCCAGTGTAGGTAGCTAATATTTTATTTTAATTAATTAATATACTAATATTTAATTAAGTTTTTTTATTATTTCACCAGTAGATCTAGTTTACATCCTCTCATTATGCCTCATTTTACTTTCTTCAGGTGATGAATATTCATTGCTTGTAACTAGAACACATAGTTCATCATTTATTTATAACTCTATGGGTACTAATAATGAAAATTTTCATATAATTACACCCCTATTTGGTTTTTTTCTCTATTATAAAACAAAAAATTATGAGTAAATGTTTAGATTGATGATTTATAATAATTGATGTTTAATTGGTTAGTATGATTACACATTTAAGGTTCTACAAAAATGATGTATGTTATACATATACTTTACCATTAGAATTTTTGGGGGATATATATTTTAATATCCAAACTGCATCAATTAGGTGTGATTACCTGGAATAAAACCACCTATAGTCTTCCAGAATTTAATAAATTAACTAATAAAGAATATTTTTTAATGTGTTTCCCATGAGTAGTACTAGACATCATTATAGTTGATGACCAAAGGTTTATCCCAAGTATATCAAAAGTGGGAAATGGAGCTCATAATGGGTGAAATCGATTATGCAATAAACCAATGGATCATGTTTGGATCCCAAAATTAATTTTTTATTATTGAAAATAAAATTATGTCATATTACCATTGATATAGAATTAAATATATCTTGGAAAGACTTTAATTTCAATGAAAATAGGGGAATGTGGGTGTGTTGAGGGATCCAACCACACATAACATGTATATTAATGTTTGGAGCGTTTCTCACACATTTTACCTTTTTGAATATTTTTTATTTATTTAAAATATATTTATAATTGTTCATGTTATAAAAGGAAATTAAAATAAAAATTATTTTTTATAATTCATGGTTTGTTAAATAAGTAGGAATTTTGTATGAGGTTATAGAACAAACATGAATAAATTAACCCATAATAGATGTATTTTTCTTATTAAAATAGTATAGTTACAAGGGTTCTAATCATTTAGGACTGATCATTTTAGTAGTACAATAGTGTGATATGCACAAATGATACCCATTTTATGTTGGTTATACAATAAAAAATTATTTAATGAAAAACATTAAGTATCCTTGAAATCATTTAATGCATTCTTATTCATATCCATGGGAAAGGAAAAAAAACATGGGTGTGATGAAATAATCATAATTTGTTATAAACAATATAATATATCATGAGTAAATAAGGAATAATAAATATAGAAACATAAATGACTAGAAAGGTAAATCATTAATCAATAACATGTGTGATAAATGCATATTTGTATAATATAAATGAAAAAAAATCATTGATAATAATCACTAAATTCTAATTCAATTAAATTTCTAATATTTGAAATTGTGACCTCAAACATAATAATATCTATTCCATAACAAACTTCACTAAATGATGTTTAAAACTAAGTGTAAAAACCCATTTAATATTTCCATATGATTTGTCTCTTGAGACATGTTAATGCATCTTAGGGCTATATAATTCTTATTCCCAACTATAACTGCTAGTACAATGCATTCCTCATATATAATATAGTATATTTAATTCATTAACAATATTCCATATTAATCAATGTATTTATAGAATAAATAATAATGAATATATCTATTTCCCTAGTCAATCAAATATCATTCAAAGTAAAACTATGAATGTAGAAATAACTAATATTTTAAGAAACTAGAATATGACTGATAAATAATAAGGATAATATATGTAAATTTATTATACAATTATCATCATAAAGTTAATGTTTCAAGAGAATATAATTACAAAAAATTCATAATAGTGAAGTATTGACCATCAGTTCACTAAGAATATAGTTTTTCCAATAAAATAGCTTCCACTGAAATAATAAATAGAATGGATAAAATATATTAAAATATGATTTTATAAAATATTTATTATCTTAAAAAAATTATAGGTGGAAGTAAAACTCAATAAACTATTATGGTAGTGTGGAAGTCCATTATCACCGTATACATTGATTTTTTTGATTTGGATATTTTTGTAAAGAATGTAAAAAATGATCCTTTTGGAAAAAATAGAAATATTCATTTAAAACATTTTTTGAAAGTAAATGAAAAATTAAAATTCCATTAAAATACATGTTTTCTTAGAGAATAAGAATTTTTTAAAATTGTTAAAAAAATGATTTTGAAGATAAAAACATATGATTTGAATAAAAAATAAATAAATTCTTATTTTATATATTAACATCCTAAATGTAAGAATATTTGTTTGAGAATTTGTAAGCACAATAAATATATATCTTATAACAAATTTTTAGGTATTATAAAGGATTAATGATAATATTTCTTTAATGAAATCAAAATAAATTCCAAAAGCATTTGACATTGTAAAATAGATTAATACTATTTTGGAAAAATTTAAGTTCTAATACATTGAAATAATAAATATGAAATTAAACATAATGAATCAAGAATATATTTTTATTCTCTTTTAATACATCCAAGGTTTATTATATACACCATAATTAAAAAATGTTGGACCACAATGAATATATATCCAATGGAGTTTAAATTGAGATGAAATCCCATATCCCACACTTCCCTTTAGTTGAATTAAATTTAAACTTCTTCATATTGGGTTTAAATATTTTAATAAATCATACAAGAACAATATTAATATTTATAATATCATATATCATCATTATATAACTTCTCATCACCAAATCATTAATAATATTTCATCTTAATATTTATTTTAGGGATTAAGTGTATGGTTTCCTCTTGCATGATTTTCACGAAAGATCTAATTATAGTGTTTTGGATATAGTATCAATATCTAATGAATGGTATTTATGTTATAAATATCATATTTATTAATATTATATATATTTAGAACCATTGTTGAATGTATGAAATAGAAAGTGAATTGATCGACTTGTGGAGACGGAAGACTACACACACAGAAAAGTGACAATATAATTATATCAATAGGAGGAAGGGAAAAGAGGTGGATTATATATTATTTTTATGGAATTAATATAATTTCATAATTACCATATGTATTTATTTTTTAAATCACCAATACTATGGATGTGATTTTGTGATGGAAAACAAATTATATTGGTTCATGTGGGGGTAGTCACCCATACACACGAGTAGTGGTTTAGTTTCCATATTTAATGACAATGATATAGCAAAATATTATCCCCTAAAAAATAACATCATAGTATATATTATATACTATTGTAATTATGTCAGAAATGTTAATACATAACTAAATATGGTAATAAGAATAAGGAAAATGATAGAGCTTAGTTAAGATAATTGTCTTCCCTTAGAAGATCCTCCTTTGATTCCCTTATTAAGGACCTCATGGTTATTTTTTTGGGAGAGAAGTAGCTGTAAAATGAGAATAAGGATATTTTTGGATTTAATTTTATTGGGTTTTCAAGATATAAGACTTTATATGTGTGGGGTAGTGGTGGGAGTGACTAGATTTTTATAATTATGGTGAGTGGAAACATGTATTTTTTTAATTCTTATCAATAATGTTATGCCACTCCAATAAAAATATTGAAAAAAGGGTTTATATAACACATAAGTTAAAGGTATAAGGTCAACATAGTATCAAAAGTCTGGGTTTCAAAAACTATATAGGTAATTTTTCCCTTATCATTGGGTATTAGCCATCGAAAAAACCCTATTTTAACCTTAGTCACCATATTTGAGCTTTACTATTTTTAATATAAATTCTGGAAAAAATAATTTGAACTTTTTTAATAATATTAATTATAATTATTCCAATTATGGAATCCTTTTTATAAAATTAAATCATATATTTGATAAATTTTAATTTAAAAATAATCCCCTAAATAATGTCGAAAAACAATTTTTCCAGAAATGCATTTTCAAGCATAAGATGATATAATATTAATAATATGATTAGTAATCATAATTATATGGATTGAAATTAATATTATGAAGTAAATATTTTATAAGATTCATTTAAATATATAATAATAATAGATTATTTTAATTAATTAAAAAGTATTTACGTTATACCTAAAATCAATTTTCTAAAAAAATTTATTTTCTAAAAAATATACACTTTTACAACAAATTTTTTTTATATTTATTTATATAAAGTTTATAATTAAAAAATTGTTTAATAACATATTATTAATCATTTTGAATAATTAAAATATGAATCATTCAATACTACTTGATTTATTACTCACATAAGCTTAAATCTAAAGGAAAATTTGAAAATTTTATTATATGAATATTTTGACATAGTTTTTTCAAAACCGATATTAGTTAAATAAAATTTGAATATATATTGGATGATATATTATAATTTTCATTGTATTATTTTTTTTAAATATAGTTACCACCTAATATAAATGAGACCCGACTGTTACATTCTTTTCTCCTATAAAAATATCATCCTCAAAATTTTTAGTGATATTCAGTGCTTAACAATGTATGGTCGTTCTAATCCATAACATCTTATGGTTACCACATTGATTATTGGATTTTATTATTTCTTAAAAGTACCATTAATAGATGAGTTATTTAATTACTCAATAATTTCTCATTACATTCAGGAATCTTAAAATGATCATTATAGATAGATAAATCATGTTTCAGTTGTATTTCATTATAAGAATGAAATTGAATTTGTTTTGTCATAAAATTCATTAATAATGATATATGAAAAAAAAACATGTACTATATGTAGGCTTGGTGGTATTTAAAATTATTATTATTGAAATATAATTATTCCAAAAATTTCAATGTTTCTTGTGTTCTTGGGTCTTAGTTTTCCCTTTTTACAAAACCTTTTGACACCCTTCCATGATGAAAAATTAATGAAAAATGGATCTACCAACTAAAATTCCGAATCATTCACTTGATTACTAACATAGTTATTTTTTTCAAATTTTACTTACTTAAATATGAGTCAGAATAGTGTTTACATTTTTCATTATATCCTCCCTAGGTTTTGGGCCCACATTTTTTCCATTCACCAACATTATCCCCACAGGAAGGAGTAAGACATATATTTACATATAAATCATTATACAACTCTATTTAAATACTTAAATAGATGCTATTTTTCTCAAAAAAATCATCCAAAGGTAAATAATGATCCCGAAAACCTTGAACATCATTAGATCAGAATCATATCATGTATTACTATCTTTGAATAGAACATTCATACAATCCATTAGTTTTAGAATAATACAATTTTCTCAAATAAATCTCAATTGAAAGAAAATTTTGAATTATCATCTAGAAGTTTGATGCAAAATAAGGATCGTGATATGACACAATTGAAATAGGTGTTCAATTATGTCCCAAAATTTCATTAATATATAGTATTTCTATGTTCCCAAGTTCTATGTATTCATTTATTGTCAGTAAATGTCTATATTTAGTAAGTAGATCAACAATAACTTATATTACATTATTCTTTCTTGAAGGATTTGGTTATCCTATGAAAAATTCTATTATTACACCATAAAATTTCTATATATGAATAGGAAGTGGTTTCATGTCTGCTCAAGGTTGCTATATCATAGCCTTAACCTATTGGAATGCCAACTTATCTAAACTCATAACCAATAATTTCCTAAATCCAATTACCCATCAAAAATGGTCCCCCAAGTCCCTATACATAATTATGCTACCATGCTATATAAATATATATGATATATGAGTTTCAACAAAAAAATTCATTTCATAATTGTAATATATATGACACATTTTCTATTTCAAAATAACATATTGATGTCTTAACAAATGAAGTCAAAATATTTTCCATTAAACATGAATTTAATTATCTTTTAAAAATTGTCATCATCAAATTGACAAATTTCTATAGTTTCCAATAAATATGGTTTCTAAATATTTTAAAGAATTATTGTTGTCACCCCATCAATAATTATTACCTCATATATCTTTACTAAATACATGAATAGTAAATACATATAAATGATCATTTGGGTGATAACTCTATGATCATTTTTTATAAATGCATCTTATTCATTATTTTCTTTTTATAAGTATTATTTTATATAACAATAATAATTATTGAATATGTTTAGATATTTCCATTTCCTCATATTGAGAAATTTCTATGAAAATTTGTTTTTAGACTCTTATGGTCTGTGATTATCCCACATATTTCACACTAGAGTATATGTCTAAATGTAATCATTCAAAAATATTACTACATACAAATAAAGATCATGTATTGGATAGTTTTGTTCAAGAGTATTTGATAGTTTGATGCATGATAAATGACTATTATTATTCATAAGGACACAACCAATTCTCTACTTAAAGGAATCACTACATGTCAAAAATAAAAAAATTATAATTTTAGATTCAAAATCAGACAATTGAAAATCTCATCTGCAATTCAAAAAAACATTATTCACATTCCTTTACCTATATAAAATTAAACCCTTTCTAATTAACCATCGTTATTATGTTATTTATTCAGGAAATATTCTAGATGGATCACTTATAGTAACCTATAAAACCAATGAAAATACATACCTCAGTTTTGGTAATTAGTATAAGAATTAAAATGGTTACCTTTTTCATCATAGGATCAACTATGATTCCATCTATGAAGAAAATAAAAATAGAAAATAACCATATTGATTCCAAAATCCACATTAGCGAAATTTACCATACAAATATTTTGTTATATTAGTTTGAAGAAGATTAATGATGTAATTCCCTTGGTGCACATAACTCTTATAATACCGAAATATATCATCAATGAATACCACCAAAAAATTATCAATATATTCCATGAATACAATATTCATTAGATCCAATTAATATGACGGTCCAATAGTCAATCAAAGTGTAATTTCTATTTATTTTTATTATACATACCCCTTTCATAAATCTCCATTATAAATTTCATCCTTATTTACTTCGAACTGATGATACTCAAAACTATGGTCAATCATTTCTAAATATTAACCTATATATTATTGATTGAATAAGTTATTACTATGTGGAATATGATACTTATAGATTAATTTATTTTCATTGATTTCCCAATAATCAATGCAGAACCTCATGGATCCAGGTTTCTTATTAATGAAGAGAACATGGGATGCCTAAGGATAAACATTAGGGTCTATAAATCCATTATCACATAATTCCCATTATTGTTTCTCATTCTCCACTAACTCCATGGAATATATTCTATGTGGTTTAATGGATATTTTTCTTACATCAAAGGTTAAATTAATGGAGAATTTGAATTCACATTCTAATGGATATATTGTCAATTAAACATGAAATAAAACAATTTGTTACTATACAATAGTTAAATCAACATATTTAAGATTACCTTCTATATAAGTAATTTTTTCCCTACCTTTTCTAGAATATCTACTGGAGTATCTACAATGTGTGGATATAGTCATGAATCAGATGAAGAATAATCAACTCTAAATACAATTTAAGTTACATCCTCATTTGAAATATTAATTACATTCTTATTGGAATAATATTTGGCATCATATTTTGAAATATAGTCTATAACCTGGATTATATCAACGTCAATAATTGGTTTAGAAAATATATTCACACTTTGGGAATGTTTTTGTGTAATAATTGGGACTTGATTACATGTAATTATTTCAAGTAGACATCCAATGTGTGTTTTCAATATTGAATATGGTATTAATGATTTATGGGAGTATCAATATTTCTAAAAATTCATGTATAATATAATATTATGTTAGGACCTAGTAACCAATTAATTGAAGGATAAATTATAATATGTGATTATTTTGTCTAAAAATTCATCATTGGGAACATACTCCATAGTTTTTGTGATTTCTTAATTTTGGACATATACCCTTAGCAACTTCTAAGGTATGTTCCCTTGATGGTTGTGCCATTGGTATAAATATTTCCCCACTTATCAATTGTTGAATCCTTTTAAATCTTTTAATGATTTCTTACTTCTGTATTCTTTAGCTAGATGAACCATTTAAAATAACTCCTAACAAACTCCCTTGCCCTTTACAATTTTTTATGCTTTTTTCCAAAATTTTCACATTATAGATACATTTTTTACCCCTATTATTCTATAATTATTTATATTTTTCATAGTTATTTATATAATTCTTTCTCTGTTGATTTTAATTTATTATATAGGATCTAGATAATTCATTCGTCATTTTAATAGAAAATAAAACTATTTCAACATATGATTAATATATTTGGAACCCAGTTCTCTTTAGGGATTTTGTGGAATGCCATTAAATAAATAGTCAATAATACATTCAAAATAGCTTATGTAATATAAAACATTCCTATATTTTATTAAAACGATAGACACATACTCTATATGACTATTTTCTTTATTTTGATTTATGGTGTGGAAGAATTGATTCCTTTTTTGTCATTGATTGAGTGGGAAATATTTATAGAATAATGTTCAATTGAATGATATCCATTTCATGTGTCTTATTTTATCTCCCCTATAAAATATAGATTATTTAACATTATTGATTAACATCTCTATTTATGTAATACACTAACTTTTAACTATTTCTTTTCATTGTATCCAATGTGAAGAATTTTTCTTACGAGTAATGACACTATTATTTCTCCATGAATTATATTTAAACAATGGAATATGTTGGATTATCTTATAAAATTTAGAATATTTTCCCATAATGTATAATTCAAAATCTAGTGCAACAATAAACATAAGTTTATTTTTTTAATTTGAAATATCAAAATCTTAATAATGGTTTCATTTGGGATATCATTATTTTTAGATCATTGAAAATTATTTTAAATTAAAATATTAATTATCCTAATAATATAAACTAGGGGTATCCATCTAGGTGCACAATACGATATATTTTCATACAGTTCTAGAAGATTGAGTTAAAGAGAAAAGCACCATTTTCTGAGTTATTACCCCAATATAGAACTGTATCAGAACAAAATACCATTATATTATCCCAAAGGGGGTGTATTATTAGTGAAAAGAATAAATATCTTCCTACTGGGCCTCAATCACCCGCACTACTCGTGGTCATCTCCCAGGTGCCATAGTTTCAAGGTAAATAAGGAATGCCTAAGCCTGAGTAGTGTAGAATATTTTTCATATATTTTCTTAGACTTATTATGAATTTTAAATCCACAAATACCCATGAAACACTAGAACACAAGTCATTATGATGCGTGTACCTTCCCTAGGGTCTCTACCCTGCAATCAGTGTAGCCTTAGTTGGTCGTTTGGTAGGCCCAGAGTCCTTGCATCGGATCACAGGGGGCCCTAAAATACCATGTCCTAGCTAATCTTCCCAGGCCTAATTGATGAACCAGGATCACCTAACACTATTTCTCTACCATCCCATGCAATCCTCTCTGTTCCTAACTCCAGAAATCATCTTATCTCTCGAACTCCGCCTCTGATACCATTCTGTCACGACCTGCCTTCACCAAGATGAGAGAAGGGACATCAGATTTCCATACCCTTCCTTAATCATGTTGAAGGAGAGATAATGACCCCTAAGACCCACCTTCAATAGGTCCTAGACTGGCGACTAGCACCAAGGGTATAGAATCAGACACAAGATGGAAGGCATAACCCTTTTTCTTTATTAGGATCGAAAGATAAGATAGTAAATCTAAACAACACCAAAACTGGAGTTAAAAGTAAATCCAAAGATAACCATACCCATATTAATGTTACAAAAGTAAATGCCACAAGTACAAGGAGACTACAAAGGTAAAGTATCAAAGAAAACAAAAAAACAAGTAAAACTCTCCCAACATCCGAGCTAGTACATCACTGCAAGATCCATTAAGTCCTCCTAGAAACCTGGAAGCAGTTTTATATACATAGGGTGAGCATACTAGTATACTCATTAGGGAAAACCAAAGTCTCTTGTGCACAAGTCGGGAGGCATTCTAATGCCCTGTGATAAAATTGATAACCAAAGAACCTAACAAAGAAAACTATCCACCCAAGCCTCACCAAGGCACAGTCCCCAAATAACTCAAGTCGAGTAATGTATAGTAATAAAACATCGATGTTTGTGTACCACGCACCACTTTCCCACTTGTTATTGAAGACATCTTATGCATAGAACGAACTCCACCATTCTCACTGCAGAGCCACTGCCAGACCCTGCCCGAACACACCTGGGCCACAACCACACATCCCACCCACAAACACCTGGGACACAACCACAATCCCACCCACAGACACTGAGGACAAAATCACAATACGTAACCATGCCCACAAAAACCTAGGCCAGAAATACTACTACCATGCCTAAAGAAACCTAGGCCATATCCCAAAGATTCATGGGAAACAACCCCCCCCCCCCCCCCCCCCGCACACATCTGGGCCATCCACCACAACTACCCATCCCGATGAATCATGGTCTATAATGGACCTCATTCTATAAGAACATGCTCGAAGAATCTTTGGATATTTTGGAAAGGGAGCCGAAAAGGAGATAATAACTAGCCACACATAGGAGTGTTGGTAAAAACACCCTCCCCCATTGAAAGGGGGATGTTTGGCACTAAGTGCTCAACTTGGGCGGGGCAGAAATAAGAAACATAAGAACTACAATTACATGTATAGGTAACAGGAAATCATGCCCAACTAGGGTCTCTAAATCCATCCTAAGCACAAATACCCTTGTTACTATTCCTTCATAAATGATAGACATGACACTCACAGCCATGTCACAAGTCATTCTCAAAACCAACTCCCCATTGAACCCATTCATGGATTCATGTTCAAGTGATCCCATTTAAGTAAATACTACACTACTAGGAAAAGAATATGCATAACCACAAGCTAGAGAAAGAGAAATAGCCAGACAATAATTTATGCATTCACAGTAGTTCTCTTATAAAGTCACAACAACAAAGGGATTAGTGAGATCCCTCAAAGTATTGGAACCAATGAAAGCCTCAAGATATAGCCCCACATAGCTTCATATTCGCAACCAACAACTATACCACAATAGAGGATCTCATCCTCACCAATGTCACCCCATAAGCATCAAGCAGAATGACCATAAATGCCACCAAGACATAACAAGGATGTTCCAAGACTCAAATATGTCATTCTATAAGTTTTTCTCTTTCTGTTTGGATAACCACGGTGATCACACAATGTTTTTATTTCACCGGACATTCATTTAATCAGCCGAGTTTATGTAATTAACCAAATTACCATGTTGGATCCATTCAATTACAACAGAATACAAGGGTTCATTTGTGTGTATGGAAAGAACACCAACATCCATGATTTTCAGTGAGCATAGCCCATACAGTTCAAAACATATAAAAATTATAAAAGAGTACAGGAGAATTGTCAAACGCACCTCATAATTTTTTTAACAGTCTATTTATTATCTTTGTTAAGGTTTGGTTTCATCCATTCCCCTAGAAACAGTAGCGTACCCACCCCGCAAGCTTCAAAGTCAGGTGAGACGATGGAAAATCCCTACTTGGTTGATCAAGGATCGAAGTTCTTCTCCACGTTTCAAGAACTGGGGATGCATGACATGTAGGGGAGGAACGTTGGGGACTCCAAAGATGAGAAAAAAACTCCAGAACAGGCACACCACAAGCCTCGGAAAGGGGGGACTCCCAGCGCACCAGGTAGAAGAACGAAATCCATCCATGAAGGGGAAGGAAGAAACTATAGCGTGATATAAATATAAGATTCTATTGTTACGGGAAAAGGAATTTTAAATGGATAAAAGTCGAATCGTGGTTTCTTTTGCTATTGGGAGGTTACACATGATGGGATTAATTATTATATAATTATTCTCATCGAGGTGGTGGCATAATGGTTGTTCCTTAAACCCTTTATTTTAAATGGAGGAAAAACACGCAATGGGGGAGGAACCAGAAGGTACAGGGAAGGGTGTGACAACGAGGAAGAACCAGAAGTTTTGGTAAGTTAAGGTTTTCCCAAATATAGGGGGATTTTAGATTTTATTTATGGGCTTTAAATGGATTTGAAAGTAGAATTTGATTAGCTTTACGTTAAATGATATGCTGTGGGAGAGGGAAAAGTGGAAAACTTGAAAAAGGGATGAAGTCCTCTCAGTGAGGACACGGTGCCACCGTCATGGCGTCACCCTCACAATGCCACCATCATGGAATCACCCTAACTATGCCACTGTCATGGTACCAAGATGACTAGTGTGTGATCATCATGGTGCCACCATCACTGGTGCCACCATAACTGGTGCCCCCGTGACTGGTGCCACTGTTTTGGTGGAGCCTTGTTTTTGGAAAAGTAAGGGACCAAGTGGGTCCAGGCCATTACATAATATCCATATTATTTATTATGGATATTCTTATTTATTAAAACATATCTCGTATTTATATTAGGTGTTTCCATTAATAGTTATATTTTTATAGGTGAAATATTGTTAAAGTCAAATTATTTACCCAATATAGATATTTGATAAGGCACATTTTTCGAATTAATTTTATTATTTGATATATGGGGAATGATTTGGAAAGGTATGAAATGGGTTGGGTATTATATAATTTAATACCATAAATTAATTAGTAGTCTAATGGGACAATATTAGATAGAAACAAACCCTTCGTGTTCATAACCATGAATGTTATAAAATGTATTGTAAAAGATATTAGTAACAATATTTTGTAAACCACCTCATGAATGGTATTGACAGAAAAGTTTTCCTGTAAATAGAAAACCGATGTCTAGTATTTAATAATTTCTTTCATTTATAATTCATTTACATGTATACATGATATTTTCACTATGAAAAAATATGGAGATGCATTATATTCTGATTTTATTGGTCAAATGGAATATTGTTTTAATTACATTAGAATTAGTTTTGAAAAAAATTATCTTACCATGTTAGTTATATTTTTTATATTGAATTATTTTTATTTATTTACCATTAAATATTATTTACACATTCATTCTTATTTAATTTATTACATTTCTTGTGTGTTCAGTTATTTATCATTCCATTTTTATTATTCCCAATAATTCATCAATTCATTCACCGTACTGAACACATACTGATCATTTCAGCTCACCCATATTTTTTTTATTTCCTAATGATTTCGAGAAGTTTACTACAATTTATATTTATGGATACACATGATTGAATATGTTATTCTAAAAATAAAATATTGTGTTTTAATTTTTGAGTATTTAAATATACAATAAGACTCATATATGTATCTAGTTTACTAGGACTATTAAACATATTTTTCTCTAGTGAATCATTTACCAGTTTCTTATACCAATTCAATGTTTGTTGAAATTGGATTTGGCCTTCAGGGGTTGAGGTTTCCACACATTGTAAATAACAATTCCATTTTTCATAAAGAAAAAACTAATCCCCTTTTCCGACACATCACTATAAATAAATAATTCTAGATATACATGGTTGGATATTGACTTATTCAACTAGGAATAATTTTGGATGAATCATAGATAATGACCTATAAAACAAATTAAACCATATACATCATTTATTTTCATTAGTGTTTTCCATTCTATGACTAAATTTATCTTCATAGGATCATATATGATCCCATCCATGTTGAAAATATGGGAATGAATACAAAATTAATGAATTCATAATGTACACTATAAAAAATTTCCCATATAAATATTTTATAATAAGGGTATAAAAAAGGTTGGGAAATGTATTCTCACTTTACACATGACACTTTAAATTCAAGAAGATATCATCATTAAATATTACAAATTTTTTTGACAACTTTCATAAATACTATGTTTGTTATATATAGAATATAATATTTCACACTATTAAATAAAACTGGATTGATAATTAAGTAATAATGTCCATACCACATTAAAAATTTATCTTTGTAATGTTTTCCTTCTTTAAGCACAATTTTTTATTCTTAGAATGAAGATTAATTTTGAAAAATACTAATCTTTATAAGGATAATAAAACAGGACATAAATTTTAGTACGATTATACTTTTTCTTTGTTATAACAGTGTTGATTTCCCAATAAACAGTGCACAACATAAGGGATCTATCATTCAAATTAACAACTTCAATATGGGATCCCCATAGAGATATTACATTATTTATAAATCCTATATCAAAAAAATATTACAAGGTCATCTTAATATCTTCATTCTCCATATAAGATATTATATAGGAAGACTATTATATTGATCATACAGTAGGGGTCAAAGTAATGGAGAACTCAAAAAAAAAATGTTATGGTGGATGTATATGTAAATATTTAGGAAATATAACAATGAATTTATTTTAGAGAAGAAAAATCATCATTTCTAATATTATTTTTTCCATTTAGATATTTTATTTTCCCTTTTCCCCCATGAATATCATTCAGAAGATGTAGTGGTGTTGGATATAAACAAGACTCATATATTAGAGTCTCCCCTAGAAAGAAAATTAATTACACTAAATAATACAAAATTGTAATTTTATTATCGTTTCTATAAGGTTTTGAATCACATATTGAAATGTAGTCCTTTCTATTGATTATTTGAAAGTAAACCATTCAAATAACTAATTCTACTAAAATGGAATTTTTATATTTTATAATGGGGAATTTTGGAAACATTATTGTTTCATTCAAACTTCTACTATGTTTTTGGATAACAAAACCCTTAATAAGGTTCTATGGAAGTAAATAATTTTCAATGAAAGTTTGATTGAAAAAAATAGTGTGAGGATCTAGAATAAAATAAATAATTATAAATGTTTGAAACAATGATTAATTTAATAGGGACCTCATAATTGGGAACTTCCACCTCAGTTGTAGTGATAATATAATATTAGAGTTATCATCACATCCTCTTCTGTGGTATGTTCCCTTGGTAGTTGGGGAATTGGTGTGAGTAATTCCCTATTTCTCTAAGCATAAGCACTGGGCATCAATTATTTTTTTCATCCACTTTATTTCATTATATAGATGATCCTTTTCACCACACATTTAACAAACTCACTTCCCTACAAACTTTTTATTGAATATTTATTTCCATAATTTTCAAATGGTGGAAATTGATTTCCTCCAATTCGTCTTAGATGCATTATATTTTTCCATGGTTCTCTACTGAAATTTGCATCCCTTGATTTCCATTGAATAAATATGATCTTGAAATTTTATTCCTTATTTTGATGATATATAAAACAATTTCATTATATTATGAAATATTTTCGGAACATTGTTCCCATCAAAGACTTAGATTTATAAATTTAATTAAATTGAAAATATTTTATACTATATTGCATATATAATTTGTTGCATACCAAGTTGGTCTTGAAACAATATCCTCATATATCAAAAACACTTTTTTTTCTTCAAATTGGATTATATGGAGGAACATTCTTTTAATTTAAATTCCTCATTCGCGAGGGAAATATTAATCCAAGAATTATTCTTTGAATGATCATTATTCTATATGACCCATTTTTTGTTCCACCATAATATTCATGATTGCTGACCACAATAGTTCAAAATCTACTTGGAGATAATACGTTTCAAGTAAAAAATTCTCGTTTTCAATGTTTCTAAGGGGTTTAAATATCATTTCATGGGACTTTGTCCACTACTCATCTACAATAGGATTTATAGTCCCACATAATGATGAGGGATACTACCACAAGAATAGATCCAAAAAAATTGTATGACACTGTTGACTAATATGTTTCTCCATTCAAGAAAGGTTATATTTTTATATCCTAATAGAGATTCACTAATATATCCATGATCTATTCAGATCCAATACTAGCAGTATTATAATTCTTAGTATGTGAATTTATTTATTTACCATTAGATTTTTTTCCATTCATTCATCTAATATCCATTTAAAAAACATTTGTATATAATGGATTACCTCCTAAAAGTATAAATTTAAAATCATAATTTATAATTCTAAATCACATGCAATAATTAATATAAATTGAAAATGTTTGAATTTGAAAATATAGAATCATAAATGTAGTATCATTGGGGGATTGAATTATTTTTAAATCACTCAAAATGGGTTATAATGAAAATGTGAATTATCCCAAGAATATCTCCAAGGAGTGTCAAACTATGTAAAAAATGAAGGCCTATTGGCCGACACGAGGTGGTGATTGAGTAATATACTGATACACACTTTTGGGAGTTGATAACCCATTATAAAATTGTTCTAGAACCGCATCCACTTATATAATCCATATAGGGATTCATTTTTAGAGGAAAACATCGAAACTATACTCTACAAATAAATTATGTTAGTATTACACAATGTGAATTTATTTATGGTTTATCATAGGTTTATGTTCCATAATATATATTTTCCAATATCAATTTATCAAGTTTTCTAATAAAAATTATGTGATACCAACTATAACAAACCCAACTCTAGATACCCAAATCCATTTTATAAATATTTACGTTGACATAAATATTGGGGTTATGATACTAAATTACTAATTAGTTTATTAGATATGGATAACCAGATACATACATGCTTTCAATTTTTCATTGGTTATAAAATATAACATATAGTAATAGAAGGAATTTAGAATCATGGAACTCATTCAAAGAATTAATCTTCATATTCTAGGGAAAGGGAAAAAATACAGCTGATCACAACATAATTAGTAAGGGTTATATACAATAAAAGCTATTCGGGGTAAATAAGTCATAATTAATAAGGCAAGGTATGTATCTTAAAAACCATTCCATTTAATGAATAATAGGAGAAAAATAACAATCCATCGATAATATAAATCCTAAAATATCATGGATAGTAATAAAATAATTATTAAAAAAGGAAATGATTAATATTTTATATCATTTTCTCAGATATCATGACCTAAGTAACATCAAGACCATACAAGAATAAAATTTAAAACTATGACTAAAAAACCATTTAATTTGGATAATATATTTGTCTCATGAGAACTACCAACGTATCAAGGGGCTATATAATTCCATTCCAACTCGTTACTCCATTCTAATGAATTCCTCATATATTGAATTGATAAATTTAAATAGTGAAAAATATTCATTATATAAATATGTTCCTATTGAATATTGAATTTGAAAAATTAATATTTCCCTAGTTGATCAAAAATCATTCAAAGTAAAACACCGTACATAGAAATGATGTATTATAGAAGTAATATTCATATCCATGATAATTTATATGGATATTGATGGATTATGTTATTTCCAAAATGTATTGGAAATTTAATGTTTCAAGAGAAGATAATGACCAAAAAATTAATAATATATAATAGATGGCTATTAGTTCACTTAAAATAGATGTGTAGTAATAAAATCATAACCTTTTTCATAATAATGATATTGGAAGTGAAATATCAAAATAATATTTAATAAAATATTTTTCTTTGTAATAACATTGAAAAAATTATGAGATTCAAAAATTAAATAAATGGTTATAGTGGGGGGATGTTTGTTATTCCTAAATATGTTAATAGAACAGTCCTTTTAATAGTTTTTAATGAAAACATCAAATATACCTTTCTAAAAACAATATAAATATTACATTTTACACTTTTAAAACACAAGTATAAAAAATGTTCCTAATGAATATTTTTATAAAATAAAAATTATTTTTTATAATAATATTGAAAAACATTGGCATAGAATAATGGCAATTCCAATTTAAAGAGACATTAAATCAGATTTATTTAACCATTTAATTTATTGATTCAAAAACCAAGGAGAGAAATTTTTTGATGAAAGTGTAAACAATCATTGAATATATGGCAGATAAGAAAATTGTTGGTTGTTGTCAAGGATATATGACAATATTATTCCAACAAAAACAAATGCAATACCAAATGATAGTTATACTATACAATATGATCATATCACTTTGGTAACATTGAAATCATAAACCATTTAATTAATAACATTGAATTGAAAAATGTAGAATCATGAATAAATATTTCATCATGTTGAATATACCAACGTGTTATTATATACACCATATAAAAGGGAGTAGTGCATAATACCAAATATGTATTGGTGGAGTGTAAATTAAATTGAAGTCCCTAAGCTCAAACTTCCCAATTCTTGAATGAGATTTAACATCATGTATAGTGGATTTAAACAAGTTATTAATTTATAAATTAACTATATCAGTATTTATAATAACATATATGTTTCTTTTATAAAAATTGTCAACATTTTGTTAATAATATTTAATTCGTACCCCTATTTCAGTTCTTAACTGTCTGGTTTCCTCATGATTGTTAGTCATGATTATTCCAGTTCATGTGCATATGATATATTTACATTATATCCCAAATTATATTAAGGCCTCACTATAATATTTAATCATTATATACATTTTATAACCATTTTTGAATTTTGTACATGAAAAATCAATTGCATCTCTTTATGGGGGCAATATGTTGTATATTGGCATACTAGATGATATCATTCCTTTAATGGATGGATGTGTAAGGATTTGGATGATAAATTAATATCAAATAATTAATATAATGTCATATTAATAATATATATTCATTATATTTCTCATTATTACTATCCATATTAGCTAGTGTTGGAAAATAAATAACATCAGCCCGTGAGGTTGGAGTTTTGGTATACAAAAGTGGCAGTTTTGTTTATCATTTAATCAAGAAAGATATGGATAAAGATTAGTCCATGAAAACGATAAAAAACAAATATATGGTATATAACAGTGTCATTATATTATATTTTTTATACATTATTTATTACCGTAAAAATTATAAGTTAAATAGGAACTTTGTTAAAAAATTCTTTTCTTAGAAGAAACTTTAATGGATATCATATTAATGACACTAGGGTTTATATTTTAGGAAGACCGTGTGATATATAATATTGATAAGGATTATAGTGATATCATTATCATTTATTTTTAATGAAAAATGACTTTATAAGATTTAATAATTAATGCGGGGAGTTCCTTTTTATAAATTAGTAGAGTTTCACACATGTAATTTTTCAAATCTTTTTAGTCGTTTAATGTCATTTTCATGGAAATAGTAATAAAAATGGTTAATATTAGAAGGAAAAAATATATGGTGTAAATAAAATAAAATAATGTGATTTAATCAAGAATTTATGTCATTTTTACCTTTAACATTAAATACTAATCCCTGGTAAACATGTTTGGAAATTAATTTAGAAAATGATATTTTTCTATTTTTACTTTTCATTATGGAAAAAATGAAGTTGAAATTATTAGATAATTTTTATTATTAAGATTAAATATATGGAATACATTTTTAAAAATTAAAATCCCAAATTTTTTAAAATATTTTCTAAAAATAATCCTTCAATTCATGTCGAAAAATAATTTTTCAAGAAACAATTTTTTAGAACATTAAAGGATGTTATGTTAACAATATAACTCATAATGCTAATTAAATGGATTTAAATTAATATAGTTTTACATATAATTTTTAACTTTAATTAATTTTAATCAAAATTAAATATAATTTAATTTAATTAATATATATTTACATTATGTCTTTTTAAATAAAAACATTTTTAAAAAATATCTTTTTTATAGAAAATATCCCTTTTACCAAAAAATATTCATATATTTTCTTATATCTGTTTTGTGTCATTAAAATTATATGTATACATATTTTAACACATTATTATGAATAAAAGGAGAAATATCTCAATACTAGATATTCAATTATTTATAAAATCATATTTCAATGTGAAACTATAAAAAATTTATTATCAGCATATTTTACGAAGCATGTTCAAAAGCTATAGTAATACTATCAAAATATAATTTCAATTCCTTGAAATAGTAAATTCAAACTTTTTTATTAATTTTATTAAAATAAAAATTTTATCTACAAAAATTGAGGCTTGGGTGTTATATATTAAGGGAAATTCCAACTTGGAAATGTGATTATTATGAGTATGGGAGTAATTATATCTAAGAATGTGGTTTATAAAATTTTATATTTTAATAAAATATTTAGAGATGGATTTTCAATATGGTTGGACGTGATGAAAACAGTAGAATATGATTGACATGATTTTTGATGTAATTATAACTCATGGGAATTTGTTGGAAGGTGGGTTGGTGTAATGACAATCATGGATAATTTTGGGTTATTATAATGTTGTTGGGTGTAATTCTATCCTTGTTTATTATTTTGTTATGGGTTACATGTAATGATGAGTATATAACTTGATAAAATCATTCTAGGTGTACCTATAATCATCGTTTTTTCTTGGAGTGATTTTTGTGAACTTCCAACTATACGACACATGGTTTCGAATTGGGGTGTATTTATAATTGGAATTATAGTTCTATATGAGATGATGTTATGTGATGATATCATTCCTTCCATTGGTATTTTTACATTAAATACTTTTAATCAACACTTGGAATGTGAAAAGTAGGAATTTTCCATCGTAGGTTTTGTGAGGGATAATTACCATTCCAAGAATGCTCACTATTGATGTTATATTGTAATTATATCCCTATCACTACAATATTAACATATATTTTTAGTATATGAAAAAAATTGGTGTATTACTCATGGGTTTTACTCACACATTTTATAGGAGATCAAAAACCATTTTGGATTTAATGATTTGTGTCTTAGGAAAGGTATCAATCCATAAAACCAGTGATTGGTGAATTGGAGATATTGGTTTGGAGGTTCGCAATGAGACTCAATGAAGAATTCTGACATATTCTATGGTTACCTCTAGAATTTGGATTTTTGTATGGATCTTGTTTTATATGATCAACCAATATGAGATTTGTAAAACATTAATAAGAATCATTTCACATTATAGTATCACATTTTTATTTTTCATAAATTTTTTATTTCTATATTGTGTATGTATATATGTTATCAATATCTTGATTTTATATGCAAATTAATTCAATTATTACCTTTTTTATTGTTATTTTTAGTGATCTATAATAGAAAGAATAATTTATCCATGTTATCAATAAACACCCAATGAATATTGGTATCATATGATGTTCAGGGAGGTGAACCAGTTGTATGTAGTGGTGAGGTTCATTCATATTTTGGGTGAATTATAATGAGGATGTTCAATACGATATCAGATCCTTGTTCAATTATTATTACTATATGAGCATGGAAGATGGGGTTAATGTATTATATTAGCAAGGAATCTTGAATTTTTTTCAGGGATTATCTAACCCAAAATATGGAATGTCCATATTACTTGGGATGGGTTCGTTATTATGTGTTGTTGAGTGTTATAACTTTATGATTTTTAAGAATACAATGATTTATTTATTTTTTATTGATTTATTGTTGAACTAGTATTTATTATGGATTATATTCATGTTTCATAATTGTAATATATTATTCAAAATGAGTTAATGTGTTTTTATTGTGATTACGAACCCCAATAAGAATATATGATTTCTATTTAATCTTCCAATCACATTGTATTCCCATGAATGATCCTTCTCCCAATGATAGGGTTTCCATCAAATCACCTTTTTCTATATCTACCTTGATCTACTCGTCTTCCCCATCATCACTTATATAGATATGTCCTCTAGTATCCAAAAAATTAATAGTGCCTTCAGTACTAGGTTGTTCATTATTTTTGAGGATGTATTATTCTATTCATAGGGTTTTTTTCAAGATATTTGGGGATCATAAGGTTTTTTTTGTAGGCCTCATGGGACAATTAACTCTGAATTTTTTCATAGGATCTTGGTGGAAAATACTCCACCAATGTTCATACTTTTTATATGACACGTTACTTTTAGGATATATCTTTCATTTCTCATGGTATTATAATCTATGATTGGTCTGGTTTTAGACTATGAAATCATGTTCTTATGATCTCATTTCCTCATCCTAAAGAACATTTGGGAATGTTTCCGCTAAAGTTCTTCCTCCCTTGATTGAATAACACATGTGGGTAACATTTTATTGTTTTTGGTCTTGGTTTTCATGGTTAAAACCATCCATAGATGATAGTATTACAATTTTTATCGATCCCTCTCAGTATGACCCCATATCAGTTAGTTAAATCATGTAATATCTCAAGAATTTGGGAAATATTATTTATTGAATTAATTTAACATTTTTTTGATATTTTTCATTTTAGGAAACACTGAAGATAGCTTATTTTATGTTAAGAATAAATTCTTATCTTATATTATGTGAAGAACTATGTTAATTTTTTACTACAAGAAGAACCATTTTGGTGTATGTTATATGAAACTCTGACTTGGAGTACATTATACGTAACACCAACATGTCATATGATGAACTTAACACTGAGTTTCTTTAAAACAATGTTTAAAATATTATTATTTGAATGAGATAATTAGAAAAAAAAGACATAAAATATAATAAATGATTAGTAATAAATAAATTTAACTAATTTTTTATACAAATTAAACATAATTATAATGAATGATATGATTATTGGTTAAGTCCATTTATATTTAAAAGTACTATTTTCACTAATGAAACAGTTTTAATGCCTTTATGTAAAAAATATTAAAATAAAATATAGAAAGTTTTAGAAATTGAATTTGATAAAATAAACCTCATTTTTGAATTTATATCATTTATATTATCCGAGAGTAAACAAGTGGTATTTTTCTGAGAAACATCGTTTTTTGACAAATAGTGAAAACTGATTCTTTTTAGTTAAAATAGACTTTTTGATTAAAAAATTATTTATGTTAAATAATACATAAAATCTGTATTGTGGTCACATTATATAAATTATACATGTATTCATAAAATTTTGTTCATTATAAAAAATTTCCCTTTGATATTGAATAAAAAAACTTAACAACCCTTTCAAATATTTTATACCTTAAATACCGATAATTTCTTCCCCTATATGGGATTATAAATTGTCTTAATTTTCCTATGTGTATGAATTAAATTTATAAAAACTTAAGTAATGTATGGTAATTAGTTTAATATTTTTAGTCTAATTATATCATGTTGATTTTTTACAAAAATGATTTGTAAAAGTGATTAAAATTAATCACAACAATTAAGGCCAAATTAAACATAATTTGGGACTAAATACTAAAACTATGTGCCCAAATCATCTATAGACTTATAAAAAATTAATTTCCTATACATATTTCACTGATAAAGTATCCAATATTTAGTTATTTTGTTGGAATGGATTTATGTATCTATAAACATGTGAACACATAACTTGATTCATTTAATTTCAAATGAGTCCTTTTCCTTGCCTATAAAAATCCACCACCATTACTAATTCATCAAACCTATAAAACCTAATAATATAGGATGATAAATAACAAATAAATTTTAAAGAATCCATCCATTATCCTTATAATCATTCCCTTGGGTATAAGGTAACTCAAATAATCCTTCTCGCAGAAACCAAAATGAGTTACCCGATCAGGAGGCAACATCTTCTCTCAAGATCTTTTCCTTTATTCTCCTTCTCCACCATCCACACTTTTCATTAAATTATTTTATGAAAAAAAATTATCATCAATATACATGGATGTATTTATTGGAATTTTTAGACCTACACATACAGAAAACTTCCATCTAATAGAAATAGAACTTAGAGTTTCTCTGTATGACAAAATATTGCCTCATTAAATGATGATTGTTCATTATTCAATTACCACCAATCATGGGAACCATTATGATGTAAAATATTTATATATATGTTATAAATAATATTTATTATTTATTTAAGCTTTTTTATTCATTTTTACAACTCATAACTTTTTATGATTAACATGGTGTAAATAAAATAATCTTGTTTGTGGAAGTACGGACTACCACTCCCTCTAAGTGAAGTGATTCGTCACACACCACATTGAATGTAATAAGGATGTGTTTAGTGAAATTATATGATATATATAACATTATAATGAAGAAATAATGATATTATATTCTTATATAAATATTTTTCATTTTCATTCGTTTTCTTTTAATATGGAAATTAAAATGGAAACAATGTTCATGTGTATCTACAACTTACCATCTATATATATGTTATATTAAATTCCTTTACTATTTATGATCTATATTATGATAATATAAATATATTTTATATACATGATATTTAAATTATTATTTAAATTATTAAATCATTATATAAATATATTGACCAAATATATAAAAAATATAGACCACGTGAAGAACAGAGCAAATCTTTCTCGACGTGCAACCATAACATAAGATGGTTATCAAGTGGGAAATGTAAGGTCATAAAAACCATAATTGGTATTAGATATAATTATTTTGTTATATTATGTATTTATAATATATATATATATATATATCTATACTTGATTGAGTACGATTATATTCCGGATACAAGGTAAGGGAATTTCATCTCACTTTTTATTTCCGTGAGATACATGCTTCATTTATCACCCATACCCTAAGTGTGGTGTGTATAAAACCCATGGATATAATATATGATTATTATTATTAAATTTATTGTGATTTTCATTTCCAATGTATGTTGTTTATTTTATGGTGTTAATGTCTTAAATGGTACCAAATTGGTAAAGTAGTTTTGTCTAAAATTTCCCACTTTGTGACACATATTTTGGTATGGACCTATGTTCTTTAAAAAGGGTTATATGATTTTAATTGACATGTTATATAATAAATCTCTTTATTCTCATGATATTTTATTCATCATATAATTTACGTTTCTTAAATATAGTGTATGATCCAAAGATACCAAGTTATAAGTCCTAATTGGGACAATCTCATCACTTTTCAAGATTGTTTACATTTATACTTCCTTTGATTAATTATTATGATAAATATCCAAAGAAATTAATGAATTTTATTCTTCTTGTGTTAATCATGATATATTAATTTATTGGTACGATTTTATTTCTTTGGTACGTATTAAAGTTAAGAAATATTTTTTAAGAATGCCCGACATTACTATCTCTTCTGTCAAAAATATGTTTTCGATGAACACCATGATTTCAAAAAAGGGAATTCGATAATATTTTTCTAAACTCTTATGAAAATTAAATTATATTTTTACCCTTTATATCTGTTACCAATGTTTTTAAAGGAATCTTCTAGTCACTTTTTTAATGAGGCAATTTTTATAATTTTTACTGTTCAAAAGGAATTATCCTTTTACAACATATGACATTTATGGATTTATCTGCCATGAATATTTTGAGGATTTATTTTAATGTATAAGGGTTATTTTTTATGATTTTATAAAAAGTTATTTTTAAAGAAATTTTTTTTGAAATATCTTTAATATTTTTTATGTTTCTAAGTAAAATTATTTTTAAAATGTTTTCATGTGTATATTATACATTTTCAAAAAAAATTATTTTAAAAATGTTTCCATGAATTATTTATAATTTTTAAAGGTATTTTAGAAGAAAAAAAATTCTAAAATATTTCAAAGACTATTTTATTAGTTTTCAAGGAAAAAATCATTGCAATGATTCCATGTCATCATTATAAGTTCACATGGTATTTTAGATGAAAATGATTCTTATATGGGTTTATGTATTAAAATTACTTTTTCAATGATGAAAGGAAATTTTTTTCATGAACTGTTATTATATGATGATTCAATATAATTTCCAACTAAGATTAAATCTATTGATGTTACTCATTCAATTTATGGAAATGATCTAAAGGTTCCATTCATATCATTTATATAAATGGGTTATACTTAATGTCATGTTATTTAGGAAAATTGTTTCCCTTCCACACGATATATGATTAAGAAACCATTTTATTTTAAATATGTTTTATTCTTTTGAAATAAATTTCTTTTTTCACAAGATATTCTTGTTAGAAATGATTATGAAACACATCTCTTTCCATATAATATGATGTTATGAAATGATATTGATTCCCACATCATTTTGTGGGTTATAAATTGAAAATTATGGAACCTATATATTTTCATTGGTCATTATACGATGAATGTTTTGTGGGACAAGGATGAATGATTTTATTATGCGATGGGAGTACCTATATCTTCGTCTAATGAATTTGGTAGTGGTAAATATTTCATGATATAAAAGGGTATATATGGGGTATCCATAGACTAAAACAAAATGGTATTAATGGGGATATCCCATGTCATAAAAAAGAGGGTACACAAGAGGACATTTGAAGCCTGAAACAAGAGGGTATATTAGATGAAATTCCAAGCCCAAAACAAGAGGGTAAACAGGAGGAAATACCACGCCTGAAACCAATGGGTAAACATGAGGAAATCCTAATCCCAAAATAAAAGCATACACAATGAGGACATTCCTATCCCCAAACAAGGGGGGGAATGGGAGGGAATCCCAACCCCAAATCAGGTACATGTGTTATTATCCTAATCCTAAAATGTTACAATGGACTTTTTAGGATTCCTTGATATTGTTTTTTATATTATTATGTTGTTTTGAAAATTTCATGTTTTATTCCTATGATATTCTTTCAGTGATTAGGTTCATTATTTTTAGGTAATACATGTCATATAAACTTCCAATATTTAGAATGATCTATAATATGCTAGTTATGATCATAAAATGTTATGCTCAGCTTCCATACCCTCTTTTTAATGTTATGCATACTAATTTTCTTTATATACCCATAGTGATCATCTGAGCTTTCCTATTCCTTTTATTTCCACTCTCTAGGTCAGGAAGAAAGGTTTTTGGTAGATTTATAAATACTGTAGATATTTAAAGGAGATGTATAATATATTTCACAAAGGGAGAATATATTGTTTCCATGTTTCTAAATACACTAAACTATTATGGTCCTAAAGCTTGTATTTTGGCGGGGTACTAAATATTGTTCTAAAATAATGTAATATCCATGTATTTTAATCCTAGGAATCTATAGATGGTATTAAAGAATCGTTTATTAAACACATGTAATATATTTGGAGAAAACATTAGTGATTTCCTTAGGTATATTTATAAGGATATGTCTACGTATGTCTATATGGATAAGTATACGGATGAGTTAATGTTTAGGAAAATGTATTAAATTTTTTGTAATGGATAATTTAAGTGTTCTATACGAAATGATTCATTGTTTGGATACTATATGTGGACGTGTTTCTAGAATAGATATACCTAGGAGTAAAAAATCATACAATATGATTTGGTCTTGACATAGGGTAATATGGTACATGACAGTGGGAATTGATGCACACCTAGTTTGATACTCCAATGGGAAATACTTTGGGAATTAGAAAAACTTTAAGAACCACTATAAAGGATTTAAATATATTCTGGCTATGAATATCTTTCGATTAACCTATGGTTTCATAGATTAATTAAGGTTTCATGACTTATAGAGCCTATAAGTAATTATTTTTAGGACTATGATTTTTTCTACTATGATATGCAATGCTTACACTATGATTTCTAGAATTTTTAAATGGAGATAACTGAAATGAACATGTTAATAATTTATTATTTTATATTTTTAATATATGGTAATTATGTGGATCGATATCAATAGTGTATATATCAAAAAGAGAATCATGAAGTCGGTATAAGTGTTAGTTATACATCTGATGATAATAAGACTACAAACATCAATTGAAAATTATATGATGTTTTTCTAGTATTGATCACATTAAAATTAAGAAGCATGACTATATTGAGGATGACATACATTTTTACATGATTCTATTTTAATATCCTATTAATATATTATTAAGGAACATGTTTATGAAGTCTGAGTAATGGTTTATGAATAATTTTATACGAAATAGTTTTTTATGATTGGGAATTCATATAGTATTTTATATGAATCATGAAATATATAAGTATTTTCAGTAGATGTATACATTAATGATTTAAACTTACATGTTTAATGTTGATGAAGAAATAAAAAAGTAATTTTAAGGAATGTTTATATTCGGATTTTGGTATGGTAACCCATAATCAATGCCTGTTGTGGAGATAATGATGTTTTGATATATATATATATATATATAATGGATATGAATAATTATATTAAATGATAAATATTACCCAAGAAAAGTTTTTTGAAAATAAATTATATGTCATCAATGATGAATTTTATAACAATTTTGGTTTTATGTAATAGATCCAATATAAATTTTAAGAAGGAAGTATTCATGTTTTCTAAATGGTTATATAGTAATTTAGGTGGTTACCATATTCTAAGTGAATTTCACATGAGGGTATTCACATATTTGGAATGTGAAAACCAATTTCTATATTGTCATATATGAGAGATAAATGTTAATATGGTACCATGGAATTATTTACAAATCATTAAATTACCATCATTAAAAAAGGTTTATAAGGTTATCAATTCATGAAACACTCATGTTAAAATTCAATGAATGTGTTTATGTATTTATAATTTATTGAGAACCATAGTTAGAAGTCTATTTTATGACTCTCCATATTTCAAGGAAGTTCTTAATATTTTTCAAATTATATTTGTATGTTTTTATGACAATATATCATATATGTCAGGTATTAACCAATCATGTCCAGAAACGAACCCCTGACTAATAGACGTAAAGGGTTTCATGCCAACCACTTGACTACATAGTTTCTTAGTTTATATATAGTTATTTATAGTGAGTAATTGTTTTTGATGTAATGGTAGTGTTAATTTTTGTTTTTAGAGATTATTTTATTAATCATATTAACTTTTAATAATTTTTTCTTACTAACAGACAAACTTTTTATTCTTTTATGGGATTCATATTTTCTAAAATTGAATTTTAGTGCTTTGGGCATCAAATTTAATTTCTAGACATCCATTTAACGTTGTAATTTATGAATTGGAAATAGATAAAATCAAAACCAAAGAAAGAATTTACATTATTATTGGTGAATAAAATAAGTACTCATTGATAGGGTAGTAATCAAAAAGTAAAATGCATTGTCCTAATACCTTATTCTTTGTTGAACCGATGGACCTTTAACTTATAAAATATTGATGACTTTGAGGCCCTCATATTTTCCTAGATTGGACACTTCATTGTCATTGATGGCCTGAATCACTGCCGATAAATATTTATATTTTTTCTCTATGTCCAATTATCACTCCAATCCTATGTTCCCCTTTGAGGAAAAATAATTATATGGTACTTTGGGTGATTATTATTGTTCAAAATATCCAATTTAAAAGAAGATATACTATTCATTTCTAGGATTTGGATTTATATGAATGAAACATTAATGTATTAACCCTTGAATAACAAAAATTAATTTGGAGGGTGAAATTCATTTTGAGGGGGTTATAATGTAATAGTTTGAGATTTTGTAATTATTTATTACTAATTAATTTAACAATTTTGTTATTTTTTATTTTATACAACACTAATTACAATGTATGTTATACTAAAGAACTATGTTTTTCTTTCATTATAATAAATACCATGTTAATCATCCACTACACACAAAAACAACTTGGGGTACATTACATGGAAAACTAAATTGGCATATGAATTATGGAACATCGACTTTGCATATAATGTACACAACACTGAGTTTCTATGATACATGTTTTTTAATATAATTATTTAGATGACATAATTATAACATAGATGATAAAAATAGTTATAAGAATATTAATAAACACACTTCAAATTTTTTATAATTATTTGTATAAGTGAAATATATTGATAATGAAAGATATCATTTTTGGTAAAGTCATGTAATGTTTAAATGTACCGTTTTCTCGAATAAATAACTTTGAATGTCCTTCAATGAATAATAATGAAACTATATTTAGAAACATTAATAAATTAATTTTGATAAAATAAACCTTATTTATGAATTAAGAGTATCTAAATTATCATAGGGTAAATTACTAATACTCATCTGAGAATCTTCATTTGTTGATAAATAGTGAAAACTACTTTTATTTAGTAATAAACTAGCATTTCGATTAAATAATTATTAATGTAAAATTAAAAATAATTTTTTAGGTAAAATTATGTCAATTATAGATGTATTAATAAAATTTAGGTGATTATAAAAAATTTCATAGTGAAATTGAATATATTAACTTGACAAGCTTTTGAACATATTTCTATATTAAAACCCAAAATTTTGACCCATCAGTGGGCTTATCATTAATATTAATTTACCGACTTCTCTGAATAATATTTTTAAAAACTTAAATAATACATTTTATCATAATTATATTTATTTTATAATTATATCATGTTTATTTTTACTAAAATGATTAGTACAAACGATGAAAATTAGTCACAGTGATTAAGGACCAATTAATCATTATTTTGGATTAAACAATAAAATTAACGTCCCAAATGATCTAGACAAAAGTTAAATACACAATATCTATCTATATTTAGGTCATAAAACTAGAAATCCTGATTTTTTTTCAGTTTTTTATAAGAATTATTTTATGTATGAAATTTTGTACTACTTTCTTGTCTCTAAAAATCCCATGTGATTCATTTTCCTTACTTATTAAAAGACACCACTTCTCTCACATCCTTAAAAATATAAAAAAATTTAATTTATACTAATTCCAATCCAATAATAATTAAAAATTCACTATTCCACCGATAAGCCTTCCATTTGGTAAAAAGAAACTCAATGATGCATTTTGGACCAAACCAAAAGGAGTTACCCGATTAAGATGCAACGTCTTCCCTCAAGAACTTTTTTATTTTTTCTCATTCTCCACCCCTCCACCCAATTTATTTAATTATTTTATGAACAAAACAGTACAAAAATTATACTAGGATATTTTTATACCATGTTTTTGACCTAAATTTACAAACACCTTTGTCTAATTGATATCTAATATATTGTTTCTATGTATGGAGAACTACTGCCTTAAGAAAAGATGATTGTTCATATTTCTTTTACCACCAATCGTGGTGTCTATTATTATGGAAAGTATATTTATATATTATTTTTATAATATTTATTTTTTCATAAATTGTATGTATTCCTTATTACGTATCATTCATTTTTACATTTTATTTGGTGTAAATTCGATAATATCGTTTGAGGAAATGTAGACTACCTCCCCCTCCAAGCGACGTGATTCATTCACACACAACAAGGGATTTGTTATGGATGAGTTTAGTGAATTTACTTGATATATAACATTACCATGATACTATAATTATATTATAAACATATACACTTATTTTTATTTTTGTTATTTTTCTTTCAATAAAACAATTAAAATAGAAACAATGTTCATGCGTACGTATGACTAACCAACGCCATGAATGGTGTTTTCCATTCAGTACATAATTATGATCAATATTATTTTAATATAAATATAATGGATATAAATAATATTTATATGATTATTTTCATTTTGAAATAATTTTATAAATATAAGGACCAAATATATAACAAATTTAGATACATGTGAATGACATGGAGAATATTACCCGAAGTGAAACATTAACATAGGATTGTTAAGAAGTGGGTAATATATAGTCATATTAAATTCATATATAGTATTAGATATAAAAGTATGGTTTTTTATTATATTTTTAATAAATTTATATTTATTATACATGTGGTTTATATGAGTTTTTTGAGGGTCAAGATACAAGGTAAGGAAGTTTCATCTCACTCACAATTTCCTGAGATACATGCTTTATTTACCACCCATTAATTTTTTTGGTGGGTTTACATTCCATGTATGTATTCTATGATTATTATAATTAAATTTTTGGGTATTTTCATATACAATATATTATCCTTATTTCATTGGGTTAATGTCTCCAAAGTTACCAAATCTATAATATAGTATTCTCTTATTTTTATTCATTGAGACACATGTTTTTTATGAACCTATATTCATTAACATGTTGTATTTGACTCCAATTAACATGTTATATAATGAATCTACTTATTTTCATGATATATTATTCTTTAGGTAATTTTCATTTCTTACAAGGTTATTATGATCCCAATTTACCACATTATAAGAGTTTATGGAGACAATATCATCACTTTTTGAGAATGTTTACATTTATTATTACATTGATGAATTATTATGTTTCATGTCTCAAGAAATTCAAAATATTAATTCACATGTGGTAACTCATTATACATTTTAATATTTGTATCATTTTATACTCATTGTCACCTAGGATATTTGAGAAAGTGTTTTTATAAAATTCTGAATTAACCATCTCTTCAGTTATAAATCTATGTACCATTAAAACCATGTTTTCAAAAAAGTGTTTCCAAGAATATTATAATAATATCCTATGATCATTAAAATAAAATTTCAGACTAATATTATTTTACCTATGTTTCCGTAGGAATATTATTGTTAATTTTTGAATGATGAGATTCTATATCCTTTTTAACTTTCAAAATGAATGTTCATTTAGCCACATACGACATATACAGATTTTTCCATTACCAATCATTTGATGCTTTATTTTAATGTACGAAGGTTATTTTTTAATAAAATGTTTAAAATTTTTTTTTTGAAAAAAAATTGTTTTAAAAATGACTTCAAGATTAATTTAATTATTTTGAAGGAAAATGGATTTCAAAAAAAATTAAAAATTATTTTATATGTTTTTAGGAAAAATTATTTTCAATACATTTCAAAGCATTGTTTGTATGTTTTCATTGTTTTTTTTGAATAAACATGTTTTTAATTTTTCCAGAAGAATATTTTATACATTTTCAATGAAAATTATTTTTAAAATGATTTCAATTAATCTTGATATGTTATTAAGGTATTTTATAAGAAAATTATTTTTAATTGGATTTTTACATTAAAATTCAATTTTCGAAGAATAATAATATTTTACTCGAGAAATGATTTTGAATGTATTTTCAAAACTATATTCCATCTATTATGACATCCATTTATTTTACTGATTCCCTTCTAGGAAATTATTTATTGGATCCATTCATATCCTTTCTATTAATGTTTTAAACTAACATCCATGATATTTATGAAACTCGTTACTCAAAAATGTAGTTATGAATCAATAATATGTTAATATTATTTCATGTAACTATTCAAATTATGAGATATAGGGATGTGAAAAATATATTGTAAATCATCTTTTGAATGGAGTCCACATAAACATGAAAATTAATAATGGTTTAAAAATGATTTTTTAGAAACTATCTAAGAATGAACAATATATAATATATAATATTTTTATAATACTAATTTTTGTTCATTATACATGACATGATTTTATTGAATAAATAAATAAAATCTAAAGTTAAACTACCATATACTGAATAAAGAAGAAATAAAAATTCTAAAAGGGAAAATGAAAGGAGAATAAATAACATGATGGAGGTGTATTGAAGAATTAGATTCTAGAAAAAATATATAACAGAAAAGGAGTCAAATAACTGGTCTTCTTGGATATCCCAAATTATGTTAGTGATTATGGTTTGGATTATAATTTATATTCTAATTTTTAATTTTTTGGACATATCTAGTATTTATGAGTTTAAATAATTTATTAAAAATGTAATAGTTATATCAATAGAATCTAATAGTTTTGTAATGAACTCAATGAGAGAAATAAGAGTATTCATTAGTAATAAAAGACATTTATCACGTGTATGAGAAGATAAAAAACAATAAATCTGCTTATTATACTATTTTATACAATGAAATGTCGGATACATTGAAGTTGAATGAAACTATAAAGAAGAAAATAAAATATTTTCTGAAAACCATGTATATTTTTCTCAAATAATATGAAGATATGAATATATCATATCTAGGGAAATGATTTTACTAAATGAAAATATCATTTATTAAAATAAAAAACTACAATAAATGTGCAAGTATTTCTTTCGAAATATTAATATTGTAGTACCTCTATTATGGTGTGATTCAAATATATGATGTTGACTCACTATCCTGGTGAATTAACTCTTATATTTCGAAAATAATTTTCAAATCCTAAAAAATATATTTTTAATTTTTTTCTTCTATAATTTATATTAATATTATTAAAATATATATGAGTATTTAAAAATATATTTTCTTATTCTATTGGACCAATGGTTCAAGGTTAAGAAAAATTCAATTGATTCACATGACCTGAAATATGACTTGGATGTCTTATGAATGATATATGTTATATAAATTGTTAATTCCTAATATACATGACTAAGGAACTAGAAAAATTCATTTTCTACAATAGATTTATTGGAGGAACTTCTACTTTTGGAGTGAGTTACAAAGTCACGGTAAAAGGATTTGATGAAGTTGGTATATCTAATTATTTAATTATTATTAATTATATATATATAGATTTTAATATAATATTATTTTATTCTATAAATATTTTGAGGTTGGAATTGTTGATAAATGGCTTATTATTAATTGAAATTATATATTTATTTATGCTAAAAATAAGGAGAGTATTAATTCTATTGAAGGTATGAAGTGAACTGTTTAGCATGTAAGGTGATTAAAATATGTAAACATCGATAATTACCACTGACATAGGAGGTTTTAAAATGATTTTTTAATAAAAAATTAGATAATAAAAAGGTACAAAAACTACCAAAACATAAGGTGTAAATTTATTATTTTTATAATATATATATATATATATATATATATATAACATAAGAAGGCCTTTAGAGTGATCTTTAAATCGAACCATTTTAGTCCAATGGAGGTGGTTTATCTCTATTTTTAGACCTACAGCTCTTACATGCCTTTGAGGAAATAAGTATGAATTTTTTTATTATGTATGGATAAAAAATATTTATATGGGGATACAATATTCCTCAAAAAAGTGAATCACCATCAATGACTTCTACTAACTCAATTTAATATAGAATGAGAATTTTTGTATGATTGTTTTTATTTTTTGTTATAGAGGAGATTATTTCCATAATTTTTAATTTGATAAAAAACAAGAAAATAATGGTAATTTACATAAAATTTACCACATATGAAAAATTAGTGAAATGGATTTGTAGGAAGGATTAACTGGATAATTGATGAAATAGAATGGACTATTCTAATTGAGAATGAATTAACTTTATTTTTTAGAAAATTCTATTTATATTACTTATAGCTTTCAAATATAAATTTTTATGATATAATCTAAAGAAATTCCTTTTTGAATTATCAAAATGAATGAAAACATATTTTTTATAGTTTTAAGACTAATGTATTCTTTCGAAAATACTAACTTTACTTTTGATAAATTTGATGATATATCTTATGATTAAATTTTTAGGGATATTTTAGTAAATGAAAATTATATCAAATTTTTAATAAAATAAAATTGACTATTTACAGAAATAGTCATTGAAAATTTAAAGAGAATGATTAAAATTTGATGTTAATTAGAGATTATTAAATTAATAAAATTTTTGGAGAATTTAATTTTAGAGAATTTCAAACACAGTTTATTTATACAAAAGTTGTGAAAAAATATAGTGAAATAAATTAAGTATATGGATGATTCTTTTGGATCAACTTATTAAACATGTTGTTGGAAATTTTGATTTATATGTTCAAACTACACGAAATGTTAGCAAGCGTTATGCACATTTTTATTCTATTTATTAATCAATTATTAATGATATTATTGAATCCATGAATGACCCAACTTGGTTATGTATATTTAATAGAGTCTTAACTAGTTTTAACGTAATGAGGTTCTAGAATTTTGTAGAACATCTAAATATTAACATGTTAATAGAGGAAAATTTAATATCAGAAATAAACATGATGAATCTAGACATATTAGCTAAAGAAAGGAATTATTTTTTTTCATAGTATATAATAAAGAAGAAGGTATTGAATAGGGAGACACGTTTTCCCTTTTTTTGGCTAGATGCAATTTATATGGAAAATTTTAGTATAACATTGTTTATATATTTATAAAAATGATCTGAAAAGTTAATTTTTAAATTAACATAATTCAGAGAATATCAACGTAAGGAAACTACTAATATTTGATCATAGGGAGAATCCAGATCATATATTTATGATTTTAAAATATATTTATATATTAATAAAAGAACCATGATAATGGAATGAGAGGTAATCAGAGTTACATTGAATGAATTATTTTGTTAATTGTATAGTTTATCAAATATTTTTTATTATGATATTTTATTGTATAAATTGGCTACACTTATTTATTTAGATGATATTATATTTGGTTCATCCATTGAATTATTATATAATTAATTTACAATGTGTATAATTACTTAATTTTAAATTTTTATTTTGAAGAACTATATAGTATTATTTTTAATATATTCAGATATGATGTAATATTTTTTATTATAATTATATATGATAATAAATTAATAACTATATTTGGACTCTACTCAAGTAAAATGTTGAATAATACATTGAGTTCAAATTATAGAATAAATAAATATTATACTGGTGGATTGGATTATCAAATTATATATATATGATTGGATGTATATTTTATCTAACTACCTCTAGACAATAATTGAGATTTAGTGAATACATACTACATAGATTTCAGGATATCCCAAAAGAAAGACATTTGACTATTATTTTAAGGATTATTACAAATGTGAATGGGTTTATAAAGTAAAAAAATATTCACTCCAAAAAATATATCGATTTAATTATTGATTTTTATTTATTATCAATTAATTAGATTCAAGTGAGATAGAAAACGATCTTGTGGTAGGTGTTACTTTCTTGTTAAATGTTTAGTATTAGGGAGTTCAGGGAATAATATTTTAGTAACATAATTAATAGATAATAATGAGTTTATATATTTTGTGAGTTATTGTGCTTTGATAATAAGGATGAGATATATACTATTATTCATTCATAATTATTAAGAACAAATTAATAATATTCAGGAGAAATTGAGTATACCACTATTCACAAGTCTATTCCACCTATATACTATTATGCTTAAATTTTTTTATTATTATAAATTCTAACTATAGAACATAATTGGATTTATAATTTTACTAAATTACATAAAATTATTAAATTTAAACGATGAATATCATTTTTATTATGTTTTAATTATTACAGGTGGTCATTTTGGATTCCTTAGATTAAGTTGTATTAAAATGGTTCAAAATAAATGGAATATCAAACCTACATATGCATTTATATACACATTTTGAAATATATATAAATAACATTTTCAAAAAATATTATAGGTGAATCCATTAAAAAATGGGGAAAACCATTTCAATCAAATAGAAATATAATTCCTACTTATTTAGTCATGAATTATGTGATCTGTTTAGAAAATAAAAACTTCTTGAATTCAGGTTTATAACATGGTATATTGATAAGAAATTCCATTATAGAATTCCAATAATTAAAATAATGACATGGAGAGAGTTAATTGGGAGGAAACCTAGTATTATATTTTCTCAAAGGTAGGATAAGTGTTTTTTCATTATATAATTCGGTACAAAATTAATATTAGATAAATACAATTCAAAAACACACTTACAATTTCCTATAAATTTGAACCCTCAGCACCTCATTTTATGTTCGACTATGGGTAATGGTTGTTACATTTTAGAGGGGTGTAGGTGTTTTCCCCTTTAGTTAGTGGTTTTTGATCTACATATCCCCATCAGGAGACATGGAATGATGAATGAGATCTAATCAAGCCTTTTCCATCTCTTGATGGAGATTTAAATGATGGAGGATCATGAAGATGAAGATACACAATTGTCAATGGAGTTTCAACAAACATATTATATACGTTTTTGGTGTAACTAGGTTTTTATAACATTTTACTTTCATTTATCTATCATTATTTATGATTTTAATTATTTTTTAGACATATGTGATTGAAATTAGTTTTTTAGTTGATCATTATGTGATTTACATTATGAAACATGTGTTATTTGGAATGGACTACACAGTAATCCTTTTATTTCATAAATAATTTTGATATCAATTTTATCTTAAAGATGATATATGATAAATAATGGATAAACCTTAAATAAATTATTGTTATTTAATGGTTAATTTCTACATGAATCAATATAATGGATATCAGGATAATTCTGATTTTGGTTAAACTAAATGAAATAATAAGTAAAAACCTCCATGAACTTATTTGAATTATGAAAATGATATGATGTGTTGTGAACATAATAATCTAAAACGTCTACATATTTTAAAAATCATTTCATTTTATCAAATCTAAAATATCTTCATTCTCTAAACGATTTCCAAAATCCCCTTATGTTTAGTTGTTTTTATTGATTGTTTAATGAATAGAATCTAAACCACCAACTCTCCTAGAGAGACAATTTTATGTCCTCTATGTTCTATAAATAATATTTTAAAATCCTAATTATTTTTACACACATTGATATTGTGGTATACAATCGGTGCTATTTTGGGGGAATTTCTACTTGTAGTAGTTCTTGTGTTTATTCTATAAATTTATTTTCATTATCATTCTATTTTATATATATACTATTGTGTTATAAATAAATATTTCTCCATATAGGTTTTGTGATGGTTTTGTTCCTAACATTTTATAACCCTAAAAAACAACAAAATATTGAACCCAAACATGAGAGGAGCATAAATCATCAATTCTAAGACATAAGGGAAGAATCCTTTAAGGAGGACACACAACCCATTAATAACCAACTTAGACAATCTCTTGAATTTTCTTATGAAATTATTGTTTACAATAGAAAAATTGTATAACTTAAAGAAAATAGCCAAACATTAAATAAACTAAAGTCACCAATTGTTTATATTTGACTTTTATATATTGATATATTTAGAAGAAAACCAATATTTGAATATAAATCTAGTCTAACTTATTTATTCTAAGAAGTGCATAGAATTTATGGACAAGATCCACAATAATTTTTAATTTATTTCCATACTATGGGTTCAACATTAAAACCTAAAAATGTGGATGAGGGACTTGTTAAACTATTATGTTATCAATTATCATTAAAATATATTAAAACGGATTTATTAAAATTTAAACTTCATAATTAGAATATTTTAAGATACAAAATTCCTATTTTCAAAATTTAATTCCGAGAATACAAATCAGCAATAATACTAAATGAAGCTTTGGGAATAATATAATAAAATTGTAAAACACATCAAGAATATTCATATTGTTTTAATAAAGTTCTCTTATGTTTTTTACAATACAAAATAAGTGATAAAATGTTAAAACAATATTTTTAGTAATGTTTGATTCCTATCAAATAAAATTTGATTGATTTATTAGTATGTTGGGAACCTTTGGAAAAGACTCTGATTTATGAAAAAATCATCATCAAAATGATGGTGTAGAAAGCTCAATAGTCTAGTATGCGTTATAATATACTCATCAATGTAGTATAATATGTGAAATTTGTTGATTTTTAACTAATATGGGAAAAATATTTAATATTTTTTTACTATACTATATAAATTTTCTCCCACCAAAAGGAAATACAAACAATAACATCTAATTTATTGTGATATTTATGCTATCATCACCCACAACCCTGACCAATCCTCTTAATTGAAATAACCTCTTCACCATTATGAGGGAACATTCCTAGGATACGCATACAATAAACTACTAGGAAAAAACCATAATATCTGCATAATAATATATTTAATGATATCCATAACTATAGTAAATGGGGTATTCCGTTTTACCCTAATAATCATAGAATATTCCATGTCATTATTGTCATCCTACACCACCACACTATAATACACATCCTCTCAAAAATACATTCTGATTACCTCCCACAAAAATTTCATCCCAAACATTAATAAAGGATGGTGGAAAAAGAATCCTATAATTTCCAATTACATAAAACCACTAAATCAAATATATAACACCTAAGGACTATAGCCAGAAAACTAGAGAACAACATAAGTATGACAAATATTCCAGTTTCAAGAAAATAAGTATCATGATATATTGTGAATCCCTTTTATTAGGGTAATTTATTTTCAATTAATTATAATATTTTTATATAAGTTTCAATTTCCTATGATTCAAATTATTCTTATTTTATGCTTTGGAAAAATATCAATCTCAACCACCAAATTATTCAAGTGATATTGAAATATAAAATTATATAAAATTTTACCATTATGGTTTCCACATAAAAATATATTCCTATATATTTTCTCAAAATATTATGGATATTTGAAAACAAAAAATAACAAAATTTATAAATATATCGTGAATACTTTTTAGGTGGTTAAATTATCAATTTTTACTTTGATGTTGTTTAGAGTAATCATACAGTGCCGAATATATTTTAGATATTTTTATCCATTTGTGGCGGATGAATCGAAATTAGAGTTTTGAATTTGAGATGAATTTGTTACCCATGTTATAAATGGACACACCAACTAAAATAAAGAATCCATGCCCAATTAAAATACCACACACAATAGTAGTGATTATCGGGTTGTTGTAATTAATGAAATAGGTGGATCAATTAACATGATTCCACACATTACTAAATATTCTGTGATTCTTATGAAGCTTCTACCAACATGAATAATCTAGAAACTATCCAACCAGAGTATAACACAATGAACATTATTGATCAAGGTTTTCCTCACGATAGTGGAGAATCACATCTTCCATGCAGAATTTTTTGTGCTTGAGATTGAATATTGCTAGACCATTGGGAATCTTCCTCCCATACAAAGATTAAAATTCATTAAAACCAAGATGAAAGTAATCAATAATTAAAATATTAAATCATCCATTGAGTTTTTGGGAGAGATGTTCTTCTTTCATATCCTTGTTGGAAGGAAACACCCTATTGGGAAGCACTCCAATATTCCAATATAATCAAAATATTTTGACCCCAATGGAGAAAAATTCCTATATTATTATCTAGATACCTATTATTATTATTAATCATATTCTTAAATATGTTTTTATAGGTAATTTATTACATTGTGGTTTGGTAAAATTCCATTCCTACTGAGGAGTGCTTCCATTATGGGGTGCCAATAAACATTGGTGATTCTAAAAATATCATTTCCATTGGTTCTTTTCTTATAAGAATAATTATGAGTTGATAGATATTTTTATTATACACAATTTACATAAATAAATTAATGTAATCCAAACAACCACTTCTGTGTGGGAATTCAAATCACATATTGAAATTTAAATATTCTTATCTAGAGGATGTTACGAAATTTCTCACTATTATTCATAATAACATATAACTAGTGAAGAAAATGAAACCTCTATACCTTCTTAGATAGTGTGAAATTAAATAATATGTATACTGTTTGATATTATTGGGATTTGACCATATATTTTCATGCAATATATACCTCTTTTGTGTAAGGATAAAACTACAAGGTAAGATAAACATATGTCAAATCCAATCCTCATAGAAGCTGTAAAAATTCAGGCTAGAAAATTAATTATTAAGGTGATAATCTATCCCATATTTAATAGTAAACATATTTTCTATGATGAATATTTTACTAAAACCATTATTGTGAAAGGACCTGTTTTTTCTGCATTTCTTTACATAAAATATAGAATGATTTATTGTTATGTTGAAACATTATTTCCTCAATTTATTTATATGTTATTTTTGAATCTATATAACTCCTAAATATTGTGAAAAGAGAACTTATATTCTCATATTATTTATATTTTCAAACATGATTACTACAATTATTTTGTGTAACATTCCTGGTATTTATCAGTGTTGTATGATTAGTATTTTCTGTCAGTACTTAGATCATTTCATGGATATTTTGATGAACTATTTTACTATTTATAGATCTACATGTGTTTTTTTATTTGAACTCCCGGGTTTCATCTTTATCAATTTGATGGATAAATATATAGTTTTTAATTATGAGAAATTATATTTTATTGTTGGGTAGTGTAAAATAATTTGGCATGTCATTTCAAGTGATATAATTTATTTTTAGTAAAAATTTAAAATAATTTCTTCTTAGTAATTTCACATGAGACAACTTTATCACAAATTATTCAGAGAGATTCACATATCATTGTATATAACCTATGTACCCCTATACATCCAGAGAAAAACTAGATGAACATTGGGAAAGAAGTTTATTTATAGTATTTTCATAGAAATTATAATATTCGTATATGATTGTGTATAATATCATTAATTGTCAGGATTATGAAGTCATCTGATTTCTACTAAATGAGACTGAGAAAAATACCCATCACATATGTTAGATGCTCATCCCCTAGAAGTTTGATAAAAATATTTGAGGTAAACTAGTACTAAAAAATTTGGTAACTAATAGTATTAGTAGGATTACCTCACTATTAGAAAATCATGTTGAATAATTCCTCACTATTTAATATATATTCTTAGATGAAAAACTTTGTGATGTTATGAACTATAACTCTTTAAATGATAATATTATGAAATTTTTAGTGGTAATTAGGGTACCTAATCATTTTATCACTTTACTATCCTGGATCTTAATCAAGCATCATGTTGGTATATTTGGGATGACCTATACCAATGAATATTTTTTGTGATCAAGTTACTAGTTATAGAGAACCCAATTATGAGTGTATATATTTTTTGATCATTTAACACAATTTTTATTACATTTGATACATTTATAGTCAATCTACTATATGAAATGTTATTTAATATAGATTTTACTAGATGAAATTGTATTCATGTTCCCATTAGTTTTGTATGTCTTGTATATGTTTTTAATTCATAGGGTATCTCTATAAAAGTAATGAAATTCACCAAATACTCATTTTAATTATTTGGCTATTTGATTCATAGGGAATTGACATCATGTGGCCCTATAAAAATTAATTTGTATTATTATTAAATACTATTTCATATGGATTATGTCTCTATATGGGTTGAATAAAAGGTGAAAAGTATTCATTCACTTAAGAAGCTGTCAAATTTCTTAGATAATATATTTTAATCAAGATTTAAATTCTAAGGATTATAATTAGTGATTCAGATTCAAATATTAGTACTAACAAAATGAAATCAAGTAATAATTTTTTTTGGTATTTGTAAATATCCACATCATTTTATTTTCAAATAAATTAAAAATATGAGATTTAGAATTGGGATGTTAGGAATATATGGGAAAAAATGATACAACCTGATACAAAATATTAGAGTATTCATTTACATGATGAATTATGGTTATATTATATATATTTTATACCCTTATATAAATTTCACCTTATAGGATTTTCATTCAAAAAGATTTTCACATCCTTGTGGTGGAAGACCTCCAAACACATTGTTCTTTTAAACAATGAAATTTTAATCTTTCAACTGTAGGAAAACATAATAATTTTTTCACGTCGATATTTAAGGAAATGTGATGATATTCATATGATAATTCCCAAATCTATAAGAGGAGAACAACAGTGTAACATGAAAATGAAGTTCATCATCTAGTGTTCCTTATTAGGAAGAAGTTTCTTCTTTAAAATTTAAGGTTAATGATTCAAAAATATAATTTTGTTCTTATAGGATTTTACCATAAATTATAACTAATGTATAGTTATTTGTGGTTATGTTTTAGAAAATTGAAAAATAAACCTACATTCATTATTGATGAGATGTTACTAAATTTGATAAACAAAACCTCTTCATGGGGCCTTCAGAAGGGAACCCATATTCTTGGAAACATATATATGTGAAACTCACAAGGTAATATCTATTCATACTAAATTTTTATTTATTATTATTAAGAAACTAAAAATTATAGTTTTCATAGGGGCAGTGGACCCTATCAAGAGTTATTTCTATCTTCTAATGTATTTTAATTTTTTTTCCCATTTTACATGGTAAGTGACATTTTCAATTTTTCTATCTTTTCATATTTTTTGTTTTGTTATATAATACTGAAATGAAATGAAAATAACATCTTGGGGTTTATGGAAAATTAATTAAAATTTTCGCTTCTTAAATTTTTAACATTTATTGAAAATTTATTTCAGGAATTGAATGTTATTTTGATAATGAACTTAATATCAATTTGTTATTTTAGTATAATTAGTAATTATTTAATGATATGATCATTTATATCTTATAAAATAATTGAGATGTTATTCCATATGGAATGAGTTTTTATGTGAAAATTTTGTCATTTAATACCACAAAAATCATTCCACTTGTAATTAAAGTATGAATATTTATTTATTAATTAAATATATATATATATATATGTGTTAGATAGATTTTTAAATGAATGTTCCATACATATTTTTAGTATATGATCAATTTCACTATATAACTAAATGAATAGTTCATGTTTACCTGTTATTCGACAGTTCTATACCCTAAAGAACATAGACAAATAATTAATGGATTTATAAAATGTTAAAGAAACAGGGCTACATATATTGGTAATTTATTTTTTCTATTTTTGGGAATATATAATTGAGTTTCATTTAAAATATAATTTTAAATGGTGCAGTGACGATCAAGTGGATATAATTATGTATAAATAAGGTATTAAAGATAATCTATATTTAATAGATTAAAATTTGAAATGTTAGAACAAAATGGTTCACCCAACCACACCCACAAGGATTTAGTGTCATAGTCAAACCTTTAATTTATTTCTACTTTTAATATCATGAATCACCTTTCCTTTTAGTCTAAAATAATTTATGAGAAACTCATGTACATTCTCTGTTATATTGGATCTTTTGTGTAGTTCTTTTTATGATAACTTTTCTACAATGAATTCAAATTCATTGGAATGTTAAAAATTCATATATGTGGGAATATAACCATTTATTATTTTCTAAAATGTGAAAATTCCTTATATTAGAATAAATTAGATGTTTAGTCTTGATCTCACCATGATTCACTATTTTATTTCACCATCATACCACTTATATATATATATTTGTTTTTAAAGTAGATGCACAATAATTAGTGGGGATTACTATTTTATTCAATTAGTTAATATCAAATACAATTCAAAAGGACTATTTAACATGTTTCTATATTTCCATTGTAGGAGGAGGTTATTTGGAGGGCTGAAGATGAAGTGGGGAAAAGGTCATGATAATGGTATCAAGGTGGATCCTGGGGCCCTGGCCTAGTTAAGAGACCCGTTCACTTTAGAGACCTAACTACTCTTGGGGTCCTCTCACCTAGTAATGGATAATGCGGTAACTCCCTCATTGATGGAGAATGTGATTTGAATAGAATATTAGTTCCTTATTCTAAATTTCTAATTCATCAAGATATGTCGTATAGTTTTCATCTGACTATGGGGGAACATGTAATAGAAATATCCCCTTCAAAGTCACTAAAAAATAAAATATTGATTCCTATTATTTAGATCCCAGTATTATATGTCATCAACTATTGCATCTAAAATAGTATCATCATGTTAATTCATAATTTTTATTTCAGATTCATATGATGGTTAGTCTATTGGATACTTGACATATGCTTATCTATCTCCCAAATAATAAAGAATTTGTGTTTTCCTAGTCTGGATTTTCCTATGATTTATCCCCTTTTTAATTCATATTACTCAAATGGTCATTTGATCTATCCTTGAAGAAGGGTAAATTGTTGTATATTATGTTTATATTTTCTCAGCTACCACTTCAATTTTAGAATCTCTTGGTGATTAATATATACAATAACTTATTGGGGAAGTATTTATATCAAGATTCGTAAACCCACACTCTATGAAAAAATTTTATTAAAGGGATATTCATTGATAATCATATCTAAAATTGTACCATAATTTATTATGAATATTGATTTTGGTTATTTTTATTAATGAAAATATATCTACTTATAATCATATATCAGTTATTGCATGTTTTTTCTTTACAAATGGAATACATTGAACAATTAGCAGAAGATATTTATATTTAGTGATCATAAATGAAAATTGTCTAATATTGAACCAATGGCTACCCTGTTAGAGGATTTTATGGTGGGGGATAGAAAACCTTTTTCTATTTTATAGGGATAAGATATCCCAAAATCAAAAAAAATAATTTGTAGAGGTAACATAATTATAACTGAAGGCTGTAACTTGTGAGCTTTCAAACATGATCTTCCAAAGACCATTGATAAAATTATTCATAGATAGAATTTCTATTGTAATAAATAATATTAACATGGAGGATGAATGTGTTCCTAGAGTTTCTATTAATTTAATGAAGAAAACAAGTTAGGCAACCCTTCCATCACCTAGTCAGGATAGATGTCATTCATTACTTGTGGTTATTTATAAGAGATGTTACATCCTAGAGGAATAAATTAAATATATATTTGATGAGGATGTCGATGCATTGGTTCTATATAGATTTAATATATCAATATGAAGAAGGGTTTGATATTCTATTGATAATGACCCTTGATGTTGAAACTTTTAAGGATTGGGGTGCTTTGAAATTTCACTATCTAGTAATTTCAGGTTGTATAAATTATCAAGAGTGTAAATATAGATGAATATTATAAAATAGTAAATTATATTACTAGAATTTCTCGTAAAAATCATTTTAACATTCTCAGGGAAACCGATAATGAAAATATGGAAGAACCCACATAATATATTCTTATAGCATATTCTATAACATTGTTTATTGTATTTGATACACTAAATCCTTGGGGGGAATTCCTTGATGGACTCACAATGTATTATAAAAGGGAGGAAGACTAAACCTAGTACTTATTACATAATGTAAAGATTAAAAAAGTAACTCACTACATATAATATAGTTTAGGTAAAGGTAAAAAGGATTGATTTTTGTAGGGTCTCTATTTTTGTCTATTGGAAAAATATTGATTGATTAAGGACTACTACAACTTGTTCATGCCTTCAATGACATGACTAAACCAAAAAACACAATGAATATATTTAGCCCATCCTTGAGTGAAACAATTTCAAGTCCTGTAGAAGATTAATTCAAGTCTAATGAAGGTTTTAATCAATGTTAATCTTATAACCTTACCAATTAAATTAATAAATGAATATTTGATTTCAAATGATTAGTATGATCTTTGTGGAGTAATTAATGAATGATCAAAAAGTGGTCATCGATCAATCACCATAATATATGAAAAATGGATTTGGAGAATTGACATGGGTCTCAATGATGGGATAAGTAATGGTTTTTAACATTTACATTTATTTATCTACCGTGATTTCTAATTTATACACATATTATGTGATGATTATCTTGCTATTTTGGTGTACATCACCTCATACATTGAATTAAGTATATAGATAAAAATTGATCTAGAAATCAAGAAATTTTCAAGGGAATACAGGAGAATTATCTTCTAAGAGATATCATATTTACCATAATAGGGTTATTAATTTTGGATGGGTATCTTTTTAATGTTTATAATGATTTGAATCTGGAATATAGTTTCATGGTGTTTTTCTAATTATTGAAAATTTGATAGAAAAATTCAAGTGACACATCTTTATTTTGGAATGTTTTGGTGGTTGTTTATCATTATCATCCCAATTTTTTTTGAGGATTCCAAAAAAATCTCAATAATTTATTTTCTATCATTATTAAAAAATATTAAATTTTAACGAAGGGGGAAATTGGGTAAACTATATGAAATCTCAAGCACATATCAAAACTAATTTTCAAATAACAATATATATATATGTCAAATTGGGATAATATTTTATAGGTTAATGATATTTTTTTGGGATGCCAACCATTATAAGAACATCTTGACCAATTCATCCTTATGATACCATGAATGATGTGATATATTAAGAAAACCCAAACTGATCTATTCCAAGAATAAAAATATTTAAATTGGCATAATATTCTGTTAATAATTTTTAAAGGCTACTATATTTTTAAAAAAATTAAAGATATAGGAAAAATATATATTATTTCATTAATATTTATATAATATTTTTTAAATTTCCAAATTAGAGCCACTTTTTTATAAAATGTATTGTGTAAAAAACTACATGTCTATTTCCAAAACCATTCTCCTTCAGAAACTCAATTAGATGGTTGACCAAGGGGATAGGTTCTAAATGGTTGGAGTATTTAGGGTTGTTGTCATCACATTTTAGGATTTCTAACCCTTTATCCAAACATAGAGATCTTGAATGGTAATGTAGATAAAATGAATCCTCAACCTACTCTTAATGGCGATAAAAGTGGGAGACTATTAGTATGAGGAAGATACATCCATGTAAAAGGAGAAAAAATACATATTAGTACTAGTTACCTGTAATTTGGGTTTTAAAATAATTTTTTTAGTTTTAACTTACATTATTTTATATTTTAATGGTTTGGATTCTTGTAAGTGACTAAAATGGTCTTTATTTCTTTCCAATTTCTGGGATAATTTTAATGTGTTACTTTTTTTGTTTGTATGGGATAAATAGTACTTTTTTAAAACATAAATGAGATATTTTTTTGGATGATTTTACACTATCCTACATTTTATAAGAATTTACACATGAATTTAAAGATATGGTTTTGTTTAACATGTCTCAATACAGTGATTGGAGGGTAATCAATATTGTTGTTAACCTCATCCAAAGTCTAAAAATGAAATTAAATGAATTTCTTTGAAGTATAAACATTACATGATTGTAGTTATTGAATAATGGCCTCCTCCATCTATGTGCCTCAAAACACACTTAATTTAATAAAGTGAGTTATTATTTTTCATTCATTAAACTATTTTTAAAAACTCTATTGTTGTCGTTTTTTATACTGATTCTTATAAATTCACACTCTTAATCCATAAACACATCTATTGAGACATTATTGGGTATTTAATATACTATAAATCACCATTTAAAGACATAATTATTTTTATACATAATGTAAGAACAATCATAATCCATTAGCCATATCCTTTTTAAAATAATATTGTAAATAATTATATAACTAAGAATATCGATGAAAGATACAAGTTGAAAAATAATGACAACATTCTAGAGTTTATTCCTCAAATTGATAAAAATCTATTATATATTTATTAAGACTCTATAATATTAATAATTATAGAATATTATGCATTAGCTTAAAATGGTCGAAGCATGATACAATTTCCATTTTATAGGATGCATAAATTAATGTATTGATTCATTTTATACACCATTTTGTAAATATGTCTCTTCTATCAGGAGAATTGGTTTTTATAAGATATGTAATTAGAATCAAGTTTCTTAGATAGTTATTTTATAGGTAAATACATGCCAATTTTATGACAGATATTACTTTGCGATTTCCATTATTTTTTTCAAACTGTTAGTATAATCATTTAGAAATAGTAAATATTTAATAAAATATATCTATTAAATTTGATCATGTGAATTATAATATTTACATTTAAACAATATATAGTATTTTTTATCTATATTTTATTGAAAAGGGGGAAATTGTTTGGGTTTTGTATAATAGAAAATAGGACTAACGTTTAGTGGATATTTTTGTTTAATTTTACATTTATAAATATTTATTACACCAATTATTTATTCTTTATAATTTTATTATTCTAATATACATTTATATATTAGAGAAATTTTTTCCTTGGATATATATTTCATGACAGGGAAGATGAGAAAATTATAGTACTCCTTAATATTCAAAAACATTCATTGACTCTATATGTTAAAAAACCTATAAAGCGGTGAAAGTTTATTAAATTTCATTAGAGGATGGGGTAATATATTGTATATTTAATTTTTAATATATATATATATATATTTTTGTTTGTGTGTATATTATGTATAAAAAGTTTCAAAAATAAATTCATATTACATATTAGTTTTTTGAAAAACATTCATATTATTCTGCTTTTGGGAAACATACATATTTATTGAATGCTTTAAAAAATTATATTAATTTCTTTATATTTTTGACATCTATTTACTATTTTATTATCTGTTATAAAATTTTAATGTATTATAAATAAAATCTATAAAATTTATCTGTATAAATTAATTGCCATGAAATTTTATTAAGACATGAATATTTAATTTTTGAAATGATCCTTATGTTTTGATTTTTGAATCTTCTATTTTTGTTATTTTTATTTTTTCAATGAGTTTTATTTTTATAATTTTATTAATCACTCAATTTTATCTACATTAACTCTTATGAATGGTTTGTATTTTGAAAATTCCCCTACATTTTAAAAGGGAAGTTTGATGTTACTCATTCATTTTGGTGGAATTTACTCTTATTTTCGTATTTGAGATTATAATACATGTTGATTGATTTCAAAGATAGAAACAAAAACTATGATACTAGTAATATTTTTTAATGTATGGTCATGAGTTTATGAATATCAGCTATAGAAATATGTATTTAGACACAATTTTTATTCATTATTTTTATATTTAGAACTAATATTGCTGATACTTGGTTGATATGGTTTTTATCATTTTCTGATTTAATATCAAAATGATAGTAAATTATTAGTAGTTGTTTTGATGTTTTTATATAATTATTTATTGACTTAAATGTTAGTTATTTCAATAAATATTTATTGATGGTTGAAATTAATTTTTCTACTATATTATAAATAATTCATAAAAGTGAATGTTTTTTTAGAAGGGAGATATGATAATGGATCTCATGAATATGTATTAGTAAATGTATAGTTAATTGTTCAAAAGATTATATGATGGTGTATGATGTATATTCAAGAAGTATCTGAGATTAAATTTCATGTATGGATATATGTTTATCATATTTTTGATATTATGTAATAACAAATAATTACAAATTATGTGTTATCGAGACTCATTTTTACAATGGACATAACATTTAGATTATTATAAAATAATTAAGTAAAATATATTCAAATTAAAATGTTTTAATAAGTAAACTAAGTCATGAAATTCCACGCATTATCAAATTATTTTAATTGTGTATTCAAGATTCGTAATTTTTAAGGTTATTTATTAGTTATCCAAGGATATTAAAGTTAATTATATAGGATTGATAAAATCTAAGGTAGTTATTCATTCCTATATTCTAATTATAAAAAATTTATGATGTCCTTCTGACTTTTTATTATTTGGTTTATTTTTTTAGAATCTTTTTAATGATATTATTATATTATCATTGAATTTTTTAACCATTATGGTTTGTGTAGTTATTAAAAAATATAAATTTAGCAATGTTGAAGCCATTTGTAATACTAAAGTGCTTATTTGATACAAAAATAGAAAGAGCAATGAAATAAATAAAATATTAAAAAAATGAACATTCATGATCACCAATGACTTAATTCTGTAATACATGAAAATTATTCATCATACTTATCCATCGATCAAGGGCTGGAAAAGTTTCTAAAAAGGTTCAACCTTATTTTCCTCTTCTGGTTTCTTAGTTTTTCACTAAATTATCCAATATATTACCTTTATATGTAATAATATATTTTATTATAATTTTACCTTATAAAAAATATCCTTTTAGTTTCATTTATTAAAATATATATTGTAATTACTTTATGACACCTATTTAAATTCCAGCATATGTCATGGTTGTACATGCACTAGAAATGGGAAGTTGTAATAATGTGAAAACTACACATAAAATTTATAATGTTTAGTGAATAATGTAAATCTTAATTAGTATATGGGTTTTATGAGTTTATGTAGTATCTTTTTTTGATTTACACTACAATAAAGATCCCTCGTGTTCCTTTTTTCTTACCATATATTATTTTATTTTAAAAATTATTTCATTTCACCCCACTCATGTCCATTCAACCATCCTACCATATTGGACTGGAATGTTTTACCTAGATTAATAAATGTTATTTATTTAAATTTTATTATACACCAAAATATATTAATATATAGATGTATTCCTCATAGTTTTCAAGCAATGTTATGGGAGTTATGAAAATGAAATAACTATCACTTTATCTTATTTGTTATCACCTTGAAGATTTATTATCTAAAGAAATATTATGATCCATCTAAGAGAGTGGAGATTATTATTTTGATTATTATTATAGGTATATATCTTATATCAATTTCTCAATATTGAATAAATCCTATATATCGTATTTTTTTATTGTGGGCCTTGAGGTGAATGTATATTTAAAAACTAGTTTAAATTTAATCAAAATAATTTTCATTTTTATATTTTTGTCATGTTTAGTATTGTAGCATAAATCACATGCAAAACATGATGAAAATAACAACATTTTATTATAATAATTTGAAAATTACATTTATAGAATGAATATGGCCATAATAATTGAACGTATTAAGATGTGATAAAATATATAAAATCAGATAGAATATATTGAAAATTTCGACCTTCTTGATCTTGTAGAATAATCCAACTCATGAAGAAAAATTTAAAAATGTAGCATAATATTAGTAATTAAATATTAATTTTAAAAATAAAAATATATAAATATGAATGAAAACATACAAAAATGAAGTTTGAATGTAATATGATGTGTTTACAGAATTCAGGGATCCCATATAACATATGTGAATATATGGTTAATGGAATAGAAATATAATCATTGGGATTTCAACATTACCAAAAAATATTAATCTATAACAACCCATGTTTTTTTGAAATATTTATTTCAAATAAATATTATGGTTTTTTATAAGATTATTTACGCGTACCAATTAATTTATCTTGCATGACATAAAACACAATTTTTAAACACAACTTGATAGAAAATTAATATATAATTATTTAACACGATAGTCATCTCCTATCTTTTGGAATTAAGTGTATGAATTATATTATGTAAATTTTGAAAAAATATGTTTCAGAAATATATAAAGGCTTAATTATTTGTTACCAATCAATAAGAAATAAAAATTAAAACTATTTAAAATAATGGAAATCTATTTCTGAAAACCTGTTTTCTTTTCAAGAAATGCATTTTACCTCAATAAATTAAATAAATAACTTTTGGTGAAAGCTATTAATGAAATTTATATGTATTATATATTCAATTAAAAAATAATATTCATATTATCAGTTTTTTATTCTAGAGATTAAAAATAATCTAATTTTATTTATAAAAAAATTATTTCTTTTAAACCATGGTTTTATCTCCTTTTTCTAAATAATTTTGAAATTAAATATTCTAATTTTAAAAAAATTATTTTAAAAACTAAAAAAAAATTGTTAAAAAATAATGTAAAAAATTTATTTTTCGTATTTGTTAAGATGTTTCTAGAAAGTTAAAATTACCCTCAAATTGAGAAAAATATAGGTTTATATTAAAACATTATATGATCATGGAAATAATTTAGAAGAGAATTTTTTTTCATATTTTTTAAAAGTAAAAATCATTAAATTATATGTCTGTTAATAAAATTTATATCATTCAACTCAATATCATATTAAATTTTTATATCAATATATTATAATATTTTAATGCCTTTCTATTTTGAAAGATGTTTTTTACATCGGTGAGATTAATTTCAAATTGATATTTTCCACTATAATGAGGGGAATTTATAAAAATGTATTCCATATTTTTATTCAAAATTATTTATATTATATAACATTTTCAACTTAATGTTTTATCATAATTAACTGTAAAGCATTGAAAATTTATTACTGTGGTTGAGGTTATAATGGGTTCATTGGGGGTTAAAGTAAAAAATAGAAGGGGTAAAATGATATATAAACATGTTAAAATTTTTATTATAGAAATATGAAGACCTTATAATCTGATAGTTTAAAAAAAATCCATTTGAGTGCTTTTTGGTATTCAGAAATAGTGGGTACACTTTTTTCAAAAATAACATATGTATCTTCTCCCTCATTTACAAAAGGCCACCCCACTCTCTCATATTAAGAATTAAAAACCATTTGGTTTAGGAAATAAAAATTATAATACATTAATTAAATTAATAATATCATCCTATAACCCCATTTTTAATCATAAATATAACCTATGATGGATTTTGGGGGAATCCAAAGGAGGTTCGATGAGAAAGAGGCAACCTTTTCCAATATGTCTTTTTATTTTATTTCTTCATCATCCTACATGAAATCATAATAAAAAAGATAAAATAATAAAATAATTATCTTCCCTATAATAATATGTTATCATACAATTGTAATTACATAAATCTATATCTTATTTTGTGAAATGGGAAACTATAATGTTACAGGTCTGTACTGTGCATTATCACCTAACGAATCAATGTGTCATGTTTTACATCTATACCTCTAATGATTTGATATGATGATGGAAATAATATATATATATATATATATATTATTTTAAAAATAAAATTAATTGTGTTTTTAAGATATTATATATATATATTCTTACATTCAATCATGTGGGTGATACAATGACGCCATTCCTATGTCCGGTAGACTACAACCTCGCTACAAGATTTGATTTGTTATTGAATAATATTATAATGGAAGGTACTTAAGGAAATTTTAATGACAATATATGATATATGATTCAAAAAAAATTTCATTATTAGTATATTATTAACATTTCACTCACAACATTCGTCGAAAAATCGAAACAATATTCATGCGTACGTATGACATACAATCTCTATGAATGATGTATTTCAATTTAAATATATAAATTTTTTTATTATTATAAATATATATTTAAATAATATATAGGATATTTATATCTTGTTTAAATATATATTTTTTAGTTAACAATGATCAAATTAAATAGATTGAAAATACCAAATCAAAACATACAAGGAAAACAAACCTATTATTATCTAAAACATGATTTTAACAATTAATTGTTAATAAATATGAAATTAAAGATCATAAAAAATTATATCTAGTATTATATACATGGTATTGGTTTATTAATGTATTTAAAATGAAATTATATTTAGTATATATTTTTTTCTAAAGTTTATGGAAAAATTTGTGACGTAAGTTATGGATTTACATCTGACTTTTATTTTCTGTGAAAAAAATTCCATATTAACCATGTTTTTGTTATGTTGTGTATATACATACCATTAAGGTATTTTATTATTATTATACATAAAATTATTATTTTTTATATATCACATACGATCTCCCTTTCATTGATTTTAGAGTTTAAATCCTTCTAAAATGGTATGATATTTTTTTCTCAATACGTTTTCTTTGGGAAATTTGATAGATCATGAACCTAACATCTTTTATTTTCTTTATACACTACCCATTTGACATATAATATCATGAATTTATTATTACTATAACATTTTATCTATAATTAAAATTTATTCATTCTTGGGGCTTAGTATTTAATGTTACTAATGTTATATGGGTTTTACAATTCAATCTCATAATTTTTCATAAGTATTAATGTTTATATTTGTGATGAGGAAATATAATGATCTATCTCTCAATGAAATAATTAATTATCTTCTTTAACACTTATTTATTTATAATACATAATCTCATTAATTTTAATCTCTATAGGTTCTCAATAGTTCACAATAATTTTTTTAGTAAAATAAGTTTTGATATATATCTTTGATTGAAAATTAATTTCCATTCATATCTATGTTTTAAAAAAATTGTTTAAAATATCTTCTCATGAATAAAATAATAATATTTAAGAATTTCCATCCATTTTTTAGTTATCAAATTGTTTAATGAAAAATTCTGGATATTTTATGAATGATGTTGTTTTTTATTTTAACAAAAATATGAACAAAATCATTGGTTTAAAGTGTATGGATGAACATATTTTTCATCCATCCTAATGAGTGAATATTTCAATGAATACATTATATGATTCAAACATAATATTAAATTAAATTGATTTTAAAAAAAATTGGAAAAAGTTTTTATATATTTAAGAAATAAAAAGGTATTTTTCCCATGAATATATTTAAATTATATTTAAATTAAAATTTTTAATACGTAAATGAAATTTCATAAATTAATGGATTTAGACAATGTTTTACTTTTTTAAAAAAAAAATCATTTTTTAATTTCTAATTATCTCAAAAAATATTCCATTCACTATTTCACAATTATTTTCCATATAATTTTACATCCTATGATATTACCTTTTTAGGGATATGTTTGAATGAATTCATCCACCTTATTTATCTATATAATTTTCTTATATTGATCAAATATTTATGAAACCCATTTATTTTTAGGGTTATGGTAAGGTTTATTATAAGATACTTATAAAACCCATTTTCATTACATGGGTTATTATTGAATGATATGATGAATGCATTATGATTATATGGGACATATAAGTATGTTTTTCATTTAGAAATAGGTGGTACATGTTTCTCCCTTAAATGAATTAGGTAATGATTTAAATATCATGAGATAGAAATGGGAAACAAGTTTTGGGTCTTGATCTGGTAGGGAAATTGGTGATTCTGGGTTTATTATTAGAAATATGTGTGTATTGTTGTATAACGAGAATCGTGTGATATGTACTGATCCAATATATTGATTATCATGGTTGGTAACCTTGAAATATGAAATACATTTATACATATATGATTTTTACATACCTTTATGAAATGATCTAATGTTTAATTATTTATTCATAAAGATTTCTCACACTTATGGTCCATGTTATCTAAAATTATAATGTTTTATTCCATTGATCTTTTTATGATCTATTATAGGTTGTGTGTTATCATTATAATTTTTTATCATGACAAAATAACATTATGATTTTATTATGGGTTCATATGATCACAGATTGATATCACTTACGTTTACCCTTACACATCATTTGAGCTCACCATTTCTTAAGTTATCTTCCCGATGTTATGAAGAAAGGAATATGTATGGTATTTTTAATAGGATCATATGATGTGAATATAATTATTGGATATATTAAAGATATTTCATTAAATAATATGATTTGGTTTCTAGTATCTTATGCTAGCAAACAATTTTGACCATAGGAAGTGTGTTTATGAAATGTGATGAAGATTCATCTAAAAAGATGGAGTATTTATGTATAAAAATCCTAGATATTCTAGTGAGTATCAAATGATCGGTCTAGTTAACATACAGAAACTAGTATTATAAAACATTAGTGAGATACATTGGTATATGACTGTGGTTACGTTTAGGGACATGTCTATGGAAAAGACTGTGGGTGTCTTAATATTGGAAAATTTATAATGACCCATCTTTAAAAATTATATAATCTAATAAATTCTTTTATAATTCACTTAATTACAATCCCAAAGATCATTTGGGTTTATATTTTTAGAATGTTTGGTCAAAATTCATATGTATCATCCCATATGTATACAAAGTAGGTTCTACTAAAACAATATCCTATTATTTTATAATACAAAAGTCTTTAAGAAAAGAACATGAAAACTATTCATGAAATGTCTTTAGAACATTCATCTTGGATTCTAATTTTCTCAAAACTATCCTAAAAACATATAAAAACTTTTTAAAACATGGATTAAGAACAAAAATATCAGTAAGAGTTAATAAAAAGGGGAGAAATCATTTTTAATTAAATACTTATAAACAAATGAAATAATTTTCCCAAATACATACATCTTATTCAATAAATCACATATAGTTACATTGTGAAATCATTAGATTTCCTGTGAAAATAGATTATGTAAATAATACAATTATGTTATATTGTGGAATTAATTACTTAATACTGTATGTTTATTAGATAACTTATGATTTTTAACTCTCATTGCTATAGTGAAATATAACCCCAATGGCTATATTATCGTGTAACCATCGCAGTTAAACTTTGAGTAACCATATGATCGACCTCCAATATAAACATACCCAATCAATTTGGGGGAGATATTGGTCCTACCATTCATCATAAAAATTTCCATGAATTAGAACATAATTAAAAAACAATAATACTTGCATCATATGAATCATTCCCTTAAAAAAATTAAATGAAATTAAAAAGAAGAATTTTTATAGAAAATGCACTTTCATTTATCTTATATTGGAAGTATGAATTGAAATAAAGATTATAATATCTGTAGAAACTATATATACATATAATAAAACATAATAAAAAAACTAATTTCACAAATATTTTTAGTATCACATAATTAATAACGTATATGGTTAACTAAAAAATAGAAATTTGGTTAAGAATTCCTTTACCTGGGGATTATCATACTTTAAAAATCAATCAAACACCTTTAAAATGGTTAATAGTGTGTTATTAATGTTATCATGAAACAAATTATTTTTTATAACACCTTATACAATCATTTTATAACATCAATTAACCCATTTATTAAAAATAATTATTTATTTCTGTTATTCTTTGTGCGTTCTATACATTGTCTACAGAGTCGGTTCCTAATGGATTTTTTTTCCAAATTGAAGAAAAAAATCATAATTGAAATTTAATTTTTTATTAAAAATATATTATATTAAATGGGTTTTATATATCATTTTGGTTATATGTTATAAGTAAGAATCATTACCTAAAACTTTAGTGATGAACATTAGTTTATTTTTGTGAATTTTAATCACTTCAAACCACTTTGGATTTAATAATTAATATTAAGTTTAATCACTAGTTACAAAAAATAATATAATATAAAATATATATATATATTAAAATATTATTTTACCATATTAATTGTTTTCTTTCCTACTATGAAGGTGGTAATTCAAATTGAAAACACATCGTCTACAAAGTAGGTAAATCAACACATCAAATGTGATGATTTTATTTTTATAATAAAAATAGAGAAGAAGAAGTATGATGATTAATTATTACAAAAAAAAGATAAAATTATAGTTTATATAATATCATAGTGTTTTCATTCCTATTGTATAAAGGTAGGTGAATAGAGTATATGAAAAAAATTTGAAAAGAAATAAAAATAAAATGAAAGAAGATTTTGACCTCTTTAATTATCTTCCTTGATAACCTCTTTTAGGCCTTTAGTTTGGGTCTTCTATGAGAAAAAAATGCCTATGATGTGGTGAGGGGAGGAATTTATAGAGGAGGAGAGGTGTGTTTTCTCATTATTATATTTAGTAGTATATTAATTTGAGTAAAGAATATGACTAGTTTGATTATAATCCTGATATATTTTAAAATAATTATGGAGTGTTCTAGAACTTTGGATTACTACAACCTCATATAATCTATGACTCAAAAAATCATGTATTTGTCTTCTTTTGCAAATTATTATATTTCATTATTCCTAAAAATTTAAAGTATTTTTGAAGAAGTATCTGAAATTCATCATACCCATATTTAGATCTTTATAATTAAAAAACTTAATCTTATTACTTTAAAATAATATTGTAAATATGAGATAATTAATTTTTAATTAAAATATTAATCATTTGAAAGAAATACTATTTTTAATACTATAAATCATTTAATAACATATTAAAAATTTCGTCAAAATCTCTTAAATTTATCTTTAAAACAAATGATTATAAGATAAAAATTTATGAATGTTTTTTAGAATATTTATTTTCATTTAAATCATTATATTAATTATTTAATTGTAATTAAATAATCATGAATCACAAAAAATGTCAACAGTTAATTTATAATTTTAAAAATATTTACCTATTCAATTATATAAATATATATCATAATTTCTCATATAAGTTGGAAAAATTTTATTCATAATTTATTTGGTGACGTTATTGTTTTATTGGACAAATTACTATTCCTTATGTCATGTTATTATTAATGTAGTTCAAATTCATTAATTTCTATAAATTTGACTTATTTCATTACAAATTTTTAATTTATTTATCAAAATAATTCTAGAATAAATATAAATTATTTTTTTGTACCTTGGTTGTTACAGATTTTCATAGAATTTTACTATAAGATAGAGTGAGTAGATTCACTAAAATTTCATCCTTTTCTAGATAATGTAAGTTGATGTGTCTCTCATGCTAAGGTATCTTGGGGTAATAACTCTGTATTTGTGGAATTGATCTAGACCCGATTGTCAAAAAGTTCTCGAAAATGGGCCTTCATGTACACCATGTTGGACACTCATAGGGGATATTATTTGAAAATTCAGAAACATCAGAAGAACCATTATGAAGGATTTGAATTATGATCATGAATGGACAAGGTTAAACCTAATATTTAATAGACTAAAAATATTGTGTCCTAATTTATACATATTATATGTAATTTATCATGATTATGTGTTTCCAAAATTGGAATATTATTTCTTACAATATGAGTTTTGTTTTAATTCAATTACATGAACCTGAAATAACCATCTGAAATATTTCAATGACAGATTATGCAATGATTATCCTGCTAAAAATCCAAATTTTTATAGGAGATAGAATGAAAAATCAAGTTTCTATTCTCCAAAACCATTCTTAAAAGTTTAATCTTGTAAAACATACAAATGAGAAATTGAGGGATTAATATTCTATTATGTTCTCCCTATGGAAACATACACCTTCATTAAGTGGGTCTAAAGAACACCTAGTTACTGAAAAATGGATCAGTACAAATGAAATGATATTTTCCATTCTCCAGAGATTGGAGGATGAAAAATTCATTTTGTCATTAAATCATTTTTAAGGATAAGATGATCCATAGATTACACTTGTCAAGAATATTATAAAATAAGATGAAATTGAATCTATGAATTAAGATGCGTTTAAGATAATATTTTTAAAATTAGTACTTCTCTCTTATTCATTAAATAGAACATAAAAAGTAATTCCTCAAGCTAATAAAAAGGATAATGAATTTGTGGGAACCTATTTGGAAAAGATTATAAACATGGAGGTATTATATTGTTATTATAATCCAACTCGAAGGTATATATGGTTGATTCTTTAGTGTCATAAAACTAAGACTATAAAGTGTGGTATTCTTACGAGATTTTTGTATCTAGGAGGAAATTTTTTATTTTTATATCAAGGTAGAAATAGATATAGGAGTCACCCATAAATCCCATGGGTTTGATAGCAAAAGAATGTTGGTATTAAAGTGAAAATCTAAACACCAAAAAGAAATGAAGTTACGGATTCCATTATGATCTATGTGTTGATGGGAAAATAGAGAAATTTAATTAAATGGACTACCAAATTATTTATTTGGGGAAAGGGATTTCATCATGTAGTAGAATGGATATATGATGGGTATATATTCGCTAATGATAAAAATAAAGATACTGTTCTGAAATATGCACCACCCACGCTATAGTGATGCCAGTGAAAGGATTTTGAGAATTTTTTGATTCAACTTCACAATAAATGGTCTAATGGGGATGATAATGCACAAAAATTGATAAATATAAACCATAAAAGGAAATCTTAATCAAAAAAATTATGTGAATCATGATAATCAGGGAACACATATACATACCCTAGAAGTTTGAAATTTTATATTTTGTTTTGTAATAATGAGTCCTATGAAAATATTATAATTCATCATTCAGTGAAATATCATGTTATTTTGATCATTTATTATTTTCCAATACATGTATTCCAGAATAATGAAATCTTATTTGGTATATTTTCAGTAGAAGAATTTACCCAATATTTTAATGGATTTTTTTATAAGATAAGGGAATATATAAGGAATAATGGGTGAATTATATTTTCAAAGCATATATATCTCTATAAATGATTAACTTAATATTTTTCAATACTATCATAGTTTTATGTTTTTAAGGTTGATAGAAATATCAAATTCATTGACACCCCTTTTGAGGTTTTATGTGATGGAATTTTATCATGATTAAGGATATTTTAGGAGCATTTTATGATAATACATCCTGTTTTTTAAATATTTTATTGAAAACATTATTTTGGGAGGAAAACCCTTACACTTTGTAGGAATATTGCTAATGGTAATGGTAATCTTTTGGGTTTCTCTTATCATTGATGTTGTGGTAATTATGGGTTGTATTCAATTAACATATGAAGACAGATTACTTCATTAATAATTAATAAGGGATTTATCTAGATTATCATTGAAAAATATAAAATAAGGTAGTGGTAATATTTCATGGAGTACAACATTCTATTTTAATTGATATGTATATGAGTTCTACCAAAAGTTTTTAGATAAGTATATAACATGATCTACATAAATAGTTAAAGTATAGAATGATATATCATCCCCAGATAGTTATATTGTACAGTTGAACTATTTTAATGGTTTGGGATATGATAATAATATATTATAATGAATTAAAAGGTAGTTGGGATATACATATTACCATAATTGTTTTTTCTTATAATAATTTCTTTCACTCTGGCACTCAGATGGATCTTTTTGAAGACTTCCAAATGAATAATTGTAGTATCAAATGTTCTAGAATTATATTAGAGAATGAATGATATTATTCCTTGGGAATGTTTAAGAAATTAAATATAAGGTTATATACATTTAAAAAACACATGATGGTAATTAACATTCAACATTAATGTGATACTGAAAATCAAGGGAGTTATCTATTATATTATGTCTGTGATACAACATTTCTACAAATATCGACATCAAAGAAGATTATGAGGTCCGTAATGAAGGGAATGTTAAGACCATGGTACAAAATTTCTATTGAGATTCTAGATATTATTATAATTGTAGATTAATATTTTGATGTATGATAAATTATCTATAAAGTTCATGATAAATTACATGTATCTGCCTTGAGGATTTAAACACATGATCCTTAACATGTACTAAAATTAGATATCATACCACTAGAGCTAGATATATCTTATGAGAAATATTTAACTGAGAATCAATATTATAGAGAGTTTTGTGAAAAAATCCCACTCCCCTTGTGAACATTTTGGGAAAAAACCACCACATTGAAGAATATATATTGAATCCTCATTATGTAAAGAGATAGAAGAATCCCATTTAGTTTTTATCATAGTAATGATTTTAGATGAAAAATATACAGTTAAGGGGGTTAGAGTACAATACCACCATTGTTTTTGAGATATTTATATTTTAAATAAATTCATTTTTTTAAATATTTCATTACACACAACAATATGTTTAGCTTGCGCAACAAGAAGCTCCTAGTTTAAATAAAACATGATTTATAATTAATATTTGATTATTTAATATGATAATTATCTCCTAACCACTAGAAGAATTGGTATTAATCATATTAACAATACTATATAAATATATGGGGATAACTATTATATAAAATTAATTATTTGGTGGAAAATTAATTATTAATTAAGATAAAACCTATTTTAAAATAGAGGAGTTTTTTTCTCCAAAAATATTTTTATTCGAAAAAACATTTAACTCAATAAATTATTCAAATCTCATTTGGTGAATGATTTTAATGAAATGAAAATATATATTATATTAAATAAAAATTATAACATTCAAATTATGTGGTTTCAAGGCAATAGATAGAAAATAAACGAAATTTATGCTTAAAACCGCAATTTTTCTAAAAAAATAGTTATGTTATCTTATAGTAACATATTTTAATGTTAATTTATTAAGACAATTGATAATTATTTATATATAATAAGATTAATTCTTCCAATATTTATGTCAATATTATATGGTATTTATTTTTTTGAATTTTAAAAAAATATAATTTTTTCAATGAATATAGAAAAATACTGGTTTTTATTAAAAATGACATATTTCTTTAATGAATTTGCATGCTAAATTTTATTTTAATATTTATTTATATTGAGAATATTTCAATAATATATCTATTCTTCTAATTTAGGTAATTTTAATAGGTTTTGTTATTAAATTTGGATTAATCCACTGAAACCATTCTCTATTGTGAACTTCCTTTTCATTATGTCTGCATGATTTGTTCTAAATTAAAATTTTTCCCAAATCATTATGGAATTTCTAAAAATGGAATATATATATATATATAATCTTAAAAATTATAATTTTCTCAATTGGAATTTTTTTTACAATAATTAATAGAAAAAATGTGAAAAATTAAATACTCTAGTAAAGGATAAAATAGATTTATTTGGGGTTAAATTAATAATATAAGGGTAAATTGATCTAAAAACATGTAAAAAATAATTATATGTTCATATTTATAACAAATTTCCCTAAAGGTTTTATAATAGAATATTTAATATATTTTTTGTAGGGATAAAATATTTTTAAACCTTATTATTTTAACAAATTCTAAGTGTGTCCTCACCCCACTTATAAATGGCCACTGTAGTGTCAAAATATGATGTAGATTATCAATATACAAGAGGGGGTGAATTGTATCATTTAAAAATTCCTTTGGAACCTTTAAAGTGTTTATAACATTAAACTGTTTATCCATGTTAAACAAGGTAAATTCACAATACATCTTAGTTCTACATAATTACTAGATTTCGGAAATATGGTTCAAGAAAAGAATCTTAAGAAATGTTTTCAACAAAAAAGATTCTATCTTAAATAGTATTTAATATTACTAATTATAGTATATAAGTATACGAAAGTATAAGATAGTTTTACTTTCCTTATTAGTCAAAATGTAACAGAAAAAACTTGAAACAATACAAGTAACATATAAGAAATCATTAAACCCGAATAGTAGGGTATCTAAAAACCATGGATAAAGGTACCTTGATTTATACATTCAAGAATGTATGTCTTATCCACACAAGGGTATCCGCTCAATAAGAATATCAGGGTCTATCTTGCTATCTCTGCAAGCCCTTCAACTTCAAGGTATTTTGATCCACTCTCTTCCTTATCAAGGAAGTCCTTGAACATTAATGTTGTTGGAACCTCTATCTTCTTCTCTCGAGAAGCCCTCAATTGTATACAACAAAAATTGGAGCCCGGCGAAGCAATCCGAACAAGATGTTTAGTATGCACAGAGCATGAGAGTCTCTCTCCAGAAATCACTTAAGCAGCATGTAATCTCTAGAGTTTTATAACATTTTTTTAGGGTTGTTCAAAGGACCTCCATTTTATAGGCACATTTCCAATGGTTGGCTCCCTCCTCCAATAGTAATATTTTTCCTTGAATTTTAGAGGGACCTGTACTCATGTCACTCAAACAATGGTTGGTTAGAAATAGAATGCAGTACTTTGTTTTATAACTATAACAAGGGTTGGAAAAATATGTTTTCTCTATCAAATTTAATTTTTCTTAGAGTCTAAGGAAAAATAACCTTCAGAGTCTAAGGAAATATATTCAGAGTCTATATTACATGTATATTTAGATTCTATTTTTCATGGAATTCTTGATCAAAATTCTGTTGACATTGGAGTCTGTATTCTATGGAATTCGGAACCTGAATTCTAAGGAATTTGGAATCTGAATTATAAGGAATTCAATGTCTGAATTATAAGGAATTAAGATTTTGAATTATAAGGAATTCGGATCCAGAATTCTAAATAATTAAGAATCAGAATTATAAAGAATTATGTGTTTAAATTATAAGGAATTCAGATTCTGAATTATAATGAATTTGGAGTCAGAATTTTAAGGAATTTGGAATCATAATTCTTTGGAATTCTGAACCTGAAACCTATGGAATTAAAAATATGAATTTATTCAAATTTGGAGTCTGAATATCAGAGAATTCGAAGTCTGAATTTCAGGGAATTCGGATTCTAAATTTTAGCGAATTTTGAGTCTGAATTTTTTAGAATTTGAGGATTAAATTTCATAGAATTCAGAGTCTGAATTTTCTGAATTCTGAATCTAAATTTGTATCCTAAAAACAGAATAATCTATATCTAAGTATATATAGAATTTCTAGGTTTTCGACGTGAAACTGAATTTTACACTTATGGATAAAAAGATTTATATTCATAGAAACTAAAATATGAACAATGAAAATAGGTAAGGATAAATTTCTTTGGGGATGAAAAAGTTTCCTTATTAAGAAAAATCTGAGTGGAAAAGAAGTTTTCCTTGAGATATATTTTCTGTGATTTTCAAAACATAGAGTAATATAAAATTAATAAGGAAACCTTATTGACTCAAAAATATCCCCCTTTTTGGAAATCACAAACTTGTTTAAAAAAATGTTTATAAGGACTTTGAAATTTTTATGATCTGAAAAAAACATATCACCCTTTACTTATAGATCACAGTGAATATGAATAACTCCCCCTTACGCTTTGGAAACCCAATGGATCATATTCTTGGTTTTCTGAAAGAGATTTTAAAATTTCTAGCATATGAAAATCATCTCGATGAAATCACCCCCTGGATGAACTCACCCTTAGGAAAATTTCTTCTTTACATAGAATTCTTTTTGAAATTCCATTCTCCCGCATTGGGATTTTCAAAAATTAATAAAGGGAATGGAAAATAAAATATTGTACCTGACGTATTAATACAAAAGAACCAAAAATATGAAGTGAAACAAGAATTTCTTTAAGATTAAAATAATTTGTACAATAGGGAAAATACAACAAAACATCAGATTTGAATGAAATTATCCCTCATTCTTTTTCAGAATCATCTTCATCACAATAGTCTTGAGATTCATGAGTTCCTTGTGTTCATCTTCCATGCACTTGAGTAGCTGATCTTGATCATAACTTTTCTTTTCTAAGGCATTAATGTTTTCTTCCCTATCCTTAAGCATATCCGTCTGTATCTTCATGGATTATTCTTGTTTAGAAAGTTTTTCATTATGATTGATTCAATGATTCCTTTCTCTTTTCCAAATCTGAGTAACTATATACAATTTCCCATTCAAATAATTCACTTCTTGCTTCCGAGTTTTTTCTTCAAGAGATAGATTTTCTTCAATAGACATGGTTAGATCATTGAACATATCATCTTTAATTTCAGAAGAAACCTTGAAATTATCTGGAATCTCACCGAGAATTCTAATTTCTTCAATAGTTTTCCTTGACCAGCTAATCATCTTTTTGCAAGAAATTTTATGGGCTTCATAATTAATAAAAAATGATTTAAGGTTGGCCCCATGTTTGACACTATTATCCATCACCATGGATACAAAATTTGTTTTGTGATTTAAGGAATGCTGAAGAATTTGGAATCTTGAATCTATGTTTAGAAATAATGGAATAGTACATACCAGCTTCATCAAATACTGAAAAACATTATCATGTCCATGAGAAGATGATTCTGAATTCAAATGATTTGTCGATGAGGATTACTTTTCAACAACATTAACATTCCTCTTTGATGAAGCACCAAAATCTTTCTTACTGACCAAATACTTGGTAGGAGCTTCAACCATCACCAACATTACCTTATCGGTTCATGGAATGATATCTTCTTGTTTAGGTGATTCATGTTCACTATCTGATAGCTGAACAATATTATCTTCATCAATATCTTCCTTCTCATCTCCTACCTCAACATCCTCTGGTTGTATAAAATCATGATCACTACTTTCTTCTTCAAAAAATTTATTTACTTCTTCCTCACCATTATCATCTTTTCATGGGGTAGCAATTTTTGAAGACTTAAATTCAGTAGTTCAGATCAATAATTTCTCTAAAGGACTCTCCTTCTCAAAATAATTTCTACTTTCATTATTATATCCTCAGTATCCCCACTCCCTTCTTCTTCTTCTTAAACTTCTTCTTCTTTCACTATTTATTCTTCTAGTTATCGTTCTAGAATCACCAACTTCTTTCCTGGAGTCTCTGGGATTGATTCTACTAAAAAGGATTCTGGTACCCAAAATTTCAAAAATTCTTTCTCAGCATCCTTAATAAGATATTTTACTATCTGAGCCTTAGACATATTCTTCTTTTGCTTCTTATCTTTTTGTTTCTTCTCAAACTCTTCAACAACCTTTTCCTTTAATGCTTTTTCCTTAGTAGGGTGTAAGCCAAACTTTGGATCCCCTTCTATCCGTTTTTTCTTATCTTATCTTCACTTTTCCAAAACATCATCAGCATAAGACTTTTGTTTCATTGGCTTCCAAGGAGAAAACTAGGATTCCCTAGCAACTATGGGTTTTCTTTTTTCCTTCTATTTCCTTTGCTTTCCTCTTCCTTCCACCCTTTTTGGAAGTCTCAACCACTTAATTTTTATTTGAATGAACCAATATTTTAGCTTCCTAATTTTTTTAAAATTCACCTGAAACACTAGAGAAATCGATTTTAATCTTTCATAAGGTGTCATCACTTAGTATAATCCCTTTGAAATTACTTTTCATTGACTTGCAGGAAATTTTCATTGATTCTAAATAAGAAACAATTATCTTTTATAGGATTTCCGAATAAATGATAATTTAGGACATTAGATTCCCACTCTTGGTATTCTCAATCATCATCAAGATATACCTAACCAAGTTTATCTTCTTGAAGATGACCATTAAATCCAATATATTTTTATATCACTCTTCTTTATAGTATCTTTTCTCCTTCCCCTAGAATGATAAAGCCTTGAACCCAAAGATCTAGAATATTCAAATTTGCAAAAAGATGAAGAATCTTCATAGTCTCAACTCCAACAAAACCAAGGAAGTCTTGGGACTTTTCCTTATCAAAACATAATATATCATCAGGTATCTTATGGGAACAAAATTCAGCTGCTCCTTTGTGTGGTATTCCAATCAAACTGGCTCCCTTAGAATAGGAAATAGAATAAGTCTTACCATGACTCTTGACAGAAAATTAGTCTTTTCCTCCTTGATTGAAAAAAGATATAGATTTATACAACTCCACTAGTAACTCCAGAATCACTAGATCCTCTGCCTTGGGTTTCCATACAGCTATACTCACCAAACCATTTAACATGATGTTATTTGAATTGATAGAATAATTCTTACTAAAGAAGTCTGGGTCTACCAACCTTTAACGATAAATCTTCTATTCAGATATTTCCTTTACCGTTGACATTTCATTCTAAGGAGAAGATTCTTTAGACATTCAGAACTAAGGAAGTCTTTAGAAATTCAGAATGTTCTTATGTTGGAAGGACATAACATCAACATACAATAACTTGAGGTTCGATGTGGGATGACCATTGTGGGTCCTTTGTATAGGCTATTGAAGTGATGGATCAACATAACTGATTGATCCAAGGGTTGAAAACTTCATGAGAAGATGTGACGATTGAGAAGATAGCTGAAGAAAGATTTTTTTAGATTCTAATCTTTTGAGGTTTTTAATAAAAAACATTTGGATTTAAGGAAATTTGAATTCAAAAATTTTAAAACAAAAAGAAAATACCAACATGTAAATGAAGAATACAAGAATTTAGAAATGAAAACATACCATTCAGAATGATAGGAAGATTATTCATAACAAAGAAATATTAATTTTGAAAAACATTAGATTCCAAAAAAATTTATTATGAAAAATTTTAGACTATGAAAATTTTGATTAATAAAATTATCACTACGAAACTTTTGACTAATTTTTTTGACTAATAAGAAAACTTACTCCCCCTATGAAAAAACGTTTCTTACTGTAAGCTGATAGGTTTCAAAAAGAAGTTAATATGGAATAATACCTTATATTTATCATTCCTAACTTCTATTTTATGTATTAAAATCTATCATATGGTAATTATTCTTTGAAAATATCAGTAAGTTGATGTTGAGTTTGGATAAATTGAAAAATGATATCTCCTTTTTGTGTGTGATCCCTAAGAAAGTGATGCCTAATATCTATGTGTTTCACATGATAATGATGTGTAGGGTTTTTACATAATGAAATCGAATAATTATTATTACACAATATTTGTGTTTTGTTAAATTGCATAACATAGTCTGTGAGTATGTGTTGCATCCACAACAGTTGACCACAACAACTTCCAGCTACTACATATTCTACTTCAGTAGTGGAAAGTGCTACTGAGGGTTTCTTTTTTCATGACTATGAAAATAATGAATCTCCAAAGAAATGACATGTTCTAGATGTAGTTTTCCTATCCATTCTACATCCTCTAAAATCAGCATTTGAGAAATTTTTTAAAACCATATCATTTCCAGAAGTATAAAAGAGTCCTGGATCTATGGTTCCCTTTTAGTAGAGAAAAATAGTTTTCTAATAATTTAAATGAAATTCCATAGGATTAGATTGATATATTTTAAGTAAACATACCAAAAAAAATAAGACTAAATGACTAGCAGTTATGTAAAGAAGACTTCCTATCACACCTCTAAAAGATAGTTGATCTACTGGTTTTCCAACTTCATCAAGATCAAGTGAATTTAAGGTACCAATGGGAGTACTTATACTTTTAGTGTTGTCATATCCATATTTTTTAAGAAGATATTTAGTATACATATGTTGGGATATATATATTCTTTTTGGTTTTTCAGAAAATTTCACAACCAAGTAAAAATGTTAACTCATCCATTATACTCATCTCAAACTCATATTTCATTATATCTGCAAAGGAATCAGTTAAATATTGTTGAGTTGAACCAAATATAATTTCATCAACATAGATTTGAATATTCAATGAATTTTTCAAATATTTATTTATTAAATGGTTTGGATCGGCATTTCCCTTAACATAATTGCATTGATGAAAAAAATATTATAAACCTATCATACCGGACACATGGGGATTATTTATGTCATTAAAAAGATTTTTTATGTTTAAAAACATGTTCATGATATTTGGTATCTTCAAAACTAGGAGGTTGTTTAACAAAAACATCTTCTTGAACATAACCATTAAGGAAAGCACATTTAATAACCATTTGGAATAGTTTCAAATTAAATAATGTTGCACAAGAAAGTACAATATGAATGGATCCATGTCTTTCTACTAGTGCATAAGTTTCTTGTAGTCTATTCCTTCTTGTTGATTATAGCCTTTAAAAACCAATATAGCTTTATTTCATACTATGATTTCATTTTCATAACACTTATCTCTGAAGACCCATTTTACTCCAATAACAAAAATTCCCTTAGGTATTTTAACCAAGGTCCAGACTTTATTCCATTCGAATTCCTTTAGCTCATCTTACATAGTTTTATCTAATCATCATCACCTAAAGCATCATTACTATTTTATGGTTCTAATTGGAAAAGGAATGGTAGATGTTCTACATAATTTTGTAAAGAGCACATAGTTCTAACAGGTTGATTTACATGACCAATGATACTACCACTACGATTATTCTTAAGAAACAACTGATTTGGGTTTTGTAAAACCCATTCATCAACATAGGGTAGGAAATATTCTGAGGTAAATGCATCAGAAAAATTTTCTTGAACATTTTCCTTATCAGAAGGATCTTCTATAAATATTTGATAATTATTTGTTGAAAACACATATGAAAATGTATGTTTAGTATGTTTAAAAAACAAAATTATTAGTTTCATCAAATTTAACATGTACTATTTCTTTAAGAGTAAAATTTTTTTTATTGAAAACTCTTTAATCCATAGAAGTTGTAGAGTAGCCTAAGAAAATTCCTTGATCATATTTTGGTGCGAATTTGTGTAGATTATCATTAGTTTACATAATGTAAACCTTGCATCAAAAAACCTTGAAGTTGGAAAGTCTAGGTTTTATTCAATTTCATAACTCATTAGGTGTTTTATTAAGAAATGGTCTAATCAAAACACAATTTATTGTATAGGAAGTAGTACTTACAACTTCATCCTCAAAATGTTTGGCTATTGAATATTCACTCAACATGGTTCTTGTTATCTCTTGAAGAATTATATTTTTTCTTTCAATAACACCATTTTGTTGAGGAGTTCTTGGTGCTGAGAAGTAATGAGTAATACGTTTTCTACAACAAAAAGTTTCAGAATCAGAATTTTGAAATTCTCCTCCATGATCACAATGGATAGTTATTAATAGAAGTTTTTTCCCATTTTTAACTTGGGCATTAAAAATTATTAAATAAGAAAGATCTTCAGATTTATTTGGTAGAAAAATAGACCCACATAAATCTAGTGTAGTCATCAAATAAAACAATTAGATAATATTTTCCTCCAATGCTTCTAGTTAGTGTTTGACTAAAAAGATCCATATGAACCAATTATAATACCTCAGTGGTTGAGACTTCACCAACTGATTTAAAACATGATTTATGTTTCCTTCCATTTTGACAAGGATCAAAAACTTTTGAAGAATCAAATCTATGCTTTGGTAGATCCTTAACTAGTATTTTATTAGAGAGTGTGTATAATTTCTTTATGTTACAGTGTCCTAACATTTTATTCCATAACCAGGAATGATCTTCTATTTCTCTAAGACAAGGTAGATCTTGGCCTCTAAGGTCTTCTTTTTCTAGTGTGTATACATTCTCTTGCCTATGGGCACAAAGAATAAACTATTCCTTGGAACTGTATACTAAACACTTGTCATTCTTCAAAATCACAAGGTTACCTTCATCACATAATTGACTTATGCTAATGATTTTGTTCTTAATAACTTTAAAAAATAATACATTTGAAATAAAAACTTTTCCAATAAGAACAATGTTACCTATACAAATAATTTCTCCATGATAATTATCTCTGAAAGTTACTTTTCCTCCATTCATCTTGATAATTTTTTCTAAGAATTTGTTTTATTAATCATATGTCAAGAACATCCACTATCCATGTACCAAGTATTGTTATTGGTACATTCTATATTTTCTTGAAAATCGGAGTTAGAAATTTGGAACCCAAACTTTCTTAGATCTGGAAACATTAGAAATTTTTTTTGGAACCAACATTTTCATTGAAAAATAATAATTATCAAAACCTAAAGACATATTTTTGTTTAAAGATCAACTTTTAACCCAATTAAATTTACACTAACACTTAGAGTAGAATGGATCTCTTTGCATAACATAATAAATGTTACTAAAAATCAGTTTTGAATGAGAACACCCAAAACCAGAATTATTCCTTAGATGTCGAATTTGGGAATTCAATTTATCAAAATTTGATTTACCTAAGGTAAAGTTTGACAAACACTTCTTCAAGGAAAATATTTTTTAAGTCAACTTAATAAATAAGTTTTTATCCTCAAAAACATTAGTTTTAGCACTAGAGTTTGTCTCTAAAAAGTTTTTCTTAGAAATTACATTTTCTAGATCCTTAGAAAGTCTAACCTTATATGAATTAATTTCTTCAAGGGTTTTTGAAATACTTTATATATCAAAAAATTTCTTCCAAGATATTTAGAAAGATATGAAACTTCCTTAGTAAGAATAATAATCCTATAATTTTCCTTATTAAGGTTTTTCTTAACATTTGAATTCTCATTCTCAATTAGCTTAGCAGACATAGAAACTACATCATAACTAGGTAAAGTATTTTCTTTATCAAAAAAATATTCTTCATCTGAGTATTCATAATATTTACTATCACTATAATTAGCGTCCATGGATACATTAGTGATGTATTTAACATTATGTACCTTAGCTGTTAAAAAATGATTTTTAATAGGTAATCTGGAACGTAAACCATGATTATTCTGTCTAGAATATTTTTACTATGTGGATTCTTCAAAATAGTAATCTCTACTAGCACTCTAGGTGTCATTGGCTTTTAAAACTTTCATATATTTTTCCTTGTAGTACTTCTTTCTATTCCCCTCAGAATGCTTTTCCTTTTTATCTTTTATCTTAGGAATAGGACAATATGGCCTTATATTCCCTTCTATTTTTCATTTATTGTCTGTGAGTTCTTTGTCTTTCTTATCCTTTCTTTATTTATTCTTGTATCTATATAGAAAGTTATTCTGTCCAACAATCTTGTTTGTCCTCCCGACAATATTGGGTAACTCGTTTTCTGAAGATTCCCTTCTACTAGATTCAAATTGAATAACAGTCCTCTTAGATTCAGATCTGGTAACACTCTTAGGAGTCTCGGATTTTATTTTATTTGAAGTAGTTGTAAAAGAATCACCTCTATTTCCATTCTTCTCCTTATTCAGATTACCATATCTTTTCATTCTTGTCTCATGTTGATGAAGAGTTCAAAAATCACATCAAGAGTCATATGTGGGACATTCCTATTATCATCAATAGATTTTCACATTGATTCCCACTCATTAGGAATGATATCAATAATATTTTCCACAAGTTCCTCTTTATCTAAACCATTTTCACCCATAGACTATAAACTATTAACAATAGTAATAATTTTTTGTTGTACTTTGCAAACTGGTTCTCCACAAGGAAATATAAATCCATGATATTCAGCTCTAAGCATAGATCTTCTAGTTTCGATAAATTTGGATGTTCTAAAATGTGTGTCCTCTAATTTCTTCCAAATAATATTTTCCGCTTTGAAAGATGAAATCTGGATATATAAACCTAGTCATGGAAAATAGAAAAGTATTGTGTACCTTGTAGTTTAGTTGATATTCTGACTTTTCATGATTAGTAAAAGTTCTTACTTCCATATTAGGAATCTTGTAATCTCTAGTAAGCATGACAATGTTTTCAACTCATGTATTAATAAAAACTTTCTTCATACGACCTCTCCAGTATTCATAATCATTTCCATCAATTATAGGTGGTCTAGTTGGATTGAGATTGTCAATTAAACCAACATTCATACTTACCATCTAAAAGAAATTTTTTTCCATATAAACTTATTAGTAATTAATGTTTGTAAACAACAGAAAAATACTAAGCATGGAAAAATAGAACAATGGATACATGAGTAAGAAAATATATATGTGAATATAAGTATTTCATAGACCACCTCTGATAAAAATTTTATGATCGAAATATGATGTAGATTCTCAATATACAAGAAGGGTTGAATTGTATCCTTTTAAAATACATTTAGAACCACTATAGTTGGATAAAAATTTATATTTTTTAACAATGTTAAGCAAGGTAAATTCACAAGGCCTCTTAGTTCTACAAACATGTTATATTACAGAAATATGGTTTCAGAATTGAAACATAAGATAAGTTTATAAGGAAAAAAGATTCTACCTTAAAACGTATATAATATTACTAATCATAGTATACAAGTGTAAGTAAGTAAAAGATAGTTATACATTCCTTATTAATAAAAATGTAGTGGAAAACAAACATGAAACAATACAAGTAACCAGTAAGAAATCTTTTAACACAAAGATTAGGTTATCCAACAACCATGGATAAAGGTCCCTTGATTTATACTTTCACGAAAGTCAGTTTTACCCCAACTAGGGTAAGCCCTCGATAAGAATATCAGAGTCTGTCTTGCTATCCCTACAAGCCCTCAAACTTAAAGGTAGTCAAAACCTATGTCTTCCTTATCAAGGAAGTCCTCTAACTTTAAGTTATTTGACATTTCTTTCTCCCTATCCCTGGAATATCTTGATTGTACACAGAAACTACCAGAGATGAACGAAGTAATCAAAATAAGATGTTCAATATGCACAAAGCATGAGAGTCTCTCTCTCTAGAAATATCTCTAGCAGCATGTAGTCTCTAGAGATGTCAAACCATGTTTTAGGCTTGTTCAAATGAGCTCATATTTATAGGCACATTTCTAATAGTAAGCTCCCTCCTCCAATGTTTATATTTTTCATTGAATTTTAGAGCTACCTGTATACACGTCACTCAAAGAATGGTTTGTTAGAAACAGAATGCATGATATCATTTAATAACTATAACAAGGGTAATTAAAATATAGTTTCTATATCAAATATAATTTTTCTGTATGTCTAAGGAAAAATAACATTCAAAGTATATATTTTATGGATATTAAGATTCTAATTTTCAAGGAATTTGGAATTATAATTGAGTACACTACGAAGTCTGAATAATACAGAATTTGGAGTCTGAATTCAAAGGAGTTCAGAACAAGAATTTTAAGGAATTCAGATTCTAAATTCCAAGGAATTTGAAGTCTGAATTATAAGGAATTTGGTGTTTGAATTATAACGAATTCAGAACCTATAATATAAGGAATTTGGAATATGAATTCTACGGAATTCGAAGTCTGAATTATATGAAATTCGGAGTCTTAATTCTAAGGAATTTGAAGGCTTAAATCTAAGGAATTCAGAACCTAAAGTCTAAAGAATTCAGAACATTAATTCTATGGAATATATACTATAAATTTTAGAGAATCCAGAGTCAGAATTTCACAAAATTCATTATGTGAATTTAAGAGAAGTTGGAGTCTAAATTTGAGAGAATTCAGAGTCTGAATTTCAGAGAAACCAGAGTCTGAATTTCGGTGAATTCTGAGTATAAATGTCAGTGAATTTGGAATCTGAATTTGGATGTTGAAAACAAAATACTCTATATCTATGTATTTATATAATTCCAAGGTTTTAGATTTGATACTGAATTTTACACTTATGAATAGGAAAAGTTATATATGCAGATACTAAATTATGAACAATGAAAACAACTAATTATAAATTTCTTTGGGGAAGGAATATTTTCATTATGAATGAAAATCTGAGTTGAAAATAAATTTTCCTTACAATAGAGTGTTTGTGATTTTCAAAACATAGTGGAATGGAAAAGGCATAAGGAAACCTTATTGACTCAACAACCACACATATCCTATTCACTTCAAAATTTCAAAAAACAAGCTAGATTGGTTAGTAACTAAAAAAATAATTAATTTCTTTATCATATCCAATTAACCATTTTATCATAATCAAATGTTGATAGACTATTGGGAAAACCCCTAGAGGATACTCGAAGAAGATGTAATGTTATTCAACGAGTGTGTTTATTTGAATTCTGTATACACATCTTTAAAATTATATTAAAACTTGAAAATATATAAAAATAGTATATTTATTACGATTATATTTTATTATACTATGGTGATTTCCTCTATCTATCTCATACTTACTTAAATGGAAAATTATTAGGTAACACTTTTGTACAGAATACTATCACCTCAGGAAACGATGTGACATGTTTTCCATCAATAATTACCACAGTTGGGATTGATGATTGACATAATATACGTGTGTGTGTGTGTGTGTTTGTGTGTGTTTTTTCTATAAATGTTGTACATTTATAATTAATATATCACACATACATTCTTCGATTTTATTACATGGAGGATACAATTACGTCGTTCATATACGGTGGACTATCACCATGAAAACAAATCTCAATTTTTCACTATAGAATTTCATAGAAGGTAATTTTTGAATCATTAATGAATATTTGTGAAATATATTACTTTAATATAATTATTTAATTATTATATATTATTTTTCTTTCTTTCATTCAGTCCTTCTAGAAAATGGAAACAATGTTTTTTCGTACGTACGACATATAATCTGCAAGAATTATATATTTGATTTTATTTCTATAAATTTATTATATTAATGCGAATAGATATTAAATTAATATACATATGTTATTTATATCATGTTTATAATACTTTATATTATTACAAGATGAGGAATGTAAATTATTGAAAATACCAAATCAAAAAAAACAAGAAAAAAATAGTTATTACCCAAAACATATCATTAACTTAAAATTATTGATAAATAGGTAAAAATTGTCATAATTAGTAATATGTCATATGATATATATTATCATATTTATCCAAATGATTTATAATAAACTTATATTTATTTTATAGACGGTTTGAACATATATGAATGTATATGATAGTTATGATAATGGATTTTCATCTCACATTTATTGTCTTTGAGAAAAATTACATATCGAACTTATGCTTCAATTTTTTGATGTATATAGAGACTATTAATGTATTTTATGATTTTTAAACATATATTATTTATATATAAATACCTATTTTAGGATTTACCTTTCATGTGTTTATGGTTCAAAAGTTACCAAAGTAGTAAGATATTTCTTTTTAATTTTTCTTTTTTTTGACGTACATAATGTTATAAATTTTTGTTATTTGATGAGGTGTTTATACAACCCTTTGACATGTTATATCATGAATTTATTTATTCTAATTATATGTTCTATTTCATTTAATTTTAATATTTCTTGGGTAATTTGATTGAATGTCACCAATGCGATAAGGGTTTTACCATGAAATCTCATCATTTATCAAGAATATTTATGTTTATGCTTCTGATGATGAAATTTTATAATATATATCTCAATTAACTCATTAATTTACTCATATGATTCTTATTTATTGAAAATACAATTTCCAAAAATTTCATTCTCATTATATACTCAATAGTTCAAAATTACGTTTTATAGAAAGATTGAAATAATTTTACTCTTTAGTAAAAAATTAATTTTCTACACTATCTATATTTATAAAAATGGTTTATAGAAGTTTTTAAGAATATTATAATAAAATTTTAATTAATATCTAGAAAATTATTACTTCTGAAAAAATTAAAAGTAATATTCTTGTAATTTTTTTAATGTTGTTATTTAGACTTTTAAAAAAATGTATAAATAATTAATATTTTGTTTTTTAAAAAGTGAACAGAATATGTAGCCATCATGACCACTAAATGCTTTATGAATCCTTTATATGTATAAATTTTTATCCTTAATTTAAATTTTTCCCATTATATTTTATAAATAATTATTTATTTTGAAAATGGAAATGAAATGTTCCTCAAAAACTGCTTTAATTTATTTTTATGCTTTCTTTAAATGTTTCTAAGGTTATATACAGCGAAAATAATTTTTTGATTAATAATTTGTATTTAATAGTGTAAATTATATTATCCTCATGTAATATTCTATGAAATATATAAAAATAATTTTTCATTTAATATGAAAGTTTTTGATAATACTTATGATTTTATTGGGATAAGATTAAATGATACAATTCTTATTATTTCTCTAGATGGTTATAGTTTAAATTGATGGATTTGTTATGAAAGAATTTTATTTTTCATGGGTTTAAAAAAAATTTAATTGATGAAATATTTATGAAACTCTTTTTCATCACACATGATATGATGTGATGATATGATGAATATTTTAGGATATTGTAATATTCTAGTTTATTTGATTGGGTTAAAATCCATGATGTTTTTCAAATTTTTAGAGTATGTTCGGTATACAAACATCATTATTGTTTATAGAAACATAATTATTAAATGTTTTACTAACATTATACATATCTATAAATTATTTTTTAATGATTTAAAAGCATCTCAGAGTTTTCATTTCATTTCAGGTGAATCAATAAATGAAAACTAAAACATTCAAAAGTGCATAGATAGAGGCACATAGTTTGAGGAAACTATCTAGTATAAAAATAGATACCATGGTGGCTTCTTTTTCAATATAAAGTGTTTTTTAAATCATTTATGAGAAGTTACAAGGTTAGTCCTGAACCTCTATAGTTATTCTCAGTGGGATATTCACAGATTCCACGTGGTTTAGAAAAATGATATGTAATCAACACACTTAGTTCCAATAAGTGATGACCAACTAACTATAGCATGCATGGTTGTCACATGGTTTGACTTAACCATTCAAGAATACCATTCATGGTTTGGATCCTAAGAAATGGGATATACACAGTTCCTTCACAGTTTTGAATACTGTTAGAGCTAACTATACAGCCTTTTAAATGTGTGAGATGACGTTTCCAACCCTCTTCCTTTACTTTTCTTCACATTATTTTCCCCTTCCATCTCCCCTATACAACATGGGAAAAATTAATATCTTCATCTAGTAGGGATTTAGAAAAATCATCTTTTATCCTCCATTATTTAATCCATTTGTGGCATTGGATCTCAATCTATTAGTATCTAAATACTATTTCTTATCTTTTCGTTTTCCCACACCATGCAATGATTAAAATAATTATGATTGATTTTCCCATCTTTTCAGGTCATAAAAAACGGTTTCCCCACAATCAGTATGAGTTATATGATACGATCTGTTGTGTGGACATATAAAAATATGAGGTTGGTGGTGGTAAAATTTCTTTTTAGTTTTCATGTGTGTTTTGGAGGTACGTCATTAAACATTCCATTGGGTAGTTTGAGTGAGACCCCGTGATTCTAATAGGTTCATTTAGTTAAATAAATTTACCATGTGGGTTTCACATGGGCATGACCAATGAACAATAAAAAAGGTTTCAAACATGTGAGGAGATTTAGACCATGGGTAAATTAGGTTAGGTTTTTGTTTCTTTAGAATTGGGTTGTTAATTTTAAATATATTGAATTATTATATATGTGAATTGCTTGTGATTTGTTATCGACTTCTATAGGAACTTGTTGGGATCCGAACAATGACTGAGATAACATCATCTCTCTATGTGGAGGAAATATGATATTCATGATGGGTTTGTACCAATTTATATGTATGTGTGTTTGTGTGTGCGTGTGTGTGTGTGTGTCTAGGTTGATGATGATCACATTTTGGGTGCCTCTTTCATTGGATAGAGGTGGTGAGGTATACTAATTTAGGGTAATGATCATTTGATATTGGATGGTAATGGACATTAAATTGATTGAAACTGTCAAAGGGGGAATAAGGTGTTGGATTAGTGTGTCTAATGATCAATTTGGTCATTTCTACTCACCCGTGTTTGCTAATGAACTATTTGGAGTCATGTGAACACATGATGACTCAGATGCTACGTTTTCATTGAAAAAATTTCTATGTAGATACCTTCATTAGTTCTGTCTTAAGAATTATGTTTGTAGATTCTTTATGTCAAAATACATGAGGATAATGATCAACCATCGATTGATAGTTCTAAGATAGTTTCCTGGAGGATGAGGTCCACTATGCATGTGGTCGTTGGGCCAAAACATATTTGGTAGTACATATATCGTTATTCTATAGGATGTCAGTTTTGAGATGATGTTGATATTATTTATTAGACATATATCACTTTTCCATGGATGATGGGATAAGGTCTAGCCTGGTTTCCTTTGAGATGAGGTATGAATGATCAGGAACATATTGTTTGGATGTGCCTCCAGGATGATAGTTACATTATTGATGGCATGAGGATCAGGGTGAAATTTGGAGGTGGAACATAAAGGTTCATCTGTATTGATATGCATTAGGGGATACCCTTATCTATAATCCAAGGATCCTCTACTATACAATTTTCTAGTATTGGATAAATCATGTGATGGATTCCTGGTGGTTATTTATCACTAGGAAATAATGTGTTAATTTTAATGAATGTGATACCTTTATATATTTTTTATGCATACTATAATCCAAAATTTATGATTAGTACACATTTGTGTCAGCCTAATTAGAATATTTGTTAGACCCCAAATGGGTCCCTTGGGATGTGTGTAGATTTATTGATTTTTTAGTTAGGTAAAGGATCTTGTTCATGAGATGGAAATTAGTATTAGTTTGTTTTCTATCACATGGATGGAAAGGGACATTGAGGTTCATGCATCATCTATAATTCTTTTGTTGTTTTCTATTCATTATCAGTATGCCTATATATATGTATGTAATGAGGTGTTCCATTAGTCACCCTTTAGTATATTGATATACATAACCATAGAAGTATTAATTTTCATTATCAATAACAATAAATAGAATGATTTGTTGTTTATTTGTTCCACTTCTATTGTTGATTTTACTTCAAATATTTTGTGATGTTAATTTTCTAATCTATTGTGCTTCCTCCATGGGTGGGTAGCTAATATTGATTATTATTCCATTTGATTCCAGTAAATTATATATATTTACATGGAACGTTATTATGTAATCTCCAGAGGGTGTAGTCTCCCCACTGTCACCCTTTTTTAACACATGTCACTGGTCATCAACCTTTGGTGTATGGTGAATCATTATTAAGGCATGTGGTAGTTGTCTCAAAACACAATTCAGGTGGATAATTAGGTTGGTTAAATATAAATGGTATCAAAAGATTTTATATTTCCCATTTTTTGGTTCTTAATAGTTCAGATGTGGTTGAATAGTGATTATTATACTGTCAGCACATGGATTAAAACTTTTGTTTGGCTTCCTGAAACCCCTTGCATAGGGGATAGAGTATGTTTCAAAGGGAGGAAATTTTTGTAATGATTTTATCATTTGATGGTTTATACAATTTTCACCTCAAGTAGCACACTTGGGGTTATTGTTACCCATTACAACATTTGATCATTGGCCTAGAGTAACAAGGAAGGATATATAGACCATTGATCTGATATATTAAGGGGTGTTTTCTTTCTAATTCATATATTGATAAGAAAATGGGTTGTTCAAATTTAAATGAGATAACAATGTATTTATGATGTGATAAAAATTAAATACGAGGTTTGATTCTTGTAGGTATGGGCATGTATCTTATGAAATCATGCATGAATGATGATGTGGGTGATTTTGATTACCTTGTTAGGTGATATAGTTTCCATATCAAGGAAAAATGGTTCTTCATGATGGTTGTGGCCAAGGTCATATGTGATACATGGCTCTAATATGGGTGGGTATGGGGGCAAGGGGACAGATTCCTTTTGGAATAGTTGTTGTGAGGGAGGGTTAGGGTTGTGATGTTGTGCCTCATGTTATTGATATCCCTATCTATGTTATATATAAATATCTAAGTGTGTGTGTGTGTGTTTTATATCGGCAATTTGACTATATATTATTATTCAGAATGATTCCACCATGAAAGGCTCTATAATAGGATCAATCCTACTATGTATTGCTACTACTTGTGTAAGTATAGGTTGAGAGTCATGATGGATTGGATGAGGCCTCCGAGGGGCATGTAGATAATTAGAGACAAGTTAAAGCACTGGTACATATTTCAGTTAATTCTGGTCAGATATTATAATAGATATCTTTTGGATCAGGGAATTATGAGTAGATCAGTGCGAGTTTGGAACATGTCATCCAATTGTTTGACAAGGGTGCTCTGGGAGAAGATCTGTCTCGGGCATATATAATTTTAGAGTACTGTACATAGCACCAACCACTATTTCATGGTAAGGGAAGACAATAGGTAGATGATAATGACATTGAGTTTATGTTGAGTACATTGAATATCTTGAGACACCACCAGGGTAGAGGGTGATGTTGTAAACATAAAAGCATAGTGGACTAGTGAACCAATGGTGGGATGTACATGTTTAGGTGGGAAGAAATGAGGGATTGTAATTGAAGTATTTTGAGTTTATGTTCATTGAGAACATCTTCATACATATACCGAGGGTGGATAGAGTTCATATGTTCTTGAGCCTATAATAGTAAGAAAAGTCCATCATAGACTACATAGAAACATTAGATGAGTTATCTTGATTTTCACTCGATATGGTTAATAAAGAAACTCCAAGGGAGAGGTATTTTGAGGATTTTTTATGACATTACATTGGGGTGCAGTTAAAAATATTTAGGATTGGGTCATTCTTAGTGGTACTGAATCAATGTATCCCAACTAAGGGAAACATAATGGACCGGGCATTCTTGACATCAGTGGATGATTTAGGTGATTTCATCAGTGATGATTCTGATGGATAGAAGTAAAGACAAGAGGAATTAATTCTGGGTAGTAAGTCCAAAGACTTATGTATAACACCTCATTGGGGGTTGTTGATGATGTTATTTCACTATGGGAAACCAATTCATGTCCATAAACATAGAAATAATCCTCCAAAAGAGTTTCGACAATGCTGATAGTTGGAGCATATGATAAGGTTCCACAAGAAGCCATCATAGATAATAGATAGTTTGGGAACCAGGAAGACTCAAGGCCCTAATATCATACAAGAATTTGTACCATGTGATGTAGGTGGAGTTTTAGTTTCACATGGATATCAGGGTAGAGATAGTGTGGCCTAGCTTTGGGGTCAGTGGTTAGTAGGTGGAGCAACATTTCTTAGTGTTTGTGCATTAACAAGTTAGTGTTCTTTCTAGGGGCTTTTCATGGAGCTTTCAAGTGCTGAGCAATATGTGTATGTGGTCATGGTCATAGGTATTCCATGGGTTTAGAAAATTCTATTTTTTTCATGGATCTCTAAGACAGGAATTTATGTTTTTTGTGAAGGAGGTTCAATAGATGTATTTATGGACTAACCAAGAATTTGTTAATAGGTTTTCTTTCACTCAAATGGGTTATATATATGTATGTAAATATTTCATGGAATTGGTATTTCTATTTGAGCACTATTGGATGAAAAACTTATGATGTACATTAACATATGGGAATTAATATAAGGTGAAAGTGTATCAATGAATTAGTTGGATGCATGATCTGTTGAGGTGAGAGACACCATTTTTGAATTTCAGTATCTGATTAGAAAGGGGGCTTCATAATTTCCATGTGCGACATGGGAACAAGCCATAGATATGAGGAGATATAGTATTTGATTAGTGTTGAGTATGAAATGACCCAACAGATGAGGTAGATGAGTGAAGATGAATCACATGAGGTCTTTTGGGTCTACTAATAGTTGATGGACCACCAGTTTGTGTTTTTTATTTTGGGTCAGTATGTGAAAACAGTATATAAATCCTTAGGTGGGGATCCCATTTCTGTAGTTGACCAGTTCACTTCTTAATGAGGTAGTTTGGATAATCATAATGATGTTTTTATGTTTGGAACCATTACTAGGTTTTATTTTATTTCTCTGGGATGAGTTTCTTTAATGTATTGAGACTGTAATGTCCTGAGATATTAGAGCGGGTCACAATTTGATCCCATTTTGAAAATTTGATGTTTGGTGTGTAGACCAACTTCATTCTCATTTAAATAAATATAATTACTAGAATTTACATATTCCAATATCATTATCATATATTAGTCTTAATTTTGAACATGTTTTTAAGAGTTTTCATTGGGTTTTGTGTTCTTTGGAGACCCAAAACCCAAACATTTTAATGTACACAGACTAAGGAAAATGGTTTGGAAAGACCATTCAACATATAAGGAAACAATCCCCCCCCTTGTACATTGATAATGGTTTTGAAAACCATGTAGGATAAGGTGTAAAACTATGTTGGAACTTTTATTGGTTTTACTAGACTTATCCAGATGGATGGAACATAGTTTGAGAAACCGTGTGATAGCCACGAGATTAGTGAGAATTGGAAGGTACCTTTGCATTGTACCACACATGTATTGAAAAAGTATTTTATTAACTCTATAAACTATCAATGGAGGGATTGTATCCTAATAAGTAGGATCCCCACAGTTGTTGCATTGCTTTTCAAACTGTGTGTGTTAACTATATTTCCCATTAATTGTGTAAAATAAATCTTCACCCATTCTATTTATTCTTCTATACCTCTTTTTTCTCCACATGCACCTATAATTTTTATGAAACATGTATGCATAATACTCATATACGTATTGTGCCTCAATCATAATCTGACCTTTATTCTTCATCCTATATATAGATTTTGTTCTGTAACATTAAGGATTTGAATCCTCTTGTTTATCTTTTGGTTTTCCCTCACCAGATAGTGTTCTAAATTAAGGTGAGTGGTTTTACCCCATTTCCATGGAGTTCATATAAAATGAAAATTTCTACAATATCACTTTGAGTTAGATGATATGATCATACATGGGGGAATCTACCAACAAGAATAATATGGTTGTCATATTTTTTTTAATTATTATTGTTTTTTGGGGGCATGAAATTTATCATGCCATTGGGAATCCTAGGAGAGGGACCATACTTTTAATGGTTTCCTTTAGTAAATTAAATTTACCATGTGGGATGCCGGTGGGAATTCCCACCCATCTCTACAAATGGATAAAGACATGTGGGGGTTTTTGGACCTTTTGTAGATTAGGTTGGGGTGATTTTTTTAGAATTCTATTATTAATTTTAATTATATTCAATTATTATATAATTGAATTTTTGGTGACGACCTGTTGAGTTCCATGGGAACATGAATAGATCGATATGAGGAAGGAGATGACATTGGCTAACATTTTTAGGCAATATGATCTTTAGGTTTATCATGGTGTAATATATATATATATATATATATATATATATTGGGTGATGTTAATCATAGGTTGGGTGACATGATCATTGGATTGAGGTAGTAAGGTCGTCATGTTACGGGAAATGACCATGTCATATTTAATAGTGATGGACATAGAATTGGGTGACATGGTTGTGGGGGAATGAGGTGATCGATTGGTTTTGATTTGGTTCTATTTTGTGATATTAGATTACGACTATTCAACAATATTCCTTTTAGAGTGCGGTTCTCAAAAGATGAATCAGATGATTAGGTGGTAATACCCAATCATATGGGTAGAAGAATCTGGTAGAAGAGGCTTTGGAATTATGGTTGGAAGGGTTTTCTATAGAAACCCATGGGGATTCTGAGGAAACATCGGTTTTCAGGGTTGATACTATCAGTCTAGGGATGGGGATTGCAGTACATGAGGTCATTGGCCGATAAAGTATTTGGATGGATTGACAAATTCTCACCTTGGGAGATCGACTGTGAGCCAAAGGGGATATTATTTGAAGGATCAAAATCACTGTGCCATTAACATCGTGCTAAGGATCGACATTCTTCCTTTTGAGATAAAATCTATAGGACCCGAATCATTGTTTATGGGTGTTACATCAAGAATTTAATGACTTGATTAATAGAACACGGTTCTAGGTGACAATTAGAGGTGGAGGTCAAGGGTTCAGTTGGTCTGACTTAAATTAGATGATTCCTTCGTCTATGAGCTAAGGATCATAGTCTGTACATCATTTCAATGTTGAAAAAATTAGTTGTATCATCCTTGGGGGGGTTTGAGTACCCATGAAGCTTGTGTTTATTTTAATTAAAGTGCTAGATTTATTTATTTTTTATGCTCATCCTTTAAATCAAATTCAAGATTGGTACACCATGGTTGTAGCCTAGATATATTCTTTCCCACTCCCTACTCAAGTCCCTAGGGATGCTTGTATATGTCTTGATTTTCCATTGAGGCAATGGATCCTGACTTGTAGTTGAATCATAGTATATGATTATTTCACATGGAATGGATGACATGGGACCTTGTGGTTTCATTATTATATAGTGTTCTGTTATTTTTTACATTATGTGTTAGCATGCCTATATATATGTGTACTAAAGATTTCAACTGGAGACCCTTCTACTTATTGATATGTATGACCTGATATGTATTCATGTTTAGTTTTAGTAGCTACAAATGTTATGTTGGATTTTTAATTTATACTGATACTATTTTTTATTTGGATTTTACTACTGTATAATGTTACTTTTGTTATCTATTGTGATTCGTCAATGGGAGGGTTACTCACCCAATGCATGTTTTCTTTTACTTCCCTTAAATTATATATATTTACCTAGAACACTGATTTATCATCACTATAGGGTATAATCTCTACACATTCACCATTGATGCATGTCTACCACATTTTTTGTATGGGGAGGTGCATTGAAGGCCAGTGAGAGTCATCGAAAAGCACTGTTCGAGAGTCTAATCAGACTAGGGTACTATGGATATTGTGTAACAGATAAGATTATTTCATTGGAAAGAAATATAAAATATAAAACCAAATTTGAATATATTTTTCTATGAGTATGATTTGTATTTTGATATAAAATTAATTTACTGGATGTTTTTAATAACATAAATCTCTTTGGATTCATTATAGTCTCAAAAGATATTTTATTAGATCATAAGATATTTTCAGCTATAAAATTTCATCTATCATGAAAAAACATTACTGAAACAATATACTCTAAAATGGAATGTTACATTAGATAAAAAATTAATTCCCTAAAAGAACATAAGATAAAATTATTCATAATACAAATGGTGACTTTTTGAGAATAATAAAATTTAAAATATTGATATATTTTGGAAAACAATTTGAATTTCCAAAAATATATCCATTTTAGACGATCAAAAAACCTATGAAAGATTAAATGTAAATTTAAAATTCTATATTCTTGATTTAAGATAATATAATTCTATTTTATTATATCTAGTAGAATTAAGTTTATATAAAAAAATCAAGTTTTTTTAATACACTTTCCAAATATTTTGATATATCGAATAGAATAACAATAGATTGGTATACAAAAAATTCAATATAGTGTTGTGAATTAGAAACAAGAATAATATACACTAATGAAATCATTATAATTAAAAATTTAAATAGATTAATATAATAAAATTAAAATTAAAACTTATTTGGGGTGAAATAAATGTTAATGTGATGATTAGAATACCAAGAGTCCCTAAATTTCAATAAATCAATAAATAGGATTACATTATCAGAAATTAATATACCCAAAATCATAAAAAATTTGAAAACATAGTTGTTTGCAGCCCAGTGGGTTGTTTTGGAGATGCAGTGAGAAGATAAATGTTCCTAAGGAATGAATAGACAATAAAATATCAGTCACATATAGATAAATACAAATAGAATTTGTATATTTTTTTAACATGAATATTATATCATCAGACATGTTTTTTTCTTGTTGAAAATTAAATTTATAATAATTAGACAGAGAAAATATGAATATTGGGAAATATATCCCTTGATTATTTGATGATTCTTACTTTTATTATACTTTATTTACTATATAAATCATTATTTAAATGGAATGTAGAGGATGAAATGGTTATTTAATACCCTAATTGATATTCAAAAAATAAATATAATGATTATCTTTTATTGTTTTTCATATATTATTCTAAATTATATTATTTCCATAATTTTCATGAATTCTAATATATTCATTCTATGTTAATTATAATAAGGAATCCTTTCATAATATCATCCTCAACGTATTCTCAATATCATTATGCCTATAAAAAATCACTCATTAAGGAAGTTCACTATCAAAATGATTAAATTTAGAATAAAAATGAATAAAATTATCGAACTTCTTTCATGAAATATTTTACATTTGTATTTAGGTCTGATATGATTATATTTTGCAATCATTCAACTAATACAGTTAAAGTAAATAAAAATCTTGTGAAAACATTTTTTTTCAAAATAATATTCTTTTAGAGAGGTGAACACATCATTGAATAGACTATCTCTATCATCCATATTCTTGTACATGCCATTTATCCCTGAGAGAGAATATATCTTTTCATGATTGAATTTTGAGTGGATAATTTTTAAAATGTAATGACTCGTTTCTAATGATAACATATCATATCTCAATTCTTGAACTCATCCACATAACATTTAATATATAAGGATTAATTCATTATATGTTTCAAAGAAGAAATAGATTTTTTCAGCTAGGTACGAGGGAACAGTATTTTGGATCCACTTCATAAACTCAAACTGAGAGAACAAAATCATCTTTATGATAGTTAATATCTATTCTAATTTACTTGATTTCTTCTATAAATAAATAAATGATTCCTATTTGAAGAGTTATAATATTGTTCGTTATCTATAATGGATTATTAAACTTATATTTCAATTCCTTAAAATTATACATTAAAAAATTCTGTTTTAGAGCTTTCACTAGGTCTTTACATATAAATCTCATACATTATATAATTAAATTCATGAATAACATTGTTAGAAAAAATTTCAATTCCTTTATCAGATTTATTATGCAACACCCCAGATCTAGAGGCCACTAAATGTTTCTCTACACCTAGTTGTCCACATGCCCTTAAGCAAATATCTCCTAATGTAAGGGCCTGCCGAATACCAGGGATGGACTATGGGTGATAGTGTGGAGACTAGGACATCACTAATAGAATTTAACACTTTTGAAAATAATAGAAAATCAATAGTTGTAACAGTAATTAAATGAAACATAAGTAAACAAAATATGAGTGATAATATAAATAACATGTTTTAAAATCCTAAAAAAGATGATGTTTTATGTAACATATTCTAGGACAATAAACAAAATATGATACACTATAGTAATACATGATATAAGTACTAAATGTATGAAAAGGGAAAAAGAATTAATGAAGCATTGCAAGCATCAGCTGGGTCCAATGCTCTCATACTCCTAAGTAGAATTTCAAGTACATGTAGAATGGTATTTACCCTTCTCTACACCTAGAACCATATAATCAATTTGGTCCCAAACACATGACCCAAATAGGGTGTGAGGCAAAATCCTAGTGTGAAACCACCCATGGTCTGTGCCAATATGTCATGGAATATATATAACAGGCAATATAAAATAATGATAGAAGCTTTATAGAATGTAATAAAAATTAAATAGTTCTTTCAGAATTTGTTTCCATTCAAATACATTTCATGTTATTTATCAATTCAATTACATTTAATTATATTACTCTCTATATATAGCATAAGATTGAAATCCCATATATAAAAGTAACCACAATAGTTGTTTTAGAAGACCATCTAAACAAACAAAAGAGAAGACCAAATCCTAGAGTGTGGTTTTCTAGGGAAAACACATCATAAGAAATTCCATATCAATATTCAATTTATAACCTCAGCTTGTCCACTACATTTGTGGTTCGCTCATGGATTAAAACTAATTACAAATTTGAGTCCATCAGTGAAATTCTAATCTAATTCCATGTTTCAACCAAGGTATAAGTAAATGACATCTCAAAAAATATAAACAATTCCAAAAGAGTACATCCTTGGTATCCCTTAATGGATCTGTTGTTTGCTCGATTGTTACGTATAGCCTGCAAGAGAGTGTTCACAACATAACTGGTTCACTCATGGTTTTAAAATAATACCATCTTTGTGCATGACCATGTAATTCTAAATTGAATACATGGTTAACCCAAGGTATATGGTACAATAGTCATATGATCCCATCCATGTCCTTTTAATTTAAGACCATGGTTCTACCATCGATTTTTACACCTTTAATGTTTTATATTTACTTGAACATTTCATAGAAGAAGAAACACAAGAAAATTAAACTATTACATGGATTTAACACTAAAAATTAACATGGGAACATTTCAGATAAGAATAAAAACAAGTCAATTAAACTATTACATAGATATAACATCAATCCACTCACATTAGTAGGATTATAGTTGGAGAAAAAACATTATATGCATGCATAAATAAGAAAAATAAAACCAAATATCTAGGGAAAATTAGTTTTCCCATACCCTAACCAATTCAATTACAATTAAATATCATAGTAATTTATTATCCAAATTAAATCATTTTTAACAACCCAACAAGGGTAATGAAAATCATGCATCAAAGGCATCTGGGGCCAAACATCCTTAAATGGTCTTCTAAGGAAACTCACCATAGGGGGAAAAATTAATCAAGGGATAACACCTAAAAAATTCCTGAAACTCATTATTAAATTATGTAAACATCAATAAGAAATAACAAGGGTTTAATATAAAACAATTTAAAACCCCATAAATTGGCATACGATAATCCGAAATATAAAAACAGCTTGACAATTTTCAAAAGGCACGCGACCACCTACCTTGTACTTGTATGACTCGCCTTGTCTCGTGTTGACCTCTAATTTGGACCAGAACAATATAAATATGATAAATTGTCATGAATTATCAATCCGATATAATTAGGTCGAGAGGAAGAGAGATGAAGATTGGATCAAGAGGAATTGATAACTCACCTAATGGGTTCTAATAAAACTGGTGATTTTTTAAATTGATTTTGAAGAATGATTAAGAGGAAAACCTAACTTGGGTCATGTATATGCTAGAATTCGTGAACTATGGGGTGAGGGTTATGTATGTATACTGATAAACATTCAACTAAACATTTAGTAAAAAATACACGTTGTGTAGTAGAAAATGCATTGCGTGTATATTCATGTTTCCCAGTTTTCTATCAACCTCCTTTACATGTCATGAACATGACCTTTCCATAACATTAAATGGTGTATACTGGGATTACATGACATGTATCCCCCAATCATCTTCTGTAACAGGCCTATTGTCTGCCCTCAACCACTTTTCCTCCTCTTCTATCTATATAACCATAAATGACAATATACATACCAATAAGGTAGAGTTGGGTTCTTATAAATAACTTTTTAATTAGTCAAATATATTATTTATAATCCTCCTATATAAAATATGATGTCATGGATCCTCTGAAAGTACACTTATCATAGATTACATGAAGTATGATCATTCCACAATTGATTCTTCTACCTAACAAAAATTATTCGAGATGGTAAGATATCATTTTTTCGATATTAATAATGCGAAGAGATTGATTGGATGAAATTTCCATAAGATGGTTGGTAAAAAGGTGGGTAGATACCTCCAAATTAGGATAACGAATATTTCTATAATAATCTTTGTGAAATCAAATATTACTAATCCCACCAAATTATATAGTAATCATAAATTTTATCCAGTTACAAACAGATAATCTATATTGGGAACTCTGTAACTGAACTTCATCAACAATAACATAGTTATTTTTTTCTAGAGGGGAAACAATCCCAATTACAGGTCCAACAAGTTTATCTTATGCTACAAAACCTTGAAATACTTTACCAATCATATATTTTTCAAATGAACATATATTAAGTCTAATATTATACTTAATTATACTCAATAAACAATTAGAGAAGGAATTACACAATAAAAAATCTTACATTGATACAAATTATTGATCAAGTGGGAGTTCTAAAATATCTCAACTAGGAGGACAATCAATTTCATCAAATTTTTTCTTAGGTAAAATCCTCCTTTGGGGAATTATTTAATAATTTATTTAATAATAATTATGAATAAAAATATATGTAAAACCCATAGAATTCATAGAACTTATAACAGTTTTGGGTGTATGGATTGCCTAGTCTACTCCCGCAATTCTCCCTATTCTTGCATAGAAAAATTTACAATAATTTTCCTTTCTCTAGGGACCTAGATAGTTGAGTAAAAGCTACACCAACCTATTATTAAGGATTCCAAGAGTTTATAAATGTATATAAATATATTATAAGACCAATCCAAAATCTTTTAATACTCAGAACAGTGTGGGTTAAATAATTGAAGATAAAAAGTTGAAGAAATTAGATTCTGATTTAGCTTATTGTTATAAGAGGAAACATCAAAAAATATTATATTTTCATCTGGAAAATAATAAAAAGATTCAATGAATTTATCAACAAAATATATCTTGATATTATTTGATGTCTTCATGAATGAACAATATCCATTTGTTTTTCTTATTCATAGAAAATATAAAAATCTCACATGTATAGGAAATACGAGTATATTTTGTGTTATTTAGGATTTGTTATTTTACACATGTTTTCATTGTTTTATTCTGTTTTATATTTATTTACAATTTCCCTATAGTCCCAAATAGTCTAGAGAAACTAGAATAATATAATAATGTTTACTATATTTATGTATGTGAAATTAATTTCCAAAAATATCAAATGTAGTTATTTTAGTTTACTATATCTATGATCATTATTGGATCTAAATGAATTAGAAAAAATAAATTTATTATTTAAGTAAAAATTATACATCAGTCCTATATGATTTAAAAATAAAATTAAAAGTATTTGTGGAATTATTTGAATTCCTACAATGGTAATAAATTACTCAATATAGAGAATAAAGACTCTTAAAAATATTCACATCATGAAAATAAATCATTAAATGATGATTAATAGCTCATATGTTATTTTTTTCTAAAAAACATAACATATATATTTGATATACATAAAATGTAACTCCAAAATAATCTCATTACTTCTGATTAAATATTTAACATCATGAGATAGTTGGTTTCATAGGATATTTCATCTCGTCAAAAGATATTCCTATCATTGTTAAATGAATAATCTAAGAAACATATGTCATAGTATAATTTAAAGTCATGAAACTATGTTTTTTATATTTGTATGATAATTCTTATATTTGTATCGTGTTTTCCATTATCAAATGTTTTTAATTTTAATTTTTATGATCATATGGAAAAACAAAACATCATATGATAATTTTTTATTTAAATGATAGATTCCCCAAAAAAAATTCAGAGCTCATATGATGTTATTCAATATCCTAATATTATTGTCATATTTTAATCTTTATGAAATTATATTATATTTTATGAAAAAATTAAATATAGTTTGAAAATGACATTTAATACATAATATGATTTTATATGACATAAAATAGATCTCTTTGTTTTGTATGATAATTTTTATCTTATATGATAACTTATCATCACATATGATAATTTATCATCTCATTTATAATTTTAATTGAAAATTTATTCATAGTTGAAATGTAACATTTATCTAATAGACTATATAATGAGATAATATTATATGTAAAATAAGTATTTCAATAGTTATATTAATATATGTTTATCAGTGTAAGAAATTCTTATTTTTTGAGAAATGAAAATATTTAAATATAGAGACATATTAAAAAACAATTAGTATGTCTAAATATTCCATCATTTGAAAGAAAATATACAACCTCGGTTTTTATCAGTAAACCATTATTATTGAGAATTAATCAAAATCACATAATGTAATGTACATGTAAAAGATTGAATAATTCATTGTCCACTTTTAATATTGTATCCAAGGCTGATACACATAATTGGGTTCCAGTTTACAAGAAACCACTATAGTTAAAGCCGATGGATGTAGGTTTTTAGGTAAATGTCACTAAATTAAAATTCATAATTAGCATTACAGGATCTAGAAACTCTCATTTCTGATTAAAGGGACATTTATTATTTATCTCCAGTATACAAATCATTAGTAAATACAATTGTCAGTTAATCAATGTGGGGTCCCTTCATGTTAAATATGTTACTGCTTTTTCATTATAATTATTTAAATTATACATCTTTAATGTCATTTTTTTCTAGTCTCATATTTATTTAAGGAAAATGGAGATCAATTCCTCAATTTTAAGGTTTTATATTATCATCCACAAAAAATAAAACAAAAATAACTCTTCTTCTAAATGAAGATAATTCCTTAATGGAATAATCCTGCTAATCTTATTCTATGTAAATTTGATATAACAATGTAACAAATTCATTATCCTTAATCCTTGTCCCATGAAAAAATTAGATAGATAAACGAAACTCAACAAGAGGGTCTTTACTATTATTATTTAAAAAATATTTCAAAATATTTTCCACAATTCATTTTAGAATGGCTACTAGTAGTTTTTAAATATTATCAATATCTAACTCTCCTTTTATTTGTATATTGGGATTCACATAATCCACCTCATCAATTCATGATAATTTCGTGTGTTTACATAACTTGTATGGTAAAAAAAATGTATTAAAATCTGTATTACCCTCTAAAAATAAAGAGATATATTCTCCATTTAGATTTAAATCAATATATTAATAAAATTACTTCAATATTATTCACACAGTGATATCCACTACTACCTAGTGATCTTCAAATTCTTTTTCTTCACCGCAGAATGATATCAATCAATACAGTGAATGTTTTTGTAAAATAATATATGGAAATAACCAGGTGGAAACCCACTTAAAAATCATCAATATTGTTGAATTTTTTTGAATTTCAATCTTTTTCAATTTTATTTGTTTCTTTACGTACAACAACCAAACCATCTACAAGTTTCTCATTCTTTATGTCCATTAATCAAAATATGATTCCCATAATTATGGTATAATAACATGCATGAGTTGCAACTATATCAATTTTGTAATTGAAAATGTATATCAAAATCTATGGAAGGATTCAATGTCTATATGTTTTTAAAAATTAATAATCTATATCTTATTACCTAGTGGGATAAAACACACCAAGTGAAAAAGTATATATTCAAACACATAACCTGAATTTCATACATATAAAATATATTAAGTTTCATTTGGAATATATAATGTACCTCTAAAAATATTTTGATATATAAATTACTTATATATTATTTTAATGATATTACATATATAGGGACTTTATTTGCTTTGTCAAATTATGATATTATAGAAACTATTACAGAAAAATACATACATAACTAAATCTATTATTTTGAAAAATATTCTCCTAGAATTTCTCTTGTTCCATGATTAATTAGCATAACAATAATATATTATATGTACACCATGATTAGATCATATACAACCCATACTTCTTATGTAACTATCCTAATATATAACCTATTCAATAAAATTCATCACACTTGCAGAATTCATGCCATGATCAACATTGTAACGTTGATGACAATATGAAACCAAAACCATCTTTTGAAAATATAGAAACATTATAAAATATTATATTCAAAAAAAATTAATAAAGACAATTTTTTGTTATGAAAAATCATCATTTGGTTAAATAATTTTGGTATATTTAATTTGTTTTCTACCTCTAAACAACCAATTATTATTCTTCTAGAGAAACTTATTTTTGAAACCATTCTCTTATTTATTTTTTAAATATTTTAAAAAACAAGATAGTTTATACTTTGTTTTATGATATAAAAAATGATTAATCATATTTTCTAGATAATTAAAAACTACAAAATTTACCCTTAGTAACAACTTCAGTAATTACCTTTTATGACACCTCAAATACCATGTTCTTTATTGTTATGAATCATCAAATATCCACCCACTAATATTAAAAACTCCAATTTAAACCTCCAAGTTTCAACAATCATCTCACATGGATTATATTTACAATATGTTTAAAAATCCAACACCACATTTTAATGTTAAATAATATCTATACAAAGAACATATTTATAGCACATTATTCTCACGTGTCCTTTGACAAAAAAATAAAATGTTTCTTATTAGAGAATTTTAGATTTTCATTATCAAATATTTTAACACCTAATTCTAAAGGGATATCTTATTATATCTACTCAACCTCCATTTATATTGATATTGTTATAAATTTTTAGTGATCAATTTTTGGGAAATTCCGGTCCCCCTCAACTTCTAATATATAGTTCTATACATTTTTTCTCATTCATTTCTAGGAACTTCTTCGAAATAAGATTTGATAAAACAAGTTTAAATAAAAATATATATTTACCAAAAATTTAAAATTAACAATCAAATGTGGGATATTTTTTCTAAATATAAAACAACATCAAATCTTATGTTTTTGGATCCTTTAACCACCTTTAAACTAGTAATTTCTATCGCCCACCTTTTGATTAAGCATTCTATTTTTCAGCTCTAGTTAACCCTTATATAGTACACATCAATTAAGATACCACATATAGAATAAATAATTATTTATTTTTTTATTCTAAAAAATTTAACCATTTCCTCTATCTAGCTATAATATAGTAAAGTATTTTCCATGTGTAAAATAACTAAATTAAAATATGGAATTATGAAATTTTCTAGGACTAATGATTTTAAACATGATATTAGAAATAATATTTTCTGTCACCAACATCATTAATGTATATGTCACTAATATACTTCCACAGCCACTTAATGCTCTTCAACATGGGAGTCTTGTCTCATTCAAGAATTAATCTCATTATCTCAAACATACCCAATGAGAAAATTTAGTGATTAATCAATGTAAAAAAAATTGTGTGAGTTATACAACATGTTATAATAAATAAGAAAACTTATTAACGATGAACTTGTGTTATTAATTGAAATTCATGGTCATTCAATTATTTAGGGGTCTATTTTTTTATAGGTGAGGCTATAAATATTTTGAACACTTATGACTAAATCCCCCTAAATTCTTTAATTATTGAATCAATCTCATGAGATAATGTTCAAGATGTTTGAATCACATGTTATTTATATCACTTTCTTCCTTGAATATTTTTTAAACATAACAAATATTAAGTTTATATCACATGGTTTTAATATATAAAACAAAACAAAAATTCTATGAATTTAAATTCTTATACCATGATAAATATTCACCTAATTTTTTGATATGACACCGATTAATATATATATTGATATCATTTATCAACAAAAAAATATTCCCTTATTCCAATATATATTCTAGATAATACTTTTCCAAACATTAATTAATTTTTATAATATACTTCATTTTTAATAAATTATTAAAGCATAGAATTATAAATTATATATTGAAATCCAATGAGTTTGCTTGACAGAACATACTTTGTAAAATCAATTTATTATTTCCATATAAAAAAATATTTTATTCCTATTTTTAATTAAGAACATTAATAAATCATTCCCCACTTTTTGGATTTATATCCCTTCATAAAAATCACAACCCAAGGATCATATCCCTCCTTTAAATCTAAATCAAATTAAGAAATAATTCAAAAAAAATTAAACACCTAGAGTTTCGGGTACATCCAATATGTCCTCATATTGAGGAATATGGTTTTTCAGGGTAAACATGTGATTTTCTTAAACATTTATTCTAATAAATTATGGTTGATATTATTTAAATATAAACTATAAAAAAATCAATCTGTTTTTTTTAAACTGGATTCTTTTTCTTTTTAGATTAGGATCTACCTATATTATTTGAATATTCCCACTTATTCATGCTTCTTCCTTTGATGTACAGCTGTGTCATCATTCATGATCATTAATCATATATAGGAGGAATCTTTAACTTGTAGTCAAATTATTCTATGTGTTATGATTTAATAAAGCAGTGACACGTTATTTATTTCTTTCCCATCCAATTTTCATTAGTGTAACCTTATACTTTTTCATACATTATGAGTATTTCATTAAGTGAAAATCCTTATTTCGTACTGTTGAGGTTATATACTATATTTTTTCCCAAATATTTTTTCATTCTCTATATGAGTTCTACTATGAGTACAACATAATTAGTGCAATAGTGTCCCTTTACTGTTGTCAATTATTTTCCTCTAAATTAGTGAATCTGTTTTCATACAAAACATTTTTATTTAAAAATTATACCACTTTTTCATAAGATTATAATGGATATTTTTTAAATCTTTTAATAAAATTTAACTTTAATTGATATACATATTCACATTGGTGGAAAAATTAAAAAATACCCCATTAATGTCATAAATTGTGTACCCCTTTATCAGTTGAGATGTTGATGCATTAGATTTTTTTTTCTACTACTAATCCCCATGTATTCTAGACACACCCTTACGGAATTAACCAATATTCTAAGGATGTACTTTTTTATTGACTATTTATATTGGGATTCCCCTCTTACTTATACTTCATTTAAAAGATTATTAAATCCCAATTCTTGAATGAAATGTTTATCTCCTGCCACTTATAAATACTGCCAGGAATGGATTTCCGATATTATCATTTATATTTATGTAATTTATCCTCAATTCAAGATCGTTGATTATAAAATAAAAAAATATAATGAATAACATTCATTTTTTTGTATCGTATTCATTTTTTTAGATTTTATCTTAAATTTAAGTAAATTTTTAGAGAGATAATGCTTTATTTTTCTGCATTCTCTATTGTCGTTTTTTATTCCTCTATATGTGAAATTTATTCATATAAGTCACATTAAACATCTTCTTCATAACAATTACTATTATATCTTCATTTATGGAATCCCTAAAATTACTAAATATTCTATTTATTGAAACCAAATATGAAAAGAACAGACATCCCCCTCCATGACTAAAACCCCACGTATTGACTTTTTGATGTATGTAATGGATATAATCTTCATTATTACATGAAACTAATATATATTGGTAACTTGATTTTTTTGATGCCATCATTGTAATTCAAACATCTATCATTATTCATGGGTGGATATTAATTTTTATATTTCAAATAAGTTTCCCAAAAACTCTTTAGAATCATATTTAGTAATAAAATATAAATTAACCATAATTTTTGTGTTTGTATTGATGGTAACATTTTTCATATTCCACTTCTTCTAATGTATGGATATATGAAAATATTAATCTTCATTATCACCTAATTATCATTATAACCGGTTTTACATTTATCATTTGTTCTTTTCACCTCAAACATCTTTAATCAAACAAATATCTCATATCTCACACAAATTTATGCCATATCTAGAATGACGTAAAAAAATGAGATGATTTCTTATAAAATTAATTGTAATATGATCACACAATGATATTTTATATATTAACACCGCATATTGATTTATTAAGATTGGTTATTTCATCCTCTTAAATTATATACTATATTACATCCTTGAAATATAAATGTTGGTGTAGAATAATTATCTTTTTACAATGAACAATCTTTTTAACATTGTAAAATGTTAGCCTTGTAATTGAATTCATGTGTGAAAAAAATCCAATAATGATTTGACTATCGATCATTTTTCATAACTTTTTTGGTTTTGATACCATTTGTTTTACTAAACTTAATGTAATAACCCTAATAAGGGTGTTTTTTAATCAAGGGACACACACAGTTATGTCTTTTACATTATTTTATACACCTAGTTTGTTCGAATATTGTTCTCCCTTTCAAATGAAAATTAAAAATATCTATCTTTATCTATATTATTATCTCATATAATATTATATACTGATGAATAATTTAAGGCACAAAAACACATAATGATTTTATATTTTTCTCCATTAATGGATATTCTCGAGAGAATATATATAATGATATTCTATTGTACCAAATTGATAATAAAATATTTTGGTGGATATATGTTATTAAGTCAAAGTCCCTCCATGATATGGTGAAATAACCATACAAGGCTCTAGAGGGGATCACTATTGATATATGGGCCACTACAACTTCTTCCCCTCTTGACACAATTTCAATAAAGGTAACTATTAGTTTATAAATATATGGGTCTCTCAGTATTCAACATCTATGTCTTATTGACTCATTAATCAATATTTGATGTTTATTTTAGTTCTATATTTACAAGTCTTATAATAATCAATGGATTGATGAGATTTACTCCCCAATGATATGATTTTGTCTGTCTTCTATGAAAATAGAATATATTTTTCAACCTTATAAAAGTTATCAAATGAATTATTTTTTATCACTCTATTTACATCAAATGGAAATTTTAGTGAATAATATTATTATTCATAATTGTGTATTTTAAATTCAATTTATGAGATGTGATAATAAAACTCTACTATATTCTCTCCTATAATATTTTATGGAAAAAATATATCAATATTACTCATAATTGTTTTTCAAAACTATTAACATTTGTGTTATATCTCACAAAAATATGTATATCATTAGATCCATAAATTTTTATATGTTTTATCATCATAAATGAAACATTATTTTTTCATTTGTTTACATGATTAATGTGGTTAACATTTTAATTAACATCTCTGTAATCTACTATAATTCATTTGAAATTTTATTCTTTAATGATTCAACTAAATCATAGTGATAACTACTACTATATTTCTCACTGTGTGATATTATAAAATTTTGTTTCATCTTAAAATTCCCCTTTGAAATCATGATGTCATATCATTCTACACTATTTAATAATCAGTCACATACTAGGAATCCCATTTAAAAATCCTTAGGGTACTTTACATTTTATTTCTAATAATATTATTCTATTTCCATGTATTCTTTTTTAAAACATCAACAACATATTAAATATTATATTTATTCATACCCTTTAAAAAATTCTTTATTCAAATATTATTTTTATGATGATGTAAATGAGAGGATTTATTATCAATCACATTTTAAGATTTATAATATATTTCCCAATCTATAGATGGATTCATTATTAATAATATTTTATAGTAAATAATGTCTATTTGATCTAGGGTTTCTTATGAAGCATCCAAAAACATTATGTATGAAAAAACGTTATGTATCATCATTAAATTATCATATATAAATTATGTTCCCCATCTTTTAAAAATTTCCATATTCTGAGAAACATTAGATATCAAAACCACATTACAGTCCAAACATTTTAAATATTATATGATTTACCATAGAGTGGTTCTTGTACCACAACTCATTTACAACACTAATATATGTTATATATCCTCCTAAAGGATATTATTTATGGACCATATCTCATATGTATCTACTAAAATATATTGTGTTTCCATTGTGATTTATCCCTTGTGAATATTTATTTTCCAAAAAAAAACTTTTGCACGTTTTTAATTTATGAAAATAAATTTTTATTAATAATTTAAAATGTAATATCAATACATATATCTTCCAAATATATAATCTTTTATGATTAAATAGAAGACATAAAACTCAAAATATTTACTTTTGATATATCTTATTATTCAATAACTTCCCATATTCAAATATTTAACTTCTAGTAAAAATTCAATATATAAATTCTTTAGCTTCTATTCTAGACATCATTGTGCTCTTCTTCCATCATATATTCCATAAAATTAATTTCTCATATCTTCTAGAGCACTATAATATTATGAATTTCAACATAAATCAAAACATTAAAACATAACATCTTGGCTACTCCAATAATATACTTTTTTTTTCAATGTTATGCATCATCTATAAATAAAATTAAAATTTTCAAAATATAGAAAAAAAACACTTCATTTCTAAAAAAATTATTAAAAACGTTTTTTAAAAGTTGGGGAATAATTGTTTTTGATTCCATCAACGGACAAACGTTTTGGTAGAGGTGAACCATTACATGGATCATAGTCCCAAAGGGAATTAAACCCAATTATATTGTCCAAAAGACCTTATTTTAGAACAAAACATTTTCAATGAATACTACTACTACATTCATCATCCAATGGCCCGAAGGCATTCATTTTTTATATGAGGTTATATAGTACCTACTAAAGTGCTATTATTGATAAAGTTCCAACTAATTTGCTTTCAATTTCTAATGTTTCTTTAGTGCTATAATTCTACAACTACTCAGCAATAGTAATGTAGTCATACATGTACTTAGTGGGTTTTAAACCCATAACATTGATGTAGTATTATGGGGTGTTTAAAGCTAATCTGAACTCTAGCTACCTTTCCTAATATATATAAATACATCTATTTTCCTTTTTGAAGAACACAATGACATATATACATGATGTAATAGATGAAACAAATGCATGAATACATATATATTAATATATAAAATTTAAGAAAATTTAATTTTTTATGAGTTATATGAAGAATAATATTAAATATGTAAAAAATAATTATTGTATATATACATAAAATATATAAAATAATAAAAATAAGTTATAATAAATGACAAGAAAGTTTAAAAAATATGAAATTATTAATCATTTTATGTATTTAATTGTAATTACATAGATAAAATATTAATTAGTAAAAATTATACATTAATATTTATAATTATAACAATAAATATAAGATTAATTATAAAAAAAATAATATTTTATACAAGTTATCTTTCAATTTATATATAATTATTATCAATATATTATTAATTAAATATAAATATTATATTTACTCTTAACTATGTCTAACATAATAAATAAATAATTTAAAAATAATGAAATTTCACACTTAATAACTTAATATTTTTTAATCAAATATATGAAAAATTAAATGTTTTAATGTTTTTAAATTATATTATTTATTGTAATAATAATCTTGATTTTTTTAATAATTATATTTAACTAAACATACATTTTCTTGTATATATATATATATATTATTTTTGTACAAAAATATGAATAATTATTATTATTTAGGAATCATTTTATGATTATTAGTTATAATTTAATAATATTATCAAATAAATAAAAAAACATTTTTTAAATATATATATAACTAATTATATGGTTGTAATAATTCTAATTATTATATTCAAGAAAATGATTTATACTATATACTTATAATAATGACACATGTTATTAATTATATTGATAAATGAATCTATTTTTAATTTACATTAAAAATTATGTAATTATAAATGAAATTTTTTTTATTTTTATAAACGAGTTTATATTATTTTTTAAAATAGATATTTAAATAAATAATATTACATCTATATTTTAAATAATTTTATTTATAGAAGAATATTTAATATATATATTATAAATTTCGATAAAATATTTATTAGTGAAATTTATTATCAATTGTAATAATATATATGTATATATTTAATCAATTAATTTTTTAATGTATTAGGTCTGATGGGGTCATGGATTGTAATCTGTTGGGATTCATATTAAATAGAATTTGAAAAATAGGTGGATAATGAATTATGGATCCCTAATCTTGGACACAGATTACCATTTCATATGGGATGCGATTTGAATTTTTCAAATGGACTTTTGAATTTCTAAATAAAGATCGTACACATGATAATCTAAAAGGAATATGTTAGGGTCATGTATTACAGAACAACCTAATTTTAGTAAGATATTATGATAATTATAGATTTTGTACAGCCTTTACCGATGGTTTACAAAATATAATTCTATTTTATATTGTTGAAAAATAGGAGTTAAAGGATGAGAAATGTTTTGTTCCAATGAATATGCATGGATAAATTATTTCAAAAATAGTAACTTATAAAACCATGTTGTTTATTAAATACTATATGTGTATCAATTATGAGAAATGTATAAGGATTTTTCTTTTGAGATGAATAATTCAACTCGACATCTTAGAGTACCAAATATATAAAGAGTTTTTTTGGAAAACAAACACATGAGACGTTTTTGAGAAAAATAAATGGATATAAATATTATATATAAATATTTGGTATATATAAATGTATACGAGAAATCACTGATTTTTTATCAGAGTGGAACACTATTTTTTATTATTTTCTATTATGATTTAATATTGATAATGTAAATATTTTTCATAAAATAGATGATTGAGGTTTTTATATCATTTAAAAGGTTAGGTGAAAATGTAAAAAATTTATGTCAAACCATTATAAAATGCTACAGGCTGAAAAAAATTAGAAATATGGTAAAAAAATTCCATCTAATGTTTTCTGGATATATATAATCAAGATGAGGAATATTAAATATAGAAAAAATCAGAAATAATTAATGTGGGATGGATGAATTAGTTATTTAATGAGAGCTCATAAAGCCTGATGTTACATTTATATTTCTTGATAGAGTATTTATAGGATGTCACAAAAAATGTAACTTATGATTTGAATTATCTTCCATTCATATTGATGGGGAATTCACATTTTGGGAAATAAAAGAATACAAAATTAGTGGATATACCTCACCTAATTTTTTTGGAAGTATATATCACATCCATGTCTATGGTTGCAAAATGGAAAAGTTTAAATTAAAAGCCCGAATATTTTTCTTTTTTTGTATACAACGAGGAAAATAATTATATTTTAGTACCATGATAAAAATAAGTTTATGGTTATTATAATTTCAATTTTTTGTTTCAATAATAATATGAATTAAATGTTTTGAAACATAGTGAAAGGTATAGTTGATAATATTTAATTAATATAGAACATTCATATTGATATAAATTGATTTTTATGGTTCTGGATAGTTCCCGTAGAACATAAGTCATCGTACCAGTAGAATGTTCATGAAGGTATGATGTTGATCTTGCTATAAAGACAACGTGGATTGATATAATATAATTATATAATATTATCTATGTTTATAGTATAGTTTTAAAAATATAATTTATAAAAGGAGTTGAATCATGTTTATTATGGCAGGCTACAAGAGTCAAATGATTAGTTAACTGAAATGAATATTTATTGCATTTCCTACTTTCAAAAGTTGGTGGAGAATGTGAAATAATAACATAGGTGTAAGCCCTGAATTATTTATAGCATTTCTAGTTATCAATGAAAGATGAGATATAATTTTTTTCATACCAATGGAATATTTGAGTTGATAGAAAATCAGATGGGAGAAGAGAGGACTAAATCACAAGAAGGTCTCCTGGTTAAAGGAATATGTGGATGTAATGAAATAATAGAAGGGGATAGTAGTTGAGAAAGCATATCAATAAATTTAAGGTATATATTTCCATGATATCTTTTTTCATGATTTGATGATCTAAAATAGTCCAAAAGTGATTGTATAAATTTTTTTGACGGTTTACAATAATATAAATGGATGTCATTAATGTGTTCCATTATTATGAATTTAAGGAAAAAAATACTTAGAATTTGTAATTTTTATTATAAAAAATTGATGGAGATATTAATATGTTCAAATAGAGCTCTAATGGGATAAAACAAGATGTATATAATGATATGAATATTTTATGGAAATGAGGGAGAGAAGAAAACACCATTTATTTAATAGTAAGATTCTTAATCAGCATAGTTTTTTCATTATTCTACTTTTTAATGATGAAATTATGTAATCTAGTCTTGTATAGGAACCAATAGAAGGGTTAAAATATTATTTTCCCTGAACTATTTAGAAAAATAATTTCTTTTCTGTGAAATAGATTTTGGGGATGTGCATCAGAATGGATTTTAGGACTAAAACCTTATTTTTTTTATCAATACAAGTAAATACTAAATTTCTATGAAATGGTTCTAAATGTTTGGATCTAATACATTGACTACCCCTATGGTAAGATAGATCATAAATTAAAAAGTTAGAGAACTTATAATCAGATATTAGGATTAGTATATAATAGAGTTTTTATATGAATCAATAGTATGATACTTGATGTATTCTATTGTTTTTATAATTTAATTTATTTTATAAGTATTGTGAGTAGACAATTAGTTCATGGATAATATTGTAAACATGCACTCAGAAGTGATTTTGTTGTTCATTAGAAATAGATTATGGTATGCTTACTCGTCCTTCCCCAGATTCTCATTGGAGTTCGTCGTCTAGTCTGGATCTACCTTAAAGATAAAACAAATGTGAGTGAATTTCCTTCCTTTTGGCATATTATTTTATAAATCGATTATTTATTCTTCTTACTTCCATGTAAAGGAGGAAACCTAGTGGCTGGAACTTAGAATAATGATGGGTTTATGAAGAATTTGTTAATATCATCCTCAAATGGAATGAGTAAATCATGTTTACAAAAATAAAACTTTCCAGGGGAGAACCTCACAGAATCCCATGATCCCCAAGAGGAAACTGTCAATCAGTGTATAAGTCATTCTAGGATCATCACCTAGGTAATTCTATAATCATCAGACAAGGAAAATAACTTTCATCGCATGAGGCATCCAACACTCACCATTCTTGGAAACATATTCTCATCACAAAATGTTTTATATGATTGTCACATTTTTAATCCCATGCTCATCACACAACGTCTACATTTTATGGTCATAAAATTAGTGGAAAATGTGTAAATCCTATAATCATAAAATTATTTTAATTATGGTCATCATATAAGGAAACTCATACTCATCACCAGACATAATATCTTACTCTCATGACATATGTAGAGGGAGAATGGATAATTTATGTTTGGATTTGGTTATTGTTTTTCTATATTTTATAATATTACAATTTTTTTATATTTTAAATATTATATTTCAAAAAAATTAATTAATAAATTATCTTCGCTATATGTTTTTTAATATTTTTTAGGAAACATTATTTTCTCCCAATAATTTTTATTTCAGTATTCTAAATTATAGGTTATTTAATTATATATATTCATTTAAATTTAACTATTGAATTTCTGTTTATTAATTCTTATTTCTCTTTGTAGTATTTTTTATTTTTAAAATTTTTATAATTATAGTTAGGTGTTAACCATATGAAACATTTTTCATATTATGTTAAGTGGTTACATGATATACTGAACCACCGAGCATGAGTTCTTTCTCTAAACCTACCATGATACCACATTAGAAATTTCCACATGACATAAACTCAAAAATCTAGATTACTACTCTAAATGAACCATCAGGCTCTATGGTCATTGAATATTCCATGTGGTTCTACAAACACTAGTTGAAGTGACCACACCTTAACCAAAGTGATGAAAGGACCAGACAAGAAATGCATTGAACGTACACTATATGGATCAACCAGAAACCACATAGATCAACCACATGGTGTATGCATAATGAAAAAGATATAATGATCAAGAAAACACTATACCAATAAAATGAACATTATTATGAAACACTTCATCTTATGATGGAAACATAATTAAATTGATTACATGGAATATAACTCTTAGTTTCTCTTAACTCATGATCGTTTTTTCACATCACATATTTTTTAAAAATCAAGGAATTTCAGTAATACTTTTTACATGCCTATTGATAATTTTTCACTACATGTTTGTTTTATGTGGTTTAATTTTTTCTCTTTTATAGTTCTGTGTTAATGACATATAAACCATATGAATATTTTAAGTCCATTTAAATGATATTTTAAAATGAGATTAAATATATTCTTTGTTTATTTATAAACTACAACAAAAAATTTCTTAGAAAAAAATATTTTAATGTATATTTTAGTAATTATTTCTTTGTATTATTCATTTTTCAATTAATTAAGAATGATAATAAAAATTTTCAAAATTCTCTTATAGTATTTATTGTTGTGTTATTAGGTTCTGAATAATGAAAATTCAATTTGAATATAGTTTTTTTTTCAAAATTAAAAAATGATTTATTATATAAGTAAAATATGTGATATTTCTAGGATTTTTAACCTTTTATTTTAAAGAGATTTGAAGTTATTATTTATTATTTCAAAATAATTTTAATCATCAAATTGGATTTAGAATTCATATAATTTTATATAAAATAATTATGGAATGATAATTTTTCCCTTTGATAATTATTATGACTTTATTTTAGTCTATTAATCTGGTTGGAGGTGTCCATATTATTTATTTTGATACCTTTTAAATTTATTAAAGAATAATTAAAAAATTTTACACCCATCATATATAACAAAAATTAATCTCTTATGTATTAACCTATTACTTTTTATATATAAAAGTCCTTTATGATTATATGATCCTAGATATAATACATTCATTTAGTAGATGATCTATGGAGTTATGTATTCTTAATTGAATACTACTTCCTTGAAAATATAAATTGATCAACTGTTTAAGGAACCTTGCATGTTCATCTTATTTCTTATAAGACATCATCTTACTGGTTCTTTTCCAGTCAGGTCTAATTCTTTCTATCTATCTCACCAGTTCTCTAATATTTCTATTATGACTATTTATAAAAATTTAATGATCACTATCTTTTATTTTTGACACATAATTTATAAATTCAAGACCATTTATTTCACAAATTCAACTATTTAATGCCAGATTTTGTGAGGGTTGGGACTACCCATAAAATTTAAGTGCCTCTAGTCATAACTCATAATAAAAATATAATATTGTAACAAATTATGATTCCCAAAAAAAATATATTATTTTAATATAATAACTCAATTATAATATAAGTGTTTGAGTATAGTAATATATCATTTAATAAATATAATATAAAAATTATTGTGTTTGTTATTTTTTTCAATAACATATTATCACATGGTGTGAATTAATTAATTTCAATAATTAATTGAAATCATTTTATAATATTAATATGGTTTATTCACATCCCCAATAAACAATCAGTCATCACCATCACCAAAAAAACAATTAGAAATAATTTTGGGTCCTTGTTAAGGATATATTATTTCTATTTTTTATTTACTAATATGAAAACCCAATATTATGAACTTGTTCCTCTCGGTTATAGTGTTTTCTATTTATATTTTACTAATGTAACATGATTATTTATTACCTCATATTCTATTTAAAAATATAACTACTAGATAATAGGATTTGAAATAAATGATACATGGAATTTTCAAGGGATACCTCACCAAAATAGAAATAAGTGTAGTTGCCAAAAATCAAGATTGGTGGTATAAATATAGTAATTATATACGGAATGATCTTAGATCTTTATTGAACTATAAAAAATATCTAAATTTGACCAAAAAATATAAGAGTAATTGAAACTATAAAATTTATTTTGAATAACCATGTAACAATTATTTTAAATTCTACTATAGAAATTGTTTAGACATTTTTCCATGTGTTCAAGATATCATGGGGATTTATATATTCATCATCTTATCCAACATAGTTAAAAAAATAATGATAATTATTCTTGTTCTGAATTAATATGAGTACATGGAGATTAAAATGAGTGAAGATTAAAATATCAACTAAAAAATACACTAATTCTTGAGAATTATGAATTGAATGGATTCCATTAGAGAAATATTGGTGAATGAAATTATTATTGAATGTTAATAAATTCCTCTACTTATAAAGTGGAATATGAATAATGTAGAATTTAGTGAATGTGAATCAATTTATGGAAATCATTTTAGTTTAATTATTTTGATCTTTACATGAATATTTAAGGCAGTTTAATAAATCCACTGAAGGGGAGACTGAAAAAATAATTTTTCTTCATTTAAATCATATATATCCAATTCCACTAAACCTTACTATTTTGAGTCAAAAAAATCTAAAACAAATATGGAATTTCATTTAACTTGTTTACAAATTAGAGAAAATAATTATAGGATTTGTGATATAAGATAAGAAGAATAATCACAAGGATAATAGAATGAGGAGTACAAAAGCTAATAACAATAATGTATACAAACTCACATGTGATGAGTGTACAAATAAGGGAAACAAAAATACAAATTAAATTTTTTAAAGAATAAGATAAAACATATTAATTATAAGAAAAAAATATAAGAGAGACTTTATTGATGAATGTTTTCATATGAAGGAATCCAATTCATGTGATGAATATGGATGTGAAAAATAAACAACCATCCCTTTATTATTTGATGAGTATACTAATATATCATTTAATGATTCTAATTTTCTTATATTTTATTCATAATCTGAACAACCTAATATGTTAAAATTGATTGATAAAAACGAAAAATTATAAAAAACATGTTTTAGGAATTAATGATTTGTATAAAGTACTTAAGTGATAATACAAGGGCCTTATTAATAAAAGAAACCAACTCCGAAAATTGAAGTTTTTTAAAATACATCTTCTTCATTAAATGAAATTTATTTCTATAAATCATAGTTTCCATAAAAAGATTTTAATATTTTGATGAATTGAATTATTAAATTAAAAGAAAAATTATCTATATTTTTGTGAGTAAAATAAGATTATGGTAAATAGAGGTTAATGATTAAACAAAAATAATAATAAATGTGTATTTATATATAATAAAAATCATATATGTTATATGATACATCATTTGTTAAAATATTGAAAGGAATTATATCAAATATTACATTCTTTAAATGTTGTATGGAAGGGAATTATTCTAATTAATTATTATTAATGTTTAATAAATATTTTGGATTTACTAAATTTGTATTTAAAATTATTTATACACTATTTTAAAAAATAATACTTATTTAAAACTTGTATAGGTACTAATTAATTATTATAATAACTCAATTTGACATGAGATAGTATGGGTACCCATTATTATCATTAATTAATATTTTCATGAAACACCCCTTAAGACTATAAAATATACATTCTTCATTAAACTTTTATGATCTAGATCTAATATTGCTTATCCACAAATAATTCTATCATATAATTAATTAGAATGGTGGGTTTGTCACATTTGATGAAAATTGAAAATGAATGGTTAAGGGTTTTGGTAATGTATTTATATCTAACACTATTTTATTCTCGTATGTGTTATACATTGATTGTTTGAATCATAACATAATGTTCGTTTCACTATGATTTGTTTATTAAATGGGTTTTAAATTTGATGATAATTAATCTAGTGTACTAAAATAATATTTTTATATTTTATCTTTATTCAAAGGACAATATATATAAAATTTATATTTATAAAATAACATATAAAAATTCAATGTTTCTTAATTATATAAACATAAATGATATTAGAATGAATTAGTGGCTTGGATATGAGAAATTATGATTGTTACACAAACAATAGGCTAATGTACACAGTTTCAACTATCTAAGTTAAAAATTATTAAAAAATTTACATTTGATTCCCGATTAAAAGATAAGAAATATATTTTTGTTTATAAATATCCTATTGAATTTAGAACTACTAGAAATTATAAATTACTGATTTATATTTATTTTTTCCTTTAATGTTTTCTATTTTAGGATATAGGATAAATATTTTTGCGATCATATATGATTTTAGTATTTTTAATTAGACTTAAATTATGCATAATAAAAGTGGCCATTTTATTTTTTATTGTAGTTTTCAAAAAACGAAATCTTTGTTTAATTATTTATATTATAATTTATAAATGGTTATGAATTTTTTAATTTATAATTTGAAAATTTTATATAATGAAACTGGGTTTCTCATAATTTATTTTCACAATGAACACCATAAAAAAATAGAGTTATAGAATTAAAAGAAAGAACTATTATTAAAATACATGGATCTATGTTAAATTAGTATAATATTTTGAAATATTATTGGGATAAATTTTTAAACACATTGTAAGAATAATGGAATAATGTTTTTTAATCTTAAATGCAATGAATTAGTGAGTGTTATCTTATAATTTCTTTCATAACAATTTTTATCTCAATATTTATGTGTGCAGTGTTTTTATTATAAATTCTAATGATAATGTAGATTAATTATATTATATAAGAGAAGAAATTATTTTTCTTTAAAATTAAATTAAATATAATGGTTTTCATGTTTTTAATTAATGTAATATGATTTTGTAAAAATCTGTTAATGCCTAGTTTTTTTTTGAGATGATATAGGAATGATTTTTATTATAAAATTTTCATGAATAATTTACTCAAATTAAATTTGATAATGAAAAAATTCAAATCAATAATGTAATTAATATGGGGGTAAGAAATCTATCTCATTCCGTTTCTAATTAATTTAATATTTATATAGAAAATCATATTGATAATTTCCCTACTAATTTTGATTCAGTAATTCAGACTGTAGATTATCTGTTGATTTTTTAATGCAAACTATTTTTTTTCTGGTAATGTTCCTAAGAATGGTTGTGATCCGTTGAATGTTTCTAAATGGATTCTTTCTATACAGGATTTAGAAATAATATTTTTATTTTAGTATAACCCAGTTTAGATAAGAATATTTTTAGATCTAAATAGATTTATAGAAACCAAGTGGATGAATTTGGTCAAATAGAAATGAATATAGTTTCTATTATAGTTCAAGGTTATTTTCATGATGAATTTATAAATTCTGATTATTTTTTGTAACTATTATTGAATATAATAGAATTTTATTACCTTTATTATATTTTAATGGTTTTTAGTAATTTTAAATAGCTTTTAAAAAATAATTTTTAATGTATTTTTCTATGAAATATTATGTTTCCCCACTACATGAATTTAAAAATTGAAATTGTATTAGTCATGTTATAAAATTATCCAGTGCTATATATCTTCTGAAATAATAGTATTGGGATTTATTTTATATAATTAATTTTTAAGAATGTATTTAATAAATATATTTTTTATCATTCATTTTTTATTGAAAGGATTTCAAATTTTATTCTAATCAGATGAACTTTTTTCAAAGCATTTTTTTGGTTCTTTAAGTGAAATATGTTGTAAAGAGTTTTATAATTTTATTACTTGTTAATATGATTTGTGTTTAATAAGTGAAATTAAATTCATTCACCATTGTTAAACTCATCAATGAAATTATTGCATTTTTTTCAATCTAATATTATAAAAAATTTATTGAAACGTTTTTGGTTTATATTGCAATAAAACATATTGAATCCCATGGATTACATTATTAAAGGTAGACATAGGTAATTATCTTTTATATATAGATTATAAAATGATTAGAATAATGAATTTTAGCTTATTTTAATCAGTTTTTTCAAGTCTAGATTTATATTTTGTGTTTTTATGTATCAGATTTCAATATGATCCTAAAGAATATGACCTAAAAATTTATAAAATAATTTTTATATATTAATAAAATTGTTAATTGTGGATTATTTTATTCTAGAAACCATTTTTTATTTATTTAGTTACTATGATTATTATTTTTATGGATTAGAAATTGATAGGAAATGTATCTTAGGAATGGGTCATTTTATTAGAAAAACCATAGTTTCATAGAGATCAAGAAAAGAAAATATTATTTTTTATATATTATTGAATCTAGAAATATATATCCACTTCATGTTGTTCTCAATAAATATGAATTGAAAATAATTTTTTTCTTGTTTTTAATTTTGAAAAGATTCAAATTTAATACAATAATTCATTTTCTAGTTGAATTTGAAAAAACCCTCACAAAATTATAGAATAAATAATATTGAGACATGATTTCATTTTATATAGGTTTTTAATTATTTGTTTATATTTTAAAATATTTCAATAGTTTTTTTGAATAGTATATAGATGATTACTATTATATCCATTATGTTACCAACTTATTATAAATTTTTTAGTTGGCTATTTATAATATCATAATGATATGTTCTTTTTGATATTGTATACAGAAAATTATTCAATTATTTCAATATAGTTTAATTTAATTGATGATTTTTTGACCATTATTCTTTCTCTTGGTAGTGTTATTATTTATATACAATTTAATATTCCGGTTTGGTATTAGTATGTTAATGTACTTTTCATTGTGTATTATATTACATCATTATATGTATACCTATCTAGACCAAGTCTTATGTCAACCCACCATGAGACTATTTTGAATCGCACCACATGACTTAAACAAAATTACCCACATGAGTTAAATGAATTTATTATAATGATTCATGATACCTAAATATACCATTTTCTTCTGTATAGGGTATGTAAAGAGACAACAACAGAAACCAATCAACCACATGACCAAACAATCAATCCATCAACTGCACACTATATGCCTCAACTACAAGATATATGGATTGAAAACATGATATATGGATTGGACCAAATATATATCAATGAATAACATTTCATAATGATCCAATAAACATTATCCTAACAAAATAAACATTATAATAAAATGTAATTCATTAAAATTTAGGATATAAACCTCAATGTTGCTCTAAAATCATGGTCAGTTCAATAGTGTTGTTACTTTTGAAAAAGATTTAAATTTTCACAATACATTATTTTTTATTGATTTGATAACTTCATTTAAAACATTTTAATTTTATGTGTGTTATTTTTTATATTTAATATGTTTTTTATTATATATAAAACAAACATACAATTTTTATTTTTTAGTAATATATTTTAAAAGGTGATTAAATAAGTTCTTAATATATATTTAAACCTAAAAAACATATATTTTACAAATATTTAAGTTTATATTTTATAAATATTTTAATTATATGATTCCTTTTGGAATTAATTTTCAATTTTTAAAAAATATTTCAAAATATTTGTTTAGAATTTAAGTTTTATTAGGTTTTGAATATTTATACATCTTCTTGGTCATTGAAATTGTTTCTAAAATTTAAAATTTTAATTATTATAGAAATAACAAATGTTATTAGAGGCTCATTTAAAAAATATATACTAGACATACATTACTGGGAAAAAGTCTACTTTCATGAACTCAGATATTTCAATGTCTCAAAGTGTTGTATGATTCTATGATCCTATGAAAACAATGTTATATTTCATAGTCAGTCCCTTAGGGAACCCATATAAACTGACTACAACTACCATTATGATACATCATTATCCACCACTCAATGCCTATTGCATATGAATAATCAGTCTTTTATGACTTCATTTTTGTGACTCCCCCATACAAACGTTAGTGAGTTTAGTTGTACATCTTGAACAAAAGGTTGTATCGTAATCAGTTATTATCCCCAAAAAGTGATAATATTAGTGAATTGTCTTATCTAAATGATTATAGAGTTTATGAGTAGAGTATGTCATATTTGGACAACAATATAATAAAAAAATTTGTAATGATTTATTACTTTCTGATACATATTATCACATATTGTTCATAATATTTAGTTGTTGATAATTAATTGAAATACCTTAAAATTTTAAATCTAGTGAATTCACATCTATATAGACCATTTTTATCACACTCATTGACCAAAAACTATGATTGTTTCAGACTCTTCATAGGTTCATCATTTGATGCCACATTGGCTCCTAACATAGGTATGAGATTTTATAATTTTATTGGGTTTCCAAATTTTGAGTCTAGTGTATATCGTCCAATATATGCTTATAACGCATGTTTCGGGCTCAAACTTTGAGTCGAGTGTGGATGGTTCTACATAGATACATCACATATTAGTCAATCCTAGGTTTAATGTTTAGTGAGTATGCTTAAAATATATGTTTATCGCCTATTGGGTTATGAACTCATTAACATTATGTAGATAAAATCTAATATTTGGGGATGAGTGGGGATGGTCCTAGATATGATCATCATGTTTGGGTTAGTTACATATTTAAATATCATTGGAAATGCATATTGGATTATAATCTTATGGGGTGTTCTAAATGCACTAATCGTGTAATTGATGGACCCTATTATCATCTAGTGGAGATGAACCTATAGGTTATCATCCTAAGAAGATTTACATAAAAATGGGTGATAGGAATGTTATACTATAATTAGATAACTAGGATTCAATGATACCATCACAAGAGGGGGTGATGAAATAGTAATGGATTTTTGTTTTGGAGATGGTAGAGTCATCTCAGTATCATCTACCATAGAATCCAATTTTTAGTTAAAACATGTGTAATGGAGGTTGTTATTGAACATTGATGAGGAATCCTAAAATTTATATCTAATATAAGAATCAAAACCCATGTTGTTTTAATGAATAGTTTGAGGTGATGTAATTATACCATAACATATGTATAAACATCATGTTATAGAGATTATTGTGTCCCGAATAGTGTGATGAAAATGGATATTATAGGGCTTACTGTTTGGGTTACCAAAAATATTGGATGATCATTTTATTTGTATATAATAAGGAGAACTATACTCATCACATGGGGTGTCATAAGATTATCACGTAGGGAATCCTGTTCCCATAATATTGGGTAGGGATATTTTTTAATATCTTATTATAAAGGCTTGTGATATAATTAGATGTCGTATACTAAGGATACGGGATGTTGTCTAATATATTTCACATAGATAATTTCTTTTTAGTTTATCTTCATACATCTAGTAAAAAATGTACCTTCTATGTGGGTAACAACATGTGATTCTGAGGGGATTACACTTCAATGTTTCCATTACAAATTAGGATGTTTTCAGAGAATGGTATAAGGATCCTATATGCCCTCATCAATAGGGTTGATTGATGGTTTCCCTTAATTATTCCAGGGCATGGTATTACATATTCACAAGGAAGTTTCTATTTAATTAAATGAGGAAAGGATGTTTCCCATTCTAGTATCATATACGAGTCTTCACATGAGAGTGTCCATTCATTAATGTAGATGGAAATGGGGATTCATACCCAGTACTTGGTCCACAATACAAGTTGTACCTATTCCTTTTTCATGAGTAATAATGAATCAAGTTGATATAGGGCCTATATATGCTGAAAATATGAAAAATAATGTTTAGTTAATGGAGACACCAAATGTAGGTTCCTTATGTACGTTTCAAAAATGCTAATTGTTTCATGATGTCCGAAGTTAAATGTTACCAGTGTCTCAAGCACAAGTTTTTTTAAATATCCCTGACTTGGGATTCATAAAATACCAAGGTCTCATAATTTCCAATGTTTTATGAATCATATTCTTTAAGGGAAAGGGTGTTACACATGGATGATATTTTAAGTAAATTATTCTCAATAACAAGAAAAAACATTTGAAGAATCCAACAATTTCATTTTGAAAAGAGACTCACATATGGAAATACATTTGGTTTTTGATTCATGAATGCTTAAATTTCATGAATCTAGAACATAGACCGAAATTCCTAATATTGGATCTTCATTAAATGGGGATGATGATGTGGGTATTACTATAAACTAGGGTGATCAAGGTATATATTTCATGGATTATTACCACCTTGTGATTTTTTTGGGATTCATAGTTTTCCAAATTCTACCCATTAATATCCTGACCGTCGTAAATATTTCTCCGTTGATTGGATTTTTTCGTGGATCATCCTTTTTTTCTAATTGTTTTTTTTCTTCTAATTCCCTCCTCACTCACTTTTTGGGTAAAAAATAGGGAAATATAAATTTTTACATATGAAAGAGATGATTTATTATGATATTTTGATTGTGAATGTTCTTGAAATACATTTAGTGTTTCATATTTATATGAAAATCATTTAGATTATGTTTTATTGTATATGAAATATTTTATAGGATGGGGTGATGAGTTAGTGAACATGTTTCTATAGTCATTTTTTTGGAATTTCTAGGTTGTCATTAATCCTTAGTCAGACTAATATGAAAGATGATCATAAGAATGTATAATTAATTACTAGATCTAGAAGAGGGTAGTAAAGGATGTTTTATTGAATATTGAAACTAATGACCAATAAATCAAGTGAATTTTCATAACATAAAAAATATTCTATAGAAATATTTTTCATGCTTTTTTTGTAAATTAAACATTATTATTATGAATCTAATATTTTTAATGGGGATATTTCAAATATAATATGTAAAAAACAATTTCATTTAGTCATTAGGATGCAATTTGTTTACTGATTCAACGTGTTAGATGATAATATTGATTATATAGAGGTAGAACAAGAATGACCAATTATAAACTTCTATAAATATATGAGTGGTGTCACTTGTGTAGATGATATTTGGATCAGTAGTTATAACTTTTCTTCATAGTTTCATGTTCATTATTTTTTTGGGTATTTTTTAGAGTAGGGGAACTTGTAATTCAATGAGGAATTATTTTGTTCTCTTATTTACTCTAAAATTATTTATAATTTCATGTGGACTTGGACTAGTTAAAAACCATGTAATTTATTTTTCTCCTTACTGTGTGAGTTTCAATTTTTTTATCATTCTACTTTTTGAGTGAGTTGATGGATTTAGTCTCAGGTGGTTTGGTGTGTGTTATAGGGTGGACTAGTTTATAGTTCCAAATACATGAATATTAACTACATATATGTTTCAAATGTTTTGAAACATGATCTGAAAAATGATATTTTAGAGGGTGGTACTCATTCTGGAGGTTTCAACAATATAATTACATGTTGCAAAATAAAGATATAGTTTTTATAGAAAACATACAAAATAAGTGACAGAGGAATAAATAAATAACAATAATTATTATAATGAATATAATAGGATGTGAAATAGGGATCTATCCATCCATAATGACATAGAATCCATTATAAGATAACATTAAACAACGAGTTAGGATAAAATATCAACAATAGTATAGGAATCATTATGAGGAACTCTTAAACACAATTAATTTAATTTATAAAATTCTTCCGAATTATATTAATAAAAAATAATATTTTACTAATTATAAAATTTCAGCAATATATATTGCTTATTTTATTTTTAGTAAATTATAATATCGGTGAATTACATATTTTTAAAGATAAAAATCTATTCCATTAACTGTGGATTATATAATTTTTTCATTCATTTTCATTATATATTTACATTTAATGTAATTTTTTAAATATTATGAATATTTGTGTGTTTTATTGTAAAATAATTATATTTCTTCTTATAAATTATTTTCCCCACATTTATGGTGTTTCATACTCGGTTTTACTATTTATTTAATTAAGAAAAAAATTAATAATTTTTTATAGTTATTATTAAATGAGTGTATTTTATAATAGATATATATATCGGTATTTAAGAGTGTTTCGAAATTTATATGGGTTAAGTATATATGGATAGAGGGACATATAGTTGATATTTCACTGTAATTGGTGTTATGATTGTTTCTAAAAATGTGGTGCAGGATTCCCTCAACCAAATAATGACCAAAATATTTGATATGTGAATGTTTGTGAAATTTTCGGGGTTATTATAGAGTTTTTTATTATAAAGGAAATTATAGTAAATTTCATTTCATATAATCAAATTATGAATACACTATATGATTTAGAATGTGATGGTAACCCTTTGGTTGAATTTTGGAAATTTTCTATACTGATTAGAATATTTGGATATTTTTGGAAGATAAATTATTCATTTTTCTGATGTAATTATCATAAAAATTTAATTATATTTAAGTAACATGTTTTCATGGTGGATGATAAAGTGTTTATTTGAAATATTAACACACTAATTGTTTTATTAAATTTATTTGGGTAGGACTTTAACACTCATATTAATTTATATATCACAAGGAGAATGTTATCTCTTTTAGGAATTAGAATTATTGGTTTCCTTATGCTTTGGATAATTAGAAAAGTTGGGAAATTAATGAGGCTAAATGAATGAATTACAGTTGGTATAGATAAACTATCACTCTTCCTATTATTTTTGGATATGAATGAAATTTATATTTAAATAATCCTTACAAATTTATATTTTTTTTAATTTTTGGTTGGTGGTTAATATATGATAAAATAAGGTAAATATTATTTCTTATTATTTTTAAACTCTGTTATTATATTAAGTTTTTATATCTGAATTTTCTTAAAATTATAATTTATTAAAAATTGTTATTGTGGAAAGAATGGTCGGTCTTCAATTAACATGGTCAGATTTTAATAAAATAAATATTTTTAACATTGTTTTGGTGGTTTTTATTTAAATGATAATGTATTATTTTTTTAATAGTATATGTTTCTAAAATAAATATAATTTTTATATTATATTATTGATAAATTTTGTTAAAAAATAATTTAATATAACTATATGACCATATGTACCACACTTGTAGCACTTCTCACTACCGAGTAAGCAGTTCCCAGAATGCTTCTTCCGACATTTATAACCCAGGGAACGTTGTACATGCTTGCCTTTTCTTCCCTATTCGATGCTACTCTCTATGCTTGGCTCCCTCGATCATTTCTTATCAATGTATTTATAAGACCATTACATCTCACTAAAATCTAGTTCTACTTTCATCGCACTTCACACGATCTCCTCATATTTATCATAATCTTGGTTGGCTAGATTTATCTACAGATGAGCTCTCAGTCCACCGAAAAATCTATTAACCTTACCATTTGGATCCATGACCAAAATATAGGTGTAACATGAAATCCTTGTGATGTTCATCTCGTAGCTTCCCTAGATTCATTCTATGTCAACTATAGCTTGAGAAACTCTTTCTCCATTATTTCTCTCAAAGATTGTAGGAAATACTTGTTGAATAATATCCCAATGAACTCTTCCCACTCCATAGCTTTAAAATCATCTCTTGGCATTGTGTTTTTAATCTGTTCCCACCACTTATTAGCTTCTCCCTCTAACCAATAAACAGCCAAGGTAACCATCTCTTTTTTCAGAATAGCGGAGCACAGAAAAGTTCTTCTCGATAGAGCTAGTTCGTTATTCATCAATCAATGGGACATTAGATCCACTGAAGGTTGGTGGACATTGACTCATAAAGGATTCAAAAAAATGTTGTTACCTTCATGGTGAAATCAGTCTCTTACCTTAATTCAAGTTATTTCCCATAGCTTTCGTCATTTGGTTCATCATTCACATGAAGTTTCCATTCCAGCTTCCATCGGAGGGTTGTGAGTGCATGGTCCATTGTGGTCACCATTTTTACGATTCCTTCTATTTCCCACCATTTTCTAAAATAATAAAACCTTAGTGAGAAGACTATTTCAATTATTAATCTTTTAACTATAAAGGATTTTTTCTTAAAACTTCATTCTTTAAAAAATTACATTTCTCTCTAAATGTTTGATAATCATTCATAACAAGCTTATGATTAACCAACAATATAAACCAAGAGGGCCATAAACAAGAGTGAAGTAAGACATGTTGTCAAGTACCAGGTTACCCTAGGTCTAGAGTGAAACCCCTTGTTAGATTTTTTACTCCTAATTACATCGTTTCCTGATCTGCCTCTACTAGCTTGTATCCAAACATGGATGAATTTGTATGATAAACAACTTACTCAATACTCACAAAAATACCAGGAAGTATTCCAATATTTAAACTATTATATAGGTTTCTTCATAATGATTTCATAGCCTAATTTCCATAAATTATTAAACATTTATTTAATAACAACTATGGTATCCCACCTTTTATTAAACAACTTTTCATTACATTTTACAAATATAAGATCTTTAAAGTCTAGTTTCTTGGAAATCAGAAACATAAAACATAAAAACGTATAAAAATATTCTAATACAAATATAGGTATTCAATATATGTTCTCCCTATGGAAAATAATTTCACCACATAACCTGGATACATACATCAATAGAATGGGTGAGCAGAGTGCCCTGTAAGGAAAGCAAGGGAATCAGTTTACTTATGAAATAAATACAAACTTGATAAAAAATAAAGACATGTGAAATGGATGTATAGGCAAATCATAAACAAACAAACTTGAACCATAACATGAATCTGTGGCTAAATCATTAAATTTAGACAATCATGAACATATCACCATGGTTAATACCCAAGGTTTCATATAAATTACCATGTTTATTCACCAAGGTGTCATAAAACTTGTCATCTCTAGAGATTAAATTCATTCCCAAATGCATTGGAGTGCTATCTAGGCGCACAATTAATATGTATTTACTATCATGTGAGACACATAGAAAATAAACAAACATTTAATGAATAAACCAAAGAAATTAAAATAAATGGCTCTCATTTCAAAATCACAATGTTTTAAAAGTGCTAAAAAATAATATCATTATGTCATTTATAACTCATGGAAAGGGAGTGAGGGTTATATTTATGCAAATTCTAGAATCAAATATATAACTTTTTTGTACTTATGAGCACCCATATAAATGAAATAGGTCTAGGTATTCTCAAAAATAAACAAAATAATTTCATGATGGAAAGGGAGAGAAATTTTGAGACAACATTTCTATAGCATAACAACTATATCACATGGTTTTAGAAAACAATAAAATGAGAGGGGACAAGGGAATCCCATCCGAAAATTAATCATTGTAAAGTATAGGGACGTAATAAAATATAAATAAGACCATGGTGTGGATATAATAATGGCATGACACATGAAAAGAAAACTTAATGCAAAGAGAAAATGATATTTCTTTTAAGAAAATTATGTAGCCTAACGACATCACATAGAAATTTTTAAAATAAATTGACCAAAGCGGAAAGGGGATCCCATTATTTGGACATTAAATGGAAAATAATTATAATATATAAGAATATACCCCCACATAATAATATGGATACTATTAGACATAACGTAAAGTCATGAATTAAAAGAGGAGGGTAAGAGGTTCCCTTACCTTGAAGAGTAACTTCGAGATCTTGAAGGTCGGGACCATGGGGGGATTTTGGGAACCATTGGAGGACTCCTTTGGAGGTAAAAAGACTATAACATATTTGATGAGTATTTTGGAATGAAATTAATTAGGGAATGACATGGTATTTATTGGGAAAGAGTGGGAATATTTAATTAACTTCCAAGGGACACCTCATCGGTGGTATTTGAAATACCATGGGCATTCCTGTGTTATTTTCCAATAGTATTGGCCACATGGGACACCTCATAACATATATTACTATTCAAAAGTCAACCAGATTTATTACATCATTATTACACATATTACATCATTAATGATGTCATTAAACATCTAAAACTCAAAACTGTATTTTCACTAATCACTAAAAAAGAAAACATTTTATAAAATTATCATAAAATTACCCTAACCAAATACCACTACTCTAAAATAAATAATGAACTCCATTTTAGGAAAATAGTTTTTTAGTTATTTTTAATTTAATTTTTAATTAAAATCATTATTTAATAAAAACTAACTCTAAAACTATAACTTATTTTGTAATACATTCTATAAGTAATCAAAGTCCTATAAAATTTTCATATAAACATAACACAATAAAGTAACAATTTATGATTATATTTTATGAAAAAAAATTCCATTTTAATTTATTAAATTAATTATAAGAATGTAAATAATGTATTTATGATATACAAAAATAACAAAACTTATACTATGACCGTTTTTTCACTTTTTAGATGTCTAAATTTTATTTATATATTTATGGTTGAAGTTTCTATTTTTTTCACTTATTTAATTTTCATTACCATTCATAAGGATGTGTTACTATTCATAATTTTCTATTTACTAAAAATAATGTTGATCTTGTTAGACTCTAAATTTCTTAATGATCCAAACTGTAAAAGACAATTTTTAAAAATAATTTCACATTATTAATTATTTAATGTTTAAATTAATATTTTAAAATAAAATTTCTAAAAAATTCATCAATAATATTCATCCTATATTTATCCAGACATTTCAAAATCACAAATTTTACCATAATAAGAAATAAAAATATTTTTTATACAATGGGATTAAAAAATGTATCTAAGGCCTCATTACATAGCCCCTTATAACACCTACATAAGACATGTGTTTTAGGTGTGATATAGTGATATAATCTTGGGGTGGCTTGGAAAACATTGCCTGAGTGGTGATTTCATTCATCTTTAACTTCTCCCTTAGGTGATTTTATTCAATCTATACATGTTTAATCTCAACTTGGCCTTGGTCCAGAGTAAAGCCCAATGATTCTACATCCTTCCCATACTCTAACAAATGGGCTTCATATGGCCATATTCTACTGTATGAGGCCACTAAATCTACTTTTTGTAATAATTAACCAAGATCACTTGTATTTATAAAAAATAATTGCAACATTAAGAGCTTAGTTTCCAACTGTCATATTGACCAATGGTAAAATTATAGTCAAAACCCAATGGTATCACATCATTAATAAAAGGATATAGTTATATGGTTTATAAAATGAAATAACACACAAAATTAGGAAACCAATATTATTCAAAAGATCGGGTCGTTGCATCTAGGTATGAGTGACAGATTTCTGATTCTATTTCAAATTTTTATACATCTAACCTTGTCAATGTCAAGCCCCAATGTAGTTTATGTTTTCATCATCATTGTTTAATTTCAACTTGGAAGTGTGATGATTTCTCTATGGGGTTTTTGTTTAGGTGTCCCTATAACCCTTAGAGAAATATTATGATATGGGGTGTGATCAATCCATTCTCCAAATTGGCTCACATTCAAACCATTCAGGATTCTTTCAAATTTATTGATTTGGGAAATCCTTATATGAAAACGATTATTCATTTTTATGGAGTTCTATATTCTATAGTCTCTGATGAAGATCTCTATTTTACCTATAGTTTTCTTAGAGGGATTATGAACGTTATGTGATCATAGGTTCATTTGAGTATGTTATACCATATGTTGATTTGTGTCTAGAAAAAAAGAGCAACAAAGGCCATTTAGGACATGCTTCATGCCTGCGTATTTTATTTTAATGGATCCTGAGATAAATGTTTTAGACTTATTGAGTCTTCTGATAACCCCAATTACTAGTATACAAATAAAAATTATCCTTTTTATACCTTGTATATTTATCATTGAAAATCTCCACTACGTTAGTTGATGATTGGTGATTGTTCTTTGGCTACTGTGAGTTTGGTCTTGGAGTACAAAAGTGATAAATTCATTCAATTCTTCACCATTGTTTGGGTGCATATTTGAGGTTATTGTGTATGTGGGGAAAGTGTATCACTGTTTATAACGAACACAATTGTTGAAAAAATATATAATAGGTTCTATTTATCATATATTTAATAGTATATTTATCACATATCCCATGTTTTGAGATTGTTTTACCTTATTATGGGGCCAAATATCTCCCTGATTCATCATCCAATAAGGATTGATGATTTTGATACAATGTTTCTTAATGTGGGATGATACCTTTGGCCTATTTTCAATGAAAAAAGGTTATTATTCTCATCTGTCATGGGATTGAGATGCAATGATAATATTATAGTGGCCTTATCTCATTGAAATTGTATCTTATTGGTACGCTTTTTGGAGATCGAATATTTTTTTGGTGAGGAGGTCATATAACCCCGTTCTTAATATTAGAAAATTATTTATACTTGTTTTGATCTCATATTAATTGGGTATTATTTCTTTCTATTTTGGGTGATGTTTGAATTTTTTTTGAATCCCTTAGAGAGGTATACAGTTAGTACATGGTTAGGAAAAACTATGTGGTTTGGCCCAAAAAATGGTATGGACAATTGAGAGCCACTAGATGGGGACACATGGTTTGTCAAAACAATGTGACCATCAATAAAAATAATGAACCCCATGGATTTTAGGGAATTCATGGTTGTTTAATGGTTCGTTTAACCATGTTTCTAAATTATGCACCCATCTAGAAGGCTATTGGGGAACCTGTTTAGGTTGAACAATTTTTTTAATTATTAAACCCTCTCCAAAAAACCATATGTACGATTTTTAATTTCCCTCAAAATTATTTTATTATTCCTATAACTCACTTTTAAGCTTCATAATTCCCCCATTCAACTCTAACTTTTTTTTATTGGTGGATCTTAAGTGTTGTAATAGATTACTCAAAACCCTTTTCATGGGTGATCAAAGTGGCATTGATCTCATTCATTCCTCACTAGGTTTGTTGATCTCCTCTAATGTGTTTTAATTTAGTATAACAATATCTCTTCATTATATTTTGATAGATTGATATATAATTCATGGATCAAGACATAATTTTTTTAAACATGACTTTAGGTTGTGTAGCTAGATCTTTAACACCTTAATTCTGCATTGGTGAGTCCTATTATGTGTGTCGATTTCAAGATCTTTGATTAATGTTAGGTGGTTCCATAATTCATTTCCATATGTTTTAAACCATTATTCACTCAATTAAAATGAATTAAATTTTTAATTAATTTAAAAATGGATTCAATATATATCTATTTTTTGACTTGAAACTTGAATGAAAATATTAAAAAAAACCCCAATTTCATTGGAATTGACATTGTAGGGTGCATTGATAAATATTTATCTCTGTAGTTGGAAATAAAATTGATGACATTATTTGATATTGATATTGTAAAAATGAAAAAACTATAAATGTGATTTGAAATGGAATGCAATGATAAAAACCGTTGATTTAATTTTGAAAAGAAAAATGTATGATTAAAAGATAAATTTGGTAATTATATTTTAAAATTATTTAAAATCATTGAAAACGAATTTGATTTTATTGATTGATTGATTGATTAATGAAAATGGGATCCAATATTATCATAAGGTGGTCTATAAAGGCACACTATGATATATCAAAAATCACTAGATTAAATATGACAACGATACCTATACCATCCCAGATCAGGATATTCTTTATAATCTCACCTATTTGGGTGTACATTGATTTCCTATAATGGGTTTCCCTTTTAGGGTTTTTATTGTGTATATTGTCTATTTTATGATTTGTGATCATTTATAATATGTTGGAGGATCTTATATATAATAAACAACATATCTCTTCGAGTTTTATGTTGGTTCTTTGAGTTATTTTATTTGATATACATATCATTGATTTTCAGAAAGGTATTATTTTGGAAAACCGCATTATATATTTATAGTTTTATTTAAAATGTTAATTTAATAAATATTTAAATTTATTTCAATATATCAACTATTTATTTAAATGAAATCATGTTTCGATTAAAAATATTAAAATTTAATTATATTCCTTGTTTTAAATAAACTAGTTGAATAAATAGTAAATAATTATGATATTGATTTCAGAACACTTGGTGAGACCAAAATTGGATTTATATTTAACACACTTCCTTTTCCATTGGTTATTTGTAGAAATTATTATGCTAGGTATGAGAAAAGGGAAATGAATAATTGGTGGTAGTGGATGTTCTTGATGTCTTGGTCCTTGGATGGATGATGTTAGCTAGTGGAACTTTTTCCACTTATTACATACGATATTTTAAGACCTTTTTATGGTTTATGTTGTATAATTTTTTTATAATGTTAATATATATATATGGTTATTATTTTTCCTACTTGTTTTTTTGGAACTGATATTTTTGGATAACTGATCATACTAACATTTATTATCTCCTATTTTGATATTTTGTGCAAAATTCATCACCTCATTAACCATTTAAGAATCTAAGTGTTATTCCCCATCCCTTGTCTATTTGGGATGACCTTCTATAAATTTCACTATTGGCTATAGTATTATGGAATAAGGGTTTCCAAGATACTTTGTGATATTATTAGAATTCTTCATTGGAATATATGATCTAGGTATTCTTGTTTTTGTTACGTGAAGCAATAAGCTATATTATTTTGACTACAAATAATTTTTTGATAAATGTTTTTTTAGGTTTTAAATTTGCATTGAAATATTTGAAAAGATGTTTATGGTTTAATATTTATGAAATGGATTATATTGAACTTTGGGGGTTGTGGTTGAGATTTTAGTGATTAATGTATTATTACATAACTGATGCTAATCACTTTGGTATCAAAAATTATATAGAAAAAGGTGGAAGTGGTTCTCATCATTTACTGGTACTTATGATCTATTATAATTTTATAATGGTGATTTTTTATAAAAATATCATCAATAATTCACATCATTTGAATAAACAATGAGATTATGGTGGAAATGATTAAATTTTTAAATTATAATTCTAAGGAATATTTACTTCTATTAATTCTCTATATGTTAAAATAATTACTTTACACCAATATAGAGATATATAAAAAAATTATCTGATTAAAATAATTGATGTTTAATTGATGTTCTTTTCAACCAACGAAGATTTATTATTTTATGGTGGTCAACCTAATTTAACTATTTTATCAATAACTCTATGTTTTTCCATGGGAATTATATTTATCTTAAAAATATACATTTTAATTTCCAACTAATGTTCTCGTATGATAAATCTTAGTTAAGTGTCATTCTAAATGTGCATAATATATAATTCCAATCTTTTCATGAGGATGTTTTATTATCCCTCTTGTGATGTGAGTTTTCCTCAAGTGAATTTTTGTTGTGTTAAATACGTTTTTACTAGGGATAAGTTTATATTGTTGGGATACAATTTAGTTAATGTAGATAATGTGAAAACTATATATTTTAATGGAAGAACATGTTTTATAGAGTATACAACATCAAAGCAGCTATCTTACACGACCCACGAAAAACTATTTATTCAATATAAATATTATAGCCTAGATTTTGAATTGGAAGATTTGAATATAAACATATAAATAACTAAATTGATAATATGGTTGTATTAAATATATATTCAATGATTAATTTATTTAAAATAAACACTCAATGTTTTTAGTAATGTCATTTTATTCAACAAAAAATATGTTTTCTTCAAAAAAAAATATTTACTTTTTTGGAAAAAACATTTTTATTAATTATTGAAAATTTATAAAATATATTTGAATAATTTAAATTAATTTTTGGTAATAATATTATCAAAATAAAATTATAGTTTATATTTCAGATTTTTTATGGAATGACTGATTTTCCTTTTTGTAGTGAGAAATACCACCTGTTTCTCAAAACAATATTCTTGATACATTCATATAAAAAGGTTTTGTTATATTTTAAAATGAATTTAATGTAACATTAGATATAATAAATAACCAACAAATTAATTATGATTATTGGAATATTTTTTTGGAATTTGTGGTAAAAACATTTATACACTTAATTTAAATAGTTTTTGAAAAACTATTTTTCATTTTTTTCTATGACTATAAATTTAATATCAAATAAATATATAATATATATATATTATGGACATAAAAATTGGTATATGGGTCCATTTTTTATATTATTTCTAAAATTAACTGTTGTATATTTCCTTGTAATGGTAAAAGGTAAATCTGGTATTTATATTTAAGAATAGAATTATATAGAAAAAATGACCCTAGAACTTGAAAAAAATTAATAGGATGAGTATATATCACCATAACTATAAAAATTTCTAATATATGTTCTTTTTTATTATTATTCTTGGATTATGACCTTTATATTATTTTTTTTAATGAAAAGTCAAAATTTTCATTATGTTTTTTATTATCATCAATTTTTTATACAGATGAGTAGAGGTTATATACAGTTATAAATATTCTATTAAATTATAAATTATATTTTTTATATTGTAAATTTATTTATAATTCATAGGGATTAAATACTTATCTTAATTTCTTGCTCAACAACGACACATCATTTATTAAACAAATTAAAATTACGAAAAATTATTTTAAAAATAATGATACTAATATAATTTGAATGCAGAATTTTTTCCAATTAATGTTATAAAACAATATTAAATATATGGAAATTTTAAATGGACTATGTATGAATTTAATATTTTTTTGATGCATTTAATTTCATATTCAGTGAATTGTGTAAAGATGACATTAATTTTATTTTTTTGAAAATAAAATTTAATTAAATGTTTCAAAATTCATAAATACCATATGATCATAAAAAAATGGATATATTATCAAAAATTATCAATTTTCCATTATGTCTATATTTTCACCATATAGTAAAATAATTTATCATTAAATTATAGAAAACATTGACATTATCTTAATTCTCAAGATGGTTACTGAGGGGGGGTAGACCAAAATAAAACGTTCAAAATCATACAAAACAATTGCCCAAAATTTTATTGGATTAAATTATTTAAACATCACATATCTGAATATTATTCTATTAAAAATGTAAAATAATTTATTCTAATTTAATTCATTATAAAATTTGAAGAAATCCCCTCCCCTTTCTTATAGAAGGACAACCATTCCCTATATTAAGAACCCGACCACGAAAAATATATCACGATCAAACCAAAAATATTTCTATTATAAATACCCTTATATATTTTTTGGATGATATAATCATTTATAAATTCCTAACCCATGTCACATAAGAAGATATATAATGGAATTCTACCAATGAATATTTATTCTTCTTTACCAAGTCCTTCAACATTATTTCTTCTTCAACGCCTTTTATAAGTGTTGTACACATCCAATGATAATAAATAATGAATAATAAAAACAAAAATATTTTATTAGTAATATGGAACAATAATATTCCACCTCATTTATATCATACAAAATATTAAATCTTTACACATGCATACGAACAACTTATCGTATCCACATCATGGTGTAATTTGTTTATAATCACCAATTCAATTGGATGGTTATAAATAAAAAACAAATAATTCAACATAATTTTTATGAAATAAATTATATTTTTTAAATATTATATATTATATTCCTTCTTCCCTTCCAATCTGTTGGAAAATGATAACATCATTCACGATTACGTATAGACTACTGCCTCTACAAAGCAATGTGATCCATATTTCATTTATGTTTTAAATGAATGATAATCATGATTAATTTAATGACTATATATGATTTGACAATTATTCTAAAAATATTAATCATTATTCAGATTTCTTTTTTTCTTATACATCAAAGGATGAGAAAACATTTGTGTGTATGCGTGACACACGATTTCTATGAATGTTGTAATTCATTTTTCTCACTATCTTTTATGGAATAATATATATATATATATATTGAGTATTTGTGATATTTATTTCTAGAATAAAATTTTATATCTACTTGAATAATAATAAATATATAAGGACAATGACTACTAAATCAAAACATACTTGATAAAAAAAGCAGTTAACACCCAAAATATTAAAAATAATAAAATATTGTCAACAAAATAGGGATAAAATGTCTTAAATGTATCACATATGATATTATAGATATAAAAAAGTTTATATATATATATATATAATAAATATAAATTGATTATATAGGAAGATAGATCATATACGATGAAATTGTAATGTGAGGTAAGTTATTTCATCTCCATTTCCACTCCATTGTGAAATATTTTTTTTATCATGATTGTATTTACATTATGTGGTGGATATAATTCTAGTTGTAGTAAAATAAAATGATTTTATATTTATTAAATATAATTTATGATTATATTTATTTCCCCATTTCATATAATGATTAAAAAAACCAAACATTATTTATTTTCCCAGTCGGTAAATTTCTCATCCATATTAATGTTTTTAAAACACATTTTTAAAATGATTATAATATTAAAAAATTGACTTATTAATTTCTTTTTAAGTAATCCAAAAAAATATACATGGTAATAAAAAAAATATTTCTAATTTTTTCATAAATGGAGTTATTTTTAGCAATATTTACCAAAAAAGTATAACTGACCGGTTTTTAACTTGAATTGCTTTTATAGACCATACCACTAACATAAATATTTCTACTCATTACCTTCAGTTATTGTATTTATATTTATTTAATGAAAACCACTTTGTGAAACTCCATTTTAATATTTCTCATATATTTTATATAAAATATTAATTTATATCATATGATATATTTCTAATGAATTTATTGTCATATTTTACCTCTTATTAATTTGGTGGTTATAAACACTCTCTTTAAACAGTAACAGTATAAAAATGATTGAACATTACGTTTTCCATAAATAAACGTATTCATTATAGCATTAATATTATTATTTTCGAACCATATACTATTTACTCATACTGTGTTCAATATTGAATATTATTTAATTGACTATTGAATTATAGATAATATTTATTCTTTTCATGATATAGAAATTTATTGACATGTTATGTTCACACTTCATTAGTTAGATCATTTTTCATTTAAAGAATACATTATAAATGAATTTATGGGTGTGACTATAATTTTATTGACCCTCTATGAATTGATATAACTCATGAGACAAATTAGTATTCTATCCTTAAATGGGTCTTTACCTATAGTTTTTAACTTTTTGATGTAGAGTCTTGATGGTAGAGATATCATGATGTTCATGATCCTGAAGTCCAATAGTATGAATTTCATTTATCGATAATTTATTTATCATTAATATCATTTATGATATTAATATGATGCTATTATACATTGAATATTTTTAATAATTTATTTATTAATATAAATATGTTTCTAGTTATTTACATTAATATTTTTATTATTCGTTATTTACTAATGATAGTTTCCACATAAGTAACAATAAAAGAGAATTAGATCTCACCATTATTCTATTTTCATTCCCCATGATATAAAGAAGAAATATTTTAATAGGTATTCATGGATAAATAATTGTTAATTTTTTAATTTTTATATATTATTCCCAATGTTAAATGATTATAAATAATATATATAGTTCTTAGAAACTACAAAACCAATTATTAAATTGGTAATAAGAAAATTTATATTAATTACATTTTAATAAATTTGAATCAAATTATGGTCAACCAAATATGGGATCATTATATTGACTTTATAAAAATTTAATATAAATGAATGTTTTCAAGAATATATTAATATCTTCAGTTTTCATTGAAAGATTTCTATTTTCATAAAAAATCCAAATTTTCACCAAATGATAACATTGATACGATGATTTATAAAAATTTATAGTTATTATGAAATATAATTTCTAAAACTAGATAATTTACATATAATTTTCTCTCCTAAATAGAAATAATTAAATTTAAATAAAACATATTTTTTAATAATAAAAATACTTTACTAAAAAATTCCGGTTGACTAAGTATTTATTAATAAATTCTCCTAGAGATAGAGAATTATATATATAAATATATATATATATTCTCTATGGATTTAATGTAACTCATATTTCTTAATTAAATGTTTAGTTTATAAAAAAATTATATTATATTAATTTTTGTTCCAATTTTGCTAATTTTTTTACAACGTATATTCTATTAAACATACTTTTATATTAAAATATTAAGTTATTATATTCTACCAGATTTATTGAATTTATTCCAATAAATTTTATCTTTAACTTCATAATAATGTGTTTAAAATTATAGAAATACCATTTTTTAAATCACACATCATATAAAGAATAATAAAACATCCTATTGAATGGATTGAAATTGAAATATGATGCTCATTTATAGTACTTAGTACATATGTTCCTAAATAAGAGAACACTAACAGGAAGTGAAAATATCTATATGGATTAAAATGTTCTTGTAAATTAATTATGGAAAGTGACAATGTACATTGATCTTAAAAATTTGAATGATTATGATGTAGTCAATGACTATAAAACCATAAGACAATGAGGTTTGAAAAATATAATCAATTCCACAGAAATGACTATGATATGGAAATATATTTTCAAGACCCCATTCCTTACATTGATAAATTCCATTAGAATATATACTATTTATAAAAGGAAATATACATATACTATTTTGTTTTAATTTATAAACAAAATTTCATCATTTGGCTTTATGATTATAATGGGTTACACCAATATTTCTTCTTTTACATTAAAGAAAATGCCAAAATCAATATATATTCCAATGTCATTTTATATAAATTCAATTATGAACATTCAAAGAGATCTATTAGGTTTAGATTTATAAATAATTAGGTCATTAATGTTATATAGATAAGTAATACATCCCAATGTGGATATATCCACTAACAATCCACTATTTCAAAAGAACAAATAGTTTAAAATATTAAATGTTTTGTATTCATGACACATCTGAAAAATTATCATATTGAACAAATATTTTACCTTTTCATCTATAAAAACCTTTGTAAAATATTTTAATGTGTGGGACGAGTAAAAAGAACGATCTTAAGAGAAATAAAAACAAAGAATAGAAATCATTATCCTATGGATAGTTATAAAAATTGACATTTTCAATATAACGACCCATACATTACATATATTGTTAATACTTGAAAATTGAAGCACACTTATTACAATATATGACAAAACCACAAAGGACCGTATAGGTATAATGTCTTTAGAAACTGGGAAACATAAACAACTGGTTCATAAATATTCTACAGTGTCTCCCATTTATTTCATCATATCTAGGGTCCCTTTTACCATATTCTACTTAATATCCATCTTCCGGACCTGGGGAAAAGAAAACATAAAAGGGTGAGCTCAAATTCTCATCAAGGGAAAATAAAGGAAATAAAAATCATATCATATCTTTTTGAAAATCATAACATGCAAAAGAGATCATAATATCTTAACATGGAATAAATCATAGAAGTGAAAATGAGATGCCTATAATCATAACATAAAACATGAAACACTGTGGCATGCACACATAATCATAGAGAATCATTTCTTGTTAGTCAAGACTCATTGCCAAGACTATCTTAGTGGACAAAGTCCCTTTCTGAACCGAGTCACCCTCGTTCCAGTCCTGTTTCACTGAACCGGTATAACCTACCATTCCAGCCATGTCTATCTCATGAGATATAAAATCTTTACCCAATGCATTGGAGGGAGATATAGGTCCCATCCATCTTATAATGAATCCTTTCTTATGTGTGCCACATAATCATAAATCATACATCATCGCATAACACATGTAACAAAAATGGGATTCTTGAAACATCATGACATCATAAAACAAACCATATAAGGTAAATGACTTCATAAAAATAATTCCCTCACAACATAATCAAATCAATGTAATAATAGGGATAAAAACAGAACCCTATATTATCTTAGATGGAAAATAATTTTGATAAAACATTTGAACTCCATTCTTGAGGAAAATATCCTTTCTACTTCAAAACACTTTTCCTTTCTTAAAATGTCATAAAATTATAAACTATAAGAAGTTGATTAACAATAAACTTGAAAATTTGTAAAGGAAGCTTCTTGGAAATAATGTTTTAAAAATCCATTCTTGCCGTATAAGTTAAAGAAACATTCTTCGTACTTTTGTCGAAAAAGTCAAAAAGTACCTCGTACGAAAAACGACCAAAAGATTACTTTCATATCCTTTACTAAAAACTCACCTAAGGATAAAATTGGATTTAAAAAATTGTACGTGGATGGAAATAATATTACATATTTAGGAAACATGGATGTGGATGATAAACTACACCCCAGTAAATACCAAAGTATAAACAATCTCGGATAAAATGAGATTGTTATATATTCTCGTACCTTAGGTCCGACTTGCTTTGTAAGTGTCTGAACCTCCTATATAATGATTTAAATAATGTTATTGACTTATTCCAGAATCATACTTATTTTTATGATATCATATATGGTCATATTCTTAGCTTCTTAGTAGTAATATTTCATTGCTACTTGTTATTTGGGTGTTTATAACTTTTTGTTCTTATGCGTGTTTTGTCAAATAAATTCTTATTCTTATCTTTAGATTATAGATACCTCATTTCCAGGATGGTTTTAGTGTAGTATATATCATATTCATTCATTCAATTCATTTATATAATCATTATGAAATGAAGATCATGTAGAACGAGTCGCATCACATCGTGGAGACTGTATTCCGTACGTACGCACGAGTGATGATATCGTTCCTATGATCGTGGAATTGTATTGGAGTGTATATATACTATTTCAGTATCAATATTAATTTATAATAATCATAAATAGTTACTCATTACACAATTATACCCATCCTTGTAAGGTGATGGTGGAAAATAGATTACACCACGGCGTGGAGACGGTATTCCGTACGTACGCACGCGCGGTGATTTCATTTTTCCGTAGGATGGATAGAAGGTGAATTAGGGTTGTTTCATATTTATAATAACATATCATTATGTAAGTAATTCTGATGTTATTACTTTATCATGAAAAAACTAAAGAAGAATAAGTTGAAGAAGAAAGAAATTGAAAAGATCGGTAATGGATATTACCTCTTCTTTGGAACGCCTCTTTGAATCCTCCACTTAGGGAACTAAGATTGGTCTTTTAAGAAGACCAGGACCTCTAGTATTATTCTAGGGAATTGGAGAAGGGATTTTGGAAGGGGTTGGCCGAGCTTGAGTGCTCAAATTGGTCTGAGGAGGAGGGGGAGGAGGTGCCCTTTTATAAGGGATGAGATGGGCACCATAGAAATATCTCAAAATATTATTTTATATTAAAGTCAAAATCAGTTTATAATGCTTCCAAAGGGTATTATTTCAAAGCTAAAGTGGGGATTGGTCGAAATCCTATCAACCAATAGGATTTAGGCAAGTTTAGGTTATTATTCTAACCTTATCAATTAGATTTAACTCTAAGTTAAATAATTTAACTTTTACCGTGTCTTTTTGTTTTCTTAGACTATATGGTTAAAACACTTACTATAACATGCCAAAAGAACCCCAAATTTTTTATTATTAATATATATATCTTTATCTAAGTCATTTGTCCGATCCTTAGATTTTTAGGAATAAAATAACAAATAATAATATAATATTTCATTTAAAAACTATTTTGTGTCAATTTTGACACTATTTGATATATGATTTTTGTGAAAGTCATAACAGAATTATATGTTCGAAACAAGTTTCTTAAATCAACACTAATATATCATAGTAACCTATAAAATTAGTGGGATTCATAAAAAGTCTAAAATTACATTTATTTTGGTGTTTATAACATCAATTATGTCAATATTTCATTAATAAGATAATTATTGCATCATCGTTGTGTCATAAATAAATTAGATTATTTAATATCAAAAAATTATAAATAAAATACCATTATTTATGAAATCTTTTTAGCTTTCTAATTAATATTTATAGTCGAATTTATCTTATGTATAACCCCATATTAAAAATTATTTACTTATTAAACTTTGATTTTAACTATTTTAACCCTACTTTAAATAAATTAATAATAAATGTCCTAATCTAATCCAAGTGGCCCTAAATGGTCATATTTTATTCCTACATTTGTTTTTGGTCGAATTAAACTTATCTAATAGAATTAGGACATGTGTTATGGTAATAGTAGTATCATATTTACCCTTAGTTACCCTATTTACTATTAACCACGGTAAAAAAAAGTAAAAAGTTACTATTCACCAAAAAATATTTTTATCTCAATGAACCACATTTTACTTACTGATATCAACCGTGTCTGTCGGATTTTCGAAATTCCATTCATAGAAGCGGTAAAATTAAGTTTTACGCAAAATTCAGTTTTTAACCTACCACTTAGTGGTTTCACTATTCATCAAAAATTGAATGTTTTCAGAAAAATACCAAAAGTTCACCCTATGCTAATTTCGGTATTCCGAATCCAAAAATGAAGCCCATTTTGAAAAATAAAATTTATAAAATTTCAAAAAGTGGTTGTTATTATTCATAACGGCTAGTTTTAATAATATTTTAATAGCATATCATTGTTTAGTGAAACTCAGTATTGCGTACGACGCAAGCTATCGAGGAAGGTCGCGATTGCGTGTAAAGTAAGCCAAGCTAGTGTGTAGTGAAAAATTCCTTTGATAACATAAAAACAAAATGTTACTCATAAAAATCTCGAGTGTTACATTATACCCCCCTTAAAATGAATTTTGCCCTCGAAATTCGTCACTTTGTAACAAACAGATGAGGATACTTTTCCCTCATCATATCCTCAAGCTCCCATGTAGCTTCTTCAAGTTGGTGGTTCCTCCATAAAACTTTCACCAATCGAGTGGTCTTGTTTCGTAGGACTTTTTTGCTATGATCCAGAATCTCTATCGGTTTTTCTTCATAAGAAAGATCTTGCTCCAGCGGTACAAATTTTGAGCTGAGTACATGTGAAGGATCAGGTATGTACTTTCTCAGGAGAGATACATGGAACACATCGTGAACTTGAGAGAGATTCGGTGGAAGCGCCAATCGATAAGCTACCTTTCCAACACGATCCAGTATTTCGAAAGGACTGATATATCTAGGGCTCAACTTCCACTTCTTTCCAAATCTCATGACTCTATTCCAGGGAGATATTCGTAAGAATACTTTATCACCCACTTCAAACTCTAGGTCTTTTCTTCGGTTGTCGGCATAACTTTTCTGTCGACTCTGAGCTGCTCTTATGTGTTGTTGAATAGATATGACCTTTTCTGCCATTTCTTCAACGAGATCAGGTCCTAATAGCTTTCTTTCCCCAGCTTCATCCCAGCAAGTTGGAGTCCTGCATTTCTTTCCATAGAGATCTTCATAAGGAGCCATCTGAATACTGGAGTGAAAGCTATTATTATAAGAAAATTCCACCAAAGGTAGGTGTTGATCCCAACCTCCTTTGAAATCCATAGAGCAAGCTCTCAATATATCCTCTAGGGTTTGAATTGTTCTCTCAGACTGACCGTCTGTCTGGGGATGATAAGCAGTGCTGAAACTCAACTCTGTATCCAGAGTATGCTGAAGACATCGCCAGAACTTCGAGGTAAATCTCGGATCCCGATCAGATATAATAGAAAGTGGTACTCCATGCAATCTTACCACTTCCTTTACATATATCCTGGAATGCTGATCTAGATAGAAATCCTCTCTAATAGCAATTAAGTGTGAAGACTTTGTAAGACGGTCAACTATGACCCAGATAGCATTATTGCCTTTGGATGTTTTAGGAAGTCCTGTGACAAAGTCCATAGTGATGTTTTCCCATTTCCATTCGGGTATGGGTAATGGTTGTAACATCCCCTTAGACTTCTGTCTCTCAGCTTTAACTTGTTGAAAAACCAAGCATCGAGAGGCATATTCAGCAACATCTCTTTTCATGACATCCCACCAGATGTACTCTTTCAGGTCCCTATACATATTCGTGCTTCTAGGATGAATAGAGAATGAAGAACTATGTGCCTCATCCAGCAGCTCCTTCTTTAATTCAGGGATGGGAGGAACACAAACCCGATTCCTGAACTTTATTATCCCATCACAATCAAGGTTGAATTCTGGAACATTTCTCACCTTCTTTTGTAACTCGACATCTTCTTTCGGTGCCTCTTTAATCTTCACATGTATAGATGGTTGAACATTCATTTGAGAAAGATAAGATTTTCCCCCTTCCATTATAATTCCAAGATCCATCCTTTGTAAATCCATAAATATTGGATCTTTTGTGATCCTCATCATGGATAAACTAGCATGGTCTTGTCGACTTAATGCATCTGCCACCTTGTTTGCTTTACCAGGGTGGTAATGGATTGAGCAGTCATAATCCATAATCAGCTCCAACCATCATCTTTGACGCATATTCAGCTCCTTTTGTGTGAAAATATACTTTAAACTTTTATGATCAGTATAAATATCACACCTTTCACCATAAAGGTAATGCCTCCAAATCTTTAATGCAAAGATTACCGCAGCTAACTCCAAATCATGTGTTGGGTAATTTTGCTCATGGATTTTCAACTGTCATGAGGCATAAGCTATCACCATATCATTTTGCATAAGAACACACCCCAATCCCTTCTTGGATGCATCACTGTAGATCGCAAACCTTTCTCCACTACAAGGAAGTGTGAGAACAGGTGCACTGGATAACCTTCTTTTCAACTCCTTGAAATTATCTTCACATTCCCTAGTCCAAACAAACATAACTCCTTTCCGAGTCAACTTGGTGAGTGGATTAGATAATCCTGAAAAATCTTTTACAAAACGTCGATAATATCCAGCCAAACCAAAAAAACTTTGGATCTCAGTTACTGTTGTTGGTCTCAACCATCTTTCAATAACCTCTGTTTTTGCTGGATCCACATATATCCCCTCTTTTGAGATTATGTGACCCAAAAATGCAACTTTTTGAAGCCAAAATTCACACTTGGTAAATTTGGCATAAAGCTTCTCCTTTCTCAGGGTCTTCAATATAATTCTCAAGTGATCTTCATGCTCTTCCTTTCTCTTTGAATAGACAAGAATATCGTCTATAAAGACTACCACAAATTGATCAAGATAGTCTCTAAAGACTCTATTCATTAGATCCATGAAGATAGCAGGGGCATTAGTAAGACCAAATGGCATCACTATAAATTCATAGTGTCCATACCTTGTACGGAAAGCCGTCTTTGGTATATCCTCCCTTTTGACCCTTAATTGATGATACCCTGAACGAAGATCAATCTTGGAAAAGTATTGAGCTCCATGTAGTTTGTCAAATAAGTCATCAATGCGTGGGAGAGGATATTTTTTCTTGATAGTGATCTTGTAAAGTTCTTGATAATCAATGCAGAGTCTCATTGATCCATCTTTCTTCTTAACAAATAGAACAGGTGCTCCCCAAGGTGACGCACTAGGGCATATGAATCCCTTATAAAGATTCTCTTGGATTTGCTTCTTCAATTCCTGCAACTCAATTGGGGCCATTCTATAAGGTGTCTTTGAAATAGGCAAAGCACACGGTACGAGTTCTATTGAAAACTCAACTTCACGATTTGGTGGAAGACCCGATAATTCCTCCGGAAAGACATCATCAAACTCCCGTACGATGGGTATATTCTTAATCGTGAGTTTCTCACCAACCATTTGAGATAAATAAACTTCATTTAGTGGAATCAAGACCCATAAGATGGAAGGAATTTCCACTGGAAGGTTATATTCATCCTTGCATCGATAGACGATCGTAGATTGATCTGGAATATGAAATGTGACTTCCCTTCTTTGGCAATTGATATGAGCTCCATGTAGAGAAAGCCAATCCATGCCAAGAATCACATCAAATTCCACTATAGGAAGGATCACAAGATTTGCAGGAAGCACTTTCCCACAAACTTCAATCGGAGAAGAATTATAAACTTTTGATGCAACTGTTGTGCCATTAGGTGTTGTCACAGCTAACTCAACATCTAATTGTTGAGGTAATACAGTGATACCCTTAGAAAATTCTTTAGAAATAAAAGAGTGGGTGGATCCAGAATCAAATAAAACATTTTCTACTTTAGAGTGGATGGTAAGTGTACCTTTCACCACATCGTTATCGTACTCCACATTGCTGATTGAAATTGCATGTGACTTTCCTTTGTCCTTAGCCTTAAGATTTTGTTGACGTCGACCATCATCATCAACCCTTGGATTTGGGCATTGATTGGCATAATTCCCCATCTCCTTGCACTTGAAACATTGAAGTGTAGTTTGTTCATTCTTTGTATCCATTCCTTTGTTTGCATTATTAGACATCTTCTTCCCATTATCGCAGAATTCAAATGCCCGATGACCTTCTTTTCCACATTTGAAACATTTACTTGTCCCTTTAAGACAACTCCCTCAATGTTTCTTTCCACACATTGAGCATAAGGGAAAGCTCATCTTCTTTTCAGTGTGCTTTTTAGATTTTCCTTTCAATTCCATTTTCCTCTTCTTATCAAACCCATATGACTGATGGGTTACTCCAATCTCCATCTCGACTTTGAGAGCACATCGAATGATTTCCTCATAGCTATTGAAGTCCCTTATGGCTAACGCCCTTCAAAGACTTGGCTTTAAGCCACTAAAGAATCGATCGATCTTACTCTCAGGTCGGATAATAATACCAGAAGCGTACCTTGCAAGTCTTGTAAAATTTGCTTCATAGGTACCAACAGATTCATCATCCCTTTGCTTCAGTTCAAGAAACTCTTTCTCCATCTTTGTTCGGAGAATACGAGGGAAGTACTTATTGAAAAATAAGTTCTTGAACTCGTCCCATTCCATGGACTCAATTTCATCCCTTTCCCTCGTATTCTTAATAAGATTCAACCATTGATCAGCATCTCCTTCCAAACGATACACTGCTAGGATGACTTTATCATGTTCAGAACATTGAAGAATTGAAAATATCTTTTCAGTAGTACTAATCCATTGTTCAGCAACAAATGGATCAGTAGACCTGCTGAAAGAAGGTGGACGCTGCCTCATGAAGGATTCAACAGAATTTTTCTCCTTCCTTTGCTCGTTTGGAAGTCCTGTATGATTCATAGCTTGAGAAATTTGTGTGAGCATGGCTACAATATTTTGCATTCCAGCTCACATATCGTTTGGTTGCTCGGGGGGACAATCATTGCATTGCCCATCGCATTCCGCATTAACACGGTTCCTTCAGGTTCCAGCCATTGACTAAAACCAAGAAGAATAGTGTGAGCAACACTAATTATAATAGGAAAACCACATAATTCAAGAATAAAATATTCATGCTTAAGGTCTTATCCTAGGTTATTCATGGCCATTTCTAAAACACTAATATTTTGTTCTATGCTTAGACTTATCCTTAGGGTTCTTAGTAAGGCTTTCACATCCTAGTTTCCAAAGGTTGACTATACCTTTCCTCTGATACCAACTATAATGACCCATACATTACATACATTGTTAATACTTGAAAATTGAAGCACACGTATTACAACATATGACAAAACCACAAAGGACCGTATAGGTATAGTGTATTTAGAAACTGGGAAACATAAACAACTGGTTCATAAATATTCTACAGTGTCTCCCATTTATTTCATCATATCTAGGGTCCCTTTTACCATATTCTACTTAATATCCATCTTCCTGACCTAGGGAAAAGAAAACATAAAAGGGTGAGCTCAAATACTCAGCAAGGGAAAATAAAGGAAATAAAAATCATATCATATCTTTTTGAAAATCATAACCTGCAAAAGAGATCATAATATCATAACATGGAAAAAATCATAGAAGTGAAAATGAGATCCCTATAATCGTAACATAAAACTTGAAACTTTGTGGCATGCACACATAATCATAGAGAATCATTTCTTGTTAGTCAAGACTCATTGCCAAGACTATCTTAGTGGACAAAGTCCCTTTCTGAACCGAGTCACCCCCGTTCCAGTCCTATTTCACTGAACTGGTATAACCTACCATTCCAGCCATGTCTATCTCATGAGATATAAAATCTTTACCCAATGCATTGGAGGGAGATATAGGTCCCACCCATCTTATAATGAATCCTTTCTTATGTGTGCCACATAATCATAAATCATACATCATCGCATAACACATGTAACAAAAATGGGATTCTTGAAACATCATGACATCATAAAACAAACCATATAAGGTAAATGACTTCATAAAAATAATTCCCTCACAACATAATCAAATCAATGTAATAATATTGATAAAAACAGAACCCTATGTTATCTTATATGGAAAATAAATTTGATAAAACATTTGAACTCCATTCTTGGGGAAAATATCCTTTCTACTTCAAAAACACTTTTCCTTTATTAAAATGTCATAAAATTCTAAACTATAAGAATTTGATTAAAAATAAACATGAAAATTTGTAAATGAAGATTCTTGGAAATAATGTTTTAAAAATCCATTCTTGCCGTATAATTTAAAGAAACATTCTTCGTACTTTTGTCGTAAAAGTCAAAAAGTACCTCGTACGAAAAACGACCAAAAGATTACTTTCATATCCATTACTAAAAACTCATAGAAGGGTAAAATTTTATTTAAACAATTGTACGTGGATGGAAATAATATTAAATATTGAGGAAACATTGATGTGGATGATAAAATACACCCCAGTAAATACCAAAGTATAAACAATCTCGGATAAAATGAGATAGTGATATATTCCTTTACCTTAGGTCCGACATGCTTTGTAAGTGTCCGAACCTCTTGTACAATGATTTAAATAATGTTATTGACTTATTCCAGAATCATACTTATTTTTATGATATCATATATGGTCATATTCTTATCTTCTTAGTAGTAATATTTCATTGTTACTTGTTATTTGGGTGTTTATAACTTTTTGTTCTTATGCATGTTTTGTCGAATAAATTATTATTCTTATCTTTAGGATATAGATACCTCATTTCCATAATGGTTTTAGTGTAGTATATATCATATTCATTCATTCAATTCATTTATATAATCATTATGAAATGAAGATCATGTAGAACGAGTCGCATCACATCGTGGAGACGGTATTCCGTACGTACGCACGAGTGATGATATCGTTCCTCTGTTCGTGGAATTGTATTGGAGTATATATGTATTATTTCAGTATCAATATTACTTTATAATAATCATAAATAGTTACTCATTACACCATTATACCAATCCTTGTAAGGTGATGGTGGAAAATAGATTACACCACGGCGTGGAGACGGTATTCCGTACGTGCGCACGCGCGGTGATTTCATTTTTCCATAGGATGGATAGAAGGTGAATTAGGGTTGTTTCATATTTATAATAACATATCAGTTTGTAAGTAATACTGATGTTATTACTTTATCATGAAACAACTAAAGAAGAAGAAGTTGAAGAAGAAATAAATTGAAAAGATCGGTAATGGATATTACCTCTTCTTTGGAACGCCTCTTTGAATCCTCCACTTAGGGAACTAAGATTGGTCTTTGAAGAAGACCAGGACCTCTAGGATTATTCTAGGGAATTGGAGAAGGGATTTTGGCAGGGGTTATCCGAGCTTGAGTGCTCAAATTGGTGTGAGGAGGAGGGGGAGGAGGTGCCCTTTTATAAGGGATGAGATGGGCACCATAGAAATATCTCAAAATATTATTTTATATTAAAGTAAAAATCAGTTTATAATGCTTCCAAAGGGTCTTATTTCAAAGCTAAAGTGGGGATTGGTCGAAATCCTATCAACCAATAGGATTTATAAAAGTTTAGGTTATTATTTTAACCTTATCAATTAGATTTAACTCTAAGTTAAATAATTTAACTTTTACCGTGTCTTTTTGTTTTCTTACACTATATGGTTAATACACTTACTATAACATGCCAAAAGAACCCCAAATTTTTTATTATTAATATATATATCCTTATCTAAGTCATTTGGCCGACCTTAGATTTTTAGGAATAAAATAACAAATAATAATATAATATTTGATTTAAAAACTATTTTGTGTCAATTTTGACACTATTTGATATATGATTTTTGTGAAAGTCATAACAGAATTATATATTCGAACCCAGTTGCATAAATCAACACTAATATATCATATTAACCTATAAAATTAGTGGGATTCATAAAAAGTCTCAAATTACATTTATTTTTGTGATTATAACATCAATTATGTCAATATTTCATTAATAAGATAATTACTGCATCATCATTGTGTCATAAATAAATTAGCTTATTTAATGTCTAAAAATTATAAATAAAATACCATTATGTAGGAAATCTATTTAGATTTCTAATGAATATTTATAGTCGAATTTATCTTATGTATAACCCCATATTAAAAATGATTTACATATTAAACTTTGATTTTAACTATTTTAACCCTTCTTTAAATAAATTAATAATAAATGTCCTAATCTAATCCAAGTGGCCCTAAATGGTCATATTTTATTCCTAAGTTTGTTTTTGGTCGAATTAAACTTATCCAATATAATTAGTACATGTGTTAGGGTAATAGTAATATCATATTTACCCTTAGTTACCATATTTACTATTAACCACGGTAAAAAAAAGTAAAAAGTTACTATTCACCAAAAAATTATTTTTATCTCATTGAACCACATTTTACTTACTGATATCAACCGTGTCTGTTGGATTTTCGAAATTCCATTCACAGATGCGGTAAAATTAAGTTTTACGCAAAATTCAGTTTTTAACCTACCACATAGTGGTTTCACTATTCATCAAAAATTGAAAGTTTTCAGAAAAATACAAAAATTTCACCCTAGGCTAATTTCGGTATTCCGAATCCAAAAATGAAGTCCATTTTGAAAAATAAAATTAATAAAATTTGAAAAAGTGGTTATTACTATTCATAACAGCTAGTTTTAATAATATTTTAATAGCATATCGTTGTTTAGTGAAACTCAGTATTGCGTACGACGCAAGCTATCGAGGAAGGTCGCGATTGCGTGTAAAGTAAGCCAAGCTTGTGTGTAGTGAAAGATTCCTTTGATAACATAAAAACAAAATATTACTCATAAAAATATCGGGTGTTACATTCAAAATAAATATTGTGATTTAAATAAACATATATCAATCCTATAAATTATCTTCCTGAATCAATGAATTTTCATAAAAATCATTATAGGAAATAAAATAGAAAATTAATACTCATAATGTTATTATTGAAATGATGAAAAATTCATGAAATATTATTCACAGTGTTCTTCTAGTCAGCCATAACATGTGTCAATAAATTTCATTTAAATATAATTTCATTAATTTACCGTGTAATCATAATATTTACCCACAAGAAATAGAATGAATAAATAATAAATCTATATCACTGGAAGAATATTTTTATTATTACTATTACACTTAGCGTAACCATCATAGTAAATAATTGAATAACGATCATATTTACACATGAAATAACAATCACAGTTAGACTTAGAATATCCCACATGGTTACACATGGAATAACAATAACAATTTTATATCAAATAACCATCACTGTTAGCTTCCAAACAAAATCTTACTTGTTGAATTTTAGGAAATCATAGAACCACTAGTAATATGTTTTTATTGGAACCATAATCATCATAAAACAATTTTAGGACCCAATATATAATAATAACACATATAATATTACAGTTTCTATAATATTTTTTGTCTCAAAAGATATGATTTTTAGATATTTATATTACAATTTTTTAAAACCACAATTTCAAAAATAAATTTATCATAAGAAAGGAAATTGGTTTTATTTAATAACACATGGAATCCTATAAAATAATTTAAATATCCAATTACTCCCATTATGGTGTGATAGTTCATGTTCAATGTATGTGTTAAAATAGGAATTTCTTTTTATCTTTGTTATTGAATATAAATAAATAAATAATAAAAATATTTGAAAACCATTAAATGAAAGAAAAAAAATAGACATAAAATTACCATTATAGATAATTATGTCCATATAAATACATAAATTACATAATATTAAAAATATCGACATGGATGAAATAAAATTGAAAGGAAAACATTAATTGAATATTTTTTTTAACGATAGACCATTACTATGATTCTGAATCATAACCTACATTCTTCGGAATCTTGAATAATAAAAATTAGTTAACTAAAAAATTTACCAAGAATCATTTCCATGTTTATTATTTATTTTTTGTTTATTTATTACTATTTTTTGTTTATTTTCATAATCAGTTTTGGTTATGTAGTAAATTTGGATGTTATATGGTACATTTTTTCAAAATCACATTGTTAGGTTGACTATGGTCAAAGTGTTCATGAATCAGTAATCTGGAAAATAATAGTTATGAAATAGTTATCATTTTTAGATATATATTTTACTTTTAAAACCAACCATGACTGAAGGACATAAAAAATGATCTACGATAAAATCATGGATATAGTAGGTCATACGTATGAATGAGTAACATTTCCATTTTTCAAATATAATTATTTAAATAATGTATCTATTATTTTATATATTGAAAATAATTATTATATTGTAAATAAAATTTCAATTATTTATATACACTTAAAAATATTATCCACGTTATGTGGTGATGAAAAATTAATCACATCTCTTTTTGTAGGTGGTAGTCTACAAATACATAAGAAAGATGTAATAGTTTTTAAGTGAGTGTGAATGTAAAAAAGAAAATGATATATTATATTTTATGATTTATTAAATTTTATTTAATATATATATATATATATATATATTATATATTCAATTAAAACTGGTCAGAATAGCAGGCAAACTAAAATTATTTACATTGATTTATGAGGTGGTGGCCTACCATACACATGAATGGTGATTTCGGTCCCCATTTGACAGAAAAGGAGATAGATATAAGTTATGACCATAACATAATATAATCTCATCATATAGAAGGAACTTATTTTTTTTAAATATGGTTTAAAAACATTTTATTGAGGAAGACGAGGAAATAAAAGAAAAAACATGGTTAATAATTACACCTCTTCTTTGGAAAAACTTTTAAATATTACATAATATCCTTTCATATGATGAATTTTTTATCAATCCATAGTCATTAATATGTGAATGGTTATGTTAAGAAGGAATTTTTATTGGCTTTGATCTATAAAAATTCATATTAAGTGTAAATAAAAGAGGATATGTGGTTCCCTTTTATACGAAATAGGATGGCACACTTGGAATTCAATAAATTATTAAATTAAAATAAATTATTATTCACATTAAAATGGATATAAATATTATTTTATTTATAAAAAATTTGAGGTTAAGTTCAAATTAATTCATCTAATAAACTTTTCAAATGTTTATAAATATTTTTAACCTTATTATTTTTAACACTCTATTACCACATTTGACAATTACCACAATATTAAAGATTTTACTATTTATGGGTCAATAATGTTAAAATAAAAGGGAAATTGGACTATAAGTGGACCATAATTGAAATTTTTAACAATATAGAAATAAAATAAAACACCTTACAATTTTTTTTAAAATAATTTTTGAAAATATTATTTATTATGAAATTAAATTTACATAAACTTTGGTATTATTTATTTAATTTTACTAATAATACTACATTAAAAAGGAATTCGATTATCATGAATTAAGACCCCTATTATATTCAATTTATATATATAAAAATCATAGAATACAATAATCCAGTAAAATAATATAACTTTTTACATTTTTAAAATCATTTATTTTATTTATATTCTTAATTAATAATATTTCATCTCTAATCCATAGAAATTTAAGTTAATTCATTGAAATATAAAAATAATAAATATAAATAAATATTACTCATATTTTGGATGAATATTTAGTAGCGAATAATTTTTTTATCCCTATGAGAAATATTTAATTTTAATAAATAAAATAGATTGATCTCTTTGGATTTTACTTAAATAAATTATAGTAAACATAAAAATCTAGAAAATATAAAAATGTTGATCATATATTTTAATTATGAATTTTTATTGATGAAATATACACATCCAAAAAAATTAGTTGATATATTTTGGTTACTTTAATATCCTCATCACATTATTTTTACCATTAATTAAAAAAATTTACCTTTACTTAGATGAGAAAATTTTATATCATTACTATACAAAATGAATAGAAATGAAAGGGAAATAATTAAAAAATAATAATTTATTATTCCAAATATAGAATCCATTTTTAATTTTTCAAATAATATAATTATTATAAAATTTATTTAAAATAAAACACATAAAACACACTAAAAACAATTTGTAAGAAAAATTAATTATTGAGAACCATAAAAGTTATTATACTAGATAAAGGTGTAAAAATTATTTAAAATAATAAAATTTTATTATATTTAAGAAAAAATAACTAATTTGATTTTATAACTGATCTAAATTACAATTTTACGATATAGCGACTTTAAAATAAAATATTGTTTTCAATAAAAATCAATATTTTTCATTATTTTTCATAACAGAAGTCTTTTTTGAAAAATAAAAAAAATTATTTTCAATATATTTTTTGGATTTATATTTTTAAAATGATATACTTAATATAAAATAATATCTCCTAAAGATTCATAAATTCATTTTATTAAACACTAAAAAATTAATTTCCATTAAAACTTATTTTTAGATCCTAAAATGGATTTTCCAAATATTTTTTAATTTTTTACTATGGATTTTTCATAACATTTCTATTGAGTATGAATAATTTATATATTCCATAAATTATTTAATCTTATTCATAACACCCAATTTTAGGGTTATGTTATAACTATCATATTAAAATAAAAATATTTTATAGTTTGTTTAGGCTCTGTTTTGTGTGTCATTTATGCTATCAAAAATGGTTTTATGAAAAAAAAATATTGGTACTACATTTACTCCATATTATGAGTTTGTGTTTGTAATTATTGAATCATTATAATCATGTAATTATTATATATGAGTTATATAAATGGATTAAACGCTATTAATTCTATCATTTCTAAAAAAATGGTTTCTCTTTAAAATATTGGACCCACATAAATCACTATATAATGATGAGAAATATGAGTCTCAAAATTTCCCCCAGAAAAACTTGTAGTTAAACAAATTTTTTCTTATTTTTATGTTTATATATATCTCAATTGTCCTCAAAATCCTCAATATTAAAAATTATGTTCACCTCAATGATTATCCCATACCTTTGGGATTACATCCAAAAAATGTAATTAAATTGAACTAAAGTAATCCTTTATGTTAATATTATGGGTTATATATACCTCAACCCAATAAAACATTACAAAAAATATAATTAATCATCTTCAAATCCCATCACATAAAAACCCAAAGTGGTGTCTATAATATTAAACTTATGATCTATGTTAAACATGTAAGAACATGACAGTATGGATAACTTGTTTGATAATCTAATATTAAAAAGACATTATCTATAAAAATATATAAACCCTACTCTAATAATAACTATAATATCCCCAAAATCACTCTCCCAAATATGGTTCTAAAAACAAAATATTTATATTTATGGAATTTATATAGAAAAAAAAGAATACTATTTTTGCATAGAAAACCTATGAAATAAGTTGGAAAAATTTTTCCACTTAAATAAAAATATACTCTTTAGGTTAAATGTTTTAGAGGATTTGAAAAATTATTACATAATAAGTATTTTGTCATTATGTTTTCATTCTTTCCACTATACCCATCTTATCATTTTCCACATCAAAAATTTATCATCAAACACAAGAAACATTTATCTAAATGTTCATATAATAATCATTTTTTATAACAAGATGAAAATATGAATAGTAATGTTGAGCATAAATTTTCAGAAATAGAAAACATAAGGATTAAAAATTTAATATCGTATGTGATTATAAGATGATTATATGGATATGATAATATATTAAAGGTACATGAGAATTAAAAAACAGAATCCATAACAATAGAAATCATTATCATTAAACATGTGACATTGAATAATGATTTAATAATGTTAATGGTCATAATAATGAATAATTTTGAGCCTTTTTATGTCATCCATACTTAATGGAACTGTTAAAAATAAAAGGTTGTATTGATAAAATTTATGTTTTATTGGAGTATTATCTTCATCTCAGAAGTCCAAAATAAGAACCATGTTTTCTATAACGTACATATACTTTAACTTTATGTCAAGTAACTTATCATGTACATTTTATGGATTCCACATGTGGTCAGAAAAGTTTCGTTTGTGTATAGTGATTTTTAGGAGCTCAGAACCTTCACTGGTGGAAGAATGAACTATGTTACAAGGTTAGAATAATCCTTGCATCCAAACCCACATATTTTATCTTATTTGTATATGGAATTTATGAGTAAAAAACAAGTAACACGATGTTTCTATAATTTTTCACCCAAGTTAAAATATATATGTATATTTTCTATACTTTTTATCATATCTAAATTCCATAGTTGGTGCGTGGTTTCTAAAATGATGATGCAAAACCATGTATGTTCCCTATTGATATAGTTAGGAAAAAATGGTTGGAACATTACATTCCTTAACCTCTCACAAAACCATGATACCAAGAAAATTTAAGCAAAATTACCATTTTTAACAAAATTAGTTTTATGTAAACTCCCTGTCCTTATTTTCATCTTCTATTGGTAATCAAATCATTTCATAACTAATTTTGATCACCAAATCCTCTAATCGTTGGTTTTGATCCGATTTAATTATCTATGTTAAAATTAAATATTTTTTCTCTTCTTGGATGCACATTGGTATGTACTCTACATATCTTCTGCATTTCAATTTTTTCTTTACCGTGGCGAATTTATTTTTATGCAATATTATATTCCATATTTTTTTCACGTTGATCCACTCATCTATTTTCTTCTAATCCAGAGCGAAATAAGAGGTCATACTGGAAATGTGGAGTAATATAGGCTAAAGGTAGGTATTATATGACTTTTCTCTAAATGAATCATCATTTTAAATAAATGTGCATGATGGTTTCACTAGGAATTTAATCTAAAAATTATTGTAAATTTATTATAATCATTGTGATCATATTCTCAAAAACTATTCATACATGATCTATTTACAATTGGAGGTTGTGACCTCAATACCATTCACCCCAAATATAGTTCTTCATTAATTATTCATATTTTCACTTGTTGATAATTTCAAGGTGTGATTATCACTTAAACCCTTATAGTACGTGTTTTAACTTAATTATATAAATCACTAAATTATTCAAAGGAATGTATAATTATAGATATCACATGGATTATTTAATTATAATATAAATTAGTGGTGTATATATCATATTAGTCAAATTCATGACATATTTTAAGAGTAAATTTCATTTAATTTGCATTCATGTTTTGTTTTGGTGGTTTCCCAAGATTTTATGGAGGAATTAGTGAGTTCTCATAAATTGGGCCAAATCGTGAGCCCAATTCCAGATTTAAAAATAAATTTTTATTCCTTTATAACTCATTGATTTTTTAATATTTTTCATCCATTCTAATTCCTACTTTTCTTTCCCTGGCCTATAAACACCACAAAAGTAATTTGGACTATTTAGAAATCTATAATCATGGTGTAATTTAGTTTTTCTTTAAGAGATTGCGCCATCCCGAAAGCCCATTTCCTGCATTAAAAATAATTTTTAATTATTGGTTGCACCTAAAGAAGAATTGTCATTCAGGGGGTTTTGAAAACCTAACTGTGAGGTTGAAGATGCTTCAATCATTGAGCTCCATCCATAGGTCTCAGAGAGAAGTTTTCTCATAATCAGGGGAAATCCCAAGGTCATTTAAACCCTTGTACAATGTCCTATCAATAGTATGAAGGATGGTAATAGTTCAAACCTCTAGTGTCTTCATGGCTGAGCACATATTTTCTGCACGATTAGTAGTGGTCATGTTCTAAGAAGCCATGTAGAATAAATGATCCCCATGGTTAGTGAATGGTTTCCCAAACCATGCAGACTAATCATTCGACTGACCCAACTTTTTAAATTTTTGTTTCTTTCTATGCCTACCCATGATGGTTGTTAATATGGTATGCTCTTATGGTGGGGATACCCACTATGAGTCTCATGTGTTTTATTTTGGAAAATTCTAATGGGAGTCTACCCCCTAGTACTGGGAGTCTGTTCATCCCTCCCCCAATTAGTGTCCGGATTTTGTCTCAGGAAATTTTGAGTTGTCTCTTGTAGTGCGGATCCCATTTGTGTCTCCCCATAAAAGTAACTCAGATTGTTCCATGTTCTTGTATTTATTGTAATTATTCTTTTTGGGAGCTATCTAACAACATAAACCTTCCTTGAGTAATCTATTGGAGTGGAGAATTCCCAATGGTCTGGTTAAAGTAAGGTATGTGTATTATTGTTCTTTGTTGTTGTTCGTTTGGGTAAATTACTGGTATCCTATTTTGATAGTGTTTGAGAAGTTTTTTTTGAGATAAAATAAGAATATACTTGATTGTTTCATGAATTTGGTGTAAGTTTTTCTTGTGAGATTATTCCTTCTTTAATTGATCACATAAAGAGTTTTGGCCTTTGGGGTTGAAACATTGCAATGGAGTACCTCTTGGTTACTCAGTAGGGTTTGGTTGGTTTTTTGGCCTTGCTGGGGCCTTCTGGGGATGGAATGTTATCTTGGTGGGGAGAATTGTCACATACATGACATATTTTAAAGGTAAATTTCATTTAATTTACATTAATGCTTTGTTATGGGGGTTTCTAAAGCTTTTATGATGGAATGAGTGAGTTTTCTTGAATTGGGTCAAACCATGAGCCCAATTCCACATATAAAAATAAATTTTGATTCCTTTATAAATCCTTCATTTTCATAATTTTTCATCCATTCAAATTCATACTTGTTAAATCCTGACATATTAACTCATCAAAATTAATTTGGACCATTTATAAATCTATAATCATGGTGGGGTTCAGTTTTTATTTAAGGGATTGGGTCAGCCCAAAATCCATTTCCTTGCATTAAAAAGAATTTTTAATTATTTAATAAATCATTCTATTTTTACGTTTTTTCAGAGATGCAAACTCCCACTTGAGTCCAAGTACCTAAGGCATGCCCCCATTTCCTCATCCCCCAATTTGGAGCTCAATTGCATCAGAAAACGGGGTAAAATGTCTCTAGATTTCACAAATCACCCAGATTTCAAGAGGTAAATTTATCCTTTCATAACTCCTTATATTTTGACTATTTTCCCCCCATTTCAGTTCATAAATGATCTCCTCATTCTTTTTAGAAACTCCTTTAAATTTTTTACTGTTTTAAAATTCATATTCTGTTAGATATTGGATCGTTTTCTTCATAATTGTTTTGGGTAAATGATTATCTCTTCAATTCCTTCCTTCTCCTTAGGGTTTCCTCCCTCTTTCATAAATTTATAGAGTGTACATAAGTTAGGGTTTAGAACTAGGGTTCTATTTGCAGTGATTTTTGTGAAATATTATGGTTTAGGTTTCGTTTTTACTTCATTTTGGTGCGGCTGAGGTGTGGTTGAGGTTTCACACCATGATTCAAGGGTTTTGACTCAAAAGGTAGGTAGTTCCATGTGTAAACAATTATTGATGTGTTATCTTGTGGTATTTACTCATTTTTCATATTCCTCATATGTTGTGAGTGGGGTGAAAACTTTTTATGATTGATTGGGTTATGTGTTAAATTTTATTGTTGCTTTTTAACTTTAAATTTGGTGTTTTCATGTGTAACTCATGGGGTATTATTTGGGTGTATTTTATAACTTATTTAATTGGTTTAATAAATTGTTTTTGGACTTCCAATTCCGGTTTGGTAATGTATTAGTTTTATATGGTCCTAAAACTATAGTTTTTGGGTAAATTTGAGGTGTAAAACATTGTTTTACTTCCTGAGAGCATTTTCTGAAAATGTGTGTTTTCATTTGAATCTTTTGTGATATTATTCAAGGTTATTTTATAACACTTTAATGAGGTTTTATAAAAATATATAGCGATTCCAATTCTGTTTTGGATAGTAATTGGTATGGTTTTAGTCTTAAATGGTGGTTTTGAAATGGGTTTTGGGTGCAAGATATAGTTACACCCCTTGAGTTTGTTTTATGAAAATTGTGAATGTTTTATTTTGTTAAAAAAAGTGGGTAAAAGTGTGTATATGTAATGTTTATGGGGGTTTGTTCACTTAATATGGGTTTTTGAATGGTAAGGTGGTTATTTAAGATGTAAAATATTTTTTTTATAATGTCTTATAAAATGATGAAATGTTTTAAAAAATGGAAAGAGAGCTGCAAAACATGGTTGTGGGATGTTTTGTGTGAGTGTGTATTGAAAAATGAATTTTTTTGATGAAAGAAGAATTATATGATATTTTAGTGGGTTGTTATGTGAGTTATAATGTCTTGGAATGGTTTAAAAAAAATTAAAGGATTTGTGGAAGTGTTAAAGAAATGTTAAAAGTGTTGTGGGCTATTTTGTGTGAGTTGGATTTCAAAATCAATTTGAAAGAAAAGTAGAATTTTGTGACTTCTGTGGTATTCATGTGGGATTTTTGGTGAATTTGTAATATGAAAATGATATTTTCATGTGAAAAGTTCATTTCTTTACTTGTTTATCTTCTTTGAGCACAAAGGTAAAACCCATGTATCTATGTGGGTGGACGTGTACTAGTATTCTTGTGAATCTGTGGGGTTTGGCCTCAGTTTCACTTAGCAATATTGACTCTAACAAGTCTAACTAAACTATGATGATGATGATTGGGGAACACTATGTTATGGGTATGTTCTCTAATAGTGGATCATGCTTAGAATTTATAGTTGTGATGTTTATTCTCATCGAGATATGAGGTACCTGGGAGCCACAATGAGCTAGTGCCTAGTGGTTATTCCCAATGGCTTGTTCTAATTAGATATTTTATACCTCCTATCGGTATATGGTATATTAGGCTGAAAAATTCAGTATCTTTGGCATTTATTTTAAAATTGTTGATTATTTAAATTATACCACTTGAAAACTGATTTTTTTAAGTTGTAACTTTAAGAAATTGTAACTAGAAATTACATGCTTTTTAAAACGTGCATGATTTTCATTTCTGAATGTTTATCGCATGGAATCTCTTAGGGGTCATATCTTACAAGGAATTGGCTCACACCCTACTTACATCTTTGGGTTTAAGTAGTCTTGGTTATTTTTTTGTCGCATGTTCGGTACAATTTTTTAGTTCTAGTGGTTCGGGTTTCTAGCAGGTCCTTAGTGGTGAAGTTTTATTGGGATGGATAGAGGGCGGTGGCCATTACCATGAGAGTTCTTCGGCTTTTTCCTTTTTGTTTTGTAACATTTTTATAGTATTTTTTAGTTGTTTTAAAATTTTTAATTGAGTTCTGAATTTTTGTAAAATATTTCTTGGTTTGAAAAATTGAGATTCGATTTATTGGATTTTTCTGTTGTATTAAATTTTTATACTCAGGTAAATCATTGCCAATTCTCATTTAATGATACCTGAGCACTTGTTTAAGCCCGTGGGGATCGGGAACTCCCTTCAGGCCTTGTCACAGGCTTCGTTTGGTGCCAGTTTCGGTGGCAACCAGATTTTGTTCGTGACACTTTTTTAACATGTCAACATTGAAAAAGGGTAAATGAATGAATATATATAATTAAATAATTGATGTCATATGTGTATATATTTTACATTGAACATTAATCATAATTAGTTGTACATTTTTGGATGTACCTAATTGACATTGTCACTTTTTTTGAAGGTAAATAGAATTAAACTGTTAACTTATATATTTTCTTGAGTATTACATGGGAAAAATGAAAAATGGAATATGATTATATGGTGTATATTGCATATGAAAAAGTATATCATTATAGGAGGTCAAACACTTGATATTGCCTTATAATATTGAGGGAATTCCTCCAGAACTCATCGGACACGATTATGATTAATGGAGGTGGTATCTAAGGGAGATAACTACAAATGAACAATGTCCTTGTTTACTAGTGGATGCCTAACATAATTCCATAAGATCCCTTGAAAATATTTCTACATATTATGATACATCTTAAACACTCCTTGGATTCAGTTTGACATATTTGGAATGTGACACCAGGGAATTACATCATTGGTCCCACTATTTCTTAGCATTAGATTAATAAGGGTAATCTCTATTGAATATGTTAGACTCTTTTACAGTTTATTGGAATTGGAAATCCCCTTAGAATACACTCAAAACCATTATTTCTAGAATGCATGAATTACAATTATGACTAGTCTTAACAATTTATGTTAAAGATGTGTCGGTCTAAACTTAGACCCACTATCATTATTATAATGATATATTTTTGTATTGATGACACCTCTACATTATTGATTAATATAAACAATAATTTAATTAAATAATTAAATGATCTCATATTTAGAGACATTACAAGTCAAAAATAAAATTAGGTATGAGTTATTATTTTTGACCTGCGTTATTTTTATAAGTACCAACACACTGATCATTTTATATTCACAAACTAGATTTTTACAGATGTCATTGGTGTTGTGATACTATGATTTATTAGAAATCTTATATGGTCCACTCTAGATAACCCAAAAGGTGATATGATTTCATGACTGGAAAAGGGTAATCCTCCCTATATAGACACCTTAATTCATTTCTTTCTTAGAATGGATCTTGGTTACATAAGACAAAGTAGGGGATCTGGATTCTTGGTTAGTTTTTAATCATTTTATTTTTTTAATATTAATTTTACTCACATCATGATATAAGGTATACATATTTTGAATTTATTTGTGATAAGTAACTATATCATCAGCTTTTTTACATTGCACTATTTGGTTTTGGAGTTGATTATTATAATCCAGTTGATTATGAATATCTTCCACTACAATTTTTTTTATTCATTATTATTCTTTTTATTTTGATATCCATCTATTTTATATACTAATATCCACTATTATTTATCCTAAAAAGATGGCATAGTCTCCCCATAGGCACACAATTGTCTGCCTCATCTAGCTGGAAGTCGGTCATGTAGTGAGAGAAATTCTCTACGCCATGTGCACAACCAGGTTCAAGTCACCTTTAAGTAGAACTCAGGTCTGGAGGTCGACAAGTTGAATCAATAAACATATTTTAATTTATCTAATTGTTAAGGGAATTTAGACATGATAATAGAAATATGATAGGACTTTCTCATTAGTTATGACTGATAGTAGCTAACCCACACTCATTGTAAACACTCTGTTTCGTAGGAAAGAAACAAATTGCACTATACGTTTATTATTATAGTTCATAAATGTTATCCATTATGTGATGAAAATTAATTATTGAATTTTATTTTATTCATGGATTTTTCCCCATGGACACATACGATTAGGGTAATTGGTACATGCATGAGGACATGCACCTAGAATTTGTAAGCCAGACATATTCTATTACATATAGGTTAATTTATCAAAAATATATTCTTATGTATCCTATGAATGTTCAATGAGACTTGTTTTTTATATATGGATGTGTAGAAAATACCTTAAATAGGGTATGGTAAATTGTTAGTGTATTTTTCAGGATCAGTCTAAATATTTCTTCCCATTATAGGTTGATGGTTGCATCTTAAGTAGCATATTTAGATATATACCCCTAGTTAAAATATCTACGATTTTGCATCATTTGATTAACAATTAGTTACAATTCATGAGTTGTACATTCCCTTGTGTATTTGAATTGGTAATTTATTGATTTGATCCATAATATATTACACATTAAACTCTAAGAATGAATGTATGGTATAAAGTAAAGAATTAAATGGACATCTCTTTCAGTTATATAGTGTATGGACCTTCATTAGCTTTGAATGACAATCCTTTTAATTAAAATATGTTATATGTGAATAAAAAATTACAAAATCTATATGAAAATCATGATTTACAAAATGAAAAGGTTTCTTATAAATGATTTGGGAAGGTGGAATTAATCATTTAGCTATAGAAACCCTGATAAATTTAAATTTGAACTCTTACCAATACTATTCCCTTCTATGTAGGTTGTTGGGATCATATCATGGGTATCATGCCCTAATTCTTATGATATTATTTCATTAGTGTGTCTATATATTTTCAAATCTACAAGGAAGAGTGAGCTTTTAATTTTATGATTTATTCACCATAACATCCTATAGTCATGTGCCATGAGGGTGAAAACATTTTATAGAAACCCTCTATTTTCAAATATAAACAATACAAAACATTTTTGGAATACATAAACAATATAAAAATAGACACTCAGAGACCATAATTGGTATAGTGCCTTTCAAAACAAAGAATCATAAACACTAATACATAAATGGGCTTCTTCATCTCCGACTAGGTTCTTCCTAACTATAACCCTTATTAGACACCTTAAACATAATACATATCATGATAAACTGAGGGAATGGAAACATAAAATAGTATGATCACAAATTTACAATAAGGGTAAAAATTTTATAAATATAATAATAAACATCGGAATAAGGGTAGGTGAATGTGATCATGAAAATAGAAGATTATACCCTACATAAAAATGTCATAATATGAATCAAGGTAAAAATATTTCAACTTTATAAGACATGAATCATAATGAAACAAAGAGCATAATTCCTGAAAGAATGATATACGAATAATGTATAGAATTTTAGTAGAAACATAAGAATATATTAAGATTTCTATAGTAGCCAAAGCATCACTACCAGGGCAATATTGGGATTATAGGTTCACTCCCCACACTGTCTCGATAGTCATGGTTCAATCCAGTAGCCATCTTTCTAGCATGAGTTCAATCATCATAACTTATTAGTAGTCATGGTTCACTACCATGGCCATATTAGCAGTCAGGGATCATTCACAAGGCCATATTATTCTATATCCTAAGATATATGTCTTTACACAATGCATTGGAGGGAGATTTAAGTCCCACCCATCTCATAGGGAAATCATTCATACATGTTCCAAAAGATGATAAATATCATATCATAACCCATTAAATAAAATGGGTATTATAAACATGTAATTTTATCATATCCTATATAAAGTTATATGTTTCATACTAATTCATCATAACCATAATCAATTGAAAGGTGTGGGTTTCTAAATCATATGACCCTTGAAAGAGAAATGAGTTTCATAAAAATCATTCCATAAAAACATAATCCTTTCAGGTAAAATTTTTTAATGGAAACATTGAATAATTATTTGATAAAGACATGATTTACACAAAAAGATGTTATATTATATGTTAAATAATTTTAAAATTTCTATTAATATTTTTTTATGATAAAAATATCCTTTCTCCTTTAAAAATTATATTTTTTATAACATAAATCCTTTGGAACCCCTTTTTATTTGAAAATAGAATAGAAAAAAATTTAAAGGATTGTTTGAAAACAATAAAAAAAATACAAAATCCTTTTTCCTTCAGAAATTGTTTCATGAATTTTCTGAAAACATTTTTGAAATAATTTTCTAAAACATAGGTTTTGGAACACAATAAAATTCTGACCAAAGAGTGAGATAGATGGTTTGATTTTATTTAAAAAATTATTAAAAACCAAATAGTGGATAAAGTGGTACTGAAAAATTATTATATCTTAATAAAACATAGTAGAAGGAAAATCATATGTATTCTTGAGGGATGGATCACAAGATTTCATAAGTGGAATTATAAACATAAACAATCTTGAAAAACAATGAGGTTATCTTAAAATATTCTTATAAAATGATAACATGAGATCACAGTCTACATTTATGAAAAGGAAATTAAATTAATCAAAATTATTTTGAAAATAAGTATATTCTTGATGTAACATGTAATATAGAAGTATATACACCTCAAAAGGAGTTTAGGTGTATAACAAAACATGAGCCTTAAAGAATGAAAATTGAGAAAAAGTATTTTTACTAATTTTCTATCTTTTGAAACATTTCCCATAAGAACAAGATATCATAAAATTGTTATTTAAATAATAAAAAATTATTTATAATATACATATAATTCAATAATAGGTTGTAAATACACTATACAAATGTAATGAGTGGTGATCATAGAATGTATCTCACATGAATAATAAGTTGGATGAAATATCCTAACCTTCTGTCTTAACACTCTCCATACTCATATAAGATTCTTGTATGATAAATATAAGTTTATTATAAATATTTTATAAAATATTATTATTATAAATAATTCTAAATTTTTTTCTATTATGACCATACACTACCATCTTTTTACCAATCCTATGTTAAGGGATGACATCAGGTAATATTTTCTATATTTTCCCATGTGTCTTAATTTGTTATATAGTTATCCCATGTGCATATATCTTTGTAAATGAATTTAAATCCTGATATAAATATCTTTAATATTCCATGTAATTATCATATTATAATCTATAGTATAATGATGTATGACATGGAATACAACGTTAATTAAGATGGTAAGTTGTACGTGCGCATGAGCATTGTTTCTGTTTTAATTGTCATATTAAATTAAAGGAATAAAAATTAAATAAAAGTGTATATGTATATAATAACTTTAAAATAGAATTATAATTTTATATATTTCATATAATTTCCATAAAACCATCCTCAATAAATTCCATGTACTCAGTGAATAAATCACATAATGACTTTGAGGAGGCGGTAGTCCACACTTCATGAAAAGAAATTATCATAATTACAACAAATGGAATGTGAAAAAAAGAATGTTTTCAAAGAAATATATATGCTTAAACAAAAAGTAAATATAAAATATGAAATATATAAATGTATTTTCTTTCATAATTTCCACTATGAGAGGTGGTAAGAGAGAATTGATAAATCATCGTTTAGTGAGGCAATAGTTCACCATACATGTAAATAGTATGTGTAATATCAATTAGAAGGATGTATACATATTTATAGGTATAAAAAATAGAATAAACACATCCTAGAATATCTTTGATACTATATTTTCATACATTAATGGAATAAAGAGAGTAAAGGGGTGAGAAGGGAAATAATGTATGTGAGATTGAGAAAGTCCATAATTGCTTAATCAGGTAAATCCTTTGGGTTTGTGCCAAAATATTTCCATGGTTTTAATTTTATCTAAGGGATAGACTCACGAAGTATTGTATAGAAGTTGGAATCCTAACAAGGATGATTTTGTGCAATCCAAGGGGCCTGAGAGGTGTGGGGAAATGGGTAGATGTGGGGAACTTTTGTTGGGAAGAGAAAGGAAACACATTGATTTTTTTAAAAAAATGGTAAAGCTAAGTTTTTACATAAAAAAGTGATACCAAATGAAAAACCCAAAGAACGGAGGTTTAATGTCTGAATAAGGGGAAAACATTGGGTTTTTACATGTTTCATGGTCATTTTGGGTCTTCTATATAAGGTGTATTACTTTATTCAGATAATGTTTCTGTTAACTGATATATTTAATTTTTATCAAATTCACTAATATATTTAGTGAAAAAAAGATGATATTTTAATAAATTAAAAAATATGATAATTCCTAATATTTAATCCATTTAAACATAATCTAATCACATAGTTTTTATAAATAAATTAAAAATTAATCATACAGTCACGTCAAAATGTGTGTTTTCAAAGTAAAACTGATCAAAAGATTGCTATGTTTTTATATCCAATATCATTGTAAAATCTGTTCTAATGAATAGAAGTGGATTAATTATTAAAATATTTTCTAAATAATCTTTGATATTTTTTTCAATATAACATATCTTTATAAATAAATTTAAATTAAATGTTTTTTTGAATTAAAATCCTGTATTAATTAACTATTCATAGAAAAATGATGTTTGTCATAAAAATCAAAATAAGTCACCCAAAGTTAATAATGAATGTATTAATTAAAAAATAAGGAATATTTTATAAAATTATATTGATAAATGCTCCTATAATTAATTATGTTAATGTTCAGAGAAATACATTAAAAGCTATTCATTAGAAAATGAGTATTTTTCATCATAAGTTGACTTTACAGAATATTCACAATTTTATTATAAATATGTTTTATTTATATAAATAATAAAATTAAATTTGAAAAGAAGTTATTACTATTTATATAACTTTTTTTAACTATAAGGTTATAATTATATCTTTCAAATAATTATAAAAAGAGATGTTTCAGAGAAACTCATTGCAACATGTATGGTACGGAAAATTAGTGTTGTGTGTATCATACGACATGTCAGTGTTTCTTGTAAGATCCAACAAGTAATTTCCATGTGAAAGTGATGTTTGACTTCATGCATTGGAAGACATAAATTTAATTTTAATTTCTTCAATAAAAAGTTCAATAAAAACAATGGGTTTTTTATTCTACCCCCCTTAAGTTGAATTTTCCTATTGAAATTCGTCACTCAGGTAAAAATAATGAGGATATATTTACTTCATCATGTCCTCACATTCCAACATAGATTCCTCTAGTAGGTTATTTCTCTAAAAAAATTTCACCAAGTGAGTGGTATTGTTTCTTAGATCTTTTTCTAATCCGTCCAGACTTTCAATAAGGTGACATTCATATTAAAGGTCATACTCTAGTAGTATGACCTCTATGTTCTATACATAGGAAGGGTTAGGTATTTAATACATTCATAGGGATACATGGAACCCATCATGAACTTGAGAGATATTTTGAGTAAGTTCCAAGAGACAAGATACTATCTCGATACCATCAATAATATCAAAGGTACCAATATACCTAGGGCTTCATTTCATTTTGTTCAGAAATATCATTGCATTATTCCATGGTTAGAATCATCAAAACACCTTTTTCACACATTCAAATTCAATATCATGCCAATGGTTATCAGTATATTTTTTCAACCAACATTGAGATTTCTTGATATGCTGCTAAATGATTAAAAATTTCACGACCATTTCTTTAGTGATCTCAGGTCCTAATAGATTTGTTTCTCCAACCTCATCCAACCACATTAGAGCTCAAAAATTATTCCCCTAGAGGACCTCATATGGTGGAATATGAATGTTTCAGTGGAAAATATTTCTACATCAAAATTGGTCAACATGAAGCTGTAGATCCCTAACGCCTTTGAAATCTATTGAATAAGATTTCAACATATTATTTAAGGTTTTAATTGATCATTCTGGCCGATTATCTATCTATGAAGATAAGAAATGTTGAAACTCAATTCTATATAAAGTGATTACTTAACACTTTTCTAGATTATTGGTGTAAACCATTGATCCTGATATTATATAATAGAATGTGGTACTCCATGAAACCTTACCACTTCCTTAATAAATCTCCTAGAAATCTGATCCAACGAGATATATTCTATGGTAGTGATGATGTGTGCGGACTTAGTAAGGCGATCAACTAAAACCCATATATCATAAAACCTCTTTAATGTTTCTAGTAGTATAATGATGAAATATATAATTATGTTCTCCCATTTATATTCATTTATAGGTAATGGATGAAACAACCCTTTAGAATTTTATCATTCTTCATTAAAATGTTGGCATTAAAAACACCAAGATAAAATCTCCACAATATCTCTCTTCATTCCATCCCTCTATAATTATTCATTCATGCCCCTATAGATCATTTTATTCCCATTATGAATAGAGAATGAATAAATAAAAGATTCCTATAATAGTTCCTTCTTCAAATTTTGTATAGAAATAACACATATATGGTTCTAGAAAAATATTATTCCATCCTAATCACATTTATACACAGGAACATTTATGTCTTTCTTGTGAACCTCTTCATCTTCCTTTTGGGAAACGTTAATTTTTACATGGATATAGGGTTGAAAATTAATTTGGGAAATAATGAATTTTTCCCTTATATCCGAATTTCTATATTTATTCTTTGTACATCCATAAATATAGGATCCTTTTACCCTCATCATGGATAATCTAGCATGATCCTTACAACTCAATGTATCAACCACTGTGTTCCCTTTTCAAGGATGGTAATGTGTTGAGTAGTCATAATACTTTATCAACTATCACCATCTTCAATGGAGCTTGTTCAAATACTTTAGAGTGAATATATATTTATGAAATTTATGATCAATATATATAAAATATTTCTTCATTAATATTATTACCCAATATAACTAATGTAAAAATTTCCCTTGCTAACTCCAAACCAGGAGTTATGTAATTTTCGTAATGACTCTTCACCCTCTATGATGAATAAGTGAAAACCATGTTATTCTATATAATAAAACATATCTATCCCTACTTGGATGTATCACTGTAGATTATAAAACCTTCTCCATTATAGGGTAATGTGATAATGGGTGAACTAACCAACCTTCTCTTCATATCAATGAAATTTTTCTCATAGTCATCTATCCAAAAGAACCTCATACACTTCTGAGGTAACATGATCATAGGATTATATAGTCATGAGAAATTCTACCAAACTCATATATAATGTTTTTCTAAACAAAAAAAATATATGGACCTCAATTTTTGTGGTTGGCCTAGTATAGCATTCAATATCCTCCATATTAGATGGATCTACTACTCTACAATCTCTAGAGATTATGTGACCTAAAAATATATCCTTTTGCGGCCAAAATTATTACTTTGTAAATTTTACAAATAGATTCAAATTCCTTAGGGTACTCAATAAAATTATCAGGTGGTCCTCATGGTCTTCCATTATCTTTTAATAGATAATAAGATCTTATATAAATACTACCACAAACATATTAAGGTAATATATAATGACTCTATTCATTAAATCCAAGAAGAAAGTATATGAATTAGTAAGACCAAAGTAAATCACTATATATTCATAGTTTCCATACCTTGTATAGAATTATGTCTTGGGTATATCCTCTTTCATTACCTTCAATATATGATCTCCTGACCGAATTTCAATCATGGAAATGTATTCAGCTCCACACAAATGATCAAAAAAGTCGTCAATATGGGGAAGATGATATTTAATCTTTATTGGGATCATGTTCAACACCAGATAATAAATGTAAAATCACATTGATCCATCCTTTGTTTTCAAAAAAGAATTTCTTCTCCCCATGGAGTCACACATTGATGAACTAATCCCTAATCAAAATTTTTTAGATTTCTATATACTAATCCTACAATCCAATCAGTGAAATTTTACAAAAAATCATTGAAGTTAGTGTGGAACAAGTTATATTATTTATTGAGAACTCAACATTTGGTTCTAGTAGAAGACTAAGAACTATTCTAGAAGGACACCCACAAAATCATGAAAAACTAGAATATCACTGATGTCGATCTTCTCCCTAAAGAGTTGTGATTAACAACCATTTTGAATGTGAATTAAGACCCACACAGTGGATGTAACATGCATAAGAAGTTAAGGCTTATAATCACATTGATGATGATCATAGGAGGGTTTGAAATATAAAAAGTAACTTCCCTACCCCTAAAATTGATAATGTATTTATGCATAGAATAATAATCCATGCTAATGATGGCAAAAACTTTGACCATGGGAAGAATAACTAGATTATAAGGAAGCACATTTTCACAAACATAAACCAGATAGGAATCATAGACATGGGATTTAATAATCATCAAATTATATGTTTTCACAACTAATAACACATCTAATTGTTCTGGTGGAATCCTAACACCCTCGTAAATTATCTAGATAAGAATCAGTGGGCAGATCCAGAATCAATTAGGATATTAGTAGTTCTAGAGTGTATGGAAAGTGTACCTTCCTTAACAACTTTATCACATACCTCTTCAAAAATAACGACTGAAAGAGATTTCCCCTAATCCCTTGGCGTAAAAGGTTTCTAATGTTAATCATCATAAAAAGTTCTTGGATTTGGATAATTGTTAGAATAATAACAATTCTACAAATGCTTTTAGTAATGAATTATGGGAGCAGCATTCTATGTAGCACTTTCTCTATTAGCAATTTTAGCTAACATGTTCCCATAACTCTCGCAATCGAATGCCCGCTATCCTTACCATCTAGAAATAACACATTTTTTTGTGCCCTTAAATAAATTTCCTCCATTATTCTTCCCACACAAAGAGCATAAATTAAATCTTATCATCTATTCTTCATGGTTATCATATTTTTAATTTAAAAAACATATTCCATATCTTGTCAAAACCATGAGATTGATATGTGACTCAAACCTCCATTTCAGACAAGACTGCACAATTCAAAAATGCTTCATGGATACTAAAGTGTCATATGGCCAACACCCTTCGTAGTGATATATTTAATCCACTGAAGAACCTATCAACTTTAGTTTCAGGTTACATGATAATTACTAAAGTGTACCTCACACATGACGTAAAATTATCCTCATAGGTACCAACATACACATCATCCCTTTAATTTAACTCAATGAAATATTTACCCATCATGTTATGAATAATTTTTGGAATGAACCTCATAAAAAATATGTTTTTGAACTCATATAGCTCCCTGGATTCAATCTCATCTTAGAGCCTCGTGTTCTTGATTAAATTCCACCGCTGAACTTCTCTTCCTTCAAATTGATTAAAAACGTGAATGAATTCCCAACCACCAAATAGGTAAGAATGATGAATATATTTTAAGTAGTTTTGATCCATTTTTCAGAAAAACGTGAATTAGAAGACCCTATAAAAGAGGTGGAATTGTCATCATGAAAGAATCAATAGAATATTATTCCCTCCATTGCAAATTTGGAATTCCACAATGATTTATTACTTGAGAAATATATGTGTGCATTAAAACAATGGTTTTAATTCCACATCCTATATCATTGAGTTGATTAGAAGTACAATCATTTAATTTTCTCTCACAATCACCATTAACATGAATCCTTCATGTTCCATCCATTGACTAAAACTAAAAACATAAAGTAATAAATAGTTATCACAATGTGGAACCAAATAATCATGGAAAATCACCTATAGTCTAAATTATGACACATTCCATAATCAATGAAACCATAGGTTTATCATAGGTTATTCATAGCCGACATATATTTAAATCCTTATTAATGGATCATGAAGAGTTCTATGAATTCCCAAAGCATATCCCTAAGGAGTTTCAAACTAGCTGTGTAGTAATGCATGTTTTCATGGACCACATTACCCTGAGTCTTGCCTAAAAAATCTTTTCATTGTTCTTACCCCTATGTAAATATATGCCAGAGACACATCCCATTGATGTATCCATACATGGATGTATTTCTTGGAATCCACTGATTATATCCTTCTCCACAATTCTACTACAATTTATTATACTTTATTTTATACTAGGACTTATTCCAAGACATTTTGAAAGGTTTATAAATATTGTTTTCTAATTAAATATTTAAAAGTATAACTATAGATTTTTTCTAATTCCAAAAATAAATACCCTCTATTTTGAAGGATAAACATTACCTAACATTTGTGGAATGCTTAATAATTATACCAATTGACACCCAAAGACCTTAATTGGTCTAGCACATTTGTAAGCATGGAATCATAAACACTAGTACATAAATGTGTAATATCATCTCCAACTAGGTTATTCTTGACTAAAACCCGAATTAAACACCCCAAACATAATACATATCATCATTAACTAGGGGGGGACATAAAAAGGGGTGAGCTCAGATGTACAGTAAGGGAAATAAGGGAGTCATCTAATAATAAAATTGACCATAAGGGTATAATAATATGATCATGAAAATAGAAGATCATACCCTTTATATAAAAGATCATAAAAAGAATAATCATATTAATATTGGTAGTTCATAAGACATGAATCCTTATGAAATAAAGATAATAATACATTAAATAATAACATAGGAATAAATATTAGAATTGTGGGATATGCATAAGCATATAGTATGATTTCAATGGTAGACAAAGAATAACATCCATGACTATCTTGGTAGTATATGTTCACTCCTCATACCATCTAGGTAGTAATGGTTCAATCCCATGGATATATTGGTAGCATGAGTTAACTCTTCATACCATATGGTAGTCATGGTTCACTCTCATGGCCATATTAGTTGTCATTGTTCATTCTTATTAACATGATAGTATATCTCAAGAGACTTAAATAATTACCAAATTCATTTGAGGGAGATATATGTCCCACCCATCACATAGTGAAAACATTAATACATATTCTAGAAGATCATAAATATTCCTATCATAACCCATGAAATGAAATGGGTACTATGAATATGGTTTAATATCTTAACTTGTTCAAATATAGAGGTTTCATAGTCATTTAATCATAAACATAACCCATGGAATGAGGTGGGGTTAAAATGAATATAACCCATTGATGAGAAATGGGTTTCATAAATTTCATTCCATTAGAACATAACCCATCTAGTGAAAAGTAATGAAATTGTCTCAATAAAATGTTATAAATTGGTAACATGGGATCACACTCTCTATGTAAGAAAATAAAATTATATAAAGGTTAAAATATCATGAATATAATGTGATTCATGATATAACACATAAAATGGATGTAGATACACCTCAAAAAAACATAAGTGCACAAAAAAACACGATTCTCAAAGAAAGAAAATTGATAAAAAACATTTTTACCAATTTGGTAAGTTATGAAACATAAACCCCATAAATAAAAGTTCATAAAATTGATAAATTGTAAGCACCATGTTTTTCACATAGTTATGGATCCATCAAATTGTGGTCTAAATCATTACATTGGAGCTAATATCGATGTTTAAAGAGTTTTCATTGATTTCACGTCTATCTGAGGCATGTTCGAAGCCCGTAACACATCTTATTTAGAAACTAGACAAGTCACATGGTTAGCGCATGATTTTCCTAACTGTGAGGATGGTGTCTTTCAGGACAGAAACATCATATGGTTTTTTCATAGTAAGGTAGACTAACACTATAAGCACCCCTTCTTCCCTGGAAGATGTCCGTTTTTTTCACATAGTTTGTCAAAACTTGCAGACGAATTATGCATAGGCTATTTTAAGGGTAAATTTTCTTTTTTCCCTTAATGATCGAATTAACCTCCCTCATTCATCTCAAATCCGATAAAATGTGGTATTTACCTTCATGTCTCTTATTTTGGGTCTTTTTAAGGCCAATTATACGGATTTTATATTCTTCTTCATCTATGATCTGATCTATATTCAGTTTATCACGTAGGATGTGCAATAGTTAGTACTTGAGTCCTATTGAGTGGTTATCCTCCTCTATTTATCTCGAATGAGTTATCAGGGTATGATAATTTTTTTACTTTTCATAGATCTACTCTGATGCAATCCAAATCAGGGGCCAATAAGTGGTTATCCTCCTCTCTTTATCTCGAATGAGTTATCAGGGTATGAACATTTTTCTACTTTTCATAGATCCACACCGATGTAATCCAAATAAAGGGCCAATAATAGAGTTGGAGAGTCATATAAGCCTAAGGTGGGTGGTTTATAAGTCATCCATAAAGTTCTGTGATTTTGGAATTGTTGTGTGGGGCCCATCGATTTCATCATGTGTCGTTTATTGAATTCATATGCCATGATAATACTCGCTAGGACCATATGGTTGTCCTATTTGAAAACATGTGATCATTTTTCCGGTGGTTATGCCAAAAACACCCAACACCCCATATAAGGTGTTACGTCAAACTGCGGTTTTTAGTGTTTTGATACCTTTGAACCACCATTCAGTTGTTCTATGGATTGACTTTCCTAAAGGTTATTGTTTTAATATTAAATGGAATTTTTATGATGTTAATTGAATAATGGAAAGAACCTTGTATTCGTACCCACTAAACCACCTATATTAAGTGATTCAATTTAGTAATTAACTGTGAAATGTTATTTAGAAAGTATACCAGTATATGAATTGGCCATATTAAATGTAATTGGAAAAAGGTTTCACATCCGTATAACCCCATTCCATGTTGATGGAATGTATTAGAGTGAACCTTAATTATTTAATACACCTTAAATGGATTTAAAAAAGGTTTCTTGATATATGGATGTGTCACAATAATTAATGTCAAGGAATGAACCAAATGGATTTATTGATTAATTATGACTTGATTAAATGGTTACGTGATAAATGTCCATTTCAAACAAATGGAGAGATATACATGAACCAATTGAATTATTATTAGGATTTAGTATCAAATATGAATGGCCTAACTTATCACACCTTGGATTCTGATCATAGAATACCATGAGCACTCGGGAACCCCATTTGATCAAGGACACAACTTGCTTAGGTTAACACCCACCTATTAGCCAATCCTTTCCTAATCATTTTTTACCTGGTATGACACAGTATGATCCTTCACGTAGTAATATAGGATTCATTTGATACACTATTTGAAACATGAAATATCATTATAGGATGCCTTGGATACAGTCCTTGGATCCAGCATTGACAAGTAAGTTCCATAGTTAAAGCTCATTATGCCCAGTCTTTGCATACTGCCATTTTACCTCGAATGGTCAACATGGACTGGTTAAGTGTCTCATTCTGGAATGACTTTGACAATGTTCCATGGATTAAACTTTTACCCCATGTAAGGCTAATGTTGTTACTGAGTTGGATACCCATGAGGGCTATGTCGCCTAGGTTATTTACTTGGGACTACATTATTAAATATCATTATAGGTTGTCATGTCCCATATTATAATCTTTAATATTATTAACATGTGATATGTTATAAAAAATTTACAATCAAATAATTAATTGGTTACATTTTTCGACCTCATCCAAGGGGTAAATTATGTATTCGGGTGTTTAGATGCATTCTACTACATTACATTATATATGAACTCTTCCACACTGTTAAATTTCCATTACAAGGGTTTGATGCTATAGTAACTATTTGTGGTGGGCCACTGAGATTTAAATCATAGCCTCTGCAAGTGACTTTTTCAACCTAGGGTAGATTTCATGAATGTGTCTGTTGATAAAGGGAAGTAGGCATGTTAAAAAAATTGATTATAAGATGTATAGGTTGTACATTGAATGTAGAGGATCGAGTTTTATTTCAAGATTCATGGGATAGTATTTGGATTTATTTTATAAATATATGGAACATGTTATTCCATCTATATTATATCGATGTTTTCTAGGTTTTTAGTAAAATGGTATATCATCTCCAGCTATTGTATCCCATTATGTTGTTCTAGTTTTTTTATCGTTGTCAATATATTATTATTGTTGTCACTATTTTCTATTTCCATTCTATATACTTATATTTATTCTAATAAAAAACCTATGTTTCTACTCCCCTGATGTTCTAGATATTGGTAATGAAGTGAAAATCTCCCACGAACACATCCTTTACTTCCACTGCTAGTCGCTAGCCCCTGGCATTTGTGCAGATGAACATGAGGCCATGTGGCCCACCAGTCTTGGGGCACCCACTAAGTGGCATCCGGGTTAGGGATGTCACAAAGTCGAATTAAAGGTGTTTCAAATCCTTTAATTATTTAATATTTGGAGAAAATTTATTTTTGATTATGAATTATTGTAACTTAGTCTTATGCCATGATTGGGTGTTGTGAACCCATGTTCAGGGTATTGACCATGTTGCCAAAATTATAATTGTTGTTTCTCTTTTTCCAATTACATCTGATATTATTTATCCATTGGGTTATGCACAAACTCTTTGGTATTGTTTATTATTTATTTTTTGAGGATTTTCTTTCATTCATGTCCCAGTGATACGAGGGAAAGGAGCATTATTACAGGCATCATTTTTGACACCAAGAACCTTTATGTCACAAATATTGTCATGCCAAATAGGTGCATTTCATTGCCTTGAATTTCATAATTTGCTTGTTATTGATGAGTGATGTTGTGATAGATAACTTATTTTTCAATTATTATTGGTTATGATTGAGTGATTTATTCTCTCAATTCATGAGTTGTATGGGACATAATGGGTTGGGATGAGTAATTTCATGACCCGATCCATTATACTATAAATAAATGCATGTCGTTTCTAGTGGTCGGTGTATGGGAACATATTTATAGGAAATGGATATCCATTATTAAGTGAATCATGGCATATAAATAGAATTTGTTGCACATTCTTATCCCTCGGTTTCATGTTTATGAATGGTAAAAGAGCGAACCTGGTAATTAAATTTAAAGTGAAATGAATGTTATACTTGAGAATATTTCAATACATGGCCATATAAATGGGTACATTTGGTATTATTCCTTGGGTTGTGAGTTTTCATGGGTTTAGTTTCGGTTAGTGATGATATCATTATACTAAATCATGTTCTGAGGCGTGTTCATGGAAATTGTAGACCAATGCCACCACAACATCCTCATACCAGACACCAGGAATGTGGCATTGAAAATTCTCAAAATGTGGTGGCATTGAGATTATAATCTAACCATAAATATTTCCACATGAGGAACTTCCTATTATACCTGATTTGGGCACTAGTTCCCATGTTCATGATAGTTTCATACATCTGATGCAGTCCTTTCATGTTTCTCCATGGCTTGCACTAACTATTTCTGATCTGACTCATGATTTTATATAGCAGCATCCTCCTACTTTCTCATGGGATAGTGGTTCATAGGCTGATGATTCTTGGCTAGATGATATATTATATATCATGAACATTTGGAGTCACCTACAGATAAAATATTCAAGCTTGACAAAAACATCATTCTGGATTTGTAAAAGGGTTGGTGGGATGTGATTACCAAGGATTTTCACCATAAAGACATGTTATGGGATGACATACATTTTTTTTCTTTGATTAGTTCTTTCCATAGTTTTAGAGTGTTGATAGGGCCTGAAGTTCATGAATCTTGATTATGGCTATATGTCTGTTATGGAATATTCAGGGAGTTTCACGGAGTTGCAGCAATTTTTACCTCTTCAAGCTGGTGATGAGCTTTAATGTTCTAGGTGCTTCAAGGATGTGATCTTTTACACCATCTGTATGAAGGTGAATGAATTATAACAAACTAATTATCCTAAAATGTTTTATCAAGATCTGATAAATGAGAACAACCTAAGGGTTTAAATAGTAATGTGTTCAAATGACTAGTTCTGCATCAGGCCAATAGTTCATATGGTGACAGGAATCATTATCTCAAGATATTTCATCAGGGCAGTGACAACATGAGTGCCTGTTTCGATAGCACTATGGTGTATTGTTAGTATGGAAGATGGGGAAATTCAAAGTCTTATTGTGATAGAGACACAGTAGAGTTCTGAACCATTTTATTTATAGGACATATTCAGTATTTCTATAGGACCATTCCCCCGGCTTTGATTGGAAAAGGATACACACCAGATCCACTTTTCATAGAGTGTTCTATTTTTCCACATCAGGTGGGGTGTTGGAATAGCATTGGTATGTCTGGCTGAGGAGGAGGTTGTGATTGTGGTACCCCGACACCTGATTACCTCTAGATCCAGTAGAGTATTTGTGATCTTTATTGTCCATTGGTTGCATAGATCTGTGGATTGGGCTAGTTGAATGCACTAAAACTGATATAATAGGATTAGGATATGGGACTATCTACAGGATGAGGTACTATTCTTGTGGAATCTACTATAGTGTCTCATATATTTGATACAGGTGCCTCAAAATCATTTATCTCTGTATCTATCATGGAATTTCTCTAAATAGAGATACAATATTACTATAGTTTAATGACCCAAGAAAGGTTGTTGGGGTACAGACATAGGGTATACACTAGTGCATGTATTTTTACCTTGAGGTAGGCAGTTACCCTTTCTTATGGAATCTCTTTTTGTCTTGATATCACGAGAGTCTATGTCATAATCGTGATTGACTAGTTGGTTCACTGTCATGCTTTTGAAGACTGCTAACATCACATGGAATCTTTTACTTCACTAGAGGAAAACTTTTATCTACATAATGCTAAGTGGGATGTCTAGGCTGGTGAGGATGGACCAGAGCATCAGGGGCTAACTAGAGTGATTGCCCAGATTTAAAATCACTACATAGAGGATCAGGGTTTACGATGATTGGAATTCCCTCTAATAGTGGATCATTTTAGGGATGTCTTTCATGTAATTCCCCAACCCCAGTTACCCAGAGTCGGTGCATTATTACATAACATTTTCATGATCACAAAAGATCAAGTCTCAATAGATCAATTAGTTTAATAGTCTATGAAACACTAGATATATTCATATCTCATACATTTCATCATAATGTAAAAAAACTACCACAAAATCTTGTATTCATAACCCCTCATACTATCCCTGCAGGTTATTCATAAATTACTTCTTTACATCCTGAGAAAAATAAAAGATTGAAAGGGGTGACCTCAAATGCTCAGTAAGGATAACAATATAGCGAAAACTTTCATAATTAATCATAAAAATTTAAGGCAATGTATAACTAGAAAACAATTTTAATCTTAAACATCATCATAATATAGCATAAATAAAATGAAATAATTCCATTTACTTATTCACATGGATATTCAACTGATCGAATAATCACACGCAATACCAATAACCACTTTCATAATGATGGAATGCATAATGCCGAACATTAATTTTTGTCTCAAGGCCTCGTGCCAAGACCTAAGGGCTAACTGTAACCGAAACCCAACCCAGAGAGCCTCTGTAACCAGACTCCATCCTGGAGAGCCTCTGTAACCAAAATCCAACCAGAAGTGCCTCTAATAACCAAACACCAACGCAGAGTTCCTCTAACAACTGGACACCAACTCGTAGGGTCTGTTGTAACTAGACCCCAAGCCGGAGGGCTTACTTTTACTTGTCCCCAACCCGGAACATATTATTCCAACACATTATTCTTAAGAAGAGGATGAAATATAATGTAAACATTCATATTAAAACAAGCATATGAAATGACAAAACATTATTCATAAACCATTAATATAATAAAAATTACTCATCCATAGTCAAAAACATCACAAAACATTAAATACAATATGGAATATTTGTATCATAATAAATCAACTTCAAACATGAGTAAAATTTATCAAACGATATTGAAATAGATGAAATCAAAACTATTTGAGAGAATTATCTCTATTTTTTAAGTCATTTAAAAGTCACATAATTTTAAACAAAAAAATATACTTTGAAAATATTATTATAAGATTATAACAGAAGCTTCAAAGATTTTATAATGGTGGAAAATAGCCGCACCTGCCGTATAAGATAAAAAATACATTCTTACCTTAATTCTGTCAAAAAGGTTAAAAGGGAACTTGATTTGAAAATGACGTAATGATTCCTTTGAAAACATCTTATAAAAAGTCAAACAAGGGTATAAATGACTTTAACCCATATTCTATAAAATATTAATAATTTTTTAAATACATTTTTAAGAAACATGGATGTGGATGATAAAGAGGTCCCAGTATATAATCACGTATAAACAACCTCGGATGATGACGAGATTGTGAAATAAACCCATACCAATTTGGTAACTAACGAGACATACACACCATGAAAGAGGTATCATACAATGAAACTGTTAATACACATAAATTAAATGGTATTACAAAAAGAATACAATTATGGGCAGTACATACACTACACAAAAGGTAATAATGGCAATATGGCATGAATCTCATGGGAATAAGGAGTGAGATGAATACCCCTTACCTTGTACTTTTCCTTGATTAAGGGTAGGTTAAACTCCAGTATAATTGTTAAATAATTGTTATTATGTATTACAAGATTAATATACATTAATATGATATCATATATGACCTTTTAACACAGCTTTGTTAATAATATATTTGTATTATCGTTGTTTCGGGTGTTAACTTACTTGTTTTATTTTATATGTTTTGTTATATAAGCCATGTTTGTTATAGAAAGGTTTGTATATTATTCCTATCCAGAATGATATAAAGTCCATAAAAATTATTCTTGATCATCAAATGATAATTATACTTGAATGGATGCGATGGGGAATGAATCTCATCGCTTACGTGGAGACGGTGGTCCGTACGTATGCACGAGCGACAATATCATTCTTTTGATATTAAAAAAATTATAATTGGATGGTATATAATATATACAGAATCATTATAATGTTATATTTATTATTTACATGAATTACAAATCATTATTATACCCATATAAATAATAATATTTTAAATAACAATTACACCACAACGTGGAGACAGTAAGCCGTACGTACACACATATGGTGACATTTCATTCAAATGATGGATAGAATACTGAATATGGTTGTACCATAATTATAATAACATAACAGTATATATAAGATACTGGAGTTATTATTTTAGAAAGGAAATAACAACGATAGAGGAAGGTGAAGAAGAAATGAACTTGGAAAAGGATGGTGAAAACATTACCTCTTCTTTAGGTTCTTCCATTCGATTTGATAAAAAAGGATCCTTAGGATGTCATTCTGATCAAAATAAGGCCTCTAGGTTGAATTGAGGAAATTTAATAGAGTATTTGGTCAGGTTTTGGTCAAGCCAAAATGCTTTTAAGGTGTGAATAATTGGTTAGAATTGGTGTCCTTTTATAAGGGACGGGAGGTGCTCTTTAGGAAGAACATAATGTATTAATTTATAATATATTCATATTCGATTTATAATAGATCCAAAGTTGATTATTAAAAGTATAAGTTTGGGTGGTCTAAATCCTTTCAACCAATATATTTTAGATAGGTTTGGGTCATTATATTAACCTTATCTTTTAGTTTTAACTCTTGGTTAATTAGTTAAACAGTTACCATGTCACATTGTATTTTTATAATTTATTGTTAATAAATATACTATATACATCCAAGAGACCCCCAAGTGGTACATTAATTATAAAAATAAAATTATATAAGTCTTTTGGCCAAAAAAATATTTTTTAGGAATATAATATCAATTAATAATATAATATTTGTTTTAAAAACTCTTTTATGTCAATTTTGACAATATTTAATAATTGATTTTTGATAAAGTCTTAACCACATTATTGATTCAAATAAAATTCATTTAACCAATACTATCATGTCATATTGACCAATAAATTTCGTGTATGTCATCAAAACCTTAAAATTATATTTATTTTAACATTTATAATTCCAATTATTCGATTCTTTCTTTGATAAGGAAAATATTTAATCATTATTGTGTCATATATATTTTTAATATTTCAATTTTTAAAAATTATAAATAATGTAAAATTATATATGAAATCTTTTTATCTTTAAAATGAATATTTATAGTCTAAAATATAACATATATAACCATATGTAAAAATTGTTTTACAAAAAGATATATGCTTATGTTATTTTGTATTTACTTTAACTTAATTAATATAAAGTGTCATTATCACATACAAGTGGATCCATGGGGTCCCAAATTCGACCCAAAGATGAACATGGTCGGACATGTATCAACCAATAGCTTTAAGAAACGTTTTAGGGTAATTTGTTATTATTATAATATTATTTTTACCCTTATTTACCGGATTTACCCTTTAACCATGGTAAATAAAATATTTACCGAAGTAATTATTCAAAATGCCTAAAAATAAAAGTTACCTATTTACACTATTTATAGATCCTGATTCCAAATATGAAGTCTATTTTTCAAAATTCAAAACACAGAAGTGGTAGAAATTAATTTAAAATTAATTCCCGCTGTCAAAACAAAAAGTGTGTTTTTAAGAAATAATAACTACCAAAAGATTGACACTTTTTTATGTTCGGTTTAAGTGTAAAATTATTTTAAATGACCAGAATTGTATTAAATAGTAAAAATATATTCTAAATATACTTTAAAATCACTCAAATTCAAAATTTATCACTATTAATTATTTTGATTAAAAAATTTGTGTTTAATATAAAATTTAGTAATTTTCACTATTCATCAAAATATACAAGTTATCTGAAAAGTACCAAAATTTTACCCAAGGATAATTTCGATATTCCAAATCTAAAAATGAAGTAAATTGTGAGAGATAAAATTTATAAACTTTTAAAAAGTGGGTATTAATATTCATAAAAGCTACTTTGATTGGTAGCGATGTGTTAGAGTCTCGAAGTTGCATACAATGCAAGATATTGCTTTATTCAAAAGGAAACGTATCATGGAAGCTTGGGTTGTTACATTCTCTCCTCCTTAAAATAATTTCATCCTTGCAATTTGAAATTGTTCTTTTAAAATAAAAGGTTGAAAATAAAAAATACCTTTGTGGAAAACCCATATCAGAAATAGGGTTAATAAAATTTAGTTTTAATAAGAGGGAAGGGGAAATGACAATGTCACCACCAAATTAGGGTTTTGAATAAGAGAACATTGGTGGAAATTATAGACACATAATTAGAGGAAAAACGTAAATATTTATAATGAGTGATTGAGGTCATCAATCACAAACAAGGGTACAATTGAGGGCCTCAAAGCCATTAGTCTATGATGATTTAAAATATCATCATATCAACAAAACATATGGTATTAGGTTAAAACATTTTTGGACTTAATATCCATTCCCTAAATAATTAATTTCTTCATATAATAAGATAATTATATATATATACATCTTCACAAGTAGAGTTTTCATATTTTAATTAATTTCTACCACAAACTCAACTTTCACTCCAAAACATAATAGAACTCAAAAATATTATATTTATCCTAAGAGTATAAGGTTCCCATAATTAACACATACCATTATAATAAAAAACTATTTTGTAAAAACCAGGGACTTCCTATAGGCTAGTGGTAGGTAATAAAGGCCTGCTGCACTATGGTTGTCGGTTCGATTCTTACAGCTTTGTCCGACGCGACAGGTTATCACCCGACCTGCAGGTTTTCCTTTTCCTAAAACTATAGTATCATTGTATTCCAAAAATAATTATAGGAAATGTTTTAACCATGAACAATACTATCCAAATTTCATCTTAATCCATTCCAAAACATTATAGTTATCCAACATAACTCTGTCAAAAATCTCTGTAAAAGGTATCTAAATTGAAAAATCAATCGCAACATCAGATTCTCCTAAGAGAGTAAAGATTCTCTTATTGTCAAATACTGAAAATATGATTACCTTAGTCATGTTAAAACCTTAATTAAAACAATAAGTACTACAGTACAATCATTATATTTATCACATTATTCTCATAACCAGAATATAATCCTTGAGTCAAAAAATACAAATACATTAAACATTCCACTTCAACTGTAGTAACAACATAAGCATGGCCTTGATCCCTTGGCCTTTTGGAGGTAAGTTTCCCTGATTCATAGGATATTCATTTACATAATTCACCATTTCTCTATAATTGTAGCATTAAACAATGAAAACCTCCTTCTTTCCCTTGCATTGACGAGTCTGGTGACATTTTTCTCCATATTTGTAACAAACGCCCATTATTTTTAGGCAAGTACCAGGGTGTTTCCTCCTACTTTTTTCACATAATGAAAAATCCTTATTTCCCTTTTTCCCTTTATCTGTCTCTTGCTCCATCATTCTATTCTTCTCTTACTTTACATTATTGTTATAATATTTAGAGAATTCCTTTACTGTCTTGATAGCACATGAGACAATGTCTTCGTACGACGAGAAGGATTTTGAGATCAATTCTAGGTGAAGAAATGGTTTTAACCCATCAAATAAATGATCAATCTTACATCTTGGGTTACATATATAATCTCTATCATACCTTTATAACTTTGTAAAGTTAGCCTCATACTTTGCAACATTCTCATTCTCCTTTTTTCTCAGACTCAGAAATTGCCTTTCAATATCTGCTCGATGGTCAGAAGGAAAGTATTTTTCTAAGAAAATCTCTTTGAAATCCATCAATTCCATATTTGATACTTAATCATCTTCCTTTTTATTTTGAATCAATGACCAACATTGGTCAGAAACTCCAGTGAGGCGGTAAACATCCATGATAACTTTTTCCCTTTCACTACTCCCCATGGCATGGAATATTTTCCCTAAGGAATTTATCCATTGCTCAGCTACTAAGGGATTTTTAATCCCATTGAATGTTGGTGGTTGTTGCCTCATTAAGTGATCTAACATTGATCCTCCATGTTTCGGATCCGAGTGCTCTATACGGGTAGGTTTATTATTCATAACATGAGTGAGTTGTCCCAATATGGTGATTAGTTGATCAGCACCAGTTGCATCACCAGCTCCACTATAATTATCTTGAGCCGGAGGGAAATCCCTACATGGAGTGCGTGCATTGATACGGTTTCCATTCCTTCCACTAGGCTCCATTTCTAAACAATGGCATAAACTAGATCATTTTATGAATCAAAATACATAATTCCATACTTGTAAAAACACTTAACATAAATTGAACTATTTATGGATATAATCTGTAATCATAAAAAAAATGTTTTCTTTGAGGATTTATATACTCATAAACCATTTATAATGATTTGTAATGAAAATGAGAATTATCCTAAGCATATACCCCAGGAGTATTGTTACCAAGAGTGCAGCAAGGCCCATTGTTGTGAACCAGTTCACGTTTGAGTCTATCTCAAAGTGGCGTTTTCGGGTTTTACCACTAGGTACATCTGTGCCAGAGCCGCCTCTACCTGCTCGTATCCAGACAGGGATGTATTTCTCAGAAAACTCACAAAATATCTACAATACCAATATTCTAGGATGTTCATGTATACTAATACTTAATGTTATTCATAGGTCTATGTGCTCTAATTAGAGTTTATCTAAATATAGCTTCAAAGGTTTGTACTAAACTTTTTCTGATACCAACTGTAACACCCCGACCCTAGTTACCCAAGGTCGGTGCATTATTACATAACATTAGCATGATCACAAAAGATCAAGTCTCAAAAGATTGATTAGTTTAGTAGTCTTAGAAATAGTAGATATATTCATAAGTATTACATTACATAATAAAGAAAAAAACTACAAAAACATCTTTTCTTCATATCCCCTATACTATCCCTGTAAGTCATTCATAAATTACTTCTTCACATCCTGGAAAAAATAAAACATTGAAAGGGGTGAGCTCAAATGCTCAGTAAGGATAAAAATATAGAGGAAATTTTTATAATTAAGCATAAAAATTTAAGAAAATTTATAACTAACAAAAGCATTTTAAACTTGAACTTCAGCATAATATGGAAAAAATAAAATGAAATAATTCTATTTAATTATTCACATGGATATTATACTAATCAAATAATCACATCCAATATCAATATCCACTTTCCTAATGATGGAATGCATAATGGCGAACATTAATTTCTGTGTCAAGGCCTTGTGCTAAGACCTAAGGGATAACTATTACCGGAACCCAACCCCGAGAGCCTTTGTAACTGGACATCAACCCGGAGAACCTCTGTAACCGGACTCCAACCCAGAGTACCTCTAATAACAGAACTCCAACCCGGAGTGCCTCTAATAACCGACACCAACAAGAAGTGCCTCTAATAACCGAACACCAACCAGGGTGGTCTGCTTTAACCGGACCCAAACCTGGAGAGCTTACTTTTACCTATTCCCAACCCGAAACATACTAGTCCAACACATTCATATTAATAAGAGGATGAAATATAACGTAAACATTCGTATTAAAACTAGCATATGAAATGCCAAAACATTGATCATAAACCATTAATAGCATAAAAATAACTCATCCATAGTCAAAAATATTAGAAAACCTTAAATACAATATGGAATATTTGTATCATAATAAATCAACTTCAAACAAGTGTAAAATTTATCAAAGGATGTTGACATTGATGAAATCAAAACTATTTAAGAGGATTATCTCTTTTTTCAAATCATTTAAAAGTCACATAATTATAAAAGAAAACATTTACTTTGAAAATATTATTATAATCTTATAAGGGAGCTTCAATGATTTTATAACAGCAGAAAATAGTTGCACCCACCGTATATGTTAAAAAATAAATTCTTACCTTAATTCTGTAAAAAAGGTTAAAAAGGACCTTCTTTTGAAATGACGAAATGATTCCTCTATAAACTTATTATAAATATTCAAACAAGGGTATAAATGACATTAAACCATATTCTATAAAATAGTAATAATGTTTTTAAATACATTTTTATGAAATATGGATGTGGATGATAAAGAGATCCCAGAAGAAAATCATGTATAAACAACCTCAGATCATGAAGAGATTGTGAAAGAAACCCTTACCAATTTGGTAACTTATGAAACATACAACCCATGAAAGAGGTATCATACAATGAAAATGTTAATATACATAAATTAAGGAGTATTACGCAAAGAATACAATTATGGGTAGTACATACACCACACAAAATGTAATAGTGTCAATATGGCATGAATCTCACAGGAATAAGGAGTGAGATGAAAACCCCTTACCTTGTACATTTCCTTGATTGAGGGTAGGTTAACCTCCTGTATAATGTTGAAATAATTGTTATTATTTTATTCCATAATCTTATACATTAATATGATATCATATATGATCTTTTAACACTACTTTGTTAATAATATCTTAGTATTATCGTTGTTTTGGGTGTTAACTTACTTGTTTTCTTTTTTATGTTTTGTTATATAAGACATGTTTGTTATGGATAGGTTTGTATATTATTCATATCCAGAATGATATCATGTCCTTAAAAATTATTTTTAATCATCAAATGAGAATTATACTTGAATGGATATGATGGGGAATGAATCTCATCACGTTTGTGGAGATGGTAGTCCGTACGTACGCACGAGCGACAATATAATTCTATTAATATTAAAAAAATATAATTTGATTGTATATCATATATAAAGAATAATTATCATGCTATATTTATTATTTACATGAATTACACAACATTATTATACCCATCCAAATAATAATATTTTGAATAACAATTACACCACGACGTGGAGACGGTAAGTCGTACGTACGCACGTATGGTGACATGTCTTTCAAAGGATGGATAGAATACTAAATAAGGTTGTACCATATTTATAATAACATAAAAATATATAGAAGATATTGGAGTTATTATTTTAGAAAGGAAATAACAATGAAAGAATAAGTTGAAGAAAAATTAACTTGAAAAAGGGTGGGGAAAACATTACCTCTTCTTCAGGTTCTTCCGTTTGATTTGATCAAACGGGCTCCATACGATGGTTTTCTGATCAAAATAAGGCCTCTAGGTTTAAGTGAGGGACGTTTAGAGAGTATTGGGGCAGGGTTTGGCTGAACCAAAAGGCTTTGAAGGTGTGAAGAATTGGATAGAAGTGGTTTCCTTTTATAAGGGGGAGGAGGGGCTCTTTATAAAAAACTAAAAGTATTTATTTATAATAAATTCATATTCAATTTATAATAACTCCAAAGTTGATTATTGAAATTCTAAGGTGGTGATGGGTCTAATTCCTTTCAAACAATAGATTTTAGACAGGTTTGTGTCATTATATTAACCAAATCTTTTAGTTTTAACTCTTGGTTAATTAGTTTAACACTTACCATGTCACATTGTATTTTTATAATATATAGTTAATAAACATACTATATACATCCAAGTTACCTCTAGGTGGTCCATTAAGGATACGAATATCAATATATAAGTCCTCTGGCCAAACCATAGATTTTTAGTAATACAATATCAATTAATAATATAATATTTGTTTTAAAAACTCTTTTATGTCAATTTTAAAAATATTTAATAATTTATTTTTTAAAGTCTTAACAGCATTATTAATTCAAATAAAATTCGTTTAAGTAATCATAACATGTCATAGTAACCAATAAAATTATTTTATTTCATCAAAATTCTAAAATTATATTTATTTTAACATTTATAATACCAATTATTTGATTCTTTCATTAATAATGATAATTTTGCATCATTATTGTGTCATATATATTTTTAATTTTTCATAGTATAAATATTGTAAATAAAATACGATTATGTAGGATATCTTTTTAGCTTTTTAATAAATATTTATAGTCTAAAATATAATATATATAACTTTGTGTAAAAATTGTTTTCTAAAAGATATATGCTTATGTAATTTTGTATTTACTTCTACATAATTAATATAAAGTGTCATGATCACATACAAGTGGATCCATGGGGTCCAAAAATCAACCTAAATATTCCCATGGTTGGAAATGTATCAACTAATAGGGTTAAAACATGTTTTAGGGTAATTTATTATTATTATAATATTATTTATTACCCTTATTTACCGGATTTTCCCTTTAACCATGGTAAATAAAATATTTACAGAAGTAATTATTCAAAATGTCTACAAATAAAAGTTACCTATTTACACAATTTGGACATACTGATACCAAAAATGGAGTCCATTTTTCCAAATTCAAAACACAAAATATGTGAAAATTAATTTAAAATTAATTCTCGCCATCAAAACAAAAAAGCGTCTTTTTGAGGAATAATAACTATCAAAAGATTGACACTTGTTTATGTGCGGTTTAATTTTAAAATTATGTCCAATGACCAAAATTGTATTAAATGGTAAAAATATATTCTAAATATACTTTAAAACTAATGAATTTCTTAATTTATCACTATTAATTATTTTGATTAAAAAAGTCGTTTTTAATTAAAATTTATTAATTTTCACTATTCATCAAAATATAAAAGTTACCCGTAAAGTACCAAAATTCTACCCCAGGCTAATTTCGATATTTAGAATCTAAAAATGAAGTCCATTTCGAGTGATATAATTTATAAAATTTCAAAAAATTGGGTATTACTATTCATAACGGCTACTTTGATTGGTCGCGATGTGTTAGAGTCTCAAAGCTGCGTACAATGCAAGATATTGCTTTATTCAAAAGGAAACATATCATGGAAGCTTGGGGTGTTACATTTCACGATGATTTTTATATATTACCTATTTATAGAGAGGTATAAATTACTATTGATATTGATCCACGAGCATCGGCAATGTCTATTCCTCTATAGAGGATGGCACCAACAGAGTTACAAGAGCTCAAGTAGCAATTAGTCTATTTAGTGGCCAAAGGCTTAATGTGGATTAGTACATCCTCTTGGGGTTTTCCAATGCTCATATCCATGAATGAGGATGAAACATTAGATCTATATGTGGATTACAGAAGGTTGAAATAGATTTTGATCAAGATCTACAATCCACTGCCTTGAATACATTATATCTTTGACCATGTTTAAGGATAAAAGGTCTTATTTATGATCGATCTGAGATCAGGTTATCACTTATTGTGACTCAGGCCATCAATATTTCTTCATACTACTTTTTATAGCACTTATGGTCTATATGTGCGCCTGGTTATGTCATTTTATCTTACGAACATGGCCGATGTTTTAATTTCCATTATGAATAGGGTGTTCCACCCCTATATGGATTCTTTTTTCATATTCTTTATGGAAGACAAATTTTTTTATTAGGACAGTCATAGTTTCCATGCCAAACATCATGAGACCATTTTGATTTTTTTGAATGAGAATCTGATTTATTCCAACCTAGCTTTGTGCCAAATTTGGATTGACAATGATCACTTCATGGGAAATATTATCTCGGAATCATATTTATCTATGGACCCATAAACCATTAGAAATCAAGTTTCCTAGGAGAAGCTGAAGAATGTGTTTGATATATGATGATTCCTTGGGATGGATTTATATTACAACAATTTCATACTAGACTTTTCTTTCTTTTCTTCAAATATTACGGGTATTAAAAATGTGGGTGTCATGTTCATTCAATTAGATGAAAGTGATAAATCCCTTCAAGAGCTAAGGGGGTGGATTTTATCATCACATATTCTGATTCTTCTAGATCTAGTAATATGTTATATCATCTTTTTTGATGCATCATTAATCATCCTAGTATCATTATAGACGAAGGAGTACAAAGTCGTTGCATATAGATATTGATAGTTGATGCCTCATGAGAAAAATAACCTGAACACGACCTTGAGCTAGTATTAATTGTCCAAACCATATGTTGTTGGATACATTATTTGATGTGTGAGCTCTTTGGGGTGTACATTGTAACGCCCCGACCCGAGTTACCCAGAGTCAGTGAATTATTACATAACATTGGCATGATCACAAGAAAGATCAAATCTCGAAAGACCGATTGGTTTAGTAGCCTTGGAAACACTAGATATATTCATAAGTTTTACATTACATCATAAAATGAAAAACTACTACAACAACATAATATCCCCATAATCCACACTCATATCCCCACATAATATCCCTGTAGGTAATTCATAATTTACTTCTTCACTTCCTGGGAAAAATAAAACATAGAAAAGGGGTGAGCTCAAATGCCCAGTAAGGATAACAATATAGCGGAAACTTTCATAAATAAGAATAAACATTTAAGGCAATGTATAACTAAAACAAAAGCCTTTTAAACTTTAACTTTTAACATAGTATGGCATAAATAAAATTAAATAATTCCATTTACTTATTCACATGGTTATTCTACTAATTGAATAATCACATGAAAAATCAATAACCACTTTCATAATGATGGAATGCATAATGCCAGACTATCATAACCACATAGTCAAGGCCTCGTGCCAAGACTACAAATAAGATTTTGTCAAGACCTTGTGCCAAGACACTAGTTTGTATCATGAGACATACCGATGCATCGAGGAGCTATAGCGGGCTCCACCCATCACATATTAAGTCCAATGCATTCCCATATGAAAAGGTTTAAACATTACATAAACATTCGTATTAAAACTAGCATACGAAATGTCAATACTTTCACCATAAACTATGAATGGTATAAAAATAGCACATCCACAGTCAAACATATCACAAAACCTTCAATACAATATAGAAGTTTTGTATCATAATAAATCAACTTCAAATAATCTTAAAATCCATCAAAGGATGTTGACATAGATGAAATCAAAATTCTTTTTAAATAAATATCTCCTTTTATTTTGAAATCATTTAAGATCCATATAAAATAAAACATTTTCTTTGAAAATATTCTTATAAGCTTGTAAGGAAAGCTTTGAATATTTTATAACGGCGGAAAATAATCGCACCCGCCGTATAAGTTAAAAAAACATTCTTAACTTAATTCTGTCGAAAAGGTTAAAAAGGACCTTGTTTTGAAAACGACAGAAAGATTCCTCTTATAAAAAGTAAAACAAGGGTATAAATGACTTTAACCCATATTCTTGTAAAAATGTTTTGAAATACATTTTGAAGAAACATGGATGTGGATGATAACGAGATCCCAGCAGATTATTACGTATAAACAACCTCGGATAATGAAGAGATTGTGAAATAAACCTTACCTTGTACTTTTCCTTGGTTGGGGTAGGTTAACCTCCTGTATAATGGTGAAATAATTGTTATTAAATTATACAATAATCATATACATTAATATGATATCATATATGATCTTTTAATATTGATTTGATAATAATATCTTAGTATTATCGTTGTTTCGGGTGTTAACTTACTTGTTTTCCTTTATATGTTTTGTTACATAAGACATGTTTGTAAAGGATAGGTTTTATATTATTCATATCCAGAATGATATCAAGTCCTTAAAAATCTTTTTTTAAATCATCAAATGATAATTATACTTGAATGGATACGATGGAGAATGAATCTCATCGCGTTCGTGGAGACGGTAGTCCGTACGTACGCACGAGCGACAATATCATTCTTTTGATATTAAAATAATATATAAATGGATGGTATATCATATATACAAAATCATTAACATGTTATATTCATTATTTACATTAGTTACACATCATTATTATACCCATCCAAATAATAATATATTGAATAACAATTACACCACGACGTGGAGACGGTAAGCCGTACGTACGCACGTATGGTGACATGTTATTCAAAGGGTGGATAGAATACTGAATATGGTTGTAACATATTTATAATAACATCACAGTATATGTGAGATACTGGAGTTATGATTTTATAATGTTAACAACAAAGGAAGAAGAAGTGGAAGAAGAAATGAACTTAGAAAAGGGTGGTGAAATCATTACCTCTTCTTCGGGTTCTTCCTTTTGATAAGATCAAAAGGGCTCTTTAGGTTGGCTTTCTGATCAAACTAAGGCCCCTAGGTTGTAGTGAGGGAAGTTGGGAGAGTATTTGGGCAGAGTTTGGCCGATCCAAAATGGCTTTGAAGGTGTGAAGAAATGAGAAGGAGGAGTGCCCTTTTATAAGAGGGGTGAGGGGCACCTTTGGAAAAGCTAGAGATATTAGTTTATAATAAATTCATATTCGGTTTCCAATGGCTCCTAAGTTGACTATTCAAAGGTTAAGGTGGGGATGGGTCGAAAACAACTCAACCAATAGAATTTAGACAGGTTTGGGTACTTATATTAACCTTATCTTTAAGTATTAACTCTAAGTTAATTAGTTTCACTTTTACAATGTATCTTTGTATTTTTATATAATATGGTTAAAAAACATACTATATACATCCAAGAGACCCCCAAGTGGTCCATTAATGATGCACCTATCATGATATAAGTCTCTTGGCCGATCCTTAGATTTTTAGGAATTTAATATCAATTAATAATATAATATTTGTTTTAAGAACTCTTTTTTGTCAATTTTGACACTATTCAATAGTTGATTTTTTTTTGAAACTCATAACAGATTGATTACTTAGGAAAAAGTAAATTAAATCAATCCTAATATATCATAATATCCTAGAAAATTAGTTTAATTCATTAAAAGTTTCATATTTTATTTATTTGGGTATTTATAATATCAATTATTTTAAGTTCTCACTATTATAGTAATTAATGCATCATCATTGTGTCATAAATAAAATAAATTATTTAATGTCTAAAAATTATAAATAAAATATAATTATGTAGGAAATCGTTTTATCTTTATAATGAATATTTATAATCTAAAATCCAACATATATAACCCTATGTAACAATTGTTTTGCTAAAAGATATATGCTTGTGTCATTTTTGTATTCATTTTAACTTAATTAAAACAAAGTGTCATTATCACTTACAAGTGGATCCATGGGGTCCCAAAATCGACCCAAAGATGACCATGGTCGACCATATATCAACCAATAGGGTTAAGACATGTTTTAGGGTAATTTAGTATTATTATAATATTATTTTTGTAACCCTTATTTACCAGATTTACCCTTAACCATGGTAAATAAAATATTTACCGCAGTAATTATTCAAAATGTCTAAAAATAAAAGTTACCTATTTACACAATTTTAACATCCCGATTCCAAATATGGAATCCATTTTCCTAAATTCAAAACACATAAGTGGTAGAAATTAATTTAAAATTAATTCCCGCTGTCAAAACAAAAAGCATGTTTTAAGAGATAATAACTATCAAAAGATTGACACTTGTTTATGTTCGGTTTAATTGTAAAATTATGTCCAATGACCAAAATTATATTAAATGGTAAAAATATATTCTAAATATACTTTAAAACCGCTCAAATTCATAATTTATCACTATTAATTATTTTGATTAAAAAAGTTGTTTTTAATTAAAATTTAGTAATTTTCACTATTCATCAAAATATTAAAGTTATCCAAAAAGTACCAAAATTTCACCTTAGGCTAAATTCATATTCCGAATCCAAAAATGAAGTCGATTTTGAAATATAAAATATATATAATTTCAAAAATTAGGTATTACTATTCCTAACGGCTAGTTTGATCGGTTGTGGTGTGTGTTAAAACTCGAAGTTGCTACAACACACGCTACTGTTTTATTCAAAGGAAAGCGTACCGTGTAATCTTGGGTTGTTTCATTTTAAATTTTTTGATGTCCCCATTTAGTCAAAAAGTTTAAAATATTGTATTTAAAAAGGTTTCACTATTAAAAGTTGATAAAAGTGCAATACTGAAAATGAATCTGTTCTTGCACTATGACTAAGAAACTCATAATATGGATTCTAAAATTATAAGGATTATATAAAGTTAAAAATGTATTTAATTCTATTCATGACCTCTTTTAATGGATTTTTTTTGTAAGTCATGGTGTGATTGAACTCGGTGTTGCGTGTAGTACAAGTTATTGAATTATTTTGAAGAAATAACACACTATGAAATCTTGGGGAGTTACATTCTCCCCTCCTTCAATAAATTGCGTCCTCACAATTTGAAATTGTTCTTTGAAAATAAAAGGTTGAAAATAGAAAATATATTTGTGGGAAAACCCACATCGGAAATTGGGTTACTAAAATTTAGACTTAATATGAGGAAAAGAGAAATGAAAGGGTCACCACCAAATTATGATCTTGATTAGGAGAACATTGGTGGCAATTAGAGACATATAATTGGAGGAAAAATGTAAATATTTATAGGTAGTGATTGAGGTCATCAATCACAAACAAGTATAAAATTTAGGTCCTTAAACTCATCAATCTATGATGATTTGAAGTACCATCGGTTCAACAAAATATAGGGTATTGGGATAACACATTTTTGACGTTTCAAAATATCTTAGTTGAAATCCCACATTGAAAAATGAATTAATGAGGCCTCTATTTAAAATAAAGAGTGGAAAGTATGAATATTACCGAAAATAACACATACTAGGGTTCCATGTAGGAAAATATGGATATGGAAGATAAATCTAACCATCAATTATCTGATGGAGAGTGGTAGAGAACATGGATATGAAAAGGCCAACAATCCCAAAGCCATAAATTAGTGATGATTTAAGGTACCATCTAGGACAACATTTTTGTTCTAAGTTCCTTTTATTAATGTTGAGGAATTTATTTATGAGATTGGCTAAGATCATAAGGAGATATACTTACATTATAATTAGATTTTTATCCATTAATAAATTTCTACCACAAACTCATCTTTCACTCTAAAAGATAATAGAACGTAAAGAAAATTTCTATTTATACTATTCGTACAGGGTTCCAAAATAAATGAATTTATAATTCATCTACCAGATCTTTTAAAAAAACTAAATTATTTAATCCAGGACATCTCGTGGGCCAGTGGTAGGTGATACACCGTTGTCTCCCTTCGGTTGCGGGTTCAAGTCTTGCAGCCTTTCCGGACGCGACTGGTTGCCGCCCGACCTCCGGGTTGTCCTTTTATGGCAATCCAAAATAATCCAAACTATAACTATCCAAAATACTTCTGTCCAAACTCACAGTCCAACATTTATAAGGAAGGTAAACATAATATAGATCCTTTTTACCCCATAACAGCATATGAATACCTTCATCATGTATTACCATATTCCTTATTGATTACATTCATGTTCCCTTATTCCATATAGAATGCTGGATATACTTCATTAATCCAAAAATGTTTTAAACCCCAATAATGATGGAATATACAAATCATTAATCAGTTCCAAGGTAGTCAAGAATATCCAATATAATTTATCCAAAACAATCACATATTATTCCAAAATCACTACCTCAGTATCAGAACTATATTATGATTTATCATTCTCTCAACCATATATTTTCCAAAAATTTATCCTGCTATTGAGTCACTTTTCTTTGTTCCACACAATCTCAAGTCCTTAATGAAATAGTACTACAGTACAATCCTTATATACTCCATAATTATTATAACAAGTACATTGTTGATACAACACTCAATTGACATAATCAACATAAGAACTCTAATCATTCCTCTTCATCTGCGGTAGTATCATAACTTGATTATTATCCAATAACATCATTTGCGACATAGTCTGATGACTGGGACATAGGTTTGCGTAGTGTCCAAACTCTTTGCAAATTAAGCATTGTACATTTGAAACCATTTTCTTACCCTTGCAAATCACGTACTTTATGCCCTTTTCCTCCACACTTATAACTAAATGCCATTCCTTTCAGGCAAGTTCCAGGGTGTTTCTTTCCACAGTTACCACATATGGGAAAATTCTTCTTTTCCCTCTTCCCTTTATCCATCTTTCTCTTTTCCATCCTTTTCTTCTCTTGCTTCCCTTCAAAGCCATATGACTTAGAGAATTCCTTTTCGGTCTTGATAGCACATGAGACAATGTCTTCGTACGATGAAAAGGATTGTGAGACTAATGCTCGACGGAGAAATGGTTTTAACCCATCAAAGAAACGATCAATCTTACTTCTTGGGCTGCGAATATAATCTCCAGCGTACCTTGCTAACCTTGTAAAGTTAGCCTCATACTTTGGGACATTCTCATCCTCCTTCTGTCTCAGACTTAGAAATTGCCTTTCCATATCTGCTCGATGGTCGCGAGGGAAGTATTTTTCTAAAAACAGATCTTTGAACTCCCTCCATTCCATATTTGATACTTCATCATCTTCCTTCATGTTTTGAATCAATGACCACCATTGATCAGCATCTCCAGTGAGGCGGTAAACTGCCATGATAACTTTTTCCCTTTAACTGCTCCCCAAAGCTTGAAATATTTTCTCTAGGGAATTTATCCATTGCTCGACTACTAAGCGATTTGTACTCCCATTGAACGTTGGTGGTTGTTGCCTCATGAATCGATCTAACATTGATCCTCCACGCTGTGGATCAGGGTGCTCCATACGGGTAAGGTTATTATTCATAACCTGAGTAAGTTGTCCCAGTATGGTGATTAGCTGATCGGTACCAGTTGCATCACCAGCCCCACTATAATTATCTTGAGCAGGAGGGCAATCCCTACATGGAGTGCGTGCATTGATACGGTTTCCATTTCTTCCACTATGCGCCATTTCTAAACAATGGCATAAACTAGATCAGATTATGAATCAAAATACATAATCCCATACTTATAAAACACTTAACATAAATTGAACTATTTATGGATATAATCCATAATCATAAAAATGTCTCCTTTGAGGATGTATATACTCATAAACCCTTCATAATGGATTGTAAAGAAAATGAGAATTATCCTAAGCATATCCCCCGGGAGTGTCATAACCAAGAGTGCAGCAAGGCCCGTTTCCGTGCACCAGTTCCCGTTCGAGTCTAGCTCAAAGCGGTGTTTTCGGGTTTTACCCCTAGGTACATCTGTGCCAGAGCCGCCTCTACCTGCTCGTATCCAGACAGGGATTTATTGCTCGGAAAACTCACAAAATCTCAACAATACCAAAATTCTAGGAGGTTCTTCTATACTAATCCTCAAAGTTCATCTTAGGTCTACGTGCTCTAATCAGAGTTTATCTAAATCTAGCTTCCAAGGTTTGTACTAAACTTCCTCTGATACCAACTGTAACGCCCCGACCTGAGTTACCCAGAGTCAGTGCATTATTACATAAAATTGGCACGATCACAAGAAAGATCAAATCTCGAAAGACCGATTGGTTTAGTAGCCTTGGAAACACTAGATATATTCATAAGTTTTACATTACATCATAAAATGAAAAACTACTACAACAACATAATGTCTCCATAATCCACACTCATATCCCCACATAATATCCCTGCAGGTCATTCATAATTTACTTCTTCACTTCCAGGGAAAAATAAAACATATAAAAGGGGTGAGATCAAATGCCCAGTAAGGATAACAATATAGCGGAAACCTTCATAAATAAGAATAAACATTTAAGGCAATGTATAACTAAAAAAAAGCATTTTAAACTTGAACTTTTAACATTGTATGGCATAAATAAAATGAAATAATGCCATTTACTTATTCACATGGTTATTCTACTAATCGAATAATCAAATGCCAAATCAATAACCACTTTCATAATGATGGAATGCATAATGCCAGACTATCATAACCACATAGTCAAGGCCTCGTGCCAAGACTACAAATAAGATTTTGTCAAGGCCTTGTGGCAAGACACTAGTTTGTCTCATGAGACCTACCGATGCATCGAGGAGCTATAGCGGGCTCCACCCGTCACATATTAAGTCCAATGCATTCCCATATGAAAAGGTTTAAACATAACATAAACATTCGTATTAAAACTAGCATACGAAATGTCAATACTTTCACCATAAACTATGAATGGTATAAAAATAGCACATCCACAGTCAAACATATCACAAAACCTTCAATACAATATAGAAGTTTTGTATCATAATAAATCAACTTCAAATAATCTTAAAATCCATCAAAGGATGTTGACATAGATGAAATCAAAATTCTTTTTAAAGAAATATCTCCTTTTATTTTGAAATCATTTAAGATCCATATAAAATAAAACATTTTCTTTGAAAATATTCTTATAATCTTGTAAGAAAAGCTTTGAATATTTTATAACGGCGGAAAATAACCACACCCGCTGTATAAGTTAAAAAAAACATTCTTACCTTAATTCTGTCGAAAAGGTTAAAAAGGACCTTGTTTTGAAAACGACAGAAAGATTCCTCTTATAAAAAGTAAAACAAGGGTATAAATGACTTTAACCCATATTCTTGTAAAAATGTTTTGAAATACATTTTGAAGAAACATGGATGTGGATGATAACGAGATCCCAGCAGATTATTACGTATAAACAACCTCGGATAATGAAGAGATTGTGAAATAAACCTTACCTTGTACTTTTCCTTGGTTGGGGTAGGTTAACCTCCTGTATAATGGTAAAATAATTGTTATTAAATTATAAAATAATCATATACATTAATATGATATCATATATGATCTTTTAATATTGATTTGATAATAATATCTTAGTATTATCGTTGTTTCGGGTGTTAACTTACTTGTTTTCTTTTATATGTTTTGATACGTAAGACATGTTTGTAAAGGATAGGTTTTATATTATTCATATCCAGAATGATATCAAGTCCTTAAACATCATTTTTTAAATCATCAAATGATAATTATACTTGAATGGATACGATGGAGAATGAATCTCATCGCGTTCGTGGAGACGGTAGTCTGTACGTACGCACGAGCGACAATATCATTCTTTTGATATTAAAATAATATATAAATGGATGGTATATCATATATACAGAATCATTAACATGTTATATTCATTATTTACATGAGTTACACATCATTATTATACCCATCCAAATAATAATATATTGAATAACAATTACACCACGACGTGGAGACGGTAAGGCGTACGTACGCACGTATGGTGACATGTTATTCAAAGGGTGGATAGAATACTGAATATGGTTGTACCATATTTATAATAACATCACAGTATATGTGAGATACTGGAGTTATTATTTTAGAATGGTAACAACAAAGGAAGAAGAAGTGGAAGAAGAAATGAACTTAGAAAAGGGTGGTGAAATCATTACCTCTTCTTCGGGTTCTTCCTTTTGATTTGATCAAAAGGGCTCTTTAGGTTGGCTTTATGATCAAACTAAGGCCCCTAGGTTGTATTGAGAGAATTTGGGAGAGTATTTGGGCATAGTTTGGCCGAACCAAAAGGGGTTTGAAGGTGTGAAGAAGTGAGAAGGAGGAGTGCCCTTTTATAAGAGGGGTGAGGGGCACCTTTGGAAAAGCTAGAGGTATTAGTTTATAATAAATTCATATTCGGTTTCCAATGGCTCCAAAGTTGACTATTCAAAGGTTAAGGTGGGGATGGGTCTAAAACAACTCAACAAATATAATTTAGACAGGTTTGGTTACTTATATTAACCTTATCTTTAAGTATTAACTCTAAGTTAATTAGTTTCACTTTTACAATGTCTCTTTGTATTTTTATATAACATGGTTAATAAACATACTATATACATCCAAGAGACCCCCCAAGTAGTCCATTAATGATGAAACTATCATGATATAAGTCTCTTGGCCGAACCTTAGATTTTTAGGAATTTAATATCAATTAATAATATAATATTTGTTTTAAGAACTCTTTTTTTTCAATTTTAACACTATTCAATAGTTGATTTTTTTTATACTCATAACAGATTGATTACTTCGGAAAAAGTAAATTAAATCAATCATAATATATCATATTATCCTAGAAAATTAGTTTAATTCATTAAAAGTTTTATATTATATTTATTTGGGTATTTATAATATCAATTATTTTAATTTTTCACTATTATAATAATTAATGCATCATCATTGTGTCATAAATAAAATAAAATATTTAATCTCTAAAAATTATAAATAAAATATCATTATGTAGGAAATCGTTTTATCTTTCTAATGAATATTTATAATATAAAATCCAACATATATAACCCTATGTAACAATTGTTTTTCTAAAAGATATATGCTTGTATCATTTTTGTATTCATTTTAACTTAATTAAAATAAAGTGTCATTATCACTTACAAGTGGATCCATGGGGTCCCAAAATCAACCCAAAGATTCCCCTGGTCGACCATGTATCAACCAATAGGGATAAGACATGTTTTAGGGTAATTTAGTATTATTATAATATTATTTTTGTAACCCTTTTTTACCAGATTTACCCTTAACCATAGTAAATAAAATATTTACCGCAGTAATTATTCAAAATGTCTTAAAATTAAAGTTACCTATTTACACAATTTGAACATCCTGATTCCAAATATGGAATCCATTTTCCTAAATTCAAAACACAGAAGTGGCAGAAATTAATTTAAAATTAATTACCGCTGTCAAAACAAAAAGCGTGTTTTTAAGAGATAATAACTATCAAAAGATTGACACTTGTTTATGTTCGGTTTAATTGTAAAATTATGTCCAATGACCAACATTATATTAAATGGTAAAAATATATTCTAAATATACTTTAAAACCACTCAAATTCATAATTTATCACTATTAATTATTTTGATTAAAAAAGTTGTTTTTAATTAAAATTTAGTAATTTTCACTATTCATCAAAATATTAAAGTTATCCGAAAAGTACCAAAATTTCAACTTAGGCTAAATTCATATTCCGAATCCAAAAATGAAGTCCATTTTGAAATATAAAATATATATAATTTAAAAAATTAGGTATTACTATTCATAACGGCTAGTTTGATCGGTTGTGGTGTGTGTTAAAACTCGAAGTTGCGTACAACACACGCTACTGTTTTATTCAAAGGAAAGCGTACCGTGTAATCTTGGGATGTTTCATTTTAAATTTTTTGATGTCCCCATTTAGTCAAAAAGTTTAAAATAATGTATTTAAAAAGGTTTCACTATTAAAAGTTGATAAAAGTGCAATACTGAAAATGAATCTGTTCTTGCACTATGACTAAGAAACTCATAATATGGATTCTAAAATTATAAGGATTATATAAAGCTAAAAATGTAGTTAATGCTATTAATGACCTCTTTTAATGGATTTTTTTTGTAAGTCATGGTGTGATTGAACTCGGTGTTGCGTGTAGTACAAGTTATTGAATTATTTTGAAGAAATAACACACTATGAAATCTTGGGGTGTTACATACATAGACCATTGGAGAATCAAATTTATCTTTTTAAAGTGTGACATGAACCTTAGACAAATGAAATGGATCAAATATATAAAATCCTATGATTTTGAGCTTCACTATACACCTCAGATGGGCAATGTGGTTTTGGATGAATTAAGTTAAATAAAATAGTCACATTCTATAGGGGAAGATAGTTATTAATGGATTTTAATGGACCTATTTTCTATGATGAATCTATAGTTTCATTACAAGAACAAGTAGCCATACCCCTCATCTTTAATAGAAAATTGTTCCCTCAATGAGAAGGTGAAGAGTATATAATTGTCAGATCCTAAAGGTTTGGTTCTTCATGAAAGTATATCAAGAGATTACCCACCTTCAGATTGGTATGTATATAGACACAAAATCCTATAAATTCATGGAAATATCTGGGTTCCTACAGATACTACTGAGGAGTTGATGAAAGTGTCACATGCAGATTAGTGGGTAGTTCATCTAGGCCTCTCCACAATGTATTGAGATATGTGATACCACTATTGGTGTCCTAGGATTAAATGTCATATTTTTGGTTTTATAACTTGTTGTCCCACATGTCAACAATTGAATGTAGAACACCAGAGACCTACATGATTTCTACAACTTATTCCAACCACAGAATGGAAATGGGAAGATGTTTCCATGGATTTCGTGGTTGGTTTAACCAGTCCTTTAAGGTGTAGAGATTCTATTTGTGTAGTCATTCACTGAATAATGAAATCATCCCACTTTATTCCTTTATGGAAGACATTATCAATGGATCAGATTGGAGTACTATATATCCGTGAAATCAAACAGTAACATGGGGTCCCTCATTCTATCATTTTGGATAGAAATGCTTGTTTCATGTCACAGTTATACCTGGTGTTGAATAATTCTATGGGAACATAGGTTACTCTAAGCACATATTTTCTCCATAAGACCAATAGACAATCAGAACAGATGATACATGATCTAGAGGACATTCTATGATCATCTGTCCATTATTATGGTGGTTCATGTTAGAAGAAAATCCATCTCATTGAGTTTTCTTATAATAACAGCTTTCTAGAGAAAGTTATATGGATTTTTTTGAGCCCATGTATGGTAGGCCATGTCGTTCACCCTTATGTTGTCAACAAGTAGGTGAGGAAGTCTTATTAGGTCCTCTTCTCATTAAAGAGACTTCAGAGAAGGGTCATATTATTAGGAATCATATGACTAATGATCAGTCTAGAAAAACAATATTATGTCAATCACCATAGGCGACCTCCTATGATCAATTTTGGGGATCATTTTTTCTTCAAGTATCTCCCTGGCTAAGGCATAAATGGTTACGAAAGTAGGGAATGTAGTATCCTCGTTACGTAAGGACATTTGATATTCTGGATAGAGTCGGGCCGGTATCCTCTCATTTGATACTAGCTAAGATGTAATGTTCCATGTACAACATCTTCCATGTGTCACTGTTTCTCTAGTATCATTCCAACTTATCAGATACTTTTGAACCTGTGGTAGTTGAGTTAGATTTTGATACTACCTTTGAGGAGTATCTTGTATGCATCATTGACCGAAGCATGAATTCTATCCGAGGTCAGTCTTTCCCTCTTGAATGGGTGCTATCGACACAAGGTTGAGTACTAGATGAGACTTGGGAGACCAAAGCCGATGTATGTGCCCAATTACCATAATTTCTTTTAGATAGTGTTTCTCTATTCTTGGAAGGTGAAATCAGGGATGAGTGCATTTAAGGGGATAATATTGTAAGAACAATAGATTTGTCTCAGTTATAGATCCTTTATATTTTATTCTAAATTTTTACCTTGGACCTAATATGAATTTATAATGAGTTAGAAATGGTATCATGTTTGTATGTGGTTTGTTTAGAGAAAAGAAAACATCCTATTGGGGAATAGGCCAAGTCAGGCAGTTGGTGGACGGTCGAATCATGGTCTGCATAACCGTGTATATGGTGTTTTTCAGGAGAGAACCACTTTACACAATTTGTGTATGGTCCTACAGACTAACCATCTAACAACCCCTACTTTCCAGGTACCCATTCTAGGTTTTTGAATTCTTTTTAAAACCATTAGAACAAACCTTTCACTATCTATTTTAAGATAAGTTGTCCTTTCATCCCATAATGATCTAATTAACCTCCCTCATTCTTTCATAATTCAATATTATGTGAGATTTACCTCCACGTAATAATTTTAGAGCTTTTGAATGGCCAATGATTGATATTTGAATATATCCTTCAATCATGTTCTGATTATTCTTTTTTTCATCATGTTGGATGTGAATCGGTAAGTACTCAAGTCCTCTTGACCCATTCTCCTTCTCTCATTCTTTAACATGAGTTATCATTGTATGAGTACCTTTCTGATTTTCTTATATCTACTCTGATCTGAGCCAAATCAAGGGTCAATACAATATGATGAGAGTCGTACAAGCCTGTGGTGGGTGGTATATAAGTCATCCATAATGTTTTTTGTATCTCAAATGTTGTGTGGCACCCACCGATTTCATCGAGTGCCATTTATTAGATTATTATTCCATTATTATACTCATTAAAACCATATAATTATGCTCTTTCTGAATATATGATTATTTTTTGTTGGTTCTACTCACAACTCCCAACACCCCATGTAGGATGTTAATTCAAAAATGGGTTTTTAGTGTTTTAACAAGTTTGAGCCACTGTTCGAGTGTGAGTTGACTGGGCCATCCTCAGGTTAAGTGTTTCTATATTAAATTGAATGTTTATGATGTGAATTGCATAATGTCATGTACCATGTATGCTTACCACTTGACCCACCTATGGTAAGTTCTTTAATATTAAAATTAAATGTGAAATGTGATTTTAAAAGTACACTAGTATATGACATGTCCTTACTAAATGTAATTGAATAAATGCCCATTTTCATAGCACCCCTTTAAATGTTGATGAAAACTATCAGAGTAAACCATAATTATTGAATCCACTTTAAATAGATTTAACAAAGGTTTCATGCCACAATAATGAAAGGAACGGATTGACCCAATAGGATTTATTGACTAATGATGAATTGAAAAAATGGTTTCATGATAGTTGGCCTATTCACACTAAAGGAATGAATGATGTGAACCAATTGAATTATTACATGACTTAAATATAAAGTATAAATGGCCTGACTCAAGATCACCTTGTATTATGATTAGAGAATACCAGGATCACTAGGGAACCCCATTCTGATTTGTCGAAACAACTTTTTTAGGTTGAGACCCACCTAGAACTTGATCCTTGTATAATCATTAGACACCTGATATAACACCATAGTATCCTTCATGTAGTACTATAGGATGCCTTGGATACACTCCATGGATCAAGAAATATCAATATATATTCCTTGGATAAAATCATTGGATCCATCATTGAAATGTATGTACCATGGTTAAGGCTGGTTGTGCCTTGTCTCTACATGGACCCTTTTTACCTGGGATGAACTCCTTGGAATTGGTAGGATCCAAACTATGGAATTCCATGGAATATGGTCCTTGTATTACACTCTTACCCTATACCAGGATACAGTTATTACTGTGTTGGTGACCCTTGAGGTCTATGTTGCCTCGTTTATGACCTTGGGACTTCATTATTAAATATCATTATTAGTTTCATTGTTACATAAAATAACCATTACAATTACTAACACGTTATATGTTGTAAGCTGGTAACAAGAAAATAATAAATTGGTTTCATGTTTAGACAACAGCCAAGGGATGAAGCCAGTACTCATGTATTTAGTTATATTGTACTACTTTACATTAAATATGCATGTTTTCCCATTGTTACATTTCTATTACATGGGATAGATGTTACATACACCCTTGGTGGTTGAAAATTGAGATTTATCTCACACCCTCTCCAAGAATTGTTTGGAACCCATAATAAATTACATGAATATAGGTGTTTACAATTTGAAGCACATGACTTCAAACACATGATTTCTTACTATTTAGGTTGGAGCTTGATAATAGAGGACCGAGTTGGATACCTAGATGCTAGGTATAGTCTTTTGAATTACATTATACTTTTTTGGAAAATGTAATTCCTTTTGTCTTATATATGTGATTTCTAACATTCTAGTGACAAGACATGTCATCACCAGTTATTTTATGACTTTATTTTTCTCGAGTTATTATTATCCTTGTTTATCTATTATTCATATAGTCTCTATTTTCAGTTGTTCCTTTTGGTTACATGTATTTATTTTTCTATTTATCACATATTTATACTCACCTTCTGTGCTACAGTTTGTTAATGAGGGTATATTCTACCCAGATACACACCCTAGTCCCTCACTACTAGTCGGCACCCTCTAGCATTCAGGGAGATGTTCTTGAGGCCAACAGGCCCATCGGGCTCATGGTCCCCATTGTGCGGCATCTAAGAATGGTATGTCACATTATTACCCATAAATTTAAGTATATTATACATATAATAAAATCATGGGAATCACATACACCTCCAAAAATGAAAGATTGGTGAACATAGAATGTATCTCATAAGAATAAATAGTGAGATGATATCCCCTTACCTTGTGTTTGACTCTCATCATAACCATACATGATTCCTTTATAATAAATATAAGCATATAATAAGACTTAAAAAACAAAATTATTATACATAATAGCATATATTTTTTGATTATGACAATATATTTCCTTCTTGTTAACAATCATATGTGAAGGATTCACTTTGGGTATTATTCTCTTGGTTCGTCACATGTTCCATATTTTGTTATATCATTTTTCCTTTTATATATATCATGATTATAGAACATAAAAGATGATATAAATATCATTAATATCCAATATATGTATATTATAATATTCTATAGAACAAATGATTGTGAAATGGAGTACATCGTTCAAGGAGACGTTAAGCCATATGTACGAATGGACGTTGTTTCCTTTTAAATTATAATATTGAATGAAATGAATAAAAAGACTTAAACATTTATATGTATATAATTTAAATATAATAGAATTATAATTATATATATATCACATAATTTCACTAAATTCAACCTCAATACATTCAATGTAGTTTGTGCACGAATCATGTCACATAGAGTGGGTTGTAGTCCACACTTCCTCAAACGAAATTAACACATTTACACCAAATGGAATTTAAACAAATGTGTTCATTGTAAAAGGAATAAAAAAGATTTAATAAATAATAAATATAATATATTACATATATAAATATAGTTTCCATCATAATTTCCACCATGATATGTGGTAAAGGATAATTGAACAGTCGTTTTTTAGTGAGGTGGTAGTTTTCCGCACACGTAAACATTATATTTGATATCCGTTAAATAGAGGTGTGTGAAAGTGTAATAAAACCCTTAGAATTATAAAATCCAAATATATTTATGATACTTGTTTTGTCATATAATAATTAAATAAAGAGAGTGTAGGTGCTGGAAAATTAAAATAAAAAAAGGAGCTATAGAGAAATCATTAGCCCTTAATCGGGTAACTCCTTTTGGTTTGTGTCCATAAGACATCTAAAATTTCATTATCTCCAAGGGAAGGATTCTTGGAGGATGGTAGAGACGTTGGGAGATTATTAGATAAGAGTATTAGTGATCAAGGTGGATTTGAGGTGTGAGAAAACATGTTGAGTTGGGGGTCTTTTGTTGGGAGATTATGAAGTTCTGGGTCTTTTATTGAAGGTTAAGGACAATATAAAGATAATTTTTCTCTTAACTGTTTTAATTAATTTTAATCACTTTAAGTAATATTTTTTGTTAAAATAATTAACTTATTAGAAATTAGACACTATTATAATTAAAAATATCGAATCCATTTTCACATATTATAATTATAGATGTGGTAGAAATAAATTAAAAATTATTCCAGCAATCGGGTCGATAATACAGGTTTTGAATTGTTAAATAATCAATAGGTTACTACTTATTTATATCCAATTTCAATTTGTGATTTGTTAAAATGACAAAAATTGGATTAATTTTTAAAATGTTTATCTACTTATTATATTAAACCAATTTAATATATATATATTAACCTTATAATTAAATTATAAAGATGTTTGGAATTAAATTCCATTATTTTTCATTGTTCATCCAAAAATGATGTTTTCTTGAAAAAATCCAAAAATTAAACCTAAGCTAGTTTTGAAATTTGAAAGAAAAAATTATTTTTATTTTAAAATTTTGATTCTAAATGTGTTTAAAAATAATTTTTTTTATTTTTTAAAAAGGTCATTAAAATCAATTCATTTGAAAAAAAATATTTTTAAAACATATGAAATATTTACCAATGATTCAAATAATTCATTATCAATATCTTTTATTTATATAAAAAATATATAATATATATGAATGATAGTTATTTATATTCATATAACTGTTTTTAATAGGTATGTTATAATTTTATCATTTATATTACTATAAAAAAATAGATGTTTTGTAGAAACTTAGTGTTGCGTGTGACATATTATAACACAATTTTTTGTGTATTGTAATACATGTTGGTGTTCCATGTAATGTACAAAATGTAGGTTCTATGTGAAAGTAATTCTTGACATAGTTCATTTGATGATAAAAAATTAATGTATAATTTATTTAAATAAATGGTCTGTAAAAACACACGGTGTTACAAAATCACTCTCTGTTGGTGGTGGAACTTGGGCCAACAGTAATCCCTCCAGTAGTGCCACCCGAGGAAATACCTATTTTTATGAATAGGAATTTATTCTTCAATTCCATAGAGTTTCCTATATTTGATGTAGTCTTTGTAGTGCGCTCCATGACCTGCACCTATTATGTTTGATTATGATTGTGAGTTCTAGTAGCATTATCCTCTCATATTCATAGTGGATGTTAGTCCCCATGATAATGAGTATTGGATAGAGACCAGTATTTCTATCATTAAGTTTTTAAATATGTCTCTTTAGAGGATTATCTATATTTCTAACAATATGTTATGGGATTCTTCCATGTTCTTGTTGGATGGGATTTCTAAGGTAGGTCTTCTTCAACACATTATATGTGTAAAATTCCATATTACCTTCTATGATTATGTATTCATTGAAATGAAGAGTGATGAATGGGATAGGGAATTCATGTATCAAGAGTAGGGTTTTATGTCATTCATATACAATTTCTCATGTTTTACTCATTTTCAATTCTTTTCACAACATCTGGATGGTGATGTGTTATCACAAGAAAGAAAGTTTGAGGATTGGTTCAAGTATTCCACCCTCTCAATGGTGAATTTTTATCCTTTATCTACCTTTTTTGAGATCAAAAATTAGGCTCTGATCACAGATAAATCCCTGAGAGAAGTCAATAGTACCAGTAATATATATGCAAGGAATGATAGGGAAGTATTTCTTCTAGTAAAATGAGTAGATGAAATAAGGATTCTTGTTAGTGTATTTGGGGCCATAGATTCAGTACTAGAAGCTCCATTATATTCCATCAATGTGAAAGGTTGGGTCATATGAAGCCTCAATATGAAATTGACCTTCTTGAGTTTCATAATTAAGGATTTATAGATAACAATAAGAGATATATCAGAAGTTTTCATCTACATTGAGTGTAAGAGGACCCACACTATCTCCACCTTTAGAGGCATGATTAGTTTTGACACATCTGTACTGGAGTTGGAGATGCACTGGAAGAATAGGAACAGAATAAGGTTGTTTTCATGGTACATAGTAATCTTATTATTAGTGGGAATACTTCATACTTACCCTGGGTAGTCCAACTATAGCACAAGATCATGGATTAGAAGGTTTTCATGCTTCAGTATTGATACACAAGGTTTTGAGTGTATTTTGGTCGACTACATGAGGTACTATTTTAGTGTCATTTAATATTGTATTGTCTATTTTCAATAGAGGTTCATCTCACTCTATTGTATGTGTATAAAATATAGATTTTATCAAGCTATTAATTTAACACTAATATTGGGTCATGACACTAGACGCACCATTTGTTATAGTTTTAGATGGAATACACCAATGTGGGGACTATCCTCTTATGGTATGAAATTATCACTTATAATGGTAGATATTTATCATTGAGATGAAATTATTATTTTAAATTATAATGAATGACTAGTTTTAACCTATAAGGCCTATGTAAATAGCTATCACCGTATATTTTTGTTCACATCATAATAAGGAGGTAGTTATCTGCATAATGGTGAATATAAAGTCATGAAATGTAGATCGAGACAAAAGAATCCTGGACTAGTTGTATTGACTTATAGGATATTTGGACTTTTATAGAAGTGATTATATTTCCCCATATTGATTTCAAACCGAATCTAGTTCATTTAAGTGATGCATTTCCTAATGAGTTTCCTAGTTTCCCACCTAATAGATTGGTAGATTTTATATTCAATCTTGTTCTTGTATAATCATTAGTATCTATCCCTCCATATTGGATGTAACGTACTAAGATTCATGAGAAAAATTGATAGTTTTTGGACCTATAATCAAATTGTTTTATCTGACCCAAAATTTCATCTTGGGGTTCACTGAAGATTACCCAATGAGGGTATATATAATCCTTTTTATATGTGTATTAACAAAAATAACCATTATAATTAAAAGAACCAATATCTCCTACCTCTAATAGATGATATATTTATCATGCTCTTAGCAGAGAGGGTTTTCTCAAATATTTACCTAAGATTAACATATCATTATTTATGAGTTAGGCATTGAAATATACCATGTATGGCCCAGTAATGTTAGTATGATTTATTTAAATGTATCAATATGACACATGATCTTCTGAATGAACCATACATTTTAGTTAATTGATTAATATTGGTTTTCTATCCTACCAATGTTCACTTTTCTATATTTTCATGGATGAAATCATTGTGTATTATCATACACATAGCGATCATTATAAATAACTTGAGGTCATTTTGAATACATAGAGAGATCATCATATATATTCGTTAATAGATTAGTATCACTTCTCAATCAATAGAGTTCACTTTATTGGTCATATTATCCTGTAACATAGAGTATATATTAACCTATAAAACATTATGGCTTTCTAATGTTGGGAAAATCTAGAGAATGGGTTGTTTATTTAGAGTTTCCTTATGAAGGATGGATATTATTGGAATTTCATAAAATAAATTAGATGAATTGCATCACCTCTTGGTTATGTTATAGAGAAAGGAGTGAAGTTTATATGGTTTGAAGTGTGTGAGATGGACATTATTGAGTTTAAATGAACGATTATCACATCACCAATTCTTATTCTGCTAGATCCTAGAAGAGGATATTTAGTGTATTTTTATTAATAAGGATTCAGAATGGTTGAATTGATGATGTTGTGGGATATAGGCATTTCATACATGTATTTCAAATTCATACCTCACTAGCCTAAAAATGTAATACATTACCTTCAGCTAAAAGCTCTTTTCCATTCCTTACACTACTTGGGTAAAAATTTGATGGATGAGTTCTTTGTGATGTACGAGTACAATTAGAGCTAGAAATATGTTCTTATGTAATTTCACATGAATATCATACAATGAATATAGGTTTAATATATTTTGTCCTTCTTCTTTTATCTTTCCTATAAACATTGAATGGGAAACGTCGTAATTGATGTTTTGTGCTAGAAAACATAGGCCCAATCCATATATAAACTAGTAATTAAAACAAATCGATGTACCTTATTTCTGATATAAATTAGCATGTGCAGGAGAGTATCAAAATTCCTTTATATACATCCATGAATGTAACCTATTCATTTTGATTAGGGTGAAGTGTCAGATACTTTTAGAACCAAATGGATTGGTTCCCTATGAGATTAGTTTTGGGGAGGAATTTACTCTATAATAGTTTTCTGATGGTGAATACATCCTATATATGCATGGTTGTGTGTGGGTCTTTATTGATTTTATGGAGAAATATATGAATCTTTACCAAACTTCTTTCAGTTTTTAGTTCATTGAGGAATCTCAATGAAGTATCATGAAATACATCATCGGTATTTGTGGCCTATTTTGAAATATCAGAATAACGGTTTTATTAATTGGTGTTCCACCTATTAGTATGTTAATGAAAATATCTAGTGAAATTTTGTCCTATTTTGGTCATTGATGGTACCAAAATAGAAATGGGAATATGTTGAGATTTATTTTTTTATTTGTTTATTGTGGCTACCTCAGGGTAGCGATGTTGTTTTGAATGTTGTGGATTGGCTGACCAAAGTTTAACACTTCCTTTCAATCTAGGGGAATTTCTCAATAAATGAGTTTGGAATACATTATTTTTATCGGATTGTATGTATACACTGTTTTCATCATATTATCATTCTTGATAGGGAATCATGTTTCAAATTGATGGTATGGTGGATGTTATATAGATATTTAGGTACATAGGTGCTTCTGAGCACAATAATCCACAGTCATACAGATTGACAATTAGAATGGATGATACAAGTAATAGAGAAAATTCATCAAGTATATTACTTCCATTATATGGTTCTTGGTAGATATATATCACTCTCACTATGTTTTTCTACAATAATAGTAATTTAGAGATGATTAAATGGCTACGTATGACTCCTTATATGGTAAGACATTTTGTTCGACCCAATGTTGGATAGAGGTGGGGGAGGCTTAACAACAAGGTCCTCATCTCGTGTAGGAGAAAGTAGAGAATCTTCAGTTGAACATGAAGAATTTTTATACTACACAATTTAAATATATATCATATTCCAATTTTTTAGTTGACCTGAATAGTTTTATGTATCGATCGTGTTTTCCTAAGGGGGTCACCCAATATTGGGCTTATATAGTTATAGACTTAAGGGAAAATATCACCCTATTATGTTAGTCTTTTTGAAAATTTGATAGATTCACATTAATAGTCTATCAGATTATATTACTTCATAAGAATCAAACCTTGCATGAACTCTTCCATGTTCCATATGTTCAATAATATCATAGAAACTAATCTCATTCTATTTATCTTGTGTATATCAAGTTAAATATTTCTACTTTTTTGGTGGACTATCTCACACACATCATTGACTGGAGTGATAATTATATTCGAGTCCAATCCAGCCCTTTATTACATCTGTAATGGAAGAAAATTTGTGTATAATATGAGATATGGGACAAGGAGGCTGATGTATATTTGTAGTGGACAAAGTTGTTCTCAGATAGTGATTCACAGCCTAGGGAAGAGAACTCAAGGATGATTTCTATTATTTGGGGATGATTGTTTGAACCCAGCATTCCCATTATATATGTAACCATTATATTTTTGTATAATTCTTCATCTTGTAAATTTTACGGATTGATAATTACGTCACAAATTTTTTAAGGAGAGTCTGTGGCTTGAACAAATATTGGATCACTATATAATTTTAGAATAAACTGGGTCACATGGTTAGGAAAACCATATATCCCATCCCACATAATTTCTTCAAACTATACTATGAATTTCAGATAGAAATAATGGTTCATGTATTTCTCTAACCATGTGTTGATAGCCACAAACCAGTGTGGCTTATCTATAATTTTTGGAATCCTAAATTTCTCGGTTGGAGAAAATATTCTCAGAGTGGGTGGAAGAAACAATATATACTCCATTATGAGGCATTGAGGTTACCATGGTTAGTGAACTATTGGGCCAGCTATGTGGCCAAATAATGCAACACCTAAAATTTATGAAATATTTTTCTTTTTATCTTACTGAGTTATATATTTAATCTCTATCTTTATTTCATTCTACCAACAGACAAAAAACCATATCCTCCACCAATTGTGACCTCCCAAGCCTCTCTACAGTGGTTGTGATACTCTTTCCTCATCTGAGCACCAAATTCATCACTACTATTATCATTGGATGAACATTGGTAATTAATGTTTTCAGATTTAAATTTTTTTCATTTTTATTTCCCTTAAGGATGGTATTTTTATGTAGGCTGATGTTCCCTTTTTTATGAGAATTTAATTTTTATTTTGCATTCATATAATCTATGCCTATCTATGTGATTATAATATAAGAGGAGTGTGATATATGATCGAGTTAGGTGGTCTATGAATTTTACCTATAAGTATTGTTGATTATTAATTTCTATTTTTAGGTGGATTATCATTTCACTGAGTTTTTCTTATTAAATTCACATGACATTATTATAATCATTGTCCTTATATTCTATAACAATATTCATAAATGATCACCATGTAATTTGAGGTTTTGACCTCAACGTAGTCCAACCCATGTGGGGAGATTATTTAATTATGGTTTCTTTAACTTTCTGACATAATTCGAGTAATATTATCACATGAACCTCTACGGTAAGTGTTCCATCATAATTAAATTAATCATTAAATAATTAAATAACCACTATATATAAATATATAACATACAAGAGTTAAAAACAACTTAATCGAATTTCATTCATGTATTATTTAACCATGTTTCCTTATATTATGGATAATGTAATGATACTAATAAATTAAAAAAATTAAAGTATATATATGTATTTATATTACTTTTCTCTTTCCCACAATTAATGGGACATTATTTAATGTCCCTAAAGGACCTTGTTACTTCGGTTGAAGTGAAATTTAATGAACTAAATGAATTTTATATTGGAAAGAGAATAACATGGAAAAAATTGAATAATTAATTATTATTATATGGTTCATATTGAATATGAGCCTTTTAATCTATATAAGAGTTGTCATAGATTCTCTAGCTTTATATTCTTAAGGTAATTCCTTGAAAACATAAAGTATTCCATTTCAATTCAAGGAGTTGTTTGTCAATATGATGATGAAGGATCCAACCGTGGATCATGGTAAATTTCTACAAGTGGATTCCCAACATGATGATTTAGTTTCCATTCACAATCACACTATTTATATTGATTCCATGAATACACTCCTTTAATCTGGCTTGATGTCATCGGACACAAGGTGCCATAGATTTATCCCATTGGGCAGAGCCATTTTTAGCCAATGATTACTATGGATTAGTTCCATGGACTCATTTAGACTTCTTAAAATTGGAAGTCATTGTATCCTACCCATGTATTACACTAATTATCTTTATTTATAGACCACGTGAGTAACAATTATGAGTTGGACTAACCTTGGAGGTTATGGATTTTATGGTCTCACCATGGATCCTTATTTATATTACTATGATCTATTTCAATTCAGCTAATAAACTCATTTAAATAGTAAATATAAATTGAATAAAAATAAGATAATTTAATGAAATCATATTTAGATAATTTACTATATGATCATAAATAATGTATGTGTTTTTTAGAACTTCAATTCATTTATAAATGCATTCAACCACATAGATTTCATTCACAAACTATATTTTTATAAATACCATTGGTGGTGGCCTACTAGGACATATTTCACACCATATCTAGACATATATGTTTAATATGAAGATTATATGATTGATGGTATTGAATAGGGAATTCTCCCATCCTTGGAGACCTAAATTTCTAGCTTACATAGGATAGATCATAGTACTATGAAATGGAGTAGTGGCTCAGGATTCTTGTACAGATTATGGATTATTTGTCTTGTATAATTTATTTCACATAAAACATACATCTATTAATACCAAATTTACATATTTTTATATATAATGAATTATAAAATCATCTTTTTTTATTTTGTGTTGATCGACTTTGGAGTCGATTATTTTTATTTTGTTGATTATGCTTAGCTTCTGATGAAATTTTTTTACTAGTTATTGTTATTAATCTATTGATATAAATATATTTTATATACTAATTTATATTGTGAGCCACTATAACATGATATAATAGTATCAATATAGACACACCATAAGACCTCAATTCTAGTCGGATTCCTATCGGATATGCGGAGGCACACATGGTTCAATATGTCTACCCAGGTTTAGGGAAACATTGAGTGGAACCCGGGCCAGAATATCATAATAACTCATGTAATAAATAACTATAACACATTAAAAATCATATAGCAAACCGCTCTAGTTAGCTCCACTTTTATATCTTAAATACAAGTTTCACAAGCTATTGAATTGGAGACATATATCTGGATTATCCATTATATAAGAAATATTGAGATCACCAATCTGTGTGATCTATATAAACATCCCTTATATTCATCAATAATTTCCAACTAATATAAATGTATAAAATTCAGGGATTTATTCATTTTCATTATGAAAATTTTAACAACATCATGTATTCCATAGTAACATGATTTACCAGTGGAAAAGAAAAGTGTTACAAAATAATAAATTTAAAAAAATCATAAGTTATCGACACAAATAACATATATGGTATCATTGAAAATGTATCCAAAAGGTATATTAAAAATAAAAAATTTACGTTTCCATATATTTAAAATAAAATTATATAAATATCTAGGATATCTCTTAGAAAATTGGAAAATCTTTTATTTTATTTCGATGCGATTTTATAAAAAAAATAAGAATATTAAAAATTATTTAATATAAAATAACTATATTAACATATAATAGAAGCATCAATTAAATGAATTAACATGAATTTGGGTAAATATTTTCCTGTCATAAATCTATATGAAAGAATTATTTTCAAACATCAGTTAAAGATGGTTAAAATTAATCCTTGTGGGAAAATTTTAAAATTGTCATTTAAAACCATAAAAACATGGAAAATGTCATTGAATCTATATTTTTGTTACCATTTATGATATTAAGAGAGAATTATAGAAATAAGATAATAAAAAATGAGGATTTTTGTGTTATAAAATCATTAAAAACATTAAAGTAATGTTTTTAATGGGAAACAATTTTATGAACATATATAATGAAAAAATTGAAAGAAAAAATATAATGATGGGAATAAAATAATGTGAGTATAAAAATATTCATGATATTATATGTGAATAAAAAAAATTGAAATTGAAAATAATATAATCTATATTCATATCATATATTATCTATGAATACAAAAGTCAATGAAGTATATGTGTAACCCAATAAATGGAAATTGCGTTAAGAAATCCTTTACCTCTAGACTAGACATGGCATGTATGTCCGTTAAATCTAATATAATAAAATAAATTTAAATAATTGAATTTTTAAAAATGTATTAATAGTTTATTATCTTTTCATTAATCTATATATTTAAATTATTTTAAGTACATATTTTAATTTCATAATCTGTTAAGTTAAAATAGAGTGTTTTGAGGAAATTTGGTTTATAATTGAGTAATGACATCGGTAAGATGACCTTGGCTGCAGTATATTTTAGTCGATCTTCTCAAAAAAAATAAATTCGGAAATTATACTCTATTTAAATCATTAAATAATATTTTTAGAAGATCCACTAATAGAGTATATGAAAAATGAATCAAATATCGTTGTGGATGATTTAATTTACAAGTACTCAAGAATGATGTCCTCATTCTCCAATGGATATAAGGGTTAAGAAATAGTTGATATAATATAATTTTATAATTTTCAATATGTGATGAATAGAATACATATATATATATATATATATTAAATTAATCATTATAAACATCCATGATAATCGATTATCAAAGATGAAAGTCAACGTTTCATGGAGGTGGTTGTCCACATCTATCCCTGAATGACGATTTCATTCTCCATAGGCTAGAGAATGAGATGAAGAATTGTTTAATAAATTATATATATATATATTAGAGATACTTATTTAATTGTTTAATAATGTTTTAATGATATTTTATCATTGAATTTGAATATTTAATATGCAAATATTTGGTTAAGATGATCACCTCATTATAAGAAAACCACCTTTTTCTTACACCTTATGACTACTAGGATTGGTATTTTGGTGAGACCTGTGCCTCTAGAACATAAATAGGGATTATGGGGAATTTTAAGTTAGATATTTTATAACACATAGTTAACAAAATAATTTATAAATAGATGAGTAGAGCTTCCCATTTATAAGTTAGAGGAGGGGTAATATTGGAATTATATAAAGTATTAAATAAATGTAAATTAGTTTTCATCGAAAAGATAATACGAATTTATTTTTCAAATTATATCCTGATTTTTAAGTCAAAATATTCATAAAATATAATATTTTGACATGTTTTGATAGTTTTCAAACCTTTATCATCTAATTTAAACCCCCTATTAAATCATTTGATATATACTGTGATATTAATGATTGGAACTATTTAATAGTCAAGAAAGTTACTATAAAATTTAATGCCACCTATAAATGTATAATGGTTTATATTCGTGAAAATTTTTCTAATACATGGTTAATGTAATAGTTTTGATGATTTTTATATCATTTAGCGAAATAAAACACAAAATAAAATACTATTAAAGCCAATTTTGGAACAATTCATATAATTTTTATTATAGATAATAAATACATAAATTTAATTCATATATAAAATATAAAACATAAATAATAAAATATATTTATACATATTTTTTGGATCATTATAAACTAACAAAAAATTATTACTTTAAGAGTTCTTAGAACCATTTACTTGATTTTTTGTTTCAATCACATACACATTATCAGCATTTTGTAAGATGTTCAGGTAATTATAGTATGAAATAAATAAAAAATAAATTACCTTGTTAAAAAAATTAATTCACATTTAAAATAACCATTTATAAAAAAAATTGAACTCTTTTTATCCCTATGAAAAAATTAATAATATTAATTCTTTGAGAGTGACATTTTGAAGTTATTTTTTAAATAAAATAATATTCAGGTCATTTTTTAAGAAACATAGAACCTAATTTCCCTATCATTGAATATTGTGTTTGTTTGGTCGATCTAGTTTCATATAATAGAATTAATTTATGTCTTACTATTATTTTTAAATTAATATAATTCTATTTTTAACGTCAAGTACCTAATTTTATGTTTCTATGGGGAGACATATTTAACATGTTTAGTAACTAGAACAACCAGAAATAAAAGAAACATAAAAATGTAATTGAAAAAAAAATTAATTAAATTAATTAAATTAATTTTCAATTAATCAGAAGACAATTCTTTAATAAAAATCTTCAAAACATGATGTAGGATGAGTGTTCAAGAAAAAAATATTTATAGTATAAAAATGTTTTTATTCTAATATTAATCATAATGTTGATTAGAATGATATTAATTGTATTATTTTTAATTAAAATCTTGTAATGAAATTTTAAATTCAAATCAATATGTAATGGTAATTTTTATACACATGAATAGAAAAAGTATACTTTTATTAAATTATCATTTTTAACTATTCACTAAAAATTAATTTATTTAGACAAATCAAATTTTATACCCTATGATAATTTTCATATACTGATGTAAAGAATAATTTTATTTTTATCAAAAATAATTTCATAAATTATTAGAAATTATTTAAAATATTCAATCATAAAAATTAATAAAAATATTATTGGTGAAAAAATATTTTTAATTATAAAATGAAAATACTAAAGACAAGGGTTCTTTTTTCTAATTTAATTAATAATAAATTTTTTGGGACTATAAACAGGACATATATTTCATAATATGATCTATCCAATTTATACACACCAATTGAAAAACAAGGATATAATGTTCAAATTGAAATAATACCATTTCATGTTTCATTTAATCTCGATGCTGTCTTTCGTATAATATACCAATCATTTTGTTCTTTAAAAAAATAATGGTACTACATTAAATCAAAATTTATTAAATTTTGATGAATGATTTTATTCATCTTGAAGGAAATAATTAAGTGGGAATTTAAAATATTTATTCCATTATTAAGGATGGTATGAATTCCAAAAAATTATATTCCTATAAGAATTATAACAATTAATAAACCAATATAACTGGAATAAATGAGTGATTTAATTTTTTCCTAGGATAAGGGAACCTATTATCATATCATGTGTTTGTGTAGGATATTATTGTTGCCCATATAAGATTTATACCTTCTTTATAGACATAATATTTTCATATGCATCATATTGGGAAGACCATGTGGGTGAGGCTTAGATTATTCTTATACCTCCATTTTTGGGTTTCCAAACAATCCATTTTTTTAACATTTTCATTTAAACAGTTATATATTTAACTGATTAGATGTGATACATTTTTTAGGAGAGGATAAAATAATTCTTCATAGTATTCCATTTTCATTTTATCGACATTGTGAGTTATATATCAATTTTCTGATTTCTTTCAAGGTCATGTATGTTAAACCATTGAAAATCATGTTTATGGTTAGATAAATTAGACTTCATGTTATTGAAATTTCATTACAAACATGTGAAATTAAAACTAGACTTGAATGAATCTGTAGGTCCCTCATATACCTAGATTTTTTATCATATATTATGGTTTTAATGGTTAGAAGAATGTGTATGAGGTTTTATGGTATAATAGAAATGACTAAAATTCATTGTGATAAATTTCATGTTTCTTTTAAATATATTATCTTGACAGTATAACCAATATATACATAAAAACCTTCAATGTGAATTACACACCCTCTAAAGATATATATATTTTAAGGTATAATTTATGAAGATTAATCCCTTGAGTCATATACTAGCGAGTTTTATGGTTTAGGGTTACTCAATGGGGTTGACTGTAGTATCAAGAATGAGATGTCACATCATTCAATTGAAAATGGGTACAGTTCCTATTGAAAAAAATAAAGATTATGAATCCACTTGAATAGTTTAATTATGGACTATGTATATAATTTCCAAAGGTAGTTTGAATCTAAGGTGTTGAGATGAGGATCGTATTTGATAGATGATCGCTGACAACATTTTAATGTAGGGTTTTCTAGCAATAGTGTTAGGGAATATATTGATTAGACTATATCTTCCTCCAAATGAAAACATGCATCTATGAAGTAGGATAAATTATGGGAACATATTTTGAGACCAATTAGGGGAATTTTTTCATATAAAAATGGTGGTTTCCCATGGATTCAAATAATATTGTTACATTCAACCATTGGAGGTTTATAGGTATTTATATCCCAGATAATTGAAGTAGGTTCATTGAATATTGGGAATTCAGGGGTGGCTGTGGTAAACTATTTGATTTTTCATAATGTACTACACATATAATTTAGGCAACATGATTCAATTTGTCATTGTTTTTTGTTTTTCAAATTTCAATGGTTCAAGTGGGAATGTGTCGAATTTTTCATCATCCCAAAAGGTGGAAGCTCTTTATTTTTACATGTTTTTCATTATTACGATCTAGCGTTTTCATATTACCTAAAGGAGGAAAAATTATATATTGGATACCGGTATTTTTATTTTTTTTCTTTATATATTTATAGATTTAATTATTTTATGTCTCATTGATTATTATTTTTAATGTATTTTGATTTAGTCCTTTATAAATATAGATTAATACCACCTAATAGTGATTATATGTGTTGATTTTAGGGTTTTAGTGCTTTGAACAAAAGTGAGGTGATCGATGTTGTATAGGAAGGATACAATTTTACGTGATAGAAAAATAATTTCTAACAATATCTACCAATTGGTATGTCCACATAGCTTAATTTCATGATACATAGATTATTATATATAGGGGATGTGAAGATGAGAAACCCAAATGCGTACCAAATGTATAAAATAGCTTAAAATATATTTAACTATGAGAAGAAACAATTTAAATCATAACTCATTGTTTTAGGACCATGAGTGGTTACATGGGAAAATTGTAAAAAGGTAAAATACTAAAATTATTTTAATGATGTATTCCACAATGATTATGGGAGGGTATACTGAGATTAAGGGATCTTATCCTTAAGTAAAAAATATTCCATTCACTGCAATACCATATTGAAGATTCATATAGAGGTCTATATAAAGGGAATTTGTGCATTACCAAAATGAGGTGTCTCTTTTAATTGAATATAATTATTTAATATGTTGTAATATAATTAAATTACTATAACTTTAAACACCATAAAAAATAGTCTATCTTCTATCTAGAAAATAAAAAATTGTAATTCAAAACCATTCCATCAAGTGACAAAGATAATTTATTATGGAAGGTTAAATGAAGGAGTGAGTATCTCCTGAAATAAATAATGAATACACCCATGTTTAATATAAATATATGGTACATTAAATGAAATATAGACTTCCTTATGAAAGTAATATTAAGGAATACATCAGACCATGACATAAAATGTGGCCTTTGTGTAAAGCATTGAACATATTTTAATGTCACACTCGACTCTCTTATGATGACACAAATTATAGGTATGTATTTAGATCATTCCATCTCCTTGATATTAACTTAGACAAGACTAACCATACTAATGGTGATTCTATAGAGGACACTACTATAAAGGATGAATTTGATATAGACCTCTAGTTAAATGTTGACTTCTAAGGATGTTCATACATTGTATCATATGATGTTTGTGTCAAACATATGAAAAAATAATGATAGATATCTCCAAATGGGTATTATAACATCAATATCAAGTGATAAAATAAGAAGAAAAAGAGAGAAATAGTTCCCCACTTTATGAAACCAGGATTAACTATTAAAAATAGAACTATTTATATATCTCTACTCCGTATAGAGGCCGGAAGGATTATCTTCAATGAATGTTATGTCCAATCTAGAATGTTCTCAATAAAAGTATCTATTGTTAGTTGATAGAGTTATCCCAACAAATGAATAGGGTGACCAGACTCTAGATCTTCATATAAAAATACTTTTCAAAATTAATTTCACTAACATCCTGGATATGTTTAAGGACAAAATAATAATATATAATCTATTGCATGTTAATGAATGACTCTAATATACTATGCCCTTAATGAAACAGGGAATGGGCTTACTATTGTTGTATTGCCTTTATGGTCATTAAGAGAAACATTTTACATGACATATAGCATTAATTTTCTTATGTTATTGATAACTTCTTAAGATCCTCATGTACAAAAACCTCCTGTTATATACTTAAATATATAACACAATATCTTTCAGTAGACTCTATTTCTTATTTAAGTGAAATACTAGAATAAAATAAGTCACTATCTCCCTCATTCAATGCTTAGTATCTTTTCCAGAAATAGATCCATTAGAATTTTATATACTATAGAACTAAAAATATTTTAGTATTATTATTTGTGCTTATTGTTTATATATTATATCAATGTAGATGTTGTATAACACTTCCTTTTAAACATCATAAAAAAGAACCTAGTGATGATGTTGACCTACTGAAATACCTATAAAAAATAAAATATTCATGACTCCTTAACCCTAAATTATGGAATACAAAAGTTTTAATAATTATTGTTAATCTAAATTACCATAATAAACACAATTAAATTATTAGTGAAAAAACATGATACAAGATCAGTACTTTTGTCTCTACCCTATACGCATCATCACATTACATTATAAATTTAGTAAACATGATATAATTCAATTTCATTGACATGGGAAATGAAATCCCATTCATTAACCACTCTCCATTATGTATATTATTAATTTTTCCCAACTAATATTGTTTCACTACATACAATAAAAAATTATAACTAGTTCTAATCTATATGATATAGATTAATTTTGACCAAAACAATTGAAATAACTTTTTCAAGACCCATATACATTAAAACCACTCTGGGGCCTGCTAGAAATATGGTCATCGCCAAATAATCCCACCTCCACAAGAACATAGGATTACAACAAGCACTATGGGTATGTAATACTCAAATGAGAGGATTTAACTTTAATATTCCTAAAAAATATAAAATAATTACCAATAAAATCATTAAAATAAATATATTGTAACATCCCAATAACAATACATTATGGTAGTGGTAAAGAACACCCATTAATCATGAACAACCTCCTCATGCTAATACGTTTTGGATTGATCACCAAATTTCTCCAATAGATATGGAATATAGTTATATATATATATTATAGTGTGTGAGCATGATTATATTGTCAATATGATCCTCCTTGAAACACTCGTGAAAATGTTGATGTATCGTCCTAATAGCACTGTCAATAAAGAGAGTAACAAACACATTACATAAACCAATAAACTATATTTCCAAATATAACAAGGCTCACTAACCAAGTGATGAATTGAAATTATCATCATAATAATGTATCATTGATAAAATAATTGTACGCTACTATTTTTTTAAAATTAAACCTGATACCATAAACCCTGATAACATATGTCATTTTCATCCAATTCCTATTATTATTTATGAACATGTCAAACAAATTACATCACATCCATAAAAACATAATCTCATTCACAACACCATCACATAAAAGAAATTTATAAAATAGAGATCCATCATGTCCCTCCTCGACACATTCCACATTTAACACAGATTAATTATATTATTTTATATTGTTCTGAATAATCATAATTTTTAATCACCACAGAACATTGAAATTCAATAATTGTTCATCACTCAGAATTATCAAGGGTATGTTCAAAAATACATAAAATTTCAATTTTTTTTATGAATCTCATAAATTGTTTTTCATGGTATAACTCATCCATAAAAGCAATTATAATTACCCCTTGAAATCAAAACTCACACCTTGTCAGCTAAATTTATTTTATTATATTTAATTAACATAAATATTGTTTTATTATTTTGATTTTAATTTACTTAATTAATATAATTATAAAAATAGAAGGGACGAGGGAATTTAATCGATCGATTCATATAAAAATTACAAACATAAAAAAATATTTTCCTACATTTTACAAATTTAATGCCTCATTTAAATCATATTAGTTGTATTTTATTAAATAATCCAAATTTTAAATCCCAAAAATATATATGATTAATCTTATAAAATTAAAAATTATAATTAATGTAAATTTATATTATATATATAAGATATGAAATATATTAGACATGTAATATATATTTATATACATAATATGGATAATATAATTTGTTTGAAATTAGAAAAGCACATAAGAAAAATATAATAATAATTGAGAAATTTTCATTGACATGTAATAGTTTTCTTTCTTACAATATATTTTAAAACCATTAAGAAATTTTAAACAAAGAGAAAATATTCAAATCCTACTGAATAGGGAACATATAGAATTACTGGAAATTAATATAGATCATAAAAAATCTATGAATTTATCAGAAAATATCCTAGGAATCCCTCAACACCCTAAGAATGATAATATAAGGATACATGAAGATATGAAAATATCATTAATTTTAATCAATTTTTTTAAGTATTATTGAAATGAGAATGGGGCCATCAAATTTCTATATATCTCAGACCCACTTCGCTAATTAGATGTGTTCATTGAGGAATATATTAAGTAAATAAATTTATTATTAACATTATTTATTATATATATAGTTTGATATTACTTTCCATAAACAACACACATAATAAAAACACATTATACATTAAATATCCTGTCATTACATGATTTGAATAAAAATAAAATACCTTATTTAATGTGAAAACATTATAATTTTAATTGTTAAATATGTGATATTTTATCCTCTATTAATTAACACACCACCTACCAATGTTATATATGGAGGAAACATATTTGAAAAGAAAATATGAGCTCACCAATTTAGGTTAATTGTCAACTAGATAAAAAATAAAAGAAGCAGAAAAATAAATTCAAATATTTTACATCTAGTGGGATTTGGTCACTGCACTGGTTGGTACCATTAGGGTAGGGTAAATGGTTGTTCCACTATGAAATGACATCAAATTAAAAAATTCTTAAGTTGGTTTTTTATATATTTGTTAGTAGGATTATCTTGTTTAAAAATATGGGTTTCAAGAGAATATATTTTTTTGATTCCCTTATATCCAATCAATAGAGTTTGAATTCATTAAACACTAATTTTATGGTGGTGAAGAGAATAATGTGGGTTTACATTCCCACATAGAATAAATGGCCTGAAATCATTTAATTATCATTGTAAACTAATTTTGTTAAATGCCATTGAATGAATTCACTCACTTTATCTAATGGAAAATTTAACTACCCAATTTTTTATCCTTAAATAATTTTTTTGTTTATTTTTTTCTCCACAAAAAACATTTATAAACAATGAAATATATTCTCTTTCAATATATGATTTTAATTAAAAGGTAAAAATACAGGTAAAATAATTATTATATATATTAATACTCATAAAGAAATTTTTTACCTTATACATCAATGTCAATTAGTAAAACTACGAAACTAATAAAATAACATTTTATAAATAAAAATTATTGTATATAATTTATAGTTTTCCATGTTTGATATATTAATTATTATCTCTATGTTTATAGGAATTGATAATATGTAAAAACATTATTCCCTACAAAAATATTATTTTTCAATATATTTTGTGATTTTATTTTGAACAAACCTTTATCAATTTTAAAATATGGCTTTTATAAAAAAACATCTTTGTAGTTATCAACATCAAATTAACATATGATTAATATTAATAATTTTTCAAAAAAATTCTTTCTTGGGGAATTGTAAAATGTACATCATTTTCCCAAATAGTGATTTTTCCCATTATTAGTATCATTAAAAATAATTAATATTCATAAAATATTGTTACTGGATATTTATATATTATGGGTATAAATAGAAAATCGAAATTACTATTTTGAACATATAAATTCTTTTTTTAATATTTTATTACATGAAAAAAAAATTACATATAAAAAAGATATTTTCATTTGTTTCTTTGAATTAAATATTTCCGTTATAAAAATCGTTTATGGATTATTTTTAAGAAAACATTCCTTTTATTTTTTATTAAATTGGTTTCTTTTAAGAAAATTTGTAAGGATATAAAATAGAACATACACTTTAATTAATTGTTTAAAGACATTGTTTAAACATAAAATAATATTATATGCTATGTGTGATTAAATATAAATAATATTTTTTAAATATTTTTAATGTTTTTAGCTTAAATTAATAGAAAATTCAGAATCATCATGGAAAAAATTTGTAATAAGGGTTTTCTTATATTATTGGTAAAAATTAACATAAATTGTTAATATTTATATTAGTGTATGAAGGGTTCAGAAGGATTATGTAAGGTTGCTCCATTTTTTCCTAAATAAATTGATAATTATACATTCTATAAAAAAAATTATTGGTTTTGGACCCTTACCTAATAATCATAACAACCAACCCACACCTAACCCTCATAACGTTAATGTTTTTTCATTCTTACATCAATACGTTGTTTCCATGGAAAATGAAATCTTCATTATTAATAAAGAGGGGATCACATCCATCATTTCAGTAATCAACTCATTATTTCAAAATTTCATTAAACGCACACCATACATTCATCTCCTTGAATTCATAAACATTAATTAATTCCATTCCCCACCATTTTTACCCAATCCCTTCATTTCTAAAGAGAGTCCCAAGTAAAATCTAATTCTCGAATGTGAAAATTTTATATTTATATTTGTATTTAAATTATCATCCTTATTATTCTTAAAAATTTATATAATATTAAGCATAATCTATATAATTTATATTCATTATATTGATTTAACAATTATTATTAATCCTTGTGTATCCACTATAAATAACATAACCATAGATTTTATAATTTTGTGGACTACTGCCACAATGAAGCGATGTTGTTTGTTATATTTTTCATCAACACCATTGATAGATTTTACTAATGACTAAAATAATGAATAACTATTGTTAATTTCCAAATTATAAAACATAAATTATTAATAAATTTTTATACCTCCCAATTATTTTATGGAAATTTATTATGTTGTATGTGTGCTTATACGTACTACCACCTCTATCAAATGAAACATTAATTGTTCCCTTTATTGAATATAATGGATGAATTTTATATTTTTTTTATGTATAAAAATTATATTAATATATATACTAATATTATAGAGTTTCTGAATGTTATTTTAGGATAATTATAATCATTTTCAACATATTAAGAGAATCACATAAAAATCAACCCAACCGCATTAGGTAACCAAAAAAATATCAGAAAAAATTAATTAAATGAAAAATCATATAAAAAAATTATACTAGAGAAATAACGATATAATTATAATTTATTATTATCAATTATAATTAACTTATTTTAATTATAAATTATGTTCTGTTAAATTTCATAATTCATTCAAACATAAGGGTAATTGAATTTTATTTGAAAACTCCCTTCATTGAAACACATATTACCATATATGCATCAATTTACTTATATGAACTGAATATACCACCAAATTTAACAATCATCATGAGATTTCATTTATTAACAGTATTTGAGGTCCATTTGGATGATATTTGTACATCATGGGTCTTAATTAAAACATAACTGAAGTTGTAATTTTTTTCTCGACTCAAATACATTCTCATGTGACTCATGAAATAGCTTCTGGATTTATCCATATGTGTCTATTCTTCTTATAAGTAAATTTTCAAATGGTAGATTTAATTTTCCTCTATGGATATGATTCATCTTCATTAATATCATACCATATTATATAAATATTAATAAAATAACACCACAAATTTTATATGTACACATTTCATTATTCCTAGTAGATATTTTTCATCAATGTTCATATTTACTTATAAAATGTGTAGTCTATAAATAAAATTTGTATCAACTCTAGTGACTATATATATTAAATTCAGCTAATTTTAAATGAAATTTTTATTTCTTTTTAATGATATGATGTTTATAGAGGGTGTTAAATGAAATTTTAATTTATACAACATGGATATATTTTTAATTTATTTTACATTATAGGAAAATTATAAATATATTTTGAATTTTTTCATCAGAATTATTTTAATGTCATTATAATGTAAATGAAATTTACAAATTTGTTTTATTAAAAATAATTTTTTAAAATTTTCTTCGATGTTCATTTTCAATATAAAGAATCTATTTTATATATTTAGTGGGATCATATTAGTCTAATTTATACCCCATTTTGGAATATATTTACACTATAAAATTTTTGGTTTTTGAAAAAAGATTGTCTTGTTCTCATTTTTTTATAAAATTGTCATTTTTAATGTTTTTCATGGAAAATGGAAATTATAAATTTTAATGAATTTTTTTTAATTTTTCTATGTGTGATATTTTTCTATATTGTATACATGATGTGACACCTCCAACATGAGATCCACTAAACTGATACCTCAAGATGAGACGTAGAATGACCTCATGCATTTCTACCTGTAGACCAAAGGTTTCCAAATTACACTAAGGGTCTAATATATCACATAGAAAGACTGTGACATATTTACTAGAGTAAGAAACAACATTTGAAAATATAAATAGCAGCTAAAATGAAATAACCAATAAATATTAATAAACCATGCATCTCCCAATTATGGGAAAAACCACAAATTAATGAAAACTATGTCATTTCATGCTAATAGTTCCAAAGTGAAGGAAACCAAAAAATAAATACAAACTGATGAATCATCAAAATGGATCATCAATTAATGTATGGATCCTCAACTAGGCATATCCCAAGAATAACTCAACTCTATATAATGATGTATTTTCCCTTATTGGAACCTATAATAATGATATCTACTTAGGCACCCCAGAGGGGCTATAGTAGGGTGTGAGTAAAACATAGTATGCAACCACCAATGATGTCTACAAAATATCCAGTCTAAAAACACACTGACTGTAAAAAATAAATACAATAAAATTAAACAAAAGACATCTAGTATTCTATTAAAAAACAATATTTACAAAAACAATATTAGTACGATCATCTTTGCTTCTCATGAACCAAATCACTTGGCTCTATTTTACCCTGCTTTTAAAACACTTATGGTGACAAATAAAATGTTATCTCTTAATGGAAACACACTATCCTTACAACATAATTATTCTAAAAATTCAATCATCAACATGAGGTTTGATGGTCTTATTCCATAATCAATAATCCAAAAAATAACCACCACACTCAAAGCTCTCAACCGGTAAAACCCAAGAAAATAATCACTACTGTAGACAGCTTCCCTGAATGGTAATCAATCGAGTCTATCCAAACCAAAACATTAATATCAACATAAATCAACAGCTTCCCCACTGTTGTTCTCTCAAACCATAAAATGTTTCTCACCCGCACCATATTCCAATTATTCGAATCTCAATGTTCTAAGAAATATCACCCAAACCCCGAAACATCATTCACAATAGACTTCATTCATTTTCAAGTCACAACCCCCAAACTTCCATAAGCACTTGACCCTTCATTGTAATGTAGCCTCTTCACAGAAACCACACGTTGGTATCCTTACTCCATCCTCACACAGACTAATAACATGACCTCATTGAGGTTTCCCTTCATTTCCAAAAAAGTTTTATCCACTACAACATCAAACCAGAGGTCAGTCACAACTCACTAAAAATATTCCATTAACCATTTCATGTTGGGGTACCCCAAATTGAATTATCCTTGGATATTCATCTTCCTCAATTGGCACACAAGAATTTTTACCTATTTGAGGCACTTACTGACAAGTGGCTGACCACTATCCAATGAACCTACTAGATCCTCCCAGACATTGTGTAGACATTTGATGTCATGATATCCACTATCCTCCAGACCATCATCATGCTCCACTACACCCACTTAATTTTACAACATATGCACTCCTACCAGCAATACAGTGACGAACAGAAATTCTATCCTTAATAAAACCCATTTCACACATTTGATAATACATTTTACTCTAAAACACAAATAGAATTTACTTTTCATCTTGCCCAATTTGTTCCGTACTCATAGCTGAGATTATTTGTCCCTAGATGCCTCATCCTATAAATTATCAACATCACTTATGAAATGTCATTATCCCACTTGATATATATGTAATCTTACACAAGGACACTCCCATGTCACCCAATCACACCTACCCGAGTTCATGATCGACCTCCATTGATGTTTTTAACATAAAACCTCCATTATCTTTCTATCTATAATCATAAAACATGTACATTGGATTCCTATTAGAGTCATCTTAAGATGAAATATAATGCTTGGATTGACCAACCACCACACATAAGGCCTACTCGGACCTCTTCAGAGTAACCTAATGTGCACCTCACATGTGTTTCATTGGGATATGAAATCTGTTTTCATAAACTCTATGATTCGTTCCACAAATCTAGGACTGAATCATCACACCCTACCTTAGTATTTTCAATACCATACTGTTATTCTACGAATTTAAAAAACCATTTTCCATTCATAAATAAATATATAAACACAAAATCTTGTGCATATACCTATAACATCTTTCATAAAAACAAATCTTGAATGACCCATTACCCAATCCATACATCTGAGAATGGTACATATAGAATTGGTCAATATGTGGCCCATCTGAAGGACCTCACTAGTTACTATCAATGGTGTACATCCCACCATCCGTATCTACATATACTGCCCCATGAGTATGAAATCCATGATTTCCCACATCCAGACTAAATATATCTATGTTGCTAGGTGTGAATCCAGATATTTACTAGCTTACCTAGAACAGTGTCAAGATATTGAGCATGATCATCACTTGCTAAAATAATTCTAAAATAGTTTAGAAGAACACTACCAAAACTTATCCCAAACTGATGTCACCTCTCATTATGTGACACCGTGAAATGAAAATAGTTTTAGGCTTCCCTTTCAAACATATCTCATCATTACATAAACACCACTGCACAGACTTTATTACTAACCAAGAGTCGCCATCTCTCTTAGACCATCCACCAAATAGACATGACCAAACACCTCAATTGGTACTACTACAACCACACCAATAGAGTTCTTCCATCATGACCATGGAAGTAAAAACTGATACATTATGGTACATAACATTGATCGGGTACTTCTAGAATAACCTTCTATGATAAAAATTAAAAGATAATGATACACCACACTAGTCAAAACCAATAGTATTTCTCATATCCATGATTTCAAATTTGGTTTCATTCAGAAAGACATAACCTTAACTTGAGCCACCAGTTCAGCCATCCCATTTTCAATCATTATCTACTAGAATGATCCCACATTTGTCTGTAGTCAAAGACAACATGGTCTTTCACACACTACTACAAAAACGGGCAAGGGAAGCGCGCCCTTATAACAGCGCTAAGCAAAAACGCTGATAAAGGATACCCTATATCAGCGCTAATATTACAGCGCTGAAAAAGCTAATTTTTATCAGCGCTTTCTTAGCGCTGATAATATAAATATTTATCAGCGCTAGAAAAGCGCTGATAAATATGATCTGTATCAGCGCTAAAATATTAGCGCTGATACAGTTGGTCTTTATCAGCGCTTTTTGAGCGCTGATAAAGGTTTCCTATATAAGCGCTAAAAAAGCGCTGATACAGAACACCTCTATCAGCGCTCAAATTTCAGCGCTGATATAGGGTATCCTTTATCAGCGCTCAAAAAGCGCTGATAAAAATTATCTTTATCAGCGCTAAAAAAGCGCTGATAAAGAGATCCGGTATCAGCGCTATAATTGTAGCGCTGATACGGGGAATCTTTATCAGCGCTTTTCTAGCGCTGATAAATCATAATATTATCAGCGCTAGAAAAGCGCTGATAAAGCTAGATTTTATCAGCGCTATAATTTTAGCGCTGATAAAGGTAGCCTTTATCAGCGCTTTTTTAGCGCTGATAAAACCTTAGTCGACTTTTTTATAAAGTCGGTCGCACAGTGCCCTCGTTTTATCGCAGCTAAAGCTCTCGCGGAACCGTAACCCTGCTACTCTTCTCCCGAATACCGCTGCTATGTTCGCTTCGCCGGAGCTTGCCGCCCTCGGTACAGTCGCCGTCCTCCGCCGCCCGCAACACCCTCGGCCGACCTCCATCGCCTGCCGCCCTCGGCTGCCCGCAACGCCCTCGGCCGCCGTTCTCTGCCGCCCTCGGCCGCCCTCCGCCGCCCTCGGCCGCTCTCCGCCGCCTCCGTCGCCCTCCGCCTCACTCGGCCGCCCTCGGTCGCCCTCCGCGGCCGCCTTCCGCAACCCGCAACGCCCTCGACCAACTAAGGGTATGAATTCTATTCTAGTTTTATTTATTTGTTTCAAACATTCATGGAATCCCTTCAAGTTGTTATGGAATGTATAAAACCTACTAGAATTTGTCTCATGTAATGGAGAGTTGAGGCATGGTGTAGTTTAATGTCCTAAAACCAGGACCTTTGTGCAGGTTTCCATTTTGTTCTGATAAGGAGGGGAAATGATTCACCCTTTTCACTATAGTATAACCAAGAATGTTCTACCATAATCATGCATGAGGGGGGGGGGTAGATGTAAATTTTAACCCAGGGGTTCATGAATCCAAGGATTGATATGGTACTTAAATGTCATAGGGTGTTTGATGGTAGTAAAATCCATTATTGAGGACGAAATTGTCTTTGGTTGACATGCCTTTTTAGTGGGAAACATATGCAGATCCACCAGTGCATATTGTGATTAGTCAAATAAAGGTGACCTTAGGACGATGACCGCTCATTTCCGATGGCCATAGAAGGATATGAGGATTAAGACCTTTTTGTGCATAGTGTATGGTTTTTGAAAGGAAGAGACCTTTTTGGCTCCGACATAGTGACAATGGGGAAATTTATGTCTCATGAATAGACCCTAAATATGATGTTTATGTATCACCATGTTTCTTGTGATGGAAAGAATCAAGCTGTACATAGATATTTTAAGTTAAAACTACATGCATGGGTCTAACCCACACAAAGGGAGGGGGAATGTTTAGTTTTTGGGGTGTCTGGACTAGAACATAATGACTTAGGCATTACTATAGAATCAAACCAACTATAGTACTTGAAATCATGCATTTTAGAATCATGAAATTAGAACTATGGTAGAACTTTTTAGTGTCATATTGTGGGGACTGATTCCTTGAAAATCCTGAGTAACTTAATGGAAAATCAGTCTAAGATAATTTGACATGCGCTGGACATGAAGGTGGAGAAAGGTGTAGACTATGACACCAGGGATTCTCGAATCGATAAGAATAAGTCCATGCACGCAACTTTTTACCATGCACGCAACTCTCTTTACAAACTCCTATTGAATGCAATTCTACGCGATTCAAAGCCTCATATTTTCTATAAAAGTTGAGATACTAAATTAAGGGGGTATCCTATTATTTATAATCGTTTCTGAACATGAACACATGTTTATCCCAAAGTGTGTAAAACCATGTTTGATGTCACATTAGGTGCATACGTATCTTTTTCTCCTAATAGAGTGATAGATAATCATCTTTTTAGTGAATCTAATATTCTTTTTTATGAATCTTGATTATAGGTTAGACTACTTGATCTCCTTCCAAGGAAGTGGTTCCCTTCTACTGTATTTGGAAGTCTTCTTTTGTGTACTTGAACCATAAATACTAATATTTGAGATTCAAATAGGATGAAGATGAATAAAGATTGGATGGATTCTAATCGTTTAACAATAGAGTACGAGAACGGAGTGAAAGAGTTCATCAAGTTTGCAAAGGATCACACAAAGGATCCTTCTCAAATCCTTTGTCCGTGTTTACGTTGTTGTTATTCTAGACTACTTACTCCAGAGGAGTTGGAAGAACATTTGATATGTCACGGAATAGATCGGAGTTATAAATGTTGGAATAAACACGGAGAAAAAGTGAATGTAGCTACTGGCTGGGATAAAACTGCGTTTTATGGATCGTCAGATATGAATACAAATATAGATAATGAAGAAGACCGTATGGAGGATGTGATTACAGATGTCAATGATGATGAAGATCGTATTGAGGAAATGACAAAGACAATTCAAGATGAACCCCGTGATTGCCCAAAATTGTTTGAGAAGTTAAAGAGTTGTGCAAAGACGCCATTGTATGCTGCTTGCACTAAGTATACAACATTGTCAGCTGTACTGAAGTTGTATAAATTGAAAGCAGGCAATGGATGGAGTGATGTCAGTTTTACGGAACTACTTGCTCTCTTGAATGACATGCTTCCGGAAGATAATGAGCTCCCAAGCCGGTCGTATGAAGCTAGACGAATGCTACGCTCGATGGGAATGATTTCTGAAAGAATACATGCCTGCCCGAAAGACTGTATATTGTTTCGAAAGGAGAACAAATCACTTACAGAATGCCCAAAGTGTGGTGCTTCTCGATACAAGAAAGATAAATCCAATCCTACGAAAGTTGTATGGTACTTTCCAATCATTCCAAGGTTTAGGCGTTTATATGGAAGTAAAGAAACTGCAAGACAATTGTCGTGGCATGCAGATAAAAGAAATAAAGATGGGTTATTACGTCATCCGGCCGACTCTCCTCAATGGAAGAAAATTGATCATGAGTATCCTGAATTTGGAAAAGAGCCGAGAAACCTTCGTCTTGCGTTATCTACAGATGGAGTGAATCCTTTTGGTTTTCAAAGCAGCACTCATAGTACATGGCCTGTTATGTTGCTAAATTATAACTTGCCACCCTGGTTATGCATGAAGCGAAAATTCATCATGTTATCTATGCTTATATCAGGACCAAAACAACCAGGTAACGATATTGATGTTTATCTGACTCCTTTGATCGAGGATTTGAAGTTATTGTGGGACTCAGGTGTAATGTTGTATGATGCTTATAAAAGTGAATACTTCACGTTGAGAGCGATGTTGTATGGGACAATAAATGATTTCCCTGCTTATGGAAATTTGTCAGGCTATAGCATTAAAGGAACTCAAGGGTGTCCCGTGTGCGAAGAAGATACAGAATCAATTAGGTTGAAACATTCATCGAAATCTGTGTTTCTAGGACATCGTAGATTTCTACCTCGTCGGCATAAGTACCGATCTTGGACGACATCATTTAATGGAAGTTCAGAAAAACGCACAACACCGTCTCCACTAACAGGTGATCAGCTGTTTGAGAAAGTAAAAGATATGAACACTGTTTTTGGTAAACCATTTTCGAAAAACCTTACGAAAATCTGTTGGAAAAAGAGATCAGTTTTTTTTGAATTACCATACTGGAATTGTTTGTACGTCAGACATTTTCTTGATGTGATGCATGTGGAAAAAAATGTATGTGATAGTGTTATTGGAACGTTGCTAAATGCCCCTGGAAAAACAAAAGATGGAATTAAGGCAAGGTTGGACATGGTTGACATGGGAATACGAGAAGAGTTGGCTCCCGTGAAAGGTGAAAATCGAATGTTTCTTCCTCCTGCTGCTTATACTCTTTCTAGGGCAGAGAGATATCAGTTTTGCAACTTCTTTAATGATGTAAAGGTTCCAGAGGGGTACTCATCAAATATCAAGAACATTGTGTCAATGAATGATTTGAAGTTAAAAGGTTTGAAATCACATGATTGCCATGTTTTGATGCAAGATCTAATTCCTATAGCTTTACGTTGCATTTTACCCAAGAATGTTCGTCATACGTTAACCAAACTTTGTTTCTTTTTCAAAGCTATATGTAGCAAAGTTTTAGACCCGGGGAAATTGCCAGCTATGGAAAAAGAAATTGTCATCATATTATGTGAATTAGAAATGTTCTTCCCGCCAACATTCTTTGATATGATGGTTCATTTGATGATTCACTTGGTGAGAGAGATTCGACTTTGTGGTCCTGTGCACTATAGATGGATGTATCCTGTTGAACGGTATATGAAGATTTTGAAAGGATATGTCAAAAATCGAAGTCGGCCAGAGGGTTGTATAGTGGAGCGATATATTGTTGAGGAAGCCATTGAATTTTGTATTGAATACCTATCTTATGTGGAAAGCATTGGTCTCCCGAAATCTCGTCACACTGGACGCATTGAGGGTGAGGGAATTTCTGGAAGAGAAGTTGTAACAATCAGTATTACAGATCGGGAGCAGGCTCATCTTTATGTTTTGCATAACAGTTGGGAGGTTGCTCCATATATTGAAACTCACAAAGAAATTCTTAGGCAGTTGAATCCATCGAGGGCGGAAAAATGGTTAGCAGATACACATAATCACCAGTTTATAGGATGGTTTCAGGACCATATTTTTAAGCAGTTGGATGAAAATCCGAATTCAATTTCAGAACGACTTCGATGGCTAGCCGCTGGACCAAGTGTGTATGTATTATCTTACAGTGGGTACGTAATTAATGGTTATACATTCTATACGGATGAACATGATGAAGATAGTACCATGCAAAATAGTGGAGTTACACTAGTGGCTGAAGCGATGCATGTTTCTGGTAGTAAGGATATAAATCCAATTTATGCAAATATGTCATACTTTGGCATTATCAAACTAATATGGGAGTTGGATTATACGACATTTCAATTGTCGATTTTTCAATGCAAATGGATTGATAACAATAGTGGTGTTAAAATAGATGAATGGGGATTTGTGAAAGTTGATTTTAGTAAAGAAGGGTACAAAGACGAACAGTTTATAATGGCATCACAAGCGGTACATGTTTTTTATGTTCCAGATCCCGCAAACCGAAAGTGGTCGATTGTTCTGTTATCGTCCAAAACTATTGAGGGTTCCGATGAAAATTCAGTTGAGGACGATCCTTTTAGTGGTACGTCACAATCAATTCAAAGCAGTCCCAATGCAGATGATGTTTTGTATGTTAGAGGAGACCACAATGAAGGGATTTGGATTGTCGATAGAGGTGTCAAATCTCTTCAACCTTTGAAAAAAAGAAAGAGAGTTCAGTAAACAGGTTATATTTTGTTTGTAATATAGATCTTGTTATCTCATGTTATTATCTTATCATTACAGAATTTATGTAATTTGAATGAACTGTTCAACCACTTTTGCAGATAATGACTTCTGCACATTCTGGTGCTCCTAACCTTGAGACTGAACAAGTCTCTCAAGCAGCTGCTGCTGCGGCTGCTGCTGCTCCTGCTGCTCCTGCAGCTCATTCTGCTGCTACTGTTGCTCCTGATGCGGCTCCTGCTGCTCCTACTGCTGTGACTCATACTCCTCCTCCTGTTGTGGCTCCTGGTTCTCCTGATGCGGCTCCTGCTGCTGCTCCTGCTGCTCCTACTGCTGCTCCTGCTGCTGCTCTTGCTGTTGCGGCTCCTTCTCTTAGTGTTGAGGTCCAACAACCATCAGCACATGCCGTTGATATCATAGTAGATGAACATATAGATGATGTTGATATCGATGAAATGGTCGGGAATGAAGGACCGAAGTCGCAGAAATCACAGGTGCGTCGTAGTTTGACAGTGTTAGCCAAAATTCTTAAGGCGAAAAGCAAAGGCATCAAATTTGAAGTCGGATGGAATGCACGAGGCCAACATGTGAATCCCAACAAGGCTATGTTTAGCAGTTACATTGGAGTTGTCACTCGGCAACGCGTGCCGATTGACGTAGATTCATGGCACCATGTTGTGTCCGGGTTGAAGGCTGTGATCTGAGAAGAAATTACGGTAACATTATGAATTTATTTTTTTAATTAACTAGCAAATAAAATGATGAAACCGTGTCTTACTCTTCTCAATCTCTTGCAGAGTACATTTATAGTAGACGACTCACACAAGGATTATGTACTAAGGCTTGCAGGAAAGATTCATCGAGGTTTTCGTACTATTTTAACAAGATGTCACCTGAAAGATTCTAAAGGTAAAATAAACCCGCACCCACCCATTGTCTATGCGCACCTGATATCCCAAGAAGCATGGGATGCATGTATTGGCCGTCGTGGGGATGAGAAGTTTCAGGTACATTGTGAGTGATAATACGTTGTTTGAGGATACCTGTATTCATCACTTTGATTGTCAATATTTCATTTATGAAACAGAAACTCTGTACTGAAAATAAGGAACGTGCATCAAATCCAACATACCCCTATCGTAAAGCAAGGATGGGGTACGCTTCATTAGAAAAGAAAATGGTACGTATTGTAAATTTACAGTAATATTGTTAGGTTCCAATAAACAACATCATAATTATCTTTCTATGTTTATATGTAGATTGATGAATCTAAAACCAAATGCACTTCTATCCCACGTCATGTGCTATGGAAGGAGGCACGTGTGAACAAAGAAGGGAAGTTAATAGATGAGAACACACAAAAAGTGTGGGAAATATGTGTAAGTATGACACGATGATAAAAAGATTTGTTTAAAATTGCTATTACATAAAAATAATTAGTTTTTTCCTATATCTGACAGTCACAGGAATCAGCTACTCCTGTAGCTGATACAGACCTATTATCGACGGCTTTGAAGCAGCCGGAAAAATATGGTCGTGTCAGAGGTGCAGGGTTTGGGGTGACACCCCGAGTATATTTTGAGAAGAAGAAAAAAATAGATGATACAGAGAAAAAATTGGAACAAATGAGCGAAAAAATAGCAACCCTTGAAGAAAAATTGCAATGGCAGGGAGAGTTGCTAGCAACTTTTATGGGTGGGAAGCAAAGGGAGGACACAACTCAGGAAGAACCACCGCATGAACATCCTGCCCCACCCCCCACCAGCTTTGAGGCGAGCCATTCACCTAAAAAAAATGTCTTAGCCGTGGTAATCAATATTCTAATAACGGTTCCCATTAAATATGAATCAGACAAACACTGATAATTTATCTGTACTGATCTTCTACAGGGTGATAATGATTGTGATTTATATCTGTCAACACCCACCTATCACCTTGTAGCGAGGGCTACAGTGTTCAATATCCCAGATGCCACACTGCATAATAGACCACTTTCAAAAGATCATCTGAAAGTGACGATTACTGTAGCTCATGAGCCAAATGCAATGCTACCTATTCCACTTGATGACGATGATATTCATACGGTTGAAAAGGCTATTGGGACATTCATTGCATGGCCGGCAGAACTTGTAAGAGTACATGCAGACAAAGAGGTATTTATTTCCTTTTATTTTCAAGCTAAACCCTTAACAATTAATGAAAAGAGTGTCTGAATCAATGATTGTTGTTATAGACCGAGAAAGGAAAGGGGGTGACTAACATCGGCTCGAAACCATCTAAAGGATCGACCAATCGATCCCAAGGAGCTACTGAAAGCACAATAACACCACCTGTTCTCTTTCCACATTTACTAGCATTGAAGACTCATGTGGATACGAAGCTAAAAGATGGTAATAGTCATATAGTGATTTTCGAAGATAATATATACGGAGAGGAAAGTCAAGATTTCGTTGCTGCTGAAAATGTAAATGAAATCCTTGAAAACGGTTGGTTAGGCGTCACTGTTGTAAATGTATATATGAGGTATGTTTCCATGAATTGATTTTCTAAAAGCTGATCTAATGTGCAAATTATGACTAAATGCATTTTATATTGTTGACAGACGCATTTATGAAAAACAGTTGAAGGGATTTTCCCATGAGCCAAGATTTGGACTGGTTAGTCCTCATATCACATCAACACACCAAACAAAAATAGATTCATCAAAAAGGGATGCAATAGTGAAGGACTTGCTGAAAACATTTGAACGCAAGATTACAGATGACAGACTTTTCCTAATACCAACCATGCAGGGGTAATACTCTACGATTAAAGCATATCAATTATATTTTCACTTTTTTTATTACTTATTCCTTTTTGTGTTTTTAGGCAACATTGGTTGCTAATTGCGGTGAACTTGGATACTCCGAAGATTTACTTTCTGGATTCAAAGCTAGGATATCCATCAAACCGACCATACATGATGGAGTTTGTGAATCTGTAAGACACTACATCTTACGTTTTAGGTCTAAACATCAATTTATATAATATATATTATCTTTTACTGAGGATTCTGTTATGATAGGGCGGTGTACCAATATCGTCTAAATCATGGTATGAGGACAGGGGCTAAGCATAAGGAGCCGAGCAAGTACTACGTCTGGACAAATATCAGGGTATATATAATAAAATTTCACTATCCAAACACACCTCAACACAAGTTATTTATTCTCCTAATGATCAATTTTTTTGCAGTGTCCAAAACAAACAAACGATAATGATTGCGGTTATTATGTTTGTAAATTTATGAAAGAGATCGTTTTTCATCAGCAAACTAGCATCCCTAAAGAGGTATTTTCAAAAACAATTACTAGTTCGTTTAAGTTATTTATTAATTCTTTATTTTTTTATTTTGCAGTACTACTATGACTCCCGAAAAGCCTCATACTCACAAGACGATATAGATGTTTTCAGAAACGAGTGGGCCGCATACCTGATGACAGATTGTACACAAATACAATGATGATCTGACTTGGGGACATGTACAATTGGTGGTCATTTTTGAGAGGGGTTAAGGGGATCAAAAGATAAAATATTGTTGTATGTAAATGTTCGTAGCAAAATTGTAATTGTTATTAAATAAAACATTCTTTCTCCAATGAGTCATTTTTCCATTTTAACAGATGATATGCACCAGCAACATGCAAGAATGTTGAACCACTAAAATGGTCGCTCCCTTGTTTAAAATGGACACCACTTTAATTGAAAACAACAACTGACCTACGGAAATCCGACCAGACGCATCTGGATTGCCTTCATCCTTTAGGAGAAGGATCCACGGGTCCTTGGTGACGTGTACGAGTCAACCCCGCCTCAATCCGAGGCACGGTGTGACCGCTACCACCCAAAGGGTCGCTCTCTTGTTTAAAATGGACACCACTTTAATTGGAAACAACAACTGACCTACGTAAATCTGACCAGACGCATCCGGATTGCCTTCATCCTTTAGGAGAAGGATCCACGGGTCCTTGGTGACGTGTACGAGTAACATGCAAGAATGATGGACCACATTTCTTTGGCCTTTGGACAAAAAAACCAGTAAAATCTCCAAAATACCTTCATATCATGCATGAACCAGTAAAATCTCCAAAATACCTTCATATCACGCAGTTCTGAAAAGAGTCACTATTTAAAAGAAAGTCACAAATTTAGATACATCTCGAGATGGTCAGTTGTTGATTTCACTTAAAATTAAGTCCATTTTTAACAAAACAGTGACACTGTGAGTGGTGTCGGCCACACCGGGCCTCGGATTGATGCGGTGTTGAATCGTACACGTCACACATGAGTCATTGATCATTGTGAAAAAGTATCAACGCAATCAGAAGCCGTTAGATCGATTTGGCATATGTACGTAAAATATTGTCCATTTTAAACTAAATACATACACTTGGAGTGATACCGGTCACACCGCGCCTCGGATTGAGACCCCACCCTTTCCCCTCGGCTGTCAAAAATCATAACCAGATAGTCGAAGGGTGATTTTGACAGCCGAGGGGAAAGGGTGGGGTCTGAAGACATTGTAGGATATGTCGAAGGGTGATTTTGTGTGTGACTGGTATCACTCCAAGTGTATGTATTTAGTTTAAAATGGACAATATTTTACGTACATACGCCAAACTGATCTAACGGCTTCTGATTGCATTGATAATTTTTCACAATGATCAATGACTCCTGTGTGACGTGTACGATTCAACACCGCATCAATCCGAGGCCCGGTGTGGCCGACACCACTCACAGTGTCACTGTTTTGTTAAAAATGGACTTAATTTTAAGTGAAATCAACAACTGACATACGGCAAACCGACCAAACACATTGGGATTCTATTGAAACTTAAGGACAACTATCCATGGGTCAAATGTGACGTGTAAGATTCAACCCCGCCTCAATCAGAGGCGCGGTGTGACCGGTATCACTCCAAGTGTATGTATTTAGTTTAAAATGGACAATATTTTACGTACATACGCCAAACCGATCTAACGGCTTCTGATTGCATTGATACTTTTTCACAACAATCAATGACTCATGATACATAGAGAAATTCACTGGCCACCTTCGAGAATGATCTGAAGCACAAACCATGACAACATTATGTTTTTAACTTCAGCACCTCAATTGAGAATGTGACACCTTTCAGGACTTGGCGCCATTGTATGTCGTTTCGTCCACTGAATGGGTCTATCCTTTTATTTAATTTTTTTAACTTCAGTCAAATATTCTAGAAAGATGTCGCGGCAGATCCATCACCATTTTGTTTTGCTGAACATCTCATTACATTGTTAAAAAAAAGCAGGGTGTCTTGCATGGGCAATACGTTCTTGTATTGAAGATGATGCACTCCCATTTATTCGAACCCACATGGTTAATTATTTTGTTTAAGCCTAATGATTGATTTAATTATTGTGGAACACATAATCATGAAAATCGTATGATGGTTGTACCCAGATAGGACTCCAATTCATTGGTTAAATCTATTGTCTCATGAGATGTTATGTATGAGATTAGGGAGTAAACCTAGTCCATTAAAATGGGAGTGCATCATCTTCAATACACGAACGTATTGCCCATGCAAGACACCCTGCTTTTTTTTAACAATGTAATGAGATGTTCAGCAAAACAAAATGGTGAAGGATCTGCCGCGACATCTTTCTAGAATATTTGACTGAAGTTAAAAAAATTAAATAAAAGGATAGACCCATTCAGTGGACGAAACGACATACAATGGCGCCAAGTCCTGAAAGGTGTCACATTCTCAATTGAGGTGCTGAAGTTAAAAACATAATGCTGTCATGGTTTGTGCTTCAGATCATTCTCGAAGGTGGCCAGTGAATTTCTCTATGTATCATGAGCGTTCTAATGCATATCTTGTTTGGAAGATCATTGTAGTAGACAACGATCTAAAAGTGGGGGATGAGTGCATATCTGAGCATGTCTTTAGTAGTGTCCCTCAAAATGTCTTTAAACTGACCATCTTGAGATGTATCTAAACTTGTGACTTTCTTTCAAATAGTGACTCTTTTCAGAACTGCGGGAGTTAACATTTCTCCAACATATTCACACACAAAATCACCCTTCGACATATCCTACAATGTCTTCAGACCCCACCCTTTCCCCTCGGCTGTCAAAAAAACCTAAAAGACCATGGCTAGCAATGATCATTCCAAAATGCATTTAAACTGAAACCTTCCAGAAAAAAATAGAGTAGAATACTTGCAAGTTGTAACTTAGGTCGCTTTGCACAAGCCGATTTCCACATTGTTTGTAGCAACCACATTTGCTCCAACACTCTAATGATCTTCATTGCTTCATGTCTTTTATACTCTTCCAGAAACCCTTCTCTAAGAAGGTCAACTATCGTGTATGCATACTCACCTTCAAATGTGACGTGTACGAGTCAACCCCGCCTCAATCTGAGGCCTGTTGTGGCTGACACAACTCCAAGTGCCTCTGTTTTGTTCAAAATGGACTTATTTTTAAGTGAGAAATCAACAACTGACATACGGGAAACCGACCAAACGCCTTCGGATTGTGTTGACACTTTAGGACAACGATTCATGGGTTATATGTGATGTGTACGACTCAACCCCGCCTCAATCCGAGACGCGGTGTGACCGGTATCACTCCAAGTGTATGTATTTAGTTTAAAATGGACAATATTTTACGTACATACGCCAAACTGATCTAACGGCTTCTGATTGCATTGATACTTTTTCACAATGATCAATGACTCATGTGTGACGTGTACGATTCAACACCGCATCAATCCGAGGCCCGGTGTGGCCGACACCACTCACAGTGTCACTGTTTTGTTAAAAATGGACTTAATTTTAAGTGAAATCAACAACTGACATACGGCAAACCGACCAAACACATTGGGATTCTATTGAAACTTAAGGAAAACTATCCATGGGTCAAATGTGACGTGTAAGATTCAACCCCGCCTCAATCAGAGGCGCGGTGTGACCGGTATCACTCCAAGTGTATGTATTTAGTTTAAAATGGACAATATTTTACGTACATACGCCAAACCGATCTAACGGCTTCTGATTGCGTTGATACTTTTTCACAACAATCAATGACTCATGTGTGACGTGTACAATTCAACACCGCATCAATCTGAGGCCCGGTGTGGCCGACACCACTCACAGTGTCACTGTTTTGTTAAAAATGGACTTAATTTTAAGTGAAATCAACAACTGACATACGACAAACCGACCAAACGCATTGGGATTCTATTGAAACTTAAGGACAATGATCCATGGGTCAAATGTGACGTGTACGAGTCAACCCCGCCTCAATCAGAAGCGCGGTGAGACCGGTATCACTCCAAGTGTATGTATTTAGTTTAAAATGGACAATATTTTACGTACATACGCCAAATCAATCTAACGGCTTCTGATTGCGTTGATACTTTTTCACAATGATCAATGACTCATGTGTGACATAACATCGCATCAATCCGAGGCCCGGTGTGGCCGACACCACTCACAGTGCCTCTCTTTTGTTCAAAATGGACTTATTTTTAAGTGAAATCAACAACTGACATGCGGCAAACCGACCAAACGCATTTGGATTCTGTTGAAACTTAAGGACAATGATCCATGGGTCAAATTTGACGTGTAAGAGTCAACCCCGACTCAATCCGAGGCCCGGTGTGGCCGACACCACTCAAAGTGCCTCTATTTTGTTCAAAATGGATTTATTTTTAAGTGAAATCAACAACTGACATACGGGAAACCGACCAAACGCCTTAGGATTGTGTTAACACTTTAGTACAATGATCCATGGGTCATATGTGACGTGTACTAGTCAAACCTGGGGTGGATTACATGGCTTTCCTACATGGAATATATCCCACTACACGTCTTTAATGAGCCAGCTACGCAGTTTATCCCTTGTACAGATACACAGGAAGAATCACACGAGATCGACGTCATGTACTAACATAGGGCAAGGGTGCATAAGAGGACACAAGATCAAAGGGTAACACGTATATGTTTTTTAACATGCCATGTAATTTCCTATTGATATGACATGTATATTCACACAGGCAGCTGAACATTGGAGTTACCCAGGGTAAAGCGACAAGGCATATGACCCTTTAAATGACACATAATTTTATGTACCATGATTGATCTCTTTGAACACTATAGCAAGGACATATTTCATTAGGGTTGGCTCCCATGATCCTTCCTAGGATGGTTTTGGTATCTTTTCCGACTTACGGTAGTACGATCGCTTCAGCAGGACGTCCTAGACATAGTTGGAGTCTCTCTGAAAGTCCTGGAGTGAGATCATATATCTATTTTTGAGGTCCAGGTAGAGTCATGTATCAACGCAACCAATCCTACCAGACATTGATCCTATATATAGAATGTTAATCTTGATGTCTCATTACAGTACCCCAATTTATGATGTGTTACCTTTTTTGTATTAATATACATAATTACTAAGGGTGATGGTTGGGAGAGTTAGGATATCCTTTTTATGTATTGCAGAATGATTCAAGGAGCACGGGCTCTGCACGATTTGTCAAAACCAAGTGGCAATCCAAGGAGAAACAATGCATAGTGGAATGTTCTAGTATTTATCTTCTGAGTTGTGTAGGAATATTTTGTGATACTATGTAATGAGGTAGTTTTGCTTTCTGGGTAGATGGTATCTAACTCATGGTAAGAACACTGTTTGGTTGGGTTGTGATCGGTTGATGACATGCTTGTGGTTGATATACTGGTTTTTGTGCAGGTCTGTGGTTGATATACTGGTTTTTGTGCAGGTCTGCTCGGCTGGCTGTACTAGTGCAGGTTTTTTATTAGCAGCAGGCAGGGATTTAACAGCGCTTTTTTAGCGCTGTTAAAGGCGACATTTAACAGCGCTAAAAAAGCGCTGTTAAAGGAGATATTTAACAGCGCTAAAAAAGCGCTGTTAAAGGCGACATATAACAACGCTTTTTTAGCGCCATTAAAGGTATCCTTTAACAGCGCTTTTTTAGCGCCATTAAAGGTGACATTTAACAGCGCTTTTTTAGCGCTGTTAAAGGTGGCATTTAACAGCGCTAAAAAAGCGCTGTTAAAGGACCCCCCCTTTATCAGCGCTGAGCTTTACAGCGCTTTTCTAGCGCTGTTAAAGCCCAATTTTAGCACTGTTATTGCCCGTTTTTGTAGTAGTGACATTCCTATCATCACACTTACATGAACCAATTGTACTACTCATATGAAAACCAATAGTACAGCCTTGACCAACAAAAACAATCTCACCTAACCAATCCTCGTAGTCCATCTTCTCTATCAACAACATGTAATTCTTATCATGTCAAAGGAAAACTAGACCATTCATATAAACAATCCCAACCACGTAACCACCCTCACCTCAGGTGTCTCCATCATAATAAATTCCTAAAACACATATTTTTTCACCCATATATTGTCTTCATAAAATCAACATTGAGGCTTGAAAAGCATAGCCGATTGTTTCCTATCTATTGGTGAATGTTCTGATGCTCCGCAAATGTTTATTTTGGCACTCTGGTCGAATCCTCAATGATGATACTTTCTAATTGTCGTTTGTTTCTAGTTGATTGTATTCTAATTGGGGGGGTTTATTTGTAGAGATTATGAATTTATTTATTGATTAATATTTCATTAAGAAATTTATAGATATCTGGGAGAGTTCATTATTAGTGAGTTAAGATTGTGATATCCTTGAGCTTTTCTTTATATTACATTTAAATTAACACCCACTTCACAATATAACATTGATTGGAATTCCTAAGTGTTAAGGGTTTAATCCATGTCTTATCTTTAATTAAGGTTCTAATATCAATCGAATCTTGTTGATGGTATTGTATTTATGGTTCCAATAATCCATAGAAACCATACATTAAACAAAACAAGTCATTAATACATGACATCTTAAGTCCAACATACACAATGTTAAAGTAAAGAATATTCATCGAGAAAATACCCTCAATCACTTAACATCCCTAAATATTAACTCACCCCAATTATATATTTACTCATCCATTGATATTAATAGTAATCTGGTTTATTATATTTATGATTATGAATTAATAAGAGAAGAAAAATGAATGGATAAGAAAAGAGTTGTGCATCGAACACACACACTCAAACAGTGAAGGGAATTATATACTAACTTTAGATTGAATGATAATGCACAATAATGGAAGCAGATTAAACTATAATTAAAATATTTTATGACCCCTAATATTAATTAACATAATTTGTAAGATAATAATTGATGAAGATGAATAAACATTCATTAAAATAGAATTACAAAAACAATGACTTACAAGATTACTACAAAGAAGAACCCAAAAGTATATGAAAACAAAGAGAAGAGGAAAGATCTCTCAAGTGAAAACATGAGTATGTAAGGTCCTCCCAATCCTTTTGAAAGGATTTTTTCATGCCAATATTTTCTCCTCTCTTCTGAAATGCAAAATCATTTCAAGGGGAGAAGGGGGTGTATTTATAGCCCAATGTTGTGGGCTGTTTGCATTCCAAAACATCCCCTCCTATTGCATCGCCAGTTCAATAAATTGGAAAGCTGAATATCAAGATTTGATATTATTACAGGTTGTAGATAAATATCTCATATGTATACTTTGAAATTTTGGCGGCCATTGGAATTAAAAATCTAACGTTATGGACAGTTTATTAAACAAACTTAATCAGTCCATTTTAATACAAACTTTTTGAAGTCCTCAATGTGAATGAGTTTTTTATTAGGAAGATTCCTTAAAATCTGAATTATATATTCAAAAAAGGTGGACTAATATATATCCTATTTTACACTGAAAATCCTTATATTTATTGGATGATGACATCAGGAGCTATGTCCTTGATAATGTCAAGATTTTAATTCCCACCCAAAATAGTGGGATGGACTTCAAAGCATTAGTTGGGCCCCTTGTTCATAAAGTTGGTCCCTAAAATGTTTATCTGTTATTCCATGTGTTGTTATACGAACACTTTAGTAGAATTAATGAATTTTCACTTCTGGATTGATCCCAATAATGCAATATTCATGGATGGTCCAGTTTCCTCACAGATTCTGTGGTCCTTCTTATGTGGTCTATATGAGCCTTCAAATGGAAGAATTGGTACATGATCCCTTCTAATGAAATGTTGGATATTGAATTAAGAATCCAAGGAAATACGAACCACACAATGTGGATCATTATGGTGATAGGTGTAAATAAAATAGTAAAATGACTCAATTGGACTACATCAAAAAATGCTCAAAAATTATACTTTGTATTAAAACTTTAATATTTCACACAAATTATGAAAATTTCATATAAAATAAGTAATGTCTGTATATAATAAGTCAAGAAAGTATTAATAACATCAAATCCCCCTCAATTAGTCTTGTATGTGTCCTCATGTGCAACAAATATTGATACATTACAAAATCATTTTCACTCCCCAACAAATATTAAAATTTTGTTTTCTACAATCAAGGGATATTTAGAATCTTTCACTCATCCATATAGAATTACCTCTCAAATTTTTACAGAAAAAATGTTCTAAAAACAACTCTTTTATTCATTCTCAAATTTATAAATGGAATATGTGGACACTCAAAACTCATACCTCTCAAGATGATAAAATTCATTTGAGAAGGTTCACTCTTTCACCAACCAAAAATGAAAATCGTAGAGTTTGAAAGAGACCTCATCTTAGAATAACTATCCAAAGTATAAAAGAATCAAGTTTTATTTTGAATGGGGTTTTTTGTGGCTACAGGATGGTAGGAATATAATATCCCAGAGGGAGTGAAGAGGGGTAAAACACCAACATGGAAAAAGCAATGCGCATTTTTTTTGGAAATGAGACATGAAAAGAAATGGAATCACATATTTACGAGGGAATGAAAATGTGAAAAAAAAAACATAAAAGTGGAAGGAAATATGAATTGAATGAGAAGATGAAATATTTACAAAACACAAAACTTCTCCCAATGACATAAGAATATAATGCAAGTGTTCTCTTTTTTCTTTTTTCATTTTTTTTTCGAAAGATGAACTTGAAAAAGATCTCACACTCATATCCCAACCCATGATTTATCTCCTTATGACACTAATTGTAATAATTATAATAAGAAAAATGGCTGATAAATAGTGATTTTTGACCTACATAAGATACAACCCAATTTTTTCTGTTTTTTTCATTTTCTTAAAAAAAAATTGAACACTTGTTAATAAAATTTTAACAATATTTCATAAACATATATATATATATATATTCAGAAACCCCACTTAAGTAAAACCTCTCCCCCATACTAAAATGGATGCTTTCCCTCAAGCATATGATTATATGGTGAAATCAACAAAGGGTACCCAAAATTAAATCCATCCCCCACACTTAAATTTCAAAATAAATATGTAATGAAAATCCATGTTGATATTGGGTGGGAAAAGGCCTTGGGATTTTAATGTGGCTATCAAAGAAAAAGGTTTTCATAGGCTTGAAAGGGCTTTCAAAAGGAGGATTATTTTAAGGGAAATGGAAGGCTATTTGGCTATTGTGATTCTTATGTGGTTTAGAAAATTCCTTTATCCTATTAATGCTCACTAAAGAAGGAAATTAAGATCTAAGTTCCACAACACTAGATTCACTAATGGGGGTGAGAAAACACTCATTTTGAAAATATTGCCATAGGTAGCCTAGGAATTTAACCAAATATTTGTTCACATGGTTGGGTAAAATCATTTCCCAAATTAGAATTTGAGAATTCAAAATTTGTTAGTATTGAAAAAAAAATATCTTTAACTAAAGTCATGATGAAAATACAAAATTTTTTAGATGAAAACATGTATATTGACTCCCCAAAAAGGTTGGACAAATTTTCAAAACTCGATGGTGAGTAAGCATGAATCCTGATTTTTTCATTTTTTTTTTCTTTTTTTGTTTATTTAGTGTATTCAAATTACACACCCACACAAAAGAGAAATATTAAATAAAAATGTGATGAGAAAACTGATAAAAAATTATAATGATGGAGGAAGAGGAATAAATAGAGGGATATATAGAATGATAGAAGAGGAGTTAAATGAAATGGGGTTCCCCTTGTTTAGATTTAGTGGGTTTCCATCTCCATCCAGTGGTGGGTCGACTATAGAATTTGGGGATCCAGTGGAATTCAATGTTGATATAAGATTTTGAGTCATCTCATGATGATTCATTAATCGATATCCATTTACTGTGAATGTCCTTTTAGAAGAGGGGTCTTGGACGTGAAACCCACCAAATGGGTAAACGTTAGTAATAACAAAAGGACCTTCCCAAAGAGAATTAATCATACCTGGGTAAAGTAAAAATTGAGAAATAAAGGGAATTAATTTTTCACCTGCATGGAATACATATCTCATTATGTGTTTGTCATGGAGGGGCTTGGATTTTTCTTTGTAAAAATTAGAATTCTCATCAGAATCAAGCCGAAAATCTTCCAGGTCAGCCAATTTCAACAATCTTTCTTCACTGGATTTTTCACAATAAAAGTTATAAGTTTTCATAGCCCAAAAAGACCTATGTTGGATTTCAACTGGTAGATGAAAAGCTTTAACAAAAACTGGCAAAAAAGGAGATATCCTAATGGGTGTTTTATAGGAAGTTCTATAGGCCCGAAGTGCTTCACCAAGTCTTTCTGGTCCGTCTTTTTGGGTGGGTTTTACAATTATCTCAAGCACTCTTTTCACTTCTCTATTAGAAATTTTATCCAAGCCATTTGTCTGGGGGTGATATGTAGTTGATGTTTTATGTACAACCCCATTCTTTTTCAAAAGAGATTCCATGGTTTTATTACAAAAATGGTTTCCTAAATCACTTATCAAAGAACATTGTGTGCCAAATCTCCGGGACATGAGTTTCTTTAATAACTCACTAAATGTATGTGAATCATCCTTTCTAGTGGGTTTGTCCTTGACCCACCTAGAAAAATAATTAGATGATAGAATAATGTTTGAGAATCCATTGAAAGGGGGTAATGGTCCCATGAAATCGATACCCCAGACATTAAAGATCTCATAGAAAAGTAAAGGATTTTGGTGCATTTTCTTTCTATTTGAAAATTTTCCAAACTTTTGGAAAGTGGGACATGATTGAAAGAACTCATTTGAGTCCATGAAGAGTGAAGTCCAAAAGAATCCAGAGTCTAGGACCTTTCAGGAGGTCCTTTGTGTTCCAAAGTGGCCACCACCAAGCATTGAGTGACTGAATTCTATGATGGAAGATTGTTCATTTTCATCGACACATCTCCTTATTATCATGTCATCCCCAGTTTTCCGAAGTTTATTTTCTTCCTAGAAATAGTATTTTGAATCACTTTTCAACATCATTTACTGTTCTTTTGAAAACATTTCAGGAAAAACACTATAAACCTTGTAATTTACTATTGGGGAATACCATGGTATTTTTGGAGTGAGAGATGAAAGGTTCCCAATGGGTAATTCATGATTGATGATTTCATAAAGTGAAGAATTAGAAATTCTACTCAACTGATAATCCGCAAGGTTTTCTTTTCTTGTTCTATCTTTGATTTCGTGGTCAAAATCTTGGAGCATTAGGATCCACCTTATTAGCCTTGGTATCTAATAAATTTTCTTGAGTAAGAACTTTATAGTAGAATGGTCTATGAAGATGATGATTTTGGCACCTAAGAGATAGGGCCAGAATTTATCTAAGGCGAAAAAAACTGCTAAAAGTTCCTTTTCAGTGATAGTTTAGTGTGATTGAGTTACATCAAATTTTTTTGAGGCATAATAGACGACATGAGGAATCCTTTCTTTTCATTGAACAAGAAAAGCCCCAACGGATCTATCTGAAGCATCACACGTCAACTCGAAGGGTAAAGAATAATATGGGGGTTGGATTATTAGGGCAGATGTAAGAGTAGTTTTGAGTTCAATGAAGGAACTCTTGAAAACCTCATCGAAATGGAAAGTGACATCATTTTGGAGTAATCGAGTGAGTGGTAGGAGAATTCTACTGAAGTTATAGATGAATCTCTAATATAAACTAGAAAGGCATAGTAATTAATGGATGTCTCGAATAGAAGTGGGTTCAAAAAGTGATTAGATCACTTTAATTTGGGCAGGATCAACTTCAATACCATCCTTTGAAACAATTTTCCCCAAAACAATCCCATTAGCATCCATAAAGTGACATTTTTTAAAATTTAACACAAGGTTACACTTGACACACTTTTGAAGGACTAGAGAGAGTGAATTCAAGAAAGATTCAAATTAATTGCCATAAATAGTAAAGTCATCCATGAATACCTCCATGTAATGTTAAATGAACTTAGAAAAGATACTCATCATACACCTCTGGAATGATTCAGGAGCATTGCAAAGGACAAAATGCATTCTTCTATACGCATATGTTCCAAAGGGGCATGTTGAAGTATCCTTTTCTTGGTCCAGAGTTGCGATTGGGATTTCGAAGTAGTCGGTGTATCCATCAAGAAATCAATAGTGTGAAATTTCAGATAATTGTTTTAGTATTTGATCATGGAATGTAAGAGGGTAGTGATATTTTGTTGTTTCAATATTCAATTTCTTATAGTCGATGCACACATTCCATTTGTTCTTCACTCGAGTTGTGACGACCTCTGCATGATCATTTGTGAAAACAGTTATCCCACCCTTCTTAGGTACAACTTGAATTGGTCTAGCCAATTCACTATAAGAAATTGGGTAGATAATACAATCTTGAAGAATTTTGGTGAACTCTTCTATAACTACCTCAAGGATGAATGTATTGTGTCTTCTTTGTGGTTGTTTAATTGGTTTGGATAATTCCTCCTGATGGATGTGATGCATTCAAAGGGCATGGTTGATTCCTGATATTTCATCTAGGGTCCACCCTAAGGCCTTTTTTCCTCAAACACTTGAAAAAGTTTGAACACCTCAGTTTCAGTAAGTGAAGAAGAGATAATGACCGGATAAGAGTGACCATGGAAAAGGAATGCATATTTCAGGTGTTCAGGAAGAGGTTTCAGATTAGTCCCATATTTCATTTGTGGGTTAGAAAACTCAAGAATGGAGGAAGGGACTTCAGTTACATAAGATTCATTCTCCTTAATATTGTTCGAGGTGGAGTATATATCAGAGTTGATGTGGGATTCAAGAGAATTTTCAACTTCCTCTAGATTGATGGAATCTATCAATGTGGGGTCTAAATCAGCATCACCATTTATGACTTGTTTAATCATGGACCAGTTTTCACAAGATCCATTCTCATTAGAACATGATTAACATAATGTAATGAGGTTTAATTGACTCTCAGTTATCCTTAGAAGTTTGGATTGAGAATACAGAGTGATCCTCATATGGGTATCAAAAGGCTTATAAAATGTTGAACTTGATGAGTTGGTCCCCAAATTCCATGGGAAAAATTCCTGAATGGACATCAATTTTGGTTCTAGCAGTCATGAGGAATGGTATTCCTAGATTTAGGGGAGATCAAGAAGAGTTCGTCTCACCTTCCATGTCAATAACATAGAAATCTGTAGGGAAGAGAATATCATTAACACGAACAAGTACATCCTTGATTATACCCTCAGGACTAGTAGTTCTTTGATTGGATAACTGAAATAAAACACTCGTTGGATGTAAGGGACCTAGACCATGGATGTAGAAGATAGAATTTGGAATGACATTAATTGAGGCTCCTAAGTCTATGAGTGTATCATTGAAGTTGTATCTTCCAATTTGTAATATAATAATAAGGGTCCCTAGATCCTTTCCCTTTTTGGGAATAGACTGTTGGGTGGAAACATTTTCAAAGGTCGTAAGTTTCCTTTTGTGGGTGCACAATTCCTTAAAAAACTTGGCATACTTACGGATTTGTTTATGGAATCTAAGAGGGGTATGTTCACTTCAACACGTCTAAATATTTCATTCATTTTAGGATAAGGTTCAATTGACTTCTTTGGCATAAAAAAAACATTTGGAAAAGGAATTGGGTTCCTAAGTGGAATAAAAGGTGGTGAGGGAATGGTTTCTAATTCCTTTTCATGTTTTTGTTTCTTTTCATATTTTTGGTCAACATTTAAAGGGGGTTAGAGGACTTATCTTGAGGCATAGAAATTTTCTTTCCTGATCTAAGTGTAATTTCACTTACATTACCCTTGGGGTTTGTTAAAGGTTGAGATGGAAGTTGGGAAGAATTTGATTTTTTCTGCTAACTTAGGTGGGATGAAAGTTGAATAATTTTGGTTTCAATGTTTTTGAGGCTGGAACTGGTGAAGGAGGCAAGATCTTCAATAGCACTTTCCCATGGTTTCTTGGAAGTAGAGGCTTGTCCTGGATTGGGATTACTTTGAATTTGGTTCGTGGGAATGCAATTGTATTTGTTAGGGAATTGGGAAGGCTCACTAGAATAGGGGAATCCAGAAGGAGGATTGATCCTTTAAGGTTGAGGAACAAATGGGTAAGGTTGTTGGAAGTTACCAACACCTTTACCATATTGGAATTGGTTTGGTTTTTGATGAGGGTATTAAGGGGAATGAGAAATCGGATTCTCATATCTCATGTTAGGGTTATATGTATAAGAGAAAGGCTCAGAATGGGGTTGGATGAAGTTTATAACAAACTGACTTGATTGTTAAGGGTTGGTGTTCCTCTAAGAATATGTGGCATTAATCTCCATTGGTCCAGATGGATAAGATTGGTCCTCTTGAAGTGGTGGACTAGTGTCAGTTGTATGAGATGGGGAGTTGTAGAATCCATAGTATTTTATAGGTCCTAGAAACATTGATTGTGGAGAAGATGAAGTTGGGGATTTGGTAGCCATAACTAGTTGTCTCACTAGACATGTAAGTTCACTCATCCACTCTATCATCTTGTTCGGCTCTATTGACTAACTATATTGGGCTTGTTTGACTTGATCATGTGCTCGAGTATGGAATTGTTGTGTGTTTGTAGCCATGTTTTTTATGAGATCTCTTGCATCTATAGGAGTTTTATCAATAAGAGCACCGCCACTTACGACATCAATGAGGACTCTATCCATCGCCAAGAACCCCCCATAGAAGTATTGGATCAAGAGTTGGTCACAGATTTGGTGTTATGAGAAATTTGAAAAATGATTTTTGAACCTCTCCCAGTACTCATTGAATGATTCATTGGGGAATTTTCAAATAGAACTTATTTCCTTTTAGATTGAATCAGTAGGAGAAGTAGGAAAAAAATTCTATAAAAATAGTTGCCTTTTGTCATTCCATGTGGTTATGGAACCAGGATAGTGGTAGTAAATCCATGACATGGTGGTGTCGGCTAGGGAGAAATGTAATTCTTGGAGTGTGATTTTTTTCCTAGATACCCTTTGAGGATTCATGGTAGAGCACAGTACATGGAACTCTTTAAGGTGGAGATGTGGATCATCACTGGCTAGACCGTGGAAATGAGGAAGAAGATGAATAAAACCTGATTTGAGTTTAAAATCAGCCTCTATGTTTGGATATTGAATACCCAGAGGTTGGTAATTAATAACAGGGGAAGAATTTTTGTTTATGTGTTTGTTCCCTAAGATAGGTCATTTCAAATTCAACTGGTTGGATGAGGAGTGGGTCTTGAATTATTGGATGATCTCTTATGTTCCTCTTATGTTGGCAAAGTGTCCGCTCAAATTCAGGGTCAAACCAATTGGAGAGATTTTTTTAAGTCTAGGAGGCATTCAAATAGATGTTTGAATAATGATGTAGATGATATTTTCTTTGTATTTTTTTAATTTTATGATTTTTATGAGAAGGCGCGTTTTTCTTTGTGTTTTTTAATTTTTTTAATTTTTTTTGGATTTTTTTACAATAACTAGAAACTAATGACTACTTAAAGCACCATCCCTAGAAAGAACGCCATTTGAAAGGTGTTGCCAATTGACTCCTATCAACTGTTCAAGGTTCTGATTTTCTGCTAATGTGTATAACAGCACTCGGGTCGAATCCTCGGGGATGATACTTTTTAATAGTTGTTTGTTTTTAGTTGATTGTATTATGATTGGGGGTTTTGTCTACAAAGCTTATTAAATTATTGATTGATTAAGATTTATTTAACAAATTAATAAATATTGGGGTGTGTTCATTTTTAGGGAGTCAATCTTGTGAAATCCTTGAGCTTTTCTCTATATTGAATTTAAATTAACACCCACTTCACAAGGTAACGTTGATTAAAATTCCAAAGTGTTAAGCCTTTAATACAAGTATTAAATTAACATAGGGTTATATTATCAATCATATATTGTTTATTTTAGTGTGTTTGTGGTTCCAATAATCCATGGAAACCACATGTTAAACAAAACAAGTAATTAATCCATGACATGTTAAGTCCAACATACACAATGTTGAATTAAAGAATATTAATCGAGAAAATACTCTCAATCACTTAACATCCCTAAATTTTGACTCACCCAAACAATAGATTTACATATCCATTGATATTAATAGTAATCTAGTTATTATATTTATGATTATGAATTAATAATATAAGAAAAATAAAGGGATAAGACAAGAGTTGTGCGTCAAACACACTAACACAAAAAGTGATGGGAATTAAATACCGTGATTAGATTGAATGAGAATGAACAATAAGGGAAGGGGATTCCACTATATTAAAACTATTTTAAGTCAAATAATATGATTTAACATAAATTGTAATAGAATATCATATGAATAAGAAGAAACTTTCAGGAAAATAGAATTACAAAAACAAAGACGTACAAGATTACAACAAAGAAGATCACAAAAGTAAATGAAAATAAAGAGAGGTGGAAATGTATCTCTAGTGAAAACATGAGTATAGAATGTCCTACCTAGCCTTTGTAAATACATTGGTCGTGAAAATATGTGATCCACTCTTCTTAGATGACAAATCATCTCCAGGAGAGGAGGGGGATGTATTTATAGACCAATGTTGTGGGCAGTTTTCATTCTAAAATTTCCCCTCCACTTTAATCGCCAATTTAATAAATTAGACAGCCGAATATCGAGATTTGATCTGCATAGAAGTTGAAGATAATTATCTCCTTTCCCTACTCTGAAAATGTGGCATCCATTGGACTTAAGGAGAAAATGTTATGGATGGTTTATTAAACAAAGTAAATTTTTCCATTTCAATCGAAACTTTTTGGAGTCCAAAATGTGAGTGCGTTTTTGAAACGGATGATGCCTTCAAATACAAATTATTTCTTACACAAAGTGGGCTGCCTATATCTCATATTTGACACTGAAAAACATCAGATTGATTTTATGATTACATCATGATCTATGTCATGAATTCAGTCCAGATTTTAATTTCTAGCCAGAATGGTGGGCTGGACTTCAAAGCATTATTTGGGCCCATTGTTCATGGAGTTGGGACCTGAAATAATTATCTATTACTCTTTGAATTGTTACCCTAATTTTTTAGGAGAATTAATGAATTGGTACCTATGAATTGATCCCAGCAATTTAATCTTCATGGATGGTCCAGTTTCCTCACAGAATATGTGGGCCTTCTTGTGTAGTCCATATGAGCCTTCAAATGGCAGAATTGGACCATTATACCTTCTAATGAAATGTTCGATATAGAATTAGGAATCCGAGAAAACAAGAACCACACAATGTGAATTAGTAGGGTGATATTAATAAATAAAATAGTAATGTGACTCAATTGGACTACATCTAAAAATGCTCAAAAATTATACTTAGTTATAAAACTTTAATATTTCCCACAAATTATGAAAATTTTATATAAAATAAGTAAAGTGAGTATATAATAAGTCATGAAAATATTAATAACATCAAGGCTTCCATTAATCATTTTCCAAATAGACGATTCATACTTCTGAATGAAAAAACAATTCGAGACAAAACCTTAAAACCAACAACAAGAATTGAGGTTCCCCTTTCTGAATGAACTATAGAACAACCAAACCATTTACCAAAAAATGATGATACTCAACAGACATTGATTCTTACTATAATGAATTTCCCCATGTTTACATTTCTATAAAACCTGTGATTCTATGATATCATCAAATTATATCACACGTGATTCTACCAATATTATCCACTCATCGTTATAACTCTATCCACATCTCAAAAACCATTGAACTTACCACCAATCACATTGGTCCAATATAATAATGTCCAAATACAAAACATCAATTCATGCCTAATTCACCAAAGATCTCTTGAAAATCAGATGATGAATAATTGGGTCCCTTCCAAGAGTCAGAATATTCTAGCATCCTAATCAGGTAAGGGTAACAAGTAACTCTTCCCCCTCTCTATAAGCCACATAAAATATACATCCAATAATTATTCAATCATGGGGTGGATTTCATGAACCTGTTTCAGAACACATTGTCTAATAAACCCCAACCACATTCACTATAGGTCGCTCATTATGTGTACTCAGAATCATACATCTGCACCATGAGCCAAAACACCAACTCATAGGGTACAAAACCAAACACTCTAGGTCTGAAACCTCATGGTTCACCATACCCATAATGAAATGAAAATCACTAATGAAAACACAAAAATATAATCTTCTTTAATTCCACCACAAAACCAATACAATTACAATAGACTAGGTTTACAAATGTCTCATTATCAGACTAAATCTCAAAATGATAAACGTCATCGTTCTACAAAAAGAATAACAAGATACAACCCCTATTTTTTACACAAATAGACGTGTCATGGTCCCCTGACATATAATCAAGGTCTAGTCCTGAAGAAATCTAACTACACAAACCTACCATAGAAGTCCTAGATAAGTAACACTAGGAATACTAAATAACATTAAACATAAAAAATTCTACCATTACACATTTTTTATAAATAAATACTAAATTGTGAAAACCCAATCATTTAAAAGTTAGAGTGTTCCATTTATCCAACATTTAAAAAAATTCATACTAATTAGGTTTCATATTTCAAAAAATTATCATCAATAAAAATAATTAGGGATGTTCAATCATTAAAGACCAAAACATGAAATACAATACCTTCCATATTCAACCTACGCTACATACAGTATTCAAACAGGAAATATAACATCTCTAAAACCACACTCAACCATTTTTATCACGAGTCATGGTCAACATTGGTTAATCCAACTATCACAAATACATGTAATTCAATAGAAATCTGATTTTAAATCCATTATGACTTCTATAACTAAAATATTTCCACTTTACAAACATTTTTCATGTTTTATCAAAGTGTTATAATCCATCTTGATACTCATTCCAAACATTCCAAGAAGCATAATTATTTAACAATTTACCATCCTAAAAGAAAACTATCTCTTTTAGACACCATTCATTAATTCAAATTTCATACAACCCAGAATTTTAATCCATTTATGAACTTTATTTAAGTACACTATTGTTTAGATAGTCATTTAAATTCATTCTACTTACACATTTTCATAATTTCCTTCAAATTAAAATAAGGTAAAATTCATTCCATCCTTCATGTCCCACACACACATACCTTGTAATACAACCATGATGCATGCCACATATCTCCCAAGGTGCATATAATGATGTAAAAATGCACATACCCATTCCATTAAATCCATGAGTGAAATATCACCCAATAATCACATCAAACAACATGTGCATCACCCAATGGTGAAATATCTATCAACTGTATCAATAGACAACAAGACCATCAATTCCCACCTTAGGTACTTGGTTTTTCCTTCATATATGTGTTAGATAATCCCATGCATGAGCTCATTTCCAATACTGACACTTCATAATCACCAATCTACAATTTCCAAATAAAAATAAAGTGAACATAACTTTTTTGATACAACCTTTTAACACCATTGACTAGAGATCCAATAAATCGGTGCCCGGAGCTGAGTCGCTACATGACCTCAGGCGCACCTCCCCATACAAAAGAGTTTTCCAACTACAAACGAGGGTCTTATAAGTCATGTCGGGAGTCTATAGACTCATTACCAGAGTAATCCACATCATTTAACAATATAAATTTTTTAAAAAATATATTAAATAACCAATAAATATGCATAAATAAAGAATCTCCCAAAATTGGGTACAAATAAAAAACCAACACTAACTATGTCATGTCATGCTAACAGTGCCCAGGTCAAGGTAACCCCAAAAATGAAGTGATTGATATATCCCCAATATTGGTGCTAACTCCATGTTTAGATCCTTATCTGTTTTTATTCAAAGTCCAACCCAACTCCATAGAACCATGCCTTTTTCCTTTTCTATTCCTTGAATAATGAAATCTTCTCACATACACAATGATGGTCCACGAAGGGTGTTAGTAAAACTCAGTTGGACACCAAAAATGATATCTACAAAATATCCAATTTAAAAACATTGTGTATGAAATTAGTAAATAAAATACATGTAATCAAAGGACAAAATGGGTTTCATTAGTTAACCATCTTTGATCTAACCCTTTTTATCATTATTAACATTTCCATTAATTATATTACTTTTGTTACATAATCCATATTCATCATGTGTTCCATGTGTAATGAATTTTCATCATTAACATAAGAACTAATCTAGTACTTTATTAGGAATAAGAGTATTAGTCAAGTTCCATATCTCAATAGGGATAAAAAAATTCATAATAATACATCACACTAACATTGGAACATTTTTTCAGTTAGTTCGAATGAATACAATCATGAGTAGCATAAAAAATCTGTCTGGATTCAAAAAATTTGTATTCCTATATGGGACTAGAGCATGAATCAAAAAAAATTAGTTGGAGGAGCCTCAGTCCATTATCCCACCACAAATCAATGTGAACATGCTTATTTATCCATTTACACACATATACCAAATTAAAACCTTGATCAAACAGTACACATAAAAACAAAAATCCAAAATAATCAATATGTAAACTATTGTTATGATTTATCACACTAACAGACACACCATTTATATTATATATCCAATTTATCCCAATTCCCATCATAACTCTCCAACCCATTAGTCATGTTTAAATATTCCCTTTATATCATCCCATTAACATATTCATTACTTCCATTATAAAATCTTTGTTAATTTTCTCCTATTTCTATTTTCATTAACCATTTAACATGTTCTCCATTTCACATGCACAAATACACATGAAAGTTTTAACTAAATTTCAATATCTAAAAGTCAAAATATTAATTAACCTAATTAGCCCTTTATAGAATCATGTCAAACAACCCCATATATCTCTATCACCCGTGAAAAAACTATCAAAATACCATTTTCAATTTAACAAACATTTTAAATAATGTTATTAATGTGATATATATTATCACACATCAATTCTACAATGATCCTTACCACTTTCTAGGTTTGGGATTATCGTAGCACCACAGGTGTAGCCATAAATTGATCAAGTGATATTCCATGCATCCCAAGGGGATCATGAGGTTTTAAATGTTTCATATAGATACACATTTCACCAAATCCCACTAATGATGAAAATGAAAAAAAATGGGAAATATCAAGATAGCCTTATATGCACAATTTTACTTAATAACTATGGGAGATAACTTGTAGACCCCAAATCAAATAAAATGACAAGCACACTACAAGTACTGGAATTAGATCTGGATTTAAACACACCATAAATCCGCAACCATGATTTTTTTTGGAAAAAAGTGGCTTTTAGTTCTTTAATATGATATTGGAGCAATCAAAATCCCTAAAAAACAATTATGAGGATCATTACAGTGACACAAATCTTCAATCTATAAAAAATAGTTCTTTAAATGGCCAAGAATCGAAGGGGGACACAATTAAGAAACATGGAAATATTCATTTCATCCTTATGGTTTAGTGGCGATGAAATGAGAGATAAATTATATGGGTATCTAAAGAACCTGAGATGGATAATATTTAATTTTTCCAACTTTTAATAGGGTACATGGTTTACCTGTATGATTGAAAAAAACACGCACAAGCCAATATCTAAGGGATGATGGGTCACATTGTTACCTGAGATTTCCTAGAAGGTTTGACAAACCATATGAAATTATTTCATAATTCCACTATCCAAGGATGAATGGTTTTCCATGGGTGGTAGTGCATTTTACTTAATTGTGCACCAACGAAGTACCTTGCATATGTTGGCCCATATTTCCTTCCAATCTTGCCCCAAACATCCAAATCCCAAAGAGTCCCCTCGTTGAACCAGTATAAATTTAATTAAGCAAATATAAGTGATTTAACTAATAATTTAAACCAGTACTTACCTCCATGAAAATCCAGATCTTTTATTTTCTGTTGGTTATTCATAAAATGATACCATGTAACATCTTAACCAAAATATATTATAAACTTCCTCTTTATATATATTGTATTATCCATCACCAATTATTTCATTCATAATGAATGAATTATCTAGTAATGATTTAATTCTAACTTCTTTCTCTATTGATACCTCGTGTTTGTATACAATATTGATGGCTATTCAAAAAGATTCCCAATACATCAATTATTCTGGGAAATTATTATTTAAACCACATATCTATTTCATACAATCTATAAATTCCAAATGTTTAATCATATTGATTGAGTCTTTTTTACCTTCAATGAATCTAGATCTCATTATATTCCCATTTGGTTTCACTGAGTTTTTAAATTCATATCTATTGATGAAATCATGAATTTTTCATTGCCAAACCCTTTGAAAAGGATGTTGAAATTGACTTACTTCACTAAGTTTTTAATATATATTGATTGAATTCCTATATAAAAAATATTCATGATATTAATTATATGATTGGTAGGTCTACACTTTTTTCCCATCCAATGAATTGGGTAATTTTCCATATCATGAGATATCATGGTTCTGGGGAAGTGAGATTATCAAACTATTAGAGTTGAATGGTTTCCTAGAAAACAATATTATATTAATGAGGCATGAATCCTTGACACGTTTTAATGATTTCATGTTTTATTTACTTTCCTCATTCCTATGATTCTTTTCTCTTATTACATGCCATATTTTCTCTTTACACATAGGCTATCAATTCTATATCAAATAATTCTTTGATAATGACCGTTCTCCTTGTGATATCATAATATTCATGTCATTTAATGTTCTTCTTCCATGTTTATTCCCATAATAAGATTTCATTCTCATCCATGTCCTAATGAATTTATTTGGGTCATCCTATGTACTATTTAGAGGACCTATGGCAGTTGGGAAAACACTAAAAATATTAAATAATGAAAATGATTTTATGTTTTAATATGTTGTATTTGTGAATATAATCATCCATAATAATTATACTTCAAGTCAGTGGATTATATTATATTTAAACAATGTGAACAGTTTTCATAAAATATTATATTAATGCTTTGGTTTTAATAGTTGGTATATAAAAAAATTTTAGAATTGATCATTAGATAACACTAGGGAAAACCATAAGGAATTAAATTAGAATTGGTTAAGATCCTAATGTCTTGTTATGGTAGAGACATTTGGGTTTTCACTTCTATGTATGGATACTACAAGTGCATTTTCTATTTTCACAGAATAATCATGGGGTAAAACCCCTCAAAAGATATAGTCATTAATACCTTGACTGTTATTCTTTTATCTGTTGTATGTGTCATGATCACACACTTCATCTAAAACTCTTACTCAATATGTTTTGGTTGATCAGTTTCTTGATATGAACATTTTTTATGTATTGATATCCTAGTTACTTTAAGGATACTTGGATAATTCATCTTAAAGTATCAATTTTCAAAATAATAATGATACAGGTTTAACAAAATACATAATGCAAAATTGAGAAAATTTAAAAGAAGAAATGTTTTTATGGTCAGATCAATTTTCTTATTATGATAATATATGTATATTGTCAATGATTCATCACATGTGTTATCAATTTCAGTTTTGGTATTGGATAGAACTTGAAAAAATAATGAGTTTCAAGGAAAATACAGTAGTTACTTCATTGATAGAGATATCAATATTGAATCTAGAATGTGAGGAATTGTGATGATTCCAAACTAGCCATCGCAGTATATAGTTAACATTATGAAGCTATTCTATGTCCCAAACACAAATATTAAAATAACGACGATTTCTCATTAATGTTTTTGTAATGCACATGAGGCTGAAAGTTTTTTCAAAATTCTTATATGTCCAATATTTCTGAAGAATATCTAATTGAATTCACTTATGTGGGCTGGGAAATGCATTATTTGAGGAAAATCAGGAAATCGAGTGTCAAATTATCGAGCAAAAATGTATTGTTAAATGAACATGAGGAAATAAGATATAAATCATTCATGGTAACAACTAACAAATTAAATTTCCTATGTTTGGAGAACACATACATTATAAAATTAAATCCCATAATACTTGGTTTTCTTAGGATAGTCAGAATCGATAAACTCCTAGACATATAGAGAAAAGGTGAACCTGTTCATGATTGTCAATGGTTAGGCTCATTGTAAATTGGATTCACTAACTATTCACCCAAAATTAGTTTTTTTATTATTTCTATATAAACCATATTATTTATAGGATGTCTTATAAGGTCATAAAATATCACTACCTTGGATTTTTATTATAATGGAAACATTTAGTGGTATGATTATTATTTTTGTTGAAATAATATTTGTCCAAAAAATAATTTCCTCATCTGAAACAATTACCTCAATTTTTGAAATATACAAGATATATTAACAATGAATCCAAGTTAAATTGTATAATATGGAAAAAAATTCTAAATCAACTAAATCCTTTTTATTAGTGAATGGAAAACAAATCATTTTATAAAATGTACACCAAATCTATCAATTGAGAATTAATACTTCTTTTTAGATACATGTCCTTAAAATTGATATGGAAAAATAACTATTCTCTTATATTCCAAATGATTTTGAATTTAATATCCCATTAATTTTTCCATGTAAAGCATTTCAATATGTTCACCTCTTTTAGATATTTTATTTAGTAAATTATAATTAAATTTCAATGTTGAAATTCTTTTAATGGGTAAAAATGTAATTTAATAGATTTTTCCCTAAAAACACAATGTTTTATGTTTTTTCTTTCATGAAACACTAAATACCAAACCAATAAGGAACTTTGTGGGGTCACAATAGAATTATAAGGTGAAAACATTAGTAATCATATTATTATTATATATATATAAGAACAAAAAAATTAGTTCAATTTTAACATTCTTCTCAATTAGTACATATAAAAAACTAGAAAATGTATTTTTTATTCTTTAAATAAAAACTATAAAATGATAATTGTTCGTAGTTTATATATTTTTTATTACCAATAAATTTAATGTAATTTGTATTATTCTATAATATGACTCTCAGTAGAATAGTTTTTTTCATGAAATTATATGATTTTATTTTAAAGATAATTTTATCAATTTTTATATAAATTTTTAAAAATATAATTTTTAACTAATTTTCTAATATTTAATTGAGATGAATTTTTGGAATATTTTAAAAATAATTTTTTTTGTGAATAGTTAAAAATATTGTTTTCCTCTCAATTGATGACTTTTATTACTTGAGATTTATATTAATAGGAATAAATCATTATAATTTTTTTATTCATATTTTAAATGAATAATTATAAAATATGAAATTTAAATTGTAGTATATATATATATATAATTTTAAGACATGATAAACATTTAATTATTATTTTTCAAAAGATTATTCAATTATTTATTTAAATTAAATATTTTCTGGGTGAAATTTTCTATAGTATTTATTTAATGTCATATATATTCTATTATTTTTATTAATAATAATTTATAGTCATAAAAATTAGTATTTATATACAATATTATTATATCTAAATTTAATGTTACAAAAAATTAATTATATATAAAATTTATGTCTGAATTTTCTCTACATCAATATATTATTTTCCCATATTTATGAATCGATAATGGTGAAATGGAGGAAAATTTAGAATCATCGTGTATATATATTATAATAAGGGAATTCATAAATTTTATGTAACTAAATAATTGAGGTGATTTGTATATAATTAATGGTAATAAGGATTTAAATGATTAATCTATTTTTTATATATTTATCAAAAACTAATGTGGCCTTAAGAGCTTCTAAAAAACAAATTTTATGTTTCAAATTCTCACCTTCAGCTTTATTAGCCTTCCCTCACCTAATTCACCTAAAACTCAAAAAATTTCATTCAAAACCCATAACTTTTTTTCCATGAAAATTATCTTATCCTCAATTATAATAGGGGGATCACTTCCACTATTTCATAACTCTAGTTATATTATGATATTCCTCTGAAACACTACCCTGTTTTCATCTCTTTTTTCCCATTTAAACTCTTTAATTCCCCTTTTCACCCTAATTTATCACAATTGAATCATTTCCATGGAGAGTTATAAGGATAATCTATGTCTTTTACATGAGTGTTTATTTATATTAGTCACTCTTTTTTTAATTATTATTATCCTTATAGTACCTAAAATAAATAATATAATCAAATCAAAATTATTTAAATACTCTTTATTCTTTAAAATTATTTCAAAACACTTATTCATCCCCCAACATACACTAAAAAAAACAATCAATCATGCACTTGTATGAACTACTACCTCAATGAAACGATGTAGTTATATTCATCATTACCATTCATGGATGGTTTTATAGATGGTCATGATGAATATATATATATATTTTTATAAATTATACAATTTAAATAGGTAATAATTTCTTTTTGTATTCCTCTCCAATTTTATGGAAATATAATATGGTGTCTGTGTGTAATTACGGATCCCCATCGCCATGTCAACAACATAATTTTTTCCATTTTAATACTAAAATATATGGAATTATTTTTTTAAATATTAAAACAATATTTATAACACTAATAATATTCTAGTGTTTGGGTATAATTTTAAAATAAATTTAACCACGGTCAAATGTCATGATAATTTCATAAAAAATGAACAAACAACATTAGTAAATTAGAAGAGTAGAATATATTTATTAAATAATCATCATATGAAAATAAATAGACCACTATAAACTATTTATATATTTTCAGGGTTTTTTATTATATTTCTAACGAATCTAATTTAATTATAAATGATGTTATGTATAGGTGTATATTTCTTTGTACATAGTGTTAATTTATTCATGCCTGAAAAACACTTCATTGAGAAAAATTTTAACTTACGAGTAAATTTACATATATAAGGTTTATATTATACCCAATTTTTATTTCATCATGAGATATTTTTTACTCATGGTATTTGATATCCAATTTAGAGATCATTATTTTTCAAGAATTTTGAAAAAAATGTACTTAACTTATAATTATATACATGATAGAATTACTTTTACCATGAGTAAGGAAATATATTTTTGGATTGTATATTTAGTGTGTCTATTTAAAAAAATTAAATTTTTTGATTTGAGATTTAATTTTTCTATTGTTATATTAGTTCTTCTCATTAATATCCTAGGTTTTATGAAAAACTATAATAATTAAAATCATGATGTTGATTAGAATTCCTCTTATACATTCCTGTATAAAATTTTATTCCATGTAGATGATTCCACATTCATATTTGTAATCTATAACCCAAATATGTTTTAACTAAATTCACCTAGATTTTCCCTTCAACTACATTGAAATTAATGTTTAATTAACCTTTTTTTGGTTTTATAAATTTTTTTGAAATGTATTACATTTTTTAACGTGGTTAGTTTAAAACAATCTATTCATGTATACATATAAATTTTCTAAAAAAATTCATTTGATATTTATCTAATGATATTTTCAAAGAAAATTATTTTATTTAATTTTATAATAAAAAAATTTGTATCAATTCCCACATGATCCATATTCATTAGAACAAATGTCTTTTACATGTTTTGTGTGAGCCTGTATTTTTTTCACCATTATTGTTTTCTAAGAAACATCCATTATATTATTTCTTATTATCCAATAAGGTTAGTCTCATTTTCATGGTTTAATAAAATTATAAATTTATATTGTTTTAAATGTAATTAGAAATTATCTTTTTTAATGTTATTTTACTAATTTTTCTATGTGTGGTATTCATCTACTCCATATACTTGATCTAGGGCATTACTGGAATGATTCCATCCATATTCTTTATATGAATAACTTTGGAAATTCCCTTTTACATTTATTATATGATATATAACTAGTTTTTTAGTACCAATGAACCCAATTGTATATGAGTTATTTACCACTATTTATTTTGGTCTATACATTTTTTATCATCAACTACCTGATTGAATTGTGTTCATGATTATAACCAATAAATTGATTGGTGAGGTTATTATTGTCCAATCCATATATTCATTTCATATAGGGTGTAAATACCATATGTTAAATCAACATTGTTGATTAATATTGAAAATTAATTAATCAAAAAATGCATTGGATACCCTTTAAATTTAATTCGGTTTATCACGTAATTTTTCTGAGGAAATCATAAATGATTCAATAGGGAACCACTTAAAAGAGTATAAACCATTGGTTCATTCAGGTTTTATGGCATATTTATTTAAATATAGTTTCTAAAAAACTTATTTTTTTCATTTTATGATTCTTTGGTACTATGATAAATATCCCTCAAATATATTGGGTAATGTTTCAATCTCATGAGAAATCACTGTTTGGGAGTAGAGAATGATTCCATCATTTGAAATGGGATGATTTCCAAGAAAAAAATGTAATTTTAACCATTAAGGTAGACATGAATTATTCTAATGACTTCATGTTTTATACAGTCTCTAAATTTCTATGATCAAATATTATTTTCATATTTTCATGTTTATTATGTTCTATTATGATATCATTTCTTTATGAAATGTTTCCATGGTCATGGCCATTGTGTCTATGATAACATGATATACATCTAGTTATATGATAATTTATTATTATTCCCTTAAAGGTCATTCTAGATCTCCATTTTCCTTAGTATTTAACAAAGATATGCAATGAAATATTATGTGGAATTTTGGGAGTTATGATAATACTAAAGATATTAAATAATGAAATTGATTTTTTTTTATAATTTTTTATTTGTGTCTATAATAAAAAAAAGATGTGAGTCCCCTGATAGTTGTCTATAGTTTTTTAAAAACATTTAAAATGTTGTGAATTAATATGTGATTATGTCTTGGGCCACTTTATTAGTTCCCATAATGCGGAATTATTTCACTCTCAACATAGAGTTTTATATTAAAGGGAATCCACTTCCAAGTAGCCTATGTTTTCAAGGAACTCCTTTAATGATATAAAAATTTGACACACCAATACTTTAAGGTATATATGTTTCGTATTTTTTAGTTAATCATTATTATAATGATATATTCATTTTTTTATTGGTATAATGTTTTAAAAACATTTTTTATTAACTAGGAATGTGAAATCAGATTTATAATAGTATATTTCAGGATTATTCTTTAACATATTATTTTATTTTTTAGGAATTATAAGTTTTGGTTTTAATTATTAGGAATATTATTAAATAACATGTTTAATATTAAATTAAAAGTTTAAAATTGATTTTTTTATTTTTATTTTCATGTTTTATAAAAGTGAATTGTTAATGATTATTATAATGATTTAGTGTTAATCACACTACAATACTACATCATGATGGGGGTTTAAAATCAATTGGTAATATGCTACTATATCTGCACTATAGTGGTGCTGTAGAAGAACTATATTAGTAGTGGAGTTTTATCACCAACACAAATATAATGGTGTAGGGAACTACAGTGGCAGAATAAATATAGAAGCTTGGATAATGTATTATTATAATTTACCAAAGGATTAATTTGACCACATTTTTGTTTCTAGGTCCATGCAATTGTCTTCAATTGTAACTGGGCCTATATTCCATGTAATGGGTCCCCTTTACAAAAAATGATTTTATTTCAAATGATCCAATAATAAAAGGGATTAAACCTTAGATTTATAAAATGTTTTAATAATTAATTAAATTGTTTGATTAATAGAAATATAATAAAACTTCATGTTTAATTAAATGAAATATTAATTAATTGAATGTTTAACATTACATTCCAAATTAATTAATAATTTGAAATATGAATTTGAAAGATTGATAAAATAACTTGTTTACTTATTTTTATAATATTTTAGTTATTAATATTTTTTTTTAGAATTTCATGTTTATGTAATTTCATGTTTAATGATAAATTACTTGATTAATATTAATTAGGAATTTGAATTAGTGGTTTAATTATAAGTAAAATACTCATACTATAAATATATAATTTCTATTATCATGATCATTATTAAATTTCACCCTTACTAATTTGGAATATTAATATAATATTTTAACTATTAGGAATTATTTTAAATTTTATGTTGAATTATCAAATTGTCTGATTAATATTAATTTAAATGCTTAAATTTAATGATAGTAATTTAATTTTATATTATTTTTGAATAATTATTAAATATTAATAATAAAATTAAAAATTATGCCAGTTTTTTTAAATTTATTTCATAATAAACATATAAAAAAATAATTAAAATTTAATTAGATTTGTTCTGTCAGAAAACTACCTAAAGTAGTGAATCAATATATACCTCTTCTATAGTTATTGGGGGAATTTTCTATGACTAATATTGATACGATGTCTATTTATTACCGCATTAGACTTATACCGAGTAATAAATATATACAATCTTATCTAGAATTGATATAACTAAAATAAAATGTAAAAATATTCTAAAAAAATATTATGATTCCTTGATAAATCATAATTAATAGCTCTATTATATGAATTATTGTGTATAAATTGATATCATCATATATTTATTGAAAAATTTAAATATTTGTTACTAAACAAGGATATAGATATATTAAATAATTAGAAAGAGTTGTAATTATTGAGGATTGTATAACATTTTGATCATTTTAGAATAAATCTTCAGCATTTATAACTCAAGTATTTCCTAGTGATATAATCCATCATATTTTTACATATACTATATATTTACACTTTTTTCGATATAAAGATTATTAAAATTGACATTTAAGGTTTCAAAAAATTATTTTCACATGATAATAATAAATCTAAAAGTTGAAATATTGAATTTTATGTCACTATATGTCGATGAAGATCAATTATTATTGTGTGTGGGTCTATCATAACCTAATGATATAATTATATACCCTCAAACTACAACATCTCATTAAGAGAGAATTTATTTTTGAAGGATATCATTCAAATGATTTTAACATGATGATAATTAATTTCATTGAATATGATGATCCACGACAATAAAATTATGAAGTTTGATATAGAATAATAATATAACTTGAGTTAAAATTTGGATTCAAACCATGTTATTTAAAAATATCTATTTAATCCTTCTCATATATTGGATTCATGTCCAACATAAGGAATTCTAATATTACCAAAATTTGATATCCAAATACATACTCTTGCTAAAATTTCATGTAGTTACTGTTTATAAAAATCAATTTTCAGATGTCATTATTTTATGAACTCCCTTTTAAATTAAAATTGAACCACATTCAATTTGGTAAAATTATTTATTTTAGACACAATATAGACTTCTATTCAGGTTATAGAGGTTACAGGGGTGTCTAAGAAATATTTAGAGATTAAAACATTGATTAGAGGGAAATAGATTTGTCGCACCATTTGTAGAAACCATAAAATCCATTCCACATAGTTAATGCCAACTATGAGAGGATCAATAGGTGGGTGAAGCAGGGAACACAATATTCTTTAAATGTGAACCGTGGGCCACACTCTCAAGTGAATATATATTAAATTTTTAGATGATTTTTCTCTATTAGTTAGGGCATGGTTCCCCTAACAGTGCAGACTAACCATGAGGTTTTCCAATATAAGCATTGGGAGGCACACGTTTGGCACACTTTCTGGCCTTACACGTATCCAAATAGTAAAAACCCATATTTTTGGGGTGAATTATTAAATTAACCAATAATGAAATGAATACTACTTCCTCTTACCACCTGGCCTCATTGTAGTTAGATTCCCTCACCCTTTTTCTCTCATTGAGCTCTCGTCCTCCAAGAGTAAGGATTCTTTATAACTTCTTGATATGGAGTCTAATTCAGCCTCCAAGAGTATAATTTTGTATACAACGGTATGATCTTGATTTATTTTTTATTGATTCAATTATTCTCTTCTCCTCGACAATGTTGTTGATTTGAATGATCAAATGGATTATTTTCAGGGTGTTGACCCATTAATGAAATTTCATTCAATACATGTCAAAAATAAAGGTGTTAAATATTTGAGGATAGTTTTATAAGATTACATTAGGTGCCTTATTTCCCACCCCTCATGTTTTGTTGATTTATAAATTTCTATAGTTGACTGTGTGCCAATTTCATCGGGTTTGGCCTATTAAATTCATGTCCATTGATAAAAGTCATTATAATCAAATAATAATACCATTTACAAATGTGTTATTAATTTTGATTGATGTTGAATCATCAATTATTTCCACCCCATGCTGTTTTTTTATTATGTGTTTAGTAGTTTCTTAGGCTTATCTGCACCATCGATTGTGTGTGATCTAACTTGAAAATATATAGGTAAGTGTTTCATTAAATACATTATTATTTTAATAGATATATCATGTGAATATACAACTTAAAAAATACAATTTAAGTTTCCTAATTAATTAATTAAATTTTAAATGGTTAATTGGAATGTGTATTATGGATATTTGAAGGCATAGTTTATTATAAATACATACGATATGGTTTAACATCCTAAGCATGCATTGTCTTGATAACTAATGATAAGGGAGTGAAACATATAGATTATCTATTTTTAATGACATAAATATTTTCAAAACCAATTATACTTGTCACAAAAATTAAAATAAAATTTCATAAATAAAATTACTTATTATATGCTATGACCATTAAATTCACTATGTGGTTTAGTAAATCTAATATATGCTCTTCTTATATATGGAAATAATCATTATTATATATGTGGTTAGACTCAAACTCTCATTTGATTCGTGAGGGAATCCCTTGAGCACTGGTGGATTCCATTTCGATTCAAGGATGTCTTTTTCCAAGGGTGTGATCCAACATAGGATATGATCTTTGTATTCTAGTGGATTCCTAGTATGAAAAAATAGGATCCCTCCATTATCATCATATAATGCCATGAATACCCTCCATGGATCTAACATGATGTCTTCATACATGGGGAACCTTGGATACACCCTTTTTCCTAGTAAATGCTTATCCCATTTTACCAGGGACGAATTCAATGGAAGGTACTAGAATTACATTTATGTAGGATGCCTTTGGTGATGACCCTTGGATTACACTCGTAACCCTTTAACCATAATATAGACTATTACAGAGTTGGCTCGACCCCTGAGTTCAATGATGTCTCCATTATTACCATAGATCTCTTAATCAATATCATCATAACCTGATACCTTGTTATATCTTGGATAATTCACTATTATTGTCATGTTATCATGTCAATGATGGTAATACCTCACATGAGTTACTATATAAAAATGAGAAATATTAATAAATGAAATGGTTACATGTTTATACACTAGATGAGGTACAAGTTGGTACATGGGTATTTCTTGTGTTGGATTTTATTACTTATATATATATATGTATGCCCACAATTTCAGTTTATATTACATATACAAGATGTTATATACATATTTAGTGATGTCCATATAGGAATTATATCCCAAAATTTCTGTTATGGAATTGGTACTTGAACAGATTACTTGTATGCATGTGTTCGAAAAGGTACAAATATCGCCTGGGAAATTATAAATTGCTTACTTGTTTATGATGGATATTGAAAGAAGAATATAGATCCAGAGTTCAGAATGATAGACATAGTGTATGGAATTTTCTTTATTAATTTTGTAGCATGTACTTCTTAATTTTTTGAATGAATTTTAGTGATTTATATATACAATACATATGTAACCATTATATTTTCTCTATTATTATCTATTGATTCTATTATTCATTACTTATATCTTATTATATTATGCCATATGAATATATTACTTTGTCTATTCAATAGTTATTATATTTTTACACTATGTTACCCTCTAATATTGAGTTCATATCACCAACATGAACATACCTAAGTCCCTTTCTACAAGTAAGAATCCTCTTTCATTCAAGGAGATGCACTTGGGGCAATGCAGCCAACCGGACATGGGGAAACTCTGTGTGGAATTTGAGATCGGGTCTTCATAAAGTGGTATAAATGGTTTTTCATTTAATTATTTACTATATTATGATAATAGATTAAATATTTTTAATTCTTGGAGCTTGGTTATAAGCCATTTTTGGGTGTATGCAAACCATTTTGGGGGGAAATTCTGACATTCTCGATCAATAAATCTTGTTATTATTTTTCTTACAATAGTAGATATATTTTCACCATTATGTGACACACTATTTATGTGCTTGTTATTATTATTATTATGGTGGAAGATTTCATTTCAACCTTTGAAAAATGATATTATGGAAAGTTTAATTGTTTTATTAACCATTGTATGCACCTAGAATTCACATTCTATGTATATTCCATGGAACATAGGTGCATTTAATTTCTTAATTTAACATTTTTTATGGAACAGTGATCCTTGATTATATATATATATATTACTATGCTACTCATTGAATATACATGAGTGATTTGTATTCTCAATTTCTTTGTTTTTGCTCCCTTATGTGTTGGAATGTATAGCTTTCCATCTAAGTCCATAATATATAACACATTACATTCTAAGACCTAATATAGAAGAGGTTAATTATAGACTATATGGGTTTCAATTTCTGTGATAATGTGTAAAAAAATGATTCACTCGAAATGAATTTCCATTTGAATCAAATCATTAAATAATTATATAAGCTAATAAAAATTAATTGTAGAACCCAACCTTTAAAATAAATGGTTTTTAATAAATTTTGTTGCAATGTGATATTGACCTTTCATCTACAGAAACCCTTGAAACATAAACATGATCACATGCCAATTCATAGCATTATTATTCGGTATTTGGGGTGGTATACCTTTTGTATTGATCCCTTATACATATGTGTGGATTAATATAGTATTTATATCTATTCATAAATCATTACCTGAGGTGTGTTCATGATGTTTCAAGAGATATTCCACCACGACATACTCAGGTCATGCTCCAAGAGTGTGGGGGTGATCATGCTCAGAATGTGGTGGGACATGACCCACTAGTATTATAGAAAGGTGTTAAACTTGAGGAACATGTTTTATACCTTATCTAGGAATGGAAAATTAGCTTTGTTAGAGTTTCATAATTTTCAAAAATTCTATATATGGTTTTCAATGACCTACACATACAATTAATGATCTTACACCGGAGTTCTAATAGTAGCACCAACATACCTTTTTATGGGATGGAATTCCAAATGCTTTTGAGCCCGGAATGGAGGACACCGTATCTATATTTGAGAATTTAGAGACACATATAGATAAATGGGGTTTTCTGTATACCTATATGATGCCTAATATTTCAATGTTAAAGTAGGATGTAATTAGCTAAGTTGGTCACCAATCGGACATAATCCAGGATAACTTTATGAATACATCCAATGATCACATATTTACTCAGAAAAAAAAGGAATGATTGTGATATGAATAGTTCTAGAATCTTTATTATGTTATAATTTCATCCATGGACAATACAACATGTTTTTATTAGGTACATTACATTGCATAACTTCTGGCCAGTCATATGAAATTTTGAGTGTGATGTTTCGAGGATGGGATCCAGTATGTCATCCATACATAGGTGAATTAAATTTTCTTATATACCTCTTATGATATCAAAAATAATGCCCTTATCATTGTAAGAATCCAGAGGTGTTGTGATATTTTTGGGATAAGATGATCGGTTTTTAGTTTGGCTAGTAGTTCTTCTGATAGTTGAAAACATTGTTTCTAATTTTCAATAAAATACAACGGTGGCCAGTGTAACCATATTTGTATCGCTTTTTTTGAAATATGTTTCAAAAATAGTTTCATCTGAATCCTTGGTGTTATAAATAGATGAGGCAGTGTTGTACTTGCAGTTGTATGGATCATGTTAAAGGATTCCACCAAACCTTTACATTTGCTTCCAATGTAAGAGGATCAACACCAGCTCCACCTTCACGAGAAGGTCCATTGATTCCATATCAGGATGATATTTATAGTATCATAGAAAGGACTGGTGGAGGATCAGTTTATGGATAATTTATTCAAAATTCATATCATCAGTTCTAGTAGAGCAATGACATTGAGGGAATTCCAGCTGCAACATGTGGTCATCACTCAGGCCTATTTCATTCTATATAATTGATAAAAGAGGATCATAGTATAGAACCATCAATTTGATCGGTTAGTATTCTAGTATCCTTTACTATGGTATGTTCAAAATTACACATAGATTCATCACAAAAATTAATATCTTCATATATGGTGGAAGATATTTTGTTTTAGATTCAATATAATGGTGGTCCGTTGACCTTGGATACACCATTGGGAGTACTATCAGATGGAATACACCTTTTTGGGGCTAACCCTAGATATTTTATGTTACCCTTTGTAATGGGACATCTTTGTTCTCATGTGTACAGGCTTCAATAGAATTATCACGATTTATTGATTCTTCCCGAATCATGCCTTTTTTGACCGATATCACCATATGGTACCATTTACATCACTAGAGGGTAGAAATTATATATATAATTATATGTGGGATATCTAAGAGAGTGGGTGTAGAACAATTTATCATATTATAGGTGGAGTGATGGCCTAGATTGTTAGTCTCTTCAAGTAGGAGAATGTAATACACCTCGAATGATTTCTTCCAATAGTAGATTGTTTCAAGGTCATTTTTACAGAATATTTTTGTGGTTTACATCCTCAGATAGTGGTAAAGATTAAATTAAATAATATTTAATGACCAACACCGGTGCTAATTCTTCTATATAGGTTGGTACATAATGATATCTATGAGCTCAAGTGACAATGAAAGGATCTACAGGCCAATAGTTTTATACCTACTAGAGCTTCCTCATTGAGTTCACCCATTATTTTTGGCAATAATACATATGTGTCCCTTCATTTATACATGGATTATAAATATTATTACCTTCTTATGATCAAGAAAATATATCCAATTAATAAAATAGGTGATCTTTCTAGCAAACTCTAGGGAGACAGGGTGTTTTATGAAATCATACTATGATCGAGATGTCACTAGGTGTGATTCAGAACATCATAGATATAATATAAAACCATCCAATGTATGTATAATCTATATTTTTGTCTCATTATACTGTTAATTCTCATGAGTACATATTTCATTTTAGAAGACATGTTGAATAGTGTGTAGCACCAATATCTAGAATCATTTTTCATAGTATTTTTGGGTGACATATTTGTTTATTATCATTCACATATTATGCATACATGAACCATGAGATAATTTTTAATTAACTGAGATAAAATCATATTTTTTCAAATAATTTTATGTGACACTTCAGGATCAAAATTATTTACTTCATGGTCATATTATCCCTGAATTTGGTGTATCTATTAACCAAAAGAATGTGATTTCTATAATTACCTCGAAGGTTCCCAAGAACATGTTTGATATATGGGGTCTCTTATGAATATATGTATATTACATGAATTTCATACAATACATATCAATCCTTTCATCACAGCTTACTAGTCATATGCAGACGGGTGTTAATTTCATGTGGTCAGAAGTGTATGACAATGCCTTTTAGAAGCTGAAAGTAAGGCTTGCCTTGACAATGACTCTGATATTAACAGTCTATAAGAGGATATAAAGTGTTATGTGATGTGTCTAAAACCAGGATAGGGGTCGAAATGATTCAAAGGAATATAATATTTTCATATGAATTATAGTAGTTGAGGCCTTGGGAAAGAAATTACCCAACACATGACCTTATGCCAAAAAAAGTATTCTAAGATTTATGTTTCTACGTACACTATATGATGCTTGTGAAATTTTTGAAATTACAAAACAAAAAGGACTAAAATGTATCTTTACACATAGTGACATGAATAAAATACCTTTGATATGGGATTAAAATCATCAGTCCATTGAATTTTAAGATTCTTCTAGGTCTGGATAGGCAAATGCAATGACTGATACACTATGTTGTAAAACATGTGCACATTACATACATTATGACATCGATATATTTAAATTAATTACCCCATATTTGAGTTAAATATTTATTTTTATGATAGGAAATATTATTCTTATCTCTTATATTTGAAAATTACCACTTCTCTCATTTAGAAGGTAAATAGTAGGTAATTTTTATATCATGATGGACTAGATATCTAAGAGAGTATTGTTGGAGAGGACCCACCTCTATATTGTCCTATTAAAAAAATGAGAAATAATATATACAATGTAATTGATGTGTTACAACAAAAATGTGAGATGAACTAATGAGATACACTCAAAATTCTTAGTGAGAATTTAATCTAGGGATCTCCAAGATGCATCGAGATATGAAACACATGTATTGGAGGCCTTGGATGAAATGAGAGATAATATGATTTATTACAAGGTGTTACACCTATCAGTATGTAAAAGTGGAGCACCAGATACCTTCAGGATTATTAGAAAATTTCTAGTCCTAGAATGGAAATGGGAAAAAAGTTATCACTGATTTTGATGTCACCTTACCAATTTTGCCCCAAGGTAGTGATGTAGTTTTTGGATGTCACTAAAAGACTGAAGAATATAGCATTATTATATTCAATCATAGAGACATTATAATATTTTAATATAGGAATACATTATTTATATGATATTTTATTGCTACACATGGTCTCTTTTATTATCTTTTTAGATAGGGATGATCATTTCACATCATTGTTCTAGAAGGGATTGTTGAATTCTATGGGTACACAATTTCAGCTCAGCATATCCATTCATCCTCAGACCCATAGTTAGTTAGAAGGGATAACATAGGTTTTGGATGACATTATCAGGTCATGTATCATATATTTAATCTATTCATAGAAGAATAATATACCTATATTAGATATTTCCAACAATATTAGATATCAAGAGACAATTTAGATGAATCCTATTAAGGAATTCTATGGTAGAATTTTACTTCCACCCCGTTGCTTGATAAAGGATGGAGAGGTAGCCCTACTAGGTCCTCGTCTTATGAATGAAACATTAGAGTAGGTTCAAATGATCAAGAATCACATGACAACAGCTCAACCTGAAAAAAAACTATATGTTTATTTCCTTCGCATCCTCTATAGTTCATAGATGGGAATCAAGTTTTCATATGGGTATCATCTAGGTTTGGTCATAAATGGATATAGAGGTAAGGTAATTTTTTCCCTCATTATAAAATGTAGATATTGATTCTAGATAGATTCGATACTATCTCCTCTCAGTTGTTAATACATCAGTAGTATTGTTCCATGCACAATGTATTACATCATTGATTGCATAACTGGTATTATTCACGGATGTCTCGTAATTTTGATCCTGAGGAGGTTTAGTTATATATAAATTATTTTTGTGTAGTATCCTGTATGAATTAGTGGATTGAGATAAAATTCTCTTTTAGGATATTATATCCCATTATTTTAGTTTATACGGTAGCAAGATCTTGTATAGGACTAGACATAGTAGAGGGAGGTTGTGTACGTGACCAGTAGTCTGAGCTATTCATAGGGTGTGTTTCTTCTACCATGGAAGGTGAACATAGGGATGAGTTTCATTAAGGGGGAAATCTATTATGAACCAAGTTTTTAACTCTGTTATGGGTCCTTTAAATTTTTCTGAAATATTTATTATGGACCGAATATAGATTCCATTTGAAGTTATATAGGTTACATGGGGTTTATGGGATTATTTGAAGCTCGAAACCCCAATAGGAGGGTAAAACTATTTGCCACATGGTTAAAAGAAACTATACAATCCAATCCATATTGTTACTATTAACTATGCAAGGATGGAAACTAGGTTGAAGTTGTTCACATTATTTTTGTTTAACATATTCTAGGGTATACACCTAATTGTGAAATTTCTATATTTATTAGGTGAGATGATTCACATGGTTGGAACACAGTTTCCCTATATGTGTGGACTAACCATAAAGGTTCCCCCCTTAATCAGTGGGATGTGAATGTTTGGTCTATGGTATGTTCAAACCAATAGGCAAACTGTGTCACCTATATTTTTGTCGAAATTAAAAATTTACCATTAATGAAATTTATTATTTTTAATTATTCATCATTTCCTCCTTCCAGTATAAGTCCCTCTCTATTTATGTCCCATTAATGAATCCTATATAAAAAAATTTAGTCATGATAAATTCACAATCTGGTGCAAAATTTGGTAGTTTTCAGCCTCAGTGGATAGCCATCAGTAATATCACATTTCCTTTTTATTTATTCTTCGTTTATTATCTCCTCGAAAAAGTTGTTTATGAGAATTATCATATGCACTATTTTTAGGTAATTGATCCATTATTCATATTTTTTCTAATATAGTAAATAATACAGGCTGATACAAGATTATGAGTGTTGTAAGGGAGTAAGGTATGTGTTCTATGACTCATCCCTCAAGTTTCATCATGTTAAAAATTTATGTAGTAATGTGAATGTTGATTTCTTTGGTTGTATCCTATTAAATTCATGTTCCTTGCTTATAAAAATTAGAAACATATTCTAATATATTTTATTCATATCATTGGCGGTTTCAACCTCAACGTTATCCATCCCATGTAAGGTGATTCCCTTAATTGTGCTTTATGTGTCATGTAAATTCTATATATGCCAAAATTTGGGTGTTCATCATCTTGAACATTAATATGGTGACGAGTTTATTTAATATATTATTTTTAATCGAAATGTAATGTGAAAATATCGCAATACCCTTGTATGGTATGAGTGAAAATTAATTAATTAATTCATGAATGTATTAGTGGAATGTATATTGTGGATATCAGTTGGATTAGTTTATTAAAATTAATTTTTTATGGTTGAATATCTACATCACACAATGTCATGTTAATGAACGATAATGGAATGAAAAATATAAATGAAATATTATTAATGAATTAAATGGTTTCATGTTTTATTATCCACGTCACACTAATGAATGTGAATGGCTTTAAGAAAATGTCTTATTTTATGGAAGAGTGTTATATGGAATAATTGATTAAATGAATCAATTATATGATTCATATTCCGTGTGGACCAAATAATAATTATAGGATTGGTCATACTTTAGCTTTCCATGGATACTCGAGGGGATTTCATGAGTAATAATGGATGCTATTTTGATTCAAGGATGTCGGTTTATGAGGGTTAGACCCACATTGGAACTTGATCAATATATTTTAGAGGATTACCAAAATGAAAATATATGATTAATCAATCATAATTATAGGATTCATTTGAAACACTCATTGGAAGTATCATGATGTCTTCAAACATACAGTTCTTTAGATAGTCCCTTGGGTATAGAAGTTTCTTATCTAATTTTATAATGGATGAAATCCTTGGACTCCGTTAGCATTACATTATTGTAGAATGCATTCAGCGATTCCGCTTTGATTACACTATGACCCCTTTAGCCATAATATATATTATTACTGAGTTGGATCAACCCCTAAGGACAAAGATTATCTTTTTAAAAAATCGGTTCCTTTTCATTATTATCCCCTTTATAGGATTCCTTGTTATATCATGGATCCATCACTATTATTATCATGTTATGATTTCAGTACCGGGTATACCTCTTGTGAAATACTATATAAACATGAACATAATTAATAAATGAAATGGTTATATGTTTATAATATTGATGATTATGATGAAGGTATATTGGTATTTATATTTTTTGTACTAATTTGCTCTTATATATTCATTCGTGGAAACTATTTCAGTTTATATTGCAATGAATAATTGTTAAAGATGCCATTGGTGGTTCCCTATTGAGATTTATCTCACACCATATCTGATCTATCTTGGGTGACTGGGAGGATTTCATATATGTAGGTTTTTAATATGTTTGTTTCCCACTATAGAAACTTGATATTTCTTACTTTTTCTAGATAGGGATTGTTATCAAATGACTGAGATTTATATCAGGATGTTAGGGATGGATTTTGGATACATTTTGTGTTACACTATAATACATGTATTTCCTACTTTCTTGAACATGTTTACACGAATTTTTGTTACGTGACACACATTATCAAAAGATTTTGAGTATTATTATCATTATTTGTTATTCATTACTAATGTCTCCATTTTATGTTCTATAAGTTTATAAAACCTCCATTATTTACATATCATTATATATATCTAAATTGTTTCACTCTATTATTGTGGTCATAGTATCCCCGCAGACAGACCCTAGGTACATGATACTAGTCGACATCCTCTATTGTTTGGGAAATATTCTTGAGGTTATGTGGAAAAATGGGCTAGGGGAACCTCTGAGTGGAATCTGTGTCTCGGATTTCAAAAAAAATTGAATATTGAGAGAGAGTCTAATAGTAAATAAAAATGGTAAAAATTATGGAATAATATCGCACTGAGAAAAAAATTTGGTATGTATTTGTAGAGTAAAATATAGATTTTTATATGATTCATTGGAAAAAGGTTAATTTTTCTTATCAGTTTACTTTTTGAGAAATAAATTATAAAACTTTAATCTTTTGGAGAAACTCTTAGTTTAATTAGCCCATATATTTGAGACATTTCATATCAAATAATCACTTGTATATATATTTTTAATTCACTTTCAAATGTTATTGAATAAATGATGTGATCATATAATGATAATTGATTAATTGTTCTTGTAGACAAAGTAAAACAACTTTTAAGTTATGATATTTCTAATATAGAGTCATGGGACTAATGATGAAAGTCCATTTTGAATGTGTACATTTATTTAGATGAATCATGTCATGTTTTATCACAATATATGGGTAATGAGTGTAATAATATTATTATTTTATACTATTTACATATATTTTAATAACCTAAACATGAAAACCTAGTTTATATATCTACAGTAGTATTTGATAATTTATATTAGGAAATCATACCATAAGTGGATTAATTAAGGAATTGTATTTTGATTATCAAGGAAGATTGAATATTATTATATTGAATGAATTCATTATTATAATTTATTTACACTATCAAGATAAAAATCATGATGGTATACCATTATAATGTTATATTTTTGTGATATTAAACATCTCATCTTAGAATTGGTTCTTAGAATATCTATGAGAATTTTTGAAATAGGTTGAAGGAATATATCTAATTTCTTATTAGCACTGATTGATCAAGGAGACATTACTATCTCATTGTCCTATATAGAGATCTCTTCATTAATATTAGAGATACTACTAGACATAATAAAAGAAATCTGTAAAATATTTTCAAATATGAATATATTATGATAAATTACATCAATTATGGAATGAATATATTTTTTATTAAAAAATATTATTTATATATATCATACAGTAATTTTAAGTTTTATTTATTATTATTTTTTAGAATATAATCCATAATATTAGATTTTAAAGGTGATTTTCATGTTAACTCAATGAACTACTTTAGTTTTATATGATTTCATGATTCATATTCTAAATGAAAAAGGTCTCTAGAATCAGATGAAGGAATGAGGTGTGGGAAAATTAAAACCAAGATGATGGAATGTGTAAATATAGTCCTAAATATAGTGTGGAATCTACTAATAACAAGTAATTATGAGTAATAAATTATACTATAACTATGATTAATACATTTTATCTTTAATTTACCCTATAATGTTTTAAAATTAAATAATATTCTTAGTGAAAGAAACATGCTTTGGTGATGTGATGTAATTTTTTCAAAGTGTAATTTTTTTTGAAAAGGAAATCATTTTCAGTTGGAGATTAATTGTATTATATAATATAATATTAAATTTTATTTTTATTCATTTGGTAAGGATGGATAGATATATTATTCCACAAACTTCCACAATCCTTTCCCTTGTAGTATTTTCCATGTGCAAGTGGTTTTACTTGTGTATCATTACAATGGCTGTGGTGACCTGATAGACATTTGGTAAGTTTTCAAACATGTTATAGTAATGTTTTATTCTATATTCTTATCATGTGATTAGTTTATTGATATATTTTATCAAAATTAGAGTATTAACGACTACCAATGACCAGTATAGATACCAGTAGGGGAATAAAAAACATATGTCTTTCCATTGATGCACCACACTTCTTTGAAATATGAATTACCCATGACTAAGAGGGTGAACAAAAAAGACCCATAATTAGAATGATATTTATTTCCCATCAAGAAGATACATTTAATGGGCTACAGTTTCTATAGTGAATAAGGTCACACCCATAGTGATCCCCCACTATGTGTAGGGAAATCATTTAATAATCCACAGGATTGATGGGGTATGAGATTTGTTATAGTTAAAACATTTTTTAATAATAAAATAAATTTTTTGATAAATAAAATATTCATATGATCTAACTATTTTTTTAAGAAATATTAACATTTAGATAAAAAAATTATATGTATAATATAATTTTTAATCACAATTATATGGTTCTAACTGCTAAATTTCATAAATATAATATACAAATATTATGCGTTTAGATATTAGAGGCTCTCTTTTCTACCCTACAGTATCATGTCCCATGTGGTCTGATGGATTAGAGATCTATTATATATCATAAAAAACAAAGATAAATAATTTCAAATGTGATGCATCATTAACATCCATTGTAAAATACATTCAACATATGAGATATCTTATAGTCTCCATTTATGTTTTGATTTCTACGGAGCATCGTTTTATTTCTCCAAGGTCAATATGTGGAGAACATATATAAACACATTCTATATTTCTTAATGGGAGATGATAATTAAATTATAGGATATAGTGTATATACTAGGGTTACCTATATATAGTTGTTATGTAATATGTGCTACATTTGGATATTGTTGTACTATAAGGCATCACTTACTTAGCATTATGGTTGTTGGTCTACCATATTCCATTGAGGAACTCAGTTTTTGAATTTAAAGGCTATATCATAGTTTCACTATGATTTATATTGGAAATAATGTGGTAATTCTAGTTATATTAATACATGTATAGATTTTGAGGCTAAACAGAGTAAATTTATTTTTTGAAAACTGCAATACTTTAGTATATATAATATACTCATTGTATCTTGATGATCGGTAAGGGGTGAATACATATAATTGGGAAATGAATTTGATATCATAACAGGTTTGATTAATTTTTACACCATGTAATGTAGATTGGCATTGTATTGTAGTACATGGTTTCCTACTACATATTTGGACATGTGATTGATTTCCATACATAATATATAGAGTTATCTCAGAACTTTTTCCACACAATTTATTAGGAAGTCCTTAAGGAAAATTGTAGGTTTTTTAAATTAATTTTAACATATTAATTAATTTAATATTGTTTGTTATAAACTAAATGTATATTATTTTATTACTGGTTTTTTGGGGATAATCCTTATGAATTTTCTCTAAGGAATAATGTGCATTTTTATGGGATTTTTTTATTCTTTACATCCCTACAGTGTATGTTAAACATTATATTTTTAATAAATGTTATTATTTTAATTTAATAAGATATTATAATTATAGCTCAGTTATACTATTGTATCAAATTTTTAATACATATTTACTTTACATGTCATTTTTCTTTGATCCTATATAATGGAGATGCATTCTAATTACATCCACAATAATACATAGCCATGGTTGATTACTGTGGAGTAGAGGCCACATTTACCCACTCTAATATCATTGAATGGAACATTCTATATTGAGTAATGTGATAATTTGGGTTCTTTTAGTGAATCCCACTACACAAGGACATATATATACAGACAAACATTTCTATAAAAATTGTAAAAAATAATGTTTTATGACCATAAATTAGATCAAAATCACCAAAGAACATGTCATATTATCATTGGGATACTTTCAAATGATCATTTGAAAGAAAAAACCATCACTAAGGGAAAATAATAACCTATATATCCAAGACCCAAGATAAAGTCACCACTACCACCTCCATTGTACAAGGTAGAATTTGGATGAATAGGAAATCATGGCTGTCAATTTTCACAAGTTTTTTTTTATTTCGTAATTGTTCTTGAAAAAGGAATGGGCCTTTCATGTATTATTCACCCCATTCTATAATATTTTATAGGATGGTTTCCCTAGTGTCATGAAGCTGGGAACTTGTGATTCGTAATAGGCTTCATAACATCATAAAATGAATCCATGATCCCAATATATGGTCCTCCAATTGAAATACGAGTCCTAACATCGACAAAAAGTCCAATAATTCCATTTTACCTCCAAACATAAAATAGTAATTGAATTATAGTCATCCTAAAATCTCTTTTTAGATTTTTCTCTAACTACCTTTGGGTTTTATCAACATCTATGAGACGTGTAGCACAAGCAGAAAGACTTCCAAAAAACCTGTAGAAATATTTTAGTATCCATAGAGTTAATATCATTACATTTTGTGTTAGTACATTTAGGTGTATTAAAATATTTTTCAACATGCATTTAAAACATATCTATTTTATCTATTTTATCATGTAGAGTCTGAATATTAACACATAAATAAATTTATAATTAATTTATATTCTTCTTGATATGACTCCATCATTTTTTGGATTAATAACTTTATTTAGATATTTTTGTTCATATATGGAATTAATATGAATGTTAGTTAATCTATATTCAGACTTATAAGATAAGATAATACATATATATGATTCTATATAAAATGGGTTTTTGATTGGGAAATATTTCATATATTTCAGGTGGATCTCAGATAAAAAATCTTTTGATTGTGAGAGAGTTTTATGATAAAGATCCAAATATATACTATAATCCACATAATCCCCTTAATAGATTGGGGATTCTAATTAACTATATATACCAATAGAATAACATACATCATCACATCAATCTCAATACTGGTGATAGAGATGAAATCACTAGTTACCACCCATCATACGGCTTTCAAACTGCAATTCTTTTTCTAGTCGTGGAGCTCTGTCGATTAGTGGGCCCAAGGAAAAGGAAAATTTGTCCTTTAATGTAACACCCCATAATTTTTGTAACTTTTTTGAATTATATTATATTTTTGGATATTTTTCCTTTCACGTGACCCTAAATATAGATTATGTTATATGAAATCACTATGGTTGGATTGATTTTCATGCAACACCATTTTAATATTGAACTATACACAACACTTAGATTATATTATGGTATACAAAACACAATTTCTTTTCCTGTGTTACACATGATGAAAATTTCCTTCGATATACTCTGTTGCTAAAAATACTTAGTTTTTTCAAACAACAACATACTATTAACATTATTGTTAACATATTATCATAGTTTCCATCTATACATTGTGATGGTAGTTTTTAAATAAATATTATTTAACAATGGGAATAGAATGAAAAACTATTATATAGAAATGAAAATAATAACTATTTGAAAATAAAAAAAATGCCTTTTTATAAGAAAACAACTTTTGTATGTATAAACACAATTTTATTCAATAAATTAAAAAATATCACTATTTTGATTTTTAATATATTTTATATTCAATCAAATATTTAAACACACATCTAATAGATCTCATAGGCATATAATGAAAATAAATCCAATTTTATTACTAAAAATATTTTTTTTCTAAAAGGAAATTTTGACGCCTTTTAATTAAGTACCCATTTTATATCTGACTTTGACACTGTTATATTTTTTATATTAAAATATAAATGTTTTTTTAATTAATAGCATAAAAATTATATTGGGATGAATTTTTTGTATTTTTTTTGAAGTTTAACATTTTGATGAATAGTGAATAATACTAAATTATTAAAGAATCTGAGTTTTTCTTCTAATTTATTTATATGGATAAATTTTGTTTTTGATTGGCTATATAGTTACATTATATATATTATAAAATTACTATTAAAAGTTTTTACTAGAATAAATTTCACATTGATATTGGATATAAAAATTGATCAATATTCTGTGCATTTTAATTTTAAAACCCATATTATCATCCCATATACAGGATGAAATTCAAATTCATTTATTTAAAATATATGATTGTAATATTTAAAAAATATATTAAATATTTGGAATCGGAATAATTTATAATTTCCAATGATGTAACGAAATCTTTAGGTGAAAAATATTGAAGGAATGTAATATAAATTAATTATAGTGATTAAGATAAAATTATGCTTTAAAGGGAATAAACCCTAGAAATATTGGTGAAAATGACCTAGAAACAATCCAAAATAACATTAAATGGATGTATTTATACGATATACTATATTTCTATCAAATTGGGTCTATTATTGGAGCTGTGTTACATGTGAAAAACATTGGTGGAATTCTCTTTGAAAAAAATTCCAATAATTCCACTCCTCTTCCACAAAAAATATAAAATAACCACATCTTCTAATTAAAACTTATAAATCACATTATATCACACACAAAAATTCTGGGAAGATCCCAAAATCCCTCCCCTATTCCTAGAATCCTCAATTTGGTCATAAAGGGATCAATGGAACTCCTTTGGTGAAAACCAAATGGTGCTACCTGAAAAATAGATAATCTTCTTTGACAATCACTTAGGTTTTATTTTATTCTCCAGAACTTCAGTTATAATTATTAATAGCTCAAATAATTAATCATTAATCATAAATATAATGATATTTTTTCATTTTTTGGTCTAGTTTTTCAATTTCAAAAACATCCATATAATGGGTAAGGATCATACCGTTCTTGTGTTCAATGAACTACCACGTAACAAAATTATTTTGTTAATTTTTTACATAACCACCTCTCATGGTTATGAATCATGATAGATACTATATTTTTATATTATATATATGATATTTATGATGTATTTATTTTTATTTAATAATTACATAAAACACACCTTCATGATTACCATTATTTGTAAATAAGATAACATCGATTGTTGAAGTGTGGATTACCACCTCCACAAAGTGATGTGATTATTTCACACGTTACTTGGAATATATTAAGGATGTGTTTAGTAGACTTATATGATATATAGGTAATAATAATTATACATAATTATATTATATATATATATATATCATTTATATTATTTATTTCAATAGTACGTGATAACGAAAATAGTACTCGTGCGTACATACAACCAACCGTCTCCATGAACTGTTCTTTAATTTTAATATTTAAATATATTATAAATTAATATAAATACCTATATAATAAATATTTATGTTATTTATATGGTTTTTTAAATTATTTAAATCATGATATATCCATAGGGACCAAAAATATAACAAATCAAAACACAAGATAAAAAAATGCAATTTTTACCTAAAATGTAACATTATTATTGAATTGTAAATAAAAATAAAATATATTGTCATAATAAAATCATATATGATTTTAGATATAAGAAATTGATTATGGGAAATATTTATAATAAACAAATATATATAATATTATTCTTTTTAATGAGTTAGATGATAGTCAATGCTTAAGGTAAGTGTTTTATCATGTCACATTCATTTTCCACGAGTCATAATCCATGTTCACCACCTATTTCTTTTATTTGGTTTGTTTAATAGATATAGATGTATTAAATGATTCATATAGTTAAATTTATGGTTATTTACATATAATTTTAGAGATATTTATTTTATGGAGTTTATAATTCAACAGTTTCCAAATTTGTAATGAAAGTTTGCATATATATTCCTTCAATAAGATGAACTACATGTTATGAACATATATTCTCTTACAAGGTGTATATACATCCATTTCAAATGTTATTTTATAAAACCAATTATTTTATTATATTTTATTCCTCCTATGATTTTTTTTTCTAGCATTGGGTGTATAAATTGATATTACCAATTTGTAAGATATTATTGAAAGAATATTTTAGTTTATAAAACTTCTTTATGATTATTCTTTAATTGATGAAAATTTATGATCCATATCTAATGAGAACTCATAAATCATAACCCCCTATGTATATTCATGATATTTTCATGTATTAGTACCATTTTATGACTCTTTGTTAAATAATATAAATAAGAAATTTTTTTGATGATCATCCATAATTATTTCTCATTTTAGATGAAAATATATTGTATTAGAAAACCATTTTAATAAAAGTTTTAAAAAAGATGGAAAATTATCCATTTATGATTAAAAAATATTTTTACAAATTTATTTCCGTTTTAAAAAATGGTTTAAAATGAATCTTCTTTTCATTAATCAGTCAATGATGTTTTATAAAAATTTAATGAGAAAAGAATATTGGTCACATATGAACTTACCTACCATCATAGACATCATTTTTATTATACATTATTTGTAAGTTTAGAAGTTGATTTTTTTCAAAGGTAAATGTTTTTAAATATTTTTTTATGTGTAAAATGTTTTTTAAATGATTTTCTATGATTTAATTATAATTATTAAAATGTTTTTTTTTTCAGTTAAATGGATTTAAATTCACTTAAATATTATTTTATATGTTTTCGAATTTTGTCCACAAAAAAATTATAAAAAATTCATGTTTTCAAGGAAAACAATTTTAATAATGTTTCCTTGTTTCATTTATACATTTTTAATGAAAATAATTTCCCAAAATTTTCTAATGTTATTTTATAAGATTTCAGGGGTAAAAGATTTCAAAATTCTTTCAATATTATTTTATATGTTTTCAAGGAATTTTTTTTCAAAATATAGTTGAGGTTGTTTTAAATGTTTTAAATGAATATTTTTTCATTATAATTTCATGACTTCATTATATAAAATCAATGAATTTTTATATATTTTTTATATGATTAATGTTTTAGATCCTTTCTTCAAATAAGAAAAAATATTTTCCTATATAAATTATTTTAAAATACATTTATAATATTTTTCCATAAAAAATTTCATCCTTTGATGTCACTCAGGGAATTCTAGAATATAATCCCTATAATCTAATCATTTTATTTTTTGAATTATTTTCATTATGATGGAATGATGTTTATGGAAACTACTTCCCTTTCATGGGTTATATATTAATGAAAAACATTTCCCATTATTTGGTTATATGTTTTTGAATCCATATTCCCATTAATGGTTTGTATTTTTATAAAACTAGTTTCAATTCATAGGTAGTATGATTATAAAACATGATTCTTTTCATAGTTTATTCATTGAAGAAATGTTTACAAAATTTGTCATTTTTACACTAGTTATGATATGATTACATGCCTATTATACCCATTTCATTTCATGGGAAATGATATTAGTTTTTATCATCTTTTGAAACATTTATTTATGATTTCATTATGACATTGGCGAGACCTATGTCTCCCACTAATTCCTTGGGTCATGATTTATATCTCATGATTTATTGATGGGATACATGTTGACAAGATTAATACACAATGGGATAATGGGGAAACATGATCAAATATAGAAATACAAGGATATCATATCCCCTATGGGATGATGGGGAAACCTTATCCGCTATGGGAATATTGTTAACTAGATCTTCTACGGGAAGATAGGATACCCAATCTACTATGGTGATATGGGGAAACCCAATCACATAAAATGAAAGGTCTACAATAGGGGATTGTGGTGTGTCCTACCTAGTAGGTGTAGTTCAAATGATTTTCCTGGATATGTTCTAGAAATTCATCTTAAATTATATGTATTGATATTACATATTAATATGAATTCTATAAGTCCATGTATTATTCATATATTATTATTTCATGGCATAATCTAATATTTACCTTGTGATTCATATCATATGAACTATTATTCTTTATTAATTGGTTCATTTTTATGTTCTTTTTTATATAGGGTACGATCCTCTAATGTTAAGATAACATTCTCATACAATTATGATCATGTTTAGGTTTACATATCTCTTATTGTTATCCTTTCTAAGCATCTGAGATCACCCTTTTTATTTTTTCGTTTACCTAGATATTATGACATATTTAATGTATAATGTGTATTAGAGGGATGATAGAATTTGATAACTTAGAGGGTAATTATGTTTATCACTCATGTACCTGTGTTTATGTTTGCATGTTTCTAAAGGTAGTAAACTATTACAGCCTTTGGGGGACTATTTTTATAATGTATTAAATATTTTGAAAATATGATTTAATGTATATATATGTGAAGTCTAATTTTTTCTAGTAAGTATTAGATTTATATTTTATTCAACAATAATAAATTTTGATTAGAAAACCATAGTAGGATATGTATGGATTTTTCTAAGGGTGTGTCTTCAGATTTCACTAAGGATATGTCTAAGGATAAACAAAAGTATAAGAAATGTTCCTAGAGGATTTGTAAAATATATAGTGATTGGGTTCCTCGAAGACATCCTATTCTATATACTTCATGGGGATTTGTTTCTAGAATATATTTCCCTTGGAGTAACATCTCTGAAAAGGTGAGTTGATCTTGACTCAAGTGTAACCAAGTGCATAGAAAAACGCCCTATTGTGCACCTGGTTCAACACTCTCAGGGGAAATGATTTGAGAATTAAAAAAATTCTTCATTAACCGTCATTAATGATTAAAAATCAGTGGGCTACGAATATAAGAGGATAAAATAGTGGTTTCATATAATAAATAATGTGTCTTGACATTGAAATTCATTAAATGGGTTTTCCAGATTATGTTTTTCATAACTATGAAAACTATTTATTACACATTGATTTTTGGTTTAAGTAAATATTTTTAATTAGAAGAAACTGAGTTAATTAAAATTGTGATAATCCATTGGTATATGTGACATGAAATGAGATGATCATTAGACTGAATATAATTGTAATCATGCCTAATCAATTTTCAGAAAACGGGATTAAAAATATATTCCTTAAAAAATCAAGATATCCACAAAGAAAATAATGATACTTTTTCCCTTAGTTCAGTTAATTTATTCCGTGATTAATGAATATTCAATTTACTACATGTAGGGTATATATGAAGAATCACCAATTATAATATCTTAGTGGAATGGGAATATGTATTTGAAATTGGAATAGCAGGATATACTGCTAGATACTTCTATGAGAAAATGAAAATATTAATTAATATAATGTATAGGAATATTGGACCCTTAAATTATTATAAATTAATTACTTTATTAAATGGTGATATAATAAAAATTATTAAGATAATTTTTTTATGTGGAAGCATCTTGAAGAGATTCAAGAAGGTGCTACAGGAAATGGTTTTACTATAGATGAGGAAGATACCACAAATGACATATAAGTGGTATGCACTTTTTTAATTTTCTTTATTTACACAATTAAATTTATGTTGATAAATATGTATACCTAATTCTTATTTAATATTTTACTAAATATGTGTTAAGGATTATGATGACTAAGCTTGTTAAATTGTTTGAGACGAAAGTAGTATTAATGATGTATTTATGAATTAGAATTCAAATATCATGTCATACATACAAAAAATATATATGTATTTTGATTATATGATTTATATTAAGGATTGTAATGGATATATTGAATGGTGATGGTGATGTAGAAAATATATTTTATAAAGAAGATATATTTTTATTAAGGAAAGGAAACCCTTAATGTATTCATAATGATGAGAAAATGATGTATGGATAATGATATGTTGGATATTAATATGTAAATTGGTAGGTTATGATTACCTTTGAAATTGGTAAGTGATAAGTTGAAAAAATTATTCTATGTCATAATGGATGATGGTTAAATCTTACTGTATTTTTGTAATATATCAATAAATAATTTGAATAATGAAGCATATATGTTTTTGAAGAATATTTTCGACCATTCAGGTTATTACCATGTTTCAAGGGAATATTTGTTGTGGGTATTTGAATTTTTAGAATTGGAAATCCAAGGGATCCATTGTGATATATGGGGATCAATGTTAAGATGATTTCATAACCCTCTTTATTACATTTTATATCTTTAAATTTAATATGGGTTTTAATATAAAATATTTATGAAATTTTTTTGTTAAAAATTGAATGATGTTTGTGAGATTAATGTATAATCTCATGAAATCAGGATTTACACATGTTTTATAATGTCTTATAACCACTATATGTTGATGGTAACTGGTAAAATATTTGAGGAATTATCATAGATCTCATTATCTGTTTGTTCTTTAGAAATGAAAAATTCCCCTTCCATTTTTGAGAAAGATGTGAAGTGGAATTTAATCATAGAACAAAAAAGGTTGATGTTGTCTTTAAATCAATCAATTATATATTTTCTTGAATAATCCCCAATATTTAGAAGACAAATATAGAAAAAATAATGATCTACTAAAAAATTAATTTTTGTTGAACCTATGGACTTTTAAATCTTCCATGATTTATGACTTTGAGGCCCTAAAAATTTCATTGGTCAGTAATATCTGTATGTAATACCTCAATCAATTATGAAAAATACTTTGACTTCTCCATCAGGTGCATATTTTTTCTTTCAAGAAATGTTCTCCCATATTTAAAACTAGTTATGAATTAATTTGGGTAACCGTCATGTTTCCAACATTTACTTTTTAAAGTAAGTTTTAGTATAAATTTTTATGGTGTAGGTTTCAACAAAAGAAAATCCATGTTTTAAGCCTTTAATAACCTTGAATAATTGAAATTGATCCAATCATTTTATGGGGAGTATAATGTTACACCCCCATATTTTGTGAATTTTTTTTAATTAATTAGTCTTTTTTATATTTTAAATTTGATGAAACTCTTACTATTGTCCATATTTTATGAAATCAATATGTTTAGCTTAAATTTAGAATAACACATTTTTTATCTTGAAATACACACAATAGTTATAATTTTTAGGTACATGTAACACATTCTTTCTATTCTGTTACATGAAATGCCTATTTCCTTGGATTTCATGTGTTACATGGATCACTTAGTTTTAATAAACAAAAAATTCGATTAATATTATTGTGAAAATATTATTATATTTTTACCTCAAAATTAGGATTTATGTTATGAATAAAATATAATTAAAATAATTTAATAAAATGAATCTTAATATATATATATATATATATTACTATATTAATAATTTGAAAATAAAGAAACTCCTTTTCTAAGAGAACAAATTTCTTATGTACAAATATAATCTTATGTTAATAATTTATACAAAAAAATTAATGATATATAATTTTTATATATTATATATCTAATAAATTATATTTATATTCATCTAATATATTTTATAGGCATATGTTAAAAATAAATATTCTTTTAGGAAAAAAATTATGTTTTTTTTTTCTAAAAGATAATTTTACCTCCTTTTAATAGGGAACCTATTTTAAATTTTATTTTCGAATGGTTTATAATTTTTTAGGAAATAAAATTATCCTCATTGTAGAAATAGGATGATATAAATGTTATTTGGATGAATTTTTTGTATTTTTTTGAAAAGTTCTTTTTTGACGAATAGTGAATAATACTGAATTTTAATTCAAAAATATTTTTTTCTCTAATTTATTTAAAAGGTTATATTAATATATTTAATAGTTTTAATGTTCAATAAGATCAATACTACAAAATTTAATCTAATTGTTTTCATTTTAATCAATTTAACTTTTCAATTGGATATAAAAACATATCAGACATTTGATTGGTTTTACATTAAAAACTCACAATATCAGCCCTTATACAGGATGAAATTTAAATTAATTTTATACCATTATATGACTAAAATATAGAAAAATGGATTACGTATTTTTTATAGAAATAATTTCAAATTTACAATGATATTATCATTTTTTTGAGAAACAAACAAAAGAGAATGTAATTAAAACTAATTACAATGGTTAAGATGAAATTTATCTTAATAAGGGACAAATCCTTAATCATATTAGCCAAAATTTCAAATAAAATTTTCCAATATCCATTTACTTTACATATTTAATACTAAAAATCCATTATACCGATCGAGGTCCATTAGAAAAGTAACATGACATGGAAAAATATGGTTGGAATTTCATTTCCAAAAATTTAGAAGAATGCCACTCATCTTCTATAATAAAAAGGAAGTCACTGATCCCACTTATTCACACCTATCAAGATATTTTCCTCAGAAAAAAAAAAGATCAAATAAGCACCCAAAATATCTCCTATGGTATTGGAAGCCTCATTTTTTCTATAATTGAATCCATGGAAAATCATTCATGAAAACCAAAAAGAGTTTCCCAAAAAAGGTGTAATCCTATTCAATGATTACCTTTGCATTATTTCCTTTTCTTCTCCTTCAATTTCCTTTTTTCAATTGACCCATATTAGAAATCGTATATTATATATAAAGATGTTTTTTAATCATATTTTTTCTATATTTACTTACATGCACATCCATTAAAGGGGTAACAAACATAAAGGTCTCGTGTACAACAAAATATTGTCTTATAGAACGATGTTGTTCATATTCCCATTACCACCTTTCATTGATGGAAATTAGATTGTAATTTTTTAATATTTTATTTTTTATATTTATGATTTGTTTATTATTATTTAATTATTATAAATCATAACATAAAGATTTTTATTATATGTAAATATGATAACATCGTTTATGGATGTGTGTACTTCCTCCACCTCAAAGTGATGTGATTCATTCACACATTATATAGAATTCATTAAATATGGGTTTAGTAATTTTATATGATACATATGTAATAATAATATACATTAATTATATTATATATATACATATATATCAACTAAATTATTTCTTTCAGTATGATAGTAAATAAAAAAACAACATTCATGAGTACGTACGACATGTTGTCTCAATGAAAGGTGTCCTTCATATAAAATTTGTATCACTAATTGATTACTATAAATAAATATATAATAATTATGTATGATATTTATATCATGTTTTACATTATATATATCAGGATTTAACTATTATGAGGAAAAATACAATGAATCAATAGACAATATAAAAAATAAATCAATTGTTAAACGAAATGTCACATTAACATTGAGTTATTAATAAATGGGTCATATTAAGTAAGAATAAAAAAATGGTATTATATATAATAAATTTTTTCAATTTTATATTTATAATGAACATATATTTATTATAAAAGTGTTTTGAATGAGTAAAAAATATTCAATACATAATCTATGTATTTTCTAATCTTACATTCAAGTTCATTGACACATAAGCCATGTTCATGACCAATTTCATATATGTTGTGGGTTTATGGAAAATTGACGTATACTATATTTATATCCATAAATTAATGGGTATATACATATAAATTTTATGATACTTATTTCGCAGGGTTAATGTTTCAAGAGTTACCAATTTTTCAATATTTTTTTATCTCAATTTACCTTCGTTGAGATCCAGGCCAGGTTATACACCAATATTTTTTTAAAAGGTGTAAATAATACCATTTTACCTGTTATATTGTGAACCAATTTATTTTAATGATTTTTTTAGATTCCTAAAATATCATTTTTATACATGGGTAGTATAATTTGCTTTTTCCAGTTGGTAATAGTTAGTTAAAATAATCTCTTTATATTTAAATTTTTTTTATGATTATGACTCCATCAGTGAAATATTATGATATATGTCTAAAGATAAATAATTAATTTTCTTCCACTATATAGATCCATGAAGTCTTATTATAATATATCTATTTACCCACACTTTGGTTATTATGATTATTATGATATTATTATAACAAAAAGATAACAATATTTATCTTTGTAGTTGGAAATATGTGTTCTATAAAATCCATGTTTTCAAAAAAAATGATTTCATATTTAAATATAAAGATTAATGAAATTTTTTAAGTATTTTTAAATTTATAAAAAAGGGTTTTATGTTTAACATTCTAATCATTTTATGATCACAGTTCTTTCCTAAGTTTTAAGGTGAAAAATGAATGTTATGCATGTATACACATGCATGCCATCGTGACAATCAATTCCATGATAATTCCTTTGTATTTTTACAATGTGATTTTTTAATGAAATTTTTTTCATAATATTCTATATGTTTTTATTCTAAATTCATTTCAAAGATTAAAGGGATGGAAAAATTGTTTTCTGTTTAAAATGTTTTGAAATTATTTTCAAATCATTATTTATATATTTTCTAATGGTCGTTTTCAATTAAAATGATTCAAATGATCTCAAGTATACTTTTTTATGTTTTCAAATAATTTTCAATGAAAATGGGTTTAAAATTTTCATTACATTTTGATGGAAAATGGGTTTCAAAATTATATCAGGAATCATTTTTTTGATTTCATGAAAAACAATTTTTAAATAAAATTATGATTCTTTTATAAATTTTCCATAATAATGGATTGAAAAATATATTCAAGGTTTTTTTGTAAGTAATTAAGGAAAAAAAATCAAAATATTTCGAAGCTTTTCTTTTATGTTTTCATATAAAAAGGAGTTCAAATTGATTTGAAGCCTCTTTTTAATATTCCAAAATTTTTTAAAATTAAAGAGGGTTCTTATGGTTTTATATTTTAAAAGTACTTTTTTTCAAATAAGAAATAATATTTTTCCCAAAAAAAATTTATAAAACGTATTGCAAAATTATTTCACATCTAAAATGACATATGTTTATTTTTTGTTTCGGGTGCAGAAAAATTTTGTGAGGGGTGGTGGCCAAAATTTATTTTTTCATAATCAATGATCAATCCATGATCAATATTATTATTAATATTGGGATCCATAGAATTGAGTCAATAAAAAAATACAATAAAGAATTTCATCGGAACCAAGAGAGAGGATATCACTACATATTATTTATAATAAAGTTAGTTTGATAAATAATTACCTATGAGGAATTATTTCTTCGTTGATGAATCTAGAAATAGATATGTGGCTCACCATCATTGTGTTGTAAAAACCAGCTGTTAATTTCCTCTAACAGTGATCCACACATGTTCTATGAATATCCAAACATCACTAAAATAGTATCTAGGTGCTAATACATAAGATCCTTAGGCTTGAGTTGTCTACCATTGATCACCTCGAGAATCACTATTAAAGTGTTATCCTTGATCTAGTGGAGGAGGATTTCTCCATATTCATTAATGATTTATTAGATATGGGGTCTCTCTTGGCTAGATATGCTTCTATAATATTTTTGTGCACTACCATAAATAATGAATAGTGTAACCTGAAAAAATAAAATTATTTGGTATTTATATTTATAGATTAATAAGTAAATAATTTCACATTTCACTTATTTAATAATTTAATCCTATAAAGACCCCATTTCAAATAATAATAGAACTATTATTATTTCTTGACATGTGCTTAACATGTAATTATAATTAAATATATTTCAATTAAATATTAAATATTATTTATTATTTCTCACCAGACCATTTAATTCAGTATGTCATTTCTCCACAACATTTATCTAACCTTGAATAATTACAATTTATTTATTAATGAAATATCACTTCATTATAGACAATGAAATAAATATATATTACACTAACTGTATAAAAAATATTTATTTTAGGGTCTAATCATAATTTATTCTCTCTAATAACAAGTGATGGAATTAATTTGATAAAGAATACATGAAAAATAATTAAACAACATGAATGAATAATATTTGGTCAACCAATTAAATAATATTTAATAATATATTACTTAACTAAGAATCTGTCTACACTTAGTACGTGACCCTTTTTGCCTTTTTCTTAGTGGAATTAGGAGAAGAAGCCTACGGTAAAAGGATATAATTTTGAAACACACCATGGAACCCATAGAGAAATAAGTTAATAATGAAATGAAATGTTACCTCATTTGGAAATTTAATTTCTAATATAATCCCTTTATCACAATATCTCAAATCAAGTAGGTTTCATGCGAGTTCCATCATCCTTTGTGCAAGATTATCCCATTGTTTGACTTACTAAAAATAGAACATGACTATAGGACACCATGGATATGGATTTATTTATGATATATCATTTCCACCAAAGGTATGAATATATTTACCTCTGTTAAATAATATAATTGATAAATTATTTCTTTAATTTTTCATTAATGGAATATTACTCGTGACACCCCAAACATATCTTACCTCACCACATAAATCTGGCATCACAGTTTTTATCGATACATCTAAGCATGTGACTCGAAATACATAATATTAATAATCATAAATTATGATTACAAATACACACATCCACAAATAGAAACATCCAATGAAACATATAAATGTGGGTTTCCTACTTGCATGTCTTGGTCTCATAATATCCCACTAGATGTTACCATGGGAATACACTAGGAGAAGGTTACTCAAAGTCCTTTGAGTTTGCACCCCATATATAATATATAATTTCAATATATCAAATGATATAATTCTTCTATTGAATATATATTCAAGTGTGGTGTCATAGAACTTCCTGGATCCCATCATATAAGAGAACCTCAATAACCTTTTAGTGTGAAAAATACTCTTTGTAACTTATCACGTATTCTGTCATGCATAAGAACAACCGTGATGTGATAAGAAGTTTATTAATATTCATATTAATGAATAAATTGTAATTATAAATTTAAATGAATGTGGTTTTAGGGAACCAAACAAAATAGATTCCAACCTACACTAGAGCCAAATGCTAACAACCATCAGTTTTCTAGCTCTCCCCTGAACCTAATGCTTATGCTGAGATAGGAATTTTGTCCATGGGTCTACAAAATTCTCTTCCATGGGTACTATTCTCACTAAAACATCACCACACTGATATAAATACCTTAGTATGTGATACATCCAGAGTATATTCTTTGTTTGTGGTGTGACCATGGATCTTTTTCAAGCCCCACGGTAACAGTATTATCACAATAAAATGTGATAGGGTATTTAGATCTAGGTACCACATCATGGAATTGGACAAAGTTATGAATCCAAAATACTATCTTGGATACATAAAAATATACTTTACACTCATAATCCACTTTAGAATCATCGATAATTGGCAGCATTGAACTCTTCTAGCTCATAGTTTCCCCATTGAGATAGAAAACATATCATGATTTTGACTTTAGAACATTCTGATTTGACTAAAAACTATCATCAGTATTACCTCTGATGACCACCCCTCATCTCCCCATATACGAGGAACAAATCCTTAGTTATTCTCATATACCTATGGATAGCCTTAACATTAATCCATTTTTATTATTAAATAACTTCTCTATATCTTCCATTCATTCTTAGTGCATTTTCAAAATTTAGTCTAGTACATTACATGGAATACATAATTGATCACATCAATGAAGCGTATGGGATCTTACAAATTATATCATTCTAATGTTGTTTATGAGGACACTTTTTAAAAAAAATATATAAACCATGTCAGACTGAAACCAATCCTTTTATGTATTATTCTATACAAAATATCTTTGGTATCTAATAAACATATATTTTTTTACATAGTCCAAGTAAACTCTTAGATCTATCATAAATGGTCATGATCCCTCGAATATAGGCTTATCTCTTAATTCCAAAATGTGAAACAGTATTTTAACTAGTCCTTAATAGATTTTATGACCATTATGTTTTTTCAATAAATAATATTCATCAACATATACTAATAGGATAATAACTACATTCTCATTGAGGCTCTTGTAAACAATTATCTCTCATTCATTCTTAATGAAAAAAAAAATATTTGTTTGATTCATATAATTGAATGTCACATGACCTGGATGATTGCTTAATTCTCTAAATGGATCTCTAAAACAGTCAAAACCTTTTGGAATCACCTGGTGTCACAAACCTTCTCGATATGTCATATATAATTCTTCCTGATGGTTCAAGCTAAGGAATTCTGTTTTCCATATATCATATCACATAGTCATGGAAAGATGCTATGTAATGTATGATTATGATGTATTTAGACATAGAAACTGGAGAAAAGGTTTCATCATAGTCAATTGCATGATTATTTTTTGAACTGTTTATCCACTAGACTTGATTAATATGTGCCCACATTACCTTCAATGTCAAGTTTCCTTGAATACCCATTTGCATCATACATGCATTGCATCAACTGGTTCATCTACTGGAACCCAAAATTGGTTTTGATATATGGAATCCATTTTGGAATACATAGTTTCTATCCATAATTTAGCATCTCTACTATCCATTTCTTCCTTGTATGATTGTGTTTCATCATTTTCAACCAATAATGAGTCACCATCTTCAGTGACCACAAAACCATATCCCTATGGTTTTCATACCACTCATACCCTCTTATATATTACTTGTGTTTCAAGAAATAAATCTTAAATGAGGACATATGTAACCTTTTCCTTCACATAATCTTCTATAGCTTTATCATCAACTTTTCCTATGTCAAAAATCTTCCAAAAATTGGTTTTGATGATGTGATCACTCTCAAGAATAACAGCATGTCAAGCGACAATACATTACTTTTCTAAGGGTTTTTATAAGTATTATCCCATTATTTACTCTAGAAACCCCATGAAGATACAATTAATTCCCATGGGTGCCATTTTGTTTCATGATAAGACCATAACAAATACCTCAAAACATAATACACAAGTATGCGATAAAATGGGATCCCTTCAACTCCATAGCCTAAAAAGACTTCCATTTGAATCTTTAGTTGGTACACGGTTTATTTTATATGCCAAATGAAGCAAATATTTTCATCTATTTTATTATATAATTCAATGTTATTAAATCCACCATAATTTTTAATGGTAAATATTAACATTTTTAGATTTTTTAAGTATTTTGAGAAAAAATACAAAATGCCCTCACTCAGAAATTTTTACTTCATTTAATTCCTTCAATATTTTTGTCAAATATTTTAATATATATAAATAAAAATACAATGAGTATTTACTATTAAGGTTAGATGATTTATCAGAAAAAATGGTGTCTTTTGGACAATGGTCTAATTCGACCATTTAGAAGTTCGAAAAAATTAGTAAATATGGAGAAATTTTTTGGATATCATGGTGGACCGCACCTCATTCATTGGAGCATAACTCTATATCTTCATCTCCAATTAAGGTGGCTCTAGATGGATTTGAATTATATTTAAATATTTAAATCATAAAATCACTATAATATAGATAATATATCATTAATATAGCCATCGAACATTCAGAATTCTGGAAAAATCAGAAAATATTCATCCACAATTAATGTGGTTAAGTAAATGCTCTATATTATTTTCTAAACAAGGAAAAAGAAGATGGAATTTTCAGTGCAAACAAAAAAATTTAATTTTTTAAACCTTTATAGAATACAAATATGTAATGTTTTTCAATTAATGTGGTAAAATACATGAAATATATTGGATAATATATTCTAGATACAAACTATTAGGCATCATACCTATAAATATAGGCCCTTCTCCATCTTAAGAGGATGGAAATTCTATGTGGACATTTTCTATTTTTTTCTATTGATTTAATTTATTGAATATATATTTTCTTTTTATATATTAGACATCTTTTTCATATCTTTCTTCTTATATACTTTATCTATTCTCCCACCAGGTCTCTTTTATCTCCAAGATTGTGGAGGGATAACCATAAATGTTGTTTTAGGTGAGGAGTGCTGGTATTTGAGTTTAATGCACTTTAATTATTTTCATGGTTTATTCTACAAATTATTTCGTGTTCAAAATGATTGTGCTGAGTGGTCACCCCACTTTCTATACCATTGTTTTCATCAACCTAATTTAATTATTTTCTTTCTCTTTGATATATACGACATTGAAACATTAGAGTTTGGATTAGGAATTGATATGGAAGATTTTACTGTTACATATAGTTGTCTTAGTATAGGATTATACCATTCAAATGATAGGATGTCGAGTGAATGTTTTAGATATATAAAGTGAATAAATTAATAACAAATATATTTTTAATAACAATGATAACACTACAAAAAACCCTAGAATAATCTTTTTAATTCACTAACTTATTTGTGTATTATTTCATTTATTTTTTAATATAAATCTTTCTATATCATGTAATATTTTCATATATACATATATATATTTATATTCCATGAATTAAATTTTCCATTAGAAATATTAGTTATGTTATTTTTATATTAGTTAGAATATAATATTGGTGATAGAAAGACGATACTTGCAAACAACATCCTCGATAGATTAACCCTTGTGTGAAAAATATATTTCATACATAAATAATTATAATATTAACTACTGTAAATTTTCTAAAGCCAATATCGTAAATTTAAAACCTTTTTTGGGGAGTCCAACCACTTACACATTCTATTTCTTCCTAAACCACAAATAAATATAAATATTAAAAAATTAATTTCATTTCATATATTCTGTTTCATTGGCCAAGATAGATTTTTATGGTGACTAAATTAATTATTGACCTACATTAATCTTTTATAGTGTTATGAGAATTTATAAGACAATAAATATCCAAATGGAACAAAAAATAATGATGTTTCAAAATAATTTCTATGTTCTCAAAAAATAAAGATAGATGGTTATGTTGTTGGTCACTAAAGATGAAGAAGTTAAGTATGTATAGAGGGAAAATCAAAAAAATTATACATATGGAATGTTATATTGTTTTCAACACATATTTCATGAATACGTTAGTGAAGTTTAAGAAAAACTATAACTCCCACTTCCCTCTCCATGCAATCAAATCCCAGCATCCTTATTTAAGGAATAAGAGTTTGAGTCTGAATTTTTTATGGGAGATGTAATTGCTTATAATTATTTCTATTCTAATTTATTTAATTAAAAATTGATAACTAATATCTCTTATTCTGATATTTTATATTCAAAATCATTAATATAGTCCCTAGAAGGAGAAGATGAATACGTTGTCTGTGATGATGAGAAAATGGAGGAGCCATTCAAGTTGTACACTAATGAAAATGAGGATGATGGTACAAAACATTAAATACAAGAGGTCTAATTTGATGAAAGTGAACAAAAAAATAATCCACTTCTAATCCTACTTCATTCACCATAGTTGAACACCACTCCTCCTGCAGAACCAAATTTGGAGTACCCCTACATTATTTTCATTCCCATCAGTACCTCAAAATATTTTATTCATTTCATATGGGTTTTAGGTTTATAATTCTTGTAATTTTGTGTTATCAAGCCTCTAATATGCCAATGTATTTTGGCAAAAATAATATGTTGTGTTTAATAGGAAAGAAACCCCATCCACCTTTGTATTGTGGTTAAATCTTTGCAACTGAATATCCACGAGCAGTAAAATCCTTGCACCCACATGGGGGTCTAAACCATGTTCTATCATCATTTCCTTTAAGATTAGTTTTACCTATTTTTATTATGTTATTATTTATTTCAGGATATGTAGGTCTAGTAAATGATTTTAGATCCTAAAATCAAGGCTTTTACATCAAAAATAATTCCACTATGTATCAATCCATCCCTTTGTTTTTCATCCCATATATTTATTTTTTTGAGATAAAATGTGGGGTAATGAAATTTATATTTTGGATGAGTGTCGACCAGATAGTTTTTATTGTGTTATTTTTTTATTTTTTGGCATATTTTTCAGAAACCTGAGTTTCCTGGAATATTCTAATCATTTTTAAACATTAATTGATTTTAAAAAAATGAAATTAATTTTAAAAAAATTGGATTTTAAAAGTTTGTTCATGAAATAAATTTTTTTCTTGAATTGGATTTTCAATAATTTTATTGAATTCAACCTATTTAAAAAATACATGACCTTAAAAAACTTATTCAAAATATTATCTTAGTATTTTGAGGTATTCTATTACACTTTGATATATTCTTATTAATACCCACACTTTATAAAGGGAAACATGGATTTTGTGTGAGAACCCAAATTTTATATTTTTCTCTTTATATAGTTTTATTTGTAGGGGATGTATTTAATATTATATTAGAATGCATTTGTCTAGTAACATATTTAGCTTTAGAACCACATTTCTATGTATCCTTCTTTAGCCCTTATATTCCATGAATTACATTAAAGGTTTAATCCACATTACAAGATTATTTTCATTACCGAACCACACTCTTAGTATTTATCCATGATTATTTCAAGTTTGAGTATATGGAAAGGTCATATCATGTTAATTATTTGGATTTGTTTCTTTTTTAGGTTATGTGTGGTGTGTGTAAACATTTTAGGAAATGGATAATGATATTTTTTCCTAGATTGACCATTTTATTATTCTTCATTTGTTTCATTTGGTTCTCCATCATAAAAATGAAAAAAAATAAAGGTGAGATTGAATATCACATTGTACATTATTTTATGAATCATTTCCTATATCCAATCAAGTGATTGATTGTTATTCATTCATTCAATTCAATATTTAGTTCATCCTATATTTAGAAAAATTAAAAGAAAAAAGTCTTTCCTTGCAGGAGATTTGAAAAAAAATTAAAAAGGGAGAATGAGAAAGATGATATCATTATTTTTAATCATTTATTTTCTCATGTCCCATTAAAAAAGAATTTGTGGTTGTGTTTCAAATTTTAAAGGTTATTTGAGTGAGTTTTATCTTGTGTATTCACATTATTATTCATGATTTTTTATTAATAGTTCATCCTCGTCATTCTCGTGAAAAAATTTAAAAACAATTTACCCAAAAATACGTAGCTATAGAAGTCACCTAGAAAATGGAATCCTGATTCAATGCATTTTCATGTTTCTCGCTATAGAGATATGATAATTTTTACAATCCTATGGTAATACATGTACATTCTATGTATGAGCATAAATCTAGATTTTAGGTCTTTTGAGTGAAGAGTGGAATAATATTCAATCTGAAGTTAGATATAATTGGGATATGGATAGATTTATGAGGTTGAGAAAATTTAAATGTTAGAAATTATAATGATTGGTGAATTTTTCTTATATATGTGACTTTGTGAATTTCAATTTTGGATCAGATCATGGATGTTTTCCCATTTTTTATTGTTGTGTGGTTTTTGATTTCAAATATATGATGATTTCTCGAGAGTGCATTTCTTAATTATGGGGTAATGATGGAGTTAACATTTCCCCAAATTTTATTCTATAATTAAATATAATTAATCCTAACATAATTCCATTTAATGGTAAATTATTACATTATTAGGTTTTTATGTGTTTTGAAATTAATTAAAAATTTTGAATACTTCTAGAATTTTATTAACATTTAATCACTTCCGTAATTTGATAATATAATTTACTTATCTGATCCAAATATAATTATTATTTTTTGTAAGAATACTTGATTTAGGGGACAAAATTTTGTCTTATAGACCAGGATCTTATTTGACCAACATAATTCCCAAACATATTAGTAAATACGGATAAATTTTATGGTCAACATGGGGGACCCCACTTCAATCATTGAGAAATATCTCTAGATCCACACATCCAATTGAGGAAATTAAAAATCTATTTGAAATATATTTCAATGATAAATTCGTAAAAAAATATTATGGTGATATAATTTCATTAATATTGCTATTGGGTTCTCAGTAAATGGGTGGAAAATTAGGAAGCACTCATCCATATTTAATGTTGCTGAGTAAATAAACCATATATTTTAACACAAAAGGAAAAATAAGTTGAAATTATGCAGTCAAAAGAAAAAGATAATTTGGAACAACATTCAGGAATACAACTCTCGGATATTATTCCATTAATGTGCTCAAAGACATGTATTATTTTGGGGAATAGATTCCAAATACAATATTTCACAACTACATCCTGTAAATATGTGCCCCCACTCCATCTCAATAGTATGGAAATTCTATGTGGAAATTTTATATAATTTTGTATTTGTTAAATTATATAATTCTTGTTTTCTGTTAACATATTATTCTCCATCATCATATCTATCTTCTTCCATTTTTATTTTTATGTGTTCTCCCATTGTGTTACTTATATTTGCATGATTATAGTGAGATAACCCTCAATGTTGTTCAAGGGGGGAAGTGGTGGTATTTGAGTTTCATGAACATTAATTTTTTTTTCATGTTTGGTTTTAAGGATTCATTGGTGGTATAAATGTTTGTGGTGAGTGGTCACATGACATTATCTATTTTTTATTTCATCCACCTCATTTAATTATTTTCCTTTTTGTCGATATATTTTTCATTCAAACAAATAATCTTGGATTAGGTATTGATGTGTATGATTTTCCTCATACATAAAGAGTTATAAATGTAGGATAATACCATTGAAATGGAAGGGTGTATAGTGAAATATTTATATCTCTACATTGAATAAAATAATGAGAAATAAATTTTCAATAACAAGGATAACACCACCATGAAACGGTGAGAATAATGGTTTTTATGACACTAACTTATTTGTGTCTTTTTTATTTTCTATGTGTCTTTCACCATTTTCATAATATATTATCTATTCATATATACATATATATTTAAATTTCCAGAATTTCAGTTTCCCAGCAAATATATTACCTAAGTTAGTTTAGTATTAGTTATATAATAATAGGGACAATAGAAAGATAGTGCATGTAAGAGGCCTCTTCAAGAGATCGACCATTACATGAACACTATATTTCATATATAAGTAAATAAAATATTGAATAGGGTAAACCAAAAATATACATTATCATCAATTCCATATTTTATAGTTCCTCTCCCCAAAGGTATAATGGAAGATCTTCATTACTCATTAATGACCTTATAATGTGTAATAAGGTATGATTCTTCATTTCCCTTACAACATTGCACGGTGGTTTATAAGATCGAGAGAGTAGAGATAAAATCAAAAAATCTCCGAGAATATAGATGAACTCTTGGTTAAGTTATTCACCCCCTCTATCAGATAGAACCTTCTTTATCTTCATACTAAGACGATTCTCTACTTCATTATTGAATTCCATCAATTTCTCAAAGGAATCAGACATATACCTTATCAATTAGATATACCCAAATCTTCTCATGTATTAAGTAAATGTAATGATGTATGAATATCCAACTCTAGCCTCTATTGGGAATGGCTCACACACATTATTTTGTACCAATCCTAGATGTTCTGTGGCCCTTTCCTTCTATCCATTGAATGGTGGTTTTCTCATTTTTAATTTTAAAAATCATGATGTCCATCAAGTTGTTTTAGCTCTGTAGAATCTAAATAGCCATCTCGATAAATGTATGTTAAAATATTCTCATTTGCATGACCAATACAATGATTCCATTCTTTTATGTTATATGAGTTCTGTGAACATGATTCATTTTCAATTTCCAACACTTGGTTCTCTTAAATTAATACATACAGACTGTTATTTAAATTTGCCTTTCTACAACATATGTTTTCCATATAAACCAAACCACATTTATTTACAATTTGAAAATACTCCAAAACTATATATAAAGCTGACGTAGAAATTATTTTCCAGGTAAATGTAGGTACGTAATAAAAAACTCTTCAAACCAAAATCATTCATGTTGGCAGTGAAATGTGGTAGTCACCAATGGCCATAGCAACCTACCTTGCATAATTAGAAGTGTGTAGATCCACATATCCTACATAAATCCTCCAAAATCTATAGGGATCCTATATTTGGGTATATATGTGAGAACCAAATGATTTATCTAATAACCAATGTGTAAAAATTGAATGATTTCACTTGGTAATGAATGCACCTTATTTTCACATTGCTTCTGGGTATTGTTCTTCTTCCAGTGGCCAAGATTTTCAAATGAAACACATAATTCTTCCTTTTCTTTTACTTACATATTGATCTTCATATTCTTGGTAGGATGGTGATTGGAGATTTAGATTGTTTATATGTCCTGGGACTTTTGTGTTGATCTTTATTTTCTTTTTCACCATAAAGACAGTTAGTTTATCATGCCCAATTTCATTATCCACTTGGTGAATCATATATAGTAATTATGGAAGGCTCTTCTCATTATTTCTCATATTATAATTGACAATAAATCTAGATAAGTTCTTGGGAGGTGATGAATATATGTGATCTATACATAACTCATCTTGGAATTTAATCCCTATGATATTGAGGCATTCAATGTAACTGATAAGCATGAAAATATGAGGCCTTAAATGAGGAGACTCTCCTTGCATGGTTTTAAAAAATGTATTGAAGATCTCATACCTCTCTTGTATTTACTTCTCTTTATATAGGTCCTAAATATGAGATATCATGAAATATGAATCAATATATGCGTGTTTCATTAAAATCTCATTGGACATGGATGATAGCACAAAGCATGAAATATATCTAGAATCATTCAGATGTTTCTCATATATCAATAACTCTTTGTCACATGCATCATTCCCGGTGAAATTGGTAAATTGTCATTTAGAAAAGTCAATTTTCTTTTCATGTTAAAGGATGAAACAAAGCTACTTTTACACGCTTGGAAATTTGTGAATGTGAGAAGGGTTTCCATCTCATGTATGAATCTGAATGATATGTTTGATTTCATTTTATTGATAATTATAAAAAATAAGTTAAATATAAATTTAAAACATTATCTGATAAAATTTATAGAAATAAATCAATATTTTATTTATTAGTCTCCCACTATTTTATCGACTCCCAATATCCCTCACCATTGTATTTGGAATGTCTTTTTTCTTGGACATCCTAGTATAAAGGATCCATATTCCAATTTTCATTTCCCGAATATTATTTTTTTCAAAAAAATTGAAGGTTTTTTGTTAGGCATAACAAATGAAAATTACATTAACTCATAGTTCTTCGATCTGTTGAGGGGACTCACCAACCCTTAAATATTTAATTTTATATTTCCTCGAACTTTGCATCTCTGTTATTATATGTACTTATATAAAAGTTATCCTTTTATGTGAATGGATAAAAGTTAACCCCAAACATCATGTTTCAATTCTCCAATAATTGAATACACAACAACATTTCTTGGTCAATAACATTGAACCATGTTTCAATTCTAACCCAATTAATGGACGACTATGATAAATTAATATTTTATAGAGGTATTTTATCCTTTGATGAATAAATTACTTCATATTATCCGTATCCCATTATTCTTAATATGATTTTGGATTACTAAATGGATTGAGAATTTCTTAGAAAATACTTATGAATAATCCAGTTTATTTTTTCCATCTTGAATTCTTATCAATTCATTAATTATGTGATAGAAAAAAACATCCATAATGAAATAACCATGAAAATGAAAGAAAAGAAATAATGGGAATGATCATTTTCTTATACTAATGGTTAGTGTATCTAGTGATTGATAAAATTACCACTAACCTTGGAAGAACTCCATGAACCATTAAAGTGCATGTTGTTTCTTTCCATCTACCCACAAACATATATCCGTAGATTAGTTTTCCCTCGTCCCTAAACATGAATTTCCTCATATAGATATGGAAACACATCCATTACATTTTCCTTGTACTCAATCATATAGGTGAGGGTGTAAATGGTATTTACACGAAATAAACCATGAGAATATATGCCCTAAATATTAATATGGAGAGTAGGCACACAAGTTATCAATTTAATTTTATAAATTAAATGAAATAAACCACATACAAAAGGTTTGGTCCAACTCATGATCATCAACTCGTCTAAAATAATTAAATATTTTATAAAACAACCAGTAAATTCTTAATCATTGTTATTTAAGATGAAGCATGCTCAAATCAATTAATTATTATCTTTAACTAATCATTCCATTTATCTTAACTCTTATATGAATTTCCATGAGATTATAAACCATTATAATTTTAATCAAAATAAATAAATTCAATTTAAATAAACATAGTACATAAATTTATCATGGAGGAAACATTGTTAATGAATTTCTAAATATACCAAGCATATATTATAATAATATAGTGTTTTACTATTGTGGCATATGGAATTCAGAACATATCATATACTTTTATAACGTGTATTTCAAAGTTGGTTACACAAATTAAATGATTTTTCAGTCACATGTTATAGTTTTGTGCACATAGAGTAACAACATGAAATATAAATATTACATGATATGAAGGTAAGATCATTAATTAGATATTAATTTAACATACATATTATTAAAAACTATCACATTTTGTGTCACATCATTATGAACACACAAATATACATGTATCATGGTTTATAATTTAAAATAAATAAATTTTAAATATGTGTAACTGGTAAAATTTCATGTCATGTAGATCCAATCATCATGGCATGCACGTCTCTCATCATCTATCCAAGTTACCCTCATAGAGACTTGGTATGTGAAGCATACCTCAAAAAAGATTTAGTACACAACATGTCCAATGGGCACATGTTGTGTTGACACCACGTTACACAGTCAATGGTCTAGTAGGCCATGTATGGATCGCAAGGCCTATATATGACCCAATGGAATTACACACCATGTTCAATGGTCCATATGACATGTACACCAGGTGACCATGCGCCATTTATTTCTGGAAAACATGAAGTTTATTAATGGTGTAATTAATGCAGCAATTAACCCATAATCTCGAATTGATTTCCACATAATTCATGATGCATTGAATGTGACTAAAGGGTATGTAACTTCATTTATATGAAATGTATTATAGTGTTGTCTAACCAGAAACATTTTCACCAGTGGATAAGTTCCTCTATTTTATTTTATTCGTAAAATTAATTTTTTCCCTTAGACCTATCAGAAATAATGGAGTAAGAAACAAATATCACAATTCAGATTAAAATAAATATTAAACATGAATTAAAAATAAAAATTACTTACTCATAAATCACCAACCATTTAAAAAATAATAATTAAGTAAGATCCTACTTTGATGCCCCTTGTAGGATCCTAGCGTAGTGGAAACATGAGAAGGGTAGTGACTGGCATTCATTTTTTTCTATAATCGATGGTCAATCCAAGATCTATATGATGATGAATGATATAATCCACAACATTGAGTCAATGTCTTGTAAAATAAATAATTATTCTTGAATAGAGAGAATGGGGATAAATACATATGGTACATAACGAATTTTGTTTGACATAAAATTAACTCTATGGAATTATTTTTTAGTTGATGAGTTTAGTGATATATTTGGGGTTCACCATAGTTTCATTGTAGAATGAACATTTATATTTCTTATATCAGTGATCCATACATGTTCTGCGAATCTTTTTATGTCACTGATGGAGTCCCCAGGTGCTGGCACGGATGATCCTTGCACTTCTATCTTCCGCCTCTGGTCTCCTCGAGGTTTGGTTACCAAGGGTTCTCCATGATCCGATGGAGGAGGATTTCTCTCCATTCTTGGGAGAATTCTTGGAGAAGGTAGATCTTTTGTCTTGATATAATTCTACATGATTTTTGTATACAACCAGCAAAAATGAATTGCCTCTCTTAATAATATAACATAATTGGATATCTATATTGCTTGATTAAAAATAAAATAATTTAAAAACATCCATTATTTATTTATTTAATCCTAGATAAACCCCATGTCATTTAATAAGAGTAAAAATATTACTTCTAAAAATTCTCTTAACATGTGAATTATAATTAAATGTTTTTTAACTAGAAAATATTTAATAGTTATTATTTCTCATCACACAATTAAACTAAGTCTCCTTTCCTCCCCAATAATTATCATGAAATTAATAATGAATATTTATTTATTAAATAAATTTCACTACATTATTCCCCAATAAATAATATATATTATATTCACTAAAAAGTAATATTTATTAAATATTCTGCTCACAATGTATTCTCTCAAATAACTAGTGACCGAATAAATGAGATGAAGCGTACATAAATAATTATTAAACTATGTGAAAAAATACTATTTATTCAAGTTGTAAATTAATAAATAATAATATATTATTTAAATAATATTTTGGATACACTTAGTGTGTGACCCTGTAGGCCTCCTTCTTAGTGGTATTAAGAGAAGAAACCTAATTTCCTTGGTTTACATCTAGAAACAAGCCATGGAACACATAGAGAAAAAAGATAACACTGTAATAACATGTCACTATATACAGATGCTTATCGGGTAATGTAATCCCTTCATCACAATATCAAAAATCGAGCAGGTTCCATGCTAGTGCTATGAGCCTATGTGATCATTTATTTCTTTCTTTGACATTCTAGAAATAAAACACGACTATAGAAATCCATTTCTATTATTTATTTAGGCTATATAATTTCAATCAAAATGATTGATATATTGACATATTTTAAAGGAGATAAGGGATAAATCCATTATTGCTTTATTCATTAATAAAATATTACAGTTGACAAATTCAACGTAACCTACCTCACTCCAAACATCATTCATCAAGATTTCCATAAATACATCTAAGTTTGTGACTAATAATACTACATAATAATAATTTTAATGTTTTAGGGCCAATATAAATTTTTAAATGTTGTAAAATCAATTGTCACATATAAATATGAGTTTCTTACTAGCAGGTATCATTCTCACAATATCTTACTATATATTACAATGAGTATACACCGTGAGAAGGTTCATCATTGTCCTACAAGTCTTCACCCTTGATGGACTGTATCCTTTGGGTCCCTCAATGTATTTCATCTAAATATATGACATTTATTAAGGAATTGTATCGCTAAAATTCAAGGATCCCATCATAGCAGGGGACTACTATGACCTTTTATTGTGACAACAACTCTTAGGTCATTACCATTAGGTGATGTCACTGATGCCTTTTTATGAAATGATTTAATGGTTCCATTAGTATTATTTGTAATAGTGTTTTATACTTTTATAAATTAATGTTTCTGAAAAATGTTTCTCTTTCATGAGTAATATGTCCATCAAACTCGTTTCCCATTCATGGGTTGTATATTTATGAAACCAATTTTCATTTTATGGGATATATTTTTATGAAACATGTTTCCCTTTACCATATTATTTTTTTATTAAATACATTTATTTTAATTGGATTTACTTTGATGATATGATTTTGAAACTAGTCTACTTTCCATAGGTTATGATATTATTAAGTTTTTATAATAACCAAATCATTTCATTGGTAAGGATATGATTATTTATGATCATTTGGAATATGTAAGAAGGATTTTATTATGAGATGGGTGTGAACTATTTCTCCCTCCATTTTTTAAGATAATAATTTATATCTCATGAGATAATGATGGGATTTATGTCAATATAACAAATCTACAATAAGAAGATGTGGAATCCTTATCCACAATAGAATGATAGGGAAGATTGATCCACTATCAGAATATAGGGAGTCTCGATGAACAATAAAAAGATGGTGAAACCAGATCCATTATGGAATGATGGAGAAACTTGATCCACTATGATAAGATGGGGAAACACATATGATTATAAGGAAAGGAATCCAACTCAACATGGGGGTGTTACCCTCCTAATAGTAGTATTCTCCATGATTTTCCCTAATAAGATATGGAAATAAATATAGACTTATAGGGAATAATATTTCGTACTTATGTGAATACAATAATTCCATATCATATTCCTATGTTATGATTTCATGGGTTATACTATTGTTTCCCTTATGATTCATGTCTAATGAACTATTAATCAATATTCCATGATTCGTGTTTTTTATGTTTGATATATTAGGAAAGATCATCAAATTTTATTTTCATGTTGTCATTCCCTTATTATAATGTGTGTTCTTGCATAACTCCTTTGTTTATACTTACTGACCATCTGAGTTTATGCCTTTTATTGCTTCCTTCCAAATGATATAAATTTATATTTTTTGTTTCAATTTTCTGAGAGGGGAGATAGTCCTGGAGAACCTAGTGGGAGATAATATATCTAACTCTTGTACCCTCATTTATTTTTACATGTTTGTAATGGCCCTAAACTGATAAACACTTTTGGAAACCTTTTATTTAATGTGTTATGCATTCCAAAAATATAATTTAATGTATATGTACATGAAGACTTTGTAATTATACTATACATGATATTTCACTACAATGATAGGATTACTAATAGTAGGGACTGGTTATTTTATAACATAGAGAGGATCAAGCACATTATATATTTACACATACATCAAATATTCCATTATAATCAAATAAAATTCATGTGACCAATGATATTGGAAATTAAGAGGGGTGAGACACCTCTATGATACCCGCTTTTCCTTCCTATTAGTGGGAAATTCCATTCAATGACATGTTTGATGTGACTATTCCATTTTCAACATCTCTATGGAGTCTTACCAAGAACCCTTTTTATTTAAATATGAATCTATATCTAATGATTCAAATTCCATGAAAATATATAATGGGGATTCATCTAGGAATCAATAACGGGAGGCAGTAATTTACCTACACTATTAGGTTACATTAGTATCATAACCATATATAGAGGTATTATCACCACATTCATATATTCCACCTAATGAGGAAGCAGAAGTGTAGAATTAGGAACTCACTCTAGTAGTTAGAACACCCTAGTATTTATGCATTAGTTCCAAGGTGGGAATGGGTTTCATAATTAATATTTGTGAATGGAGAGTTTTTGATGATTATATTCCCCATTATAAAATATTTGACAGAAACAATATCTAATTTTTAATGTAATTAATAGTATTTTTCAAATTCTAAATTTCTATATAAATTTTAAAAAACTCATGTCAAATTCAGTTTTAATCATAATAGAAATTTAATAAGTCTAACTATCTAGTTTTGTAAAATAAAGTTAGTTATATGAATATATCAAATTTTTTATTTTTTTCAATAATTGTAGTTATAATACAATATTTCTATTTAAAATATAATATACCATATAATTTTTAATGATAATGTCATTTTACTAAAATTAATTAATTTATTAAACTATTATAGATTTATAGAGTTGTATAAGAATCTATAATTTTTCAAGGAACGTAATTATAGAGACTTAAGTGTTTATCTATACCATGAATGATAAATTGTGAGGATTATAAGTCTTGAAACATCCCTAGGGTTAAAAAATTATATTTACCCTTATATACAAACTTTAATTTTGTTGAAGTTCTTATTGATCTTAGGGAGCGGTGTGTGCTAATAGGAAATGCCGATATAAATTTCGGGGAAATAAATATCCTATAAGTGAATATATTATGTATAATATATTAGTTTATATCCACGAAATTGAATTTGGATGAAGGATTTCATCCCTCCAAAATAATGGCTTAGATGGAGAATATGACATTTTAATTGTATATGGAATGATGGTTTTACACTATTGTCAATATTATTTATGATTGAATGAGGATCGTTATGTTTCCCCCATTGGGGGTGGAAAATTATTAATGTAATATATTTAACACCATATAAAAAGTATAATATTCTTAAAATATTATTATCAATGATCTGCAATACCCAAAATTATATGTGATGTCATCCTCGAGGTAAATTTGACTCAATGGGATGAGTTGAACAATCTTATTTTTTAAGGTATTATATATGGGATAAACTATTTTACCCTAAGAGAGCTCATGAGACCTAGAAACCTATAATTTTTATTATGTATTTATTTTCACAAATTAGGGAAATCAAAATAATTATTACTGAATATTTTGAGGGAAACATTTTACATAAAATTAATGTACTAGAAATAGAATTTTAATCATAATAATATTAAAAACATATAATAATATATTATAAAATTATAAAATAAATTTTCGTAGTAAAAAAGAAATAAGAAAATAGAAGAAATAACTACGAATTTCATTTCCAATTGCTTGAAATATTATAACATAACTCTATCTAGAAAAAACAATCCATATTGAATGTATCAAAATATCATTTCCAAATAAGAAAAGTCAAATAAATTATACGATTTGAATAATGAAAAAATGCGTAAAAGAAAAAAATTAATAAAAAATAATGATATATCAAAAAGAACAGGATCACATTATTATCAAAAAGAGAAATCAAATTAGCATCATGACCAATAATAATATTAAAAATATTTGTACAGGGGAATATAAATACAAAAAACAATATTCTCTAAATAAATCTTCAATAATGAAAATGTCATGATTAATAAATTTCAACATGAGAAATTAATACAAGTTTACTATATTCTTTATAACTGAATAAACATAAATAAGAAACTAATCATATTCCTAGGATCATTAATCATTTATATAATGAAACATTGATAAATTAAAAACCCATATCAAGGATTTACATTAATGAAAATGATACCATTGCTTAAAATATTCCAAAAATGGTTTCATTCTTATCATGTTATATTTGTATGTATATTAATGAAATAAAATATTAAATAAATAAAATTCAATAGTAAATAAAATTATAAATCAGTAAAATATATAAAACATAAGTTTGTGAAGTCATTTCACACTATCTTAAACAATATTAAAAAATAATATTACAAAAAACACCAAAGAATACTTGATGAGAAATTTTATCTCATAAGACTGAGTAAATTAAATGGTTTGGTTATTGAATAACATGACCACTATAATGACTATAAGATGAAAACCTCATGGAGTGAGAAAAATGACTTGATGAATGAGAAAAGCACATAACACCCTCATACAACGCCATATTGTAACATCTCGAAATTCAAATGTTAGAACATTATATTTGATATCATACATCTGACACAACCCTGATGATATAAGGGAACATAATATCATATTATTTTAAAGTATAATTACTATTTTAAATAAATTTTATCTATGATATATATTTCAATTGATATGATAATGAGTTAGTATCTGGCATATGAAACAATGAGTTTCTTTAATGGATTGGGTTGGTTGATAGACCATGTTTTACTAAACATTAATGTATTATTAACATATTATTATTTAATATAATAACACATAACATAGCAGTTAAATAAGCGATTACGAATAGTATTGACTAACTTATATAAATATATGTTTCATTAAAATATAAAATAAATTTATAAGTTACTAATTATAAATCCCTGACCCCAGAATTCAGGTACTGATTCATTATTTTAATACATTAGCATGATTACAAGGAATCAAGTCCCAAAGGACCAATCATTTTATCAGTCTTGGAAACAAGATACATACATAAGTTCAACACTAAAACTTGAAAAGAAAAAAACTCTATTTTATTCCATTATAAACATCCATGGTTCCATGATTATTCCTGCATGTAACTCATAACTAACTTCTTCATATACTACGAAAATAAAACAGGAGAAAGGGGTGATCTCAAATGCTCTGTAAGATTATTCAATACAGTGAAAGATAACATAAACAGTAGGCATGGTGAATTATTGAAAACACATGCCTTTACAAATAATTAATATTAACACTTTTTGGCAGGATTATGAGGTGAGTAAATAATACCACCATAAAACATAGTCATAGTTATTCTAATAGTCTAATAACCACATGAAATATCAATAGATAATCTCATAATGATGGAATTCATAATGTCATACATCATAACCACATAGTCAATGTCTCATGCCAATACTACAAATAAGATTTTGTTAAGGCCTTGTGTGAAGACACTAGTTTGTCTAATGAGACCTACTAATGCATATATGAGCTATATTGAGGTCCACCCGTCACTTACTAAGGCCAATGCATTTCTCATATGAAAAGGTTTAAACAAATAGTAAACATTCGTATTAAAACTTGCATACGAAATGTCAATACATTATCTATAAACCATGAATGGTATAAAAATAACACATCCACAATCAAACATATCACAAAACCTTCAATATAGTATGGAAGATTTCTACCATAATAAATCAACCTTGATACATAATAATATCCTATAAAGGATGTTGACATAGTTGAAAATGATCAGTAAAAATCTTTGATAGAAATGTCCTTTTTATAAAAACATTTAAAAGTCTCGCAATTTATCAAGAAGCTGTTTAAAATATATTTTTGAATCAAATTGTCCCATATCACTTGGAATATTTTAAAAGTATTTTCAATTTTATAACACTAATGACCATATAAATAAAATCCTAAAACCATTTTAGAAGCATGGACATTAATGAGAAATATTTATAAGAATAAATTTTAAAAACATTTAAAATGGTATTTTAGTTAGGGTTACTAAACAAATGAGAGGCACTTGAATAAAAATAATAGAAGTAATTAGAACTTTATAATATCTTGAGAATAAAAAGATTCATGATATACTATTTCAAAGTATTGTATATACACCAAATAAAAGTGAATTGGCACATAACAACAAAGAAGACTCAATGGAATGTAAGTTGAGATGAAATCCATTATAAAGACTTTATCCTTAGGTTAAGGATAAATCAATGACATAATTATGTGTGAAAAATATAAATACACTCAATAATATTAGATGATTAATGTAAATCAATTATAGAATATTCAAACATATTCTTGTAAAAACAACACTAATGAATTGGATGTTTAACTCAATAAATGGAGATTGAGTTAAAATTACTCTTTTCAGGTTCATATTGATGCATTAAGAATTTATCAATAGTGTGATTAAGTGTATCAAAAGTATATCCACATAAATCTGAGTGTAAATTACTACATAAGTAATAAATATTAATTCCATGCATAATTATGGAGTAAAATAATCAATGAAGTATGCGTAAAGCCCAATTAGTGGAAATTGAAATTTGAAATTCCCTAACTGATTTGGTAACTTATGAAACATACACCCAAAGAAATAAGGATCATAAAATGAAGAATTAAATACTCATAAATTTAGGTATATTACACCATGAGTACAATCATGGGATGTATATACACCACACAAAAGGAAATAGTGGCCAATATAGCTTGAATCTCACAGAAATATGATGTGAGATGAAAACTCCTTACCATATTGTAATTAATCGAGTCGTATGACCAAAAGTTAATAACCATCAAATGATTCACAGAATACCATGAATATAAGGGGAATAATGATAGTATATATCATATGTAAGTACAAAATACACCACATGCAATAAATAGGTGGCGAATAATGGAAATCTCACAGTATTAAAAGTGAGATAAGAAACCCCTTACCTCAAGTCTGACTCGTCTTATATGTCCATTGTTCTTCTTGAATAATAAAAATAAGTTAATTTATACTTGATTAAGAGGAATTTTAAATTGTATTATTCCTTTTATATTTCTTATCACCTTTCAATAACAATTAGTTATTTATTTGAGTAAATATTGGATATTTTATCGATGTTCGGAACATGAGTCAAAAATGATCTTGTTATAATTACTATTTATCCTTGTGGTAAAAATTACATTATCTTTAGAATTATATACATGATTTAGATATCATATATGTATTATATAACCAGTATATATATCTATTTATAATAGTACATAACATTTGGAGATAAGAAATGAAATGTACCGTTCATGGAGATCGTAAACCATACATATGCATGAATGCTACTTTCATTTCTATTTTGTATTTTAATGGAATTAAAATGTAATGATATATAGGTATATTATAATTCCAGTATAATATCATATATAATATCATTAATTCCATCCTTTATACGTCCCACATAAGGCATTAACGAGTCATTTCATTTTGAGGGGGCGGTAGTCTGTGATGGAACCAGGGTCTTCTAAGTTTGATTTGTCGTATGGTTTGTGTTTGTTGTCAATCCTCATTGGATGTTCAGAATGTGTTCAAGAAAAGAGACCATACCGTTCAAGCAGACAACAGTAGTGAAGATGGCGCCGTTTCCCAGTGTTTGCCAAATTTTTGGGCCTGAAAATTGACAAAAAAAGAAAAATGTTTTTGGCAAAGGGACTTGAGCACCGAGGTCTTGGAGGATAGGAAACTTGTGCACCATATGTTTTTGAGAATCCGAACATCAAAATATGGAAAAGGGATGAGGGTCACGCAAGTGTTGGTTAGGCCGTGCAAGTGTACTTGTGTGCCGTGAAAAGAACTTGCTCGTTGGTACCTAGAAGGATTTGGTCTTTTGCGCCTATTGTTTTCCAAGAACAGAACTTCAAAATCTGGCTAAGGAAAGAGGGTCGCGCAAGTATGTTGTGCGACAGAGGTTATGGGAGACGAGACATGCGCACCATTGAGGGACTTGCGTGCCAATGAGGGACTTGCGTGCCTCCGCGTAGGGGGTCCAGTTTGCCAATATATACTGGACCACCCCTCCTCATTTCTCACGGAGTTCAAGACATAGAGATTGTTTGAGCTCTCGTCGCACAGGTGGTTGAGCCGCGCATGTGGTAGTTTGGTCGTGCAAGTAGAGCTTGCACGCCGGTTGTTAGCTGCGCGCCCAAGGCGGTTTGGGAGAGAAAGGAAGTGGACCGCGCAAGTTTTTTGTCGGGGAAGGAAGCGTTGTGCAGGTGTGTTGGTGACACTTGCGTGCTAGTTTGTACTTGCGCGCCGTATTGGGACTTGCGCACCTGGCTTGGAGAAGCGTGCCAGGTATTGCTGAAGCCCACCGGCCTGTTTGGAGCCGCACGAATGTCGGGAGACTACCCGATACATTCGGGGAAAAGTGATATTCTTCTTCTGGTGAGAATCGGACTTCAATAGAGAATATATATACAACAGAGGATGCATTCTTATACAATGATGAAGAGACCTTCATGTTTATAAATTGAGTGTGACTTCACCAACGGCAGTGAGCCAGGGGGAGTCAATGGGAGTGACCCGAGGGAAGCAGTGAGCTATCCCTGAACCTTTGTAATGGCAGTGAGCCTGGGACAGAGTGTCTGTGCCCAAACCTTTGTAATCCACAGCTAGTGAAGATTAGTAGAATTGGGTACGACTGACACATTTTCGGCGTATGCTACTTGGACGTAGCCCTTAGTGGTGAACCAAGTAAAAAGTGTTGTGTCTTCTCTGTGCATGTGAATGTTTGCTTTCTAATCATAATCATCATATAGGTTAAACAAGTTCCTACCAACGTGGGAACAAGATCCATCACATTAAAAGAAAAAGTTGTCACTCGGATTCACCCCTCCCCTCTCAGGGTGTCCCAGGGTCCTTAAAGTGGTATCAGGGTGTAAAGGTTGTTGGCGTTGAATCTGTCCTTTGTCACCATGGAGAATGCAGTCAATGCTAGGGGAGTCCCTCTCTTCGATGGAAGTAATTTTCAGATCTGGAAGAATAGGATGAGATCACATCTATGATCTCTTGGAATAGAAGTTTTGTTTTCTACTATTCAAGGAATACAAGTCACTAATCCAACAGGTCAGGCTATGACTGACATAGACAGGAAAATTCTTGATGTAGATGCTAAAGCACAAAATGCACTCACCATAGCTCTTTCTGATCAGATCTATCTAAAGGTGATGAGTTTCACTTCAGCAAAGTCTATGTGGGATAAACTTGAAAACATTTATGAAGGAGATAGCAAGGTAAAGGAGGAAAAACATCAGGTTTTACACAATAGGTTTGACGATCTAAAGATGCATCCTAATGAGAATGCAGATTCATTTTTTAACCGAATTACTGAAGTTGTGGGAGCAATTCGATGTCTTGGAGAAGAGATCAAAGACATTGATATCGTAAAGAAAATCTTGAGAAGACTTCCTCCCATGTACAATTCAAAGGTGTCATCCCTTGAAGAAAGAGATCTATCTAAACTATCTCTGGATGATTTGTTAAGTAGTTTAGTGGCATATGAGATGAGAGTCAAACCCAAAGATGCCACGACTCGCGTGAGCAAGGAAATGGAATTCAAATCCATGGATAAACAGAAAATTTCAGAAGACAGTGGTGGTGAAGAGGACAAAGAAAAGGAAATTCTTTCTCTCATCGCCATGAATTTGAAAAGGGGGGAAGGTAAATTTATAGGTAAGCTACCTCCTTCATGTTTTCGTTGTGGAAGAGTTGGGCACATTGCCTCTCAGTGCCAAAGAAAGTTAGATGATGATGAGAGCGAAGCTGAAGACATTGAGAAGCCTCAGAAAAGGTTTTTCAAAAAGGGTGACTTCAAATCTGGAAAGAAAATGTAGAGGAAGAGTTTTTTCTGTGAAGAAGAAGATGATGATATTGAATTTTGTGAGGAAGAAGAACCAGAATTTGAAATGGGAAACCATGATTCCATGATGGATACCACTGAAATATCATAATCCTCAGTCAATAAAGGCAGATATAATCAGACTACTGCTATTGGTAATCCAAAGATTAAAATTAAGGATGCTTTCTCCAAGATTGAGAGTAAATGTAAGAGATGTAATAAGTGGAAGGAAATGGTGGAAGAATCATCAGAATGTGTTGATGAACATGAAGCTGAAATTGAAAGTCCGGAAGAATTTTTGAAAGTTCAGTCTAAAATCCATGAAACCAATGATGATATAGTGGATCTAAAGCTGAGAATTGAAGAGCAGGGAAAGGTCATCAATGACCTGACGTCGAGACTGGAAGAAAATTCCAAGGCTGCTGAGGGTTTTGAGGAGGAAGTTGTTACTCTTAGGAGTAAACTTGAGACTGAATCATTTGCAAAAGAATCAAGGAAGAAAATACCATTTAGAAGATTCTCAGATGTAGAATTACTGGCAAGATCCATGTGTGGTTCAGATGTGGTTGAAAAAATCTTGAGTGTTCAAAGACCCGCTTGCATGGGAAAGAGTGGAATTGGTTGGGAAGCTGAGACATCAAATGTTGGAAATAAAGAGAGCCAAAAGAAAGACAAAATAAAGGTTGAACATGTTGAAACATTACCTTAAGTGCTGAAAAGGAAACCCTCAATCCAAACTAGAAGGAGAACTGACAATTATCCTCAAATATTCAGAAATTATAGGAAGTTCAACTATTCTCCCAAGGATGAAGGTATGATGAGAAATTCAGGTGAGAAGACATTTCCTCTCATGAAGTGTCAGTTTTGTGGCTATCTGGGCCATACTGTGGCATATTTTAATGAGGCAAGGAGCTACTTGAGTGGAAAAGATCTGAGAAGTCAACAAAGGAGAACAATTTAATATCCTCCATATTATAGAATAAATAGCTCTTATGGTTACTATTTTAATTGTTCTAACATTGGCTATAAAGCTATGTATTGCAGGCAGCAGTATGACAGGAGCAATTCATACAACACTCAAAGATGGGTCAGTTTTCATGTTCCTGATGATGTTGTTCTCAAAAACATTTTTTCACCTCTGGAAGAAGATTATGGGTGTGATGAATCAGATAATGTGGAAGAAAGTATTAAAAGTCCATCAGTATCCTATGCTCAATCCAATATCTCATGGAAAGAGAGGAAGAAGATTGAGAAATACAATCTTGCAGAAGTAGCCCTTAAAGCTACAAAGAGCAGCATCAGCTGGATCCTTGATAGTGGATGCCCTTCCCATATGATGGGAAATGCTGACCTTTTGAAGAACATTGAAAAGAAGGTTGATGGAACAGTACGATTTGGTAATGATGGTGCTCTGAAGATTAAAGGCAGTGGGAATACTGCTCTCGCCAATAGGGAGCTGAAGAATACTGAAGTTCTTTATGTGGACGGTCTACACCACAATCTCCTCAGTGTAATTCAACTCTATGACTCAGGGCTCATAGTAACCTTCAATCAAAAAGGCTGCACTATAAAAGGAGAAACATGGAATTCTCTTATGAAAGGCTGTAGAACAGATGGAAACTTATATCAGGTTGACAGCAAAGTGAACTCTTGTTATTTTTCTATTGAAGAAGAAAACAATTTTTGGCATCGAAGGCTGGGGCACATTAACCAACAAGACATGGAAAAGATATCTAAGATAATGATAGTCATGGATATTCCCATTCTAAAACGTGAACGGGAAAAGTCTTGTGATGCTTGTATTTGTGGGAAGCTGGTCTGTAATTCATATCGGCCAAAGAAGAAAAGGGCATCACATCTTCTTGATCTCATTCATACTGATGTATGTGGCTTAATAAATGTTGTTGGAACCTATGGAGAAAGGTACGTCATCCTTTTCATTTATGATTATAGCAGAATGGCTTGTGTAATGGTGATTCAAAGGAAGCGAAAAGTACTTGATTGCATGAAAAAGTTTCGCCGGATCGCCGAGAATGATACTGGACGGTCAATAAAAGTCCTGCGATCTAACAATGGTAGAGAATACACGTCCATCGAGTTTGAAAATTACCTAGAAAAACATGTAATACAGCATGAGATAGCTGCTGTGAGAACTCCACAACAAAATGGAGTTGTTGAGCGTCCGAATCGACAGGTCAACAATATGGCCAGAACTATGTTGATTGAGAGTGGTATCTCTCGCCATTACTGGATGGAGGCTATTGAAGCTGCAGTGCACATTCAGAATAGAATTGGGCTCTATATGGGGGAAACTAAGACACCATACGAATTGTAGCATGGAAGGAAGCCTTCTTTGAAATAATTTCATGTTTTCGGAAGAAAATGTATCATTCGGAATAAATAAGGAAACCAACAAATGTTTGGTGACAATGTTGATGAAGGAATTTTTCTTGGGTATCCAATGAACAGCAAAGCTTACAAGTGTTTCAATAAACGCTTGGGGAGGATTGTGGAGAGAAACGATGATATAATCATTGAAGGAAAAACTCCAAATGTTTCAAATAGTACCTATACTAATGAGATAGAAGATGAGAATGAATGTGAACATGGAATAAATACGAATACAGAAATAGAGGAAGATGTACAAAACACTCAGGGGTCACATCATGATGTTGACTCAGATGAAGAATATTAAGAGGAAATCTTGGATGGTGAGAATGCGACTAAACCTCATAGTCGAAATCAAAGAGCAGAGATTGATCCATCTAACATAATTTGAGACAGGAATTCACCCACACAGACAAGGAGGATCAGAAATAACACACCTTCTGCATTTCTGTCAGTTGTGGAGCCATCTTCATTTGAAGAAGCTGCAAAGGATGAATCCTGGGTGAAAGACATGAATGAAGAGTTTGATCAGATTGACAAGAATTAGACATGGGATCTTGTCCAGAGACCCAAAGGTCACAATGTGATTGGAACAAAATGGATATTCAAGAAAAAGTTTGATGAGCATGGAAGTGTTATCAAAAACAAGGCTCGACTAGTATGTAAAGGGTATTCTCAAATTGAAGGTGTTGATGTTGAAGATACCTTTCTCCAGTGGCTAGACTGGAGTCAATCAGGTTGTTCCTTTACATGGCTCTCCAGAGAGGATATAAATTATATCAAATGGATGTCAAGATAGAATTTTTAAATGGTGTACTCGAAGAAGAAGTCTACATTGAACAACCAGTGGGTTTTCTTCTTGATGATGATGAATCAAAGGTCTGCAAGCTAAAGAAAGCACTTTATGGCTTGAAACAGGCACCACGGGCATGGTACTCCGGACTATATTCTTATCTCAAGAAGCTGGAATTCAAAAAAGGAGGAGTATATCACAATCTCTATATAAAGAATTCTCCGAGATATCAGTTCATGGTTCTCGTTTACGTCGATGACATAATATTTGGTGGCAATAGGCAGAAATACATGGATGAATTTGCCAGTCATATGAAATCAGAATTTGAAATGTCAATGATTGGGGAGCTCAGATATTTCTTGGGACTGAAGGTGACTCAAAGGAAAGACTACACTTTTATCTCTCAGGAAAAGTATGCAAAGGAGCTGCTGAATAAGTTTAATATGAAAGACTCCAAACCAATTTCGACTCCGATTGCAGTTGGAACCAAACATGGAAAACATGAGAATGAGAAATCTGTAGATCCCACCATGTAGATGAGGATCATTGGAGCCTATTGTACCTGACAGCGACACGGCCAGATATTGTCTTTGCCACATGTCTTGCTGCCTTCTTTCAGAGTAATCCAAAGGAGGAACATTTGTCAGCAGTAAAAAAGAATCATGAGGTATATTCAAGGTACTCACAATTATGGCTCACACTTTGTTGCAGGAAGGGACTGTGAATTATCAGCATTTTCATATGGTGACTGGGCTGGCAATGTTGTGAACAAAAAGTCCACCAGTGGTGGAGCATTCTTTATTTGTAAAAACTGTGTCGACTGGTTGAGCAAGAAACAAGAAAGTACTTCTCTTAGTACTGATGAAGCTGAGTATATATCCGCCACAAAGGCATGCACTCAACTACTATGGATGAAGCAACAACTAACAGATATTGGTGATAAGGTGCAGCAACCAATGGTTATTTACTGTGATAATCAAAGCGCAATTGATCTTACGAAGAATCCAGTTCAGAATTCTCATACAAAACATATTGAAATACGGTATCATTTTATCAATGAAAAGTTTGAACAAGGTGTGATTAGAATGGACCATGTTGGAACTGATGAGCAAGTGGTTGATATCCTGACCAAGCCACTGTCCGCGGTTGTGTTTGAGAAGCATCGGTTGAACCTCGGTGTTCAACCACCTCCTACTGCATAAGGAAGCTCTAGAAATCCCCTCTCCCCATTTGTTATATCTGGTTTTATCTACTTATGGCTGTTATGCAGGTTTATGGGGGAGATACTATCCAGGGAGATTATGGTTTGAGCTGAACGTTGAACAACTTATCGGTCATTGGATTTATTGTCAATGGGGGAGAAAGGAATAAATTCAAGGAAAGAAATGCTTCTGTGATGAGAAGTATAAGAATGAGAAGTATAATAAGGAAAACATCGGGCGTCATGGTGAATTCCAAAAACACTAGAACCCAATTCATGCTTCCTCACTTGTTTTCTACACCGAGCATTGCTCATGTAGACTTAGAGTGTTGGCTGAGTTGATTCTTGCATTTTTGAAATCCGCATGGATGGAGATCTAGTGAATTTATTTTTTGATTGCCGACAAGCCCCAAGGGGGAGATTGTTGGAACCAGGGTGTTGTATGTATGATTTGGTGTACGTTTTGTGTTTGTTGTCAATCCTTAGTGGAAGTTCAGAATGTGTACCAGCAAAGAGATCATACCGTTCAAGCAGACAACAGTAGTGAAGGTGGAGCCATTTCCCAGTGTTTGCCAAATTTTTGGGCCTGAAAATTGACAAATAAAGAAAAATGATTTTGGAAAAGGGACTTGCACGCCGAGGTCTTGGAGGATAGGCAACTTGCACACCATATGTTTTTGAGAATCTGAACATCAAAATATGGAAAAGGGATCAGGGTCGCGCAAGTGTTGGTTAGGCTGCGCAAGTGTACCTGCGCGCCGTGAAAAGAACTTGCGCGCTGGTACCTAGAAGGTTTCGGTCTTATGCACCTATTGTTTTCCAAGAATAGAACATCAAAATTTGTCTAAGGAAAGAGGGTCTCCCAAGTAAGTTGCGCGACAGAGGTTACAGGAGACGATACTTGCGTGCCATTGAGGGACTTGCGCGCCTCCGCATAGGGGGTCTAGTTTGCCTATAAATACTGGACCACCCCTCCTCATTTCTCATGGAGTTCAAGACATAGAGATTGTTCGAGCTCTCATCGTGCAGGTGGTTGAGCTGCGCATGTGGTGGTTTGGTCGCGCAAGTAGAGCTTGGGCGCCGGTTGTTGGCTGCGCACCCAAGGCGGTTTGGGAGAGAAAGGAAGTGGACTGCGCAAGTTTTTAGTTGGGGAAAGAAGTGTTGAGCAGGTGCATTGGTGACACTTGTGTGCTAGTTTTGGATTGCGCGTCGTATTGGGACTTGCGCGCCTGTCTTGGAGAACCGCGCCAGGTATTGCTGAAGCTCGTCGGCCTGTTTGGAGCTGCACGAAAGCCGGGAGACTACCCGATTAATTCAGGGAAAAGTGATATTCCGCTTCTGGTGAGATTCGGACATCAATAGAGCATCTAAATACAAAATAGGATGCATTCTTATGCAATGACGAAGAGACCTTCACGTCTATAAATTGAGTGTGACTTCACCAACGGCAGTGAGCCAGGGGGAGTCAATGGGAGTGACCTGAGGGAAGTAGTAAGCTATCCCTGAACCTTTTTAATGGCAGTGAGCCTGGGACAGAGTGTCTATGCCAAAACCTTTTTAATCCACATCTATTGAAGATTAGTGGAATTGGGTACGACTGACACATTGTCGGCGTATGCTACTTGGACATAGCCCTTAGTGGTGAACTAATTAAAAAGTGATGTGTCTTCTCTGTGCATGTGAATGTTTGCATTCTAATCATAATCATCATATAGGTTCAACAAGTTCCTACTGACGTGGGAACAAGATCCATCACATTAAAAGAAAAAGTTGTCACCCTGATTCACCCCTCCCCTCTCAGGGTGTCCCGGGGTCCTTCTATCTGCACTTCCTCAAATGAAATTATCACATTTTTTCTATAATGGAAACCATAAAATAATCATATAAATGGAAAATACAGAAGAATAAAGATATAAAAATATTTATATAATATATAAATATAGTTCCATCTTAATTTCCACCATGAGAGGTGGTAGGAGATAATCGAACAATCATCATTTTGGGAGGCATTAGTTTGTCATCCACAGAAACAGTATGTTCTTTATCGATTAGACGGAGGTGTGTGTTAGTGTAGTTCAAATCCTTCTCATAACAACATCCTAGTATATTTAGGATACTAGTTTAGTTATAAAATAAAGTAATAAAAAGTGTTTAGGGGATGGATAAGTAAAATAAAACAAAATAAAACAATAGAATTTCAGAGAATGCATTACCTTTAATTTGGGTAACTACCTTTTCATTGAACCAAAAGGACTTCTTGAAGTGACTTATGCCTATGGTGAGGCTTCTAGAAGGAATATGGAGATATTGAGAGATTATTTATGCTGGGGTTCGACGAGACAAGGAGATTGAGAGGTATTTTTAATGGGTCAGAAGTGGTGTCCTTCAATAAGGGGGAGGAGGGGCTCTTTAAGAAAGTGTGAAAATATTATTTTATTATATAGAGATATTCGCTTTCTAAAGGTCAAAAAAAATTAAATTCAAATATAACATAACTCATGATTGAAATAAAATTATCCAATAAGAATTGGATAGGTTTTGGATATTATTTTAATATTAATAATCATATTTATTTAAATCATTTATTAAAGAGGTAAATAATTTTATATATTTGATGTCTAAAATTTATAAAAAAATTACCATAATGTAGGAAGTTTTTTATATTTCCAATGATTATTTATATTCAAAAATATGATTTATATAACCCCATGTAAAAATTGATATACTAAAAGATATTTGTTAATTTCGTTTTTCTCATTAATTTAATATAATTAAATTAATGTGTCATTATCATTCTTAAGTGGCTCCATGGGGTCCCAAAATTGATCCAAAGATGCCCATGGTCATCCAGGACTCACCCAAAAAGGTTAAGACAAATGTTAAGGTAATTTTTTATTATTATAATATTCCTTTTACCTTGAATTACCCTATTTACCTTTATCTGTGGTAAATAAATGTCAAAGGTTACTATTCTACAAAGAAAATTCATCTTATTGAACCAAATTTTACTTAATAATAACAAACATGTATCTCAAATTTTTGAAATTAAATTCACAGAAGCGGTAAAAATTTATTTAGATGAACAAGTCGGATTTTTAACTACTACTTAGTAGTTTCACTATTAATCAAAAATTGAAGTTTTTCAGAAAAATACCAAAACGTCAGACAAATCTATATTTGACATTCCAAATTCCAAAATGATGTCTATTTTTCTAAATTCAAAACCTAAAAGTTGGATTAATTAATTTAAAATTAATGCCCATTTTCAAAACAAATAGCATGTTTTTAAGAAACAGTAACAATCAAAAGATTTACACTTGTTTATGTATAATTTTAAAATGAAATTAATTCCAATGACCAAAATTGGATTAATGGGTAAAAATATAATCTAATTAAACGTCAAAACCCAATTTATAATATAATCTAACGAAATATATAAATTATATTAAAAGGCATTTATTAATTAAAATATATTATTTCTTACTATTCATAATAAAATGAATATTATTAGAAAAATCAAAAAAAATTCCCAAAGTTAATTTTAATGTCCTCATTCTAAAGTAGAATTTTATTTTGTCAAATGGAACATAGAAATGTGAAAAAAACTATATTTAATGAGTAATCACCATTAATAGGCGGTAAATTAACCCTTTAAATTAAATTATGGTTAAAATTAGATTCATTCACATTTTAAGCCTCTAAATTTTGTTGGATAAATGTAAAAACATTTAAAAACATATATAATAACTTTTCAGTAAGTTCTATTCATTCTTGTCATTACAACGACTAGGTGGTAAATACCATTAAAAATAATAAAATTATATTATTATTGTGAAATGTAAGATTTCAAAAAAAACCATTGTTGCGTATAGGGTATTCCATCGAACGTAGTGTCACCTTTAAAGTATAATTAATATTTACATTACAAATATTAATAAATATGAAAAATTTCATGTTCTTTATTTACCTGAGAATGTTATATCCTTCCCCCATTTTGGGAATCACATCCTCAGAATTTTAAAACTGGGCATGGAAACATCATTAAAAGTCCCACATTGGAAATGAGTCAGTAAAACTTTCACTTTAAAAGAAAAAATAAAAGTACAAAGGTCACCTGAGAAAACCCATACTACAATTACATGTTTGAAAACAAGGATATAGGAGATAATCTGAGTGTCATGTTCTGATGGAGAGGGATAGAAAACATGATCAAGAGAAAGTTAACAATAAGAAAACCACAAATATGTGATGGGATAAACAGACATTAGTTTACCAGTAGGAAAATTAAACAGACAATGTTTTTTTGTTTTGGGTTCCATTTCATAAATTTGGGGAATTTATTTATGATCCAAATCCATTTTTTTGTATTTTTAAAACCCACTTTATGGCTAAGTGGTAACCTCACAAACAGTCCAATGAAAACCATACCAACGATGCAAATTAAAAACATCAAAATGTTCCAAGAGTCCACAAAAACAAAGAGCCCAATTTTGAAATTCAAACTGGAACTGCATCAAACCCATCACCAAAATGCGTCTGTATCAAAACCTTGAGTGGAGAGTCACCTCGAGCCGTGCCCCCTGATGGACCAGCATCCCATCAATGTTACCACATCACCAATGAAAACCTACCGGCCATCCACCGCAGCGCCGGCGTCATCTCCCATGAGTCGTCCATAACAAAATGCCACCATCATCGATTCAAGGAACGAAGAACACCCAAAACCAGACACATATCATCTCACCAAACAAAAAACTAAACAGAAAATTCAATTCACAGAAATGAACCCCCAAAACCTTCACCAGTGGCCATGAGGAAGAAAAGAAGAAAAAAGCCCCAAAGAACTGGCGATCCCACCTCCACCAGACAAATCAACCGCATCAGGAACAATGAAACCCCAAAAAACTCACCTGAGAGGATGTAGAACCCTAAACCGCCAACACATGAGCGCGACCCTCAAACACGAAGAAAAACACCACAGGCCAATAGTGAGATGTCGAGATCTGAGTCAGGAGCACTATGAAGAGCATGCCTTCAACTAGAACTGGTTTTACACCCTTGTATCTGAACTAGCAACCACAGACCCCTATACAGCATCTCCACAGCCTGAGAGAAGTCCACAAAGATGCACTACAGCGGAGATCCTCCACCAACCCACCAATCGCAAGAAGGAATCGCCGCGCCATCCGCAGCGAAAAAGCTGGTCGTGGCGAGAGGAAACCCTAGGTAGAGAGACCTTTATGGGCGCATGTCCTACAATCCACTGTGATATCAATTTATTTATGAGATTGAATATGAACATAAAGAGATATACTTACTTTTTAAGTAGAAATTCATTATTTAATAAATTTTTACCACCAACTCATATTTTTTCTCAAATGATTAGTATTCAAGATGAATTGGTCACACCGGAATAGCTATATTCAACTTCTAGAGAATCACCTGACCCACAAAGGATAAACAATATATTTACCTTGCCCTTAGAGATTAACCACCACTAAAATGGTTAGTAAAATATTGGATGGTCCCCAAAAAGGAAAATCCTTTAGAGAAAGAAAAAATATTCTTAATTTTTAATAATATACCAACAATACACCAAAGTTAAATAAATACCATTCAATCAACAATTGTCTTTAAATTACTTCAATATAATCCAAACTAGTATTGAAACCCAAAACATAGAATAATTTGGTTATGTAGTCTTCCATGTTAAATTGTATCTCCAAATGACATCGGCTGCCCTTAATGCCACATACTCAAAAGTAATAAAACTAATCACATATTCTCTATGATAGGTTAATAATTTCCAAAAATAACCCAAAATATTGATAAAAATCCACCATTAATCCACAAATGAAATCCTATAGTGTTCTATTTTCCTTAGTTATATAGTGTTCCCAACACAGTGAACATCTTCCAAAATAACATTTATCACTTAATCACCAAATCGTTTTCCAATACTAAGGATATCCCTTAAATAATCATAAGATCCCAAATCAAATTATTATTGATCAATAAAATCATTTAACTAAAATGAATTAGTCACAATAACCAGGGAATTTACATAGTCAAGTGTTAGGAGATAAATCCCAATCGCACTATGGTTGTGGGTTCGATTCCTGCAGTTTTGTCTGATGTGACCGGTTGTCACACGGTATACATGTTTTCATTTTTCAAAAACTATATAATTTTATTATATTCCCAAAAATGAGATAGATTCCTCAGAATAACTATAACCTAATTTTATCACAAGTGTTATCTTATACCTCGCATTTTCATTCACAAATTTAATAACATGTAATTTCTTCAAACTCAATGATCATATAAAACCAAATGGTTACTTATAACTATATCCAAAATAGAAAATATAATTCTTCATCAAACATCATTTTCACATGAAAAACTGCAGTGTTACACATACTAGAGAAAACTCATCCAAAGTAATCCCATCAAAAAATGGCACTAATACTTTTTAAACATTCCTCCATCCATTTATTTCAATGTAGATTCTTCCTTGACAAATAAGATATCCTATAGGATAGTTCATTCACTCAGGTAATAGCTAAGTTCCCTATATTTACGACAAATGAATGGATACATATAACCATTTTTATTTTCTTCCATAGTAGTATCCATTTTTCCTCGGAAATTCATAACATTATGTCATTCTTTCCAACACATAAAGCATTTCATTTTTCCATTAAGACACCTTCCTAGTTGTCTCCTTCCAAATTTCAATCATGATAGAAAATGAGCTTTCTTTTATCCATGGTCTTCACTACTGGAGCTCTTATCATTCAACACTTTTCTTTTCCCTGTTGAGTCAGAGAGTTGGATAATATATATGTTGATGGTCGTATTTTTTGAAAACTAATTCTGCATGAACATAATATCCTTTATGCCTATCAGCATTTAAATTTGTCTCTCATTTCCTCCACCTTTCATACCTTGTACTTCATGCTCAATATTACTATGAATTCCTTAGAATCCATCCATTGACTAAAACCAGAAAGCATCGTGTGATAAATAATAGTCATAAAATCGTTTATAGAATGTCATGACACCTTTTTTTCAATATAATACACCTTAGGAGTAACCAAGGACATTTATTCTCATATTATATTAAATTCCTTCAAATTTTTTTATAAATAAAATGAAAATTATCCGAAGCATATACCCCAGGAGTGTCGTAACCAAGACTGCAGAAAGGCATGTTGTCATGTACCAGGATACCCTAGGTCAAGCCTGAAACTCCTTGTTGAAGTCTTCACTTCTAGGTACATTTGTACTAGAGCCGTCTCTACCTGCTCGTATCCAGATAGGGATGTATTTCTTGGAAAATACCCAAAATCTCTACATTACCCAAATTCTAGGAAGTTCTTCAATACTAATCATCAAGGTCTATAATAGGGTAATGTGCTCTAATCATAGTTTATCTAAATCTAATTTCTATGTTTGTACTAAACTTCCTCTGATACCAACTGTAACGCCCCGATCCCAGAGTCTAGAAGCCGGTGAATTATATTATTACATTAGCATGATTACAAGGAATCAAGTCCCGAAGTACTGATTAGATTAGTAGTATTGGAAACAAGATACATACATAAGTACAACACTACAACTATAAAAGAAAAATAACACTAATTTATTCCATTAGAAACGTCCAAGCTTCCAAGATTATTCCTTCAACTCACTCATAACTAACTTCGTCATATCCTGGGAAAATGAATCATGATAAGGGGTGAGCTCAAACGCTCAGTAAGAGTAAGAAATATAGTGGAAGATAACATAAAAATTAGGGATGGTAAATAATTGAAAAATCATGTCTTTACAAATAATTAACATGAACACTTTATGGAAGGAATATGAGCTGAGTAAATAATTTCATAATAAAACATTGTCATGGGTGTTATATTAGCTAAATAACCACATGAAATATTAATATCTAATCTCATAATGACGGAATGCATAAAGTTGGACATCATAACCACATAGTCAAGGCCTCATGCCATGACTAAAAATAAGATATTGTCAAGGCCTTTTTCCAAGACACTATTTTGTCTCATTAGACCTACCGATGCATCGAGTAGCTATAGCGGGCTCCCCCCATCACTTACTAAGTCTAATGAATTACTCATATGAAAAGGATTAAACATAACATAAACATTCTTATTAAAACTAGCATACGAAATTTCAATACTTTATCCAAAAATGATGAAAGGTATAAAAATAACACATCTACAGTCAAACATATCACAAAACATTCAATACAGTATGGCAGATTTGTATCGTAATAAATCATCCACAATAAAGAATAATATCATCTAAAGGATGTTGACATAGCTAAAAATTATCAGTAAAATTTTTTGAGAGAAATATCCCATTTTAGAAAAACATTTAAAAGTCTCACTATTTAACAAGAAGCTATTTAAAATCGATTTTTGAATCAAAGTGTCCCATATAACTTTGAAACTTTTAAAAATAATTTCAATTTTAAAACATTAATATCAATTTAAATAAAATCTTGAAATAAAGTTTTAAACAATGACATTAATGAGAAATATTTAGGAGAATACCTTTTTAAAACATTTAAAATGGTATCTTACATAGAGTTCCTAACCAAATGAGAGACACTTGAATACAAATAATTGAGGTAATCAGAAATATATAATATCATAATAATAAATGGATTCTTTATATACTATGTCAATTTATAGTATATACACCACATAAAAGTGAATTGGTGCATAACAAGAAAGAAGACTCAATGGAATTTAAGTATAGATGAAATCCCTTATAAAGATTATATCCTTAGGTTAAGGATAAATCAATGACATAATGATGTGTGAATAATATAAATACACCCAATATGATTTGATATTCAGTGTAAATAAATCAGAGAAAATTCACACATATTTTTGTTAAAACAATACTAATAAATTGGATGTTTAACTCAATGAAGGGAGATTGAGTTAAAATTACTCTTATCGGGTTTATATTGATGACTTGAGTATTTATAAATGGGGTGATTAAGTGTATAAAAATTATATACACAGAATGTTGAGTGGAAATTACAACAAAAATAATAAATATTTATTCTACACATAATATTGGAGAAAAATAATCAATGAAGTATGCGTAAAGCCCAATGAGTAGAAATTAAAATTCGAAATTCCCTTACCGATTTGGTAACTTATGAAACATACAGCCCATGAATGATTAATCATACAATGAAGATATAAATACCCATAAATTGATGTATATTACACCAATAATACAATCATGGGCAGTAAATACACCATATAAAAGGAAATAGTGTCCAATATAGCATGAATCTCACGGAAATAAGAATTGTGATGAAAAATCCTTACTACGTTGTCATTAATCGAGTCGTATGACCATAAGATAATAACAATCAAATGAATCACAGATTTCCATGAATAAAAATATAATAATGATAATATATATCAAATGGATATACACAATACACCACATGCAGTAAATAAGTGTCGAACAATGGAAATATCACGGAATTAAAAGTGAGATAAAAACCTCTTACCTCTAGTCCGACTTGTCTTTTATATTCCTTGTTATTACAGAATAATAATCATACGTTCATTTATAATTGATTAATAACAAATTTCATGTTTATTATTCCATTTATATCACTTATTACCTTTCTATAACAATTAGTTATTTATTTCTGTTCATATTGGATGTTTTATCGATATTTGGAATTTCAGTCAAAAATGAATGTTTAATAATTACTCTTTTTCCATGTGGTCAATTGTTTGTTGTCTCCAGAATGATATAAATGATTTAGATATCAAATATATATTATATATCTAGTATATATATCTATTTATAATAGTTCATAACATTTGAAGATAGGAAATGAAATGTACCGTTCATGTTGATGGTAAGTCGTACGTACTCATGAACGCTACTTTCATTTCTATTTTGTATTTTAATGGAATTAAAAAATAATGATAAATAGTTATATAATAATTATATTATAATATCATATATAATATCATTAATTCAGTCCTTTATATGTCCCACAAAAGGCATTAATGATCCATATCATTTTGAGGGGGCAGTAGTCTGCACTTCCTCAAATGAAATTATCGTGTTTTACCCATAATGGAAACCATAAAATAATTATATAAATTGAAAATACAGAAGAAAAAAAGAATACGTAAAAATAATATATATATATATATAATATAAATATAGTTCCATATTAATGGCCACCATGATAGGCGGTAGGAGATAATCAAAAAATCATCGTTTCGTGAGGCGTTAGTTTGTCATCCACGGAAATAGTATGTTCTTCACCCATTAGATGGAGGTGTGTGTATGTGTAGTATGAATACTTATCATAACAAAATCCTAATATATTTAATATACTATTGTTGTTATAAAATAATGTAATAAAAAGTGTTTACGGGGTTTTAGATGTAAAATAAAACCAAATAAAACAAATGAATTTAAGAGAAAGCATTACCTTTAATTTAGGTAACTTCCTTTATTTGAACCAAATGGACTTCTTAAAGTTCCTTCTGCCTAAGTTGAGGCTTATAGGAGTAATAAGGGGTTCTTTAGAGATTATTTTGGCCAAGGTTGGATGAGCCAACGTTCTTGAGTGGTGTGTAGAATGGGTTAGTAGTGGTGTGCTTTTATAAGGGGGAGGAGGGGCTCTTTAGGAAAGTGTGAAAATATTATTTTATTATATAGTGATATTCGATTTCTAAAGGTCCGAAACAATTTAAAGTCAAATATAAGATGACTCATGGTCGAAATAAAATCATCCAATAATAATTGGACAGGTTTTGTATATTATTTTAATATTAATAATCATATTTATGTAAATCATTTATTAATGAGGTAAATACTACATAATTATTGTGTCATTAATAATTTAATTTATTTGATGTATAAAAATAATATAATAAATTACAATAATGTTGGATGTTTTTTATATTTATAATGATTATTTATAGTCAAAATTTTGAATTATATAACCCCATGTAAAAATTGATATACTAAAAGATATTTGTTAATTTCATTTTTGTCATTACTTTAAGTTAATTAAAATGAAGTGTCATTATCATTATTATGTGGCTCTATGGGGTCACAAAATTAACCCAAGGATTCCCATGGTTGGCCATGACTCATCCAATAATCTTAGGACAAGTGTTAATGTAATTTTCTATTATTATAATATTTCTTTTACCCTGAATTACCCTATTCACTTTTAACCACGGTAAATAAAAGTCAAAAGTTACAATTGACCAAAAATTATTTTCATCTTATTGAACCACATTTTACATACTATGAACATACATGTATCTCAGATTTTGGAAATTTAGTTCCCCAAAGCGGTAAAATTTTATTTAAATAAAAAATTCATATTTTTAACTACTACTTAGTGGTTTCGCTATTCATGAAAAATTGAAATTTTTCAGAAAAATACCCAAAATTCCGCATAATCTATATATGATATTCCAAATTCAAAAACAATTTCTATTTTACCAAATTAAAAATTTAGAATTTGGATTAATTAATTTAAAATTAATTCTTGTTGTCAAAACAAATAGAATGTTTTTAAGAAACCATAACTATCAAAAGATTGACACTTGTTTATGTATAATTTCAAAATGAAATTAATTACAATGATCAAAATTTAATTAAATGGAAAAAATTTAATCAAATTAAACTTCAAAACAAATTTAAAATATAATATAACCATATAAATAAATTAGATTAAAATGTAATTTTTAATTAATATACATTATTTCACACTATTCATAAAATATGAATATTATTTTAAAAATAAAAAAAAATTTACCCAAAGTAAATTTTTATATCCCGAATATAAAGAAGAATTTTATTTTTTCAAATGGAACATATAAAAGTGACCAAAATAATATTTAATGAGGGTTCTCCATTAAAAAGTGTTAAATCAACCCTTTATAGTAAAATATGTTTAAAATTAGATTCATTCACATTTTAAGCCTCTAACATTTATTGGATAAATGTGAAAACATTTAACAAACATATATAATCAATTTGAAGTTATTTCTATTCATTCCCTCCATTACAACAGCTAGGTGTTAACTACCATTTAAAGTAATAATATTATATTATTAGTGTGCAATGTATGATTTCAAATAAATCCATTGTTATGTATCGGGTATACCATCGAACATAGTGTCCCCTTTAATCTATAATTAATATTTATTTCACAAATATTAATAAATATGAATAATTTCATGATCTTTATTTACTTTTGATGTTACACTAATTTTTTAGAAATGAATATAGGAAACAATTGAATTTAAAGGAAATGTTTTCATTATCACAACTGTGTTTCATCATAATAAATTTAATTATTTACTAATAGTGAGTGATAATAATAACATTTATGTATGATACATTCAATCCAATATTTTTTATATTCACCAAATAAATTTAATAATCATTAGATAAGAACAAACCAAGTTGTTCACAAAAAATAGATATATTTATAAAAGAGATTTTACAGCCTATTAAAAGAAAAAATATTTTAGTTCCAATTTTTGGAAATTCTATAAATGTTATATGTAAAAAATATAAAATTTTTAATGAGGATGTTAAACATTAAATTATAACGATTTATATAAATCATTATGTGTTGTTTCACTTTTTTAAGACACTACTAGAAATTAGAACTATACTGAAATACCTAAACTAATACTTTGGATAAAAAGATCAGTGTAAGTATGAAATAGAGACCCTGTTAAAATGGTTTTGGGATAAAATTTTAAAAAATTACAATGGAGATGCACTATACCTATGGGTTTGGGAAAAAAACCTTGGTATATGACATTTATAAAGACCCTATACCAATAGTTTTTCCAAAACCGTTGGGATAGATCTATTATGGAGACACTATACATAAGATTTTTTTCAAAATTATTGTTATACTTAAAAACTATGCCAATGGTTTTTGAAAAACCATTGGGATGTCTTAAAAATCATAGAACAAATATCAATGGTTCTAAAAACCACTGGTATTGGTACACATAGTTCTTTGGGATTGTTTTTTCATATAATATCAAATAAATCAAATGTAAAAATACATGGAAATATATATATATATATATATATATTAAATTATGTCCAGAAAATTCATATTAGGATAGTGGTAATGTCATTAGAATATAAAATTTTGTTTTGGGATCAAAAATACAGAGTATTTTACATTTAAATTACATACACCAAATGTTTTTTTAAAATAATTTGTATAGGTTTTTCATATGACCTATGCAAGTGGTTTTATAAACCTGTTTGTAAAGGGCTCTACATATGGTTTTACCAAATCCATTGGTATAGGTTTATTACAATTACATAATATCCAAAAAAAACCCAAACCATTGGTATAGCCTATACTAATAATTTGGATACCTATACCAATGGTTCCAAACCCTTAGTATGGAGTTTTATCCTAGTCATGTGAATAATAAAAAAATCCATAATTTTAATTTAAAATTTCTTTTTTGTTTAATTTATTTACACTATTAGATTATATTTTTGATTATATTTAATTTTTTACTTTATCAGATATATAATAATTACTCAAATTTGGATATTTTGTATTAATTTCTCAATGAAATTGTATATAAACACATCTCAAAATTTTGAACATTTTTATAATAAAAACCTAAATTGTCACCATGTATATGGGATTGAATTAAAATTTATTGCAAACACTTTTTTAATTTTAAATTGTAAAAATGGATTCCATAATTAGAATCAGAATAATTTTTATTGTATAAAATGTTAAATATATTTTTTGAACAAAAATATTATTGAGTGTGACTAAAATTAATTACAATGATTTGGAAATATATTCGATTAATGAGGGAATAAACCTTAACTTAAAACAAAAAATAACCTATATAAATTTCCAAAATACATTGGATGTATATATATATATAATTTAATACATTTTTCTAATGGGGTTCATAATTTTGTACACTTTTCATTAGATAAACATTCTTAGAATTCAATTTTCAAAAATATTCATGAATGAAACTCCTCTTCCACTATATTAAGGAACTCATCCATTTTATTTATTCACACCTCCAAATCACTTTGTATAATCCAAAATATAATAAAATTAGAAAAAAAATCCCTCCCCTTTATATAAATTCCTCACTTTATGTATAAATCCAACAAATGGACATCTTTTTCTATAAACCGAAAGGAGTTTCTTGAATATGAGGTAACATTTTTCAATGATCAAATTTTATTTAATTTACTTCCCCACCCCTTATCCTATTTTATTTAATTTCTATATAATAACTATATAATACTATTTATAATTATATAAATTATTTATATGGGTTCTATATACACTTAAACACACATCCATATAATGGGTAATGAACTTACTGATTCGTGTACAAGGAACTACCTCTTCACAAAATGATAATTGTTTTTTCTTCTTTTACCACCTACCATGGTGGTAATAATGATAAAAATACTATTTTAATATGTTATATATTTTATTTATAATATATTATTACTTATTTATTTTTTATATCATACATTTCTTTATGATTTCCATTTTGTGGGAATACGATAACATCATTTGTGGAAGTGTGTAGTATCACCTACCCAATGCGATGTGATTCGTTCGCACTATAAATGGGCATTATATAGGAAGGTTTAATTAATATATGTGATACATATGAGATAAATGTGATATAATTATAATATACATACAAATACATTTCATTTTCCTTTCATTCCATTAAATATGACACGGAATGGGATGTCGTGTTCATGCATACATATAGCATGTCGTCTCCATGAACGGTGTATTTAATTTTCTATATTTAAAACATTAGTACAATAATAAAGACATATATACAAGATATATGTGATAAATTAATAATTACTTACATTCAATAGATTATTAAGTCACCATCTATGTAATTGGAACAACAAGTAAATAGTCAAAAATAATATAAAAACATGGAAATTATCACCCGAAATTGTGAAAATATTGAATGATTATTAAATATGGGAATAATATATTATAAAGAGATAAAATATGATATTAAAATTTTGATTACAGTTCTTGTATAAATTTTTTACATTTTTAGAACCATTATAAAATAATTTAATGCATGTCATTCATAATGTAAATTCAAGGTAACCGATTATCATATATATTTGTTCATATATGATATAATGGACATATTCACCAATTAATTATTTTTTCTAAGGTATATAGTACCTATATTTGTTTATTATATATTGAATTATATTATTTTAATCATATTATGTGTTCCAATTTGAAACAATTCTTCTACCGGGATATGGGTTAAAATTTACCAGGTGGTAATAAATTTCATGGCCAGATTCCATTTCATTGGGTTATATTACAACATCATTATTGATAATATTATGAGACTATCTGTGCAATCAATTTTAACTACGTATTATTATATTTAGTCTTTTTTATTTAAACATGACACACCTAATGTTTTAATTTATTAATTCTCACATCAATGTTTTTATCTATTCAAGGGATTACTCCACAATCTCATTTTGTTCGAGATTGGTTAAACTTGTATTTACATCGGATGAAAATACTAGATCATTGTATAATAAGTACTTTATTTTTATTATATTATGGTTATTCATGAACCTTTTAATCTAATTGTAGAATTGTATAACTCTTTGTTACTCAAGATGTTTTATAAAACCTTTTTAATTAAACCAGACTCCATACCGGTTTTTACTCAAAGAAATGATTTTCATTGAAAAAAAATTATTTTAGAATATGGTTTTAAAAAACAATTATCCTTTATAGAAATAATTATTAAGGAAAATTTTACCCTTTTTTCTTTTATTAATGATATCAAAGGAATAAAGTTGTCATTTTTTGTACAATGAACTTTTCTATCATTCTTACTTTGTAAAATGAATTTTATTTTACGATGAATGGAATGCATCAAATTTAATAATTTCATTTATCAGGTGATAAAATTGAATTTTTAATGGATTAATATTGAAATAAAATGATTTTAGAACTAATTATTAAAGAAATTAATTTAAAAAAATCAAAACCAAAATGATGGTTTCCTTAATAATGTTTTTAAAAGACATTTTTTTCATCAATGTCAACAACCTTTTATTTTTACTCTATATGGGATATGAAATATAGATAACATAAATATTATTTCTCTTGATGTCTTATGAATATTTTTTCAATGACAGTAATACAATTCAATACCTTGAATCATTTTTTAATCACCTTAAAATATATAATTCCTTATTTTCAATAAACATTAAACATCCCGTAAATATTTTTATTTGTTCTTGTGGATATATTTATTTCCTAAACCATATATGATATTTTCATAGTGTTTTGGTATTAAAATATAGTTTATTTATTTAGAAAATATTTATAATTCCATATCCTTTATTAAATAAATATATTTCATAGGGAATATTGACTATTAAAATTTATTATTTGATAAATGAGGAATTATTTGGACATGCACTATACAGTGGGGGGATAGTTAATGCATGACCGATTGGTTGGGTAATTGTTATTGAAACCCCTATGGGTTAGGGAACATTTACATTAATCCTCATGTTGCATCAGTAGTCTCATGATACTAAATTATTTTGGAAAACAACATTCTGAATTTGTTTCTAATAAGAATAGAAAGGTTTCTACCTATATATTTAAATTGCCTTGTCAAAGGACATTATTGGAAAGGCTTCATGTGTCTAAGGAACAAGATGTCCAATAATTAATCATTTTATTCAGTAACAATAATTAATTATTATCTAATATATTTTCATTTTGATAATGTATTTGGAAGAATTTTATTCTATTTTTATTGATTAAAATGAATGGGTTTCTTTTTTTTTACATTGTCCTATTGATTTATACTTATTGATATTTTTAAAAGTAATAGTATTACTGATTTACCATAAAAATTGTTTGAACACATTAATTTTAGTTTATTGATTACATGGAATGTGTTTTCATCTATTATCATTCCATATTTACTGGTTTCATTGATTCTTCATTTTACTCCATGTATTTACCCTTATTGAGCTTTTGAGCGTACCCTGATTACAATTCCATACACATGGATTTTCTAAATAATTCTTTGAAATATATACAAGGATACTATAGAAGTAATGAATTTATCCTTGAAAATACAAATGTGGTAATTTGTACTTGGTTATTTATATATTAAATCAAGCATACTAAACTATTCATTCCATTGAGATGTAATTTACATGTATCTTATGCCAATATAATGTTAATGAGACACTGGCTCTATGATTTCTAGGGTTTGGGTTCTACATTTCGTATTAGTGCAAGGATAGTAGGAAAATGACAATAATATTTTGGTAAACCTAGATTAGAGAAGATAACCCTAAGGTAGACATTGAGGATATGTATAGAATAACATCAAAAAGTTTGGTTTAGAAATATAATATTGGGATTTCCTATAAATATATATATATATATAGATATTAGAAGTAGACATGGTTCTAGAAGAGATGTACCTATGGTTTACAACACTATAAAGGTGCATCATGTCTGACTCAAGCATAATCTAATACATGAAATAAATCCTTACCAAGAACATGGCTTGACTCTCCTGGGGGATTTCCTTAGGATTATTAAAATTTTCATTAAAAAAATTTATGATTGTTTAGAGTGCACAATGAAAATTAATATCCAATATTATTCCTTAGATCATGGAAGGACCTATGTAGAAATAAATGGATGAAGTATATATATATTGGGTTTTTTTTGAAATCCTTGTTTAAAAGTCTATTTAATGAATAAAGTTAATGGATTTCTATAACACTTTGTGGAACATCATATGAATTATATCAATTTTTTTTGAAAAAAGGGAAACATGTATGATGAGTGAAAACCCTTCATGTCCAGCATGACTGTGAGACTTGAATCTATGAATTTAGGATGTTAAGGTTTTAATGAAATCCACTAAAATACACAATGTCCTAGGTATTTTGTAATTATTTTTATTTAAAAAATTTTATCAATAAATATTAAAGATGAACTAGTAGTGTTACTTTTAAATTTAGAGATTATTTTCTAAACCATTTTAGATTTAGAAAATAGTTGGAGTCAAATATAATGAAATGTTTTATGGGTGTTATGATTTGTTAAAATAATATTTCAGTTCATTAAAAGGGGGGATCATTATAAGATATCCATTTCATAGATTATGGGATTTATTATAATTTGATCAAAGAACAACCAAAATATGGAGTTTTTCATATGAAATTGGAACATATCAATTAATTATACTTACATATATTTTTTGGAAGTAAAATAATTACACAACATTAGGAAAATGATAAAAAATTTGTTTTCTTAATGCCTAATTTTTTGTTGAACTGATGTCCTTTTAAATCATCAATTATTAATGACATTAAGGCAATCAAATTTTTATTGAACATAAAATTTTTTATTTATGAACATAGTAACTATCAATAAATATTTACTCTTTTCCTAAAGGTATTTGTCTCCAATTTCCACTATGGCTCTTCTACATATAGAACAAATCATATATTAGTACATATGATATTTGTACATCTCATACTCTCTTTTATAGAGGATGTTTCACAAATATGTATCATAATATGGTTTAATAATTAGAAAATATAATACAATTTATCATGAAGATCAAGCTTAAATTGTTGTGATGAAGTTATTTAAGATGTGGATAATATAATGCCCAATAATTCTAAATTAACAACATTATATTTGATATCTTGTATGGAATACAACACCATGCGCGTATGGTAAATTAATATCCAAAATCATTAAAATATAATTAATATTGAAAAATCATTCTATGATATATATTTATAATGTACACGATATTATGTTAGCATATGTTTTATGCAATAATGTGTTTCTGTTATGGCTTATGTTATTAGAAATACAATGTTTTATTGGATAATATGGTATTATTAAAATATTATTACTAAATACAATAAGACATAACCTAGACATTATATTAGTGGTTACAAATAGTATTAACTAAATTATAAAAATATTTGGTCTATTAAAATATAAAATGAAAATATAATTTGAAAATAAATCTGAAACTAATATAAAAACAAATTGATTTGAAAGGAAATGTTTTCATGTTAACAGTGTTCTTTCACCATAATAAATTATATTAATTACTATTATTGTATGATATTAAATAAATATATATATTGAAATTTCAGCCAACTTTTTTAATAATCATCTGATATATTTTATATTAATAAGATAATAACAAAACGAATATTACACATAAAAATAAATATTTTGATAAATGCAATTTTACTGCATTTTAGTTGAGAAACTATTTTATATAAAAAATTTAAAACATTGATTAATTTTATATGTCAAAATGAATATGATTTTTGAAAGATGAATATATAAAAATTCATTGATTTATTTCTTGATATTTTCAGTGATGTTTTATTTTTTCAAGAATTTTGAAAAACTATGAATTTTAATTCAATGCACATTTTTCTACTAATTTATTTATATGGATAAATTATATATTTAATTGATTTTTATTTGTAACTAGTAAAATTTTATATCAGTTAATCCAATTTTTCATTGAAATAAAATTTAAATTTAATTTTTATATAAACACATCTCAAAATCGTGAACATTTTTACTTTAAAAACATGCATTGTCTTCCCCACAGTGCGATTAATTTGAAATTAATTCATTTAACTTATGTGATGGGTGTTTAGAAAAATTAATTCCTTATTTGGAATCATAATAATATATAATTTATATTAAGGTCAATATAGTTTTTGAAAAAAAAACATATTTCGTTTAATGTTAATTACAATAATTATTGGAAAAATTAAATTAACAGGGGACTAAACCAAAATCATAAGAGAATAAATGTCGTATAAACATTTCCAAAAGTAATTTTATGGATTCATTTCAAAAAAAAATCTTCCATTATATCGAATGGGGTTCATTATTAGAGCCACATGTAATAAGAAAACGTAGTTGGAATTTCATTTTGAAAATTTTACATGAATGTGACTCCTCCTCCACTAAAAAAATAACCTATCCGTAAAATTTATTAAAAAATCACAATCCATTAGCTCAATAAAAATGATAAAAAATAATATTCCAAAATCCCTCAACTCCAAAAAGGATAATTTCCTTGGGCATATATCTATCCAAGGATGTTTATTGGTATAAAAAAATAGTTACTTAAAAATGAGGTAACATTCTTCAAGGATGATATGTTGTTCCATTTACTAATCAACAACATAAATTCTTTTTATATATTGAATATATAATTAAAAATTATCATAAATAAAATAAGATATTTTTAGACTATGACTTTTAACTATAATTACTCACACACATATCTAATGGGTAATGAACATTCTGATTCATTTATAGTGAAATATCACCTCATGAAATGATGATTTCTCGTTATTTCTTTACCACATATCATGGTGGGAATTATGAAGGAAATACTATTTTCATATATCATATATGTTATTTATAATATCAATATTTTTATTTATTTATTTTATATAACACACACTTCTATTCATTTCATTTTCTGGGAAAATGATAACATCATTTGTGGAAGTGTGGACTACCACCTCCTCAAAGCAAGGTGATTCATTCACACTATACATTGGGAAAATAAATGATGGTGTTAATAAAAATATATTGAAAATATTTCATAAATATGAAGAAATAAATTATATAGTACATATAAATATATATCATTTTAGTTTTCTTCCTTTAAATTTGACACTAAAATGCAATTATTGTTCTTGCATACGTAAAACCTAATATCTCGATGAATGGTGCTTTTAGTTATATATCCCCAAATATTATGGATAATTAAATATTATTTTAAAATAGATATATATGTGATAAATAAATAATGGTTTAAATTCTGGAGAAAACTATATCATGATCTATGATGTTTGAATAAGAAGTAACATGTCCAAACATTTTCAGAAAGCTAGGCATTTGACCCTTGTAATACTAAATTTTTTGAGAGATTATTAAAAAGGGGGTAATAATATATTATAAAACGTTAATAAATGATATAAAAAATATTATTAAAGATCTATTATAAGTCAAAAACTTCTTTTCAAACCTCATTTTGGAGGTTAAAGGATATTCACCCTAAAAGAAACACAATCATGGTGAATTTCTTCTCACATTTTACATCTACGTGATAAATTTCATATTTACCACATAGTTATTTTTGAGGTTTATAGACATTCAATTTTTGTATATTATATCATTAAATAACTTATCTTCGTGATTATATTGAGTTAAACATGAATTATTTATTCTAATGTGATTGAAGATAGAAGTTACAATGCAGTAAAAAAAATTCATAATAAGACTCATTTTCATTGGATTATATTACTTGATCATTGTTGAAAATATTTTAAGATTTGGTGTGTAATGTATTTTTAAAATATATTTTTTCATTTAACCAATATTTTTGTGGATTTATATTTGACACATATAATATATACATTTATTGATTCCCATATCAATATTATGTTGTTTTAAAGGGTTTACTACTCAATCTCATTTTTCTCGGTATTTTTTACACATGAATTTACATTAGAGGAAATTATTTGGTAATTTTATAATAAGACCTTTCATTTTACTCTCCTCTTGTAATTCATGATGTTTTTTCATGTAATAGTACCATTTTCTGAGTCTTTGGTACATATGAGTTTTTACAATATGTTTTAATGAAATCCCGACATCATTTCCCATTTTAGTCGATCAACCTATTTTATTCTAAAATCATGTTCTCAAAAAAGAACCTGAAAATGTTTCGACAATTCTACAAATATTTATTAATGATCATTTTACAATTGTTTTCTATTTCTAATTTTATTCAAATGAATATTCTTTTAATTTTATTAATAATAAACTTTTATATCCTTTCAAAATTGAAAGTGGAATATTCTTTTACCTTCTACAGTATGTGTGGATTTACCATCCATCATTTAATTGAATCATCCAAAATAGGTTTAAAAAGATAATTTTTAAATAAAATATTTTCACATGTGATTTTCAAATAAAATTATTTTCAAAAATGCTTTCAAATTGAGAAGTATATTTTCCTCAATTTTTTATAAAAATAATCTTATTAATTTGTGAAAAAACCTATTGACTTTAAAAATACTTTAGAAATGATATATGTAAACCATTATTATTCTTACTCCTGATGATTTATGAATCATTTGACCAAGGAAAGTACTATCATTCACTATATTGATCCCTTTGTTTGTCCCCTAGAAATATTGAACATCTAATGATCATTGAACATTGAATTTCCTTTAATTATTCACTAACATTTATCGTGGACATATTTATCTCCTAAACCATATATCATTATTACATATGGTTTTTACATTGACAATTATTTTATTGACTGGGGAAATATTGATAACTTGGTATCATTTACTTAAAAAGGATACTTGAAAATACACTTTATTTATTTAAATTAATTTTTTGAAATTTGAGTAATGATTCAGACATATACTATGTTGTTTGGGTGATAGTTAATGAAATCACTATGGGTTTGGGACCAGTTAAGGTAAGCCCTATGGGTTGGGGACAATTTAATGTAATCCCCATTATGCATCAGTTGTATCATGACATGAAATTGGTTTTTAAAACCCCCATTGATTATGTTTCCAATTATAATATATGGGTTTCTACACAAATATTTAAATAATAATTTGAATGGTCTTCACATTAAGTATATCTTATTCATAAGAAACATGGCATGTTAAAATTAATCATTTCCTATAATAATATTTTTTTACACATTATCCATGACATTTTCACCATGGTAATGTCTATAGATTCATTTCATTGCCAATTAATTGATTTAATTGCATGTTTTTAGTTTCATATATTTTCATATTGGATTTTCCATATATAGTTCTTTAAATGGTATATCTTTTCATTTATTTACATTCCCATATTGTTTACACACTTCCTTATCAGTTTATTAGTTACATGATGTGTGTCTCTTTCTATTACCTTTCCATATTGATTATTCTCATTGATTCCCCATTTCATTTATTATGCTCTACCCTCACTAAGCATTTTAGATCACCCTAATTATGTTTCCTTTCCCCCCTTATTCCCTAAAGTGTGTTATAAAAGATATGGAATCATAAATTATATGTAATTAAGTTACCCTAAAAAATTGTCTTTCAATTTTGAAGCACGTATATATTGAGCTTATCGAGACTACAAGACAAGTTGGTTCTTTGGGGTGAAATTTAGTTTTATCTTTTTCAAATGTAATGGTAGCAGGGAAAAAGTTCTAGGATTTTTGGGGTTGGGGCACTACACATCATTCTCCCATTCTGTATAATATAAGATTAATTTACAACATTTATTTCTGAGACATTTATAATGAATGATATTGTAGAGAGGCATAGTTTTCATTTAATACAATCCTGGATACTATTAATGTTTTATTTAGAATAATAATTTCCAAATTAATTATTAAGAATTGAAAATTCTAAAATGTAACATCCTGGATCTGGAAACAACTCAATGGGTTCCCTGAACCTGGTTGGTCGCATGACCTCAAGCGCATTTCCCCAAACACCAGAGGCTGCCGACTAGCAGTGAGGGCCCAGGTCTAATAGTGGGGAAACTATGCCCTCATTTGTAAAAGTGTAGCACATCAAAAAATATAAATAACTTTCAAAAACAGAAGTAGAAACAATATAAAACTAAAACGGACAACCGAAGTAAATGAGAACCAGTAGTCATATATATAATGATGAATCATATCACTAATTCTTTGAAAGCAGATAGAACGAGATACACTAGAATACAATACCATACAACTCAAATTACAAGTATAGCAAAACAAACCAGAACAGTGCAACATGAACTCAGCAGCATCGCAAGCCTGAGCTCAGTCCCATGCTCTCCTACTCCTTTGCAACAATCATTTACCTGTATAGGGACCCTTGCCCCTATTGACAGCTACAGCAATATAGTCTGTTTGGGCTGAAGATATGACCCAAACAGGGAGTGAGAAATAAATCTAGTAAGAAACCACCAAAGGCATGTGCCCAACTGTCGGTGAAAATGTTCAACAACAGTGTGCAATAATCAAATGCAACAAACTAATAAGTACTCAAAGTAACTATCACCACCAGTTACATTTCCATATTAATTTTCTTTTAGAAATTCAACATAATTTAACTCTGAGCTAATCAGAACCATTCCCTCGGGCTAATCCGAACCCTTCCCTCTGGATAAATGTGACCACACCCTCAGGCTAATATAATCATGCCCTCGTGCTAAATATCACCATGCCCTCAGGCTAAATATCACCTTTCCCTCAAGATAATATAATCATGCCATCCGGCTAATATAACCACACCCTCATTCTAATATAACCATGCCCTCAGGCTAATATAACCATTTGCTCAGGCAAAAGTAAACACTTCTCTCAGCCTAAAGTAAATCACAGTCCTCAAGCTCAAGTAACCGGGCCAAGCCAAAAGCATAACAAGCAATTTTATACCACATTTCCTCTCATCAAAACTTTAAACAAGTAATAATCACGGTATAATCTTGGGTATCCTGGCCAAATGGCTAAATAGAGGAATGCACCCCCAGGGTGGTACTGCATCCAAGAAGTGATCTCAAATAGCAGTTTTAATTTACCACAAGATTATCTATTCAATTCTAGATATCTTATTTACAAAGGCCTCCAATATACGATAACCCAAACATGGGTTCGGTGCATAAAGGAACACAAAAATCAACCCAATAGTTGGAATGAACAACAGACCACCTACCTTGATTGTCTCTGATTGGTATATGTGAATGATGCCTCCTGAAACAACCAAGAATGGCATAGATCTGGGATAAACATTTACCCATTCAAATGAAAAAAACTTCCCTCAGAGGAATAATTTGTAAGAATAGTGCAAGGAGAGGGGACGACTTACCTGTATAGTCCCAACGTGGTTGACGGAGGTGGAATCGAATTCCGAGTGCATGATCGGGTGATCTCCAAAGCTCCAATCGTCCTCACGAGCTCCAAATGGTGTTTCATCCTCCTCTACCAAATGAGGAGGCTAATTCCCATTTTAAGTGAAAAAATAGACTACACGGCATGTACTCTCAATTACACTGTGTGTAATTTTCATTTTTTTTAAACTGTTCCTATGGAGGCTTCTTTCCACCACGGCACTGTTCATCTGTCAACATAAGTGCATGGTGTGTACTCATGATTACACGGCGTATACTATCGCTCCGCTGGGGCTGCCTCCACTACCTTACTGTTCACATGTCGACTGATTACACGGCATGTAAATACTAAGTACACGGTGTGTAGTCAATGTTTCCACCCTTCATTGCCGACAGGCCTACACGCCCTGTGTACTCATCCCACACGGGCGAAGTATACGGCGTGCGGAAAAGTACACGGTGTGTACCCACAAAATTTAGAATTTTTGCCCATATTCCTTATTTTCTAAAAAACTAATAATGAAAATGGTAAAGAAGAAACCTGTACTTCATGAATAAGAATCAGGTTCATAAAAACTTGCCCACTTAAAGCAATTTGTACCCAAATTTCCCTTCCAAGGGTGGCGAAGATAATGCTATGAAAAACTCCGGCCACTGAGCACATACATCGGTCTCCTGCTCCCAGTTTCTGTCCTGCACTCGGCCATGCTACCACAGCACCCACACGAGAGGAACTGACTGGCCTCAGAGAACCTTCAGGATCCTATCAACAATACGAATTGGATGGTCCTAAAAGGACACATCGACCAGAAGCTCAACCTATTCAGATTGAAAAATGTGAGATGGGTCTGAATGATAATGGCGCAACAGAGATACATTGAAGACATCTTGCATTTCCTGGTACCTCTGTGGTAACTGCAATTAGTAGGCAACAAGCCCAACTCTCTCCATAATCTCAAAAGACCCCACATACCTTGGCTAAAGTTTACCCTGTATCCTAAACAGCCTTTGTCCCAGCCTTAGTGAAACACACAAGAACACCTGATCCCCGACCACAAACTCTAAGGGTCATCTACGGTGACCATCATAAGATTTCTGATGAGACTGTGTAGTATACATCTGATTTAGAATCAACTGGACCTGCTTAGAAGTCTCCAGCATGAGATGTGGTCCCAATAAATATTCATAACCTGCCTCCAACTAGCACAACGATGATCGGCATAGCCTACCATATAAATCCTCATAAGGTTCCATCTCAATAGTTTCCAGAAAACTATTACTATAGGAAAACTCAACCATGGGTATTTTCTTCTCCCAATAGTCCCAAAATTCCATGACGCATGCACATAGCATGTCCTCAAGCACCTGTATCGTATGCTCTGACTGGCCATCGGTCTGAGGGTGGTAAGCTGTGATTAGAAGCACTTGTATAACTAGTGCCCTCTAAAAACTCTTCTATAAACAAGATGTAAAGCAGGCATCCCTATCAAAAATCATAGAACGAGGGACCCTATAAAGATATACTACCTCTATGATATACAACTTTCTGAGATCTTCAACACCAAAGGTCTCATTGATCAGAAAAAATTGAGCTAACTTTGTAAGTCTATTCGCAACAACCCTCACGACATCACTACCTCGAGGAGACCTCTACAACCCAGTCACGAAGTCCATCATGACATCATCCCATTCCCATTCAATAATGGGTAAGTGTTGTAACAGTCCGGATAGCCTCTGATGATCCACCTTCACCTACTGATAGATGGGACACCTCCTAACAAAACCAGCTACTTTTCTCTTCATACCCGGCCACCAGTACTGACGTCTCAATCCACGGTACATTATGGTAACTCCAAGATGAACTGCCAAAGCTGAAGCATAAAACTTCGGCATCAGGTCCTCGGGTATATCCTCTGAAACCAACACTCGTCCGTGGACACACAGTACCTCATCATTGCCCATCATCCAACCAAGATGAGGGTCCAAACTTGCCACCAACTCCCATAAAACTAATCCTTCTAAAGACAATAGTTTTCTCATACTCACTTTATCCAGGAGGGTAGAAGTCACAGCTAAGGATTAAAGATAGGTTTCCCCTTAACTATCATGCACTTCCAAATGTACCTCAGAAAACAATCCCATAAGCTTCCACTCACCACTGGTCGTATGAACTACCTTTATCTAAGTCTTCCTGCTCAGTGCATCTGCAACTGCATTACCCTTATTACGTGTATAGGCAAGCTCGAAGTATAAGGAATGAAGGTATTCAACCCACCTTTGATGTCTCAAATTCTGGTCACACTGAGAAAAGATATATTTGAGACTTTTGTGGTCCGTGAACACCACAAAATATTCCCCCATGAGATAATGACTCCAACAGCGTAACACATGCACAACTACAACCAACTCTAGGTGATGCCTCGGGTAATTCATCTCATGTGTCCTCAACTACAGATACTCGTACGGAACCACTCAATCACCCTGCATCAACACTGCTCCCAACCCAATCCCTGATGCATCATAGTGAACTGTATAACACTTCCCTTTCTTTGGAAGTATCAGGATTGGTGTTGATGTCATCCTTACCTTCAGTTCCTGAAAGGATGTCTCGTAAGCTTCTGACCAAATGAACTTCACACACTTCTTAGTCAAACCTGTCAACGACGCTACTATGTGGGAGAAGTCCTATATAAAATGAATGTAGTAACCATCCAACCCCAAGAATCTCCGTATATCAATAATGTTTTTAGGATTCTCCTAGGAAACTAATGCTCTCACTTTCTCTGGGTCCACCACAACTCCAGCCTCTGAGGTGATATGACCCAAGAAGTGTATCTGGTCCATCCAAAAGTGGCACTTTGAGAGCTTATCATATAGAAGATTCCCTCTCAGTGTACTCATAATGATCTCAAGATCGGTAGCATGGTTGTGTCGAGTGTGAGAGTACACCAAGATATCATCCATGAAGACTACCATATAAGAATCTAGATATGGAGGGAACACACGATTCATCAGAGCCTTGAAAACTGCTGGCATGTTCGTGAGTCCAAACGGCATAACCAAGTACTCGTATAGACCATATCTACTCTGAAAAGTTGTAAGTGGTATGTACGATGGTCTAACGTGTAACTGATGATATACAGATCTCAAGTCAATCTTCAAGAACACTCGTGCTCCCCGAATTAATCAAAGAGACCATCAATCCTTGGTAAGGGATATCAGTTCATAACCATCAACTGGTTCAGCTTCCGATAATCCACACCGAGTCTAAGGGTACTATCTTCCTTCTTTGAAAAAATGATCGGCAAACCCCAAGGAGAAGTACTAGGTAAGATAAAACCCTTTTTCCTACAACTCCCCCAACTACCTCTTGAACTCATTCAACTAAGGTGTAGCCATCCTATAAGGAGGAATGGACACCGGTGTCACTCTTGCCACAAGCCCAATAGGGAAATCCACCTCATGCTCTAGAGGTAGACATGAAAATTCATCAGGGAAGACATCCTAGATATGATCAACTACAGGAGGGAAATCTTTCAAACAAGCTCCCTGGTCATCCAGATATAAACACACAATCTAGGTTGTCACTCCACCTCGCCCATGATGCTCAGGTCCAGGTCATCTCGCCTGGATATCCCACCCTCCCTTGTCTAGAAACTCCCTGCCCTTTGGTGATGTGAAACTCACCCTGCGACAATAGCAATATACAAAGGCTCTAAAGTGTACCAACCAGTGCATCCCGAGAATGACATCATAAGCTTCCATCTCAAAGACATAGGGGTTCCATAGGAAGTGACACCCACCAACCTCAAGGGGAACTCCTTGAACTGACGCACACCTTCCGTCCATGCTCCCAATGAAGTTTTTAGCATCATAACATTAGAAGAAGAAGAAACGCATAGCCCAAGGCTCTCCACCATGGACACAGATATAAAACTATGGGTATCTCCCGTATCAAAATGTACTAAAGATAGTATAGAAGCTACTAGAATAGTACCTTTGATAGTAGAAGGTCTGAGATCCTACTCATGTTAGGTATGTTGCACTACATATTCCTGCCAAGTGTCACAGCCCTACGACATAGCCTGGCTACCCTAAGTTGACCTGCCCTACTGCCTCTGAGATCCCGGTGTCTGGCTACCATGGCCATGACCACCATCTCTACCTGTACGCCCAGACATATTCCAGTTTCTCAATTAGTAAGAAGCTTTTGGTCCTTCTCCCACACATGAAGTCTGTACAGAACCCCTCTCACTATCCACTGCTAAAAATGCCCTACAATAGTGCTACAGGTGACCCACCTTGCCTCATGCTCGGCACTCCACTGGGTCACGTGGACACTGAGGTCACTTGTGCCCCTCTCTACCACACTGGTATCAAATAACCGGTCCACCTATAGAATTATTATGGCCAGTACCACCACCATGAGAGAAATACATTTGTCTCTTCCTCTTACTAGTAGGAATAGCTCCAGAAAATGATGTTGAACCGCCCTGGCCCTCGCCACTAGCTTCCCATAGGTTCCGCTCAGAAATCAGTACCTAGTTCACAATATCATGTAATGTAGGCAACCTAAAAATGTTTTCCAATGCTAGGGTGTCATATAGAAGACCATCCGCAAAGCATCAATCTCTCAACGCCTCATCGCCCACCAAAACGGGTGAAAAAAAGCTAAAGCTTAGTGAAAAGGGTAGAATAGCCCATTACTGTCATGGCGCTTTGCTACAGATTCATGAATTGTCGAGCTAGATCTGCCCTCAGCATATCCAGAAGAGAAATTCGTAGAAGACCACCTAAAAATATTCTCACGCCAGGTCACAATGATTCTCAGACTAGGTGGTAACATACCACCACCTCTTTGAGGAATCACACAGCATGTATGTTGTGAGCTTGAACCACCGCCCAGGAGGCGTCTCAAGATGCTCGAAAATATTCTGCATAGAACCCATCTAAGACTCCGCAGCCTGTGTTCCACCATACCCTGAAAGCATAGGTGGATGCTACTATTGGAAGATGCGTGCCAGCTCTTCCATAGATGTAGTGGCCAGTAGTGCTCCCTGGAATGTCTGCATAAACCGCATGAAGCATTCACAGAACTGCGCCTCCACCCCTGTGTCATGTATAATGGTTGGCGCCGCATTTGGCTCTACTAGTGAATCCATCATTAGCTCGTGGTTTACCATATCTAGAGTATGATCATTTCTGCTCTCTTGGAAAACAACTAGTGGTCATCTTGATGGCATAACTCAAAAAGTTTAAACACACTCCTCAAATCAATATTATCAAAGATGGAAAACTAGGAGGCCATGAAGGGAATAGGAAAAAGAAAGCATTCAATATTTAAAAAACATGACTACATGGTGTGTATAACTACTACATGGTGTGTTCTCACAAGTCATCCACATGGGCGTGTACTCCAGCTTAAACTGGCCATGTAACACCCCAAACACATGGCGTGTCGTCTGAATACACAGCATGTACTTGAATCACCCTTCACTGCCCGAGTCCTTCTACACGACTAAGCCACATGACTCTCCTAAAACAATACTACCCGGCGTGTCCCATGGAAACACAGTGTGTAATCATTAATCTTTTACTGGCCCATATTTTTCATGACATGGCCTATGTACACAGGTCACACTACACGGCGTGTTTCATAAAGACACGACGTGTTCAAGAAGCCCAGACCGACCTGTGTTGCACGATACATGACTAGCTACATGGCTAACACTTCACGGCGTGTTCCATATTGATACAAAGTGTATTAGGAAAGATAACACCAACCCATGTTGTTCGTGAGATGGTCAGGTAATTGGGTTAGACTACACATCATGTGTAAGGTAGACACAGTGTGTATTTCTTAAGGTTTCCTCCGTTCGTGTTGTTAGTTACATGGGCGGACACCGGGTCAACACTACACGGTGTGTAGAACTGATACATGGTGTGTTCACTCAAGCCATTCCTACCCCGTGTCCCTACCCACACGGTCTATAGCATGGGAAGAGACTACACTGCGTGTACTGATGGTACACGGTGTGTACATTAAATTTTTTCATTACATCCTGAACAGATGAACACACGGAATGTGTCCATAGAACACACGGTGTGTATCTTGGGTTTTCCAGACATTAATCTTTAAAAAATACTCAAAAACCCAAGAATAAACGTTGAAACAAACACCTAAGTGCCAAATTTCGATCTGTGATGGCCCATACTCCTCAGAAATCAAAGATTAGCATCTTAAACATGTTATAACTATATAAGCACATTGATGATCCACCAAATTCAAGTCATTGAGGTCCCATACTCCTCAAGAACTGAATTTTGGCATTCATTATATCAAAAACCTCATACAAAAATACCCTATCAAATAGCAGGAATTTATCAAAGCAGCTATCACAACTGCATTATTTTCTAGGACAACAACTATCACAACAAAATGTAATTTCTAATGCACCCACATGGCTAGGAAGGAATGCATGAAATGTGATTTATAGCATGTGACTAAATGATGCATGAGATGGAATACCCTCATCTTATGCGGTTGCAACTAAATAGAACCCAGGTATAAGAACACCTTAGGTGCATCACCCAATGGTGAAAATCAATTCAACTTTCAAATTTTCAAAATCATAAAAATTGAGATAAATGAGGTAGACTGGATTTCCCATTTACATGGGTTAACTACTCCCAGGTACAGCTTATTACCAACTACCATTTCCATCCTATTCCAGATTATAGGCTCTAAACAGTAAGTCAAAGAAAAGAACCCCTTCTGATACCACTTTGTAACATCCTGGATCCAGAAGCCACCCAACGGTTGACCCGAACTCAGTTGGTCACAAGACCTGAAGCAGATTTCCCCAAATTCTGGAGGCTTCCGACTAGCAGTGAGGGCCTACTTATGATAGTGGAGAAACTATTCCCTCATTTATCAATGTGTAGCATAGCGGGAAAGATAAATAACATACAATAGCAGAAGTAGGAACAATGTAAAACTGAAATGGAATACTGAAGTAAATGAGAACCAGCAATCATATATATAATGATGCAGCATGTCACTAATTCTATGAACGTCGTCCGAATAGGAAACACTGCAATACAATACAATACAACTCAAAGTTCAAGTATAGAAAAACAAAACAGAACAGTGCAATAGGAACTCAGCAGCATCGCAAGCCAAATCACAGTCCCATGCTCTCCTACTCCTCTACAACAATCATGTACCTGTATAAGGACCATTTCCCCTATTGACACCGGCAACAATATAGTCTGTTGGGGCCAAATACATGACCCAAATAGGTTGTGAGAAATAAATCCCTATAGGCAACCACAAAAGGCTCGTGCCCAACTATCGGTGAAAATGTGCAACAAGAGTGTGCAATAATAAAATGCAGCAAACTAGTAAGTACTCCAAGTAACTATCACCACCAGTTACATTTCCATTTTAATGATCTTTTAACAATTCAACATAATTTAATTCTGATCTAATCAGAACCATACCCTCTGGCGAATCATAACCCTGCCCTCAGGCTAAATGTAACCATGCCCTGAGGCTAATATAGACATGCCCTCAGGCTAAATATCACCATGCCCTAAGGAAAAATATCACATAGCCCTCAGGCTAATATAATCACTCCCTCATGCTAATACAACCATGCCCTCAGGCTAATATAACCATGCCCTTAGGCTAATATAACCATGCCCTCAGGCTAAAGTAAACATTGCCCTCAGGATAAAGTAAAACATTGCCCTTAGGTGCAAGTAACCGAACGAGCACAAAGCATGAAAATAAATTTTATTCCAAATTTCCTCTCAAGAAAACATTTATTATGTAATAATCATGGTATACCCTCGAGTATTCAGACCATAGAACTAAATAGAGGAATGCACCCCCATGGTGGTCTTGGATCCAAGCAGTGATCCCAAACAGTAGTTTTAATTTATCACTAGATTATCTATTCAATTCTAGATATATTATCAGCAAAGGCCTCATCCATACAATACCCCAAACATGGATTCATTTCATAATGGTATGCAAAAATTAACCCAATAGTTGGAATGAACACCAGACCACCTACCTCGATCATCTCTGATCGGTATATGTTAATGAAGCCTCCCGAAAAAACCGGGAACAACGTAGATCTGGGATAAACATTTACCCATTAAAAATCAAATAACTTCCCTCAAAGGAAAAATTGGTAGGAACGGCGCAAGGAGAGGGGAGGGCTTACCCGTACGATACCAACATGATTGATAGAGGCGGAATCGGATTCCCAGTGCATGATCGGGTGATCTCCAAAGATCCAGCCGTCCTCTCAAGCTCTAAATGGTGGTTCTGCATCCTCTGCCAAATGAGGATTCTACTACCCATTTTAAGTGAAAAAACAGACTACACGACATGTACTCTCAAGTACACAATGTGTACTTTTCATTTTTTTAAACTGTTTCTCTTGTGGATTATTTCTACAACAGCACTATTCATCTGTCAACATGAGTACATCGTGTGTACTCCTAATTACACGGTTTTTACTCCTAATTACATGGTGTGTATTGTCTCTCCACTGGTGGCTGCCTCCACCACCTTACTGTTCACCTACTGACTGATTACATGATGTGTAAATACTAAGTACACAGTGTGTAGTCAGTTTTTACACCCTTCATTGCCAAAAGGCCTACATGCCCTGTGTACTCATCTCACATGGCCAAAGTACATAGTGTGTCGAAAAGTACACGGCGGGCACCCACAATATTTCGTATTTTTCCCCATTTTCCTTATTTTCTCAAAAACACATAAGGAAAAAGGAAAAGATGAAACATGTACCTCAAGAATAAGAACCAGGTTATTACATAAAAACCAAAATAAAAAAACCATCAATGGATAATAATGGGTGGAAGGAATATAAAATAAAATGGATTATGTGTGTGTTGGAGGGTTATGTCCTCTAAGAATTTGAATGCTTTAAAATTGTTACAATTTTAATAACAAATAATTTAGGGTTATACGTCCTAGAAAATAATTACAAACACACTATCGTATTATTTTAATGAGATAAAATCTATAAATTATATTTCTTCATTAATATAAATAATATTTTCTCAATCTATAATTTTTTATTGAATTCTCCATATCAAAATTACTATCAGTAAATTTTCTTAGAAGGCACAAAAATGTTTTATGATTAATGTTATTTTTTATATGATAGTAAAGAAATTAGTGGATTCTATTCAGTAATATATTTAAAAAATATAATATCATCAATTACTTTTAGTTGATAGTTAATAATGTTAAAAATATTTTTTGTGTTTGCCAAATAATACAATCTATTAACTAGAAAAACTACAAAAAATATTTGAATTTCTGAAATAATTTGATTAGGTTCAAAATTTTCATTTTGTATATGAATTTTAAATAATATTGAACAAATTCACAAATATAGAATTAAAAATCTAAAACAGAACTCAAACCATATAAATTATCAAGAAAATAATTTAAAATATTTAAAATTATAAAATTCAATAATAATTCAATAAAAATATAATTAAAATTAAACATAAAAACAAAAACTCATTTTTCAGTTTAGGAATAAATTAAAAATAATGAAAAATACACATTTCATTATTGAATGATACATTTAATGATAATGAACATATCACACATTAGATTTATTTTTGCGTGATTACTATATTTTCAAAATTTAATGGCTTAGATTTTCCTGGAATTTTTTAATAAATTTCAGGTAAAATTTTAAGGCCAGATGCTAAAACAGTGTGCAATTATGAGGCCCTGTGTGCCCAGAATGGTCCATTGAAAAATGTTAAGTTTTACATAGTTCACTTGAATTTTTTTCCTAAAAAGCTTTAATAACTCTTAAACAAGTGCCCAGATCAGAAATATAAGGGAACCATTGTGTTCAAGAAGGTCTATTTACTCTAGGTGCGACTTAACTTTACTCAGTGTGTGTCTATAGTGAGAAAACCTGAAAATGGTATAACTGTAAATAAAATAATTGAATAAAATTATTTTATTATTTTAATCCTTATAACTCATGAATGGTGACCCAAATAGAAAATATGAAACACTTTTGAGTTCGTAATGGTGTGTTTTCCTTAGGCAAAGCCTAATATTTGCGACTATAGGTCAACTATAAAAAGTATTTTTTGGGATGTAATTTTAAATAAAATAATTAAATAAAGATTATTTTATTTTACAATCATATTACTCATAAATAGAAACATGTAATTGAAATCTGAGAGTACCATTGATATTTTGAGGGTGTGATTTCCATAGGCACGGACTAACCTCGGGTTACGTGATTCAAGAGTAAATAGTTCATTCTCTGGTTTTTTAAAGAAAAATAAAATAAACATAATAAAATTATTTTATTCAGATTTGTTTCATAGTAATTCAGTGATGAGGTAACTATTTCATTTTATAAATGAAATATCATAATGACACAACAACTCATCATAGCAGAAATGCTGAAATGAGTTTCCTCTATTAGGATGATTAACAAATATTTGAGTCAGCGGAGGATCTAAGAGTTTTCAATGAATCATCAGAGGAAATTCATTTGCAAAGGATGAGTGCCAATGAACGATGATGAATAAATAAAAAATCAGATCAAATATAGGTTTTTTGATGAACGACGAACGTAGGATTCACCCATCATCATCGATCAATCCAAACCCATGTTGGGGTTTATTTAAATATTATTTCCATCCCCCATTCTTCACTTATACACTAAAAACATGGATCAACACACTAAAAAGTTGATATGAGGGTCGATCATTTTTACAGGGTTGGGAACACTATTTAGTGGATTGAAGAAAGGGGATTTTATTGTAGTGATGAGTTGATGTTATTCCACTTTATTTTTCTGACTCTTTGAATGAAAGATAAACAAAAATATCTGACTCTCATTACCTTGGGTGTTCATTATGATCTAACTTCCTCCTCTCGTTCCCCACTGATGAACCCCTGTGGTCCTTTTAGATTCTTTTTTGGAGGTTCAAAAGGTTGTGGGACACTAATATTGAAGGAAACACAAATTGGAAAACATGGAAGTGGAGGCAGTGGTATCAGGATCATAGCGGATCTTCTGGATCAAAAAACGAACCACCAGATCCTGTCTGGTGGCCATTGAAAAAATCCTCCGACACGCTGGCATGGTTGGTAAGCTACGGTGGCCATGTGTGAGAGGCGGAGCACACCAGGGCTGCACTGCAGTGGTGGGGGTTTACTATAGTGGAGGAGGAGGCCCATGACAGAGCTGCATGTAATGATAGGATATCGTGGCATGGGCGAGCTATAGAAGAGTGATAGAACACAATCAACAGAACACATGTAGGGGGCGGCCAACCAAGATGGGAACATTACATGGAGCAGATGTGGTGGTTTCCATGTCTAGGGAAGATGAACCAGCCCATGTCTGAGTGGGCCAAGCTTGAACATGACTGTCGGTCCTAGCCGGTCGGGCGCAGGTTGACCCACTGTGGAGGGTGAGACCTAGTGCGTCGAGTCTGATTGGGGTCATGTCAGTCTGACCGAGTCGGACCGTATGCGGACCCGACCAACCCCTTTTCACTAAAAGGATCATAACATCCAATCTTCATGCCTGATTGAAAGGTGATTTATGGTATTTTCACCCTTGTGATGATGCAGTCATGTTGATATACACTATGTGGGTGTTCGTGGATGATGAAATATGACAGATGGATTGAGGGGTAGATTCTCTCAGAATAAAGTGTTCTATAGGTATGAATAATGTGTCTGGCTTGGATGAGAAAAATTTTACTAGTGGGTCTAGGTGCCACAAGAGGCCTATGTGACGAGCGGATCTAGGTGCCCCAGTAGGACTAAGGGACGAGCAGGTCTAGGTGTCCCGACAGGACAAAATGAAGAGTGGTTCAAAGTGCTCTACTAGTCCTAAGTGACTCATTGGGGATGAGTTTCAAAAGAAAATAATGTTTTTTGAAAATATGACTAACAGTATTTCTTATCATAATTTGGATTTATAACATTATGATCTGACAATAGTGAATCTATTGAATGTACTACTTAGAGGATAGGTTGTGTCTACCTATTTGGTAGTCTTCATTTTGTATTGCTTTTTTGAGTACCTTTGTGGGTTGGGTTCCCTAATGAGTGATGTTTTACTCACCCCTAAATGGGATTCAGCCACACGTGTTGGTTCTTGTCTGGAAAATCGATACTTTGATAGATTCTTTGGTGGACCGAGGCCATAAGGTGATTTGAGTGACTTGGATAATGAGATTTACTTTTATAGCTTTAGAAAGATGTTCCTTTACCTATTCATCTATTGGGATTATTTTTTTGCCTCTTTTTCCGTTAGTTTTCTACAATAGTACCTTTTTTTATTACCTTGTGTATTCACCTTCCAGTATCTGTTTCTTAGAGTGGTGTGAAAGTGTACAAGTACCTAGTTAAATGCCTCTCATTTTTTGGGATAGGCCTACTCGACGCTAGTTTCAAGCCCCTGGCCTATGGGAGGTGGGCATGGGGTTGTCGTTGCATGGTCCCTAAGGAATGGGTCCTAATATAGTAGAATCAGAGGTTAGTTCTACCTTACGAACCCTGAGTCTATGAGTTTTTTTAGGCAATAGTGTTAAGTGTTTCAATTTTGTCTATAATGTCAAGGAATTCAATGTTATGTGGCGAATTATATATCCATATACTGAGACCCTAAAATCTGCTTTTCAACTTTCTACATGAAAACACTTGTTGCAAGAAAAAATGATGGTAAATTAATCTTATAGGAATTGGATCAGTTCACCATGACTTTATTGAGTTTACTAACCATTTATACTCTATTGATCATGGTACATCTGGTTTTGTTACAAGATTCTTTAATGTAGACAACCAACCATGAGTCCACCACATGATCACTAGGATGATTCATAGGGTGATAAGATGGGTACACGTGTTCCTACCAAATCCAACACCCATGGGTGGTGTACCAGCTATACAACCACATGTGGAGTAGCACATGGGACCTATATTACTGATGTATGAGACACACGGGTTGAGCGCACTTCATGAGTCTCCGCGATAGAGACCCCTTAGGTTCCTAGTAGAGCCTAACTTATAGACATCTAAGGACTATAATTTAGTTGTGATCGAGTTTTCTATCTAATCATGACATCATTAGATCAGATGGCGATCATGGCAGTGATCGTTCTACATCGCTCAGAAGGGTGATGGATGGGTTTAGATTACCTGATCTTACTATGAGGTGACTATTTTTTGGATAGATATTGATAACGTTTCTTTGAGAAGGGGAACTCACAATAAAATCTAAGGGATATGCATCCCCAATAGCTTAGAATAGTGATTTAGGGATAGAACCTCTGAGAATGGTGTGTTTAGGGACATATGAGCCAGTGTTATTACTCTATTCACTCTTACTTATGCTAGGTTGGAAGAAAAAACCTTTTGGGTTGAATGTCCCTTGACTAAGCATATACATCCATTGGTTGTATGTAGTTGGAAATCAGGAGTAGATACCTTAGAAATAGGAATTCCACATTAGTGTTAGGGACCTATATGTCTGATACTTTCTTAGAGGATAACCCAAGATATAGGCACAATGGATATGGGCTCATAGGGTGAGTCCAATCTTCCTCGAAAGATTCAATGCTTTTTATGAGATGGTTCAGAGAATCTTACTAGAGATTGACCATTCCTTCTAGGTGGTGATATGGAAACGGTCGTTAGTCCACTGAGGAAGATATGGTGATAGAGATAGATGGATATGTAGGGTGGAAGACATGGAAAAGGAGGTTGTGGATCAACTGGATGTGGTATACATTTCGACATGTTACAAGAACAACCCCAATGTGGTCCACATGATGCTCTAGGTGTTGGAGGATAGAGGAAGGTGGTAGCTTCATGTGGTCAAGAAATATGACTCAAGTATTCCAGGAATGATTCGAGGTACTGTATGTTTCTACTATTATTTGTCTTATTAACAGACATAGGTGATTATCAATACTTCTTGTCTGAGATCTTATTCAAGTCCTAGAGTTACCAATTAAACCATTGATCTAACCCTTACCTTTGCAAATACTTATGTAAGGAGACTCATTAATCACACTTCTGGTCGATGGTGTTATTTGAACTTTGAGGAAAGAGTTATGGTTGGGACCACTTGGTGGCAGTATCAAGTACTTATGATGTTTGTTTGGGAATGGTTGGGTTATCAATAGTTCAAGCTCAAATTTACTGTTTTAGGAAGAAGGATTTGTTATAACCCCCATGATGGACTAGGATTTCCTTGGTCAGTAAAAAAGGAAGGCTGGGTAATATGGGATAAACTCATTCATAAAAGGATGGAACCGATCACTTTACAGTTGGCCATCCTTACCCTTGTGTTATTGGATGTTTTGATTTTTCCTTTTCATAAAGTAGCGGTAGAGAATGAAGACGTCTCTCTAGAAGATGTTCCATTTTAACCTTCCCACAGGGAGATGGACATCATCATTAAATTTTACCCTGAGATGACACTGATCTCTACATTGGGATACCAGATGGATCCCATATAGCATATTGAATTGAGGGTACAGTTGGAGGAATTGCAGAGGAATGGCTTCATAATATCTTTTTATTCACCAAGGCGAGCCCCAATATTGTTTTCCAAGAAGGATTATTGGAGCATGAGTTTATATGAGGACTTTTGGTGCATGAATCTAATTACTGTGAAGAATAAGTATCCACTACCGATGATTGATAATCGCTTCGATCAGTTAAAGGGAGACAGATGGTTCTCATAAGATGAGACCACATGAGTATAACTTTTCCAACCAAATCCTTGAGTTGTATGGAGTAGTCTTATCCGTAAAGATTTTGGAGACACTAAATAATGGGTGAATGGATTATCATCTACTCTTACCAAAAGTGTTTCAAGTATATCCTCTCATAGAATGATTTGAACTTGAGATAGAGGTAATGGATGGTGTTCTTCTAAGGATATGAATTCGAAGTGGTCTATACTCTTGTAAAGGTAAACGTGGTAGCAGATGCAGCCACTAGGTGATATAGTTCATGGTTATTGAATGAGGAAACAATGAATTTGGCCTCGTTACTGTAATCCTTCATAGATATAAAGTATAAAACATACCTCCAATTTGGGGTTGTTACCCCTCCACTTTTAATGTGATTTTAGGTGTAAAAACGTGATGATACCAACCATGAGACTTTATGTGCACAGTTTTCCATAGGGAAAACCCGTGATATGTATTCTAAAGGTAAGGATAATGTCATTCCTTTAATAGGCCACCCATTAGTAGGAGTGGATTCTTAATGTTGTGAGATGAATCTGGATACACATGTGGGGGTAATATAGGACACAAAGGATGAAGAAGCAGTTTGAATTTGGGCTTACCAGTTGATATAAAAGCTTAGTGCTTGTCTAATAGGTTTGTTAGATTGTTAACTCACTGGGTTGAGCCCCTATGCTATGAAGGGATTATAATTTTCTTCCATGGGATGTGAATAATGGAGTGATAAAGGACATAAACATACTTTATGATAGGTTTCTCACGTATTTCTAAGTGACATACTACAATCTAGGTTATCATTGACCAACTCACCATGTTTTTCAAAACTTAAATTTTCAGAAATAGAGTCTCTTGGAGATCTTAGGATGCCTCTACATGCATGAAAAAATTCTACCCCACAATGTCCCATTAAAGATAGTATCAGATCGAGGTGCATGATTTGCATCCTGGTTGTGGAACAGATTACAGGTGGAATTGAGTACTTCGCTTCTCGTGAGCACATCTATACACCCATAGACAGACGTCCAGACAAACCAAACCATTCAGGTCCTATATGACATGCTACGTGCTTACATCCAAAAAAATTTCCACAGTTGGGAGGATCATCTACCTCTAGTGGATTTTTTTTATAATAATAGCTACCAATCCACAATTAGTTTGGAATCATTCGAGTCCTTGTTTGGAAACCCATCAGTTCACAACTTTGCTGGACAAACCCCTAAGAGCTGGTGCTCATGGGTCGAGAGATGGTACAGTCTACTATAGAGAAGGTGTTGGTCTTCCATGAGTGGATGAAGACTGCTCATATCCATCATAAATCCTATGCGAATAGATGACAGAGACCCTTGGATTTTGACGAGGGGGTAAATTGTTTCTTTGGGTCTCTCCTTGATGTGGGATACTATGGTTTGGTTAGGGAAACAATTTATGTCTTATGTTAATCACACCTTTTCTGATACATCATAATGTGGGTGAGGTAGATTCCCCTTTGATCTACCTCCACAGTTATAATGGAGGCATGATTCCTTCCACATATCACAACTGGGGTGATACATACATGATCCATCTCATGTCATTAACTGGGGCAAGCTAGATGCTGAGGAGGGCTGACTTTTTCGAAGTTTTCAATGGAGATCAAGGATTGATAAGAGAGGACCCATCATGGGAAATAAATTCTTCTAGTTCATTCTTGGTGGAATCACATGAATCTCCAATAGAGCTCATGGGAGAAGGAGGCCTAGGTTCTTACTCGTACTCTCATCTGCTTGGAAATCCTTTTGTTTGGATTTGGGAGAAGTGAATACTTACAGTGGGGATAATGTAATGACTCCAATTTTATCAGTTATATTTTTAAAACATTTATGGGAAAATTCCAAGACTAGGTGCTGATATGGCGTGCAATTCCATGGACCAGTGTTCCCATAATGGTCTATCAAAAAATGTTATTTTTTAAATAGCATGCATGAGAAGCCTTCCTGAAAAAGTGGAATTACCCATAAATGGGTTCCTAGATCAGAAATATGACGATACTTTTGCATTCAGGATGGTGATTTTACCCTAGGAGGGACCTATATTTTGTTGGTATGTTCCTATAGTGAAAAAACCCAAAAATGGCATAACTGTAAATAAAATTATTAAATAAATTATTTCTTTTTTTGAATACTTATAACTCTTGAAGGGTGACTTGGATAGAAAATTTGTGACCATCATTGAGTTTGTAAGGGGCTTTTTTCCTTCAGAGAATCCTAACATTGGTCATCATGGGTCAACTGTTGAATTTATTATTTGGGATATGACCATAAATTAAATAATTAAATAAAGATGATATTATTTTCAAATTCTATTACTCATAAACTGTAACACGTATTAGAAATGGGATGGATCTGTTGATCGTGTGATGGTGTTATTTCCTTATGTGGGGCCTATCCTCGACCAGTGAAAGTTGAGGTTATATGTTGTTTTTATGAAATTTTAAGGAAAAACACATTCATCTTAAAAATTTATTTTATTTTAAAATGTTTTGCAGCAATGAAACATCGAGGAAACTATTTCATTTCATAATTGAAATAGTATAACAATGTGGTGACTCAACATCACAGAAATGTGGAAACGTGTTACCATCATTATGTTGATTAACATGGATATGATATTGGGGGAGGATCATATATTTTTCTTTGAAGTTGTGGATAAAATTTGTTAGCGAATGGCATGCGACAAAGAACGGCGAATAAAGACGGTTCAATGAAAGGATTCAGATCAAACGTCTACGTATTAACGAACAAAGAAGGAAGGATTGACAATTCATCAAAGATTGATACAATCATCAGAAAGGGGTAATTTATACCTGATAACCTATCCCAATTCTTCCCTTTTAAATGAAGAATTTAGATCAACACACTGACATGTTGTTTCACGCGTTGATCGGTCTTGCGGGTTTTGGAACACTATTGTTGGGATTGAATAAAAGGGATTATAACATAATGATTGTTTTATGTTCTTCAACATTATTTTTATAACACAATGATTGAAATCCAAAATGAACAATGTGGATCTTCATTGCTATGGGTGTTCATTGTGATATATCTTCCTCCTCGTGTTCTTGGACAATGGACCCCCGTGGTCACGTCAGATTATTTCTGGGAGGTTCCAAACAAGGTCCAACCCCCATATCAGTGGTAAAATGGATTGGATCATATAGAAGTGGAGGCAGAGATCCATGGATTGCAATGGAACTTCCAGATCAGCAAACAGACCCCCATAGTGAGTCTGGTGGCCCGTGGAAAAACCTACTGGCACGTGGCGGTAGCTGCATGTGTGGGCAGCACATAGCATTGGAGGAGGCCCATGGAAAATACAATGTCTGCAATAGTGGGTTGTGTCGGGTTGGGATATGGTAGAGTAATGGAATATAGTCAACAGACTACATGTCGTGAGGCAGCTATCTGAGCTGGATGTGTGACACATAGTGGGCCCAGTGATTGCGCATCTGGGGCGGACGAACTAGCATGCGTCCAAGAGGACCACGGTTAAAAATGTGGGTCGGGTCGACCCATAGGGTATGGTTGGACCCAGTTCATGTTAGGGGACCTAGGACAGGTCATTAGTCCCAGATATAGGGAGGGTCGGGTTGTTCTGACCAGGTGGTATCAAACTCAGACCCAAGCAGCCCCTTTTTACTAAAAGGCACATAACATCCAAAACGCACATCTGACTGACAATCTGTTTAAGGTGTTGGTACCCTCACAATGTGGCATTCATTTTTATATATTCTTATTGGGCTTTCATGGATGATGAGATATGACTGATGGATTGATAGTTAGATTCTCCCAAAATGAACCGCGCTATGAGTGGGAATCATGTGGCTGGCTGTGATGAGAAGACTATGACGAGTGGGTCTAGGTTCCATGGCAATACTAATTGATGAAAGGGTCTAGGTTAACTAGAAGGCCTATGTGACTAGTGGGTTTATGCTCCCAAAGGGTCCTATGTGATTTGGGTGTCTAGGTTCTCCATCAATACTATGTGACTCATCGGGGGTGATTGTCTCCACAACATATGGTGTACTCATTTACGACTGATAGTCTACCCTATCATAATTTAGATTTATAAATGTGTGAGCTGACTCTTGTGACTATCATTATTGTACATCTTGGAGTATACACATCAATTACCTTTTTTTATTTTACTTTTTGTATTTAGTTCAAGAAAACCTTGGAGGATTGCATTCCCTAATGAGAATTGGTTTACTCACTCCTGCATGGGCTTCACCTGCATGTGTAATGTCTTGTGCAAATGATCAACTCTTTTATGGAGTCCTTGGTAGATGTAGGCTAGGAGGTACATAGATTGACTTAATATATGAGATTTTATTCAACAGATTCAGACAAATTTATCTATACCAACCCTTCGCATAGGGTTTTCTACTAAGGAGTTCCAAAGACTTGTACTTTACTTTTTTGATTTAGTTGGTCTGGTATTCTGGCCCTGTTTACATTTAGTTTTATACTATCATACATTCTATTTTTTTACATAGTGTATTCAACTTCCATCATATATGGCTTGGAGGTGTGTGCATGTGTATAACTATATTGGAAAATTCCTCCCATTTTTTGGGATATGCCTACCCAGTACTAGTCACCAACAGCCAGCCTATGGGAGACAGGCTTGGGGTAGTGACCGTATGGGGCATGGCGGCGGATAATGTCATAAAAACAAATGAGACTTATTTTATTACATTTTGAAAATAAATATACTTCCATGCTTAATTTTTAATTTTCAATGCATGTTCCACACAACAAAATGAATATAATTATTTTCATAAAATAATTAAAGATTAAAATAACATTAAATTTCACACATTCAAACTAGTTATTCATTAAGTGCCCAAATTACATGACCAACATTTTATTAAATTTATTCCAAAAACAAATATCATTTTCCAATTTTTTTAATTATCAATTATTATTTTACAGGTAAAAATGTTTCTAAATTAAAAGTGGAACATTGAATTAATCTAAACCCATCGAGAGAGAGAATTATATTATTCATTTATAAATATTAAAAATGTTTTTATTATTTGATTTATTTTTCTAAAACATATAGAAATTTTCTATTAAAAACCCATATATTAATAATTATCTTATTTCCTAAAATTTTTTATTCTACAAAAAACTAAAATTAAAACATCATTATACAATATCTCACATAAAATCATAATAATTGTTTCCCAATATATTGATGACATAATATTCTAAATTTTTTTTAATAAACTTTAATTTTTTCTATATAATATCTATATCAAAAGTTATTATTGATGTTTGGAAGATAGGTGTTGAGGATAATCATGCATTGTGATCTCTTCTAATGATGTTCAAACATGGTAGTTTCTAAGAATAAAGGTTACAGGGATTAACCTACGAACAAGAATTTCTCATGTTAAATCTGTTTATTTATATTCTTATTAAAAAAGTTATGTATTGGTCATTATACTTGATATTGTTATTATTTTATACTAAGAATCGTGTACTTTTACCAAAGGATGAAAATTGAGATGTGATATGATCCTGATGGGGTAGCATGGGGTGGGTGAATCATAATTGATATAACATTAATTGAATAAGTCAATAATGTATTTGTACCACCTATATTATTGGAATAATATATCCTTGGAAAATTAAATGAACATTAATTGTCTAATTAAGCCAATGACAACGGTATTTCATTGAATAATTCAATTCAAAAAGACAGTGAAAGATAAATCATTTATATTGGGTGATGAAACAATTGTGGATCCTGGTTGATGAGATATCCTAAAAAATAGATTATATCATAATATAATGGTTGGGATGGATTTTTTAGTTAGATCATTACAAAATTTTATACGGTTGTATTGAATTCTTTTTTGTAAATTAAATTTTAATTTCTGTAAGTTCACCTAATTCAACTGATACATAAGACTGGAGGGCCAACCACTTGGGGTTTCATGACATTCCCACAATAGTATCCTCACATAAGCTTATAATGAGGATGAATATAACCCCAAAAGAATACATCTAATAGTAGAAATGTATTGATACTATCACCGATGGTAAAAACCAGATAGAGAAGGTATTAACAAAATAGTCTCTGAAATTTAAAATGAAAAAAACCGATCATCTAAATAATAGAAAAAAATTATCTAATAATGAATGTAATATAAATTTGAATGTAATCTGCTAAAAATGAAATACTAAAATGAAACTCCCATATAAATTAAACTAATAATAAATACAACTATTGTCGTAGTAATGTTCAACTTATTCATTGAAACCCTCCTAAGAAATAATATTTATACATATGGGTGATAATACATATGTACTATATAAGGCCTTTGTTATGATATCTCATGGTAATATGGAGAATCATAATAATTATTCAATATCTAAAAAACATAACCAACATGATCCAATGTTTGGTCATCTAAACCCAAATTTATATATTTTTTATAACCCTAAATAATATCAAAGAATAATAATATCCCATTGAAATAATAGTGGAAAAAATTACCATTAAAACCATTCCCTACTGATTTCCCACTCCCATAGTCCATTTAAAAACAACATGGTTTTCAGTTCCTGTTTTATACAAATAACCAGATAGTCACATTCTATATGAAACCCACAAATACATCATTTTCAAAATATTTAAATCATGAATTCCATTAAATACCACATATCATAATAAAATCTCATAAATGAATATCACATTCTCATTATAGTCATATATTGTGAACAAGTACATAATCCTCCTGACCTCATCAGTACATACTCCACCCCCACTATATATCATATTCCCTATCACATCATAAACACATCACAGTAAATTAGAACATCACCATCACACCATCATCACATGACTAGAAAACTTACATTTAGATATTACTACATATGAATCAAAATCTTAAATCATTATGAGATTTCTATATCTCACTAGGATAAATGGATAGAGGGAGTAGTAATCCATCTATTCCCTCACTAACATAGGTAATTGGGAATAAACCCAAAACCCGACACATTTGGAATCTATATGGTTATCTGTCTTAGGTACTGTATATAAGAAATCAAAAGTAAAATATAACAGATACTATATCCCCACACCATTCCAACCTAAATTGTTCAAATAAAGAAAACATATATAATTCCAATAACTATCATAAAAATTCCACTACAATTCACTAATAATCACTTCCATTTCTATAAATTATACTAAACCCCCACCCCCTTTCAAACGAAATATCCAAATCAACATTCATGGTTTTTCTTTTAATCATACCATTTATTCATTTAAAAATTTAGCATTTTAATATCCACATTACATTCACTATGCTATTCATTTATGCATACTTATTTTCAAATATTTATTTACTAATTAAATACATTTATCCAAATAATTACCCTAATATTTTACTCACAAGTAAATCATTTAAATCCTTTACTTATTAAATATATTTCACCCCTATTACATTATTCATCATTAAAAACAACATTACCAAGAACAAGTAGATAAAAAACCCCAAAAAATAAAGGAAATAATTATATAAAACATCCAACAAAAGTTGATATTAATGAAAAAAATCCATAAAACAATTTCCTTTACATAGAATCAAGAATCCCACTATTACTAGACTAGATAACTAAGCATCAAGTCCAACCACATCAATGAGAACACCTTGCCATAAAAACCATGGAAATCTATCTATAAAATTTTCTTCATTAAAATTCCACCACCCCAAAACAAATAAAAAATTTTCTTAGAAAATCCATTTACAAAAAAATAATGGAAATATTACAAATCCATACAAACCATATAAAAACTAAAAATAAATTACTTCAGGAAATTACCTCTTTATTCATTTTTCATTTAAAATCAGTTGTGTCTAGAATAAACTTAATTAAAATAGTTAATAGATTTCTATGAATCCATTTCAATAAAATATTTAATTTAACATCCTATTAATATATTTTAGTACATCAAATTAATAATTTAACGAAAAATAATATTACAAATGATACTAAAAATTTCACCAAAAACATCAAACCATCATTAATCATATTGAATAACTTTAAAAGATATAAAAAACATGCCAATAAGTACACCATTTAACTTTTTATTCTCCTATTTAGTTATCTTTATTAGTATAATCATTATAATTCATTAAACAAATAGAAATAATGACACATTGATAAATTAAAAAATCGAAGAGGATGTCTCAAATCCCCTACCATAACTATATCATCAATAATCTATTTACCAGAATGAGGAGTGGGTGATGATCACAAGGGAAATAATTGGAATCCCCAATAGATGACTCAATTATATAAAAATTTAATCATTTAATAATCAAGGGTTCATGGAAAAATGAAGGAATGTGGATGAATAAGAACAGACCATTAAGTTTATATTAAAACATGCAATTCATGGTGTCAAATTTTGATAGGGGTTGGTCATTCTTTGATAGGCGGAAATGAAAATATACTAAAACCTCACATTATGATCTCCCTTATTGAACCCCATTTAAAACTCTACCAACTCTAAAAATTAGAAATGATCATGGATTGTAATACCCTGTGAAAGTTTTCTATACAAAATAATTAAACCCTACAAAAGATAAAACACAACCTGAATCCAAACCATAATATAAAAACACCCAATGGTGTGACCAAACCAAAAATGGAAGAACCAAAAAATCATACTCTAAGGGTGTTAGTTTATTGAATATATTACTTATAAATGATAGTCACTAGTGGAAAATTAACCAAACATCCTAAACCCATTCACATTATGAAAAACGTCATCATTCTTTTAGTAGATCATTTATTAGAGTATCCCAAAACACAAATATCATTACATATCAACTAATTACCATTTCATATAATATATGGAGAGAACTATACAATGGCCCAAACACTTCGCACCATGAATGGAAATTGGGAAATCGAAATGCATAAATAGTTTAATATTTATAAAATGTTTTCCTATAAAATTTATTTGTTTTCACATTGTAAAAATTACATTCAATACCGTTAAATCAATGAAACAATTCTCCATTATATGAAAAACATTAGTAATTTAAATAGAAAGAGACTATAATATTGTGGATTATTCGCCATGTTCATATATTAGAATGATTTCATGACTCATTCCTTCATTTTACTATATAAAATAATCAGGACTAACCCCTAATTCAATCAACGATTTATGGTATGATAATCATGAACACATTCTGAAACCTCTTATCTATATTAAATATGATATCCTACCCCACCTATGATCACTAATCATTCCCATAAAAATTATTATGCATGAATATTTAATTTAAAGGCTCAACCAAGAAAACTTGATACATTACATAACTATTAATTGAAGATTTAAAAAAAAAGATAATGGAAATACATATGATAATGGTAGTCACCTTTATAAAAACTCCAAAAAAGATTTATCTCAAAGAGATACAATGATAATAAGAATTCACAATGCATCTCATGAAATTAAAAAATAAAAAAAAAGAACTAATTCAAAAAACACATCATCAACACAAAATGAGGTTAAACATTATTCAGGGTATTGATAACACAACTATAAATCACATTCCCATGTACATTATTTCATGCCACCATGCCTATATAGGGTTTAAAACAAGGGTATATAATACCTATAAAAACATATCATTGGGATCTTAATTATTAAATTGACACACCATGAACATCTCATCATCATCTATATCAATCTATACCAAAAAATGAAAATAAAGACATCATTAAGAAATTAATAAATCAATGAAACAAGAAAAACATCATTCATATTATCAAATTTTGGGTGAAATGATATCTAACACACCACATTATAGATGTACTCTAACAACACACTATGGTTGATAATCCGAGGTGAAATATTACACTAAATATAAAAACTCCACCATACATGATGAGAGGAAACCATCATGAAGACATGATCATGATCCAGAAACTCCATTGATATCCTTTTATAAATAGTACATGACTTATAATGATATTGTAACAACTTTTTAAACTCTCAATAATATGTAGCCTCTTAGTTTGGATAGACACAAAATATTATCAAAGAAAAAAATGAATCGTCATCCTATACCCCGTACAATGAAGATCATAAAGGATACCCATAAGGTTCCCCAAACGGATCCATGAAATTGGAACAATAATAAATATTTTTGTAGTCAAACTCAACTAAGGTTTGGTTATTCAACCTTATTCCAACATAATCCAAATCATTGTAATGTAATATATCATAGATCAATTGAATTTGGATATTTTCTTTATAATACAACTTAATATGGAAGGTATTCCTAGGGATTAATTAATAGGAAAAATATTTTGAATACCTAATTAGAATCTTGTTGTAAAAATTATATGGTTATCAATGATAATATTCCATAGTACCAAATAATGATTAAACATCCCATCAACATAATGTATTTCTATAATAATCATTAAATCGGAATCGTTGATCATAATGATGCGAAGAAAATATTTCAAATAATCTCAAATCTCCATAATTACACAATACCTTACGAGATCTCTAGGAAAAAAGATGGTATTTAATAACATTTTATCCAGATGAATGTCTAAAGAAAACAATATGAACTCATATATTTTCTAATTTCTCACGGACGTAAAGAACTAATCCCTCAAGACATTATGAAACAATTATATTCAAGGAATAAATACCATGGGTGATCTATAATAATAAAAAAAGAACCAACCCATATATCACTTTTAGAACAAAAAATGTCCCTAAAAATAGAAACTGAGGATGATCAACATATAACCAACCTTTTAAGGAATCAACGATGAAGATGTGATCCCATAACACATATACCACTAAGTTTCTCAATTGGTAACACTCCACCTAATTTATACAGAGAGATTGAGACATCATATAGTATAAATAAAATATTCTAGAAGCCCTTTCCATATCAACCTTCATATTATGTAGATCCTTGTTCACTCCCTTACCATCAAAAAATTTCCCAAAAAACATCTCCTTGACACTTCGTACTCAGTTCATTATCGGAATAACATTCATTCAAAAATGTGTGTGAGATCTTAAGGTCACATTCCAATAAGAACATCAAACAAATACAATTTTTATATTCAAATATTTACATCGTAAAACATACCACATTTTACAATTATATGGGATGACCATAAAGAATACATTGATTTGGAAATTACGAAGCAAAATGAATAAAACCACTATTATTGCTAACTCAAAACCATGGGTGGAAATGTTAGGGGAATGAGGAAAATGTTACCTATGACATGAAGAGATCAAAAACCAATAATACATAAAGGAATAACCCAAACAAAGAGAAGATTAATCATAGGAAAAGGTGACTATAACTCCTTCCTCTAGGAGCTGGAAAAGGGGAGCACTAACCAACCACACAGTTACCAAGTCAAATTATTCCTATAATCAATTCATTCATTCATATATCTAGTTCTTCAATGTCATTGCTACCAAATTTTTAACAATATGATAGAAATTGGAAATGAACCTTTAATAATATCCCATAATATAATGTAATATAGTAAAATCTATGACAATCATAGGTTTTACCCAAGAAGAAACTGCATCATCAGTCGATGGGTCGACTAGTAATTTCTACTCATACATTGAATTCCTTTGAAAATAAACCTCACAAGTCCAAAAAACGAATTTTTATAAAATAATATAAACTTGATAGTGAAGAAGGACATATAAAAATACATAATATACTCAATGATATTCTCCCCCATTAATGATTATGAAATAATGCCATCAATGAACATTACCCCCAATCGATATAGTAACTCACAAATCATAGAGTTCATAGGACCTGTTAGAAAACCAATTATAATTTGAATCTCAACGATATAAATACAAAAAAATCTCATTAAACACATAAAATTCATTTTCATCATTTCTATCTCCTTTACCATAATATAACTTTATATAGAATATATATGAATCTTTAAGAACTATTTTGATCTATTGAACATATCAAATTGTTCATTTAAATTTTTAAGTGGATAACATATTAACAATGTTCATTGATTTAAACACTTAATTTCATTACCCAATATATAATCACCATAATCCTTATTAGTAATCAACATTTTGGAACCACATGATGATATAATAGTTTAAATGAAACCACTATATATCAAATCATCAATATAAATCTCTAACTTTAATAAATCAAAAGGTTAAATGCATTAGGGAGACAGAAAGTTGAAGATTCACAGAGATTCATGTATATCACAAGATACAAAATGAGTCAATGATATAATCACAATATCCAATTTGAGAAATACATATTGATACTTCACAATGATATTATGGTAAAACATAAACCACACCTCTATCAAACTGAACAATAAATGTTCTAGGTGACACAATAGGAGTTGTTAATGCATATGACCCATATAATGGTACAACTCACAAATGAACACTTCACAATATCCTACTGCAACATAGAACATGATCCTATATACAATAGAAATAATAACATCATTCATCATGAAAAACCAATCCATGATATGGATAAAATTTTATAGTTTTATCTATAACAAGAAAAAATCCCCTAATAAATTTGTATTCTCATCAATAGTTTTCGAACATAAAACTAGTCCATTAGGGAACAATCTCATTAAACATCCATAGTTATCTCATAAGGTGATAGAATTATTTATATCATTAATCCAGTGGTTTGGACCAGGGATTTTGTGTTAATTGTTTTTGAATCCTTAAAATATATTATAAAAAATCCATGGCACATGATAAATTAATATTATATTAAAAGATATGAGGTCTTCTAAGAAAATGAATATCATTCAAATATGACTAGACATACAAAGCTTCACTACCTGATAAGATCATTTTAAGAACACCTCAATGGACACATTTATTAATGTGAGCATGGGGATTAGGAAAATAATATGGTTTTCCCTATACTACTATGTCTCCATTTAGGGAACTAAGATGCTATCGAACATATTGTGGATAAGGCCTCTTTGGAAACTGCTACGATGGATGAATAATGATCTAGAACCATACACCACAAAATCCATTAAGAATGGAAGGATACTAAATAATAAATTTCCGTATACCCCAATAGTGTATATCAGAACCATAGAGGTCTAGGTAGACTCATAGGTTCCACTAACACTAGAAAAGCTCATGGAAGATTGTTGAGACAAAGTCACTGTTAGTTAGAAACTCAACAATTCCAACATTTTATATCCCCATTAAGCATACCTTATTCTAGTCTTGTTGTCATATCTCTCACTTAGAGATGATTAATATTGTTTATGAAACCTTTTTATGATGTATATTTTCTTCAATTACAGAAAATCCATAGGAAATATAAATGTGGTTATTAAATATTGAATAGTGGTATATAGGGATTCCACGAAACAATGCCTCAATGACTCCTTTCCTTGAAAATGATCTATGTAACGATAAGAGGATCCTTGAATCAAATCTTGCCAACATACATTGTTAGGATCCACTTCTAAATTGAGATAAACTCCTTCCTTTTCACCACCATTATCATCAATAAAAGGAACTATACATGAAAATTATTTTGGAAATCCTCTCAATAACTCTTATAAAAAAGAGGTATAATAATAATAATGATTCAATAAATTAATAACAAACTAAAAATTCACCTAATATAGGAGGAATATCACAAAAACAAACCTTGTTTTTTCTCACATAAACTTTTATTGGAGAAAAATAAAATAGTTTCAATATAATATTTCACAATAGTACACAAAAACTAACACTCCATTAATTTAACTACAATCACACCCAAATGGTAAATGTATTTCTGATATAATTAAATCCTTATATAAATAACTAAAAACACATATAAGATAAAAAAACATAACCCCAACATCATTATCTATGTATTAAATATATCAATTCATACAAAAAAGAAAACCACATATCATAACATCACATCAATCCCTCAACATTATAAGGTATTCTTAACATGAATGAAATCAACAACATTTCCTCATCCAATAATTAACAACCTCACACATCAATCACATGATTTTTCGTATTGTCACTACATAATAGTGCATAGTCACATCACCATCCCATTATCATCAACTATTCATATTGAGACTAAAAACACATGAAATTATAGCCCATTAAATATATACATATTCATAAAATCCATTCCTTGTCCAAAATAGAGTATGAAAGATGGATTACTTAGCAATGGATTTATTTTATAACATATATTTTTTTAAATAACTTTGTCCAAAACTGTTTTTCTTTCAGTAATCTTTTCTAAGATGTGTGTTAAAAATATGAAATATAATGGAAAAAGGAACATATTGTAAAGACCCTTAAAATTCAAGGGAAATTTTTTCTTAATTTTCTTTGGAATTTTACAAGAGCGCGGTTTCTGGCGGCACCTGATTCCGAGGTCCGGAGTGCCTGGAATTAATTTCCGAAGTTTGGCTCGGGTACGTTCAGTAAACGAACGAGCGGGATTTCCTAACTTTTGATCCGGTGCTCGGAATTGAAATCCGAGGACACCGATGAACTCGTAGCGCCGATATTCGCTTAAGGAGACCTTTCCCGAAGTTGCGTTTGCCTAGGAGGAGATGTTTAATTTTCTGGATGAAATGAAGAGTAAAATAAATTTGTTATACAATATTTATTTTATTTATCTTCTTAAGTGGTTATATCCTAAGTGTGGAAGTTGGGGTGGAATCACAAGTTCCTAACTAACCAAGTGAGGATTAAGGTGAGGTGGGGCCCACACGAGCCCCAACCCTTCACCTTCCCCTTAACTCTCTTCAACCCCCTTAAACTCCCTTGCACTTAATGTGCCAAAACCCCTCAAATTCCCTAACTCCCCTCTCTCCCTCTTAAAGGCTTGACAACTTAACTTTTAATTAATTATACAACTCATGTATAATTAATAAGTGAGTTTAATTTTGAGTTTTTGAAATTCAAACTCTTGAATTCCAAAGGTTGGGTTGTGTTAATAAATTAAGTGTAATCTTGATTTATTTTTGGGTTAGTTCCTTTGTTACTTGAGAGGATTGGGAGAATCGTTGAGAGACTTGAAGATCTTCTTCGTCTTCGACGAAGAACGTGAAGAACGGTTCTTCTCCGACAAAGAACATTGATCCCACGACCATCGAGACTCGGCGTCCCGGATTCTTCCGTCTTCATCTTCCTCCTCGACAAGGGAGAAGTCGCCGACCGTGGTAATCATCGCCAACGACAACGTACCTCTCTTCTTCGTCTTAAGCGACAAGTGAAGAGACGTTGTTCCCTCCTCGGACGCACCCCGACGTCCACGGAATCTACGTCCGACGCCGCGACGCCTTCCTCCGCGATAACTGACGTGTGACGTCAATTTTCAAGGTAGGGGGTTTGTCCTTTTTAAATTACGTGTTTTCATTCCCTCGAACATGAAAGAATAATCCGTTGGGCGTAGTTCCAAATTTTATTAAAAATTGTGAAACATTCATTGTTGTGTTTATAGGATTGGCCATCTGATATCGTTATAACGGGAGGAGACCGGACCGCACGAACACGGCTGATTCTCCTCCCCCTTCTATTCTTTCGTGTTAATTTAGCGGAGACAGCGCGGTGTCGTCGCAACCGCGCAGGAACAAAAGAATTAATGGCCGAAGCGAGCTACGACGAAGAAACGCGGTGCCGACGCACCGCGTCGTTGTTTACGAAAGAGACCGCGGCCGGAGACGGGCCGCGGCGGAACAAGGAGGCGACCGGCAGCCAGCCGGGCCGCCGACGCCGGAGATCATGAAGGGCCGCGGCCCTACGGCCGCGGCGGAGCAGCCAGAAGGCGGCCGGTCGCGCCGGCCGCCGGTTTGGTTAGAAGGCGGGACCCGCGGGTCCCGCGTGAGAAAGAAACGGCCGGCCTTAGGCCGGCCGAGATCCGAAAAAGGGGGGGGTTTACCACCCCCCCCCCCCCCCCCCCCGCGTGCGGCACATGCGCGGCCCCCTGGCCGCGCCGCCGCTGTCCGGGCCGCGCCGCCGCGCCGCCACCGGCCGAGCCGGGTCCAGCGGACCGGGTCGGTCCGACCCGGTTCGGGTCGGATCCGGGTCGGGTCGACCCGGTTCGGGTCAGACCAGGGGGGGTCGGGCCGGGTCGGCCCGGACCCGGACCCCCCGTTTTCGAGACGACTTCGGTCTTTTGGCCATAACTTGAGCCACAGACCTCCGATCGATGAACCGTCTGCGGCAACGCGATCCTTGGATCGAGACGGTCGTTTCAGTATACTATACTCAAGGCGCACCTTCTTTTTCGGGAGCCTACGTGGTTAAAACTCCGTAGTTAAGCGTGCTTGGTTTAGAGTAGTGATCAGGATGGGTGACCTCCTGGGAAGTTTCCCAGGGTGGGTGTGAGACGGAAAGGCTGATATCTTTCAGACTGGACGTCCGATTGACGAACCGTCAGCGGCGATGCGATCCTTGGATCGAGACGGTCGTTTCGGTTTATCGCACTCAAGGTTTCAGATTACTTTGAGTTCGGCCGGGTTGGTTCGTTCACGAAACCAACCGGGCCTTCGGAGCGGAAACGCTCATATCTTGAGCTACGGACATCCGATCGACGTGCCGTCTTCTTTGTTGTGTTCCTCTTAGTGAGACGGATCTTTTGGCATACTCCGACCGAGGTTTGGACGTAGGTGGAGTACGGTCGGGTTGGTTTTGCCTTAAAACCCAACCGGGCCCCGGGGACGAAAATGCCAATAACTCTCAGACCGGGCGTCCGATCGACGCGCCGTCTGTTGCGTTGAGTTCCTGTTGACGATACGGAACTTTTGGATACATCAACTCTAGACTTTGTGGCAGTTGATGTATCAGCCTCTCGGCTCGTGGAGCGGACCCTCCGAACGAGCTTGCTGTGTGCGGGAACCCTAGTGCTGGCTGCGACTGTTACTGTGACTACTACTGCTACTACTGCTACTGTGACTGCGATGACGACAGTACAGAGATCCTGTGTGGATTCGACGACGACGACTACAGCACTCAGCGATCCTACGTGGATCAGTGCTACAGGTCCTGTGTGGGCCCGATCCTGTGTGGATTCGACGACGACGACTTCAGCACTCAGCGATCCTACATGGATCAGTGCTACAGGTCCTGTGTGGGCCCGATCCTGTGTGGGTCCAATCCTGTGTGGGTCCTTGCGCTCAGCGGTCCTGTGTGAACCAGCGCCTACAGGTCCTGTGTGGGCCCGATCCTGTGTGGGTCTTTGCGGGGGTTAGTTACCTATCGATCCTTCGTGGGTCCGACGACTTAGATGGATCAGAGATCATCTTTATCGTCCTTGAAGAAGTATTCCTGTGTGAGCTGAATCCTGTTGCTTTCCTGTGTGGATTGTGTTGTGCAATCCTGTGTGGATTACGTTTTGCTTTCCTGTGTGGAATACGTATACTTTCCTGTGTGGACTGAGTTGTACTTGGGCTCGGAGGTTGGAGCGTATTTGAATTGGTGACTTAGGTATATGTATGGGAATATACCTAAGCAGTGTCGGTTGTTACTTCGTGATTGTACCTTCCTTTGTGGTTTATCCTTTGTGGATTTTTGGAGACCTTCAGGGGTCTCGGGGTCCCTACTGAGTAGCTTATACTCACCCCTGCACGGGCTTTGCCTGCACTACGTTGTGTTGGTTGCAGACGACGGACAGCGTTGACCTTAGCTGAGGCTTGCAGAGCGGGACGGTACCCGGAGGTGGACCACTGGGCGGACGTGCTCGGAGCGGACGGCGGGACCCATGGAGCAGAGGAGCTATTTGTACCCACCCTTCAGGTGGGATTTCCAGTGGACAGCTCAGTGTAGCGGCTTTTACCTTTCAGTTGCTGTTTTCCCTTTCGAGTTGTACTTTACTTTCAGTTTGGGTTTGTATACTGGCCCATTTACTTTTCTGCACTTTCAGTTGTACTCTGCTTTTGCTTAGTGTTTACTTTCCGCTTGCTTACTCTGTGGTGTTTGTTTACTTTACAAAGGCAATGCCTTCCCTTTTTACCAGGATTTACGCCATGGTGCTAGTCGCCAGCCCCTGGCCTATGGAAGGCGGGCTTGGGGTAGTCACGGCACGGACCCCGAGGGCGGGTCGTGACAAATTGGTATCAGAGGAGTTCTGTTCTACCGCGAACTCTGATCTTTTCTATGTGAAGCAATAATGTTTAGTGTATTGAGTGTGGTTATCAGTCCAGGGAGTCCAGTGTTGGTGCGGCGGCCGACGTATCCGTACACCAGGACCCTGACTTCTGATTTCCGACTTAATGCACAAAAACATTGATTGCGTGTGTGTTTCAAAGTTTTCATTGTGATTTCTTTGTGTCAGCTCACCAGGTATACTGTTTGACCGTGGCGCACCTGTTTCCTATTCAGGATGGCCCCACGACGGCAGCCAGCTAGGGTTCTGATAGTCGAGTGTGACGACAGCCCACCGAGCGACGAGGCTTCGGTGCATGGCCCTTTATCAGCAGTGGCACCGGCGGTAGCTCTGCCTGCCGAGCCACCGATACTTCCAGCGCCAGCCGCTGACGATGCACGTCGCCTCAGCGCACTGCATGAGTTTCAGCGCCAGCGACCGCCCAGGTTTCGCGGGGAGACGGATCCCCAGGCAGCAGAGGACTGGCTGGAGGCAGTGGTACGAGTGTTTAGCCGAGTGAGGACACCAGCAGACCTCATGGTGATCCTCGCTGCGAGCCTACTACACACAGCAGCTGGACGATAGTGGAGCTTGATGCTCCAGGTGCACGATGAGGCATCTTACTATGGACGGACTTTGAGAGCCTCTTCCGCTCGGAGTTCGTCCCAGCCACCCTTCGTGCGGTGCGCATCCAGGAGCTTCTTCAGCTGCGGCAGGGCAGCATGATGGTCGCTCAGTACTCGGCGAGATTCACCGACCTTTCTCGGTACTCGACAGACATGGTACGGGACCCCTTCTTCCGGGCCCGGACCATCGAGCAGGGATTGAGACACGAGATCAGGGAATCACTGATCTCCCTCAGCATCCCGACCCAGGCAGGAGTGCTGGAGCATGCCCTTCTGATCGAGAGCTTCCTTGCTGAGTCTACACCAGCACAGCGACCCACCGCAGGGCGGCACGTGGCAGAGTCATCTACAGCAGGCAGTCGACGGATGACTCAGGGGTCTAGGCAGACCAGACCTTCAGGAAGACGACCTCAGGGCACTGGCTCAGCAGTGCAGGGCACACAGCGCGGAGCTAGTCTTTCGAGTGGAAGACAGTGCTATGCATGCGGCGGACAAGGCCACATGGCTCGTGACTGCCCGACCCTCCATGCAGAGGAGCAGCAGACGGTTGAGGAACCACCTAGGCAGAGGCAGAGGTTCGACCATGGCGGTCCGCAGGGAGGAGGCGGACGAGGAAGAGGAGCTGGCCGAGCAGCAGGTGGTGGGCGACGCTTTGAGGCTCTGCCACCACCACCACCAGGAGGTCCGCCACGACCACAGGGAGTAGGTGAACATGAGAGAGCTCAGCTTCAGGCAGCCGAGGCCTTCGATCATGGAGCTCTGGGAGCCGATGGACAGGAGCCGAACTAGTGGATACATCCTTTGTACTTCTGGTTCCTTGATGCTTTTGTGTAGCGTCTTGTATTATGAGCTGCAATAATAAAAGACGCATACCTTTGTGATATTTTCGTTCCTGCCCTCTTTCATGATGTTACTAAGAGGTTCCAGTTTTGGCTGTTGACTTGACCCTCACTTGTGAGACATCTACTGGAGGAGACCCAGTTACCACACACTGATGCCGACAGTGTGACTCAACCCTTGGAGGCGAGAGTAACGGTTGAATCTCTTAGTAGTAGCGTCGAGGCCTTACGACGTCATCTTTGGAATGGATTAGTATCATCCATGTTAAGATTGACTGTTTTAGGCAAAGAATGTGGTTCATCCAGGGGATGAGACCAGATTTCTCTTATCGACAAAGAAGAAATCTTGCAGCTCCTGTGGGACCTAAGATGGTCCAGGTCATCCAGGGGCGGATGAGTACAGCTTAGAACCGGCAGAAGTCTTATGCGAACAGGAAGCGGAGGCCACTGGAGTTCGAGGGTGGCGACCACGTCTTCTTGCGGGTCTCACCTCGACGTGGTATTCGGAGATTTGGCCGAGGCGGCAAGTTATCTCCGCACTTCATCAGACCCTTCCAGGTCCTCAGCAGGATTGGTGAGGTGGCTTATCACCTGGCTCTACCACCTCAGTTGCACCGGGTGCACGATGTCTTCCACGTGTCTCAGCTGAGGAGATACGTGCACGACCCGATGCACATCATTGACCATGGGGAGCTTGACGTTGAAGATGGGGCGACTTTTACGGAGGTCCCGGTGGAGATAGAGGATCGACATGAGCGGGTCCTATGTGGGCGATCGATTCCTCTTGTGCGCATCAGATGGCAGCACGGAAACCTCCAGGAAAGCACATGGGAGCGGGAGGCTCAGATGCGTGCTCAGTACCCTCATTTGTTTCCCTAGTTTTGATGTATCTTTACGGGGACGTAAAGCCCTGAGGTGGGAGTAATGTAAAGACCCGTAAAATTCAAGGGAAATTTTTTCTTAATTTTCTTTGGAATTTTACAAGAGCGCGGTTTCTGACGGCACCTGATTCCGAGGTCCGGAGTGCCCGGAATTAATTTCCGAAGTTTGGCTCGGGTACGTTCAGTAAATGAACGAGTGGGATTTCCTAACTTTTGATCCGGTGCTCGGAATTGAAATCCGAGGACACCGATGAACTCGTAGCGCCGATATTCGCTTAAGGAGACCTTTCCCGAAGTTGCGTTTTCCTAGGAGGAGATGTTTAATTTTCTGGATGAAATGAAGAGTAAAATAAATTTGTTATACAATATTTATTTTATTTATCTTCTTAAGTGGTTATATCCTAAGTGTGGAAGTTGGGGTGGAATCACAAGTTCCTAACTAACCAAGTGAGGATTAAGGTGAGGTGGGGCCCACACGAGCCCCAACCCTTCACCTTCCCCTTAACTCTCTTTTACCCCCTTAAACTCCCTTGCACTTAATGTGCCAAAACCCCTCAAATTCCCTAACTCCCCTCTCTCCCTCTTAAAGGCTTGACAACTTAACTTTTAATTAATTATACAACTCATGTATAATTAATAAGTGAGTTTAATTTTGAGTTTTTGAAATTCAAACTCTTGAATTCCAAAGGTTGGGTTGTGTTAATAAATTAAGTGTAATCTTGATTTATTTTTGGGTTAGTTCCTTTGTTACTTGAGAGGATTGGGAGAATCGTTGAGAGACTTGAAGATCTTCTTCGTCTTCGACGAAGAACGTGAAGAACGGTTCTTCTCCGACAAAGAACATCGATCCCACGACCATCGAGACTCGGCGTCTCGGATTCTTCCGTCTTCATCTTCCTCCTCGACAAGGGAGAAGTCGCCGACCGTGGTAATCATCGCCAACGACAACGTACCTCTCTTCTTCGTCTTAAGCGACAAGTGAAGAGACGTCGTTCCCTCCTCGGACGCACCCCGACGTCCACGGAATCTACGTCCGACGCCGCGACGCCTTCCTCCGCGATAACCGACATGTGACGTCAATTTTCAAGGTAGGGGGTCTGTCCTTTTTAAATTACGTGTTTTCATCCCCTCGAACATGAAAGAATAATCCGTTGGGCGTAGTTCCAAATTTTATTAAAAATTGTGAAACATTCATTGTTGTGTTTATACGATTGGCCAACTGATATCGTTATAACGGGAGGAGACCGGACCGCACGAACACGGCCGATTCTCCTCCCCCTTCTATTCTTTCGTGTTAATTTAGCGGAGACAGCGCGGTGTCGTCGCAACCTCGCAGGAACAAAAGAATTAATGGCCGAAGCGAGCTACGACGAAGAAACGCGGTGCCGACGCACCGCGTCGTTGTTTACGAAAGAGACCGCGGCCGGAGACGGGCCGCAGCGGAACAAGGAGGCGACCAGCGGCCAGCCGGGCCGCCGGCGCCGGAGATCATGAAGGGCCGCGGCCCTACGGCCGCGGCGGAGCAGCCAGAAGGCGGCCGGTCGCGCCGGCCGCCAGTTTGGTTAGGAGGCGGGACCCGCGGGTCCCGCGTGAGAAAGAAACGGCCGGCCTTAGGCCGGCCGAGATCTGAAAAAAGGGGGGGTTTACCCCCCCCCCCCCCCCCCCCCCCCGCGTGCGGCACATGCGCGGCCCCCTGGCCGCGCCGCCGCTGGCCGGACCGCGCCGCCACCGGCCGAGCCGGGTCCAGCGGACCGGGTCGGGCCGACCCGGTTCGGGTCGGATCCGGGTCGGGTCGACCCGGTTCGGGTCAGACCAGGGGGGGTCGGCCCGGGTCGGCCCGGACCCGGACCCCCCGTTTTCGAGACGACTTCGGTCTTTTGGCCATAACTTGAGCCACGGACCTCCGATCGATGAACCGTCTGCGGAAACGCGATCCTTGGATCGAGACGGTCGTTTCAGTATACTATACTCAAGACGCACCTTCTTTTTCGGGAGCCTACGTGGTTAAAACTCCGTAGTTAAGCGTGCTTGGCTTAGAGTAGTGATCAGGATGGGTGACCTCCTGGGAAGTTTCCCAGGGTGGGTGTGAGACGGAAAGGCTGATATCTTTCAGACTGGACGTCCGATTGACGAACCGTCAGCGGCGATGCGATCCTTGGATCGAGACGGTCGTTTCGGGTTATCGCACTCAAGGTTTCGGATTACTTTGAGTTCGGCCGGGTTGGTTCGTTCACGAAACCAACCGGGCCTTCGGAGCGGAAACACTCATATCTTGAGCTACGGACGTCCGATCGACGTGCCGTCAGCTTTGTTGTGTTCCTCTTAGTGAGAAGGATCTTTTGGCATACTCCGACCGAGGTTTGGACGCAGGTGGAGTACGGTCGGGTTGGTTTTGCCTTAAAAACCAACCGGGCCCCGGGGACGAAAATGCCAATAACTCTCAGACCGGGCGTCCGATCGACGCGCCGTCTGTTGCGTTGAGTTCCTGTTGACGATACGGAACTTTTGGATACATCAACTCTGGACTTTGTGACAGTTGATGTATCAGCCTCTCGGCTCGTGGAGCGGACCCTCCGAACAAGCTTGCTGTGTGCGGGAACCCTAGTGTTGGATGCGACTGTTACTGTGACTACTACTGCTACTACTGCTACTGTGACTGCGACGACGACAGTACAGAGATCCTGTGTGGATTCGACGACGACGACTACAGCACTCAGCGATCCTACGTGGATCAGTGCTACAGGTCCTGTGTGGGCCTGATCCTGTTTGGATTCGACGACGACGACTTTAGCACTCAGCGATCCTACGTGGATCAGTGCTACCGGTCCTGTGTGGGCCCGATCCTGTGTGGGTCCGATCCTGTGTGGGTCCTTGCGCTCAGCGGTCCTGTGTGAACCAGCGCCTACAGGTCATGTGTGGGCCCGATCCTGTGTGGGTCTTTGCGGGGGTTAGTTACCTATCGATCCTTCGTGGGTCCGACGACTTAGATGGACCAGAGATCATCTTTATCGTCCTTGAAGAAGTATTCCTGTGTGAGCTGAATCCTGTTGCTTTCCTGTGTGGATTGTGTTGTGCAATCCTGTGTGGATTACGTTTTGCTTTCCTGTGTGGAATACGTATACTTTCCTGTGTGGACTGAGTTGTACTTGGGCTCGGAGGTTGGAGCGTATTTGAATTGGTGACTTAGGTATATGTATGGAAATATACCTAAGCAGTGTCGGTTGTTACTTCGTGATTGTACCTTCCTTTGTGGTTTATCCTTTGTGGATTTTTGGAGACCTTCAGGGGTCTCGGGGTCCCTACTGAGTAGCTTATACTCACCCCTGCACGGGCTTTGCCCGCACTACGTTGTGTTGGTTGCAGACGACGGACAGCGTTGACCTTAGCTGAGGCTTGCAGAGCAGGACGGTACCCGGAGGTGGACCACTGGGCGGGACGTGCTCGGAGCGGACGGCGGGACCCGTGGAGCAGAGGAGCTATTTGTACCCACCCTTCAGGTGGGATTTCCAGTGGACAGCTCAGTGTAGCGGCTTTTACCTTTCAGTTGCTGTTTTCCCTTTCGAGTTGTACTTTACTTTCAGTTTGGGTTTGTATACTGGCCCATTTACTTTTCTGCACTTTTAGTTGTACTCTGCTTTTGCTTAGTGTTTACTTTCCGCTTGCTTACTCTATGGTGTTTGTTTACTTTACAAAGGCAATGCCTTCCCTTTTTACCGGGATTTACGCCTTGGTGCTAGTCGCCAGCCCCTGGCCTATGGAAGGCGGGCTTGGGGTAGTCACGGCACGAACCCCGAGGGTGGGTCGTGACACATATATTATATGAACATACAAGACCAACATAAATGTTCATATATATATAATATTTATATATAACATAAATATTACTAAGATTTTAATATCATCCATTAGAACCAATAACAATCACTAAAACTGAAAATAGATCATCCTTCTAAAAAACCCCATAACAAAAATTATTATTCCACATAAAAAATATAATTATTAATTTCTTGGTTTCTTTATTTTCCATCACAATTACTTTCATCAAGCCATTAATTAGCTAATAATTTTGTTCAAATACTTCAGTATCCATAAACCACATTTTATTCAAATGTTATCCAATAATTTCAGTAATTAATAGTATATTAAGAAGCACTAGTTATTAAATTAAAAAGCATTAGAATTTAATTATTCTTCATTACAAATCATATTCCATACCACAAGGAATCTATATCATAAACAATCACCTAAAAATAAAATATTTATAAATTACCCCATAGCACATGCCAATGTCACCCCAACTTCCAAAAATCTATTTTCTTTACACAAAAATAGCCATGAAAGTATTTCAAAACAAAATAACACCCCATCCACCATTTCAAAATCTACAATCACACATCCCTCATCTATCGTATTACCAAAAAACACAGCACCTGATGCACAACATCAAAAATACCCCAAAATACAAAAAACCAACCCCTAGTAGAATCTTTCTAACAAAATAAATTAGAAAACCTCCAACCATAGAAAAACGCTGAAAAATGAAATAAAAAACCCGTAAATCAATAACATTTTGATCATTATTTTCATGTAAAAAATTAATTCTAACATAATCGATATAAAAATCACTAAGGAAATAAAAAACTGATACATAGACAATTTAAAAAAGAAAAGATTCTCCTCAAATCCCATAACAATATAAGAGATTGAATAATCTCTATTTAACATCAATTTGTTGCAGATAATCTCATATAGAAGAATAATAATTTGCCAAAATGATTAAATATCAATGAAATTGATCCGATGATCATCTATTGATTGAGAACTTATTATAAATAATTGATGAAATAAAATGTGATTATGACTTTATATGAAAAATCCAAATTGTCTTAATTAATGTTTTACTGGTGTTATTAACTCTATAATGAGGATAAAATAGAAAAATATCAATATATGAAATTCAAATATAAATTATCTATAACTATTCCAAATTATGGAAAGAGTCATTTTTTATAAGATCATTAATTGTTATGTAGTGACCAATTTGGTAATATCATTACATAAAACCTCCAAAAATAAAACAAAAATACTAGAACCAAAACATTAATCAATATAAGAACCCCATTGTGACAACACCTAGAAATGAATAAATAAGATATCAAACACTAAGGGAATCATAACATTGAATATTTTCCCTTGAAAAAATGACCACTCATTAAAAATATAGTCTCTTCAAGACCTATAAATGTCTCAATCCAAGATCCTCATCTCATGGGATTATAATATATAATGGTAACCAACAAACCAATAAACCCTATGTGTTTTGTCCCATGATTTATGTATGGACACTGGAAGCCATCACATAATGTGAAAAATACCTCATGTTGTGACCAAAGAAGAATAAAATTCAATTCAAGAAATTTTTTATTTCATAAAAAGGATTTTCCCCTCAAATGAAAGGGTTTTCATATTATCAAAATTTTAATATTAATCCATTTTTCATCACCTAATTAATTTTTCATGGAACATTATTCCATTATATAATACCAGAACATTAAACTCCCATGCCTTATGATATATATATTTAGATAATGATTAATCTAGATGCTATAATAAATGAAGAAACACGTCAAATAGTTTGAATTTATTCTCTTCAAAACAACCCTTCATTAAAATTAATCCTCATACATTCCCACCACCTCTAATCTAGTTTAAATTACATCTCTAACTCCCCTACCCAACCATCATCCTTCTCTGAAAACCATAAATACATTAAACTCACAAATTAATCACCCGATAAGGATCCATCCATCCAACGTTAACATTTTTATTTAAGAAGGGAAGAGGCACAGGTCCATGAAGGCCAACCGACATAACAACCCGTAACATAGAGGTTGGAAATAATGGAGCCCAAGGGCTTCACCACGTATTATTAAATTCAATATAATGAATAAATTCAATTAAAATATTATAAAATAATAATTATTTTACTTAAATCAATCTCATAAATTCAATCACTAAATATTTGATTTTAGAATATATGATATGAATTGAAATTCTTTTTTATTATCCCAAATATAATAAATAGGTTTTTACTTGTTCATAAATTTAGTGAATATATTATTATAAATATTTTCTCGTTACATGAATATGTGAATTAATATTTATTAATTATTTTATTGAGTGAAATATTTATTATTTGCCGAATGAATAAAATTTATTTGATTATAGATTTTATTATTCAGTGATTGAAAATTTCAATGGTAGATTAAAAAGTCAATTTAAGGACCTGGTGATAATAATATATTATTTTTGAAATAATTTAACTAAATATTAGTATATTTAATTAAAAATATATATTAAAATACATAAATTTATTTGTAAATAATAAAAATATTGTCATTATTATTCTTAATGGGGAATAAAATTGGATATAAATTTTATAATGGAAAATTTTTAAATTACCAAATATTAATTGTAATTATATATTCTACTTTATATCATTTCATAAATTGTAGTTTTTATCAACAATGAATAAACTATAGAAAATTCCTCTCAAGAAATAGAGTGTTATTCTCAAAATAAATTTTAGGAACAAATGGATATAATGAGAACTCCATATTTGGACCAATGATGACTGATGTGATGCTCTAGATTCTTCTACATTATCACTCAGAAAACATGTAATGTAATTTTGATATTTTTAGACATCGTTTGGATTTATATATAACAGTTATAATTGGGATTATCACTAAAATCACCAATAATTGATTTGAGAATTTAAAAATTTATCATGTTGAATTATCACATTTAAGGTAATAATTATTTTAAATTAACAAAAAATTTACTGTGAAATATCCAATGTAAATGATTTTAGGGTTCTGTTGATTTTTTCTTTTTATTTATCCAAGGAAATTGATGAAAAAACAATATTGTAAAATGATCCAAAACATTGACTTCACCCCAGAACTATCACATATGAATATAATTAATAATATATTTGATAAAATCAGAAGGTAATTTAATTTTTATGTTTTGGAATTAATTTTCACCTAGAAATGAAATTTAACCTAAAAATTAAATATTTTTCTATACTATAAACCTCAACGGATAGATTTGAGTGTGATATATTTATATATGTCATAAAATAATTAGTTATCAATATTAAAAATTAACAGAAAAAATTAATTTAGATTTTTTTTGTGATATTATAAAATGGTTTCATATTTAAAAATATCTAGAATTTTTTTAATATTTGGTTTGGATTATTAATGGAATGTTATATTCCATATTTAAATGAAATTTATCTCATGAAATAACAAATGACTCAAATTTATTTTTACTTAATATTAATGAATTACTGATATCAAATTCTCACTATTAAGTATTTGAAACATGCTCTAATGGTGGAAATAGAAGGTAATTTTTAAAATTCACTTTAGTATGTTATGATAACATCACTATTTAAATTGACTTTAAGTAATATCTTTTGAAATTTTATTTATTTATAATCATGGATCGAATTAAAAACATAATTTATCAAATTGGATTAATAAGAATTGATGATACATAATATGATAAATTCATAATTGAAATAAATTATTTATCATGTTACATAGAAAAAACTATTTTGGGGTTCGAGTGTTACCAAATAAGTAAAAATAATACTTTTTGTAATTTATATTTTAATAAACATAATAAATATTTTCCATCTATCCCTATACATTATTATTAAATAATCATTCTCAAATATCCTCACCAATATTTTCCACTCATGGTAAACAATGAGATATATTGTATATATCACTCATCATCATAAAATGGGGAAGTTGGAGGTTAAGAATGGTTGACTAAAATGATTATTAATTGTAGAGTCCAGTGGGAACTATTGTAAATAAGAAAACATGAAAAATATTAAAGAGTATTCAATAATTAATTATTTCATATTATCATGAATTTATGTTGAAAACATATCCAGGGATAATGTAAAAATTTAAATAATCATAGAGAATGTAAATTATTTCATAGTAATGGAATCAATAATTCTAAATGTCATAAAAAACTGTCAAGGGATCATTAAAATATAACAAAAACATATCATCAGTGACTCATTTTAGGGAAACATGTCAACTGTAAAGAAATACATAAACTATCTAGTATGAATTGTTACATGATATATACTGATAGATCTTGTAGATATCTAAAATTTTACCCCTTTTTAACTTACTATGACTAATGTATTCATCATATGAAATAAAAGAAAAACAAAAGAGTACATAATCATCATTATATTAAAATTAGCATGTATTCATATTGATTCAAGTAAGAATAATAAAACTATTCTTCGGTATATAATAAACCTTCCATAATAGTAAATAATAATATTTATAGGGATAAAACTCAAAATTATTAATTAGTTTTTCAAATCAATAAATGTTCAATATTTCCTGGTAAAAACCCAAAATCATATTTATGTAAAATAATATGTTAACACCATATAGATTAATGGTATATAGCTAGTCAAATGAATGTAATGATTCAGAATTCATATTTTCTATTATGAAACTTGGAAATTAATGAGATAATCAATTCATTAGAAATGATAAATTTCAAGTAATTTTATGTTTTTTTCTAATATAAATAGTACATTGGAAATGAATATTTAAAATTGAATGAATTAAATATTTATAACATAAGTTAAAAATTTATGATTATAAGAATCATAAAAAACTACTTTCATGAGTTTTAGAAATATAATTTTCAAAAATATTTTTTAAATTAATTTACAATTGAAAATTATTTAAAAGAATCTATACTTTATTAATAAAATATTGACTGAAAATTAAAAATCTATATAAGTTGATGGTAATACCTTTTGAAAACAAATTATAAAATAATAAAAATTCATTTTTTAAAAATTCACAAAAAAATATGAATAGATAATTATTAGTAAAAAACATTAAAATACATAAAAGAATATTAATAATGAAGAATTTTCACTATTTTTGGAAATCTATTCATGTGAAAAATGATTTTGTAGTGATTATTTTTACTCTTTTATAGAGAAAGTTTATAATTACTAGTTTTGATAACATTTTAAATATTAATTATTAAACATGAATAAAAAAAGAGAAAATAAATTTACCATAAAAAATAATTGACATATAACAAATTAATCTTCAAATAAAATAATGAATACATATACAAAATGGGAAGCATCCAACTTTAAAAAATTAGAATACAGTCTTATTTTATAATAATCATTCTCCATGTGGATTATATTATCAAATTGAGTAAAAATAATGGATTAGATGATAAATCAAGAAATTACATTAATGTAAATTAATATATTTTTTTTATGAGTTAAATAACATATTCTTATTTGATTGTAAATTAAATCATGAACAATTCTTATGACATGTGAGATTGTTAAAATAACAAATATGAAATTGGAAATACTTTATTCAAAAGTGAAAAATAAAGAAAATATTATTTTTAATTAAATAATATAAATTAAATCAAATATTTTTTCAAAATGTATCCATTGTGATGTAATTAAAAAATATAAAATAATATATGATGTATAATATTAATCAAGTTTCAACGAATCAAAATTGGGAAGAATGATCTTCAAAATATATTATAATAGTTGAATCATATCCTGATATAATTAGGGTCTAGAGATTCAATATTACTTATCATATTAAAAAATTAAATCATAATTATTTTACATATATATATTACATAAACTATACACATAAATATAAGTCTAAAACATGGAACTCATATCAGAGGAAAATATTTGAGACCATAAACCCTTACCTTAGATTACCTCTTGTATATAAGAATTCCAAAATAATATATACTAAATTTTTATTTATTATACATATATAATATTTATTATTGTATCTATCTATCTGGATATAATTTATTAATAAATTTATTTTACCAATTTGTCATAATTTTATGTTAAAATTGAATATTTATTTGTTAAAAGTTCTATTTCTCATGCATGTTATGATTTTGTGGATTAGTTACTTGCACCATGGCTTTGGTTTCATCATCTAAATAATTTAATTAATTTCATATATGAAACATTAATTCATTAAATAATATTTTAGAAAAAACAATTTGATTCTATTTTGAAAAATAAAATATGAAATTCAAGATGGTAGTGTCCCGCATATATACTTATGTTTTCCTCATTCATTTGTCATTGTTTGGAGAAAATATGTTAAATAATGATCTTTCATCTTAAACTAATTTATTATACAAAAAATATATAAATTAATTCTGTCTAAATAATATTTAGTTTGAGGTGGCCATGAAAAATGAATTACATATGAGATACGTAGCCTAAATGAATATATGAGAGACACTTCCATTTCCCATTGAATTGATATATAGAATATAAATATTATTTTAAAATTAATGATTTGTTAAAATTTCATAAGTATCGCATATATTAATTAAATTAATCAATATTTTCATCTATTATAGGGATTTATGAAAAATGAAATACATTACTTCTTGGAGAATTAGTCCTTACATTTGTATAAGTGATGTTTTTATTTTCCATTAGATGTAATAAATATATAAAATTTTAGATCCATTAACATGAAAATATTTTATTATAGTAATGATATTATTATAGATATGCAATATGGTTATTTATCATTTTTAGGAGGTTTTATAAGATTAAAACATGACAATGATAATTAACAACATATTCCTCTTACTCATATAATCTCATTTATAAATATTATGGCTTCTCTGATGGGTTTTTTGGGAAGACTAAAAACAATAGGTAATGTTTAATGGAATTGGGAAGGAATTTTGGTAGACTGTGGTTCAGATAAGGGAGTCAAAGTTGTGTTTTGATGTTATTAGATAATGATTACTTTAATATGTTTGGGGAGTGGAAATTTATTAAATAACTTTTATCATAAAAATATTATTAAACAATTTTCATAGGAATGAATTTTAAAATTTAAATAATTTCAAATATATTATATGTTATGGTGTAAATACATTGATCTAAAAAAACTGATAAAATTTTTAGTGGTATTTTATTCCATTACACTTCATCAATCCGAATCATTTTCCCTTTTATCCACTATTATGGTGATGCTTTTTTTTACCATCAAAACAATTTAATATGATTAAAAATAAAATGGGACTTATTACATAATATGAGTCATCTTATTCATAATATGCAAGCCATTTAAAATGATTCCATTCCTATAAGTAGTAAAATTTATTTTTAATATAAGTATAATAGTGCAATAAAAAACATATAAAAATATATTTAATATAATAAAAATAAATTTATAAAAAAATAATATATATAGTTGGTTTTCTTGAATTTATTTTATTTAAATAAATAAATGAGAGTTTTTGGGATTTAAAAACATTTTCTAATAAAAGGTAACACTAAATGTATAAAATTAATTATGGTATATAATGATTTATAATATTCAAAACCTTATTTTTTCCAAAAATATTATACATATTTATTTAATAAAGTTATATAACTATAATTGTGAGATAGTTATGAAAAACAAATTATATCCCATTAGAGAGGTGGTATTCTGCTTATATAAATGAGTGATACTTCCATTTTACAGAGGATGGTGGGGATTACATTTTGATAATATAATATCATTCAGGAATAAATATTAAGCTATAAATCTCAAATAGATCCAATAAATAAAACGATATTACCATCCATGAGATAATTTTATGAGAAATGAAATACATCGTATTAAGGATGTAGTGGCCCGTACAAAAGCATGAGTGACATTTTTATTTTATATAATATGGAAAGAAGATAGAAACTAGTTGTTTAATTAATATAAAAATATTTTGGTATAATAATGATAATTATTTAATTATTTTATGGTTTTGTATAAAATATTTTGATGTGTTTAAATAGGAAATAAACATAAAAAATCCTGATAAGAACATATAATCATTATGGAATAATCTTCATTGAACACCAGAAGGCTTCACTAATAAGAATTTTAGGATAAATAAACCCCAAGGTCCTGTAAGATCTTTCTGAGAAGATATTTTGATACATTTTTCTCAAAAATAGTGATCTTTGTGTGTGTGTGTGTGTGTGTGTGTCTATGTGAATAGCGGAAGTTTACATTTATAAATTTGGGTAGTGGTGGCCAAATAAATATCATTTTCATAAAAATAATATTAATATATCTTCATCATAAAGTCAAACCAAATAGACAATTATTAAATTATATTATATGGTATGGTATAAATACAATTAAAAAATCAAATTTAGATAATATTAAGTTGAATTTTAAGGATTATATTTTATTTTAACCCCCTCTTTATCTATATTAACATGTACCATGGTGACAGGTTTTAACATTGATAACGACTCATTATGATTAATAAGATAATGGGAAATATTATATTATTTGAATATGATGACTAAAAGAGTGAATTAAAATTTAAATTATTAAATTAAAAAATTTATTTATATTTTTATATTAGTGTACCAAGCATATTGATAAATATTTTGTAGGAAAGTGTCTTCTTTTGTGTAAAAATGAATATATACCAATATAAAGTATATAAATGATTAAAAAACCATTATTTTTTTGTATAAAAAAACTAGAGTTCAGTGACTTCAAAACCAAGGGAAAATATAATGTAATTTTTTAATTACATAATTACATAAAAAATATAAATATTAAGCTTTAAAAAAACATCATAATTTTTTTAAAATAACAATTATATTTTTTTAATTCAATATAATATTTTGAAATAATTAATTCTTGTGATTAAATATATTTTAGCTCCATTATAAATTTTAAAATTTTATGTAATAATTATAATGTAATGGTAAAATAAAAACAAGTGTCAACAACCTTTCACTAAAAAATCAACTTTTTTAGAAAACATTAAAAAATGCGCTGAAACTAATTTTCACTTGATCAATTCAAAAATAAAATTAATTTAATCAAATAAATATTAATTAAAGTTTTTTTATTTATATTTTAAATGAAAATAATATATATGGGGTTAATCACTTTTTTAAAATTTTCACTTTAAATTCTATGGTTTATTATTATTATACCAAACTAACTAGAGTATAATTCAATTAGTTCATACATTTGAATATTAAATATTATTACATCATATGAGTAATAATTTTGGATTGTTATATTGTAAAACACAATTTAAAATAGTTATTTGTAATTTTTTATATAGTGAATGATTTTAATCATAGTAGTGTAATAAATCATTTTATAATAAATAAATATAATTAGTCAAATAAAAAATATAATTTAAGAATAATAATTGATTATTGTATTTTTATTTAAAAATGTATTACTGTAATATTTCACAAACCATTTTAGTTTGGTGTTTCATTTAATGTATGATATAAAACTTAAATTTATTTAAAATAGAATGACATATTGAAATATGTGGGTGTTACATGCTCCCACTCATGAAATAAATTGCTTCTTACTAATTTTAATTTATTCTTACAAAAATGAATATTTCATGAAATAGTAATAATATCTGAAGTATTTTAATTTTGATAATATATTTCTATATAACTGGAATAAAGTATTGTATTTTGTAATTTATATATTTCTTCATCATTGTTTGCATCATTATAACAATAAAAATTCTGAACCCATTCAAAAATAATACATTAATACTTGATTGATATTTTCTAATTATGAATCGATGGATTTATATTCATATTTCGTAATTTCATGAATTAATTTACTATCATGATATAGAATATGGGAATATGTACTTTATTTATATCCATTCGACTAGAATGATTTTATACTTTGGTAGAGATTAGAGTAGTTTTCCACCTAGGCTTCAACTCATATTATAAGCAAAAAATGATGTGTTATTTGCATTACATGAAGAACTAAATTATCTTTTAATAGGGTAGAAGAATAATATGTGTGATTAAAATTTATGTTTTATTTCCTTATACATTCACTATAACACAAATTAGTTTTGAAGAGTTAAATATAATAGTGAATGGAATTTGAATAATCATTAAAAATTTATCTATAAAGCCACATTAATAAAATAAAATGATCAACCTAAATCATTCCAAAACTAATTAACCATGAATAAAATCTATATATTACCCATCCAATTTAAAAAGAATAATAATATATATATGACAAAATTTTCTTCCAAAATAAAAAAAACATTCAACTCCCAAAACCATTAATTTCTCAAACATTCACATAACAAAAATGTATATAACTTATTCATATATTTTACAAAAAATTATAACCAATTACCAAAAAAATCTAAATCACATTGGAATAATAATACTAATCAAATCAATGTTTATCAATATTGATCAATTTTTGTAAAAAAATATAAATTAACGCATTTTATCTATTAAAAAAAGATAAAATATACCAAAACACATTCAAATAATTATTAAGGGTACTTATAGTGTTTGTGAATTAAATGGAGATTATCACTAAATAGTTTCAAATGGGGTATATATAATGAAAACATATTGTGCACAGAGTGATTATCATGTAAATAACCAATGATTCTATTGTAGAGATGTCACCCCATGGTACATATATTCGACAGCCTGTATCAACTTCATTGTATCAAAATAGGGGAATTATTAATGTGAAACCATACATGTTTTACATTACCAATGAATTATATATTTTTATATTCAATGATTCATCCTAGTTTTTTTAGTATGTTTATTTCTTTCTAATCATTGAGAATCATAATATTCCATCTCAATATATTTTTAATAAAAAACTAACTAAAATGTTTATCAAAAAATTTACCAACCCCCATTTTATTATTAATCGCATTAAAAGAAGTCATGTAAGATACTAAAATGCTATATATAACAATGAACATATAATCACCCTTATGATGTGAAACCATAATTTTATCCAAAACACTTAGATTATGTTATATGATATCTTCATACCCTCTAATGTTGCATAAAATATTCCTTAATACCAGTTGTAATGCACTGATCAAATACAATCTTATTTTATGCTAAAACAAAATAGTCCCAATCTTGATCAATAAAAAATAATGAGGTGAAACATTAACAATCAATAATAAAAAGAAATTATTGAGTCACATAAATACCAAATATATTTATAGGTTTATAGATTTATAGAATCAAGGAAAAATAACAAAACATAACACCTTTTTTCACTCAATGGATATTTTCCCCACAAAATAGAGCTTTTCCTTCTCAATAACGAGCCTTAATCATATCCCAAAAATTTATCAACAATAGATAAACATATAAATATAGTTTATTTGCAACTCTTCTTCAAAATCCATGGAAGTGGAGACATAATAATGATGATCTCAACCACACAGTATGGTAGTGTTCAATCAATGCTATCATAGAAAATAAAAATTGATTAATATGGAAGAGTAAGTAATCTAAAAATATACCATATGATCAATAAAATGAGCATGAATTACCTACATGGATGGAATATAATTTTAGATAATAACACGTAAAACAAAAAATTATTTTGTCGTGAAAAAATTAACAATGTTGAACATCATAAATAAACCATCATGGCATCATTACAAGACATCATGATAATTTGGCCAGCAAACAATAAACACTCAGGGTAGTTTGTCTCATGATAACTCCTATTAAGCCATAAATATATCTAATATAAGGTCATTCCCATCACATACTATGTCAAATATATTCCTCATATGAATAAAATAAATTTCATTATATTATATAATTATCATACCATCATAATTAATAATTATACATATTCAATCATGTATATATAATGTAAATTTTCCAAAATACATTATCAAACTACCATGAAAAATCAATAATAATCCATATAAAAAAATTAACTGTTGTTTATTTCCCTCAATAATCAGTAAATAAGTTATCATTCATAGAAAACACCCCTAATAGAGTTGAGGAAAAATAATTTTTCATACTATATAAAATAATGGGTTTATATTAAAGTTTTAATGTCTCGGAAATTCTATGTGATGTTTTTAATTGTATAGAATTATTCTAATATCACATGATTTGATGAAATGTGATTCTGAGACCCAGTGATCCTGGAACAGAGTTTTAAACTTTATTTTAGGTATGTTCTTCAAATGTGCGAGTGATTTTTTCTATCTTTTGAACCAGTGCTTAGATTAAAAAAATGAGGGAACTGTTGAACTCACATTGTTGAGATTCACCTAGAAATAACTTAACATCAGTCGATAAGGGATGAGCGGAAAATTTAATTTTCCAACATTTGAAGAAAAATAATAAAATAATTTAGAAGAATTATTTTATTTCATTCTCATCATTGAGTGGAAGATGGAGACGCTACGGTGCATTGACAAGGTATTTATGAGGTATGTTAATGGAGGGTCACTAATGGCTATTTTGAAATTGTGATGATATTATTTTAATGACTCTTTAAATGTGGCTGATTAATTATTGATAATTTAATCAGCACCATTAATGGGCGCAGCATCATTGCACTTTTTGTTTTCTTTTTATAATCCAATGTGTGGTGTTTGGGAATTAAACTCGGAGGATAATCTGATGAAACTCCTAAAAATCTCCCCTCTAACAAAGAATGGTGAACGTCGGTGGATCTTCATCGTCTTTGACGCACCTCAAAGAAAGGAGTCAGAAGTGATGATTTCGTCATATTGGACTCCCGATGATGAACACATCGGCATTGAATTTCAAATAGTTAGTTTTTTATATGATTTTGATGTTCTTACCCATTATTTTATAGAAATGATGAACTTTTTTTAACCCACGAACATGTTGACCCACACTTCATGTGTTTATGCGGGAGGGTAACACTATTGGGGATTTCATTATCCAAGATTAGGATTATTCTTTTATGAAAAAACAACAATCCTCGAGCCTCTTTCATGACTATAACCCTATAATGCAGAGGGATCGGGCCAACACGAACATGGCCCAAGAACCTCCACTTGTTCTTTATTGGTGGCTGCATTCTCAAATCAATGGAAAGGGTGATTTATGGACTTTGAAGTGAAGAAAGAAAAATATGGAGTCAATAGACGCAGGTGGTGTGAAGTATAAACCACCAGTGCGTGTTTGGTGGTCTGCCAAAAGATCTGCTACCGTGTCGGCAGGGGTGGTGGCCGCAAGTAGCGGTGGCAGCATCACACACCATTTTCATGTCGGTCTTTTTAATAGAAGTCCACCAGTGAGGTGAAGTGGAATACAGGGTACTGACTATCAAATGCTGGAGGATGATTCCATCATGTTGTAGCAGTAGAGGAAACAATACTATGAGGGGCGTCGTGTGGAAGGGTGGCCCAGGACCAGTTTACCCAACTGCCAGGAGGAGCAGCAGTTGGTCGACTGTGGATACAGATAGAGTCCTCATAGTATCTAGTGGGGTAGAGGGGATCATACACAGCTGGGCATCGCATCCCGACTGGGCGGTGCACCACCAGCCCCTCCAACAGCTAGTCCCCAGCTGGTAAGTCATACCCCTAGTGGGCTGGACCTAGCCCATGGCCCAGGTGGCATGCCCCACACCGGCGGGCCAGACACACACCAACAAACTAGACAGGAGCAGGAGGGAGATACCCCTGATGGTGGGCTGAACCAATGATGATAGGCTAGAGCCGCGCCCTTTAGGCTAGGTCGGACAAGACCAGGTCACCATGCGACCCGGCAAGCTGGACCCTCGGCCAAACAAGGTGGGCCCAGCAAGGCCCATTGGGCTTGGTCCATTTGTTAGACCAGATCAAACTGAACCAGACCTGAACCGAGTCAGGTCGAGTCAGTCAATCCTAAACCGGGGTATGTGAGACCCCCAGGCAGGGTTGGGTAGATCAGCCTGATCAGGTCAGACCGGGCCCCATCGCACTAGTCCCCCCAGTTACTAAAATGATCGTATCTACAAATTGTGTGTCTGACTGATGAGACGTTTGTAATGTTAGGTCCCTATCGATGATAAAAATATTTTATCATGCCCAGAGGAAGATTTCATGGATGTTGAGATGTGTCTAATGGATTGAGAAGTGGTTCTCCAAGGCACACTACGTACGGAACCATGTAGTTTGCTGAGTCCTAAAAATTTCTAGGTTTTTACTCTTTGAAACTCAACTATGGCCTATTAGGAAGCACTTATGTGTGAATTGGAAGGACCATAGTGGTACGTGCTTCTTTAGTACTTTATATCCCTACGGTACGCGATGAGGAGAAGTACCTCAGATGGACAACATTAGTGGGAAGAACATCTATGTGACTTTGCAGGCCCAGGGTACTCGATATAGGTGGATTTCTATAGTTGTCAAGGACAGTGGGAAGCACTTCTGTGTGACTTTGAAGGCTCATTTGACTCTTTATTGGAAGAGTTTTCCATCATCCTAGGTGTTTGATGATGTGATTGATAATTATTCAATCACTACCCCGGATTTATACATGGTGTGATCTATATTATGTTTCATGATTTACATTAAGTAATGTTTTGTTGTATTTACTTTTGGTTGTGGGGTCCCTACTAAATACATTTTTACTCAAACCTGCATGAGATTCACCCATAGGTGTTGTTTCTGATGAATACAATAGATGTTTCGATAGATACTTGGGTGAACCAGGACCTAGAGGTGCTGAGGGAGATGAGACTGAGGGATGATATAACAGTGGACTTGGTTTACTAAGACGAGGTAGGGCCTAGTAGTATTGAGTGGTCAGGATATTCTACTTCATATTTTATTATATACACTAATCTAATGATTAGGTGGGGTGTTTTTTTAGATTACCATCAGAGTTTCCTTTTTTTACATTACTATTTTTAGTTCTTTTTTTGGATTTTATTCTTTCCTAGTTATATTGGTTGTTATTGTACTCAATTTGTTTTATTGATACTTTTTTCCTTTTTAGTGTGTGGGACTTGGTTGGGCCTTTGTGTGTTTAAAGGTACTCAGGTAAATGTCTCCCAATAGCAGGTGGATGCCTTAAAGCCTTGTCGTTATCCCCTGTGTGTCGGGAGGTGGGATTGGTGTTGTCACGTCATGGTGCCTGGGAGAAAGGTCATGAGAAAGTGGTATTAGAGGGTGGTCATTCATTCCACATAGATTGGGAGTCTGTTTTTTGTTTTGTGGGAACTTTTTTATGTGTTGTCAGTTCAACTTTTAAATTCAGGGTTTCTAGTGTTTTTATGAAGGTCGATGTATCCATACACAAGGACCTTGAATTCGACTTTTTGGCTCCATACATGAAAACATTGGTTTCATAATTTTCTTTTTAGGATCTTTTGAATAAAAGTCATATCAATATGTATAACAATCTACCATGAAACATCTTGATCTGTCTCAGGATGCCTCCACATGGATGAACAACAAGGATACTGATAAGAGGTCATGAGGATAGCCCACATAGAGATGATGCATCCGTTCATGGACCAGTTATAGAGATGGCCCCACCAGGTGGTGCACCAATTCTAACACCACCTGAGGGTCTGCATCTACTGTCGGAGGTTCCGGTAGAGGATGTGTGTAGTCTCAGTGCCCTACATGTGATTCATTGACAGAGACCTCCCATGTTTAGGGAGAGAAATATCCTCAAGTCACTGAGCACTGGCTGGAGGCATTCATACGGGTCTTCCAGTTAGTGAGAAAACAACCTAACCAGATGGAGATAATTGCAGTGAGCCATCTCTAGGGCTTGACACAGAGATGGTTGATCTTGACCACCATGACACACTATGAGGCGACCATCACCTTGGTAGAGTTTATGTGGATTTTATTGAAGGAATTCCTCCCCGTGACGATGATCTCGGTGTGCATTTAAGAGATTCTTCACCTACAACAAGATATTATAGCAGTGGCCATGTACCCAGCGAGATTCACTAAGTTATCTAGCTACTCGACAGATATGGTACGAGACCCCTTCTTCAGGGCTCCAGCCATTTTGAAGTGACTCGGGAGGTAGATTAGGGCATCAGTGTTTTTCCTCTCAGAATACCTACTAAGATAGGGGTACTAGACAATCCCTTTAGTTAGAGAGCTTCCTAGTGGAGTAGACACCGAAATCTAGAGCTACAAGCAGACCCCAGGTGGCGGAGTCTTCGATAGGTAGTAGACTACAGACACGAGGGCCCAAGTGGGCCAGGTCGTTTATAGGATGACTCTATCACTATGCATTGGTAATGTGGGTCTCCTAGACTAGATGGAGTCATCTAGGAACTAGGATTTGATTCTCGTGTGGTGGGAAGGTACAATTGGCACGTTACTACCTGACCCACCGTACAAATGACCAGCAGAGAGTTGAGGGGACGCCAAAGAAGAGGCATCTGTTTGAGAGAGGTTGTCCATAGGTCGGCGAATGTGGAAGGGTAGTAGGCCAAACATCAGGTGTTGGTAAATGGTGTGAGGTGTTACCACCAACACCCCAAGATAGTCCACCCCGACCTTAAAGAGTAGGCAGACATGGGTGAGGATAGTTTCAGGAAGTAAAGACTTCTGATCATGGCGCTCTAGAGATGATATGAGGTAAAATATGTGTCTTCTCCTCCCAAGTTGTAGTTCTTATTGATAGAGGTTCTAGTAGATCCATTTTTATAATAGCTCTCATTCAGATCATAGATATTTTAGTCGAGCCATTGGCTCTATCCTTATGGATAGAGACTCTTATGGAATGGGATTCTATGATTACACACTGCTGCCTGTAGTGTGAGATTACTCTAGGAGGTGAGAGTTTCAGATGGGATCTCTTTAGATCATCATTGAGGCCTTATAATATCATCTAGGGTATGGAATACTTATCTAAATTCCATGCTCAGATCAATTGTTTTAGGTGTATAGTTCGGTGTGTTCATGGAGATGGGATCATATTTTCCTTCATCGATGAGAAGGAAACAATTTTAGTACAGGTCATTCTTTCTTGGAGGAGGGGATATTCTATCACTCACTAGTTTTCTACCCTCACCCTCAGCAATGTGAAAGAGGGGAGTCCATGTTTTTTGGTAGTGGTGGATGAGTACGAGGATTTTTTTCATAAGGATGTTTCGAGACTACCTCCTCACAGAGATGCAGACTTCTTCATCGACCTATAGGCCAGTATGGAACCATTATTCACACATGTATATCAGGTGTCTCCTACGGAGCTTCAATAGTTGAGTGTAAAAATCAAGGACTTGCAAGAGAACGGGTTTTAAGGAACATTGTTTCTCTATGGGAAACCCTAGTGCTTTTTTCCAAGAAGGCAGAAATGAGTTTGAGGTTGTGCATTGATGTTTGTTTCCTGAACTAGGTGACATTGAAGAAAAAGTTTTCATAGTCGAGAATCAATGATCTTTTTAACTAGATATAGGGGAGAAGTTTTTCTCAATGGTAAACCTCATATTGGGCTATCACCATTTTCAGGTATGGGATGAGGATGTACTGGAGATAGGCTTTAGATATATGTATGGCCAATATGTGTTTTTGGATATGCCTTTTCGTGTGACCAATGCCCCAGCAGTGTTCATGGGACTCATAAATTGGATCATCTTACCTTAACTTGATCGATTGGTTGTGATCTTCGTTGATGAGATCTTGGTGCACTCAGTGTCAGAGGAGGAGCATTCTACACACCTAAAGATAATATTTAATACACTCTCAGAGAACCAGCTTAATGGAAAACTCCTGATATGACTATTTTGGATCTGAGAAGTCCACTTTATGGGACACATCATCTAAAAGTATGGAGTTTTAGTGGATCTGGAGAATATCGAAGTGGATCTTACTTTGAAGCCACCCAAGAGTGTGACTGAGGTGTGAATTTTCTTGGGGTTGGCTAGGTACAAATGCTGGATTGTGCCTGAATTTTATAGAGTGAGAGAACCATTATTGTCTTTGTCTAATATGGGACAACCATTTGTGTGGATAGATAAATATTAGCAGAGTTTTAGGGGCTAAACCAATGACTAGCTACTACCCCTATCTTGAGACATCTAGAAGAGCGCATCCGGTTTGTACTTTACTGCAACGCATCAGGGACCAGACAGGGTTGTGTCTTGATGTGTGAGAGTGCAGTGATTTCCTAAGGCTCATGAATGTTAAGAGAGGATGAGAAGAACTGCATGACTTATGACCTGGAGTTAGTAGCAATTGTCTTTTCCTTAAAGATATGGCAGAACTACATGATGGGTGAATGGTTGAAAGCTTACTCTGACCACAAGATTCACAGGTATGTCTTCTCATGGAAGTACATGAACCTAATACATGAGCGGTGGCTATATTTCTTTCAAAACTATGACTTTGAGATATTTTATACTCCTGGAAGGGGGAACATGGTGGCATACATGCTCATCAGGAGGACAGGTTTGTAGTTCCTAAGTGAGGTGAAAGAGTAGTTGGCCATGATGCAGATATCCTTCGCGGATGATGGTGAAGTTGTTTACCTTCAGTCGATGACTGTTACTCCTCCACTCTTACAGCAAGTCTTGGAGTCATAACTAGTGGATGTTGACTATAAGGACCAATGTGCACAGTATTCCTCAGGATGGGCTCCAGATGGATTTTAGATAGGTGGGAAGCATGTCATCCTTCTTAGAGGGTGCTCCGTAGTGCTAGTGACATTACAGGAGGATGTGTTAATCGAATTCCATACATCCCCCTTGGTGGTACATCCTAGAGTGGAAAAAATGTAAAAGGTCCTATGCTATCAATACTGGTGGTTAGGTATAAATAGAATTGTGGCTGAGTTTATTTCAGGATGCCTCCCTTGATAGCAAGCAATGTCTAGTCATTAGGTTCAAGCAGGCTTGGGCTAGACACTGGAGGTACTATATTTAAAATGGGATGGTATCTCGATTGAATTCCTAACATCATTACCACATTCATCCAGAGGCCATGATTCTGTCAATGTGATCATTTACCGACTCATCAAGTCAGCTCACTTTATTCCCATCTAGGAGCATAAACCCATAGAGGGCTTAGGATACCTCTACGTTTGAGAGATAATGCGGCTTCATGGGGTGCATTCTATGATTATCTCATACCACAATGCATGATTTCCATCCTGGTTGTGAAAGGGATTGCATGAGGTGTTTGGGATGTAGTTGTGATTGAGAAAAAAATTTATACCTAGACGGATCATCAGATAGAGCGAACCATAAAAACCCTGGAGGACATGCTACGTTATTGCATCATGTATTTTGTTCACAGTTGGGTGGTCCACCTGCAACTGGTAATGTTTTAATACTACAATAGCTATCACTCAACAATTGGTATGGAATTGTTTGAGGCCTTGTATGGTCATCCTTGTAGATCACGCCTATGATTGATATACCCAGGGGACTCGGAACCCCTGGGACCGATGTAGGTACATGCTACCACCAAGAAGGTTCATATCATCCAATAATGGATAAGTACTATATAGAGCAAGTAGAAGTCTTATACTGATAAGATATGGTGACCCTTGGAGTTTGAGGAGGGAGATCATGTATTCATTTGGACCTCACCTGGATAACGATTGATGAGATTTAGTCGGGGTGGTAAGTTATATCTGAGGTTCATCAAACCTTTTTAGATCCTGAGAAGAGTTAGAAATGTGGCTTACCACTTAACTCTTCCCCCACATAGGCACTAGGTTCTTGATGTTTTCCACATGTCACAGTTGAGGAGTTACATACATGATCCATCGTACATCATCGACTGGGACAAGATATACATTAATGATGGGGTGATGTTTGTGGAGTTCATAGTTGAGATAGTGGATCGACATGATCAAGTCCTACGTGGGGGTTTGATTACGTGGGTGCATTTTAGGTGGCACCATGGGGATCTCTAGGAGAGTACATGGGAGTGGGAGGCTCAGATTCATGTTCATTACATCCATGTGTTTTATTGGTTTTTGTTTTGGGTTTCGGGAACATAAATACCTAATGTGGGGATAATTTAATTCCTCAGAAACTCTATGAAATTTTTTTAAATTATATGTAATTATTCTGAGGCCACACACTTTGATAGCACATTATTCTGAGGCTTGGTGAGCCTCGAATAGAATATTGATCTTTTTTAAGGTACGTTCAGTAAAAGTCCGAGAAATATTTTCTATATTTTGAATCGTTTCTTAGAGTAAAAATATGAGGGCACCGTTGAACTCACAGCTCTGGGATTCAACTGGAAATGAATTAACATTGGCCGAAAAGGGCTGATTGGAAATGTTATTTTTCATAATTTTTGAGAAAAATAATAGAATAACATTGAAGAATTATTTTAATTATTTCTCTTTGCTGAGTGGTAGATGACAACGTTGTGGTGTAACGAAGAGGTGATGATGAGGAACATTAATGGAGGGTCATGTCATGACCCGTCCCCTAGGGCTCATATCTTGACTACCTCAAGAAAACCTTCTATAGGAAAGGGGTTGGTGACTAGCACCAGAAAATCATTTTCCTATAATGGGAAGGAATTACCTCCAAATATATACACACACTGATAGGGAACACTACACACAAGAAAAGCACAATGGAAGAAGTAAGGTGAAACTACAACTAAAAACCACCACTAAGTGTAATAGAAAATAATGAAAGTTAAGGGGACAGAATACAAGACCAACTAAAATGTAAATACATAAAAAATGGGAAACACCTCCTGAGGTCATCCGCCAAGGATCCTACCAGAAGGTTAGGTATAGCTCATCACTGCAGCTCTCCATGTCAATTGTTCACCTCCGTACACCATCATTCAACAACCTCTATGCTCTATCTAGACCTAACTCCTCAAGTCTTAGTCAAACTGTACAGCCTCTACACAATACCCAACATGATACGTGTGCATCCCATGTAGTAGTGAGTAGAAAAATACTCGGTAGGGACCCCGAGACCCCCAAAGGTCTCCCAGGATTATAGAAAGGAAAATCCACAATGAACGATCTCAATCACAAACCACAAAGAAATATACTCAACTCAAACCATGTATAACGTAAGTATAGAAGTATAAATGATTATTTATAATTCCAGATCATCTTATTCTTTCAATGGTTCTACTACTTATCCAAGTAGGATCACTCCGTATGGATCCACAGAGGATCGCTAGGTGCGGATCCACACAGGATAGATAGGTTCCAATCCACACAGGATCGCTAGGTGTCGATCCACATAGGATCACTAGGTGCTGATCCACACAAGATTTCCAGGTGCTGATTCACAGAGGATTGCTATGTGCTGATCCACATAGGATCTATATTCATGCTATATTTCTCAACTAGCAACTAGATTCTCATACATAGTAGGCTTGATTCTAGGAGGATCATATCCTCAAGCTATCAGTAGTACTTCAACCAGCACGACGTCCCACGAAGAATTAACCCAATGCTGTTTCATGTCATAAGGGTTCCAACGTAATAGGAAGTGTGTCAATCAGATGCCTGGTCAGAGATTTATGGGATTTTTAGTGTCGAGGGCCTGGTTGTGTGGGGGTAATATCTGAGCTGTCCTTACTCCCACTTTTCTCCAAAACTCTGGTGGAGTATCTCAAAAGAACATTCATGTTACAAGGACTCCATATCCACTGAGGGTTTGTCAAACGAATGTTTGGTTAGCGAGATATGGACATTTAATCATTTCTGTGCCAAAATGGGTCTGGGTTTGGGCCTGACCCAACCTGGTCCAGTCCCGAACCGCCCGTTTTGGGCCCCACCCAACCTGGATAGGGGCCAACCTGACTCGGTCTGGTCCTGACCTGAGCTGGTCTGAGCTCGACCCAACCCATCCTGAACCAGTTGGGCCGCGGACCGGCCTAACCCATCCCCGCGGGGCCACGGTGGGCTCAAACCCACTGGCCCACAAATCAACCCGGCCCAAACCGACTGGGCTGGTTCACAATGGGATCAGACTGCTGGGTAGTCGACCGGCATGGCCCCCCAGCAGGCATGACCCGTGCGGGGGGTTGTGTGGCCCCTCATTCCCAAACGGCTAAAAGGTCCATTCAGCTCTTTCAGCGGCAGCACCAAGTGGCATCCACTAGCTGTCCATAGGACCAATGGGGAGTGGGTCCCTTCGCTTTCTGTCGTGGCATCATTGGCACAATCTCCACCTATGGCGCATGACGGCGCGCCCCACATCTTCTAATGTGGCCAGCCAAGAGTCGGCTGCCCCTTCTGTCTGAAACAGTGCAGAGTAGCACCACCTCCTTCCGCGGTTGGTGAGCGTCAACTGCTATCTTTGCTTGCAGGCGCTTGTCATTAGCGTCGCCGCATTGTTATGGAATCAGTGGGTCTTCGATGGGACACCGGGTGGGCTGCGGTGGTCTGTTTTCCAATCTGAAGGTTCCTACAGGCCTCCTGTGATGCTGCCAATTTTGTGTGGCTCCCATGTTTATCATGTGGCTCTCTTTTCTGGTTTCTCACAAAGAACACAACATATATTTGAGCATCGTAGGGTCCAAGCCTTTTTTGTTTGTCCCATACCCTCTGTGTTAGTATCATAATAATTGTGTGATAATAAATAATCAAAAGATAAATCAAAAAACCCATTCAATCTTTTCCCACAACAAACACCTGCGGTTTTATATGAATCATAGGTCAACATGCTTTGGTTGATCCGTGTTCGTCATGTTTTTCATGAATGAGGGAAAAAAACTAAATCACATGAATTTAAACAAACACACCTACCTTGAACGTGTTGGGTTCGCATGTGGAAGAATAAGAAGGTCCGCGTGCATAGTTGTTCGTCGCTCATTGTCCTCTGAATCGATTCCTCAACAGTCGTCATCAAAACATTAATCTTTTTTAGAGTTAGATGCTGCCACCACTTTTCCTGGAATTCTTCGGTGGGTTCCCAAAACCCATGCCAACGATTTAATTAAATAAGAGGAAAATTTCCCATGTTGGATCATTATTATGATTCATTAATCAATCATAATAAATGAGCCTAATTAACTACAAGCATTGTGGTTACCCAAAAAGAGGTTTAAGTTAATAAATGACCCATTTTTATTGCTTGATGTAGTAACATTGTCCAACCATTTGATGCTCAACCATTTTCAAATAGAATAAAATAACACCTTTTGTTATTTTTTTTATTTTGTTCCAAAAGTCCAAAAGATTAACTTTTCCATCCCACTTTTTCTGAACAAAGATAAGCATCCCTTAAGTGAATAATAGCACTAAAAATTCAATGGTTCACTATGATTTCAATTCCGAGCAACGGTTGAAGCATTTGAAAATGATGACCACACGTTTACTGAACATATCTTAAAAAATATTAAAAAATTATAAACAGTCACCCTCGACCTGTGCTGGTCGAGGTTAGGCTCTACCTAAGGTGAACACTCCCTCATGAGCTCAACATTATTCTCAGTTTTTTAATACAAGTTACCATTTAGATGTTGCCGATTTTATAATAAAATAATTTTCACTTAATTAATTTATTTATATACAAAAATTTACTTCCACTGGTGCCCTGAGCAAAAAAAAGTTAATATCTTCCTAAGGAAAAAATACTCTAATGACTTCAGCGGTGATCTCCGATTTATAATCCAAGTCACCATTTCTCAATTCTAAGAATTTGAAGAATAAAATAATTTTATTTAATTATTTTATTAACGGTTATTCCATTTTCAGGTTTTCCAACTGGAGGCATGCGCTGACAAAACATAAGTCACACCTAGGGTAAACCAGCCATCCAAGATGAAACAGTCCCTTAAATTTCTAATCCAGTTTACATTTTATGATTTATTCCAATATTTTAGTAAAACTACTCATGAATTCTATTTTAAGCTTAACACTTTTTTGACAGATCATTCCGGGCACTCCGGGCCTCGGAATCACGTGGTGTCAATTTTCAAAGACTCATAAAAATCCCATAAAATATAAACAAATCTATATGGAATTATTATGTCTTTAAATTCTACCCACCTTAAGGATTTATATCCCATAATTCTTCAACAAAACTCGGGGAACCAATGGGGGTACTGACCATGTATCTAAGTCTCCCACTCCCATGTTCTCTCATAGAGATTCCCACGATGCCAATAAACTAGCACCAGTGGAATTGACCGCCCATGAAGGACCATATCTAGTCGATCCTCTATCACAACTGGCAACTCCGCAAACGTCACCCCGTCATCAATGTCCAGTTCTCTCAAGATGATAACATGCGATAGATCATTCACATACCTCCTCATATATGACACATAGAAAACATTATACACATGGTGCATCTATGGGGGAAGATATAGATGGTACACCACCTCGCCTACTACGCTGAATATCTTGAAAGGTCCAATGAAACTCATAGATAGCTTCCCACCCTGGCCAAACCTCTATAATCCTCGATAGGGTGTGACCCGTAAGAAGACATGGTCTCTCTCCTCAAATTCCAAGGGTCACTGTCTCCTGTTGGTATAAGAATTATTCCAGTTCTGTGCAGTCTTCATCCTATCCTGGATGATCTACGCCTTCTCCATAGTAGGTTGTACCATCTCTGAACCCATAAACGTGGACTCCCCTGGGTCTGTCCAGCATAGTGGTGATCTACAATCTCTCTTATATAGGGCCTCAAATGGGGACATGCCGATGGTGGAGTGATATCAATTGCTGTACACAAACTCCACCACTGGTATTCGGTCCTCCCAACTATAACCAAATCCAAGACATAGGCATGAAGCATGTCCCCCACAGTCTGTCTGGTCTGATTCGTCTGACCATCTGTCTAGGGGTTAAATTTGTACTGAAACATGCAAGAACCTAATTCTTTGCTTTCACTTACTGCCAAGTAAGGAGTCGTGATATACGAATCACCACTGCTTTCTTCATCTCTAGCCACTAGTACTGACGCCAGAGGTCCTGGTACGTCTTCGGCACAACCAGATGTACCACCAAAAGGAATGTGTGGAACTCCCTCAACACCTCCTCTTGTAGCACTACTAGAACCATGGTGTGTCCTCTAAAGTGGATGGTGTGCTACCCACTATAATAAAATCCATCAGAAGCTTGTCCTAAGGATATCTGAACATGTCGGGCCATGCAATCAACATCCCCAAGTTATTCCTCCCTAACTCACTAATGGATTGGGGGTAACTATCATAGAATAGAGGTAAGATTCTCCATCACTATCCATGAAGGATAACTACCATGTGGTTACTTGTTATGTCGACTCACTCAGTAAATATAGACCATCCCTCTTGTAGAGTGCATCTTCCACCACGTTACCCTTCCTAGGAGTATAGATTATCTCAAATTCATAGTACTTGATGAACTCTAGCCATTTTGGTTGTTTCAGGTTTAGGGTCTTCTTTGAGAAAATATACCTGAGACTCTAGTGATCAGAGTAGACAATAAACTTTTATTCCAACTATACTCTCAACTCTTGGAGCACCATAGGATCCATATGATATGCAGTTGTAGATAATGGTTTCATGATTAGGTACAAGCCAATGTAGAAGTCTCTCTCCCAATGTTGAGGTAATCTTGGAAGCAGCATTTGAAATTGTGTTCCTTGACTCTACCACTACTATTTGAAACTGAAAATCCAAAACACATACTACCGCGAGGGTAAGGTTGGTCGACTAAAGAGTGATCAGATACTCCCTCCAATTAATGATTTTAACCCTTGTGACCAGGGTTTCCTTTTTCACGGACTATGACAAACTCCATTCCAAACCTGTACGCATACCACAAACTTTTTACCTAAAATAGTCAATCTAAGCATGATCTGTGGATGACTAGTCCATACCCAAACTAACTTCATAAGGCCTCGACACTTCCACCAAGAGATTACAAATGAAACTTACAACTCAAGGGTAAGATCACACCGTTGGAATAAGTTTGATTTTTGAGTCACCTCCCATAGGTATCTCTATACCTAAGGGTCAAGTTAACAGTTTAACCAAAAACTCTAGGGTTTAAACAATATTCATGACAAGGAATGATTATTCCCTATGTCTATTAATATGACAACTAATATTAAACATAGCCCGTACCTTGGATAATTTATAGAGCCCTTTGGTCACACTCTATGACTGCATGCAGCTACTCCCTTCCCATGTCCTCTAGATCCCTAAGCCTGGTGGGGACCATATTGGGTTGGTGGTTGTAACATGTCAAAATGTATACCACCTCATGCTTCTCTCTAAGCTCCTATTTCTAGTCTTCTTCTCTACAGATTCATCTTTCCCATTCATTTCCCCTTCTCAAAACATTTTACATGTCCAAGTCTCTGAGACAAGTGTTAGTTTCCTACATTCCCACAACTAACATTCACTAGTTGTATCTGCTCATCCAAAGAACATTCAACCACAAAGGTTGTCTCTAGAACCCTAAGATAAGTAAAAAAGCACAGAGGAATGGTCTCAGCTCTAATGTTCCTAAACACATATTTCTCAGCTGTTCTAGCCCTGAAGCATGGTTTGTATCGTGTTCATAGAGTACTAGGAATGGTCAGTATGCCTCGATGAATACTTAGATATTGACATGTCATCCGACTGAAGCTGTAAAAGCTCTTGGAAACACATGTCGCTTAGCTTTTTTTGGCCAGATACCCCATCTCTTAGTAAGGATCCCAAGCTCTGTCCATAGAAAAGTCACCTCATCGTAAGATCAGGATAATCTAAACTCTACCATCGCCCTTTTGAGCCACAAAGAAAGCACACTTTCAGGACCACCATCTGATATAATGGCTCCCTGGCTAGATGGAAACTCAATCTCCACCTCAAGCTAGTACTTAGCCACAAGTGATTTGGGAAATACTCAGAACCTAAGGGTCATCGAACACTGAAAATATTGTATGGAACTATGTATATTTGTGTCTTATACTAGTAGCGTCAATAGTAACTGTTAACCAATGGGTAGTGGTATCGCTAGGACACCACCCGAAAGTAACATCTCAGGCAATGGTCCGTGTACCGAAGTCTCATCACTCTATGGACCATCAACATTGTCTCAGTATAGAATCCTGGTAGGCTATCTGATTGGAGGAATCTTGATTGAGAATCAAGAAGAACCATGTTCAAGAGGTCATACCTAGTGAGCTCCCTCAAAAGTGAACAATAGAAAAACAACTTCAAAACACATGAAACTAGTGTTTTCATGTATCGAGTAGTAAAACAGAATTCATGGTCCTTGTGTATGGATACGTCTGTCATAGCACCAACAATAGACTCCCAAAACTAAAACCTCAACACAAGACACATAACATTATTGCTCCATTGAAAACATAGACACTTAGTTCTTTTGGTTGAACTGACCCCTCTGATACCACTTTGTCGTGACCCATCCCCTAGGGCCTATGTCATGACAACCCCAAACCCACCTTCTATAGGCCAGGGGTTGATGACTAGAACCAGAAAGGAATTTCCCTATAATGTGAAGGTATTTCCTTGATACATGTATACACAAATATAGGGAACACTATGCAAAAGAAAAGAACAACGGAAGAAGTAATGTGCATCCATAACTTAAAACCACTACTGAGTGCAATAGTAAATACTGAATTTGAAGGGGAATATATAAAATACCAACTAAAATGGAAATAAATAAAAAAAGGACAAACATCTCCTAAGGTCGTCTGCCAAGGATCCTACTTGAAGGGTAGGTATAGCTCGTCCCTGTGGCTCTCCACATCAACTGGTCACCTCCGTACACCGTCTGTAAACCACCTCTGAGCTCCATCTATCCCTAACTCTTCACAAAACAGTCAATATGTTTGTCATCTTCACAAGACACTACAAGGTTCGAGTGAAGCCTGTGCATGGTTGAATATAACAATACTCAGTATGGACCCTGGGAGACCACAAAGGAATCCTAGGATTCCACAAAGGAAAAACCACAAATCATGATATAAATCAAAAAGAACAATGTAAAAGACTCATCTCAAACTAGGAGAAACTTAAGTATATAATCATAAATGATTAGTATTAAAGCTATATCATCTTACTCTATCAAGTTTTTGGATTCTAAACCACGACAGATCGCTCGGTGCTGATCCACATTGGATCGTTAGGTGTTGATCAACACTAGATCGCAAGGTGGTCATACCCATATGATCACTAGGTGCTGATACACATAGGATTGCTAGGTTATCATCCACATAGGATATTTACTTGCCGATCCACATAGGATCACTAGGTTCTGATCCACAGTGAATTGCTTGGTGCTGATCTGCATGGAATAACTATTCATTCTTCACATCTCTACCAGCCATTGGATTCCAATATATAGTACACTTGATTATGGGAGGATCCACTCCTCATTCCATCAGTCTTACATCAACTAGAATGAATTCCCGTGAAGAAGTAACCCAATGATCAATCTGTTCATATGGGTTCCAACGCAATAGATGGTGCAGCAATCAGACGCCCAATCTGGGAGTTATAGGAATTTTAGTGTCGAGGGCCCGGTTGGATTTGGGTACAATCTGACCTGGCCATACTTCAACATTCTCCAAAACTCAAGTGGTGTATCTCAAAAGGACCATCCTGTTACAGGTATTCCAGCACCACAGACGGTTCATCAAACGGATGTTTGGATTGTGAGATATAACATTTTAAGCGTATTTGGGCTAGAATAGGGTTGGGTTCGGCTCGACCCGACCCAACTCAGATCGACCCGACATAGCCCGGTCTGGGTCCATCCTGGCCCAGCCTGAACAATATGGGCCATAGATCGGCCTGAATCGACTAGGCCAGAGACCGACAAGGCCCAAACCAGCCGGGCTAGGCCGGGCCGGGCTCAGCCGGCAAGGCAGCAGACCGGCCTGGCCCGCCGGCTGGGTTGACCCGTGTGAGGGGTCGCGCGGCCCCTCATTGCTGAATGGCTCAAATATTCATTCGACTCTTTATGCAGTGGTGCCTCATGAAACCGCCCGGCTATCCATGGGACCCGCTGAGAGCGGGTCCTTTAGCCTTCAGTCATGGCTTTAATGCCATGACATCCACATGTGGTACGCGACGGCGCACTGCCCATCTGCCAACATGGTTGGTCGACAGTCGACAAACTGTTTGGTCTGCCATGGAACCGCATCCTTCTATGGCTGGTGAGCGCCATCCGTCGGTGCCACGTTTATGGGTCTTCCTCAAGCCATTGTGTGAGCTATGGTGCTTCATTTTCCTTTCTGAATGTGCCTACGAGCCTCCCAGGATGCTGCCAACGCATTGCGGCTTCCGGGTTCATCTTGTTGCTCAGTTTTTCAGTTCCTCTGGAAGAATGTAAAAAATATCAATGCAGCATAGGGTCTGGGCCTTGTTAATTTTCCCTACACCCTTTATATTAGTATCATAAAAAGGGTGTGATAATCAATTATCAAAATATAAATCAAATACCATGTTCAGTATTTTTCAACAACAACCACCCATAGTTTAATACAAATCTTGGGTCAACTAATTTTTTTGATCCATGTTGGTCATACTTTTCACTTGATGTTAAACAAAAACCCCTACCTTGATCCTATTGGGTATGCATGAAGAAGAAGAAGAAGGTCTGTGTGCATAGTCTTTCTTCACCTGTCAATAACCAGATCGATTCTTCAATGGGTGTCATCAAAACATCATTCTTCTTTGGAGTTAGATGTTTCATTCACTTCTTCTGGTGTTTTCCAATCAGTTCCCAAAACCCACTTCAATGATTTAATTAAGTAAATGTAAAACTTCTCATGTTGGATCATTATTATGAATAACTAATGAATCATAATAAATGAGCTTAATTAACTAGAAGCATTACATTTACACAACGAGAGGTTTAAGTCAATAAATGACCCATGTTTATTGAAAAGTGTTGCACCGTAGTCCCACCATTCACAACTCAACTGTTTTCAAAAAGAATAAAATAACACCTTTTGTAATTTTGTTATCTTTTTTCAAAATTTTGAAAAATTAACTTTTCAATATGACTTTTATTGAACAAAGTTAGGCTTCCCTTTAGTTAATCCCAGTGCTATGAATTCAATGGTTCCCATAGATTTCCATTCAGAGCACCAGTTCAAAAGTTAGAAAATGCCATCCAAACGCTTACTAAACATACCATAAAAAATGTTTGAAAAAATTATTTACAATTACCCTCAACCCGCACCGGTCGAGGTTAGGCTTTCCCTAAGGGGAACACGCCCTCACGAGCTCAAACGTACTCTCATAATTTTAATCTGACTTTCCATTTAGATGTTATGGACTTTATAATAATATATTTCTTAGTTTATTAGTTTATTTAAAACAAAATCTAACTTCCATCAGTGGCCCACACTGGCCAAAGTTATTATATTCAGATGGAAAGAATACCCTGATGATTTTAGCAGCGGTCTCCTATTTTTAATCCAAGTAATAGTTCATTAGTTATAAGGATTTAAAAAATAAAATAATTTTATTTTATTATTTTATTTATGGTTATGCCATTTTTGGGTTTTCCCACTGGAGGAATGTGCTGACTAAACTTATGTTGCACCTAGGGTAAACCCACCATCCTGAACACAACAATGCCCTTGAATTTCTGATCTAGTCAATCTTTTAAGAGTTATTCGACTTTTTTCAGAAAAATACTCCCACGCACTATTTTAATCAAAACACTTTTTTGACAGATCATTCCAGGCACTCCAGGAATGGGCGTAGCATCGCTGGACTTTTTTCATTTTTAATAATTCAACATGTCAAGTTTGGGAATTAAAATTTTAGGATTCACTGATGAAACTATGAAAGATATCCCCTCCAACGAATAATGACGAATGCTATTAGATCTTCATCATCTTTGGCGCACCATGAAGAGGGCATCTAGAAGAGAAGACGTCGATGCCTTGGACTCCTGATGAAAAATGTTCCATCATTGAACATCAATGAGGTTGACCCACACATCATGCCTTTATGAGGGGGTAACACTATTGTGGATTTAGTTATCCGGTATTAAGATTATTCTGGTATAATCAAACAAAAATCCTTGAGCCTCCCCCTTGACTATACACCTCTAACATTGGAGGCTCAAGCCGACATGAATAAGGCCCGAGCACCTCCAATTGTACATTCATGATGGTGACATTCTCAAAATGAATGAAATTGTGATTTAAGGCCATAGAATTGATGAAGGCAAACTATGGAGGCCATAGATGCCTGAGAGTTGAAGAACGGACCACTAGTGGATGTCTGGTGGTCTGTAGAAGGATCTTATACCACAATAATGGTGGTAGCAAACGCCAGTCATGTGCCGTTCAGCGGGAAGAAGTGTTGCCATCCACATAGACAACCAAATCATGTGTCACATTGTGGCAGCTAGAGAGCATTTCAATCAGGCCGTGATAGTAGAGCACGCGACACAAGGAGGGGCATCATATGGAGGGTTGGCCCACAACCGGGCCACCCGGATGGCTGGAGGAGGAGCAGTCCACCGACCAAGGTTGGAGGTGGAGGCCCTATGTCATCCTATGGGGCAGAGAGGGATGGAAGTGGCTAGACACTGTGTCCCGGTGGGGTAGTTCCCCACCGGCCTCTTTAGCATCCGGTCTCCTGCAGGTGGGCTGAGCCCCAAAATGGTCGGGTCGGTCCTGCGACCAAGAAGGATGAACCCACACAGGTGGGTTGGACCCACGCCAGCGGGTAGTACCTTCTTCAACTGGCTAGAACCACGATGATAGGCCAGACATACACCCATCAGGTCGGGCCGAACAAGACTGGGTCATTGGGTGACCCGGCGGGCTGGTCCCTCGGCCAAAACAGGTTAGATCCATCGAGGCCCATTTGGCCTAGCCCATTGGACATACCAGACTAGACCGACCCAGACCCGAACTAGTTCAGGTTGAGTCACTCGATCCTAAACCAGGGTAAGAGTGACCCATATGCCGGGTGGGTCGGGTTGGTCAGATTGGGTCAGACCGTGCCCTTTCACAACTGTCCCCCTAGTAACTAAAATGAATGTATCATTCCAACAGTGTGTTTGATTGACGGTACCGTTAAGGCATTGGGACCCTCTAAATTAGGAAGATCTTTTGACAAATCCTACGGATGATATAATGGAAGTTGAGATGTGACAAATGGCTTGAGGAGCAGTTCTTCTATGCAAACTATTTAAGGAACTATGTTATTGGTTGAGACCTGAAGACTTATGACTTTTGAATCTGTGAGACTCGACTATGGCCTAGTGTGTCATGAACTAAATCTAGTTTCCATCAATACAGGCACCAAACCCAGCCCGTGAGAAGGCCCAAAGGGAATTCCCTATCCCCATGGGTAGGAACGAGTTCCTGAGTATCATTAATTAAGGTTTGGTAATGATTTACTTGAGTATGAAAGCAAAACACATTAAAACAATCGATAATATAAATCTGAAATTTTCGATCCAAACAAGTCATAAACAAAAACCAGAATTGAATATATTGGTTTAAAGACAATAAAAGTGATCCAAATACAAATAAATCTAGTAGAAAGACAACCCCAAGGACTCCACATTACAAGGGGTAATCACCCATAAGTTGTCTCCACAACTCTGCACCAAGGATGGGAACTAACACCCTGAACCACCATCAACCTTAGCCTTTCTTTTAATTGAGTCAAACATAACCATGTATACTTACACCCAAGGGGTGTAAGTAGGGTCTGAGCCTAAGACCAATAGGATACCACAAAATTCATCCAAATATCATGCAATATAACGTGAAAAAGAAAGAAGTTTTAATAGGAAAGGAAGAGAAGTGCTAAAATTCCAAGATTTGTAACTTTCATTTGAAAACAGTTTTCAATCCAAAATTTTCAAAATGTTCACTCTTTTAAATGTAAATGTTGTCTACTGTAATTTACATCCAAAACACCCTAATACATGGGTAAATACTAAAAATCCAATGAGCAAAAACATAGAGAACACCCCTAGTCACTAGGTTTTCTTGGGCCCTATGTACCTCGTACCTCGGTGTAACGTAACCATATAAAAATTTGTTATGGTGAATTAGACACTAGTAGGGAACATAACCATAACCTATTGTTACCCAATAATCATCCACATAATTTATTTAGAGTTTTCGTTATCCAAATCCTAAGTGAAACAGGGACCAAACCCATCTGGTCCACTCGCTGTACTAGTACAAATCTGCCCCACCTAGGTACTCAGGATTCCCCTTTTGTGATCAATAAATTTAAGCATGAAACATAAATCCATTTTCATATAAAACACCATTACTATTAAAACACAACCAATACAGTAGATATCACATTTTATACAACTTAAAACACGGAACAAAACACTTAGAATTTAAATAAATCAACCGCTCAAAATCAAACATTGTTTTGCACACAAAATTCTTTGAAATATCCACTTTGAACCCAATGTTCACACTTGTAAGTCACAAAAAAATTCAGTTCAATACCCCTTAATGAAACCAAAAATTCATTTATGGGTCAGCCCCATGTGAACTAAGAAGTTATATCATTTAAACCCCCCCCCCCCCATTTTCACACAAACATGGCACTTTAAGCCCATTTTCTTCCCAAACACCATTTAAAACAACTTTTGTAGCAACAAATAAAAAGAATAAACATTAACAACATGATTTTCAGTCCTAATAAAATTCAATAAAATCATTTATGTATTTATTAGACTTCCCCAAATGAACCAATAAAATATTTGTATGCAAAACCACCCAATTTCACCAAATATTTGTACTTAAAATTCATTTTCATTATAAATGCAACTAAAATGAATTTTTTCAAAACCATTAAAATGAAATAAACCAAAAAATACCATAAACACATTAAGTTAAGTCACAAAAATTGCATGCACAATGGAATCACCTACCAAATTAGTTAAAACCTTGAATCCTTTGTGCAAAAATCAAATCGCACCACCACCGCACTAAGAGGGACCTACATCAAACCTAAAACCACAATAAAAGACCAATAAAACCAAAGGTTAAACCCTATTTTTGAAACCCTACCCTCTATAAATTTGGTATTTGAAGAAAAATGGAAGAATCCATAATCAAATTGAATGAAACCCTAATCCATTTGAAAGAGGAATGAAATAGACTAACTTACATTAGTGATCTTTATGGAATCTCCCCAAATACACCAGAAACTGAAATTTAAAATAGCCAAAATTCTGGTTTCTTTCGAACAAGAATCAGTAAGTTATTTACGAATAGGAATGGATGAAAAATATTAATAATTGAGAGAGTTATGAATGAAAGAAGTTACCTCTTCATATCTGGAGGATTTGAGGAATACTATGATGTTCTGCACCAATTTGCGATGACCCAGATCTCCAAAGAGGGTGGAGAAAGTTTAGACTACTGTTTGGGTTCAATGTTCTATATTGAGGCATGGAATCACTGAGAAATTCCAAAAATTGAATAAGTCATAAAACTAACAAAATTTATTTTTAAAACTAGAATTGGACTTTAGGGCAGGCCAAAACCCTTAAATAAGGACCGAAATAAACCTTGTTTATGGATTTATAAAGGCTCAAAATTGGCTTGGTGGTGTTAATATGTCCGGGAAGGCCAAATAGGAATTTTAATGGATAAAAAATGTTGAAAAATGAATTTGTTATAAAAGAAAAAAATTATTTAAAAAATGGAATTGGGTTCATGGTTTGGCCCAATTCAAGAAAAGTCACTCATTCCTCAATAAAAAATTAAGAAACCCCCAAAACAAAGAATGAATGGAAATTAAATGAAATTTACAGTTAAAATAAGTGATTTATGTGAAAATTATCCCCACCATGAAAGACTTTCCACCCCGGAACTTCAACATGAATCTTGATTGGAAAACGAGAATGAGTACTCTTCCTCGGCCCATGACTTTTGCTCCCATGTCTAATGTGTATCATTCCTTCGCTTCCATAGAACACAGACTAATGGAATAGAATTTCCTCGAAGTACCTCCTCTTGGGAGCCCACTATTTTCACCAACCGCTCAATGATAGACAAGACAGGATTTATCTCTAGTTCTTCCCAATTCAACACATGGGACTGATCTAGGTTGTATTTCTTCAACTGAGAGACATGGAAGACATCATGGATGGATGTCAACTAAGAAGGTAAGGCCAACCTATTTTCCACCTTTCCAAAATGCTTTAAGATCTTAAATGGCCTGACATACCGTGGAGTCAGCTTCCCTTGCATCCCCAATTGATGATGGCCCAAATGAGGGGCCACTTTCAAGAATACCCTATCACCCACAGAAAACTATAGGTCACGATGCCTTCGGTAATCATATGATTTATGGAGACTCTAAGAATTTAATAAACACTACCTAATCAACTTGATCCTCTCAAATTTCTCTTGCACCAGACTCTGCCACAGTAGTGAGGTCTCACCTACCGCAGCCCTATACAAGGGGGACCAACACGGCCGACCATAGAGCTCCTCAAAATGATCCATTCGAATCGAGGATTGGTAACTGTTATTATAAGAAAACTCAACCAATCACAAATGGCTATCCTAGGAACCTCCAAAGACCAATACACATGCATGGAGCATGTCCTCCAAAATCTGATTTGGCCACTCTGTCTGACCATCCATCTGAGGATGGTATGCCATGCTCATATTAATCTGACACCCCAAGGCCTTCTAAAGGCCTTCCCAGAACTGAGAAGTGATACAAGGGTCTCTATCTGAGACAACACCTGATGGAACACCATGGAGTCTCACCACATTATGAAGATACAAATGGACCAACTCATCCACTATAAATGAATCTCTTATCGGAATGAAGTGGGAGGATTTGGTTAGATGATCAATCACCACCCAAATGGAATTCTAACACCAAGGTGTACATGGTAAGCCAACAATGAAGTCCATAGTGACCATGTACCACTTTCAAGTAGGAATAGGTAATGGATAGAGCAAACCAGAGGTCCTTTGATGCTCTACTTTCACCTGCTAGCTTGTGTAGCATCTCGACACAATGTCTGGTATGTCTCATCTCATACCGGGCCACCAAAACTACTGAGGGACATCATAATAAATCTTTGTGGAACTCGGATGGACAGCCCCCTAAGACTGGTGGTTGTCCCCCATCACCACCTTCCGAAAAGAAAACTGAACTATTGAATGGCCCTTGAAGCACAAGATGCCCTCGGGATACGATGTCCAATCAGAGGATGTCTCCCCACCATGAAAAAACTGCTTCGACTGCTGAAAAATCTCATCACTAGGTTTTTCACATACAGTCAACTCCAACAGAGAAGGAGTCAACTGGACACTCATCAAGAAGGGGCCACCACTGTGCTCCCTGGTCTCCACATGAATCTAAGAAAAGAGCCCCATCAATGTCCATTCATCACTGGACTTCCTCAAACCCTTCACTGGAACCCTTCTACTCAAGGTGTCAACCACTAAATTACCCTTTAATGAGGTATAGGCAATGTCAATGTCAAAACACTGGAGGTACTCGATCCAGTGATGCTGCCTCAAGTTGAGGTCCTTCTGCGAGAAGATATAAGCCTAGATTCTGTGATCAGAGTAGACCACAAACTTCTCCACAAAGAGGTAGTGAAGTCATGTCTTCAAAGCATGCATCACCGCTGCCAAATCCAAGTCATGGGTAGGGTATTTCTTTTCGTGTGGTTGAATTTGGCAAGAGCCATACACAACCACATGATCACCCTACAAAAGCACGCACCCAAGACCCATACCTGAAGCATCACAATAGACCACAAATCCCTTTCCAGTCTCTTGAAAAATCAGCATGGGGGTGGTATTCAACCACCTCTTTAGCTCCTAGAATGATGCATGGCACTCTGGACCCCATACAAACAACACCCCATTCTGGGTGAGGGCAGTCATCAGTGAAGAAAGTCGAGAGAAATCCCAAACAAATTGCGTATAATAACTAGCCAATCCAGGGAAACTCCTGATCTCAAACACATTTTTCAGTTTCTCCCATGACATGACCATACTAATTTTCTCGAGGTCTACTGAAACACTATGCTCCGAGATCACATGCCCCATAAATCTCACCTCCATGATCCATAAAGTTCCCTTTGACAACTTTGCATTGAGGCGGTGATCCTGTAATGTACCCAAAACGATCCTCAAGTGATATTTGTGTTCCTCCTCAGAGCTATAGTATACCAAAATGTCATCCATGAACACCACAATATAGGAATCGAGATACTAATGAAACACCCTGTTCATGAGTTCCATAATGATCGTTGGAGCATTGGTCAATCCGAACAGCATGACCAAATACTCAAAGTGGTCGTACCTGCTTCGAAAGGCTATCTTTGGGATATCTGACTCTTTCACCCGAAGTTGGTGATACCCCAAATGCATGTATATATTTGAGAACCACATTTACTCATTCAACTAATTGAACAAATAATCTATTCTGGGAAAAGGGTATTTATACTTAATTGTTACCTTATTCAGCTTTTGGTCGTCAATGCACAACCGGAGGGATCCATTAGCCTTTTTCATGAATAACACAAGAGCGGCCCAAGGAGAGATGCTCGGGTGAATGTATCCTTTGGATTATATGTCATCAAGATATATCATTAATTCCATTAGCTCGATGGGGTCCATACAATAAGATGGAAGAGATATCGGTTGTGTTCCCGACGCCAGATCAATAGAGAACTCCACATCCCGCTCTGGGGGAAAACGTGAAAAATCATCAAAGAATACCTCTGGAAACTCATTCACTACATGAGGGAGTGAACCTTCAAGGGAAAGACCATCCTATAGCATAAGAAAATATAACTGGAAGATAATACTTCCGATCTTCGGGAGAGGAGGCCCTGAGCGACCCAACCGAGGATCCCATTCTCCATGAAAGACATGATGACTCCCATCAAGTGCCATGAAACTCACATGTTGTATATAGAAACTGATGTGTACCTAGAAGTGTACTAGAAAAACCATCCTGAATATGACATCAAAAAGGTCCATATCTAAGACAAAGAGGTCCCACACCATCTCAAGTCCTGACACAGAAAGCGCACATGACGGGCACCTCAGACTTGGCTCCTTCTTCATTCCCAGCGGCGTAACTAGCTCCATCACAAAAGATAACAACTCGGTTTGAAAGTTCAGCATGTCCAAAAAACAGGAAGAAATGAATGAAACATAGGCACTAATATCAAAATCAATGGAAAAAAAATAAGATGCGACAAGAACGGTGCCTCAAACCGTCGATGGTCCCGCCTCTGTTCTTGATGTTGCCTAATCCACCACATGGAGATGTCCAGTCTTTACCTGAGGACGACCGATAGTCTATGGTTGTTCCCTGAACTTGCTCTATCTAGAATATGACCTATCCCTACTACCATGACCACCAAATTGTGGTCCGCCAGTCCTCGACGGCTCAGACTGTGCTGGCACTCCTCTTGAAGCCACTGACCCTGCCCCACTCGGGAGTGGAAATTCCACACTGTAGAACCACTGCAAATTCCCCATACCTCTACACTAGTTACAAGGATTTTTAGAAAGTGTACATGTTGTTCAGATGTTCCAGGGCTTCCCACACTAGTGGCACATGACCGATATTACATCAGAAGTTGCAGACGAAAACTGCCTTGAAGAGTGCCCCGAACTGCCACCTCCTTTTTTCACATGATAATCCTACTTCCTTTTCTTCTCTGAGGAGCTGCCACTACCCACGACTAATATTGCACCATAGAAACCAGCCATTCCTTTCCTATCAATCTCCACCATTCATGCCCGATCATCGACCTCAGCATAGGTCCCCAACTTAATCAACAACACCTGGGTGTATATCTCTGGTCCCAAACCAGTCTCAAACCTCTGATCCTTGGCCTGCTCATTGGATAAAATTTATGGTGCATACCGAACCAACTCAGTGAAACAGTTGGCATACTCCATCACAGATATATTCCCCTAAACAAGGTCCATAAACTCTCTATACCTAGCATAAGCCAACACCTCAGTGTAGTACTATTCATTGAAGATAGCCTTGAAGTATCCCCAGTGCATCTACTCATTTTTTCCAATATGAAGCACTGACTCCCACCACTTGTGGTTGGAAACCTCCAATAGAAAGGATGCACACTTAACCAGAGCTCCTCGGGTGTTTCTAGGAACTCAAACATATGTTCAATCTTCTCGAGCCATTCCTCTGCTTCTTGGGGTTCTGAGCTGCCTTAGAAGGTTGGAGGCTTATTTTTCAGGAACTCATGAGCCTTGTCCTTTCTAGGACAAGTCTCATCCTCTCTAACAAGAGATGGAATAGGAGCTGGTCCATATCCTAGAGCCTGGATAGCCTGTAGAGACCCAAATCTTGACATACATAGACATTACATTACTTTTGTGGAATACTTAATACATAAAAAAATAGACACACAAGGGCCATAACAGTTTAGTGTCTTTTGAAACTCAGAATATAATCTTCTAATCGTGGTGAAAGATCTTCAACATCTCCCATAAAGATTTTCCACTTTTGTTTTCTTATGTAAAACCTTTCCTTATATCCTGGGGAAAAGAAAACATATAAAGGGTGATCTCAAATGATCAGTAACGGTAAGCATGGAGAGAATGAAACAATCCAAATTCATTTGAACATAAAAACATGAACATAATATTTAAACATCAAAATATTGAGCAATGACATAAAACATGGCAGTATGTAAGGCATAGATCAAAATAGAATATAAATCATGATAAAATAGCTTAGAAATAAAACTTTTATTTATGGAAAGACATTATGCACATGATATGATTTCCATAGTAGCCAAGGCATTGCTTCCAATACTATCATAGTGGACAAAGTCCCTTTCTGAATCGAGTTCACTCCTCGTTCTAGTCCTGTATTTCTGAACCAGATTAACTTAACGTTCCAGCCATGTCTATCTCATGAGATATAAATCATTACCCAATGCATTGGAGGGAGATATTGGTCCCACCCATCTCATAATGAAATCATTCTTTTGTGTGCCATAATATCATAAATCATACATCATAGCATAACCCATGTAATAGAATGGGATTATTAAACATCATGCCATCATAACATAATCCATATAAAAAATAGATATCATTTCGTCATAAGAATAATAAAAACATGTAAATAATGGAGACATTATACTTGAAACATAAACATATTAAATAATTTCATTTTAGATGGAAAATAGTTTTGATAAAACACTTGAAACGAATTCTTGAGGAAAATATCCTTTCTTATTCAAAATCATTTTATTTTCACAAAATTCCATGCAATTTTAAAATAAAAGGGTTTTTTAAAATAATCATGCAATCTTTTAGAGTAAGATTCATGAAAAAGAGGCGTTATGAAACCGTAAAAATCCTTTCACGCCATATAAGTTAAAAATAACATTCTCCTCATACTTTTGTCGAAAAAGTAAAAAAGTTCCTCTTGTGGTAAACAAAAGTAAGATTCATTTCATAACATGTGGTAAAATTTAAAAATGGGTAAAAAAGACATTAAACATACATGAAATTTTTTTTAGAAAACGTGGACATGGATGATAACAATAACCCCAGTAAATACTTATGAATAACAATCTCGGATAAGAACGAGATTGGAAAAGTTATCCCTTACCTTATGTTTGAGATGATTCGTATGTATCCAAACCTTCTGTATAATGATTTACTTATTATAGAATCATTTTCATTTTTATTATATCATATATAGTTTACTTATGACTTTATATTACCCGTTCTTTTATAAATTTGATGTAAAAGCAGTGATTTGGGTAAAATCGTTTCATTTATTGTATGTGTTTCGACTTGTGGTTCATGATATTATTACTCATATCATGATTTAATTAATTCCATAATGTAAACCATGATTTATATATAATATATATTCATCATATACATATATATATGATAGATAGATAAGTGGAATGAAATACACTATTCATGGAGATGGTAGGTCGTACGTATGCATGAACGATGTTTTCGTTTCCTTATTAAATTGAATGGAATTAAGTAGATGACATACATATATATATACATAAATATAGTATCATTATTATGTCATATATTTCATGTTTACTTATCATATATAATTTATAATCATTCATGAATGGTTAACATGGAGAATGTATCTCATCGCATCGTGGTGACGGTAGTCCGTACGTACCCACGAGTAATGACACCATTCCCATGATCGTGGAATCATATTGAAGTGTATGTATAATATTTCAGAATCAATATCAAATTACAATAATCATGTATAGTTATTTATTGACACCATTATACCCATCCAAGAAAGATGATGGTTGAAAACAGATTACACTACGGCGTGGAGACGGTATTCCGTACGTATGCACGTGCGGTGATTTTGTTCTCCGTAAGATGGATAGAAAGTTAAATAGGGTTGTTTAATATTTATAATAACATTTAAGTATATAATTAATACTTATGATAATACTTTATAATGATTTAAGTAATGAAAAAGAAGTAGAAGAAGAAAGAAACTTGAGAGAATCGGAAGAAGAGATTACCTCTTCTTCAACGCACCTCCTTTAAGCTTCCTCTTAAAAAATTAGAGTTGGTCTTTTTAGAAGAACATAACCTCCAGAATGTTTCTAGGTAATTGGAGAAGAGAAATGGGTAGGGTTTTTCCGAGATTCAAGGCACAAAATGGTGTGAAGAGAAGAGGGAAGGGGTGCCCTTTTTATAAGGGAGGAGAGGGGCACATTAAGAAAACTTAAAATATTATTTTATAATAAAGTAATATTGGATTTTTAATAGCTCCAAATTGATTTATTTCGAAGCTAAGGTGGGTATGGGTAGAAATCCTCTCAGACAATATATTTTAGATCAGTTTGGGTCATTATATTAACCTTATCTTTTAGTTTTAACTCTTAGTTTATTAGATTGACATTTACCATGTCACTTTGTATTTTTATATTATATAGTTAATAAACATACCATATACATCCAATAGACCCCCAAGTGGTCTATTAATGATATAAATATCTTGATATAAGTATCTTGGGCGAACCTTAGATTTTTAGGAATATAATAACAATTAATAATATAATATTTGTTTTAAAAACTATTTTATTTCAATTTTGACACTATTTGGTAATTTATTTTTGTGAAACTCATAACAGCATGTTTAGTTCAATAAATGTTAATTAAATCAATACTAACATGTCATATTAACCTATAAAATTATTTTAATTTATAAAATGTCTCATATTAAATTTATTTGGGTAGTTATAAAATCAATTATGTTAATGTTTCATTAATAAGATAATTACTACATCATCATTGTGTCATAAATAAATTAAAATATTTAATGTTTAAAAATTATAAATAAAATAAGATTATGTGGGAAATATTTTAATATTTTTAATGGATATTTATAGTCGAATTTATCTTATGTATAACCCTATATAAAAAATGTTTTAGTTATTAAACTTTGATTTTAACCATTTTAACTCTTCTTTAAATAAAATAATAATAAATGTCCTAATGTAATCCAAGTGCACCTAAAGGGAAATATTTTATTCCTAAGGTTGTTTTTGTTTGAATTACACTTATCCAATAGACTTAAGAGATGTGTTAGGGTAATAGTAATATCATTTTAACCCTTAATAACCCTATTTACTTTTAACCGTGGTAAATAAAAGTAAAAATTACATACTCACTATAAATAATTTTAATATTATTGAACCACATTTTACTCCTTGATATTAATCGTATCTCTCAGATTTTCGAAATTACACTCATAGAAGCAGTAAAATTATGTTTTATGTAAATTTTCAAATTCTCCTAGGAGGTGGGTAAAAGACGGTGAAAAGTTCAATAAAATTTTTATATATCTAAAATTATTATAAAATGACTCAAATGAAATACATCGAACTTTTATAGGTATTATGTATCAATTTTTACCTAAAATAAATTTAATTAAAATAAATAATTATTTAAATAAGAAGCCGGTTTTAAAATAGTAACCTAGTGTTCTCACCATTCATCAAAAATTGAAAGTTTTCAGAAAAATACCAAAAATTCACCCTAGGATAATTTTGATATTCTGAATCCAAAAAAGAAGTCCATTTTGAATGATAAAATTTCAAAAAGTGGGTATTACTATTCATAATGGCTAGTTTATATAATATTTTAATAACATATCATTGTTTAGTGAAACTCGGTTTTCCGTACAACATACGCTATCATGGAAGGACATGATTGCTTGTAATGAAAGCCAAGTCAGGGATGCATGTAGTGAAAGATCCTTTTGGTGTAGAGTACAATATATGACATCAATGAAAATAAGAAAATGTTTTTCATAAAATCTCGGAGTGTTACATTCTACCCCCCTTAAAATGAATTTCTCCCTCAAAATTCGTCGGGGTTATAAATGGTTTACTACTTGAAAGTTTCTTTAATAGAAATCAATCTCATAAAAAATAATACCAAAACATGAATTTAAAAACTAAATTACAAAACGTAACAGTTACCCAAATTAACTAATCATTGGGTTTCCACATAAGAGAACATAGGTGAAAATATGGATATTAAAGTGAAATATAACCATCAACATCTGATGAAGAGTGGTAGAGGACATGGCTATGAGAAATCCAACAATCATAAAGCCATAAATTTTTGATGATCTAAGGTACCATTCGATTAACCAGATATGAGAGAACTATGACAACATTTTTTTGTTTTCAATATCATTTCCCTAAAGTTGAAGAATTGTTGAATTAAAAGAAATACTTACTTGATTTTGGTACATTCTCACCGTTGCTCGTGCCTCGAACAATTTCCACTTCATCACATAAAGATATGAAGTTGACTTTTTCTCCTATGAAGTGTTAGCAAATTATGCGATAGAATGATAGTTCATTTCATCTATTTCTATCTCAAAAAGATTAGCACAATTTATTAAATATACATATTTCCATATATGCTGAGATTAATCGTATATGGTTGCTAAAATGTACTTATACTTCATCTATGCAAGTGCTTAATAAAATAAAACTAGTTTCTACTAACTAGGGACTTCCTGTAGGCTAGTGGTAGGTGATAAATCCTGTTACACTTTGGCTGTGGGTTTGATTCCTGCATCCTTGTCTGACGTGATGGGTTATCTCCCATTCTGCAGGTTGTTCCTTTTTCATAAACTACACTATTATAACATTATATCAATAATATTGAAAAATTTTCTAGCCTTAAACAATACTAAATTATGTTCAACATAATCCATTTCAATCTTTAGGCTTATCCAAAATACTTCTTTCCAAACTCATAGTATAAAGAGAAGGATTACAAAAAAAAGACCACATAACAAGCACATGAATACCATCGTTTATCCCTCATATATCAAAACATATATCTTGTTGATCGCATTCCAAACATGTGAATACCTTAATCTTGTATTCTCTTGAAAAATGAATACCCATTGAGTCTTAGTGAAAACATGAATGTTGTCAAAAGTTAACTCCTTCCACATACCAGAATCCAAAAATTCTATATACTCAAACCATGATAGAAATTTTTCCTTATATCAGTCACGAGCTCATGAATACTGTCAAACATTTCATATTCTTCTTATCCCTTCATTATGTGCATATCATCTTCTTTCCAAAAATATCTCAATCACTTTCCACGGTTACCGATATAATAAAATTATTGAAAACCACAATAGACCAATACATAAATATTCCAATATTCCACGATACTATATACAACATTATTTTGGAATCCCATTACATAAACAGTTAATCATTCCACCACATAGTTGTCATATTCAACATCACCAATAGTGATTGCATGTGAATTCCCTTTGTCCTTTTCCTTAAGTGGTTGCTCATGTCGATCATCATTAACTCTTGGATTATGGCATTGATTAGTATAATGCCCCATTTCCTTGCACATGAAGCACTGATGTGTTGGTGGTGTGTTCTCTAGAGTCTTTTCTTTATTCACAAAATTAACAATGCTTATTCCATTACTTCGGAACTCAGCTGCTCGATGACCTTCTTTTCCACACTTGAAACATTTTCTAGTACCTTTTAGACAATCTCCACCTTGCTTCTTTCCACAGTTTGAACATAAAGAAACACTCATCTTCTTTTCACCATTATTATGAGATTTCTACTTGAACTCCATCTTTCGTTTCGTGTCAAAACCATGATATGGATATGTTACACCATCTTCCAGTTCTACCTTGATAGAACAATGCTCAATTTCTTCATAGCTACAGAAGTATCTTATAGCTAATGCCCTTCGAAGACTTGGTTTTAAGCCACTGAAGAACCGATCAACATTACTTTCATGTCGGATGATAAAGCCAAATGCATACCTTGCATGCCTTGTAAAATTTGCTTCATATATACCCACATATACATCATCCTTTTGTGTAAGCTCAGAGAACTCTTTTTCCAACTTTTTTCATAGAATATGAGGGAAGTAATTACTGAAAAACAAGTTCTTGAACTCATCCCATTCCATGGATTCAATTCCATCTTGGGGCCTTGTATTCTTAATTAGAGTCCACCGCTGGTCTGTTTCACCTTCTAAACGGTAAATAGCTACAATGACTTTATCATGTTCTGAACAGCGATGTATGGAAAATATCTTTTCAATGGTACTGATCCATTTTTCAGCAACAAGTGGATCAGAAGACCCATTAAAAGAAAGTGGATGTTGCCTCATAAAGGACTCAATAGAATATTGTTCCCTTCACTGCTCATTCAGAAGTCCAGAATGATTCATATATTGTGTAAGAATAGAAATAATATTTTTCACTCCATCTCCCAAAACATTGGTTTGTTCAGGAGGACAATCATTGCATTTCCCATTACATTGATCAACACGGTTCCTTCGGTTTCCAGACATCGTCTAAAACCCAAAAAGAATAGTGTAAGATAAAAAACTTATTCTAGGAAAACAACATAATAAAGGGGGAGTACCTTCAATATCAAACATCTTAGGTTAAATTCTAAGATCATTACCATAATTATAGTACTATAACCTATACTTGTACTTTACCTTAGAGACATCCCTAGACATACCTTAGAAATATCTCTAGGGATCTCACTAAAGTTTTCTCATCCTAGTTCCCAAAGGTTAAATAAACCTTTCCTCTGATACCAACTATAGAGACCCTATGCTTGACGTACATAGAAATTACATTACTTTTGTGTAATACTTAATACATAACTTAAATAGACATAGAAGGATCGTAATAGTTTAGTGTCTTTGGAAACTTAGAATATAATCTTCTAATCATGGTGAAAGATATTCAAAAACTCCCATAAAGATCTTCCCCTTTTGTTTTCTTACCTAAAAACATTCCTTATATCCTGGGGAAAATAAAACATATAATGGGTGAGCTCAAATTCTTAGTAAGGGTAAGCATGGAGAAAATAAAACAAACCATATACATTAGAACATAAAAACATGAACATAATGTTTAAATATCGAAATCATGATTAATAGCATAAAACATGGAAGTAGGTAAGGCATAGATCATAATAGAGCATCACTTATGATAAAATATCTTGGAAATAAAACTTTTAATTGTCGCAAAACATTAAGCACATGATATGATTACCATAGCAGCCAAGGCATTGATGCCAAGACTATCTTAGTGGATGAAGTCCCATTCTGAATCGAGTTAACTCCTCGTTCCAGTCCTGTATTACTGAAGCGGATTAACTTACCATTATAGCCATTTCTATCTCATGAGATATAAATCTTTACCCAATGCATTGGGGGGAGATATACGTCCCACCCATCTCATAATGAAATCATTCTTTCGTGTGCCACAAAATCATAAATCATACATCATAACATAACCCATGTAATAGAATGGGATTCTTAAACATCATGCCATCATAACATAATCCATATAAAAAAAGATATCATTTCATCATAAGAAGAATCAAACCATGTAAATAATGGAGACCTTATACTTGAAACATAAACATATTAAATAATGTCATTTTAGATGGAACATAGTTTTGATAAAACACATGAAATGAATTCTTGAGGAAAATATCATTTCTTATTAAAAATCAATTTCTTTTCACAAGATGCCATGAAATTTTAAAATAAAGGGTTTTTTTAAAAATAATCATGAGATCTTGTAGAGGAATCTTCATGAAAATGAGGCTTTATTAAACCATAAAAATTCGTTCATGCCGTATAAGTTAAAAATAACATTCTCCTTGTACTTTTGTCGAAAAAGTCTGAAAAATCCTCGTGTGGAAAACAAAAGTAAGATTCATTTCATAAAATGTGGTAAAATTAAAAAATGGTTAAAAAAGACATTAAACATACATGAAAACATTTTTAGAAAACATGGGCATGGATGATAATAATAACCCCAGTAAATACTTAGGAATAACAATCTCGGATAAGAACGAAATTGGAAAAGTTATCCCTTAACTAATGTCAGATATGCTTCATACGTATCAAACATCATTTCTAATGATTGACTTATCACATAATCATATTCATTGTTATGATATCATATATAGTTTTCTTATGACTTTATATTACCCGTTCTTTTGTAAATTCGATGTAAAAGTAGCGATTATGGTAAAATCGTTTCATTTATTGTATGTGTTTCGACTTGTTGTTCTGGATATTATTACATATATCCTGATTTACTTAATTATATAATTTAAAACAAGATTTATATATAATATATATTCAGCATATACATATATATATGATAGATCAATAAATGTAATGAAATACACTATTCATGGAGACAGTTGGTTGTACGTATGCATGAACGCTGTTTTAGTTTCCTTATTGAATTGAATGGAATTAAGTAGATGACATACATATATATATATATATAAATCAAGTATCATTATTATGTAATATATTTCATGATTACTTATTATATATACTTTATAATCTTTCATGAATGGTTAACATGGAGAATGAATCTCATCGCATCGTGGAGACGGTAGTCCGTACGTACGCACGAGCGATGATACCATTACCATGATCGTGGAAACATATTGAAGTGTATGTATAATATTTCAGAATAAATATTACATTAAAATAATCATATATAGTTATTTATTTACCCCATTATACCCATCCAAGTAAGGTGGTGGTCAAAAACAGATTACACCACGGCGTGGAGACGGTATTCCATACGTAGGCACGCGTGGAGATTTAAATTTTTGTAGGATGGATAGAAGGTGAAATAGGGTTGTTTCATATATATAATAACATATCAGTATATAAGTAATATTTATGATATTACTTTATAATGATTCAAGTAAAGAAGAAGAAGTATAAGAAGAAATAAACTTGAGCGAATCTGAAGAAGAGATTACCTCTTCTTCGACACACCTCCTTTAAGCTTCCTCTTAAGGAAGTAGAGTTGGTATTTTGAGAAGACCAGAACCTCCAGAATGTTTATAGGAAATTTTAGAAGAGAAATGTTTTGGGTTTGGCCCAGCTTCAAGGCTCAAAAAGAGTGTGAAGATAAGAGGGAAGGGGTTCCCTTTTTATAAGGGAGGAGAGGGGAACTGTAGGAAAACAAAAAAAAATTTATAATAAAGTCATATTCAATTTTTAATAGATATAAAATGATTAATTTAGAATATAAGGTGGGTATGGGTCTAAATCCTCTCAACCAATATATTTTAGACAGGTTTGGGTCATTATATTAACCTTATCATTTCGTTTTAACTCTTAGTTAATTAGATTGACATTTACCATGTCACTTTGTATTTTTATATTATATAGTTCATAAACATACAATATACATTCAAGATACCGCCAAGTGGTCCATTAATGATACACCTATCAGAATAAAAGTATCTTGGATGAACCTTAGCTTTTTAAGAATATAATAACAATTAATAATATAATGATGGTTTTAAAAACTATTTCTTGTCAATTTTGACACTATTTGGTAATTGATTACTGTCAAACTCATTACAGCATCATTAGTTAGAAAAAAGTAAATTAAATCAATACTAACATGTCATATTAACCTAAAAAATTTGTTTAATTCATTAAAAGTATCAACTTACATTTATTTAGGTATTTATAACATCAATTATGTTAATATTTGATTAAGAAAATAATTACTGCATCATCATTGTGTCATAAATAAATTACCTTATTTAATGTATAAAAATTATAAATAAAATACAATTATGTAGGAAAGAATTTTATCTTTCTAATGAATATTTATAGTCAAATTTATCTTATTTATAACCCTATATTAAAAATGTTTTAGTTATTAAACTTTGATTTTAACCATTTTAACTCTTCTTTAAATAAAATAATAATAAATGTCCTGATGTAATCCATGTGAACCTAAAAGAAAATATTTTTTTCCTAAGGTTGTCTTTGGTCGAATTACACTTATCCAATAGAATTAGGACATGTGTTAGGGTAATATTAATATCATTTTTACCCTTAATTACCCTATTTACTTTTAACCGTGGAATATAAAAGTAAAAAGTAACTATTCACCAAAAATTATTTTTATCTTATTGAACGACATTATACTCCTTGATATTAGCTGTGTATCTCGGATTTTTGAGATTCCACTCACAGAAGCAGTAAAATTTGGTTTTATGTAAATTTTCAAATACTCCTAGGAGGTGGTTAAAAGACAGTGAAAAGTTCAATAAAATTTTTATATATCTAAAATTATTATAAAATGACTCAAATGAATTAAATTGAACTTGTATAGGTATTATGTATCAATTTTGACCTAAAATAAATTTAAATAAAATAAATAATTATTTAAATAAAAATTTGGGTTTTAAATAGTAACTCAGTGTTTTCACTATTCATCAAAAATTCAATGTTTTCAGAAAAATACCAAAAATTCACCCTAGGCTAATTTTGATATTCCGAATCCAAAAATGATGTCCATTTTGAAAGATAAAATTTTAAAAAGTGGGTATTAATATTCATAGAGGCTAGTTTATATAATATTTTAATAACATATCGTTGTTTAGTGAAACTTGTTTTTTCGTACAACATGCGCTACCGTGGAAGGTCGTGATTGCGTGTAATGCAAGACATGTCAGCGATGCATGTAGTGAAAGCTCATTTTGGTGTAGCGTATAACACATGACATAAATGAAATTAAAAAATATATTTTTGATAAAATCTCAGGGTGTTACACAGCCCGAATCATGGCCTCGACTTTCCTCTGATCAATTAGTGTGGAAGAACCCTCTCCGGCTTCCTCCCATGGGTGTGTGAGAGCTTTCTGGGGAAGCATGTTGCTACAAAATGAAATAGTCAAAAAACAACAATCAATACCACAATTATGAAATTTTTTATCATATACATCAAATATAAATAATATAAATACATTTTAGTAATAAAAAAACAGCAACTCCTTCTTCGCCTGATGTCCACATGTGGTCTGCAGCCCACACGTCTCACCTCGAAGTGAAGTCAATCCATAAATCCCAACATGCCCTGGTGACTCAATGTCTTCCATGAGAGGTGCAGGCCAGGCACCCTAATCACAACAAAAACCAAAATCCCAGACAGTCCTAGCTCTTGTCTATCCTGACTCATCCTAAAATAGCAATATAACCCAAAAACATTAACCTGATCTGATACCATTTTGTCACGAACCGAATCTAGTTTCCACCAATACAGACACCAAACCCAGCCCGTGACAAGGCCCGAAGGGAGTTCCCTATCCCCACGGTCTGGTACAAGTTCTCGGGTATCATTAATTTTGGTTTGGGAATGATTTACCCGAGTATTAAAGCATAACACATTAAAACAATCCATAATTTAAATCTGCAATTTTCTTGCCAAAAAAGTCTTAAACAAAAACCAAAACTGAATATATTAGTTTAAAGACAATAAAATATGTCCATATACAAATAAATATAGAATAAAGACAGCCCCAATGACTCTATATGACAAGGGGTAATCAACCATAAGCTGTCTCCACAACTCCGCACTAAGGATGGGAACTAACACCCTGACCCGCCATCACCCTTAGCCTTTCCTTTACCTGAGTCAAACATAACCAAGTTTACTTACACCCAAGGGGTGTATGTAGGGTGTTAGCCTATGCCCAATATGATACCACCCAATTATTTCAAATATCATGCAATATAATGTGAAAAAGCAAGCAGTTTTAATAGGCAAGGAATATAAGTATTAAAATTCCAAGAATTGTAACTTTCATTTGAAAACAGTTTTCAGTCCAAATTTTATGATTGATAACACATTTAAATAGAAATTTTATCTACTATAATTTACTTCTAAACACACCCTAATACATGGGTATATACTACAAATCCAATGAGCAACAACATTGGGAACACCCCTAGGCACTAGGTTGTCTTCGGCCCAATGTACCTCGTACCTCGGTGTAAGGCAACCATTGAAAAATTTGTTCTGGTGCATGACCCACTAGTATGGAACATACCCATAACCTATTGTTCCCTAATAATCATCCACATAGTTTAGTTTGAGTTTCTTTTATCCAAATGCTAAGTGAAACAGGGACAAAACCCATCTGGTCCACTAGCCGTACTAGTACAAATCTGCCCCACCTAGATACCCAGGCTTCCCCTTTTGTGCTCAATAAATTTCATCATGAAATATAAATCAATTTTCATATAAAACACCATTATGGGTCAATAATAACCAATATAGTAGCTATCACATTGTATACCACTTAAAACAAGCAACAAAACACATATATTTTTAATAAAACAACCTCTCAAAATCTCACATTGTATTGCACCCATATTTCTTTGAAATATCCACATTGCACACTATGTGGACACTTGTATGTCAAAAAAACAAAATTTTAGTTCAATACCCTTTATTGAAACCAAAAATTCAGTTATGGGGTAGCCCCATGTGAACCAAGAAGTTATATCATTTAAAACCCCCCATTTTCACACAAACACGGAACTTTAAGCCCATTTGCTTCCCAAACACCATTTAAACAAAGTATCACGACAACAACTAAAAAGAATTAACATTAACAACATTATTTATAGTACTAATAAAATTCAACAAAATCAACATTTCAGTTATTGGAAATCCTGAAATGAACCAATAAATGATTTGTAGGAAAACCCCCTAATTTCACAAAAAATTAGAACTTAAAATTCATTTTCAGTATAAATTCCACTAAAACCAATTTTTTCAGAAACATTAAAAAACAATAAACCTGAAAATACCATAAACATGGCAATCTTAGTCACAAAAATTGCATGCACAATGGAATCACCTATCAAATTAGTTAAAACCTTGAATCCTTTTTGCGAAAATCAAATCACACCACCACCGCACCAAGAGGGTCCTAGATAAAACCTGAAACCACAATAAAAGAAAAATAAAACAAAATGTTAAACCCTATCATTGAAACCCTACCCTCTGGTCATTTTTTAATTCAATAAAAAAGGGAATAATCCCAATTCAAATTGAATTAAATCCTATTCCATTTGAAAGAGTAATGAAATGGACTAACTTACTTGAGGAATCTTGAAGTAATCTCCCCAAATACACCTGAAGATGAAAATTAAAACTTCCAAAATTCAGGGTTCGTTTGACCAAGAATCATTAGCTCATTTGGGGACTAGAATAGAGGAAATATATTAATAATTGAGAGAGTTATGAAATAAATAATTTACCTCTTCAAATTCAAAGGATTTGAGGAACCCTATGAAGTTCTACACCAATTCGTGATTATCCAGAACTCCAAACAGGGATAAGAGAGGTTAGATGCATGTATGGGTTCAATGGGCTTGGGTGAGTCTTGGAATCACCAATAAATCCCCACAATTGAATACTTTATAAAACAAATAAAACTCATTTTTAAAACTCGAATTGGGCTTTCGAGCAAGCACAACCCCTTAAATAAAGACCCCAATAAACCTTGGTTATGGATTTCTAAAGGGTCCAAATTGACTTGGGGGTGTTAATATGTTAGGGTCGGCCAAGTAGGAATTTTAATGGATGAAAAATGTTGAAAATGAATGATTTATAAAAGAAACAAAATTTATTTTTAAAACTGGAATTGGGCTCATGGTTTGGCCCATTTCATGAAAACTCACTCATTACTCCATAAAAACATAGGAAACCCCCAAAACGATGAATGAATGGAAATTAAATGAAATTTACCTTTAAAATTAGTCATTTATGTGACACAGTGGAAATCACTTCTGTTTGAAATTGCAGGCCCACAGTGGGAATCATTTATTTATAACTTTGCAGGCCCATGGTACGCGACAATGAGTAACTCAGTTGGCCAGTACTAGTGGGAAGCACTTCTGTGTGACTTTTCAAGTCCCTGGTACGTGATGACTAGGTGTATTGAAGTAGTACGAGTTTAGTGGGAGGAAATTTTGTGTGACTTGGCATGCCCACTGTACTTGATAGAGGAAGAGTTCTCCATCAGTTGAGGTGTTTGATGATGTGACTGATGATTCTTCTATCACTACCCTAGTTTTATACCTGGTGTGAGTTGTTTTGTATTTCAATCTTTACATTGAGGATTGTTGTGTGGCCATAAATTTTTGTTTTGGGGTCCCTAGTGAGTATTTTGTTACTCACCCCTGCACGGGCTTCGAATGCACGTGTTGTGTCTGGTGCAGAGGATTGATGTTTGGAGAGGGACTTGGGTGGACCAGGAACCAAAGGTGCTGAGGGAGACAAGATCGATGTAAGCTACAAAGGTGGACTTGGGGCCCTAGTACTAGGTGGGGCCCAGTAGGATTAGGTGGATAGGACATTCTTAATCAGCTTCCAGCAGCTACAATACTCTCACAATCAGGTTGGGTTTTTTTGCAAATGGACATCAGAGTTTCATTTTTGTAATTTACTATTTACAGTTCTTTTTTTGGGTTTGTCTTCTAGACCACTTATATTGGTATTACTTGTATTCAATGTTGTTTTAGTGATACTTGTTTATTTTTTAGTTTTTGGGACTTGGTTTTGTGTGTGTGTCTATAGAGGTACGAAGGAAAAAATCCCCCCACTTGCATGTTGACACCTTCAGTGCTAGTCACAAGCCCCTGGATGTCTAGAGGTGGGCCTAGGGTACTCGTGTAATTATCCCCAAGGGACGGGTATTGATAAAATCCAATATTAGAATTTATATAGTATAAATATATTATAATAAATATCATGGGATTTAATAAGGGCATCAATTCCTCCAAATTTGTGGATTTGAATTAAAGTCAACTCATTTGGCTGATATATAAGAAAATGAATGAAAACATTGAAAATGAATTAATTTTTTTTAATGATATATAGGGGAAATTTTATTATAAATTAAATTATAATATGATTTTATTATATATAAGGAATAGATTTATAAAATTATTTTATAAATTGTTTATAATAATATATCCTTTATGAAAAAAATACTTATGTAAGATTATGTTTTTCTAAGATTAAAATATACAAAAGTTGAATGCAATAAATTTCATATATCTCAAGAAAATAATATCAAATTTTAATGAAAATTTAATAGAATAAGGTTAAAAAAAATTCATTGTAAAAACATCAAAATATAGAAATAGATATAAATAATTATGAATTTTCATCATTGAGGTAAATGATATTATTGCTGAAAGAGATTAAAAAGAGTTTATTTTCAAAATTTTTGCAGATAATGTCAAAAATTATTTTTTTGGAAAAAATTTAAAATTTTGTATTTTAATAATTGGAATATAATGATAATGTAAAAATTAAAAATAATAAATCATTTATTACAGTCGAACAACATTATTGAAATAAATCGTTAAAATGGATATTGAAAGGCATTGTTCCTGACCAAATAACTGATTGAATGGATGGTTTTTATATTAAAATTATCCAATTTTTTTAAGTACAAAAGAGAGTAAAAAATGGAATGAAATTTTTAAAGAAAAGATAAATAAGATGAGAATAATAAGAAATATTGGGGTTGGTAGAGAAAGAACATACAATTTAGTGAACAAAAATTGAAATATAAATAAACCTGATAGAAAGTTGGATTTTAAAATAAACACTAAGGGCATTGGTTATGTTCGAATTAAAATCCAATGAAACATTATCAATATGAAATGTATCATTACAAAATATTTTTTACATAAATAATTATAAAAAATTATATTCATGGTGTATAATTACACCATATAAAAGAAAACAAGGGGTGTAAGATGAATCATATCTCATTGCATCAACATGTAGTTCAAAAATCCTCCGGTATATTAAAACACATTAATAAAAAGATATTTAAAGAGGGATACTAAAATAAAAATTCATTGATAATGAAAAAATAATAATCTAGATAATATTTGAGAAATAAGAAGTACATATACGATATATAGATAAATAGGTTCATATTATGAAATATGTATCAAAGAACAATATTTGAGACCATAAACTCTTACATTGGATTCTAGATTGGCAAGATGCATTTAGACAATGGGTATAATAAATTTATATTTAATATTAATCTATACTAGATACATATTTTTATGTATCCTTTTATATATCATTTATTCATGATATCCTTTTACCCATTTACTGATAACTAATAATTTTTGGGCTAACTCATCTACTCTTCATGAATTCTTTGATTCAGTGGTTCTATTATTTTCAAATTTTTTCATTATTTCATAACATAAATATTGTTAATTATTTTATATATATAGATTCTATTCATTGAATACAGATTTATAACCACATGTGTATAGATACAATGGGAAATTAAATACATTGTTTAAATACAAGGTATTCTACACGTAAGCATTAATTAAATTTTTTCACTTAATAGATTAAATTAATTAAGGGTATAAAATTGTTTTTCTCTACTAAAATATAATTATTTAATAAATCGTGTATTTTTTTATTACATAAATATATACAACCATCCATTTTAGGTGGTGATATGAAATGAATTAAATAACTTCATGGAGACTGCAGTCTTCACATGCTGACACACACAGACAGACACATGACATTTCTAATTACCAATTTATTGAAGAGAATTAAAATAGATAATATATTTGTATTTAAAAAATAAAAAATATCAAATGTATTAATTAAGTCAATATATAATAACTTCCAAGATAGGTAGTGATGAAAAATAAATATAATTGCTTCAATGAGGCAGTAGTCCACATGAGTGGCATTTTTATTTTCCATTAGTAGTAATAAAGATATAAAATGGATATTAAATCCACATAAAAACATTTTAATTTTTTAATTATGTTGATTTTATTTTATATAATTTTTATATATGTTTTCTAATAGTTTTAATGAAAATAAAATATGAAAAATAGAGAAAATAATATCCACAATGTCCATGGATATTGTTTTTCTAATACCATAAGGATCATCGAATGGGTATTTTGGAACGAAAAAATCACTAGTTCATGTATATGTTTGTTTAAATGTTATTTGGTTATATATTAGTTAATATAATGGATCTATATTAGTTTTTAAAAGTAATTAAATAATTCAATCATTAATAATCTAGGGGAGTGGAACCCCTATAAATTCCCTTAACATTAAATTAATAAAACAATCTTTTATATCTTATGTGTCGAAAAATGGAAAATATTTCAGTGATAGGATATATTATGGTCTATATACACACAACGAAACATGTTTAGAAAATTTTTAGTTCTATTTTAGTCCATATATCTTAGTTAAACCCACCTCGTAAACCATTTTACCATTTACTCTGGAGGCAAATTTTTTGGTTTGATCACTATTCATTAAGAATGAATATAAAAGGTGTTATATTAAATAATTTGAATATTATAATTATATATATGTTATACAGTTTACATGATTATATTTATAGATTGGGTAGAAATATTTTTAATATAATTATTGAAAATTTAAAGAAAATAGTTTTTTGATTATGTTTTTTTAGTATAAAAATTAATATACACCAAAATCTTGTATATAATTTTGTAACATAACATTTATTTTTATATAAATACTTAAATGGTATTTATGTTACTTTAACTCAAATTTGTAACTTAATATACCATTTTAATTAAATAATTATGAAAATGATAAAAATATTACTTTTATTATATTAAAATATAACTTATATTAATTTGATCCATAATTTTATAAATTAAACATAATATTTTAATGTATTTATTTTAATTATTAAATATCTATTTATACTTACTTTTTCACTAAAGATTAATAAGTATTTTATACATATTATTTTTCAATTTTAACAAAAATATCAAATAAATAGAACTAAAAGATTGAGTGGACTAGTGTATTTTGAAGAATAGAAACATTAAACCACTAGATGAAATTAAAATAAACTTTCTTCACATTAATATCCATAATGTCAACATAAGACCATTTTTTCTTCTAAAAATCATATGAAAAATTGAGGAATATATACATAAAAAGGGAGATCTAATAATCCACATATGGGAATATACATGAGAAAAAATAATAACATATGATCCAAAGAGTATAAAATGGTTTCATAATAGAATCGATTTTGGTATAGCTATATGGATGTATAAAATATGGAACCTAGATTCATTATAACTTGGTATCTTTGGAATATGTAAATAACATGAAACATGACATATGTATAGGTCAAGGATAACTAATATGACAACATCACAAGATTTAGAGAGTCTTATAATGGGTTTTTACACCCTAATTCCATATATATCATCTAATAATATATATATATATACTACCCAATCCATTATAGTTCTATCTTGTATTACCCATGATAACATGTACATGATTATTTTATCCTAAAATTGAATTCAGACCTAAGGTATAAAATAGGTGGAGTCCATGAAATAAATGGGTTTCATAATCCTTAAACATATGACAATGAAAATAGACTTCATAATGATCCCAACATGGATAAGGAACTTCATATTTTATATTTTCATTTATAAATAAATTACCATTGGTCTCAAAATATTGCCTTTTTTGAATTTTTTTTGATAATGACCATTTAAATGGGTAGAGAAATGAATATTGACAATTGTGTATTAATAAATCAATTAAAGACTTTTGATGAAATAATTAATATTAAATTTCCATTAAAAATTATATGTAAATAAAATGTGGATATCATAAAAAAATTATTTATTTAAGGAAATTATTAATCTAAATAAATACATTAAAAGAGTATTTTAGAAATGGATTAATTGATTTAAAAAACATCCTTAACATTGTTTAATTTTAATGAAATCATCTAATTAATGGACGTAAAAGATGTATACCCCTCTAAAATAATGGGAAAATAATCTAGTAATCCATTAAATAGATTTATATTTGGAATAAAATATCATTACAGGACATCCATTTGATAGATAACGTTATTTAGAGAGATAATGATCATAATCCAAATAAAATAGCATGGTTAGAAGTGATCCCTTACCTTAGATACAAGACATATTCTGCACTTTTAGTTAAAATAATGAATAATCAAATTAGATTCATTAATAATATATATATATATATATATTATTTAAAATTATTTTATAATACTAATTTACATGATTTTCAATGAGAATTAAGGCTTAATTTTTCTGTTGTAAGGGTGTTTGATTCATGGATCCAAGTTGGATCACTTGTGGATAATTATTGTAGTTAACCTAAATGAGACTAAAAATATATAATGGAAATTTAATAATATTAATCTCCTTCTAGAAATTCATATAGTCCAAAATATCAATATTTGTTCTAGCATAGGTATGATTCATTTACTAAGAACATTAGCATTATTAAGCTAGTTAATTTATGTAGTTTTATAGAACACATTATACTAGTTTAATTAATTTAATTCAATGGTAACAAATTCATTCTATTTTAATGATATAAGTTGTGATATAATTATTATAACAAATCGTTACAATAATAATATTTCTATAGCCTTTGTTGAGGCATTAGAGAAATATGAAGTACGTTGTTCATAGAGGTAGTGAATCCACTATAACAGGAATGACATTTTTGTTTTTAGAAAGTGGATAAAAGATAAGAGGATAAATGATAGATATTCCATTAAGAAAAAAACCATTACATACATATATATATATATATATATATAATTTATTCATTATGTGATGTCGGATAGGGTATTTTTGAATAAGGTTGAAAAATAAATGAATTCAAAAATTGATACATTTCGAATATTACATCCAAAACATCATATCTTAAAATACACTTTATAGAATGCTAGTTTTAACATTTTAAGAGACCATAACTATGTTTATATAAACAAGGAGGATTGGAATATAATTGCGAATATAATTTTTAACTTCGAAGTCTAATAGGTTAAAATGATAAGTTGTGGTTTTTATAAGGTGAGGAGAGAGGTTTTTTTAGGAATGTTATATCCATTCGTTTATTATTATTTCTTAAGACCTTTAATAGTGATTAATATTAAGAAAAGAGATAGTATATGGTTTTTTATTTTAATCTAGTGGATTATGTCATAATTGATGACATTTAAATTCACGAATTTTACTTAAAATGATAAAATTAATATTTTTTGATTTTTCACTATTCACTAACTATTCAAATAATTTATGAAAATAAAAAAAATTCATTGTAACCATTTATGAGGAGAAAAATAAAAAAATCAAGTTTATTTTGGGAAAATAATTTTTCTAATATGAAAAATTTTATTTTCTAATTAAAATCATTATATATTTTAAAAATACTAATTTTAATATTATGGTCTATTTTCTTATCCATTCAAAAATTACACTTGGTGTCATAAAATTATGTCATCATTATAATACAGCTTAATATTAATATATAAATATATCAGGCATATACACTATATTCTAAATCAATTACATTTTTAAGAAAATATTAATTAAACATTCTAATTTTAAGAATCTAAACACTTATTTAATCAACTTTAGAAAGTTTATTTACTCATATCATGTTATAATTATTTTATATTTTCATTTCTTATGATTCATATATTTTATTTAAAACATAAATAGGTTTTAATTCTATTAAAAATATCATGTTACTAGGAAAATGGCCATATTACTAGTTCAAAGGTCAAATCACTATTCGAACATTGATATTACAATTCAAATAGTAAGATTTATATGATAAATATAGGTTACATAAATTCTATTAATACCTTATATTTCATTGACCCATCAAAAATTTTATTTTCTGTTATAATTATATATATTTTTATTTTTATGAAAAATGTTTCATTATTAGTATTTTATTCATTTCTATTCTCTTGTTCATTTGTTTGGTTATTCTAGGGGATCGAGGAAACCCAAATATTTTTATTTTAGTTATCATATTCTCTAATTTAATACCACTGTAAAATCTTATATTTTTTTATATATTTATTGAAAAAACATTATTTTCAAATTAACATAAATTTTTTAGTTTTATCATGTGGTTCAATATCTTTACATAATACAAATTTTTTAATTAAGAAAAAAATTCTAATAAGAAGGGAAATTCCCTTGATTAAATTATGGATTATTACATTTTCCCACTCTTTAGTACACGAAATATCTTTTTATACACTATATTGATATTATTTCTGTGTTATTGTGATTTATTAATTCCTTTGGTTTCTATATTTCTTCCTCATACATATGTTTCTTCCGTAATAATTTAATTTGATGAGTTAGTTTTTTCATAGAACTTTAACTTTATAGTACATGATCATAACTCGTTTCCCCACATATTAGTGATCATTTTCCTTCTATACCAACTCATAATTCTTCACACGTGATGTATCAGATATTTAATTTCAAAAAATAGATACATAAAATTCTTCATATACATGAGAGATGGTGTATGGTAGTTCTAGTCAATAGGGCACAACTACAATGCGATTAAGAATCTTAATAGGGATGATGTACACATGAATTACCTTTTTATTCATCACAAATATCGTCACTATCACTCCAAGAGATATATATAGGAATAATAAATATGTATCCTCAAACTCTAGGTCTCGATAGGTATTTTCTACGAATCTATTTAGTCATCTTTGAGAAGATTTGATGTGAAGTTGAATGGTATTGACAATTTCAACCATTTTTAGAACACATCAATAATAAACATCTTTCATTCACAAACTTCATTTAACAGCACTGCATTTCTAACATCATCCTAAAAAATGGTTAGTATGAATCCATTTAAACTAGTGAGTGAATGATTTATTTGTTTGGGAAATTAAAAACATGAATATTATTATCATAACATATTTTAGTATTTATGTAGCATTCTTTTACTATATCTAAAAATGTTCAGATAGTAAACTCAGAATATCCCTTAGTTTGAGGATGAAAATATATATTGAAATTCAAATTATTGTTTAGATCATATTTTATACTCTTTAATAACTTTATAGTAAACCTTTTATATTGATCATATTGAACTGATAGTGGTGATCCATGTAGCATCACCACTTCTAAGATGTAAATCATTGAAAGATTGTCCAGTGATCAGTAACCCATTATAGTTATGAAATGAGTAGGGATTATATGATGTTTGAACTCAACCCAAAGATCATTATTTCTTCTTCATGTACTCATAAGACCATTTAGAATGTTTGTGGTAATGTTTATCAATTTCCATATAGGCATGTGTAATGGATGCATCAACCACTAATAAGTTTTTCTTTCATCATTAAAATGATGATATACACATGCCTTTTATGTATAGTTCACTATCAGATTCTTTATATTGTTCTATTAGTATTTTATAGAGAGATCTCAATACATATTCATTCTCTATAGATGGATATAGAAGGTTAGGCCCTATGAAACATTCAAATTTTCCTTCATTAATTCTATAATTAACGGTACACATAGTAGTCACCAAGATCTTTCAAATTATTTATCATCAATTTTTAACATTGGATATTTTTATTTTCTTATAGCTATATCCTTTTTCAATATTTTCACATCATCTATTTTTGTCATCCTTTATCTTCAATAAAATCAATGATTGAGTAATCTCTTGAGCATGGTAGGATGTTTCACTTTTCATTATAACTTCCATCTTAATCCTTTGAATGTTTAATAAGATTTGATCCCTCTCAATACTCATCAGTGATAAGGATATATTACCTTTTATATGTAGAGAAACTACAAATTTTTTCCCATTCTATGATGTCAATGGATCAATTACTTATCATTTTGGACTATCTCTAGATAAATTTATTATTGTATATTAATCCCATTCAATTTGAATATATACATGATTCTCTTATGATCAATATATATTTGAAAATTCTCCCAATAAAGATTATACTATCAAATCATCAATGTGAATTTCCTATAATCCACATCTAGTTCAAGTGTTTGGTTGGTCTTCTCATGATCTTTTAACAAACATATCGTATAATTTATCATTATCATTTTGTATGATTAGATATCCCATTACCTTATTTGAAGAATGAATATATAGTACAAGAATATTCCCACATGAAGGTAGTGTTTGTATAGGATAATAATAATAATAATTTTCAATTTCATAAGTCTTTCTTTACAGAGATTGGTGTAGTCAAAATTTAATCCCTTCTCAGTCATATTGGTTATCATATTTGATAATCATGATAAATTTATCCCTAATCATCTGCAATACAAAACTATTAAAAGAAAACTATGAATCCCTGTTAAATATTATTTTCTTGGGAATTTTTCAATAACCATTATCTTATAAGGGTCCTTATGTAAACATAAAATTATTATAGCATACCCCAATAATGATAATTCCTCCATTTTAAACTCAAATTCACTATCATTTTCATATATCATGTCATATTGAAAAATTTATTGCACATTATTCAAAAACTCTTCATGATACCTCATGATTTTGGAGTATATATAATTATCATCTATAAGGATCACTATAAATATTTCATGGTAATATATAAAGACTATATTATTTATGTTAATGATTATTGATAGATAATTCATGTGACTGAAGAGTATAACCAGGAACTCATTGTTCCCATAATTTATATGAAATGTTGTTATGAGAATATCACCTTTAACTTATTTCATATCAATTAATGGTCCACCTAAAGTAGTAATAATCCCCTTATATTTCATAAAATAACTCATTAATCCATGGAAATTGATACATCTTATTATTTATGATTTTATTATATTCCTGATAATCAATGAAGAGTCCCACATAAATCTTCTTGAAATACATGATTTGTGCACCACATTGTGAATCCCTGAAGAATACAAATCCCTTTTATGGATTCTGTTATATACGATTCATCATTTATTCACTCTCAACATAGGAAATTCTATATATTATCTTTGATAAATTTATATGACATGGTATAAGTTAATTTTAGAACTCAACCATTCAAGAAGACCAATTAATAATTCTTGAAATACATCATTATAGTCTCTCAAAAAGAAAATTTGATCAAAATATATTATCTAATTTTACTAAATTACAGGAGCTATATATTCTTACTAATATTGAAAAAATCACCCAGAAATGAAAGTGACATTCTAATAGATATTCATGATTCTCATTAAACATCTAAATAATCATAGGATGAATTGAGATGTTAAGAGTGAACTACCTCCCCTAAAAGATGAGGTTTTATTTAAATAAGGATAGGGAATACATAGAAAATATATCATCCAATAACCCTAATTAATTTTTGAAAATATTTGATGAGAGCTCCAATCCATAAAAAATAACCGGGGTGAAGTCATATATGTGAGATCCAATAACATAACATTTTTTATTCATACATATAACTCAAAATCCTTGTTTTGATGTGATTTTAAATTTGTTATTATTAACATATAATATATATATATATATATATATATATATATTATATTGATCTGGTATATAATATTAAACTCAATATTCATGTTTTGTTAACCTGTATTCCAATCCCAACATCATTTTCAGTATCATGGTTAGTAATAGTGATTACATATTACTATTATTTCTCTCTCGGCCTTTGGGGTTATAGTCATTGATTATCTTTTGAAACCCCATTATTAGGGAATTTCCATTCCTAACGATCATGTTATATGAAGTTGAAACACTAGACTATAGGATCAGTGATGATTTGGATATTATTTTCATCCATTTAATTGAAAAACTTCTTTATATCCATTATGAAATAATTTGATAGATTTATCAGTTTCCAAAATGTGAAGAATCATTGTTTTCCCTTAAGATAGTTTCTCAATGGATTCTTCCCATAGTTTTAACGTAAGATAAGTTCAATTTTTTCCTCTATGATAATTAGTCATATATCCACCAAAATTAATTTTTTGACATATTTTACCTCCAACCCTAGGAGACAACTAAGATTCACCAATATTCATATCACCCTTAAGGGAACAATAAACAATATCTTCATACCAGTCAATGTTATATATAACCATAGATATTCATAATCACATATTTAATTAAGTAAATAATAATTTATCATTATAGTCAATGTTCATGATAAATATAGGGACCCACTATAAATACATTGTGAATTTATCCTCACATCCCATGATATTATTTTCATCCGTTTGATTAATTTATAGGATGTATCACTCTATATTAATATAGCGAGTTTAGGGAAAATAAATATTAAGAAATATTTTCCTGAATCATTTTCATTATATTTTTTTTTATCATTTGTCATCATTTTCTTGATTAGTTCCCAACACTGAATTTCTTTTCCATCCATAAGATTAACATAGAGAACAATATCATCATATTCTAGAATTGTATTATAGAGAATATATTATTAATAAATTTATTCAACTATTTTATAATGGGGAGATCATAATATCCCCATGAGGTAGGAGTACTTTCTATCATAAAGACTCAACAAAAAAAATTCCATTTCCTAGGAAAATGAGGGAGGTCCTTATGATTCATGTTATTTTTCATAACATGAGTTAGTTAAGTTATTACTACCCTGAAGTTCTCAACACATGCACCAATAAGGATAAGAATATCACTACTGTATTCAGTATATTACTACCTCATTGATTTTTGATGTGATTTCTTATATTTCTATCACTAAACTAGGATAAAGGGGGAAATGCAGTGAGAATACTCACACTAAAAAACATGTAAAAGGTGAAATATAAACATACAGGGAATAACATTTATATTGAATATGTACCAAAACTTATGAGTATTTATGTTTCAATCTTGTTTTGAAATATTAATATTCCTATATAATTTTTTAAATAAAAATATATTCTAGTATATAATAATATAGAATAAAGATTTTGCTGATTTTTCACAACATATAAACTGGGATATTCAAACTAACTGGGCATCAATGAATCTTTATCCTGAACTAGTTACAAGTGTAGTTATAACCCGACCATCACTTTTTGATTTTATTAACACTAAGATACCACAGACGATTTGTTTGGAATTAGGTAATGGTTGTTACATAGAAATAGCTGAAATGCCAAAGACACCTAAGGATGGAAATAAATTCCATGGGCCTCAATAATGTATTGGGGATGATATTCCATTTTAAAGACAAAAATTTCATACAAAAAATTTAATATACAATAAAACTGTGATTATAAAATAGAACTCAACATAACCAAATAAATAACTATATCAATGTAAGAGAAGAATCCGTAATAACCAATGGAATAAAAAGAAAATAGAATCCAATGACAGAAAATAAATCCATCCAACAACTCCAATCTATATCCAAGATCCAATTTGAAAACCCATGACCATAGTTTTACAACCATCACCATTGAATTAATATATCATACACTTACATATGTATCGATTACTAACATGTTAAAATGCACAACATTTCTCTTATTGGGGGTGATTCTTAAATAAGTGTGATTTTCACAATGATATCCCAAATAATTCCAATAGAGAAAAACATGTAATATAATTTATATAAAATACTTAAAAATAATTTAAAACATATTATATTGAAGCCAAAATAGTATTCTATTGAATGAAATAAAATAATGACGTTATAATATGTCTCGTTCCATTTAGAATACACATTCTATGTTTCCGCATACCCATGCATCCACACATGAATTCCTAGGTGATGTTTCTATACCCATTATTTGTCTCTCATTGATCTATGAAGTCTTAAAATGCTAACTCATAATAGGTTCCAAAATATAAAACTCTCATTATATAGGGGCATGTCCAATTAAAATGAACCAGCACCCACCTTGTGTTCCAAAACCAAAAATAAAATATTTAATATAAAAAAAATTACATTAAAACATTTCCACAATAATTATCCATGTATCGAATTGAATCTATAAATTCAAAATCTTCATTTTAAAATTATAATCAAATTGGATTTTCCACAAAATATCTGAATTACAAAAACTTACCATGAAAATCAATATAGTGGTTTGCAAAAATATGCACAAAAAAAGTTTAAAACCCATTTCAAACAAAACATTTATTTCTAAAAAATACATCAAGTTATAATAACGTGGGGTAGATAGAGAAAACACCACCGTAAAAAATGTAAATGAAAATGAAAAATTACACAATGATTCTCAATATCCATTACCAAGCCATCGTCCCTTCCCAAGATACAATAATGAAAGATCAGAATTCCAATTTTGAAAATTTGATCTATCCACAACATAATAGATCAAATTATTTCTGAAGGAGAAGGGGAAGAGATGTAACAATAATGACCAAGAATGGATACATAACAAGGAATATATATCTCAAATAGGATTTGAGTGACCCAAAACACACTCTAGGATCAATTGGAATATTCTATAAATCCTTGGAAGGAAAATGAATCCAATATTTTCAATTATTAGGCAATCAAATGGGGCCGTGGCTGATAATATGAAATATATAGACAGTTTTTAGATATGAATCAACAAAGTTCATGGTTAGGGTGAAAATTTTGTAAAATTATACACTAAACATCTATAATAAAATGTATTAAGAAAAACCATCGCACATTTGGCACATATCATTAGCCAAACCATCCTATAAAAAAAATTTCCTCTATTTAAACGTTCCTAGTTAATCTTTAAAATCCACAATGCTTTTAAAAATATTGTACAAAATTCCCACATGCCCAATTTCCAATGCGGTCCATTGAAAGGACTATTTGATAGGATTCATAGTTTGTACTAACCATGATCAAGCCACACACCTCCATAAAATCATTCAAAGAACTCCAAACCTCTTTCAATCCTCCAAAAACATAACCCAATAAACATATATACATTAAATACATAAATAATGGGTCACATAAAAAAATATTGGGGTTCTATATTGTATCAATCGTTATTCATTCTATCCTTATAAAGTATTAAAAAATGTTTTTCATAGAGTTATAGACACTACTCTAAATGTTTATTTCCCAAATCCCATGTTTCCACTAAAACCTGTCCATGTTACCACAATTCATGTTTTATACTTATGGTTTTACAACCTAATAATTTCACTTTCTTATCCAAAATCTATACAAACAATTGAATCAATGTAGCCTGGAATGCATGGTCAATGTGATTCCATAGAATCACATAGTAAGGATCAGGTTTTTACATTATCAATTGAGATACATATAACACATAATGAATTAAAATAAACCTTGGTGGAAAATAAAACTGATATGTGACCTTACAAACCAATTTACTTAAATCAAAAGGAATTATCCAACATGGTAAAAAATTCTATCATTACAAAAATAATGCATCCCAAGCACTGGAGATATTATAAAAATAAAAGATAACTAACATAAAATTATAGTGGTTCATTAGGGATTTTCCACATATTATTTTTGGTTACTTGGATCCACCCACATTCCTTTTCAAATCAACTAAATCTATTTAGTGTTATCATTAAAAATTCATATTCAAGCAATTTAAGTATTAATTTTGTGAACTCAAAAAATCTTATAGGAATTTAAGGAATCCCATAAAATGCTTCAAAAGAATCCTTACGTATCGAGTCCTAATAAATGTTATATTATGAGAACTCCAATATTGGTATGTACTCCTCCCATGAGCCAACAGAATCCCCTTAAACAATTCCGAAGCACTTATTCAATAATATCGGTAATCCATTCATATGTTTTATCTTTTGAGGATTATATTCCATGATCATAGACTAAAAAGTCCCAACAATATACTATATGGATTTAAAAAATGATATGTAAACATGGGGTCCCTATCAGATATAATCAAGAAAGGAATTCCATGCCACTTTAAAAAATCTTAAATATATAGATGGGAAAATTATTCCACCATAATAACATTTTGAATATGAGAAATAAGAGTGGACTTCATGATATTGCCCATAATTAGAAATATGGAATATACATTCCTAAGAATTATTCGAAAACCTGTTGCAAAATCAATGACTATATTCTCCCATTTTTAGATGAGAATATATAAATAATAAAATATGCCTATAGGTCATTGGTGATCCAACATTACCTACTGATTGGTGAGGCCATACAAAACAAACTCTACCACGCTCTATTTTAATCCAAAAAAACCTAAATTGGGAATTCAAAACAATATATGTTTTCGAAATCCTAGGGTAAAAATCACATCATGAATGATGCTAGGAACTAAGATGTTTTTCCTAAAAAACCAGAGTACCATTATTTGATATCTAAACCACTAAACCAAAAATCTTATAAAGCTTATACCATAAAATTTTCTCTCCACAATTGAGTTTTGACATCATGCCAATACATTAATAATCATATATACATTCCTATAGAACTTTATTATCCAAATAAAGAAGAAAAGACATTCGATATAAAAAAACAACATCAACCATTTCATTACAGTGATGGTGAATTTCTATTATAAGAAATATCTTCTTCCACTAATACAAAACATCTTTAGGTAATAGATTATATTATTTCTTTCATAATGAATCTCCCCAAAAATTACTTGACCCAATGTATAAATAAAGTCAATGATGATCATGTGAAGGCATTCTATCCATATTCACATCATTGGATTCATATATCTTTGTGATAAATTGAATTTCAAACCTTTAATTTCTAAAAACACTAACATTCTCACAAAAAAGATAAATAGTATAGGTCAATAATTAATGGAATAAAAAACTAATTCCAAATATTGTGTTGTGTATTTATTCATATGAAACTAATACTATCATGATCCATAAAAAATAACATGATCTATTTTCATGAGAAAACATCCTAACCTTGATCTTGATGCATAATAATAGAATACATACACCTTTGAATATTCTCAAAACATTATTCTATGTTATAATGTTAGTCTAACCATATTTTCATAAAAGAATTTTTTTATTCATCATTAAACATTAATTGAATTCATTTCTATATCAATGATGTTATTAATGATTCAAAATCTAGAAAACCAAATACAAAAAACTATTATATCCCTCAAAGCCAAGAGAAATACATATCTGAATGAAACATTCATCTATTTCTAAGAGATAATAACTCTAATCATTTATAGATCTACAAAAATTAATTTTTCAAAAATTACATGGACATATTAATGTACCTCTTATATCCATAAATAGTACATTGATAACTTGGTAAACAAATAGTGATCCCATAATACACCCAATATTATAGAAAATTATTTATCATGATCTGACATTTTTTTAGAATACATCAATATATCATCCACAATCCACACCACAAAGAAATCCATATACTGTTGATATATTTGAAATACCAATGCCATAAATATAAGTATTTGATTAATAAAACCAAATGAAACAATAATGAAATCGCAATGGTTATATCTTCTTCTAATGGTTTCCTTTATAATATCCTCCTCCCGAACATGCAGTTGTTGATATCATAAATAAATGTAAATATAAATAACCAATACACTCAGATCAATTATTTAAAAATAACATAAATTCATATAAGTGGATATAGATACAGTATCATAATATGGATACACTTATGATTACAAATACAAAGCCCACGATTTGCATCTTTCTTCTTCAACAAAATAACAGATGTTTCCCTAAAGACATGATCGATCAGATGATCCCTTTAAATACATACTCTTCAAACTGATCCTTAAATTTCCTAAATTATATTGGTGACATCCAAAAAGAGGTAATGTAGATAGTACTAGTCCCCAATATGATATCAATAATAAATTCCAATTCTCTTTAGAGTGGAAATCTTCTTAAATTATTAGTAAAAACATCAAGGAACTAGACCAATATGTTTGGGTAATCTTGAATGCCAATCTCATACACTAGTGTTAAATAATGTGTTGTCATTTTTTAAAAGATAATTCCAACCAATAATTCCAAGGATCCTCCTTTAATTTCATCCACTTCCAAATATCCATTATAGAGAAACAATAATCCATCAGAAAATTTGATACTCACCTACCATGAATTAGAATCTATATGGTCCTCATATTTTGTTAGCTTACCCATTCACATAATTATTTCATATATATATATATAATAGAGAAATCCAATGCAAACTTATTCCAATCAGTTTTTATCAATTATCATGCATATTTTGAGGCTCAACACACTCTTTTACCCAAAAGTGACTTTATTTTCAAATAGAAGGAATAAAAAATTCATGTAAATAGATCAAATAAATTCCATAATAAGTAATAAATTAATGGGAAATTCCTATATCCAGAAAATATTGAATATGTTATAAAAATAACTTTTACCAATAACTTTTGAAGGTCCTGATGGAACTTCTATGATCACTTTTTATGATTCCTAAAATTTCTTATTTAGTGCTCATTTATATTTATATCCTTATTTATATATTACCATTTGTGGATTTATATTCTTCCAATTATTCCAAGGGATCACACTATTATGATGAGAATATCTATTCTACTATACTCATTTCATCAAAGCATACGACATATGAGAAAAAGTTTATATTTCCATAGTGACCAAATTTAGAGAACGATTGTAATTGCATTGATGGTGTACCATTTAGTTTCAATTGTGACATGATATATGTGGTCCTATAAAATCACTCTTTATATTATAAAAATTTACACACTAAAAACAAACAATCATACTCTTCAATCGAGTTGGTATGTTGACTGGTCCCATGGCATGATTTTGATACATACCACCACTTGAAAAAGGTGTCCCTCTACTTTTTCCCACCATTTTTGTCCCCAAATGTTCTTCTAGAAGTAAACATTCTTCCTTTGAGAATTATTCCCAATATGTTTCCTTTATCTACTATCACACTATTAACAATGTATGTGTAATCCATTATATAAATCATGACAATATTTAAGGGATTTTTTGTTTTAAACCTCAATTCAATTTTTTCCTACTAGGACACAGTACTATCATATTCCAGAAAATAGTGGACTATATTCTAAAATTTAGCTTCATATACTATTATCAATATATTATCATATATCAAACTGAATAATTCACTTCTTCATGAAATTATAAAAGTTTGATGCATGAATTTTTAATTAAATAATTCATAAAAATCAACACATGAAATTCCATGGTTGAATTCAAAATAAAATTATAAATCCCAAAAATGTAATTTTAAATCCTCAAAAATAATAAAATATATCTTCACATTTGGATTAGCTGGTGTAGAAAAAATTCAATGATTTGGTTCATACTATTCAACCACACAAAATCTTTTTCTATCACTAAATCACCTCAAAAGATGGGTGGAATCAGAGTTTTGAACATAATTAAATGATCTAATTGTGTTGAATCATTTCTTTTTTCCTCTACCTACGGTATGAAATGAAGGGGAAATTAGTTTTACTGTTACTTCACATATGGAATATGTGAAACCAAATTCTTAATAACCTCTTCTATATATAATTTATAGTGGTTACCCTATTCGATTATCTATAAACAAATTACTATATTTGGACCAAATCAATAATAATTTTTGTCATAGATGTTTACAAATACCATTTCAATATTTTCCGCAATCATGTTGATTAAAAATAATCATTTTTAACCATTTTCAAAATACCACCATCGATCATTTTCAAAATGTCACATTTTTATTTTTTTTGAAATAATTTTAGAAAATTACATCTTTCTATTTAAAAAAAGATTACCTTAGTAATAAACCATGATAAACTATAGGGTAGTCATATTACCAATGCATGACATGAAACTCACATTGGTTAAACCCCAGATGATGAGGTCAAAAACAACCTAGATGTCTTGTAAAACAAAAATGTACCCAACTAAGTAGTACCTTATGTTTGATATATATAGGTTAGCTACACATTTCTATGATCTACATTTAATGTTATGAAAATTCCTATATCATTTACACCATCTCATTTAACATGATATCTTTTCATAAATGAGAGAATTTCTAACTGTATGACTGAAAAAAAACTGATTTTCAAGGATCAATCAAACTGATACCATTTGTAACTCCAACCCATCCCAATTTTCCTTGGAAAGAGACCTCTAGTGTTATTAATCCCTAGAAGACATCTTAAGGACAACATAGTCTATAAATAAATAATAATGTCCTAAAAACATTTGGAGGTTGATTTTCCCTTTTAATGATAAACATCCCCCCAAAACATTCAATAACAAAAAATGACTATATATTATCTATTAGTACAAAATAAATGTCATCGTAATCAATAATAACCATATTAGAGTAGAAGAGAAAAGAAAAGAAACCAAACTAAACAAAATAAAAAAAAACCTAAGACACCAAATACATTATACAAGATACTTACAACCACTTTCAAACTCAAACATGATAAGTGATTCCATCATTATCAATAATAATAACTATATAACTAAGATACCATTCCATTACCTTTGACTTAATAGATAACATTTTCAATTTCACAATATATCCCAAACTATGGGTGTGTCTATACATTTTATGATTCCCCAATGAAATCCCAAAGTAGGACATTATGATACAATATATTAGTTTAATGTAAAACATTTAAAAACAATTTAAAATAGTTTCTACCCATTCCATACTAGGTTTCCATAGAATTAAGTAAAAATTGGTTTTGAAAATTTTCCCATTCCTCTTACGATACCCATGGCATGTTCCACATACACACACATCTGCACATGAATGGTCATCTTACAACACTGAACACATGGGTAGTATCTCATTGATATACAATTATTTCAAAGGTAAACCAATATCAATAACCCCAATAGAACATGTCACTTCAATAGGGTCATATCAAATGTAATTGAACCCACACCCACCATATATGAAAAATCCCATGTGAAGTAATTTGAAATATAACATTTCATTCTTGGGAACATTTCAACTACCATTTTCCACATATCAAATCAAACCCACAATTTGAAAATCAAAATTTTAAAATAATAACAAAAAATTAATTTCTAAAAAAAACATCTGGTTTCAAGAATTTATCAAATCAATCATTACACAAGATTTAAAAAAGATGCACAAAATTATTTCACAGTCATTTGAAAAAAAAACATATATTTAAAACTATTTTTTTTTTTCTAATTATGTGGTGTCAAGAGAGATTTTACATTCCCTAAAATGATGGGAAAAACCAGAAACGACATTGCTATTCTATATATCTGATTACGAACCACCGTGCTTTTCGTCCATCTATTCATATAACATCATAATTTCCATCATAGAACATATATCTCACAATTGAAGACTAGATTTATGGTTCTAGAAAAAATAAGGAGTATGTATCTAATAACAACACCCATAAATAGAGAATTAGAGGTTAATATGAATCTACAATATTCTACTAATCTCCTAAGTCATTTTATTGTATAATTGAGAATCACCTTCTAAGAAATGTGAGGGGATCGAATTCAATATTATGAAATATTAGGAAATTAAAAAGGATAACTTTAAAAATATGAAATTAATCTGTAATTTTTTATCTAGAACTGCATGGTATAAAGTAACGGTTCATAGTTAGTCAAACCATGCACTAATGGTGCATAAGATACTATCACAATCCAACCCATAACACAATTGGCTCATAAGGTAAGTCAAATCATTCATCAATCATATTTTCTCTATTTTATCAATGTTTATGGGTTTTCCTGGGTATCTACATGGATTTTCCAAACTTCACACCAATAATTCACCTTCTATGTATCCATTGACTGCCCTTTCATGGTTTTAGGGATGGGGTGCACAGTTTATTCTAATCATTCTCAAACGAGGTTCTGATGGAGAAGCCTCTAACTTGTGTTGAAGCTCCCCCTAACCACCAATAATATGATCCAATCAATATATATACTTAATATAAATAAATAATGTTTAATTTACCTAAATCTAGGGGTACTATATTACCCATAGGTGTATCTATGTTGGGATATATCAACATGTTGTATCCAAATATGAATTTTATTACTTAGAAACCACTCACCCTATCCTTCACTAAAATTTGAGGATATTTTCTTATTTATCTAAATACCAATTATTTTTTAAAATATTCTATTCTATTAATACAAAAATATAATTTAACCTTTCTAAAAAACAATTATAGATTCCCAATTCTGTATTACATATTATTGCATAATTTTGATTGTAAGTATGCAATATACATAACCTAGATATTGATAGGCCTAGTGTCATCGGAAGACTAGTTAGGAAAAACATAATAATGAATGTAATGTATAACAAATATATTTTAATCTCGATAATGAGCTCTTAAATCCCTTTTGGAACCAAAAAAAATAGAGGATGACCTCGAAAATACATAATCCGAATGAGTAAGCTAAAAAACACAATAAGGGAATAATTATGACAATGAATTATAACATATGAATCATAAGTGATAATATTTTATCTTAAAAGAGAAGGCCTGTGAATAATATTTTTGTAAATAAAAATATAACATGTAATAAATTTTTTTTGAATAATGTTAATGTTTAAATCATGTGTAACATGAAATAAGCATAACATGAGGCTACCTATGAATACAACAACACATGGTAGACATCATATAATCATGAATTTGTTTAACACCCAAACCCGAAACATATCATCTCATGAGACATAAAAATTTTCCAATTAATTCATGTTCTATTTAAGAACACCCATAAAAAATATACACTATTATGTGGTCACAAATGAAAATTAAACAAAATGTATAAACAGAACAATTTCCCACGAGGGAAAATGGTTTCACAATATTTAATTACATTAAATTCATACAATATTTTATAAAAATTCAAATTGATAAGGAACTAAATAATTTCGATGATAATATCAAAATGTATATGCACATTCTTTAAAATATAGATTTTTTATAAAAAAATAATAACAATGGTTGGAATATTGTGTATAGAAATAACCATTTTAAACATTGTTTTAAATAATTAGATGTACTTTTTTGTCAAATATATATATATATATATATATATATATAATTTTCATTGAAACAAGATGTAAAGAAGAATTTTTAACCCTAAAATTTACAATATGTTTTTTAATGACTAACTGAAAAGTATAAATTAAATTATTTTTAATTAAAATGATTAATGAGAAAATAATTTTGTAAAAATGGGGTTTATTTTTATGAATGAATTTGGGAAATGAATGTAAGACATGTATAACTCCATTAATAGAATAGAGGATAATCGAGGTTTATATATAATATATATATATATATATATAATTCCAATTTAATATCATAAAAAAGAGAGTTAGAAAATTTATTTAAAGAGATAAATATATTAACATAAATAGAATAGAGTTTTTTAGAGATACCGCATACCATAGGTTCCATAATCATTCATCACTTGAACATAACATTATGTGTGGTAAAATAATATTATTTAATTATATCATTTAGAATATTTTTATATAATATTTGACTTATTTTATTTTTATTATGATAATTTGTAACTATTTCAATGAGATATAACAATTAATATCATTGTTTTGAGTGCATTCATTTCATTTTTCCATAACCGGATCACTTATGTGTAATTTTTAAACTAGTTCAAAAATAAGAAAAAATATGTCAAATAAATTGAAATGAAATTATTTCCATTACTTGAAATTAAATGGACACAAATATCCATATGTGTTTCGACACATGTGTGATTCATATGGTAAAATTGTTAAATGTAAACATATTTTTCATTTAGGAGGTTTTATAAATCATCATGAAGTATGTTCATTTTAAATAATTAAAAGGCTATAAATAAATTCCAAATTCATGAAATAATTTATAATATATTTTTATCAATATATTTAAACTATAATTACTTTTATAAATTAATTGATATGTGAGGTGGAGATAAACAATGAATGTTGTCCATATAGGTGGTGAAACAACCATAATATGAAAAACATATCAATTTCCATAATGAGGAGATTAGAGAAAAGGATGGATGATAGGTATTCCTTTAACTTAATAATATTCTTATATATATATATATATATGTATATAATATTAGAGTCATTATGTCATTATGGATGGTGTATGTGAGAAGGTTGTAAAATAAGAAGAAAAAATAAAATGTTCAGATTGAGAATATTACCTCTTCAATGTCATCAAATGAAATAAAACATATGGAACATTGATTATTAAATTTTGTGATACCTGAACAATGTTAACATGGTTTATTTTTTTTGTAAAATAATTTGGAAAAAATTTGGTATGTGCCAATGTTATTAATTTTTTATGAAAAGGGTTGGTGAGTTGTGGTATTTATGAGGGGAGGAGAGAGGTGTTTTCTGAATATTAAATTCATTAGTTTATAATTTTTTCATAGGAACCACAATATTTATGTATAATGTGACTATATATAAAAAAATTTTCTTTTTTACTTCAAACTAATGAGTTATTACATTATCTGTGAATCTTATATTAATTTATATAGCTTATAATTTTAAATATCATATTTCCCATATTTCACTATTCACTAAAAATAGTTTTTTCATAAAATATTTTAAACTATCCCTAACATTTTATATATTTTTTGACTTGAAATATGTAATCCATTTTATGAAAATAATTTTTTAAATAAGAGAAATTTTATTTTCTAATTAAAATCCTTATTTATTTGAATAATTCCCATTTAAATTTAATTATCAAATTTTTTACACTTTGAAAATTATTTTATGGTATCCAAAATTTTTTATTATAATTATAAAACCATATTTAAGAACACTATTTTGATATAAGATATTGATCCTTTAATATTGTATCAAACTCATTGGTTTTTACCGAATATAGATGACTAGTGAGCCTATAGAGGAAACAAGGGTGACTGGGCATTATTTGGGGCCCAACACCCCTACCGATACAAGAATGAAATGGGATTCATGGCTAGTAGAAACCATAACACCCAACCTGTGGGAATTATACAAAACCTGGGTGAATTTTTAATTTTAAGAGAAAATTTCATGGTCTATAATAACATTTAATCAAGGACCACACACCCATTAAAATTTTCTGCAATTCTTTGTTGAGCTAGATGATATGTTTGGTGCATGGTTTCTCAAATCAATGAGCCTAACCATGTGGGTTTCCCCTCTAGATAGTGAGCTAATCATAGTTGGTGGATGGTTTTTTGAATTTTGTTGCCAAAACATGTGTGGCCTCCCTATGGGATGCTATAAATTCATGGTTAGTATATGGTTTTTCTATAAATAAATCCTGACTTTATGACCCCTTCAATGAGAGATTGATTTACCATTTTACAGCTAAAAATATAATAAAATATTTTTTTCATTTTCCTCTAACTAACAAAAATCACCTTCATGCATCAATATTGAGTACCCTACCTAACATCACCATGTTTTTCCATTTCATAAATATATTTTAGTGGAATTATGATAATTGTTTCCTTTTAGATGCCACTCGATAGGTGCTTCAATCATATGTCTCAGTTCATCATTTTTTTCCTCTCAATGATGCAATTTTTTTACACACTCATATTCCCTATTTTTAGTGTGTGGATATATTCTTCCATTTTATTTTAATCCTAGACAATCTTAGGGATGATATTAGATTAGTATTGTGTCATATGCTTGAGTTTGGTGGTCTTTTTATTTTCTCAAAATGACTCTTAGTTTATAAGCTTCATTCATTGTTTGTACACTGGTTTCACCTACATATTCTTCTAAAATATATATTCCTTTATTTTAATATTGTTTTCATGTTCTATATCACTTTTTATACATGTTTTTCAATTTATTGGATGTATATTCATCTACTCCATTAACCCAATTAGGATACATATCATATTATTCCTTTTTTAATCATTATTGAAATTACCTGGGACACCATTCGAGTTTGATTTAACTTGGCCATAGTAAGGTATGTGTTCCATGAAAACTATAATAAATAATAATTTGTAAAATGGAAATCAAATATATATATATAACTAATTATTAATAATTGTATTTATTGATTTTGGTTATATTTCCTCTAACCCCTATCATGTTCAATGAATTTTATGGATCAAACATATTAAATTATAATTAATAAAATTTATAAATGGTTTCATGTACCTAATAAAACATTTTTTTTATTACTGAATGGAAATGGAATGAACTAGTTGAATGAATAAATTAAATAATAATTACATGTAACTTGACTACATCAAATATAAATGGATTAATTACAAGGTTCATATTTCTTTGTACATTTTAATCATACAAGGAGTGGTTAGACATGATCAAACCTTATATTCCCAGCAGAATTCCCTAATCACTTAGAGGATTCTGTTCCAATTCATTGAGTTCATTAATATGGTGGATACCCACTATAGAATTTGGTCAGTTTTTTATTTTGTGATTCCCATTATATAGTACTGATTATTCAGATAACATATCTTACATATGTTATAATTCCCTAGATACACACATAATATTAACCCTGATGTATTTAAACACATGACTCTATAGATTCACAATATTAGACCTAGAGATACATAGCCTGATATTAATATATAAGATCTCAATGGACTTATTCTGACACATTTATAATGGAATTCCTTGGCCATTCCAATTTTATCCAACATAGAACTCTTTTTTCCAGACTCCATGTGATACTATTATGAGTTGGATAGACCCTTGTGGTCAATAATTCTTGGGTTACACCATGGATCATATGTTATCATTTCATCATATCATGGATATTCTTAATCCTTTATTAAAATAAATGATCTCTCCATGACAAAATAAAGTGTCATAAGTGTATTAATTAAATGGTACATGTTCATAGACATTACTATCTAGGTCTATATAAATTATGAGTTATTTATTTTCAATAGATTATATCTATTTATAACTGCACATTGTTTTGTTTATACTAATAGATTGGATTGTATATACGTCATTTGTGGTGGCCTATTGATATGTTATGAAACCTTATTCAGAATAACATTTCTACCATGGATAATTATAGGATTTTTGGAATTGAAAAGGAAATGTGACCACTCTTAGATATATGAAATGCTTCTTTTTTTATAGATATTGGTAGAAGATGATCATGAAGGATCTGGGATGTTTTTTTGTCTTTCTAATTTTCTTAACATGTACTGTACTAATTTTATGATGAAATGTATTCCTCCATTCCTTTGTAGTGACATTAAACAATATCATCATCTTTTATATACAACACTAATCTTATTTGGAGTTGTTTATTATTTTCTATTAGATTGAGATTAGTTCTACTACTTGTTAATTAATTATTACATCTTGATCATTTCATTCATCTGTTTTTTCTCTACTATGATCCACTCTAAAAAATGGGATTAGTATATCCAATATCACACCCTAGCCCTTTGATTTTAGTTGGATTCATTGTATGTATATGGGGGAATTCCTAAGGTCATGTGGCTGACCAGGTTTAGCTACTCAAGAGTGATCTAGGGTTGAGATGTCCAGAACAGGTATTATAGATGTTTTATTTTGCCTTACTATTTAAAAATAAAAAATCAATATTGGGACATAAAAACACGTCCATAAGTCATGACTAGGATTAGATGACCCATGATTTGGTTAAATAACATGTTCCCTCAAAATGTAAAACTGTTTTTTTTATTTTTCTGTTGAAATACATTTACCGTTGTTTCATTCATATGAATTTTAAAATTTGGAATACTTTAGGGATATTTTACCTTGGCGATGTAAGGATATTTTTATTTTTGAATGCATCATTATCATCCAAATTAATTCAAATTAAATGTGTATTCCATTACATATATGGGAATTTTGATGCTTTCATTTCTAGTTTTTCATGTGATTTTCGGTGATCCACAGCTGTGATATATGAATGTGTTACTAGCATCATCCGTAGGGTAATGGAATTAGAAATTTAAAGAGTTGAAATCAGTATAAAATTTGTTTTCTTGTATAGTATAATGGGGGAATCTAAAATATCTAATTTCTACCTGTGTTAGATATGTACCTTGCTTACAAGATATGGGAATTGGAATGGATTTTGTGACACCCAATTTTATTTTATGAGGTGTATGGACCCCTGAAAATTTGAATGGGTAATCAACCAAGTAGATAAATTATATATTACCTATTACATATTGATATATAATTTTACATTGGATGATTAGAATTAGATTTGTGTCTATTTTAGCTATAATATATATGCCCCTTTATTATCTAGGAATGAAAATCCATCAAATTGAGACATTTTCTAATTAGAAAAATCAATTATGAACATAATTTGCAAATTTTCACTTGTAAAGTAATTGGTTTATAGTTACAGGATAGGTTAACTAATGAATATATTATGTTACTTCTTTGATAACTAATTGAACCTCCATATACTATAATCTATGAAGCTTTTAAAAAAATTAACACATACAAACGCTTTGTCCTTCATAGTAGGTAATTGGTGTTGTGTAATAGGAGTTTTAATGAATTTTTCTTATGAACTGATTACACAAGTGTTTCTATCTTTCTTAGAATTATTTTCTAGGTGTGTGGTTTAAATTGATAGAGTCACTCCACCCAATCATCCTCTATCCATGAATATGGATGGTTTCAAAACTGATGCTCTTGATGTTGTGGGACCTCAGATAGTATAAATCCCACCATTAGTGCCACTTTAGAGCCCACTTTGTATTATTGAGATGTGAAATGAAACTCATCATTAGGAGAGAATACTATATCTGATGAAATTTATACAGGTTTCCCCATGACCCACACCTATAATGTATGATCTGACAAATTAGTTCATGCAGTAGAGACCTCCCATATTCTCAAGGGATGGTAGTCAACAATTTGATGAGCCTTGGATATAGGCCATTATTTCTATCTTCAAGAATCTAAATATGTATATACATATATAGGTCAATCATTCCACCTACCCAATGATTTATTCCACTAAGAAATGGTAGGATGTGATTTCAAATGGAGTCATCATCATGGAATGGTATGAGTAGTCTTCTTAACAACATTCTATGACTATTTCACCCAAGAAACAAATATCAAATCAATAAAAATATTTCTTGAAACTAGAGAAGGTTTCTATATCCTTCATGGACTATTTTGCATGATATATTGAGTTTCAATTATTTTTTATGATTTTATAAAGATGGTGAGATACCACAAGATACTTTTTTGAGGATAGGCTCTTGTATTTCATCTACATCTAGGTGACTATATTTACCCTATATTACATTGTTGATATAGTTAATTGGGATGGTATCACTATGAAAAACATGATTGTAGAAGATAGTACTAGTAAAAAAAATTAGGGTCGAGGTAGGGTAGTATATCTTCTGGTAGAAGGGAGTATAGTCTTGAGGTTTATCATGAGGGTAGTGGTGACCAATTCACTAGTACTGGTTTCTCTATGGTACGGTATCAATGTGGACCCAGGGGCATGTGAAACCTTAGATTGATAGATTCCTACTTCACTTCTGTTGATCAGGCCCGATGGGTCATCATCAGATATTCTTCTATATTGGTCTGCCTATTCCTAGTGGAAGATGATTCATGAAAACTCCACCTTCAGGAGAAGGATATTATATAACGTTTATGTAATGAAGTTAGATTTTCCATAATCAAAATGTACAAAGATGAGTTCGTGTCAATGGTATCCAAACTCATGAATATATGTGAAAGTATAGAGGAGTTTCTTATGGTTTTCTAGTTACAGCACATGGGTATGGATCATTCCAATTTCATGATACAAAACTGATATTGAAGGATCAATTTATAGGACCATCGAATATATGCGGTACTAATCTAATATCCTATAATATTTTATCCTCTTTCATCTATATAATTTCATATCACTCTTCTATATCTTCATCATTAGTCGAACGTCTCAAGATGTATATTCATTAATTTTTCAAGGTGATGAACCTAGACATGCCATTGGGAATATAATCCAAGGAAATACACAAATATAAGGAAAATCTATTTCAGTTAGTTAGTTATACCTTATTATGGGACCTCTTAATCATGAATATGGGGTGATTTGGTTTTATTCTCGGGGTGTAATTTTTGGTTCCCAATAAATCTTATATTGTTTGATGTCACTATAGGGTATCGTTTACATCACCAGAGTGATGGAGTTATCTTGAAAAGGATGAATTGGGTGTACAAGATAGTATAGGTGGACCATAGATTCATGGGATTGGTGGATTGGCCTCCTAGATTTCTAATTTTTATCTGGTGGAGTATGGATTCTGTCAAATTGACTTTACTATGACAGTAGATCATTTTAGAGATTTTTTTGGGAAAACTTTTCTAGCTTTCCTCCCATGGGAGAGGTAAAGTTTGTAATTGAGCATCTTCCAGGAGAAAAAATAAAATCTATTCATCCATAATGGATGGAACCTACTGAGATCCAAGATCTCTAGGGACAGATCGATAATTTTGATCAAATTGTTTTATCTAAAACATTACTTTTTATGGGGTTTACAATTTTTTTAGCCATGAAGTTGGTGGGTAATATTAGGATATAAGTGGATTATTAAACTAGATTATAGTTAAGAACTATTATCCAATAACTCAAATATATGACATATTCATCCATATTATAGGATCTATGGAGTTCATAATGATCATCATGAGATTGGCATATCCTCATTTGTGGGTTATGCCTTTTGATATAACACATACAGCTCTCCAAATTCAGTAAACTTTAGATGAGTACCATGTTATTTAGTTCAGTCTTATGAACACACCTGAATTTTTATTGGACTCAATTGACAAGGTTTTACACTCTTACCTGGACTCCAATATCATATTTTGGGTTGATGAAATATTATTATATTCTCACACTCAAAGTTACCAATTTAAATATTTTTGATATTGTTATGAGTACAATATGGGAGAATTATCTATAATTCAATCATGTTATGTACCACATATGGGTTGAATAATTTCACATCATGGGTCATATTTTCTCAGAATCAGCAGAATCCATTGACTTAGAGAAGATGAGTATCATAGTTTCCTAGGAATAGTCAATGAATTTGTTTGATATACAAAGTTTCTTAGGTAAGGGTGGGTATTACTAGAATTAAGTACAGGACTTATCATTATTTTATGAACCTCTTAATGGTAATAATAAAAATATGTGATTCTCTGGTTTTGGAAGAATATAGAGAATACTTTTAGGATAAGGAATAACTGATTACTTTAGTACTAATTCTGATTTTTGAAGTGCACAATAGATGATATACAGTGTTTTGTGATCCATTGGGCATCAGACTGGATCCATTGATGGTGCAGAAGGGTAAATTAATTGTGTATGAGTATCAGTCATTTATAAATCATGAATGTAATTACCTGAATGGTGAAATTTAGCTAGAAGCAGTTTCTCATTCCTTATATTGGTGGATGCACTCCCTCCTTGGTGGGATTTTTTTGTATATACGGACCACAAGAGCGTAAAATATATCATTAAAAAGTGTAACATGAATCTTAGAATATGAATATGTTTTGAATACCACCAATATTTAAAATTTTAGATTTTTAATACATTTTAAAAGGGAAATATTATGGTAGATTCAATGAGTTTGTAAGGGCTAGCACATGTTGCACATGAAGCTAATAATGAATTGAAAATGAATTCCCTTTTAGGAGAAACATCTAGATTTTAATGAGAGTAAAAAATAACATTTTTATATAGAATAAGTAGTTACATATGCACTCCAAGATAGGGTAATGAGATGGAACTTCTCCAATCATGAAGGTTTTTCTCTCTAAGAGCATATATCTTGGTGGGGGCTTGTTTCCAAATTATGATATTGATAGGGATGATATCGTATGTATTCATAGGTGTGTAAATGTTCCTTCATAAATTGGAGAAGAACTTATTAAATAGTCCACAAGTTTAAACATGTAGTTTATATGACCACCACCATGATGTATTAGGATATGTACCACTGGACTAGGTTAAAATTATACATAGAAGGTTTTATCATTTAGTGTTTCACTTTATAAATGGTAATGGTGGATCATCAACTATCTGATGTATTTTTTTATCCATTACCAGTCCTAGAATGGAAATGGGAAGATGTTTCCATCAATTTTGTGGTCAAGTTACTGAGGTCTTCTTGAGGTAGAAATGTGGATTTTTTTCAGGGATTTACTAAAAATGATTCAAAGTTACTTTATATACAAGATATTTTCTTAATTGATGAGATTGTATATATAGTATCTATGTAAGGACACATGGATACTTGAGGTCCTCCATACTACTTTTTTATATAGGGATTTCTATTTTTCTCTGAGGTTCTAGAAGGGGTTATAGATAGATGTTGGCACACATGTTACTTTGACCCTGAATTTTCATTATCAAACTGATCGCTAGTCATAACGGATGATACATGTTTTGGATTTCATGCTCAAATAATTGTCCCTTTATTTTTTTGTTATTGGGATAAGTATATCCTTCTCATTAATTTCTCCAACAATAACATTAATCGAGGGATGAATTAGATAGATCTGTATGATGCCTTATATGGAAGGCTATGTTGTTCACCCCTATGAGGGTTAGAGGTAAGATATGTAGTGAAACAATGTCCTCATATTTTGAAGGAGACTTCAGCATATTTGTTTTTAATGTGGATGAATATTTCTACTATTACATACCAATAGAAATCATATGTTGACTACTATCAAAGACCTTTAAAGATCAAGGTTAAGGATCGTATTTTCTAGATGGTATTATCCAAACATGGGAATAGATAGATACAAATGAATGATAAGATATTTCCATGTCATGATAGGCCATTTGAGAACAAGTATTGATTCAATATGGTATCCTATACATTGGTCAAAACATAGAGGTATCAAGTTACGAATGATGTCTTACATGATTCAAAGCATTGCTGATATCATGAAAATCCATCGTATACTATTTTTCCCAAGTATATTTAATTATATGTTGATGTTTATTTCTAAGCGTATTCCATATACATTGTTGACCAGAGCATGAAGGCTCTTTGAGATCAGTATGTCACTTTACTATGGGTGTAATGGAGGAAACCCTATGTACAAGATGTGTCTTGGGTGTATAATGCCAATATATTAGATGAATTAATGAATCAGTTATTATATAGTGTTCTACCACACTAGGAAGGGAAACTCAGGGTTGATTTCCATAACGGGGGGGAATAATGTATGAATACTATTTTTCTATAAACTATAGAAACTTCAATTTTGGTTCTACCTCTTTGTATTTTACCTAATATGGATTTTTACATGGGTTATAGAGGAACCTTGTGTGAATGGGTCTTGTTCGGGTCCCAAAACCCAATCCTACAGAAGAAATCACTGGGAGGAATAGTTAGTAGAAACTATATGAAAAAACCCACATAATTTCTCTTAATTTATTGGTTCTATTCAGATGGATGGTTAGGTTTCATGGTCATCCCTAACTATGAACCCATGGTCGCACAGCTTTGAAAAATGCTTAAATTTTTTACAAATTCAAAATGGATTTTTTACGAACTGTTTCTCAAACCGTGTAAGAAAACTGTACATGTTCCCCCTATGGGTAGTATAGTAAGAATATTTGGTGCCCTATTTCTCAAAATGTGTGGCCAAAAAATGTGAGGCCTATTTATGGAAATTTTATGGAACACCGTTGGTGCATGATTTGGCCATCCATGAAGAAAAAATGGTGTCTGTATAAAGATGGGTGAATTTACCTTTTTTCCCTAAAAAAATCTTACAATGTAATTTATATTTTCCTCATTCCTCTAGTAGATATAATTTTTTCTCCACCTTCACTTTTAATCTCCCAATGTTCCATCACCTGGATTCATTGATTGCTTCACCATATGAACTAGTAATTTGGTGTTGTTCATCTAGTTGGATTTATCTCTCCATGTGCTTCAATCCTTTGGCAAAATACACTCCTTTAATTCTTATCGATAACACTATTTTGCCGTAGTATCATATGCCCCATTTTCTAAGCATCATCCTCTTTGTATGTAGAGACCCAAAGCTTGACATACATAGATTTTACATTACTTTTGTAGAATACTTAATACATAACAAAAACAGACACCAAAGGACCGTAATAGTTTAGTGTCTTTGGAAACTTGGAACAAAATATTCTAATCATGGTGAAAGATCTTCAACATCTCCCATAATGATATTCCCCTTTTTGTTTTCTTACCTAAAACCTTTCGTTATATCTTGGTGAAAAGAAAACATAAAAATGGTGAGCTCAATTGATATTTAAGTGTAAACATAGAGAACATAAAACAATCCATAAATATTTGAATGCAAAAACTTGATCGTAAAATAAAAACATCAAAGTCTTGAGAAAAGACATAAATCTTGCAAGTATGTAAGGCATATATCATAATGGAATATCAATAATGATAAAATAGCATGGGAAGAAAACATGTAATTGTGTAAAACCATTATGCACATGATATTATTTCCATAGTAGCCAAGGCATTTCTGCCGAGACAATCTTAGTGGACAAAGTCCCCTTCTGAATCAAGTCCACTTCTCATTTCAGTCTTGTATCACTAAACCGGATTAACTTACCATTCCAGCCATGTCTATCTCATGAGATATAAATCTTTACCACATTAATTGGAGGGATATATAGGTCCCACCCATCTGATAATTAAATCATTCTTACTTGTGCCACAAAATAAATATAAAACATTCATCATAACCCAAAGAATAAAATGGGTTTCATAAACATCATCCCATCATAAAATAATCCATATAAAACAAATGGATATCATTTTATCTTTAGAAAAGTGAAACCATGTAAATCATAAAGAACTTATACTTGAAACATACACATATGAAATAATGTCATCTTAGATGGAAAATGGTTTTGATAAAACACTTGAAATAAATTCTTTCGGAAAATATCCTTTCTTATTCAAAATCATTTCCTTTTCAAAAAATTCCATTCAATTTTAAAAGAAGAGGATTTTGTTGAAAATAGTCATGAAATCTTGCAGAGTATGCTTCCTGAAAATAAGGTGTTATGAAACCATGAAAATCTCTTCATGCTGTATAAGTTAAAAAAACATTCTCCTCGTACTTTTTCCGGAAAAGTCAAAAAGTACCACGTATGGTAAATAAAAGAAAGATTCCTTTTGTAACACAAAGTAAAAGTAAAAGAGGGGTAAAAATGACTTTAAACATACATGGAAGAATGTTAAACACTTTATGAAAATCATTTTAATGGACATGTATGAAAAATATAACCCCAATAAATACTTGCGTATAAGCAATCTCAAATAAAAATGAGATTGAAAAATTATCCCTTACCTTAAGTATGATATGCTTCGTACGTATCTGAACCTCCTGTATAATGATATTAATAATGTCATTGACTTATTTTGGAATCATATTCATCATTATGATATCATATATGGTTCACTTATTACTTTATATTACCCGTTCTTTTGTAAATTCCATGTTATGGCAGCGTTTTGGGTCAAATCATTTTATTTATCGTACATGTTTGGACTTGTTGTTCTTGATATTATTACATATATCCTTATTTACTTAATTACATAATGTAAAATATGATTTATATTTAATATATATTCATCATATAAATATATATGATAGATCGATAAATGGAATGAAATACACCTTTCATGGAGACGGTAGGTCGTACGTACGCATGAACACTGTTTTCGTTTCCGTATTGAATTAAATGGAATTAAGTAGATGAAACAAATATGTAAATAAATCCAGTATCATTATTATGTAATATCTTTCATGATTATTTATTATATATACTTTATAATCATACTTGAATGGTTAACATGGAGAATGAATCTAATCGCGTCGTGGAGATGGTAATCCGTATATACGCACGAGCGATGATATCGTTCCCATAATTATTGGATCCAATTTGAGTGGATGATATAATATCTCAGAATCATTATAATGTTATAATAAATATATATAGTTATTCTTTATACCATTATACCCATCCAAGTAAGGTGGTGGTGGAAAAACAGATTACACCACGGCGTGGAGACGGTATTCCGTACGTACGCACGCGCGGTGATTTCGTTTTCTGTAGGATGGATAGAAGGTGAAATGGTGTTCTTTCCTATTTATAATAACATATAAGTATATTAGTTATACTGATGTTGTTACTTTATAATGAACCAACTAATGAAGAATATGTTGAAGAAGAAAGACACTTGAAGAAATTGGTAGAAGAGATTACCACTTCTTCGACGCACATCTTTTAAGCTTCCTCTTGAGGAACTAAAGTTGGTCTTTTGAGGATTCCAGAACCTCTATAATGTTTATAGGGAAGTTGATAAGGTAAATGGGCAGGCTTTGGCCAAGATTAAATGCTCAAAAATTCTATAAAGAGAAGACGGAGGAGGTACCCTTTTATAAGGGAGGAGTGGGGCACATTAGGAAAAACATAAAATATTATTTTATAATAAAGTCATATTCGGTTTATACTTGCTCTAAATTGATGTATTTCAAAGATAAAGTGTGGATGGGTCGAAATCCTCTCAAAAAATAGGTTTTAGAAATTTTTAGGTTTTAATTTTAACCTTATCATTTAGATTTATCTCTAAGTTAAATAACTTAACTTTTACTGTGTCTTCTTGTTTTATTACACTATATGGTTAATAAACATACTATAACAAGCCAAACGAACCCCAAGTGGTTAATTATTAATATATATAACATTATATATGTCATTTGGAAGAACCTTATATTTTTAGTAATAGAATAACAATTAATAATATAATATTTGATTAAAAAATTATTTTATGTCAATTTTGACACTATTTGGTAATTGATTTTTGTGAAAATCATAACAACATTATCAGTCAAAAAAAGTATATTAAATCAATTATAACATGTCATATTAACCTATGAAATTAGTGGGATACATAAGAAGTCTCTAATTACATTTATTTGGGTATTTATAAAATCAATTATGTTAATATTTCATTAATAAGGTAATTACTGCATCATCATTGTGTAATAAATAAATTAAATTATTTAATGTCTAAAAATTAAAAATAAAAAACCATTATGTAGGAAATATTTTTATCTTTAAAATTAATATTTATATTCTTATTTATCTTATGTATAACCCAATATTAAAAATGATTTAGTTATTAATCATTGATTTTAACTATTTTAACTCTTCTTTAAATAAAATAATAATAAGTGTCCAAATCTATTCCAAATGGACCTAAAGGGTAATAATTTATTCCTAATATTTTATTTGGTCAAATTAAACTTATCCAATATAATTAGGACATGTTTTAGGGTAATAATAATATCATTTTTACCCTTAATTACCTTATTGACTTTTAACCATGGTAAATTAAAGTAAAATGTTACTATTCATCAAAAATTATTTTTATCTTATTGAACCACATTTTACTCCTTGATATTAACCGTGTATCTCGGATTTTTAAAATTCCACTCACATAAGCGATAAAATTAAATTTTACGTACAATTTCAAATGCTCCTAGGAGGTGGGTTGTAACACCCCAAGCTTCCACGGTATGTTTCCCTTTGAATAATTCAATAGCTTGCATTATACGCAACTTTGAGATTCTAACACACCGTGACCAATCAAAGTACTCGTTATGAATAGTAATACCCACTTTTTGAAATTTTTTAAATTTTATCTCTCAAAATGGACTTCATTTTTGGATTCATAATAATGAAATTATCCTAGAGTAAAATTTTGGTACTTTTCGGATAACTTTTATATTTTGATGAATAGTGAAAATTAATAAACTTTAATTAAAACAACTTTTTTAATAAAAATAATTAATAGTGATAAATTATTAATTTGAGTTGTTTTAAAGTATATTCTTAACATATTTTCACCATTTAATACAATTTTCGTCATTGGATATAATTTCACATTTAAACTGGATATAAACAACTGTCAATCTTTTGATAGTTATTATCTCTTAAAAACACGCTTTTTGTTTTAACAACAAAACTTAATTTTAAATTAATTCCTGCCACTTCTGTATTTTGAATTTAGAAATATGGATTCCATATTTTGAATCATTAGGGCCAAATTGTGTAAGTATGTAACTTTTATTTTTAGACATTTTGAATAATTACTTCGGTAAATATTTTATTTACCATGGTTAAAGGGTAAATCTGGTAAATAAGGGTAAAAAATAAAATTATAATAATATTAATTTACCATAAAACGTGTCCTAGCCCTATTGGTTGATACATGTCTGACCATGGGCTTCTTTGGGTCGATTTTGAGACCTCGTGGAGCCCCTTGTAGGTGATAAGGACACTTTATATTAATTAAGTTAAAGTAAATACAAAAATGACATAAGCATATATCTTTTAGCAAAACAATTTTTATATAAGGTAATTTATGTTACCTATTCAACAATAAATATTAATTAGAAATATAAAACGATTTCCTACATAATGGTATTTTATTTATAAATTTTCGACATCTAATAATTAAATTTATTTATGACACAAAAATGATGCAGTATTTTCTTTATTAATGAGAAAAGCAAACAATTGGTATTATAAATATTAAAATAAATATAATTTGAACGTTTTGATGACATAAACGAATTTTATTGGTTAATATGACATTTTAATATTGATTAAATGAATTTGGTTTGAATTAATAAAGTTATTATGTCTTTAAAAAAATCAACAATTGAACAGTGTCAAAATTGACATAAATGACTTTTTAAGAAACATATTATATTATTAATTGATATTCTATTCCTAAAAATCTATGGTTCGGCAAAGGACTTATATCATGATATTTATATAATTATGGACCACTTGGGGGTCGCTTTTATGTATATAGTATGTTTATTAACTATATAATATAAAATTATAAAGTGACATGGAAAATGTCAAACTAATTAACTAAGAGTTAAAACTAAAAGATAAGGTTAATATAATAAACCAAAACTATCTAAAATCTGTTGACTGAATGGATTTAGACCCATGCCCACCTTATACTTTGAATAATCTACTTTTTGGCCATTAGAAACCGAATATGAATTTATTATAAATTAATACTTTATATTTTTCGTAAAGAGCCCCTCCACCCCCTTATAAAAGGACACAACTTCTAACCAATTATTCACAACTTCATAACCTATTTTTAGGCCAAAACCTACCCAAATACTCTCTCAATATACTTAAATTCAATCTAGAGGCATTATTTTGATCATAAATCCAATGTAAGGATCCCTTTTGATCAAATCAAAAGGAAGAACCTAAAGAAGAGGTAATGTTTTCACCATCCTTTTTCAAGTTACTTTCTTCTTCAACTTCTTATTCCTTTGATATTTACTTTCCCAATAATATGTACAGTGTCTTCTATATACTGTGATGTTATTATATATATTTTACAACCATATTCAGTATTATATCCATCCGTTGAATGACATGTCACCATACGTGTGTACGTATGGCTTACCGTCTCCACGTCGTGGTGTAATTGTTTTTCAACACATTATTATTTGGATGGGTATGATAACGATGTGTAATTAATATAAATAATAAATATAACATGATAATGATTCTGTATATATGATATATAATCCAATTATATATTATTTTAATATCAAAAGAATAATATTGTCACTCGTGCGTACGTACGGACTACCGTCTCCACGAACGCGATGAGATTCATTCCTCATCGTATCCATGCAAGTATAATTCTCATTTGATGATTAAAAATAATGTTTAAGGACTTGATATATTTTTGTATATGAATAATATACAACCTATTTATAACAAACACGGCTTATTTAACAAAATATATAAAAGCAAATGACTAAGTTAACACCCGAAACGACGGTAATACTATGACATTATTAATAAAGAAATGTTAAACGATCATATATAATATAATATTAATGTATATGATTATTTTGTAATTTAATAACAATTATTTCACCATTATACATGATGTTAACCTATCCACAACCAAGTAAAAGTACAAGGTAAGGGTTTATTTCACAGTCTCTTCATTATCTGAGGTTGTTTATACGTAATTATCAACTGGGACCTCTTTATCATCCACATACATGTTTCTTAAAAATTTATTTCAAATCATTCATACTATGGGTCAATGTAATTTATAACCTTTTTTACTTTTATAAGATGTTTATAAAGGAATCATTATGTCATTTTCCAAACAAGGTCCTTTTTATCCTTTTTGACAGAATTAAGGTAAGAATGTCTTTTTTAACTTATACGGAGGGTGAAGCTATTTTATGCCATTATAAAATATTTGAAGCTTCCCTCATAAGCTTATAATAATTTTTGAAAGTAAATGTCTTATTTTATAATTATTTAACCTTTAAATGATTTGAAATTGAATATTTTAATAATTTGTGAAAGGCACTCTTTATCAAGATCAGAATTTTAAATGTTTTAAAAATTTATCTTTCTAAAATATTTTTAATTAATGTCCATGTGTTCAGAATGATTTCAAGGATTTATTTATATGGACATGAATGTTTTAAAAATATTTTCAAAGTGGTATGGGGCACTTTGATTCAAAAATCTCTTTTAAATTACTTCCCTTATAAATGTGTGACTTATAAATGATTTCAAAAAAGAGATATTTCTCTCAAATAGTTTTGATTTCATCTATGGAAATATCCTTTGATGGATTTTAAGCTTATTTGAAGTTGATTTATTATGATACAAAACTTATATATTGTATTGAAGGATTTGTGATATGTTTGACTATGGATGTGTTATTTATATACCATTCATGGATTATGGAGAAAGTATTTACATTTCATATGCTAGTTTTAATATGAATGTTTATGTTATGTTTAAACCTGTTCATATAAGAAATGCATTGGACTTTGTAAGTGACGAGTGGAGCCAACTATATCTCCTCGATGCATCAGTAGGTCTCATGAGATAAACTAGTGTCTTGACATGAGGCCTTGACAAAATCCAATTTGTAGTCTTGGCACGAGGCTTTGTCTACGTTGTTATGATAGTCTGGCATTATGCATTCCATCATTATTAAAGTGGTTATTGATATTGCATGTGATTATTAGACTAGTATAATATCCATGTGAATAAGTAAATGGAATTATTTAATTTTATTTTTTCCATATTATGCTGATTTCCAAGTTTAAAAGGTTTTTTTAGTTATACATTTCCTGAAATGTTTATATTTATTTATAAAAGTTTATGTTATATTGTTATCCATACTGAGAATCTGAGCTAACCCTTTTCTATGTTTTATTTCTCCCAGGATGTGAAGAAATATTTTATGACTGACCTGCAGGGATAGTCTGAAGGGGATATGAGTGTGGACTATGAAGACTATGTTATTGTAGTTTTCACTTTATGATTAAATATAATATTTATGAATGTATCTAGTGTTTCCAATGATACTAAACTAATCGTTCTTTCAAAAATTGATCTTTTGTGATCATTCCAATGATATGTAATAATGCACCGACTCTGGGTAACTGGAGTCGGGGCGTTACATGGGTAAAAGACGGTGAAAAGTTCAATAAAATTTTTATATATCTAAAATTATTATAAAATGACTCCAATTAATTACATTGAACTAATATAGGTGTTATGTATCAATTTTGACCTAAAATAAATTTAAATAAAATAAATAATTATTTAAATAAAAAGTCGGTTTTTAAATAGTAACCCAGTGTTTTCACTATTCATCAATAATTGTAAGTTTTCAGAAAAATACCAAAAATTTACCCTAGGCTAATTTCGATATTTTGAATCCAAAAATAATGTCCATTTTGAAAGATAAAATTTATAAAATGTCAAAAAGTGGGTATTACTATTCATAATAGCTAGTTCATAATAATATTATAATAATATCTCGTTTAGTGAAACATGGTATTGCGTACTACACATGCTATCGAGGAAGGTCTTGATTACGTGTTATGCAAGCCAAGTCAGGGCTGTGTGTAGTGAAGGCTCCATTAGGTATTGTGTATAACATAATCAAAACTTATTTCATTTATACATTAAACAAAATCTATACTTAATGTTGTGTAGAATATTTTCCAAAAAATAAACTTGAAATTGTGTGTAACACAATACAAGAATAGTGTTGCGTATACTACAAGGTAATACGGTGTTGTGTATAGTACAAGCTAAACATGGTGTAATGTATAATAGAAGACATCAAAGAAATTAAAAATAATATTTCGCATAAAATCTTGGGGTGTTACATTGTATATTTTATTCTGATCTAGGAAAGACTAAGTCCCCATATAAGATGATTGGTTTCTTATATTCTTTAATAATTTCATCTATGAATTTTCACTAAAATTATCATCAATTAAATGTTTATTTCACTATGTGCACACCAATTTCACCGAAAAATGCTTCCAAGAATTATATTCCTTTATAATAATTATTTTTTGATTATTTTAGAACCTTTTTTATCTGTGGTCTTCAATCCTTTTGTAACATCATTTTACCTTGATCGGGTATGTTTTCCCTTTTCTATGTTCATTTTTTCTTCAATGTCTTTATAAGTGGTTTTATTGGTTTTTTGTATGCTACAGAGTAGGTACACACTATGTGCTAGAGGTACATGTTTTGTTGGCACACACTGTGTACAAGAGGTACACACTATATAGGTACATGCTATCTAATGAAGGTACACACTATATACTATAAGTACACGATGTGTAGGTACATGTCATGTACATGAGGTACATGTCATGTACTTTTGGTATACATCATGTAGGGGTTAAATATAATATTTTTAACCAGAGGCAATGGGTTTTGGGTGTAACTTTTCTAGTATATACTACACACCATATATCTAAGGTAAACATCATGTTTCAGACTGTTTATATCCCAAATTCATGCAGTTTTCTAATTTCTCTGCCCTATCATAGAAGAGATTGTAGCTCTTAACCCTGTGATTCTGTTAAATGATTTTTAGAGGCACCCCTAATTCTTTATAGATCTAGTCATCCATGGATATTTATTACATCTATGGTGCATCTCTCCATGTTAGTGTACTTTTCTATTCTTCATTGTGATTGATTATGATAGTGCCATAGCCTTGCATTATCAGATACTCTGATCTAAGATGGATGATTCTTGTTTTCTACTTCTTGATTCATCATGAGATCTTAAACTAATGTCTGTTACTTGGCTAGTTGTGGTATGGTGGATGTCCTCTATTAATGTATATGGGTTTTCTTCCATCCCATGACCCCTTCTCTTCTAAATTGAATCAACTTGTGGATGTGGGCGTTTGATTCTAGAGCCTTCATTGGAGATTTTTTGTTTTAATGATCTTTGATTTTGTTGTTGGTGTGTGCGACCTATGTTTTGATATAGGTAGTTCGGTCTTTTGTCTATGATAATGTTATTTATTTCTATATATTTTTAATTTACTTTATGAAATTAGAATGATTAATTGTGTGTTTTGAAAAAGGGATTTGAAAGAATAATGGGTTTTTCCTAGTTTTTGGTAAATTGATTGTGAAATGGTTTTCAATTATTTTTAATGGTTTTTGAATCATTGAAATTGTTTTCTAAAATTGATCACATTTGTTACCTTGGGTACTTGGTTGGATGGTTTAGCTTTATTCCATTATCCATTGCATTGTGGGTATCATGGAGGGTTGACTTTGAAAAATCCTTTATTTCCGATGCATGTTGTTCTTGGAGACTGATAGTTTAGTTTTGAGGGTTTTATTCTTGGGGTATTCCTCTAATTCTTAGTCTTGTGTTCTAGGATCAGTTTCTGTACTCTTGATTATTATGGTATGATTATTATGTGTCCTAGACCTGTAGTATTCCTTGGGGTGTGCAGTACCTTTGATTATATTCTTTTACTTCCTAGATTTCTGAGTTATCCTTTATATGTATGTTATTACATGTGAAAAATGATATAGAAAATATTCATTGAAACCGACATACCTTCTTTTTTTAGAAATGTGGAAAATGGGAAATGTTTAACATTTTTTCTATAAAATAGAATTACTACTTGTCATTCCAGGTTTTATTTTAAAATGATCATACATTACTTTTTATATAGAGACATGTAATGGGTAGCTGGTGGGGAGATGATGGGGGATTTTCCATGCCATCATTTGGAGTAACAATTTGGGTTGGTACCTTTGTATTTGGACTTTTCATTAAGTTTTTTCTACTATAAAAATTATTCTATTTCTAATTTTTTCCTTACAGTAATGGAATATAGTTTTTTATTCTTTTGTTGTTCCTTTCTTACTCTATAAATGAATGCAATGTGATTTTTCAAGATGGAAAAACTTGTTCCCTTGGTATTGTTGTTTGATGTCAGGGTGGTTTTTTCCATACTATATGAATTGAGAATTTTCTTTGGGTATGTAAAGGATCAGTTTGGGTGGAACATGAAGGTATCCCTGGTCGATTACTCATTGTCTGGTATCATAGGAGGTCTGTCCTCTAGAATATTTTTTGGGTACATCTGTTAGACTAGAGATATAACATTCGAGAAATGATAGATATATTGTGATTAGTGACTAGAAATATCTTATCATAATGAGACTCAAGATACCATGGTTTTCTGAGTTATGAATCTTTAGAGTTGGTTATTTTTTAGGAAATCTCAATTTTTTCTTAAGGGTGTTCTAGTTTGAACTGTGATTTTTTCTGTTGTCTGATCAATCTTATGTTTTGGTGTGCAGTAGTTTTCCTCCAAGGTTTCTTCCACAATTTCCTTAGGAGGGTGTAGATGATGATCCTCAAATAAATCCACCTATGGATCAAAATCTCAATGATACCATCATACGAGCTGCTAGTCCTATAGATCGGGACATTCCATGAGTTTAGAATATATTTGTTGAGGTACAATTATAAGGTGGAGGAAAAAGCGATTGATTGCAGTTTTTTTATGTGGGAATCCGAATTCCATTATGGGGATTACTAAAAAATAATAGGAGGATAATTGGGTAGAAAAGATTCATCAGATCATTGACTTCCTATAGAAAATTAAAATTATTTGGAAGAAGTGTTCATGGTTTGCATCAAGGGTTCCAGAAAGTGATGGTGGGACTCTATAGTCTAGGAAGATAGACATGTGTTCTTGGATTAGAAGGGTTTCACAATCATATTCATTCAGTAGTTTTTTCTAGAGTCTCTAAAGTTAGAAATGTGTCTCGTGTTTCAATCATTGTAGTAGGATGATCGTTCAGTTTTATTACACACCAATCGGTTTGGTGAGCCGGTCTGTTTTCATCCAAACGTTGTAAAGAATGACTAGGTAAAGGCTAAGAAAAAACCTCCAGGGTTTGTGATATTATATCATATTTTCGGTTTTTATGATGAAAAATTCATTATATCCAGAGATAATGGGCAGATCTATGATGTCAGAGATGAACTTGGACAGAAAGGTAAGAATTAACACGTCATCTCTTCTAACTGGTGACAACATTAGTGGTATGCATGGGGAACAAGAGGATATAGAAGGACCATCATAGAAATGGAGGAGGTGGGTCCAAGTAGTGAGCCTCCTCTGGACCACTGGTTTTAGCTAGCACTGTGCCTCTTACTTACTATCTATTATAACGACCCAGACTTTACATACATTGGTATTACTTCAAAATTGAATAATACTTATTACAACATATAACAAAACCAAGAAAGGACCGTATAGGTATAGTGTCTTTAGAAACTGGGAAAAAGAAACAACTAGTTCATAAAGCATCTACACTGTCTCCCATTTATTTTAACATATCTAGAGTCCCTTTTTGACATATTCTACTTAATAACCTTCTTCCTGACCTGGGGAAAGAAAATATACAAAAGGGTGAGCTCAAATGCTCAGTAAGGGTAAAGAAAAGAAATATCAATCACATAATATTCATAAGAACATAACTTTTGGAAATATTAACCTGCAAAAGAGATCATAATATCATAACATGGGATAAACGGTAGAAGTGAAATGTAATCCCAATAATCATAACTTAAAACAAGAAACTTTGTGGCATACACACATAATCACAGAGAATCATTTCTTATTAGTCAAGACTCATTTCCAAGACTATCTTAGTGGACAAAGTCCCTTTCTAAACAGAGTTCACTCCTCGTTTCAGTCCTGTTTCACTGAACTGGTATAACCTACCATTCCAGCCATGTCTATCTCATGAAATATAAAATCTTTACCCAATGCATTGGAGGGAGAAATAGGTCCCACCCATCTCCTAATTATACCATTCTTATTTGTACCACAATATCATAAACCATACATCATAGCATAACCCATGTAATAAAAATGGGATACTTAAACAACATGACATCATAAAACAATTCATATAAGATAAAGGAATTCATAAAAATATTTCCATCACAACATAATCAAATCCATGTAATAATAGGGATAGAAACATAACCCTATATTATCTTAGATGGAATATAATTTTGACAAAACACATGAACTCCATTCTTGAGGAAAATATCCTTTCTACTTCAAAAACAATTTTCATTTCTTAACATGTCATAAAATTATAACTAAAAGAAGTTGATTAAAAATAAACTTGAAAACTTATAAAGGAAGTTTCTTGGAAATAATGTTTTAAAAATCCATTCATGTCGTATAAGTTAAAAAAACATTCTTCGAACTTTTGTCGGAAAAGTCAAAAAGTACCTCGTACGAAAAACAAAAAAAGACTCCTTTCATATCTTTTACTAAAAACTCACCGAAGGGTAAAATTGGATATAAACTATTTTATAAGGATATAAATATTTCATATTGAAGAAACATGGATGTGGATGATAAAATACACCCCATTAAATGCCAAAGTATAAACAATCTCGGATAAAAATGAGATTGTGATATTTCCCTTACCTTAGGTCCGATTTGCCTTGTAAGTGACCGAACCTCCTGTATAATGATTAAGTAATGTTATTGACTTATTAAAGAATCATAATTATTGTTATGATATCATATATGGTCATATTCGTAGTTTCTTGGTAGTAATATTTCATTGCTACTTGTTATTCTGGTGTTTATAACTTCTTTTTCTTATGCGTGTTTTGTCGAATAAATTATTATTCTTTTCTTTAGGTTATAGATACCTAATTTCCATAATTTTATTAGTGTAATATATATCATATTCATTCATTCAATTCATTTATATAATCATTATGAAATGAAGATCATGTAGAACGAGTCGCGTCACATCGTGGAGACGGTATTCCATACGTACGCACGAGTGATGATATCGTTCCTATGATCGTGGAATTGTATTGGAGTGTATGTATACTATTTCAGAATCAATATCACTTTATAATAGTCATATAAAGTCATTATCTACACCATTATACCCATCCAAGTAAGGTGGTGGTGGAAAATAGATTACACCACGGCGTGGAGACGGTATTCCGTACGTACGCACGTGCGGTGATTTCTTTTTCCGTAGGATGGATAGGTGGTGAAATAGGGTTGTTTCATACATATAATAACATATCAGTATATTAGTGATACTGATTTTATTAATTCATAATGAAACAACTAAAGAAGAAGAAGTGGAAGAAGAAATAAAGATGAAAGAATCGGTAACGGACATTACCTCTTCTTTGAAGTGCTTCTTTGAGACCTCCTTTTAGGGAACTAAAATAGGTCTTTGAATAAGACCAGAACCTCTAGGATGTTTCTATGGATGTGGAGAGAAGAAATTGGCAGGGGTTTTCCGAGATTGAAGGCTCAATGTGGTGTGAGGAAGAGGGGGATGAGGTGCCCTTTTATAAGGGAGAAGATGGGCACCTTTGGAATAACTAAAAATATTATTTTATTATAAAGTCAAGTTCGGTTTTAAATAGCTCCAAATTGAATTATTTAGAGGCTATGGTGGGTTTGGGTAGAAATCCTTTCATCCAATATAATTTAGATAAGTTTAGGTTCCTATTTTAACCTTATCATGTAGATTTAACATTAAGTTAAATAATTTTACTTTTACCGTGTCTTCTCGTGTTCTTATACTATAAGGTTAATAAAATTACTATATCAAGCCAAAAGAACCCCAAGTTGTTTATTATTAATATATATAACCGTATCTAAGTCATTTTGCTGAACCTTAGATTTTTAGGAATAAAATAACAATTACTAATATAATATTTGTTTTAAAAACTATTTTATGTCAATTTTGACACTATTTAGTAATTAATTTTTGTAAAAATCATAACAGAATGATAAGTTTGAAAGAAGATAATTAAATCAATAATAACATGCCATATTAACCTAGAAAATTAGTGTAATTAATAAAAAGTCTCAAATTATATTTATTTTGGTATTTATAACATCAATTATGTCAATATTTCATTAATAAGATAATTACTGCATCATCATTGTGTCATAAATAAATTAAATTATTTAATGTCTAAAAATTAAAAATAAAATACCATTATGTAGGAAATATTTTTAGATTTCTAATTAATATTTATAGTCGAATTTATCTTATGTATAATCCCATATTAAAAATGATTTAGTTATTAAACTTTGATTTTAACTATTTTAACCCTTCTTTAAATAAATTAATAATAAATGTCCTAATCTAATACAAGTGGGCCTAAATGGTAATATTTTATTCCTAAGTTTGTTTTTGGTCGAATTAAACTTGTCCAATAGAATTAGGACATGTGTTAGGGTAATAATAATATCATTTTTACCCTTAATTACCCTATTTACTTTTAACCGTGGTAAAAAATGTAAAAAGTTACTATTCACCAAAAATTATTTTCATCTCATTGAACCACATTTTAGTCCTTGATAATAACTGTGTCTCTCGGATTTTTGAAATTCCACTCACAGAAGCGGTAAAATTAAGTTTTATGAGAAAATCAGTTTTTTAACTACCACTTAGTGGTTTCACTATTCATCAAAAATTGAAAGTTTTTAGAAAAATACCAAAATTTCACCCTAGGCTAATTTCGATATTCTGAATCCAAAAATGAAGTCCATATTGAAAAATAAAATTTATAAAATTTCAAAAATTGGTTATTACTATCCATAACGGTTAGTTTTAATAATATTTTAATAGCATATCATTGTTTAGTGAAACTCAATATTGCGTACGACGCAAGCTATCGAGGAAGGTCGCGATTTCATGTAAAGCAAGCCAAGCTAGTGTTGTGTAGAAAAAGATTCCTTTGATGATTTATATAACATAAAAGTCTCGGGTGTTACATTCTACCCCCCTTAAAATGAATTTCGCCCTTGAAATTCGACACTTTGTAACAAACAGATGAGGATACCTCTCCCTCATCATATCCTCAAGCTCCCATGTAGCTTCTTCTAATTGGTGGTTCCTCCATAAAACTTTCACCAATCGAGTGGTCTTGTTTCGTAGTACTTTTTCACTACGATCCAGAATCTCTATCGGTTTTTCTTCATAGGAATGATCTTTCTCCAGCGGTACAACTTATGAGCTGAGTACATGTGAAGGATCAGGTATGTACTTTCTCAGGAGAGATACATGGAACACATCGTGAACTTGAGAGAGATTCGGTGGAAGCGCCAATCGGTAAGCTACCTTCCCAACACGATCTAGTATTTCGAAAGGACCGATATATCTAGGGCTCAACTTCCCCTTCTTTCCAAGTCTCATGACCCTCTTCCAGGGAGATATTCGTAAGAACACTTTATCACCCACTTCAAACTCTAGGTCTTTTTTCGGTTTTCGGCATTACTTTTCTGTCGACTCTGAGCTGCTCTTATGTGTTGTTGAATAGATCTGACCTTTTCTGCCATTTCATCAACGAGATCAGGTCCTAATAGCTTTCTTTTCCCAACTTCATCCCAGCAAGTTGGAGTCCTTCATTTCTTTCCATAGAGAGATTCATAAGGAGCCATCTGAATACTGGAGTGAAAGCTATTATTATAGGAAAATTCAACCAAAGGTAGGTGTTGATCCTAACCACCTTGGAAATCCATAGAGAAAGCTCTCAACATATCTTCTAGAGTTTGAATTGTTCTCTCAGACTGATCGTCTGTCTGAGGATGATAAGCAGTGCTGAAACATAACTCTGTATCCAGAGTATACTGAAGACTTCACCAGAACATTGAGGTAAACCACGGATCCCGATCAGATATAATAGAAAGTGGTACTCCATGCAATCTTACCACTTCCTTTACATATATCCTGGCAAGCTGATCAAGAGAGAAATCCTCTCTAATAGCAATGAAGTTTGCAGCCTTTGTAAGATGATCCACTATGACCCAGATAGCATTATTGCCTTAGGATGTTTTAGGAAGTCCTGTGACAAAGTCCATAGTGATGTTTTCCCATTTCCATTCAGGTATGGGTAATGGTTGTAACATCCCCTTATACTTCTGTCTCTCAGCTTTAACTTGTTGACAAACCAAGCATCAAAAGACATATTCAGAAACATCTCTTTTCATGCCATCCCACCAGAAGTACTCTTTCAGGTCCCTATACATCTTCATGCTTCCAGGATGAATAGAGAATGAAGAACTATGAGCCTCATCCAGCAGCTCCTTCTTTAATTCGGGGATGGGGGGAACAAAAACCTGATTCCTGAACTTTATTATCCCATCACAATCAAGGTTGAATTCAGGAACATTTCTCACCTTCTTTTGTAACTCGACATCTTTTTTCTGTTCCTCTTTAATATTCACATGTATAGATGGTTGAACATTCATTTGAGAAAGATACAATTTTCCCCCTTCCATTATAATTCCAAGATCCATCCTTTGTAAATCCATAAATATTGGATCTTTTGTGATCCTCATCATGGATAAATTGGCATGGTCTTGTCAACTTAATGCATCTGCCACCTTGTTTGCTTTACCAGGGTGGTAATGGATTGAGCAGTCGTAATCCTTAATCAGCTCCAACCATCTTCTTTGGCGCATATTCAGCTCCTTTTGTGTGAAAATATACTTTAAACTTTTATGATCAGTATAAATGTCACACCTTTCTTCGTAAAGATAATGACTCCAAATCTTTAATGAAAAGATTACCGCAGCTAACTCCAAATCATGATTTGGGTAATTTTTCTCATGTATTTTCAACTTTCGTGAGGCATAAGCTATCACCATATCATTTTTCATAAGAACACACCCCAAACCCTTCTTGGATGCATCACTGTAGATCACAAACCATTCTCCACTACAAGGAAGTGTGAGCACAGGTGCACTGGATAACCTTCTTTTCAACTCCTTGAAATTCTCTTCACATTCCTCCATCCATACAAACTTAACTTCTTTCCGAGTCAACATGGTGAGTGGATTAGATAATCGTGAAAAATCCTTCACAAAATGTCGATAATATCCAGCCAAACCAAGAAAACTTTGGATCTCAGTTACTGTTGTTGGTCTCGACCATCTTTCGATAACCTCTGTTTTTACTGGATCCATAGATATCCCCTCTTTTGAGATTATGTGACCCAAAAATGAAACTTTTTGAATCCAAAATTCACACTTGGTAAATTTGGCATAAAGCTTATCATTTCTCAAGGTCTTCAATATAATTCTCAAGTGATCTTCATGGTCTTCCTTGCTCTTTGAATAGACACGAATATCATCTATAAAGACTACCACAAACTGATCAAGATAGTCTATAAAGACTCTATTCATTAGATCCATGAAGATAGAAGGGGCATTAGTAAGACCAAATGGAATCACTATAAATTCATAGTGTCCGTACCTTGTACGGAAATCCATCTTTGGTATATCCTCCCTTTTGACCCTTAATTGATGATACCCTGAACGAAGATCAATCTTGGAAAAGTATTGAGCTCCGTGTAGTTGGTCAAATAGGTCATCAATGCACGGGAGATGATATTTTTTCTTGATAGTGATCTTGTTATGTTCTCAATAATCAACGCAGGGTCTCATTGATCCATCTTTCTTCTTAACAAACAGAACAGGTGCTCCCCAAGGTGACGCACTAGGGCGTATGAACCCCTTATCAAGATTTTCTTGGAGTTGCTTCTTCAATTCCTGCAACTCAATTGGGTAAATTCTATAAGGTGTCTTTAAAATAAGCAAATCACCTGGTACGAGTTCTATTGAAAACTCAACTTCACGATTTGGTGGAAGACCCGGTAATTCCTCTGGAAAGACATCATCAAACTCCCATACAATGGGAATATACTTAATCGTGAGTTCCTCACCAACCATTTGAGATAAATAATCTTCATTTAGTGGAATCAATACCCATAAAATGGAAGAAATTTCCACTAGAAGGTTATGTTCATCCTTGCATCGATAGACGATCATAGATTGATCTGGAATATGAAATGTGACTTCCCTTCTTTGGAAATTGATATGAGCTCCATGTAGAGAAAGTCAATCCATGCCAAGAATCACATCAAATTCCACTATAGGAAGGATCACAAGATTTGCAGGAAACACATTCCCACAAACTACAATCGGAGAAGAATTATAAACTTTTGATGCGACTGTTGTGCAATTAGGTGTTGTCACAGATAACTCAACATCTAATTGTTGATGTAATACGGTGATACCCTTATAAAATTCTTCAGAAATAAAGGAGTGGGTGGATCCAAAATCAAATAAAACATTTGCTACTTTAGAGTGGATGGTAAGTGTACCGTTCACCACATCGTTATCGTACTCCACATCGCTGATAGTAATTGCATGTGACTTTCCTTTGTCGTTAGCCTTAAGAGTTTGTTGACGTTGACCATCATCATCAACCCTTGTATTGAGGAATTTATTGGCATAATGTTCCATCTCCTTGCACTTGAAACATTGAATTGATGTAGGTTCATTCTGTGTATCCCTTCCTTTGTTTTCATCATTAGACATCTTCTTCCCATCATCGCGGCATTCAAATTCCCGATGACCTTCATTTCCACATTTGAAACATTTACTTATCCCTTTAAGACAACTACCTCCATGTTTCTTTCCACACATTGAGCATAAGGGAAAGCTCATATTCTTTTCAGTGTGCTCATTAGATTTTCCTTTGAATTCAATTTTCCTCTTCTTATCAAACCCATATTACTGATGGGTTACTCCAATATCCATCTCAACTTTGAGATCACATCGAACGATTTCCTCGTAGCTATTGAAGTCCCTTGTGGCTAAGGCCCTTCGAAGACTTGGTTCTAAGCCACTAAAGAATCGATCGATCTTACTCTCAGGTTGGATAATAATACCAGAAGCGTACCTTGCACGTCTTATAAAATTTTCTTCATAGGTACCAACAGATTCATCATCCTTTTGCTTCAGTTCAAGAATCTCTTTCTCCATCTTTGTTTGGAGAATACGAGGGAAGTACTTATTGAAAAATAAGTTCTTGAACTCGTCCCATTCCATGGACTCAATTTCATCCCGTTACCTCGTATTCTTAATAAGATTCCACCATTTATCAGCATCACCTTCCAAACGATACACTGCTAAGATGACTTTATCATGCTCAGAACATTTAAGAACTGAAAATATCTTTTCAGTGGTACTAATCCATTGTTCAGCAACTAATGGATCAGTAGACCTGCGGAATAAATGTGGATGATGTCTCATGAAGGATTAAACAGAATGTTGCTCCTTCATTTGCTCGTTTGGAAGTCCTGCATGATTCATAGCTTGAGAAAGTTGTGTGAGCATGGCTACAAGATTTTGCATTCCAGCTCCCATAACATTTGGTTGCTCAGGGGGACAATCATTGCATTTCCCGTCGCATTCGTCATTAACACGGTTCCTTCGGGTTCCAGCCATTGACTAAAACCAATAATAATAGTGTGAGCAACACTAATTATAATAGGAAATCCACATAATCAAGAATAAAATTTCACACTTAAGGTCTTATCCTAGGTTATTCATGGCCATTTCTAAGACACTATGATTGTTTTCTATGCTTAGACTTATCCTTAGGGTTCTTACTAAGGATTTCACATCTTAGTTTCCAAAGGTTGACTATACCTTTCCTTTGATACCAACTATAACAACCCATACTTTACATACATTGTTATTACTTCAGAATTGAATAATACTTATTACAACATATAACAAAACCAGGAAAGGACCGTATAGGTATAGTGTCTTTAGAAACTGGGAAACATAAACAACTGGTTCATAAAGGGTCTACATTGTCTCCCATTTATTTCATCATATCTAGAGTCCCTTTTTGACATATTCTACTTAATAACCTTCTTCTTGACCTGGGGAAAGAAAACATACAAAAGGGTGAGCTCAAATGCTCAGTAAGGGTAAACAAAAGAAATATCAATCACATCATATTCATAAGAACATAACTTTTGGAAATCTTAACCTGCAAAAGAGATCATAATATCATAACATGGGGTAAATCGTAGAAGTGAAATGTAATCCCAATAATCATAACTTAAAACATGAAACTTTGTGGCATAAACACATAATCATAGAGAATCATTTCTTATTAGTCAAGACTCATTGCCAAGACTATCTTAGTGGACAAAGTCCCTTTCTGAACCAAGTTCACTCCTCGTTTCAGTCCTGTTTCACTGAACCGGTATAACCTACAGTTCCAGCCATGTCTATCTCATGAGATATAAAATCTTTACCCAATGCATTGGAGGGAGATATAGGTCCCACCCATATCATAATGATACCATTCTTATGTGTGCCATAAAATCATAAACCATACATCATAGCATAACCCATGTAATAAAAATGGGATTCTCAAACAACATGACATCATAAAACAATTCATATAAGATAAAGGAATTCCTAAAAATATTTCCATCACAACATAATCAAATCCATGTAATAATAGGGATAGAAAAAAACCCTATATTATCTTATATGGAAAATAATTTTGATAAAACACTTGAACTCCATTCTTGAGGAAAATATCCTTTCTACTTCAAAAATACTTTTCATTTCTTAACATGTCATAAAATTATAACTAAAAGAAGTTGATTAAAAATAAACTTGAAATATTATAAAGGAAGCTTCTTGGAAATAATGTTTTAAAAATCCATTCATGCCGTATATGTTAAAAAAACATTCTTCGAACTTTTGTCAGAAAAGTCAAAAAGTACCTCGTACGAAAAACGACAAAAGACTCCTTCCATATCTTTTACTAAAAACTCACCGAAGGGTAAAATTGGATATAAAATATTGTATAAGGATATAAATATTACATATTGAGGAAACATTCATGTGGATGATAAAATACACCCCAGTAAATACCAAAGTATAAACAATCTCGGATAAAAATGAGATTGTGATATTTCCCTTACCTTAGGTCCGATTTTCCTTGTAAGTGTCCGAACCTCCTGTATAATGATTTAAATAATGTTATTGACTTATTAAATAATCATAATTATTGTTATGATATCATATATGGTCATATTCTTAGTTTCTTGGTAGTAATATTTTATTGCTACTTGTTATTCGGGTGTTTATAACTTTTTGTTCTTATGCATGTTTTGTCGAATAAATTCGTATTCTTGTCTTTAGGTTATAGATACCTCATTTCCAGAATTTTATTAGTGTAATATATATCATATTCATTCATTAAATTCATTTATATAATCATTATTAAATGAAGATCATGTAGAACGAGTCGCATCACATCGTGGAGACGGTATTCCTTACGTACGCACGAGCGATGATATCATTCCTATGATCGTGGAATTGTATTTGAGTGTATTTATACTATTTCATAATCAATATCACTTTATAATAGTCATATATATTAATTATTTACACCATTATACCCATCCAAGGAAGGTGGTGGTGGAAAATAGATTATAACACGGCATGGAGACGGTATTCCGTACGTACACACGCGCGGTGATTTCTTTTTCCGTAGGATGGATAGATGGTGAAATAGGGTTGTTTCATACTTATAATAACATATAATTATATGAGTGATACTGATGTTATTACTTAATAATTAAACAACTAAAGAAAAAGAAGTTTAAGGAGAAATAAAGATGAAAGAATAGGTAATGGACATTACCTCTTCTTTGAAGTACTTCTTTGATACCTCCTTTTAGGGTACTAAAATAGGTTTTTGAAAAGGAACGGAACCTCTAGGATGTTTCTAGGGATGTGTAGAGAAGAAATTGACAGGGTTTGTCTGAGCTTGAAGGCTCAAAGTGGTGTGTGGAAGAGGGGGAGGAGGTGCCCTTTTATAAGGGAGGAGAGGGGCACCTTTGGAATAACTAAAAATATTATTTTATTATAAAGTCAAGTTCGGTTTTAAATAGCTCCAAATTGATTTATTTCGAGTCTAAGGTGGGGATGGGTAGAAATACTCTCATAAAATATAATTTATACAAGTTTATGTTCCTATTTTAACCTTATCATGTAGATTTAACATTAAGTTAAATAATTTTACTTTTACTGTGTCTTCGGTGTTCTTATCCTATAAGGTTAATAAACTTACTATATCAAGACAAAAAACCCCAAGTTGTTTATTATTAATATATATAACCTTATCTAAGTCCTTTGTCCGATCCTTAGATTTTTAGGAATAAAATAACAATTACTAATATAATATTTGTTTTAAAAACTATTTTTTGTCAATTTTAACACTATTTAGTAATTAATTTTTGTGAAAATCATAAAAGAATTATAAGTTCGTAAATAATTAATTAAATCACTAATAACATGTAATATTAACATAGAAAATTATTTTAATTCATAAAAAGTCTCAAATTATATTTATTTGGGTATTTATAACATCAATTATGTCAATATTTCATTAATAAGATAATTACTGCATCATCGTTGTGTCATAAATAAATTAAATTATTTAATGTATAAAAATTACAAATAAAATACCATTATGTAGGAAATATTTTTATCTTTATAATGAATATTTATAGTCTAATTTATCTTATGTATAACCCCATAGTAAAAATGATTTAGTTATTAAACTTTGATTTTAACTATTTTAACCCTTCTTTAAATAAATTAATAATAAATGTCCTAATCTAATCCAAGTGGGCCTAAATGGTCATATTTTATTCCTAAGTTTGTTTTTGGTCGAATTAAACTTGTCCAATAGAATTAGTACATGTGTTAGGGTAATAATAATATCATTTTTACCCTTAATTACCCATTTACTTTTAACCGTGGTAAAAAAAAGTAAAAAGTTTCTATTCACCAAAAATTATTTTCATCTCATTGAACCACATTTTAGTCCTTGATAATAACCGTGTCTCTCGGGTTTTCGAAATTCCACTCACAGAAGCGGTAAAATTATGTTTTATGAAAAAATCAGTTTTTTAACTACCACTTAGTGGTTTCATTATTCATCAAAAATTGAACGTTTTCAGAAAAATTCCAAAATTTCACCCTAGGCTAATTTCGATATTCCGAATCTAAAAATGAAGTCAATTTTGAAAAATAAAATTTATAAAATTTCAAAAAGTGGTTATTACTATTCATAACGGCTAGTTTTAATAATATTTTAATAGAATATCATTGTTTAGTGAAACTCGGTATTGCGTACGACGCAAGCTATCGAGGAAGGTCGTGATTTCGTGTAAAGCAATCCAAGCAAGTGTTGTGTAGAAAAAGATTTCATTGATGATTTATATAACATAAAAGTATCAGTTGTTACATCTATGCATCAAGGGATATAACTCTTGACATTCTTTCCCTATGCCTGTGAACCCATGAAATAGTTTTGGACGTGTAGGTCATCTACAATGTTTCTTTCAAGCTATGAATACACCCCATTATGTTAATGATTTTTCAGCTCCAAATTCTAATATTGTGTAGTGAGAATATTCATAGTCTATAGGGCTCCAACCACAGGGCTCAAGAGTGAATTATTTACCCATATTAGATAAGTGTCCGATATAAGTTAATAAAGGTCATAAAATAGGGAGAGTTACTATTCTTATTGCATGTTCAGTAGCAGTTTCTTTATTTGATACAACTACCTCCCACTCATTCATATCAACATTCATTGTTGATATTCTTAAACATCCAATGGAGCATATACCCTTTACTATAGAGTTAGTGACAACTCCTTGAAAGATGAAACAATGGGGGTTTCAGTGTCTTTGTTCATTAATGATAACCGATATGGATTTGGTCTATGATTTTCTCATTCTTGATATAGATCTGTTTGACATCATAATCGATATGGATTGCCTTGTCACAAATAGATCTAAGGGTGATTGTTATCTGCAGCATGTTCCATTTAATGTTACTAATGAGAGCTCTCATGGGTTTTAGGGTGACTGGGACTTGATGTCTAGTTGTGTTGGTTGTTCCTTCCTAGACATCAAAAGTTTGTTAGTTTTTATTACATTTGATCTCGATTGGATTTATTGTTTTGATAATCTTCATGTTGTTTTTCATGACTTTTTTGAAATTTTTCATGAGATTTCCCTATTATTCCTCTAGAGAGAGAGGTAGAGTTTACAATTGACATGGTGCATGGTACATAGAAGATATCGATTCCTTCTTATTACATGTCATGAATAGATTATAAAGAATACAAGATTTAGTTGGATGACATATTGTAGAATGTTTTATGTCACCATAGTTTCTCACCTTGGGAATCCCATGATCCCTTCTCCAAAAAAATTGGATGTCTCACTTTTTTTTGTGTGGACTATCAAAATTTGAACCAAGAAATGGTAAAGAAAAATATATTTCTCCTCATGTGGATGTATTGTTTGATCTTTTTATAGGTTCAAACTAGTTCTCAAAGATTGATCTTCATTCAGTTTATCATCATCTTAGAATTTAACAGTTTGATATATTGAATATGGTCTTCTGGAGAAGGTATGGCCATTATGAATATCTTGTGATTCCATTAGGTTTAACTAAATATCATTCAGTCTTTATAGCCTAGATGAATTGGATATTCCAACAACATCTCAACACATTTGTGGTAGTGTTTGTGGATTATATTCTTTTTTATTAAAAATTTGAGAGTGAGCATGAACAACATCTCAATTTGGTCCAATAAATTTTAAGAAATAACCATCTGTATTCAATGCTATCAAAATTTAGTTTCTAAATTTGAGAAGTGAAATTCTTGGAGAAAAAAATTTCAAAACATGGCTTATCAGTTGATTTATAGAAGGTGATGGATATTATGTCTTTGAAGGAACAACAAAATGTCTTCATGATTCTAATATTCCTTGGTATTTCTTGATACTATTAATGGAAAATCAAGGATTTATCTAAGATGGAATCACCATTGAATACTCATCCATGGAAAGAGGTGAAATAAACATTAGATGAAAAGTTTCAATATTTTTTCGTTAAAATGAATTGAAATCTAACATCACATATTATTTGGATCCTACATGATTCCAAAAAGGGTACATGGTGTTTTGTGGTGCATCTAGTGTTGTATTGGGATGCATGCTGATGAAGGATGATCATATGGTAGCTTGCGACTCTTATCATCTCCAACCTCTTGAGAAGAACTACTCCTCTCATGATTTAGAGTGTACAGTAGTCATGAAAGCATTTAAATGTTGGAGGCATAATCACTTTAGGGAGAAGCTCACAGTCTACTCTGATCATAGGAGTATAAGATGTAAATTTTTAAAAAAATACATGAAAATTAGGAAGAGGTAATTGATAGAATACCTTAATATGTTTGACTTTGATATCACCTACACCTTGGGGAAGTGGAATGTTGTTGTGGATCATCTAAGAAGGAAGTTACTATCACAGGATATTTTAGAATCGAAGGAGGTGTATAATCTTATTGGGGTTTTTTCTCAGTTTCACTTGGATGATCAGGATGATGTTTTAGGTAAGTTTATTACTAGTTCTGAGTGGTCATCATCTACACTGGAGTCTATTTTGAAAATTATTTATTATGATGATGAGTTTTAGAATACTTAGTAATGTCTTCATTGTGCGGTGACCATTTGATGTCATTCACCTTTTTCAGATGTAATACTTAACTTTGGGAAGTGAGTTTTCATCTAAGAACCAGTGAGATGATCAGTCTTGTTTGAATTTGATATCGCCTACACCCATGGAAAAGGGAATGTTCTTGAATATCATAAAAGAAAAAAGGTACCATCACATGATGTTTTGGAATCGAAGGAGGAGTTGAATCTTATGGGATTTTTCGCTCAGTTGCACTTGGATGCTCAGGATGATGTTTTAGTTATGTTTATAACCAATTATGAGTTGTCATCATCTATCCTGGATACTATTTTAAAAATAAATTTGTAGTAAGATGAGTTTCTAAAGACTTCGGATTGTATTTATGGTTGGGTGAGTATATGAGGTTGTTCTCCATCTTCATATGTAATACTTCACTTTGGGAAGTGAGTTGTCAACCCAACACCAGATAGAAGTTCATTCCTTTTTGACAACAGTATCACTTCATGTTCCATTCATTGAGAAGCTATGAAGATGTATTATAACATGATAAGATGATTTTGGAGGCCAATTATGAAGCATGACATTGCAGATTATGTGTCATGCTATTACACCTACCAATAGATAAAGTCAGAGCCCCTGAACCATTACGATTTGATTTAGACTCATATGGTGCCGGTTTGAAAATGGGAAAAGTTACCCATGAACCTTTTTTGGGATTTCCTGGGAAACCTGAGGGAAAAAAATATCTAGGTGGTTGTTGATTGGAAAATAAAGTCTTCTCATTTTATTCCAATCAAAGACCCCACTAAAGATGAATATCTGGTTCAGTTGTATGTGAAGAAAATTTTGAGGTTACATGGGATTCCTTTTACCATTGTTTCAGAAATAGATCCTAGGATTACCTTGAGGTTTTGGAAGAGTCGTCAAGAGGAAATGGGGGATCAGATCAAGTGGATCATATATTACCATCCACAGACAGTCAGTCAGAAGGAGCATGTAATTCAGATCCCGGAGGATATGCTATGTTTCTATATTTACATTTCAATGGATTTTTGGATAGCTACACGGTTTCGGAGACATCTGTGATGATCCAGAATGTGCAGTGATAACTGGTTATATCCAATAGTCAAAAAATATTACATGTAGTTCAGTGACATCTTCCATTTGGAGTTATCCATTGTTGATAGGTTTTTCTTGAATATTTCTCCCCATTTGGGTCACTGTCGACTTGGAAAACTAGGAATGATGGATCTGAGATATGTTAGCCCATTTGAGATCAAAGATCATCTTGGATAGGTTGCCTATCGTTTATCATTTTTGGTTCAGTTGATGGGAATCCATGATGTTTTCCAAATATATCATCTAAGGAAGTATAACCCTGATCCCACCCATTTACTAAGTTGGGAAGAAATTAAGCTTGAGCAAGATCATTCTACTATGGAGAAACCAGTTGAGATCATTGGCCCTCAAATGAATGTATTGTGTGGGATGTAGATTATTTTTTTTTCATAGTTCTATATCAACAAGGATCTGAATATCATGAGACTTGGGAACGTGAGTTGTTGATGTGGGAGTAGTGGCATAATCTTTTTCTAAAAGTTAAATCATCAACATGACTTCCCTAGGATAGAAAGACATTATCCAAGTGAGTTTGAAACATCCCATTACCTTGATCAGGTAATTTTTCCATTTCCACAAGTTCCATTTTGTTTCAATGTCCATAGAAATGGTTTTCTAGTTTTTATATAGGCTTCAGAGTGGGAACACGCTTTTTTACTATAGGTACACATTATATAGGTACACATTGTGTAGGTACACACTATATTGGTACATGTTTCCTACTAAAGGTACATGATCTATCGGTATATGTTGTGTAATGGAGGTACACATTATGTACTAGAGTTACATGTTGTGTACTAGAGGTACACATCATGTAGTGGTTAAATAGAAGATTTTTAACTCAAGGTGATCGGTTTTTGGTGTGACTTATCCACCAGGGACTACACACCCTATAGTCGAGGTACATGTCATGACTGGGCCCATACACAGCCAAACATTAGGAAGTTGGCTGCTTCACTCGGCCCTCTCTTCCTAGACACTATTTCTCCCGACCCTGGGATCCTCCTACATGATTTTTAGAGGCTCTCCTCCTTCTAGATTGATCCCATCAGCCTTGGAGGATTGTTGAGTCTACATTGAATCTCATTGAGTATGTTTTTTCCCCATTTCTCATTTCAATTTATCATGATAGCACCGTAGCCTTGAATTATCAGATCTACTGATATGCGATGGATGATCCATGTTTTCATCTTCTTGATCCATCATGATATCTTGTTTTGAAGTCTATTCATTGTCTAGTTGTTATGCGGCGTATGTCCTTTCAGGAGGTATTTGGGTTTCCTTATATATGTTGACCCCATGTCTTCTAAATTGAATCAATCCTATGATTTTTGGGTTCAATTATAGAGAATTCAGTAGAATTATTTGGTTTTATTGATCTTAGAAACCGTTGCGGGTGTGTGCGACCTATGTTGTAAGGTAGTTGGTTCTGTATGCACCCTTTGATAATGAGATTTATTTTTATCTCTTTTTAAAATTCATTTATTAAATTTAATTGATTTTTTGTGAGTGATGAACAAGTTTTTTGATTGAAAAATGGGTTTTCCATGGTTTTTGGTAAATGGAATTTGAATTTTTTTTGAATTTTTTTCAAAACCATTAAATTGGTTTGTGAAATTGATCGTAGTGGTCACATTGGCTACATAGGTGGAAGGATTAGCTTAAGGCCATTATCCATTACATTGTGGATAGCAAGGAGGTTTTTCTTGGGACTTTCTTCTACTTACTATGAATGTTTTTCTAGGAGACCAATATTTACATTTGGGGGTTACACATGGGGTATTTATTTGATTTCAAGGAATGTCTTCTAAGATCAATTTGGGTACACTTGATTATTCTTGTACAAGTAGAATACGACCTGGAGTAGTAGTATTCATTTGTTTGTGTGATACATATGATGTTTTTGTACTTCATGTCTTTTTGAGTTATGCTTGATATGCATATTTATGCTTGTGATAAATGATATAGAAATTATTATTTGAAACTAATATACGTACATTTTTGTAGAAAAATGAAAAAAGGAATGTTTTACCATGATTTCTATAAAAATTCCATTTTGATTATCTTTCTATGTTTTATTTTTATATTATCATATAAGATTTTTTTATACAAAAACATGTTATGGAGAACCTTAGCAGGATCCTATTTTTCATGTTAGCTCACATCCATGTACCTCCTTGGTGATGCATAGACATTTTTATATCTTCAAGTGAATGTAAAGGCAAGGCACCATAGTGAGGAAACAAGGTTCATGTCAGCTGGGATGGGTAGTTGGTGGTTAGATGATGGGGGTTTGTCCACACCATCATTTGGAGTAGAATTTTGGTTTGGGTCCTTTGTAGTGGGACTCATATTTTGTGTTTTACTACTATTGAAGTAGTTGTGTTTCCATTATTTTCCATACAGTTACTGCATTTAGAATTTTTGGCCTTTTTCTATTCCATTCTTTTCTATATATATATATATATATATTACATGTGTCTTTTTAGGTTTTGATTAATAATTCCCTCAGTTTCTTTCTTCCATGGTCGGGTTCTTGTCTCAAGCCCGTGTAGATCGAGAATACAGTTTAGGTATGTGATGGGTCGAGTCTAGTGCTAGTAGATGGTAACTCGGGTTTTTTCATTACAGCTTCATAGGTTGATTACTCAACGTCATCCACCCAATTAGGATGTATATCAAATTATTAATTTTTCAATCATTTTTTATATTATTTGATACACTATTTAGGTGAGATTTCATTTGGCTTAGATATGGTAAGTGTTCTGTCATAATTTAATGAAATATTAAATTGTTAATGAGAAATTATATTTATAGATATCACTTGAAATAATTAATTTTAATTCAATTTACTCATGTGGGTTTCATGTCATTTAACCCTTCTTATGTTTAATGAATAGTATGGAATGAACATATTAAATGTTTATTAATTAATGTTACAAATTTCTTCATTTCCTTGATATATCTTATCATGATTATTAATAGTTAATGAAATTAACCAATTCAAAGAACAAATAGAAGGATTATTACATGGACCATGACTATATATGATATAAATGGAATAATTATATGTTTCATATTTATTTTGTTCATTTTCATTATTATAGAAGTGGTTAGATTTGATCCATCCTTGGATCCTCAATTGTATTCTTTGATTGGTCAATGGATTCTGTTTAATTTCATTGAGATGATTTCTTTTGGAGATAACCACCATAGGATTTAGACATTATTACATGAATTCCTAAGTGTCATACTTGAGATTAACATGAAATCATTCAGAAATTCTAATATTATGGATAAACTCATTGGATTCATCTTTTTGTCCTTGGACACATGGCGTCATGGATCCAACCTGTTGGTATGATTTACGATCTGCTGAAGATTATTATAGACAAGCTCTAGGGACTCAGTTTGAATAATTTATGGAGGAATTTCATGGGAATGTACCATTTATTTCACTTATAACCCTTATTACTAGACAGTATATAATACAATTATAATTTAAAACAACCCCTAAGGTTATAGATTCCTTTTATTCAAATTGGATCCCTTGTAATTATTACCTCATGTTATTGAACTCGTGATACCATTATATCAATTAATGATATCCTTATTTAAAATAGTATTTTAATAAATTTCTTAATAAAAAGATACATTCTTAGAGACATTACAAGCATATGATAAAGGAAGAATGAATTTTTTATTTTCACTTACATAATTTTATATATGCCTACACACTATTCAGTTTATACTCTCAGACTGGGCTATATAAAAACCATTTTTTGTGGCCTACTAAGATCAATCTCACATGCTATTTAGGATGTCTTTGGTCCCTAAGAAGATTATATTGTCACATGTATTTAAAATGGCGTGGTTCCCTCCTTGGAAACCTAAAATGAGGGATCACATTGTATGGATCATAGATTCATATGACCAAGAATGAGGTCATGATTGATGGACAGTCTTTTGTATTTATGATTTTTTGTGTGTAAAATGTAATGTATTGATTGTGTTCTTCCATGTATACCTTCATTCCTGAGTTTATACATCAAATTGCATCATAATATTTTATAAATGATATTATATATATTTTGAGTTTGTTATTATTATCTATTTTAATTTTATTACTTCGGATTCCAAGTAATTTATCATTTCCTCTTCCATTATTTATTCATCTGTTATATCTATGATGTTCTTTCATATGACATGAGAGAATATACTCACAACTATAACACCCTATTCTATTACTTCTAGTAAACAACCTCTAGCATTATTGGAGGTACACTTGAGGCCATGTGGCTGACATTGATTAGCTACTCTGTTGTTATCCAGGTATGGGAGGTCACAATTTTAAATACTACTTTATAAAACAAGTCTTGAAAATTAACAGCCTTTTAAATATATATATTTGTTAAAAATGTGGATAAAATAGATTTTTTACAAAAAAACACTTAATTTATAACTCTTAAAACAATTACATTGTTGTATCATGACACAAATATGTTGTATTTTTTATTTTAATGGAAAATTAAATATTTTCTTATACGTATATTTATGACGGTACCATTCAAACTATTAAGCTACTATTTATAGTAGAAAAAATTCAATTCCAATGTTCAAATTAATAATATAGTCATAGGATTTTCAAGGGTCATTTGGGTTCCCTTAATTTTATAAATTCCTTATCTTTCATTAATTCTTTATTAAATTTTATTTTATATCATGTTCAACTATATTCATACCAAATATTTTCTTACTAATATTCTACTTAATTTCTACAATGATGATTAAGAGTGTGATAATTAAGGTTGATCAATCATATCCAAATTTTCACACATTATCTTATTTTAAATTTCTATAGACTTATAAAATTTAAATTTCTTATTGAAATATCTATTCTCTCAATTCAATGATTCAATTAATATAATAAAAGTTTGTTGGTTTCATCATGCGGTTTGTATTCTTTTTGAAATACTATATTACTAAATATAGAACAATTCTATAATTAAAAGGGAAATTCCATTGATAAAATTATATGTAATTATATTTTATAACACTAAGATCCTTCTAACACAAGAATGATTCTATTAAATTATTGTATCTGTAAAATTAATTTCTTTCCCTATTCACCAAAAAATATATATTTTTAAAATCCCAAGACTTCCCTATAAAGTAATTTATACATAATTATTTAAAAAATGTAATTAATTTCATCAAATGTTAATTTTTACATTTTAGAATATTTATTATAAATTAATAATAAAAATAAAATAGAAAACTATTTCTATAAAAAAATGACTCCCTTGACTGTATGTATTCCAAATATTATTATATATAAATTTTAGTGTCAATATATTTGTTCATACATTGAAATATTTTATATAATAATATTATAAAAGTGATAGTTTTCATATATAAAAATATAAACATTTTAAAAAATAATAATTTTAGAAATATCAATTCTCGACACTGAATAATTTTTATCAAATCATCTTTAGTATTAATTTACTAATCATTAAATTTCATCAGATAAAATAGAACAATAAAATTTATGTATAATAATTTATTTCTTACATTATATTTAGTAAAAGATTATTTTATTATATCACAACATATTTTCTTTCTCTATTTCAAGTAAATTAAGTTGTAAAACATGTTATTATTTATAAAAGAATTTCATATTTAAATATCATGGTGTTATATCTATTATATTGATGATAACTCAATAATAGTTGTCTTAAACAGAGAGAAAATCAAATCTCATTTTATCAGTTTTGAAAATTATAACCTCATTTTAAAATTAAAAATGGTTTTTTTGTGGATACCATTCATTTTTTTTATTTTTATCTTGTTAAAAGAAATTTGGACGTATTTTTTTAATATAAATTACATATTTCCTTGGACTCATTTTATTAGACTCTATTGAAAACACCATCTTGTTCTCTCATTATTTATAATTTCATTCATATTTAAAACTAATATAATCGTTTTATTTGACCCCAAAATAAATGGCTGAATCACCCTATATGACTTATATGTATTAATGTTACTATTTAAACTCATAAATATAATTTTTTGTCGTATATGGATATAATATATTACAAATATTTGTTTTTAAAATAATATATAAGTTTTATAGGATATATTTTTAAATACATATATTGAAAGTAAACATAACATCCAACCCCAATAATTACAAGGGGTGTAAATGATAAAAAATAAAAATATACTATATTTAGGTAGCTCACATTCTTGGTATTGACATCTAAAAAATGAGTTTTATAAAGATAATTATGAAAATTTCTACTTTCACATGAATCAAAATGTATCCACCCATCCAAATTGGATAATCAAATTATTTATTAAAACCATTAATTCTAAAAATTTAGTTATGTCATGATATCATGTGTAATAAAGAGAATATAACATGAGCTAGATGTTTAGTTTTTCAATGAATGGTAATGTGTATTAAGAGTTAGGTCTACCTGATATATTTTAAAAACAATACCTTTACATTAATCAATATGAAATTAAATTATTTCAAACATTATAATATATGATATGATTTTAACTATATCTGTTATAATGTAAAAAATATATTCCTCAAGTATTTGATATATTAATCTAATGTTATTTATTTTATTTAATATTCATCATAGTATTAAATTATCTATCACAAGGAAAAGGAATGATAATAATCATTGAAAAATTTAACATATGATATCTAATAAAATTCACAAATAAACCCACCAAGTGGATAAAAATAACTTTATAGAAAAACCCATGATTTAGTTAATTCCACCTTGTATTGGTTTATGCATTAATATATATATCCCCCATTCTCACATGTCCATTGAAAACAATTATGAACTCATAAATCTATAATTTTTTAATGTGGCATTGATTTATATGAAAAAAACACTCCCATGTCTCCAAATTAATATTTATGCCACATGATATACCTTGAAAATGGGATTCCTTCCCAAAAGTCACATAATCCATAGATGAAAACTCAAGAAAATACAAAATTAAAATACATTATTAAAAATTAATATATTAATAATCTCCATCTTCAATCATTGGAAACACAACCAATTAGAAATCACTATATTGGATAAATAATATTAAACTTTTTATCTTACATAGCATGAATTTTTTTATTTATTTTGGGGAAATTATTGAATGAAATTTAAAAACTAAATATTATTGCATAATAATAACGAAAATAAAATAAATAATGTTCAATAATAATAAAAATTTATTTAATTAAAAAAATTAAATTTAAAAAAAATTTACATGAGATATTTATTTAAAAAAATTAAAATAAATAATCATAATCACGTTTTTACTTATACCATTTTACATCCATTCTATTATATATTTCTATAATAACATTATAGTTATATAATAATTATTTAATCTAGATAATTCATTATATATACTTATAATATAAACCATTTCCATTAAAATATATGATTCTCTTATAAATGTATATAATCATAAAAATTCATAATAAAGCGTAACACTATGTTGAAGAAACATGTTTAGGTTGTATGATTTTAGATTGAACAAATAATTTAGTTTTTTATATTTGATTTCTATAATTACTCTGGTTGTTGTGTCTATAGGTGGTGCCATTTTAATGTTTAAAAGTGGTCTAGTTCTTATGATATGGGATTTCTAAATTTTGATCGGGTGCCCAGTCATGGTTGGTTATCATTTTTTAGTGGAGAGGATGGGAATTTTTCTTAGTGTCCCTATTAAATGGTTTGATTTTTCATTTTTCTATGATGTTGATGTTGATTTGATTCTATATTCTTTTGGGGATGCTTATTTAAGTGTATGAGGTTATGGATCAAATAATCATTCATTGGTGTCTTTGAGATTATGTGTGTTGAGGTAAAATTATTCTCTAATATAGAGAGGATGTAAACCCAGATTTCATGATTCATGGAGGATGATGGATTATACTTGAAAATATATATTATGTCACAAAAACATTATAATAGCTTTGGGAGAATGTTGTGGTTGTTGGAGTCAAATTCATGTCATATTTTTTTAGACCATGATATGAAAAAAAACTATCATTTTCATATAGGTAATCGTAAGATGTAAGTAAAATAAATATTTAATGTTGTAAATATTCAATAGTAAATAAATACATGACCACTTTCAATGCTTAGGTTCAATGACCCCGGATGAATGATCTATACCAAGACATAGTGTACCATTACCAATGTCTTTTCAATGTGCCTTGAATTGGTATTAAAAAGTTAATCACACACTCTCTTATTTTATAGTTCATTTATCATTATCAAACCCTTGATACCCTGAAGTCTTATTTATGGTTCATTTATTCATCTCATAGTGGATCAACATCCCCATATTCACATTAAGTATTTCTCAATATATATGGTTCACTTTCATTCATATGTTAATATAAATCATTCCTTTTTATAAATATTTTATGAATGTGGATGGTTTTTTATTTCTTTATTTCATTACAAAGGTAATGATAATGAATTCATTTTTAATGATTATTGTGTAATAATAATTGAATCTTTTTTTGTTCCACGAATTTCCATATTTCTCTTGATGATATTTTGTAATGAATTTCTTTATGTTGAGGATTGTATATTATTATTTTTTGTGATTTAATTTTTATAATTAGTCTGATGTGAAGATAAATAAATGTTGTTACCCTTTAATATTAATAGAATATTAGAATAAATATAAAATGATTGTTATAATAATATAGTTAATAGTTTTTGAATGGTTATTTAATTGATTCAATGATAATAGTTAAACAAAAGAGAATTATAAATTTTAGAACATGGAAAAGAATAATTACATGAATTTCTTATGTAAAATAATATCTTGAGGAAATATTATATATTTAATTTATATTTACATTGATTTTAGATATTCTCATTTTTATTATTTTTACTATGATTTTTTTTGAGGAAGAATAATGTTCTAAATAATATATAGTATAAAGTATTAGAATTATGTGGTTTGGTTATTTATGGTGGAATTTATTACATAGATATAAGTGTATATTTTGTGGATCCTTGTTTAAGTATTGGTATGTAATGAAAATAATGTTTTCTTATTTAATAATGGAATGTTTATTATTGGTGTGATAAATTATACATGATTTGATTATTCATGTTGAAATAATATATATATATATATATATATATTATTATAACATGGAAAAATGTTTTATTTTAGTATTTTTTGTGAAGTGGTTAGACAGATAAAAAATTAAAAAATAAAGATTTATTGATTAAGATCTGGTAATCAAAGAGGATATTGTAGATGAGTGATATTATATTTCCACTATTAGAAAAAAATTGGCTTTTTTTATTGTGTCTCTTTATAGAAGCTGTTTTTGGATATGTATGGCCTTCATTATCCTGGCTGATTTTTATTATTGTTGGTTCTACTATTACTATTCAAAAGAATTTTTTCAGTTTATATTTTTTTATAGGTGGAGGGATTTGAATTAAAAGGAGGAAGATATGTATTTTTACATATGAGTTTTATAGCTTTAATTTTTTAGTATTATATAAATTATAATTATATATTTCATAAAAAGGATTAATTATTATGATATATATGACAGATGACCTTTTTTAGAAGAAAGGTATTGAGAATAGTAATATTTTCTCCCTTTTAAAATAGACTATTTTTTATATTTTAAACACATGGTGATAGTCATAACCATATTGTAACAGCCCGAGATTTTATGAGAAATATTATTTTAATTACATTGATGTCTTTTGTTGTACGCTACACCAAGATTAGCTTGTACTATACGGAACACTGTATTAGCTTGCAGTATACGGACCACTATTCTTAGCTAGTGTCACACACAATGTCAAGTTCATTTTGTGGAAATTATTCTACGCAACATTAATTATTTATGTTGTTTTTATTATGTTATATGCAACACCAAACTGAGATTTCACTACACGCAGGCCTAACTCGGCATGCAATCAAGACCTTCTTCGATAGCGTGTGTAGTACGCAATACCAAGTGTCACTAAATGAGGTATTATTATAATATCATTATGAACTAGCCATTATGAATAGTAATACCCACTTTTTGAAATTTTATCATTCAAAATTGACTTCATGTTTGGATTTGGAATATCGAAATTAGCTTAGGGTGAAATTTTGGTATTTTTTTGAAAACATTCAATTTTTGATGAATAGTGAAAACACTGGGTTACTATTTAAAAACCGACTTTTAATTTAAATAATTATATATTTTATTTAAATTTATTTTAGGTATAAATTGATACATAATACCAATATATTTTCAATGTAATTCACTGGAGTCATTTTATAATAATTATATATATATATATAAATTTTGTTGAACTTTTCACCGCCTTTTACCCACCTCCTAGGAGAATTTGCAAATTTACATAAAACATAATTTTACCGCTTCTATGAATGGAATTTCGAAAATCCAAGAGACACGGTTGATGTTAGTAAGTAAAATGTGGATCAATGAGATAAAAATAATTTTTGGTGAATAGTACCTTTTAACTTTTATTTACCATAGTTAAAAGTGAATAGGGTAATTAAGAATAAAAATGATATTACTATTACATTAACACATGTCCTAATTCTATTGGATAAGTTTAATTCGACCAAAAACAACCTTAGGAATAAAATATGACCATTTAGGTCCACTTGGATAAGATTTGGACACTTATTATTATTTTATTTAAAAAATAGTTAAAATTGTTAAAATCAATGTTTAATAACTAAAACATTTTTAATATAGGGTTATAAATAAGATAAATTCGACTATAAATATTCATTAGAAATTTAAAAAGAGTTCCTACAAAATTTTATTTTATTTATAATCTTTGGACATTAAATAAGATAATTTATATATGACAAAATTATGATGCAGTAATTACCTTTTTAATGAAATGTTAACATAATTAATATTATAAATACCTAAATAAATGTAATTTGAAACTTTTTATAAATTCCACTAGTTTTATAGGTTACAATGACATGTTATTATTGATTTAATTCACTTTTTTTGAACTAATATGGTTGTTATGAGTTTCACAAAAATCAATTACAGAATAGAGTCAAAATTGACGTAAATGGTTTATTAAAAAAAATTTATATTATTAATTGTTATTTTATTCTTAAAAATATAAGGTTTGGCCAAATAACATATATGAGGATATATATATTAATAATGAACCACTTAGTGTTCGTTTGGATTGTTATAGTAATTTTATTAACTATATAGTCTAAGAAAACAAGAAGACACGGTAAAAGTAAAATTATTTATCTTAAAGTTAAATCTAAATGAAAAGGTTAAAATAGTAACCTAAGCTTGTCCAAATTATATTTGATGAGATTATTTCGACCCATCCCCACCTTAGCTTTGAAATAAATAAATTTGGAGCTATTAAAACCCGAATATGACTTTATAATAAAATAATATTTTGAGTTTTTCCAAAGGTGCCCCTCTCCTCCCTTATAAAAGGGCACATCCTCCCCCTCTTCCTCACACCACATTGAGCCATCATTATCGGCCAACCCCTGCCAATTTCACTTCTCCACATCCCTAGAAACTTCCTAGAGATCCTGGTCTTCTTTAAAGACCAACCCTAGTGCCCTAAGAAGAGGTTAAGAAGAGGCGCGTCAAAGAAGAGGTAATATCCATTACCGATCCTTTCCAATTTCATTCTTCTTCAACTTCTTCTTCATTAGTTGTATCATTATAAATTAACAACATCAGTATTAAATATATACTTATATGTTATTATAAATATTAAACAACCCAATTTCACCTTCTATCCATCCTACGGAAAACGAAATCATCGCGCGTGCGTACGTACGGAATATCGTCTCCACACCGTGGTGTAATCCGTTTTTCCACCACCACCTTACATGGATGGGTATAATGGTGTAAATAAATAACTATATATGATTATTTTAATTTGATATTTATTCTGAAATATTATACATATACTTCAATACAATTCCACGATCATGGGAATGGTATCATCGCTTGTGCGTACGTACAGACTACCATCTCCACGACGCGATGAGATTCATTCTCCTTGTTAACCATTCATGACTGATTATAAAGTATATATAATAAGTAATCATGAAATATATGACATAATAATGATACTGGATTTGTTTATATATATATATATATATATATATGTATTTCGTCTACTTAATTCCATTCAATTCAATAAGGAAACGAAAACATCATTCATCCTTACGTACGGCCTACCGTCTCCATGAATGGTATGCTTCATTCCATTCATCAATATATCATATATATATGTATTTACTAAATATATATTATATATAAATCATGTTTTAAATTCTGGAATTAAGTAAATCATGATATAAGTAATAATATCAAGAACTACAAGTCCAAACACGTATGATAAATAAAACGATTTTACCCAAAACGCTACTTTAACATGAAATTTACAGAAGAATGTGTAATATAAAGTCATAAGTGAACCATTTATGAAATCATAACATTGAATATGTTTCTGTAAAAAGTTAATGACGTTATTTAAATCATTATACACGAGGTTAGGATACGTACAAAGCATATCAGAACTATGGTAAGGGATAATTATTCCAATCTCGTTTCTTATCCGATATTGTTTATTCATAAGTATTTACTGGGGTTATGCTTATCTTCCATGTCCATGTTTTCTAAAAATGTTTTCATAAAATGATTAGTATTCTTTCATGTATGTTTAAAGTCATTTTTAAGCTTTTATGACTTTTACCATAATGTTTGGAAGGAATCTTTCTTTTGTTTACCATACGAGGAACTTTTTTCCTTTTCTGACAAAATTATGAGGAGAATGTTTTTTTAACTTATACAGCATGAAAGGATTTTTGTGGTTTTATAAAGCCTTATTTTCATGAAGCTTCCTCCAAAAGATTTCATGAATATTTTAAACAAAATCTTTTTCTTTTAAAATTTCATGACATTTTGTGAAAAGAAATTGATTTTGAAGAAGAAAGGATATTTTCATCAAGAATTCATTTCAAGTGTTTTATCAAAACCATTTTCCATCTAAGATGACATTATTTCATATGTGTATGTTTCAAGTATAATGTATCTATGATTTACATGGTTTTATTATTCTGATTATGAAATGATATCCATTTCTTTTATATGGATTATGTGATAATGGGATGATGTTTATGAAACCCATTTTATTTGTCGGGTTATTATGAATGATGTGTGTTAATTTTGTGATACAAGTAACAATTATTTCATTCTGAGATGGGTGGGACTTATATCTACCTCCAGTGCATTGGGTAAAGATTTATATCTCATGAGATATTCATGGTTGGAATGTTAAATTAATCTGGTTCAGTGTTACGGGACTGAAACGATGAGTGAACTCGATTTAGAAAGGGACTTTGTCCACTAAGATAGTCTTGGAAGCAATGCCTTGGCTACTATGTAAATCATAACATGTGCTTAATGGTTGCCACAATTGCATATTTTATTCCCATGTCATTTAATCATGATTGATGTTCCATTATGATCTATGCCTTATGTACTGCCATGTTTTATGATATTGCTCAAGATTTTGATGTTTAAACATTATGTTCATGTTTTTATGTTCAAATGTATATGGTTTGTTTTATTTTCTCCATTATTACCCTTACTGAGCATTTAAGCTCACCCTTTATATGTTTTCTTTTCCTCATGATATAAAGAAAAGTTTTAGGTAATAAAACCAAAGGGGAAGATCTTTATGGGAGATGTTGAAGATCTTTCACAACGATTAGAAGATTTTTTTCTGAGTTTCCAAAGACACTAAACCATTAAAATCCTTGAGTGTTGGTTTTTGTTATGTATTAATTATACTGCAAAAGTAATTTAATGTCCATGAACGTCAAGATTTGGGTCTCTATAGTTGGTATCAGTGGAAAGGTTTAGTTTACATTTGGAAACTAGGATGCAAAAACTTTAGTGAAAACCCTAGAGATATTTATATGGTATGTCTTGGGATGTCCCTAAGGTTAAGTATAATTATAGGTTATAGTCCTTGAATTACGGTAATGATATTATAATTAAACCTAAGATGGTAGATATTTAACGTACTCCCCCGTTATTATGTTGTTTTCCTAGCATGATTTTGCCTCTCAAACTATTCTTTTTGGTTTTTAGATAATGGGTGGAACCAGAAGGAACCGTGTTGATCAATGTAATGGATAATGAAATTATTTTCCTCCTGATCAAACCAATGTTATGGGAGATGGAGTGCACAATCTTATTTCTATACTTACACAAGATATGAATCATCATGGACTTCCAAATGAGCAGGGAGAGGAGAAAAATTCTGTTGAATCCTTCATGAGGCAGCGTCCACCTTCATTAAGTGGGTCTACTGATCCATTAGTGGCTGAACAATGGATCAGTACCACTGAAAAGATATTTTCAGTCTTGCAATGTTCCGAACATGATAAAGTCATCTTAGCAGTATATTGTTTGGAAGGTGAAGCTGATCAACAGTGGAATCTTATCAAGACTACAAGGCCCCAAGATTAAATTGAAAATATGGAATGGGATGAGTTCAAGAACTTGTTTTTCAATAAGTACTTCCCTAATATTCTTTGAACAAAGATGGTAAAGGAGTTTCTTGAACATAAGAAAAATGATGATGAATATGTTGGTATATATGAGGCGAATTTTACAAGGCTTGCAAGGTATGCATCTGGATTTATCATTCCAACTGAAAGCAATGTTTATCGATTCTTCATTACATTAAAACCATGTCTTCGAAGGGCATTAGCGATAAGATACTTCAGTAGCTATGAAGAAATTATGCGTTGTGCTATCAAGGTAGAACTTAAAGTTGGTGTTACACATCCTTCTCATGGTTTTGAAAAGAAACGAAAGATGGAGTTTAAGGAAAAATCCCACAACAATGGTGAAAAGAAGGTGAATGTTTCTTTATTTTCAAAGTGTAGAAAGAAGCATATTGGTTATTGTCTATTTGGTACTAGAAAATGTTTCAAGTGTGGAAAAGAAGGTCATCGAGCAGCTGAGTGTTGAAGTAATTGGAAAAAGGTTAAAAATGACGTGAATAGAGAAAAGACTTCAGAGAACACTCCACCAACACTTCAATGCTTCAAGTGAAAGGAAATGGGGCATTATTCTAATCAATTCCCTAATCCAAGGATTATTGATGATCGACGTGAGCAAACTATTAAGGAAAAGGAAAAAGGGATGTCACATGCGATCAATATTTGTGATGTTTAATATGAAAATGATGTTTTGGAATGATTAAGTGTTTATGTAATGGGATTTCAAAATCATATCATGGAATATCATTTAGAGTATTGTGGAATTTTGGAATATCTATGTACTGGTTTTCAATAATTATATGGTACCAGTAACCATGAAAAGTGATTGAAATATTTCTGGAAAGCATTTGATATGCACATAATGAAGGGATAAGGATAAAATTGACTATTTGATAGTATTCATGAGCTCATGACTGATATAAAGACAAGGTTATATCACGGTTTGAGTATATACAATTTTTTTGGATTTTGGAAGGAGTTAACTTTTGATAGCATTCATGTTTTCACTAAGATTCAATGGGTATTCATTTTTCAACAGAATACAAGATTAAGGTATTCACATGTTTGGAATGTGATCAACAATATATATATATTTTGATATATGAGGGATAAATGATGGTATTCATGTGCTTGTTATATGACCTTTTTTTGTAATTTTTCACTTTATACTATGAGTTTGGAAAGAAGTATTTTGGATAATCCTAAATATTGGAATGTATTATGTTGAACATAAGTTAGTATTGTTTTAGGCTAGAAATTTTTTTGATAGAATGTTATAATAGTGTAGTTTAAGAAAAGGGACAACCTGCAGAATGGGTGACAACCCATCGCGTTGGACAAGGCTGTGGGAATCAAACCCACAATCGAAGTGCGACAGACCTGTATCGCCTACCACTGGCCTACAAGAAGTCCTTGGTTAGTAGAAGCTAGTTTTATTATATTATGCAGTATGATATATGAAGTATAAGTCCATTTTAGGAACCATATACGATTAATATAACTATATATGGACTTATGTATATTTAATAACTTCTTCTATCATTTTTTTGAGAGATATGGAATGACCTATCATTCTATCACATAGTCTGCTAACACTTCATGAAAGACAAATTCAACTTCATTTTTTTATGAGACAATGTCAAAATTGTTCAAGGCAAAAACAATAGTAAGATTGTACCAAAATCAAGTAAGTGTTTATTTTACTTGAACAATTCTTCAACTTTAGGGAAATGATCTTGAATACAAAAAAATTGTTGTCCTAGTGTCCTTATATCCGACGAATCAGATGGTACCTTAAATCATTACAAATTTTAGGCTTCGTGATTGTTGGCTTTTTCATAGACATGTTCTCTACCACTCTCGATCAGAACATGATGGTAATATTTCTCTTCCATATCCATATTTTCACCAATGTTCTCCTGCGTGGAAACCTAGTGATGAGTTAATGTGGGTAACCGTTACATTTCTAACTTTCCTTTTTAAAATGAAGTTTTAACGATGTCGGTTTCTATGAAAGAAACTTTCCAGTAGTAACCATTTACAACCCCGATGAATTTCGAGGGAGAAATTCATTTTAAGGGGGGTAGAATGTAACTGCCCGAGATTTCATGAGAAATATTATTTTAATTACTTTGAGGTCTTGTGTTGTACGCTACACCAAGATTATCTTGTACTATACGCAACACCGTTTTAGCTTGCAGTATACGCAACATTATTACTGGCTAGTGTTACACACAATTTCAATTTTGTTTTATGGAAATTGTTCTACTCAACATTAAGTATAGATTTTATTTTTATTATGTTATACGCAACACCAAATGGATATTTCACTACACACAACCCTGACTTGGCTAACAATCAAGACCTTCTTTGATAGCGTGTGTAGTACGCAATACCATGTTTCACTAAACGAGATATTATTATAATATTTTTATGAACTAGCCATTATGAATAGTAATACCCACTTTTTGAAATTTTATCATTTAAAATGGACTTCATTTTTGCATTTGGAATATCGAAATTAGCTTAGGGTGAAATTTTGGTATTTTTCTGAAAATTTCAATTTTTGATGAATAGAGAAAACACTAGGATACTATTTAAAAACCGACTTTTTATTTAAATAATTATTTATTTTATTTAAATTTGTTTTAGTTAAAAAAATTTACATAATACCAATATAAGTTCAATGTAATTAATTGGAGTCATTTTATAATAATTTTAGATATATAAAAATTTTATTGAACTTTTCACCGTCTTTTACCCACCTCCTAGGAGAATTTACAAATTTACATAAAACATAATTTTACCGCTTCTGTGAATGGAATTTCAAAACTCTGAGAGACACGGTTGATTTTAGTAAGTAAAATTTGGTTCAATGAGATAAAAATAATTTTTGGTGAATAGTAACTTTTTACTTTTATTTACCACGGTTAAAATTAAAATGGATAATTAAGGGTAAAAATGATATTACTATTACCCTAACACATGTCATAATTCTATTGGATAAGTTTAATTCGACCCAAAACAACCTTAGGAATAAAATATGACCATTTAGGTCCACTTGGATATGATTTGGACACCTATTATTATTTTATTTAAAAAACAGTTAAAATTGTTAAAATAAAAGTTTAATGACTAAAACATTTATAATATAGGGTTATAAATAAGATAAATTAGACTATAAATTTTAATTAGAAATCTAAAAATATTTCCTAAACAATGGTATTTTATTTATAATTTTTGGACTTTAAATAAGTTAATTTATATATGACACAATGATGATGCAGTAATTACCTTTTCAAGGAAATATTAACATAATTGATATTATAAATACCCAAATAAATTTTATTTGAGACTTTTTATAAATTACACTAATTTTATAGGTAAATATGACATGTTAGTATTTATTTAATTAACTTTTTTAGAACTAATCAGGTTATTATGATTTTAAAAAAAATCAATTGCAGAATAGTGTCAAAATTGACAAAAAATAGTTTTTAAAACAAATATTATATTATTAATTTTTATTTTGTTCTTAAAAATCTAAGGTTCGTCCAAATGACTTATATAAGGATATATATGTTAATATTTAACCAATTGGGGTTATTTTGGCTTGTTATATTATGTTTATTAACCATATAGTGTAAGAAAACAAGAAGACATGGTAAAATTTAAATTATTTAACTTAGAGTTAAATCTAAATGACAAGGTTAAAATAGTAACCAAAACTTGTCTAAATTTTATTTTATGAGATTATTTAGATCCATACCCACCTTAGCTTCTAAATAAATCAATTTTTAGCTATTAATAATAGAATATGACTTTATAATAAAATAATATTTTGTGTTTTTCAAAGGTGCCCCTCTCCTCCCTTATAAAAGGGCACCTCCTCCCCCTCTTCCTCACACCAGTTTGAGCCATCAAGCTCAGAAAAGCCCTGCCAATTTCTCTTCTAAAATTCTCTAAAAACATCCTAGAGGTCCTGGTCTTCTTTAATGACCAACCCTAGTGCCCTAAGAGGAGGTTAAGAAGAGGCGTGTCAAAGAAGAGGTAATATCCATTACCGATCCTTTCCAATTTCTTTCTTCTTAAACTTCTTCTTATTTAGTTGTTTCATTATAAAGTAATAACATCAGTATTACTTATATACTGATATGTTATTATAATTATGAAATAATCCCATTTCACCTACTATCCATCCTACGGAAAACGAAATCACCGCGCGTGCGTACGTACGGAATACCGTCTCCACGCCATGGTGTAATCAGTTTTTCCAACAAAACCTTACATGGATGGGTATAATGGTGTAAATAAATAACAATATATTATATTTCTAATGTGATATTCATTGTGAAATATTATACATACACTTCAATAGAATTCCACGATCATGGGAATGGTATCATCACTCGTGCGTACGTACGGACTACCGTCTCCACAACGTGATGAGATTCATTCTCCATCTTAACCATTCATGAATGATTATAAAGTATATATAATAAGTAATCATGAAATATATGACATAATAATGATACTTAATTTATGTATATATATATGTATTTCATCTACTTAATTCCATTCAATTCAATAAGGAAACGAAAATAGCGTTCATGCGTACGTACGACCTACAGTCTCCATGAACGGTGTATTTCATTCCATTTATCGATCTATCAGATATATATGTATATAGTTAATATATATTATATATAAATCATGTTTAACCTTCTGTAATTAATTAAATCAGGATATAAGTAATAATATCAAGAACAACAAGTCGAAACATGTATGATAAATAAAATGATTTTACCCAAAACGCTGCTTTAACATGAAATTTACAAAAGAACAGGTAATATAAAGTCATAAGTGAACCATTTATGACATCATAACAATGAATATGATTCTGTAATAAGTCAATGACATTATTTAAATCTTTATACAGGAGGTTTGGATACATATGATCATATCGGACCTAAGGTATGAAAAAATTATTCCAATCTCGTTTCTTATCTGAGATTGTTTATTCGTAACTATTTATTGGGATTATGTTTATCTTCCATGTCAATGTTTTTTAAAAATGTTTTCATAAAATTTTTAGTATTCTTCCATGTATTTTTAAAGTCATTTTTACCCTTTTATGACTTTTATCACAATGTTTGGAATTAATCTTTCTTTTGTTTACCATATGAGGTACTTTTTGACCTTTCTGACAAAAGTACGAGGAGAATGTTTTTTTAACTTATACGGCATCAAAGGATTTTTAAGGTTTTATAAAGCCTTATTTTCATGAAGCTTACTAAAAAATATTTCATGACTATTTTAAACAAAATCTTTTTCTTTTAAGGTTTCATGATGTTTTGTGAAAATAAATTGATTTTGAAGAAGAAATGATATTTTCCTCAAAAATTCATTTCAAGTGTTTTATCAAAACCATTTTCCATCTAAGATGACAATATTTCATATTTGTATGTTTCAAGTATAATGTCTCTATGAATTACATGGTTTGATTCTTCTTATTATGAAATGATATCCATTTCGTTTATATGGATTATGTGATGATGGGATGATGTTTATGAAACCCATTTTATTTTTTGGATTATTATGAATGATGTATGTTTATTTTGTGGAACAAGTAAGAATGATTTAATTATGGGATGGGTGGGACCTATATCTCCCTACAATTAATTGGGTAAAGATTTATATCTCATGAGATAGACATGTCTAGAATGGTAAATTAATCCGGTTCAGTGTTACAGGACTGAAACGAGGAGTGAACTCAATTCAGAAAGGGACTTTGTCCACTAAGATGGTCTTGGCAGCAATTCCTTGACTACTATAGAAATCATAACATGTGATTAATGGTTGCAACAATTACATGTTTTATTCCCTTGTCATTTTATCATGATTGATGTTCAATTATGATCTATGCCTTGTGTACTGCCATGTTTTATGATATTACTCATGATTTTGATGTTTAAACATTCTGTTCATGTTTTTATGTTCAAATGTATATGGTTTGTTTTATTTTCTCCATGATTACCCTTACTAAGCATTTCAGCTCACCCTTTATATGTTTTCTTTTCCCAATGATATAAAGAAATGTTTTAGGTAATAAAACCAAAGGAGAGATCTTTATGAGAGATGTTGAAGATCTTTCACAACGATTAGAAGATTTTGTTCAGAGTTTCCAAAGACACTAAACCATTATGATCCTTGAGTGTTGGTTTTTCATATGTATTATGTATTCCACAAAAGTAATTTAATTTCCATGTACATCAAGCTTTGTGTCTCTACACATATGGGTAATTTGAGGTGGGAGTTAGGGGTTAATCTAATTTTCATTATTGTCTATGGTGTCCCAAAATGTCTTGGTTAAGAAATAATGGTTTCAAAGAGAGTATTATATGATAGAGTTTGGATTAATAATTTGTGATCAAATCAAGTATTTGTGATGTTTTTTTGTAACAAACTAACTATGATATACTAGACATGTTACCCAAGGTGGTCTGCAATGTGGTTTTGTAAAAAATGATGATGAAGAAAATTATTGAATGTAAAAAAATATATATATAAAACTTGTGTAAAATTTTGATTAAAGATATACAACTAGATCCTTAAAACTAAAGACAACCAGGATAAACTATAAAATTTTGAATCAGGAAAGACTAATGATTTTCCATGTGACCACCCATTATCCCTAAACTTTCATTCTATAAAGGATACATTTTACATGAGAACCTAGAATTCTCCATGATATCCTTCACTTTACCTGAGTACGTAATAAAATGGTTTAAAAAATTTTATTGGAAAAAGTTGGGTGTCATAACAAATCCCAATTGTGTACCACTAAATAATCTTCAAAAATTATAATATAATGATTTCAAATGTTATATCATTTAAAGAAAATACAGTTTCTAAATGATTTTCATAAATGAAACTATGTTTAAAAAGTTCCCTTTTATATCAATAAATTCATAAAAAATTAATTGATTCTTGAAATATATATCATATATAAGAGAAAATGAAAATTAAAGATGTAAAAAATATAAATGCAATAAACCATCATTTAGTAAACTATGTAAAAATGAAAAATAAAAACATATGGTCTCTAGTCTATGTAAATACATAATAGGAAAAAAAGATTAAAATATTCATATTTTAATTCAAATAGATATCATGTTTTTTAAATGCTTTTGATATCCCAAAATCAACCTATACTGGTGACACACATATGTGGGCCACCTATTTTTATTTACTATGTAGTAGGTAATGTAACAACCCAAACATTCATTAATGGAAATTTCTATTGATCTAATTAAATGTCTTATTATGGTTATATGAAATGTGAACTACATTGGTTTTATGTTTCTGGATTTTAAAATTCTATTATGAATTCTGACCATTGCTAATATAGTCATTGAATAGTGATCACATGATTAGTATAAATATAAGGCTTATACCAATCCAATTTACTCAGACAAAGGAAGCGATGGACTCATCCAGTAGACTTTCCCTATACGAAGCCCATTTGTTGGAGCTCTGAAAAGGAGGTGGCTTCATTGGGCTTCACTCATGACAAAGACCAAGCTGAGCTTGAACACGTTAAGCTCGGGCGGAATTGACTAAGGCAGAAGTGGAAGTTAATAGAGATTACCACCTGAGTGATGTTATCTGAGCCACCCTAAGAGTCTGTCACCATCGCACACCTTACCCTTCATTCTTATGCAGGTTTTATATGGGTTTATGTAATGAGACCCTATAACTATCACTATGTACATTATTTTTTTATAAATAACGTGCATTCATTTTATTATTGTTACTTTGTGAATAGTTTTTAAAGCACAAATAGTATTTTTAGTTAATATTCAACTAAGAAATATTTTTTGATGAATTAATGTATTTTTTAATTAAATAATATTTTAATAAAATATTATTATTATTATTATTATTAAATTAATTTTTATTAAATATAAATTATCATATAATTTTATGGATGCAATTTTAATTTTTGTTATGGTTTGAAAGCCATTTTGGTCAAAACCAATGAATTTTCGATAAATGTCCGTTTTTATTTTAAAATAAAAAATTTAAATATCTAGAAAATTATGTAGATAAAATGAATTTTATTTTTGGAATCAGGATTTCGAAGATATCAAATGTTGAATTTTTCATAATTTTCTGAGACAGTCGAATGTTTGGGTAAAAATTAAATATCTTTTAAATATATAGTGTGTTTTATGACATCATAATGACCCAATAGTGTTGTCATAAAATACTATAAACATTATTTTCGGTCAATAAATGTTTTACCAATATAATAATGTGATTATTTGTTTGTTTTATTTATTTTACAAACCTTTAGTGGACCCTTTAAGGCTTATAAAACATTTTTCCTTTTTAAATTGTTTTCCTTAAGAGTGTGACTCACCTCCACATAAGAAACCCTATTATTTTAAGAATTTAAGCTATTGGACTCATAAAATATTATTTTACACTCCCCTTGGGATAAATCCCTGGGCAAAAACCATGGGATGCTTTGTGTTTTTCATTAGTTTAATGTGTGGCGACCCAAAACTAAAATAATAAACAATTCCCTCTTATGTCCTATATAAACTCACCCAATCTCCCACATACTCATCCCTCATATCCTTTTAATTTCTTCCAACCCCCTCCCTCATCTATTTATAATCCTCTCATGGTGACTCAAGCTCCCAAGAAACCTCTCTCAAGCCTCTCCCAAGCCTTTGGGATCACACTTCCAAGTAAGGGATTTCTACCTTTCTCATTTTTGTCCAATATTATTAAAGTTTTTGTGCCATTTTATTCAATTAAAATTGTTGGGGTATGATGTAGAACCTACCCCATACTGCCCACTTTATGTTAGGATGATTGGAGACACTTTTATCCCTCATTAATTCCTCCCATGTTCACTCGTTACCATGTCGTAATTCCTTTAGGGATTTCCCTCTCATATTTTGCATCCAAGTAATTATTTTGTATTATGAATCTAAATTCTATTATGTTTGTTGGGACATGTATCTATATGACCCTATTACTTTCCATTTCATGTACATATGTTGAGACACCATTTTCCCTCCCATCAACCATTTTCAGGAATCCTTATGTCACTTTGTTATGCTTCTGAAATTGCACCGCATTTTTTCAAGCAAAGATCATTGTGTAGTGAAAACCATACTCATATCTCGATCAATGGTATTAACATTTATTAAAATATACATATTGAATGGTACTTTCCTATATTTAATCCACATTACTAAATCATGGAATAACTTATGATGTTAATCGAGTCCACGTTATATGATCCATGTGGCACACTTATGCATGAAATCAAAATTTAAGAAGGGTGCACCCTGATAGCGTTCCAATGCTTTGGGTAATGTATATTATTATGATAAATCATGTGAAATGAGTGTAGAATCATGATAATTCAAGTGAAACAATGGTTTACTCGTGCTTCATGTGCAATGAGTGTTTACTCATGCTCCATGTGCAATGAGCCTTTACTCAAGCTAATTTCATATTAAGTGTTGTTGCCACATTTCCTGGTGATTATAATGCTTAATCAAGACTTTATGTTCATGTTTGTCTTGGGATCCATTGATATGCCTATTGACTAACATGCATTTTATTCCTTATGGTATTCCATGTTTATTCCATTACTAGTCTTTATATCTCACCATTTTTTATGCATGTCCTCAAGTTATCCCATGCAATGCTAAGTACGAGGGAATGTTGTGGTAATGTAAAAGAAATTTTTCAATAAAGATGTTGTATTTAATGTTTTAAGTTGTTATTTAATGATACTAAGCCCTAAAGACACTAGAAATCTTGTTCTTCCATGTATTATCAAGTTAATAATTTATGTAATAAGTCATGTTTTAGTGTGTAATAAAGCTTAGGGTTGTCATAGTTGGTATCAGAGGGTAGGTTTAGTTATTTTTGGGATTAGGATTAGAAAACCCTAGTAAAGAAAAATAAAAAAGAATAAGCATAACAAAAATATCCCTATGTTTTGGTGAGTATTGTGTAAGTTCTTTATCAATAAAATACATCCCTGTATGGATACGACATGGTAGAAGCGACTCTAGCACATATGTACCTAGGAGTGAAAGCCCTAATAAGGAGTTTCGGGCTTGACCCGAGGTATCCTAATACATAACAATGAGCCTTGTTGCACTCTTAGTTAAAACACTCCCATGGGATATTCTTTGGTAAATTCACAAGCTTAGTATGAATCCTTATTGAGAGAATTGAAAAAATGCACCTAAGAATATATATTAGAAAGTAGATACTGATAGCATAGATTGAAGCCTATGGATTCATAAGTTAAGGAAATAAAAGTTATTTATAAGTCATCGATTTTTCCGTAGATTACATTTTATTTGTTACCCCTAACTATAATTTTATCCCAGCCAATGGCTGGTAATAGGAGGACTTGGGCTAACAACCGATATGAAGATTGTTGTGATGACAATGCTAATGAGATGCTCAATCTGATGGGAGTGGGATTCTTGAACATTGTCACACTTCTCTCTCAGCTAACTCAAGCTTTGAATAAAAACATGGTTCAAGAGGAATGTTCAACTCCCACTAATAAAGAACAACTTGCTATCTAGATCTTCATGGGAGAAAGTACTCCAAATTTTAATGGATCATATGATCCCTCAATCATCGAACAATGGATTAACTCCATTGAAAATATCATCTCCATCCATCAATGATCTGAACAGGAGAAGGTTCTACTGGATGCTTATCGTATGGAGCGTGAAGCTGATAAATGGTGTAAGTTGATCAAAAATACAATTCTTGAGGAGGAGATTGAGGTGTTGGAATAGAAGGATTTCCAGAATATGTTTTTCAATAAATATTTTCTGTGCACCCTCCAACTTAAGATGGAAAGGGACTTGCTTGCCCTCATGAAAAAAGAAGATGAATATTTCAGAGTGTACAAGGAAAACTTCAAAAGGATTTCCCAATATTCCTCAAGCTTTGTCATTACCCCAGAATGCAAGGTTGATCGCTTCATTGGTGGACTGAAACCTAGCCTGCAGAAAGTGCAGGAAATCCATTACTTCGACAGCTATGAGGAAATTTTCTGATGTGCCCTCTTGGTCGAAATAAAGATTGGAGAATCTCAAGGGTATCATGGTGAAAAAAAGTGTATGTTAGACTTCAATGTTGGAAGTCCGATGGATAAATCCAATGGTTCTATGAATATCCAACACCCCACTTGCCAAAGGTGCTGAAATAAGCACCCTAGAAATTACCTGAAGGGGACGAGGAAATGATTTATGTTTGGAAGAGAAGGTAACCTGGCTATTAACTGAAGGAAATAAAAACCCACGGTTGTGACAGAAGAGAGGAATGATACACTCAACCCTCAACGCATTGTTCATTTCTTCAATTTAAAATAACGAGGGCACTTTTCAAATCAGTTCCCTAAGCCATGGGTTTTTAGAGGCAACCAACAACCATCAAGGTAGAAATAGTGAGCTTTTTCCATTACTACTACCGAAGTGGACCCCGAAATTGAAGTGGTGACAAGTACTCTAGATAATCATTCAATAATAGAGAATGTACTTTTTGATTTTGTTTATATGCATTCTTTTTTATCATAGAATATTAGTAGAACAATCCCAGCCCCACAACTAATCATCTAAGTGAAGATGTCTGTGTGTACTGAAAATGGGGAAATCATTGCATCCAATGAATATATCTCCTCCCCTGTCAATATCTATGGATTTAATTTCTTGTTGAACCTCTTCATACTCCCTTTGGAAAAATTTGATGCAATTATTGGCATGTAATGGATTCCCTTATATAGATCCAATAAAAATTGTCATGAGAGGGAAATCACTCTCCATGTGGAGAATCGACCCCCGATTCAATACCAGTGCGTGGAGGAAGATGAATCTTCTTCAGCTCCATCATCTCAAGTACGGATATTACTGACCTATGAGCATGTTTATCAGGCTTAGATGATTGAGTCTAAGGAAGAAACCATCCCTGAAGACATTCCTATTGCGAGGGAATTCACTGAAGTGTTTCCCGAGGAATTTCCTAGTCTTCCTCCTAGAAGAGATGTTGAATTCTCTATTGAACTTATACCTAGGAGTTTCCAATACCAAAGAATCCATATAGAATGGAATTTTTTGAGCTTGAGGATTTGAAGAAACCACTATAGGGGAATCTAGATAAAGGGTTTATACACCCAAGTGCTTCACCATGGGGTGTAACAGTCCTCTTCATCAAGAAGAAAGATGGGTCATTGTGTCGTTGCATCGATTATCACGAGCTTAACAAAATCAAGATAAAGAACAAGTATCCACTCCAATGGATTGATGAATAGTTTAATCTACTACATGGATCACAATACGTCTCTAAGGTGGATTTTTTGTCATGATATTATCAAGTAAGGGTGAAGAAAGAAGATATCCCCCAGAATGCTTTTCGTACAAGATATGGGCACTATGAATTCATAGTAATGCCTTTTGGACTCACAAATTCCCCAGAAATATTCATGGACTTGATGAATAGAATCTTTAGGGATTACCTTGAAAAATTTTAGGTAGTCTTTATAGATGATATTCGGATATACTCCAAAACCAAGGAGGATTATGAGGAGCATCTAAGAACTGTACTTGAGACCTTGTGAAAGGAGAAGCTCTATGTAAAGTAGAGAAAGTGTGAGCTCTGGTTGAAGGAGGTATCAGTCATCGACCATATCATCACAAAAAATGGGATATCTACGGATCCCTCCAAGACAACTACAATAGAGTGATGTTCATGGACAACATTGGTAATGGATATCCATAACTTCATGGGGTTAGCTGGATATTATCGACGATTTGTGAGAAATTTCTCACAATTGACCTACCCTCTTACAAAGCTAACTAAGAAGGGAGTAAAGTTTTCTTGGAGTGATGAATTTGAAGAAAGCTTCAAGGAGTGAAAAATGAGCCTTATTTGTAACACCCCAAGCTTCCACAGTACACTTCTCATTGAATAATACAGTAGCATGTGTTGTACGCAACTTCGAGTTCTAACACACACCACAACCAATCAAACTAGCCTTTATTAATAGTAATACCCACTTTTTGAAATTTTATAAATTTTATCTCTCAAAATAGACTTCATTTTTGGATTAAGAATATCAAAATTAGCCTAGGGTGAAATTTTGGGACTTTTCGGATAACTTTTAAATTTTGATGATTAGTGAAAATTACTAAATTTTAATTAAAAACAACACTTTTAGTCAAATACTTAATAGTGATAAATTATGAATTTGAGTGATTTTAAAGTATATTTAGAATATATTTTTACCATTTAATACAATGTTTGTCATTGGACATAATTTCACAATTAAACCAGACATAAACAAGTGTCAATATTTTGATAGTTATTATCTATTAAAAACCCACTTTTTGTTTTAACAACGGGAATTAATTTTAAATTAATTTTTGCCACTTTTGTGTTTTGAATTTGGAAAAATGGATTCCATTTTAGCAAAAAAAAAATTTATATAGGGTTATATATTTTGTAATTTAGACTATAAATATTCATTAAAAATCTAAGAAGATTTCCTACATAATTGTATTTTATTTATAATTTTTTGATATTTAATAATTAATATTATTTATGACACAATAATGATACAGTATTTTCCTTATTAATGAAAGAATCAGATAATTGGTATTATAAATGTTAAAATAAATATAATTTGGAAGTTTTGATGACATCCATGAATTTTATTGGTTAATATGACATTATAGGATTGCTTAAATGAATTTGGTTCGAATTAACAAATTTTTTAATACATTAACAAAAATCAATATTGAATAGTGTCAAAATTGACATAAATGAGTTTTTAAAACAAATATTATATTATTAATTGATATTCTATTCCTAAAAATCTAAGGTTCAGCCAAAGTACTTATATCATTATAGGTGTATCATAAATGGACTACCTGGGTGTCGCTTGGATGTATATAGTATGTTTATTAACAATATAATATAAAAATACAAAGTGACATGGTAAATGTCAAACTAATTAACTAAGAGTTAAAACTAAAAGATAAGGTTAATATATGGCCTAAACCTGTCTAAATTCTATTGGATAAAATTATTTAGACCCATACCCATTTTAGACTTTGAATAATCCACTTTGGAGCCATTAGATACCGAATATCAATTTATTATAAAATAATATTTCTAGCTTTTCCAAAGGAGCCCCTCACCCCTCTTATAAAAGGGCACTCCCCCTTCTCACTAATTCACACATTCAAAGACTTTCGGTTCGGCGAAAACCTTCCCAAATACTCTCTCAACTTCCCACACTTCAACCTAGAGGCCTTAGTTTGATCGGAAAGCCAACCTAAGGAGCCCTTTTGATCAAATCAAAAGGAAGAACCCGAAGAAGAAGTAAGGTTGTTACCACCCTCTTTCATGTTCATTTCTTCTTCAACATCTTCTTTCTTTGTTATTTCCGTTTTAAAATAATAAATCAAGTATCTTCTATATACTATGATGTTATTATAAATATGGAACAACCAAATTCATTATTATATCCATCCCTTGAAAGACATGTCACCATACGTGCATACGTACAGCCTACCGTCTCCACATCATGGTGTAATTTTTATTAAATATATTATTATTTATATGGGTATAATAATGATCTTCTACTCATATAAATAATCAATATAACATGATAATTATTCTATATATATGATATACCATCCAATTATATATTATTTTAATATCAAAAGAATGATATTTTCGCTCGTGCGTACGTACGGACAACCGTCTCCATGAACGCGATAAGATTCATTCCCCATCGTATCCATTCAAGTATAATTCTTATTTGATGAAATAATATTTAAGGACTTGATATCATTTTGGATATGAATAATATACAGCCTATCCATAACAGACATGGCATATGTAACAAAACATATAAAAGAAAATGAGTAAGTTAACACCCGAAACAACGATAATACAAAGATATTATTAACAAAGCATTGTTAAAAGATGATATATGATATTATATTAATTTATATGATTGTTTTATAACTTAATAAAAATTATTTCACCATCATACATGAGGTTAAGCTACCCTCAACCAAAAAAAAGTACAAGGTAAGGGGTTTTCATCTCACTCCTCATATGCCATATTCCCACTATTACCTTTTGTGTGGTGTATGTACTGCCCATAATTGTATTCTTTGTGTAATACACAATAATTTATGTTTATTTACATATTCATTGTATGATACCTCTTTCATGGGTTGTATGTTTCGTAAGTTACCAAATTGGTAAGGGTTTATTTCACAATCTCTTCATTATCTGAGGTTGTTTATACATAATTATCTAATAGGACCTCTTTATCATCCACATCAATGTTTCTTAAAAATGTATTTCAAATCATTATTACTATTTTATATAGTATGGGTTAAAGTCATTTATACCCTTGTTTGCCTTTTTATAAGAGTTTTATAAAGGAATCATTCCGTCATTTTCCAAACAAGGTCCTTTTTATCCTTTTCGAAAAAATTAAGGTAAGAATGTTTTTTTAACTTATAATATAGGTGCGGTTATTCTCCGCCATTATTACACCTTTTAAGATTCCCTTACACTCTTATAACAATATTTTCAAAATAAAGGTTTTCTTTTATAACTATGTGATTTTTAAATGATTTCAAAAAACAGAGAGATATTTCTCTCAAATATATGAAGATACAGTGCAAATGTATACGTATTTAATGCAAGCTTAAAACTATTTTTAGAAAACCCGACTCTCGAGTGTGGTAGATAGGAAGGGATTGGGAATGGACCCATCATGGCCTGTAATTAGTCGAGCAGTCTCAAAATTAGTTATTTGGTTTTCAGAAGCTTGCATAATGTTTTTAGAGAAACACTGGAGTATATTTGAGCAATTTTAAATGTAAGTATCTTCTAAAAAAATTTCATCGGTAGGTATCATGAGACAAACTAGTGTCTTGGAACGAGGCATTGAAAAAATCTTATTTGTAGTCTTGGCACGAGGCCTTCACTATGTGGTTATGATAGTCTGGCATTATGCATTCCATCAATATGAAAGTGGTAATTGATATTGCATGTGATTATTCAACTAGTAGAATATCCATGTGAATAAGTAAATGGAATTATTTCATTTTATAATTTCCATATTATGTTGAACATCACGTTCAAATGGCTTTTGTTTTAGTTATACATTGCCTTAAATGTTTATGCTTATTTATGAAAGTTTCTGCAATATTGTTAGTCTTACTGAGCATATGAGATCACCCCTTTCGATAATTTATTTTTCCCAGGATGTGAAGAAGTATTTTATAAATGACCTGTAGGGATAGTATAAGGGGAGACGAGTGTCGAGACAAGATGTTGTTGTAGTTTCCACTTTATTATGTAATGTAAACTTTAGGAATGTATCTAGTTATTCCAAGGCTACTAAACTAATCGGTATTTCGAGATTTTATCTTTCTTATGATCATGCCAATGTTATGTAATAATGCACCGACTCTGGGTAACTAGGGTCGGGGCATTACAGTTGGTATCAGAGGAAGTTTAGTAAAATGTGTGGAAGCTAGATTTAGATAAACTCTAATTAGAGCACATAACCCTAAGATATAATTTGAGGATTAGTATAGAATTACTTCCTAGAATTTTGGTATTGTAGAGATTTTGTGTGTTTTCTGAGCAATACATTCCTGTCTGGATAGGAGTAGGTAGAGGCTGCTCTGGCACAAATTTACCTAGGGGTAAAACCCGAAAACACTGCTTTTAGCTAGACTCGAACGGGAACTAGTGCACGACAATGGGTCTTGCTGCACTCTTGGTTACGACACTCTTGGGGGATATGCTAAGGATACCTATCATTTTCCATAAAACCCATTATGAAGGGTTTATGAGTATATACTTCCTCAATGAAAACATTTTTTTGATTATGGATTATATCGATAAATAGTTCAATTTATTTTAAGTATTTTACAAGTATGGAATTATCAATTTTGATTCATAAACTGATCTAGTTTATGCCATTGTTTAGAAATGGAACCTAGTGGATGAAACGGAAAATGTATCAATGTACCCACTCCATGTAGGGATTTCTCTCCTACTCAAGATAATTATAGTGGAGCTGGTGATGCAATTGTTGCTGATCAACTAATCACTATACTGGGAAAACTCACTCAGGTTATGAATAATAACCTTACCCGTTTGGAGCACCCTGATCCACATCATGGAGGTTCAATGTTAGATAGGTTTATGAGGCAGCAGCCACCAACATTCAATGGGATTAAAAATCCATTACTTGCTAAGCAATGGATATGTTCCCTAGAAATAATATTTCAGGCTTTGGGGAGTAGTGAAAGGTAAAAAAAATTCATGGCAGTTTATCGCCTCACTGGAGATGCTGACCAATGGTGGTCATTGATTCAAAACACGAAGGAAGATTATGAAGTATCAAATATAGAATGGAGGGAGTTCAAAGATCTTTTCATATAAAAATACTTTCCTCGTGACCATCGAGAAGATATGGAAAGGAAATTTTTGAGTCTGAGACAAAAGGAGAATGAGAATGTTGCAAAGTATGAGGCTAACATTACATGGTAATCAAGGTATGCTGGAGATTATATACGTAACCCAATAAGTAATATTGATCATTTATTTGATGGGTTAAAACCATTTCTTCGTCAAGCATTAGTGACACAATCCTTCCCATCGTACGAAGATATTGTCTCATGTGCTATCAAGATAGAAAAAGAATTCTCTATGTCTTATAACTTTAAAGTAAAGAAAGATAAGAAGAGATCTACTTATCAATATGGTAATGGAAATAAGGGAAAGAAGGGAAAGTTTGAATATCCATCCTTCAGTAAATGTGGGAAAAACACCCCGGTACTTGCTTAAAAGGAATGGGAGTCTGTTAAAAGTGTGGTAAAAAAGGCCACCAAGCTCTTGATTGCAAGTGGAAGAAGGAAGCTACTGATGTCTAATGCAACAATTGCAGGGATATGGGACATTATACAAATGAATTTCCTAAGCATTAGGGGAACTTACCTCAGAAATGTTCAAGGGATCAAGGCCAAGCTTATGCTATCTCTACTGCTGGGGTAGAAGCTCCGAAAGACGTGGTGGCAGGTAATTTAATGGTTTCCTCAAGTTTAGAAAATGCATTATTTGATTCTGGATCATCGCATTGTTTCATATCTTCCCAGTTTTCTATGAAAATTATATATTTCCAATTTCTTTAACAAGGTATTTGTTAGTTAAAACTCATAAGGGAAGTATCATTGCAAAAATGTTTTGTGAATCAGTCCCCATTAGAGCACATACATTTTATTTATCCGCTGATCTCATCGTCATACCTGCGATTGAGTTTGAAAAAATCCTCAATATGGAGTGTATTTCAGACAATGATGTGAATATTCATTGTAAGAAGGAGGAGGTTACAATTTTTAATGATGATGATAAAGAACACCTTATCTTTAGAGGAAAATTTTCACCACCTAATTCTTATCTAGATCCACCCCCAGTAGCTCAACTAAATTCAATTATTGGGGAGGAAGAGGATGAAATGACTGTGGGTGAGGAAAGGAATGTTCAAATAAAGGATGTACCTATTTTGAAAGAATATATATATGTGTTTCCGGAAGATTTTCCTCGACCACCTCTAGAATGAGAAGTTGAGTTTTCCATTGATTTAATTCCTGGTTCAAGGCCTATATCGAAGAACCCTTATAGAATGGCCAATGTGGAATTAATTGAACTAAAGAAACAACTAGTGGAATTGAGTAATAATGGATTTATTCACCCTAGTGTTTCTCCACGGAGAGCCCCTATTCTTTTTGTTAAAAAGAGAGATGCATCTATGAGGTTATGTATCAACTATTGGGAGATCAATGTTATAACAATAAAGAATAGGTATCAATTTCCTTGCATTGATGATTTATTTGACAAACTGCATGGAGCTCAATACTTTTCAAAGATTGACCTTTGGTTTGGATACCATAATTTGTTGGTGAAGAAGGAAGAGATTCTGAAGACAACATTTCGAACCAGGTACGGGCATTATGAGTTTACAGTAATGCCTTTTGGGATGACTAATGCACCCTCTGTATTCATTGATCTAATGAATAGAGTTTTCAAGGAATATCTAGATGAATTTGTGGTGGTATTTATTGATTATATCTTGGTATATTCCAAAATCTACAAAGATCATGAAAATAACTTTCGCATTATCCTAAATACTCTGAGAAGACATGAATTATATGGGAGGTTTAGTATGTGTGAATTCTGGCTTCAGGAGATTTCTTTTCATGGCCATATTTTCTCTAAATATGGAATCTCTTTTGATCCTTCTAAGACCAAGGTAATCGAAGAATGGCCTACACCGACGAGTATAACTGAGGTATGTAGTTTTATTGGTTTAGCAGGTTATTATCGACATTTCGTCCAGAATTTTGGTCAGTTGTCTAACCCATTAACAAATCTCACACGTAAAGGAGTTAAATTTGTTTGGACAAAAGAGTGTGAAGAATTTTTTGAATAACTAATAGAATATTAGTCAATGCTCTTATATTGACTCTACCATCAGGGGATGATGGGTTTGTTATTTATAGTGATTCATTGAAGAAAGGACTTAGTTGTTTACTTATGCAGAATGATAGGGTTATTGTCTATGCATCACGATAGTTGAAAATTCATGAGCAAAACTATCCTACTCATGATCTCGAGTTAGAAGCTATGATATTTTCTTTGAAGATATGGAGACAAAACCTCTATGGTGAAAAATGTGAGATTTATACTGATAACAAGAGTTTGAAGTATATTTTCTCACAAAAAGAACTCAACATGAGGCAAAGAGATGGCTTGAATTACTCAAGGATTATGATTGTACGATACACAACTACCCGGGGAAGGCGAACAATGTGGAAGATGCTTTGAGTAGAAAAGATCATGGAGTTTTGAACAATATGATAATTTAAAGGGATCCAATTTTCATGGATCTAGTAAATATGGAAATGGGAATAACCATGGAAGGTAAAACATCAATGCTTTTTCAAATGGTTGCAAAACCAGCTTTACTAGAATGCATTAAGAGTTATCAGACTGATGATAAAGAATTTCAAAAGAAGATTAAGGCTATGAATGATGGGAGATTGAGAGACATTGTGTATGAAGATGGAATTTGGAAATTTGGGAAGGGGCTTTGTCTTCTTGATATACCTGATCAAAAAAGCGAATTTATAGATGATACTCATAGTTTCAATTTCTCTATACACCCTGGGAGCACCAAAATGTATACATATTTGAATGAAAATTTTTGGTGGGACAAAATGAAGAGGGAGATTGCTGATTTTGTGTCAAGATATATTGTTTCACAACAAGTGAAAGCTAGAAGGCACAAGACTGGTGGAGTATTGCAACCTCTTCCCATACATGAGTGGAAATGGGATAATATTATGATGGACATCATCATGGGGCTACCAAAGACTCCTAGAAGGAACGATGCAATATGGGTCATTGTGGATCGTCTTACCAGGTGAGCACATTTTCTTGCTATAAAAGAATATTTACCACTCAAACGTCTAGCAAGACTATATATTAATGAAGTTATGATAATTCATGGAGTACCCCTATCAATTGTTTCTGATCATGATCCCCATTTTACTTCAAGGATTTGGAAACGTCTTCAGAAATCCCTGGAGAATAAACCTCATTTGAGCACTGCCTACCACCCTCAAATAGAGAGACAATCAGAACGTACTGTTCAAACCTTAGAAGACACATTGAGTTCCTTCTCACATGACTTTCAGGGTCTGTGGGATCAATATCTACCTCTGGTAGAATTTTCCTATAACAATAGCTTCCATTCGAGTATTCAAATGGCACCATATGAAGCGTTATATGGAAAGAGATGTCACACACCAACCTGTTGGGATGACGTTGGTGAAAGAAAACCTGTAGGCCTAGAACTGGTAGAGGAAATGATAGAGAAGGTGAAGGTAATCCAAAACCACGTCAAAGCATCTCAAAGTTGGCAGAAGAGCTATGCTGACAACCGAATGACGGATTTGGAATTTCAGGTAGGAGATCATGTTTTTTTAAAGGTATCTCCATGGAAGGGAGTTATAAGTTTCAAAAATAAAGGTAAATTGAGTCCCAGTTACATCAAACCTTTCTAATTTCTAGAACGAATTGGGGTTGTAGCTTACCATTTTTCAATGCCGCAAAATCTCTCCAAAGTTCATGATGTGTTCCATGTACCACAGTTAAGAAAATACATGCCTGACCCAATGCATGTACTCACCTATAAGGAATTAGAACTAGAACCTGATTTTTCTTATTGAAAAGAGCCCGTTAGGATTCTTGATATAATAATACAAGTTCTGAGAAACCAAATGACTCATCTGGTAAAAGTGCTATGGAGAAACCATAAGATAGAAGAGGCAACGTGGGCACCCGAGGAACATATGATGAAGAACCACCCAAGTATTTTCATGCAGTAGTATTAAAGAAATTTTGAGGATGAAAGTATTTTGATGAGGGGAGAATGTTATACCCCAATCTTCCATGGTACTCTTCTCTTTGAATAATACAGTAGCGTTTGTTGTACGCAACTTCGAGTTCAAACACACACCACAACCAATCAAACTAACCCTTATGAATAGCAATACCCACTTTTTGAAATTTTCTAAATTTTATCTCTCAAAATGGACTTCATTTTTTGGATTTGGAATATCAAAATTAGCATAGGGTTAAATTTTAGTACTTTTCGGATAACTTTTATATTTTGATGAATAGTGAAAATTACTAAATTTTAATTAAAAACAAATTTTTTAATCAAAATACTTAATAGTGATAAATTATTAATTTGAGTGGTTTTAATGTATATTTAGAATATATTTTTACCATTTAATTCAATTATGTTCATTTGACATAATTTCAAAATTAAACTGGACATAAACTAGTGTCAATCTTTTGATAGTTATTATCTTTTAAAACCCCGCTTTTTGTTTTACCAACAAGAATTAATTTTAAATTAATTTCCGCCACTTCTGTGTTTTGAATTTGGAAAAATGGATTCCATATTTGGAATCAGGATTTCCAAATTTTGTAAATAGGTAAATTTTATTTTTAGACATTTTGAATAATTACTTCGGTAATATTTTATTTATCATGGTTAAAGGGTAAATCCAGTAAATAAGGGTAACAAAATAATATTATAATATTAATAAATTTCCCTAAAACGTGTCCTAACCATATTTTTTGATAAATTTCCAACCATGGTAATCTTTGGGTTGATTTTGGGACCCCATGGATCCACTTGTAAGTGATAAGGACACTTTATATTAATTAATTTAAAATAAATACAAAAATTACATAAGCATATATCTTTTAGAAAGACAATTTTCATATAGGGATATATATGTTGTAATTTTGACTATAAATATTCCTTAGAAAGATAAAACTATTTCCTACATAATGGTACTTTATTTATAATTTTTAGACATTTAATAATTAATATTATTTATGACACAATAATGATGCATTATTTTCCTTATTAATGAAAAAATCAAATAATTGGTAATATAAATCCTAAAATAAATATAATTTGAAAGTTTTGATGAAATAAATTAATTTTATTGGTTAATATGACATTATAGGATATCTTAAATTAATTTGGTTTCAATAAATAATGTTTTTATGACTTTAAAAAAATCAATTATTGAATAGTGTCAAAATTGACATAAATGAGTTTTTAAAACAAATATTATATTATTAATTTATATTTTGTTCCTCAAAATATAATGTTCGGCCAAAGGAATTATATAATAATATTTGTATCATTAATGGACCACTTGGAGGTCTCTTGGATGTATATAGTATGTTTATTAACTATATAATATAAAAATACAAAGTGACATGGTAAATGTTAAACTAATTAACTAAGAGTTAAAACTAAAAGATAAGATTAATATAATGACCCAAACCTATCTAAATTATATTGGTTGAAAGTATTTCGACCCATACCCACCTTATACTTTGAATAATACACTTTGAGTTATTATAAACCGAATATAAATTTATAATAAAATAATATTTATATATTTTCCAAAGGTTCCCCTCACCCCTCTTATAAAAGGGCACCCCCCCTTAGAACTAATTAATACATTCAATGCCTTTTTGTTCGTCCATCCCCTGCCCAAATACTATATCAACTTCCCTCACTTCAACCTAGAGGCCTTAGTTTGATCAAAAATCCAACCTATAGATCCCTTTTGATCAAATCAAATGGAAGAACCCGAAGAAGAGGTAAAGTTTTTACCACCCTCTTCCAAGTTCCTTTCTTCTTCAACTTCTTCTTTCTTTGTTATTTCCGTTCTATAATAATAACACTAGTGTATTCTATATAATGTGATGTTATTATAAATATGTAACAACCAAATTCATTATTCTATCCATCCCTTGAAAGACATGTCACCATACGTGCATACGTACGGCCTACCATCTCCACGTCGTGGTGTAATTGCTATTCAATATATTATTATTTAGATGGGTATAATAATGATGTTAAATTCATATAAATAATAAATATAACATGATAATGATTCTATATATATGATATACCATCCAATTATATATTATTTTAATATCAAAAGAATGATATTGTCGCTTGTGCATACGTACGGACTACCGTCTCCACGAACGCGATGAGATTCATTCCCCATCATATACATTAAAATCTAATTCTCATTTGATGAAATAATGTTTAAGGACTTGATATCATTCTATATATGAATAAAATAAAACCTATACATAAAAAACATGGCTTATTTAAGAAAACATATAAAAGAAAACGAGTAAGTTAACACCCGAAATGAAGATAATACAAAGATGCTATTAACAAAGCAGTGTTAAAAGATCATATATGATATCATATTAATGTATATGATTCTAGTATAACTTAATAATAATTATTTCACCATTATACAGGAGGTTAACCTACCCTCAACCAATGAAAATTACAAGGTAAGGGGTTTTCATCTCACTCCTCATTCCCGTGAGATTCATGCCATATTGCCACTATTACCTTTTGTGTGGTGTATGTACTTCCCATAATTGTATTATTTGTGTAATAAACGTTAATTTATGTGTATTTATATATTAATTGTATGACACCTCTTTCATGGGTTGTATGTTTCGTAAGTTACCAAATTGGTAATGGTTTATTTCACAATCTCTTCATTATCTGAGGTTGTTTATACATAATTATCTACTGGGACCTCTTTATCATCCACATCCATGTTTCTTAAAAATGTATTTCAAATCATTCTTAATATTTTATAGACTATGGGTTAAAGTCATTTATACCCTTGTTTGACTTTTTGTAAGAGGTTTATAAAGGAATCTTTCTGTTGTTTTCCAAACAAGGTCCTTTTTAACCTTTTTGACGAAATTAAGGTAAGAATGTTTTTTTAACTTATATGGTAGGTGTAGTTATTCTCCACCGTTATTAAACCTTTGAAGCTTCCCTTACACGCTTATAAGGATTTTTTAAAAATAAAGGTGTTCATTTATAATTATTTTATTTTTAAATGATTTCAAAAGAGAGAGAGAGAGAGAGAGAGATTTCTCTCAAATATATGAAAATCCAGTGCAAATGTATACGTATTTAATGCAAGGTTAAAAATGTTTTTAGAAAACCCAACTCTCAAGTGTGGTAGACAAGAAGGGATTGGGCGTGGACCCATCATGGTCTGTAATTAGTCGAGCAGTCTCAGAATTAGTTATTTTGTTTCTAGAAGCTTGCATAATGTTTTTAGAAAAACACTGGAGTATATTTGAGAAATTTTAAACGTAAGTATCTTCTAAAAAATCGAATTGGTAGGTCTCCTGAGACAAAATAGTGTCTTGGAACAAGGAATTTACAAAATCTTATTTTTAGTCTTGCCCCGAGGACTTGACTATGTGGTTATGATAGTATGGCATTATGCATTCCATAATTATGAAAGTGGTTATTGATATTGCATTTGATTATTAAACTAGTAGAATATCCATGTGAATAAGTAAATGGAATTATTTCATTTTATATTTTCCATATTATACTGAAGTTCAAGTTTAAAAGGCTTTTGTTTTAGTTATACATTGCCTTAAATGTGTATGCTTATTTATGAAAGTTTCCGCTATATTGTTATCTTTATTGAGCATCTGAGCTCACCCATTTCTATGTTTTATTTTTCCTAGGATGTGAAGAAGTATTTTATGAATGACCTGTAGGGATAGTATAAGGGGAGATGAGTGGGGATACAAGATGTTGTTGTAGTTTTCACTTTATGATGTAATGTAAACTTTATGAATGTATCTAGTTATTCCAAGGCTACTAAACTAATCGGTCTTTCCAGATTTGATCTTTCTTATGATCATACCAATGTTATGTAATAATGCACCAACTCTGGGTAACTGGGGTCGGGGAATTACATATCACTGCACCTGTTCTCACATTACCCTCAAGTGGAGAACTTTTTGTGGTATTAAATGATGTATTGAAGAATGGAATGGGTTGTGTGTTGATGAAAAATGACCAAGTCATTGCCTATGATTCAAGGAAATTGAATGTTCATGAGTATAATTATCCAACACATGATTTGGAGTTGTCTACGGTGATCTTCGCATTAAAAATTTGGCGGCATTATCTCATTGGGTAGAAGTGTGAAATATATAGACCACAAAATATTCAAGTATATATTCACACAGAAAGAGGTGAACATGCGCCAACGAAGATGGTTAGAGATGATCAAAGACTATGACTAGTCGATCCATTACCACTCTGGGAAAGTGAACAAGGTGGTAGATCATCTATGTAGGAAGGACCCAGTGATTCTATCATTGTTGAGAATTGAGAAGGATCCAATCTTCTTATATTTGATAAAGATAGACATGGGAATCATAAAGAAGGGAACATCAATCCTTTCATAAATGATTGCTCAACCATCTCTTTTATAAAGGATAAAGGATGCTCAAAAGGATGATGTGGAAATTCAGAAGAATGTGGAAGCTATCATAAAAGGGAAATCCTTAGTGTTCAATGTTAATGAAGAAGGAATTATGAGATTTCGTAAAATACTATGTGTTCCATCAAGTCTAGAGCTGAAGAAGGATCTTTTGGATGGTGCACATAGTTCAAATTTCTCTATTCACCTAGGAAACCAAAATATGTATCGAGATCTCCGAGAGCCTTATTGGTGGGATAATATGAAGAAGGATATCGTTGAGTATATATCAAAGTGCTTGGTGTGTCAGCAAGTGAAGGTAGAGAGGCAAAAGTTGAAGGGGGTGACACAACCATTTCCCATACCAGTATGGAAATGGGAGAACGTCACCATAGAATTTGTCACCAGACTTTTGAAGACATCTAAAGGAAACAATGAATTCTGGATTGTGGTGGATCATCTTCCAAATTTTTCACACTTCATTTCAATTCAAGAGGATTTATCATTGGATCAACTGGAAAGGATATATATCAGGGAAGTGGTAAGGTTGCATGGAGTTCCACTATCTATTGTATCCAATTGAGATCCAAGATTCACCTCTATGTTATGTAAGAGTCTTCAACATGATCTAGATACTGAACTGAACATCAGTATGACCTATCATCCTCAAACTGATGGAAAATCTGATTGAAGTATTCAGACACTAGAAGATATATTATGATCATGTTAAATGGAATTTAAAAGCGGTTGGGATCAACATCTTCATTTGGTTGAATTCTCATATAATAACAGTTTCCACTCAAGCATCAAAATGGCACCCTATAAAGCCCTTTATGGGAATAGGTTTTGAATTCCATCATGTTGGGTTGAATTCGGTGAGCATTAGTTGATAGGACCAGAAATGATTGAATAAATAGTGGATAAGGTGAAAACCATTCAACATCATATCTAGGTAGCCAAGAGTGGACAAAAGAGTTATGCAGATAACCATCAACAAGACCTATTTTTTAATGTTTGATACATGGTATTTCTATGCATATCTCCATGGAAGAAGGTCATGATGTTTGGAAAGAAAGGGATGTTATGTCCAAGGTAAATCGGCCCCTTCGAGATTCTTGATCGTGTTGGGGGTTTGGCCTATCAACTTTCACTTCCACATACCATGGCCAAAGTACATGATGTCTTTCATGTATCCCTTTTAAGGAAGTACATACCAAACCCTTCACATGTACTCTCATTAGAGGTAGTACAGCTAGAGGATTATCTTTCTTATGAGGAGCAAATAGTGAAGATGTTAGATCGTAGAGAAACTGTTCTACGAAATAAGACAATGCCCCTCATTAAGGTGTTTTGAAAAAACCACAATTTTGAAGAAGTGATGTGGGAATCGGAAGAAGTGATGAAGCAGAGTTACCTACATCTGTTTTTGTGTGGTAAAAGGATATTTCAAGGATGAAATTTCTTAAGGGGAGAAGATTGTAACGACCCCAACTTTCATTAATGGAACTTCCTCTTGATCTAATTAAATTTCTTATTATGGTTATATAAAATGTGAACTTAATTGGTTTTATGTTTCTGTATTTTAAAATACCATTATGAATTGTGACCATTGCTAATATAGTCATTGAACAGTAATCACATGATTAGTAAAAATATACGGATTTAACAAATCCAATTTACTCAGACAATGGAAGTAATGGCCTCATTCAGTAGACTTTCCCCGTACGAAGCCCATTTATCGGATCTTGAAATGGAGTTGGTGTCATTGGGATTCACTCTTGACCAATCCCAAGCTGAGCTTGAACATGTTAATCTTGAGCGGAACTAACTATGGGTGAAGTGAAAGCTAATAGAGATTACCACCCAAGCGATGTTATCCGAGGCACCCCAAGAGTTTGTCACCATCTCACACCATACCCTTCGGTCTTATGTAGGTGTTATAAGGGGTTATGTAATGATACCCTATCAATATGTCTATGTACATTACGTTTGAATAAGGAATTTTTGTTCATTTTAATGTAGTTACTTTGAAAATAGTTTTCAAAACACAATTATTATTTTTAGTTAATATGCAACTAAGAAATCTATTTTGATGAATTACTGGATTTTTGAATTAAATAATATTTTAATAAAATATTTTTATTATTATTAAATTAATTATTATTAAATATAACTAATCATATAATTTTATGAATGCAATTGTAATTTTTGTTAAGGTTTGAACACTATTTTTGTCAAAACCCATGAATTTTTTATAAATATAGGTTTTTATTTCAAAAGTAAAAATTCTAATACCTAATAAATTATTTAGATAAATTGAATATTATTTCTGGAATCAGGACATTGAAATTATCTAGTGGTGAATTTTTCTTAATTTTCTGAGATAGTCGAATTTTTGGATAAAAAATAAATATTTTTTAAATATATAATGTGTTTTATGACATCATAATGTCCCAATAGTGATATAATAAAATACTATAAACATTATTTTCATCCAATATATGTTTTAATATTAAAATATAGGGATTTTGGGTTTGTTTGATTTATTTTACAATGCTTTAGTGGCCATTTCTAGGCTAATAAAACATTTTGTCTTTTTAAATTGTTTTCCTTGAGAGTGTGACTCACCTACACAAAAGCAACCCTATTATTTTAAGAATTTCGGCCATTTTCCTTATAAAATATTTTTTTCCACTACCCTTTGGAAAAAAACTTGGGCAAAAAACATGGTATGGATTGTAGTTTTGTTTAGTTTAATGTGTGGTGACCCAAACCTAAAATAATAAAGAAATCCCTCTCCTTTCCTATATAAACCCACCCAAGATCAAACTTCCTCTTCACTCAATTCCTTTGAAGTTCTTCCAACCCATGACCTCCTCTCTCTAAAATCCTCCAATGGTGCCCCAATCCCCCAAGAAGCCTCTCTTAAGCCTCTCCCAAGCCATTGGGATCACACTTCCAAGCAAGGGATTTCTTCCTTTCTCTTTTTTGTCCAATTTTCATTAAGTTGTTATTCCCAGTTGTTTTCAATTAAAAAAGTTGGGGTATGATTTCTTTCCTCGCCCATAATTACCTCTTTATGTTTGGTTATGGGATACCCCTTTCTCTCTCATTAATTCCTCCCATGTACACCTGTTCCCATGCCAAAATTCTTTGAGGTATTTCTCTCTCCTCTTTTACATCCAAGTAATTATTTTATACTATGCATCTAAATTCCATTATATTTGTTGAGAAATGTATCTATATGACCCCCTTACTATCCATTTCATGTAAATATAATGAGACACCATTTTCTCTCTCATCAACAATTTTCATGAATCCTTATGACACGCCATTATGTTGTCGAAATTGCACCACATTTTTCCAATCCAAGATCATTGTGTAGTGAGTACCATACCCATGTCTCTATCAAGGGTATTCCACTTTATGAACATATACATATTTAATGGTACATTCATGTATTTATTCCAAATTACTTAATCCTAGAATAACTTCTGATTTTGATTGACTCCATGTTATATGATCCATGTGGCACACTTATGCATGAAATGAAATGTTTAAGAAAGGTGTGCCCTGATAGCACTCTAATGCATTGGGTAAAGTATAGTATCATGATAGTTAATGTGCAATGAGTTTCGAAAAATTATAATTCAAGTTCAATGAGGGTTAAATCGTGCTTCATGAGAAATAAGGGTTTACTCATGCTCCTTGTGCAATGAGCCTTGGCTCATGATAATTCCATGCTAAGTGTTGTCGCCACATTTCCAAGTTATGATTATCATGATTAATCAAGCCTTTATGTTCATTTATCTATTTTTCTCCATTTATATGCCTATTGTCTAACATGAATTGTATTCCTCATGTTATTATTTGTTTATTCCCTTATTGGGCTTTCTATCTCACCCTTTTCTTATGAATGTCCTCAAGTTATCTCATTCAATGTTAAGTACGAGGTAATGTAGTGGTCATGTAAAAGAATTTTTTAATATTGATGTTATATTTCATGTTTTATGTTGTTATTTAATTAACCTAAGCCCGAAAGACACTATAAATCTCGATATTACATGTTGTTTCATGTGAATATTTTATATAATAAATCATGTCTTAGTAGGTAATAAAGGTTAAGGTTATCATAGGTAAGTCTCTCAATGTGTCATGTTTGTAAAAAAATATTTCTAATGAAATGATTTTTATTTCATTTACACAACATTTCTCCAATGAAAATACACTTTAATAAGAACATATAGAGAAACATTAATTAGAAACAATTTCATGGATACACATACATATATAATGATGGAAACCCATCTGCATTCGACAATGCAGATCTGTAAACAATGAATCATCTTTCAATAGATAATCCCTATTATGAAAAAAATAAAAGGTCGATAGAAAACATCATTTGATAATGAGTCTAAATCACAATAACATCAAATAAAACCACCATGAAAAAAATCCAATTAATAAGAAGAGGCCACATACCTATATAGATGAAACCCAATAACATGGATGATCAATCACTGAATGAATAACCCATAAGTAGAGGAGATCCCCAAAATCATATTGGTGATCACTTAGGTATATTGAGGGAATTTTGAAGATGAATTAATAATGATTCAGGTTTTTTGTTTGTTTTCAAATTATGTAATAGAGAATTTCATGTCATGAATCCCTCTTATTGTCTCAAATCCCTTGATGTAAGAAACCGGGTTTTTAGAAAGGGTAAAAACCCCAACCCTGTTTAAATTTTTGACTTATTTCTGAGGAAACTAGAGAAAATGCGATTTTTTTGGAAATTTCCAGACTACGCGCCATGTACTTTAAGTACACACCGTGTATGTGCAGGCGAGTGGTTGGTCGTGTGCTCACCGAGTACATGCCATGTTTTGACTGTGTAGTAGTTTCTTACCACACGGCATGTAGGTTTGAACATGCCCTCTATACCCCCGACCGTGTGATGGCCTTAAATTGCATGTAGGCTGTGGGATGGGTTAACCAGATACACGTCGTGTTCCCTTTGGACACGCCATGAAGTCTATCCGTGTATCAGGGAAGCACATGGAGTCTCAATCTGTCGGCGAGGAAAGGAAGAGGAACCAAGTACACGTCGTGTACCCCTAGGTACACGCTGTGTACTCATGTAGTCAGGTTCAGAAAGTAAGTCGGCAGAATTCTTCCGTATTATGAATAGTTAAATGAACCATACATGGTGTGTAGTCCCAAAGTACATGCCGTGTACATTTGTTTCTCTTAAAATGGGAAGTAGCCTCATTTTGAGGTTCTGGATAGAACCTCCTCCCCCAAGTCGGCTAAATCTTCAAACCTTCCTGGGATAGCCATCTGAACTCCGATTCGTTCACGGTTTAATGCATTGGAACCCCCTCGGTAAGGCCTCTATTCCTCTTTGGCTGTTTTGTTTGATTTTAGTTCTAGAATGAGTTATAGGAATTTGAACGGTATTGAATAGTTTGTAGATTTACCGTGTTTTAGATTGAATTGGCGGCTGTTACCAAAGGAGTAGCATCGTATGAGTCTCATGTAGGTGGTGCATACCTCTTTTTTGTGTTTTTGTGGTTGTTTGGGTGACACGCCCTTCGACGCGTTTTCAGGTATTTTGAGTGGGACCCATTTTATCTACTTTTTCATACTGTATTGTTTATGAGACCTCTGGGATTCTCTGGGTATGCCTGTTTACCAGTTTGAGTGAGTAGGGCTGGGTGAGAGGTCATTTCTCGTCGGGGATTTTTGGACGAGGAAAGCCAAAATGGTTTTAATTGAAATATGATTGTTATAAACTGTTTAGGTTAATTTGTTAAAGCCTGTTATAAATTGTTAGAGTCATTTAAGACCTCTGTGCTGATATGGGAAAACACATGGTATAGTGCAATTCGACTGTTTAGTTGGTTTTTCCTGGTTATGTTTTCTATTTAACTATGTTAAATATGCGATTGTTGAATTTCATTTGCTGACCCATTGGGTTGTGTTGGGCTTGGCCCGGTTACACTCGAGTGATGTTGATCACAGGTTGGGGCTTTTCCCAGGTTACATTGGGTGGTTTGACCATGGTATTGGGCATTAGGGATGTCAGCTTGAGGCATTATGACTATCAGGTTGGGCATGGCCGAGGATACTAGGATGGCGATGCCATCGGACTTGATTGACATGGTCGCAGGGACACGAGGTGTCAGACGTGTTGGTGGATTAGGACTATTATTTGTGATTACCGCTCACAAGGACTTTGATTAGTGTGCACACAAGGATACTCTGTGATGAGATGGTTTTGACCACTCATGTGGGTAGAGGCCCCCGTAGTTGCAGTTAGGTATTTTGGTTGGGGGTGCTTGCCGTAGAAAGCCACGTGGGAGGTGAGGAGCCTTCAGAGGATGGGCATGCCCTCGGGACATCGGTACTTGAGACATGAGGTGTCCGGAGGCACATGGTGCCGGGTTACTATTTTTGGGTGTGCCTTTGGGATGTCAGTTCTTAAGACACGAGGTGTCATGAGGCACATGGTTCCGGATTACTATTTGTGGGCGTGCCTTCGGGACGTCGGTACTTGAGGCACGAGGTGTCTGGAGGCACATGGTGCCGGGTTACTATCTTTGGGCGTGCCTTTGGGATGTCGGTACTTGAGATAGGAGGTGTCAGGTGGCACATGGTGCTGGGTTACATGACAGAGATTCTAACATTGGCCGAAGCAGGTGATGCTCCATAGTGGCTGTTCAGCACCAGTGGAGTTTGTGTTTAATTGTGCATTGTACTGTTTACTTCTTTACTTGTAAATGCATGACTTCTTAAACACATATATTTGGTATGCACCATTGGGTGGTATCCTACTGAGATTTTTATCACACCCTACACAGGCCCTTCGGGGTGCGTGTAGACTTTATGGATTTACGTGTAGGAAAGAGGCCAGCATCAGGAGCTGGGCTACGTTAGTTATTGCATGGAGATGGTATGGACCTTGAGGTCATGCCTATCTAGGGTTTACTTGTATTTTTTACCTTTCTATATTGTCATGCTTACTTGTTGTAGCTACTGTTGGTTAGCCATTGGCGCCCTTTTATATTCATTTGTGTATGACCTGCTCTGGATGTATGTTTTACTGTTCCGTTGTAGTTACATGTTATTACCATGATCTTGTGTTTATTTCCGCTGTTGTGTTATATTTGTTGCTTTTGCTATTTATTGTTATTTGATATGCTTCCGCTCTGCGAGTCTGGTTCGAGTCTACTGAGTCTTTCTTTCTGGTGTATCTTTACTGTTATACTCAGACTAGTACCCTTATTATGATCCTCCAAGAGGGTATAGCCTCCCCACTATACCTAACACACCCTCGCTGCTAGTTGGAAGCCTTTGGCATTCAAGAAGGTGTGCCTAAGGTAGTAACACCCGACCCATTCGGCACTGTTCGGGTGGCTAGCCAGGTCCAGGACGTTACAAAGTGGTATCAAAGGGGTTCTTGAAAAGGATTTAGTAGAATTTCTTTGATGGATACGGATGAGTTTGAGAATTCTATTTTTATTTCTGCTGGTTTTACTATTTAGGATATGGTAGACTGAAGATAGGTTGTTACTGGAACTGGGTTTCTAGCTTGTGCTTGGGTGCCTGTATCCCCAGGTACGAGGGATGGACCTAGTTGCCATGGGTGAGAATTGCTGTTTTCTTTTGCTCAGATTATAGTTTATATGATTTCCACCTCGATGGATCACTTGGTGTGTGAAGTTGTTGATTGTGATATATGACCCTTGACCGGGTGTGGTAAGGGAGAATTGAACCTTGGCCCGATATGGAAAGGCTTATTTGATTGGATTTTTATAGGCACATTTTAGGGTATTTCAATTTCATAATTGCATGTATTCTTTGTGAATTGATAATGCCATGTGAATGAAATATCAAATGTCATGCTTTATATGCTATAAAATGAGAATTGGTAAAATTCGTGATAGAATTTCTAGTTGTGAAAATGAGTATTCCATGCTTTATATTTTTGTAAAATTGCATGTTGTAGGATATTTGGGCCTGACTCTTATAAGAGCAGGCAGGTACTATGCTTGCGGCTATGAAACTACCAGGATTGGGTGACTCAGTCATCGGTTTGAGGCAATGTGAGTTGTCGAGATGGGCATGGCCCGAGGTACTATTGATACTTGGCTCGGTTGAGGGCGGGTAAGGAGGCAATGAGGCCAGGATTCCATGGGGCATGGGTTGCGGTGAGGGGAAGTAAGGGTAGATGTTATGCACTACCTTTTACTGCTTTCTTTATCTACATAGAATATATTGTAATATATATATGGGTTGTCATACCATTTATGGTATTCAGCGGGTTACTCCTTCACAGCATGATGGAGCATCAGGAAGGAGATGATACAGTGCCGCAGGACCAGGTTCCGACTTCGGTACAGGGAGAGCACGAGCTGCAGGTACAGGATCAGGTACTAGAGCAGGTTCAGGATCCAGTGCGGGTAGGACATCAGCCAGGTTTGGCATCGTTCAGGTCGTGGATCGACGAGCAGCTTCGAGCTATCCTGGTATGTGTCTTGCATGAGCTTGATGGAGGCGCGCAGGGTACAGAGCCTTCTATGGCTTATCTGATGCGAGAGTTCCAGTCGCAGCACCCGCCGCTTTTTCAGGGTGAGGGTGGTCCGTAGGCGGCTGAGAACTAGATAGAGAGCATTCAGATGATCTTCAAGTAGCTCAAGACGCCTCCAGGGCAGAGGGTCAAGCTGGAAACATACATACTGATAGGACCATCGAAGCATTGGTGGGATGTACTGGTTCAGGCTTGTAGGCACGAGGGACTAGCTTGGAAGGACTTCAAGGACTGGTTCTTTGAGCACTTCTACCAAGAGACACTGAGGGAAGAGAGAGCTTGGGTGTTCTTGAGTCTTCAGCAAGGAGACATGTCCATTATGGACTAAGTAGCTACATTCACAGAGTTTTCTCACTTTTCACCTTCTATGGTAAGCGACGACGCAGCTAGGGTGAGGTGCTTCAAGGATGGATTATGACACGCCATTTAGGTCCAGGTGAATATATTATGGCTAGGTTCTTTCTCCAATGCAGTGATCCAGACACTCATAGATGAGGGAAATGAGAGAGAGAAATATCACTTGGGCAGGACGACACCTTCTGGTGATGGTTTGGACAATAGGAGGCAAGGATGGGATGAGTTCCAGCAGGACAGTCAGGCCAGGGATTTAGCCAGACCACCTAGTGGTAGTTCTTCGGTTATTTGCTTCCAGTGTGGACAGTTGGGGAATGTTTAGGCTCAGTGTGATAGGCCTCTGAAGGAGTGTTGTGCATGTGGACAGGATAGGCATCTGTAGAGGTATTGCAGGCAGCCTTCGTAAATAGCCGGTAGGTAGGGACCAGGATAGATTGTAGCATCTGGTGTTTGTTCAGGTACGGTACCCGGAGGGGGTAGTCGGCATTCAGCTGTGTGTGGAGGTCATGAAAAAGATGGTGGGACCTAGCTGAGGGGTTAGTGGTCATTGACGGGAGAAGCATCAGGAGTTCAGGCACCAGGCAGCCGTGTTTCAGGCTAGGTGCACGTCGTGGAGCGGCCAGAGGTTGATCAGGCCGGTGAGCCGACGACGGATAGATGTACACCGCGGTGTGGCCGTGATCTCTATGTTTCCTTTTTTTTCATGACCTATAGAGGTATATCTGTTTGAGTGCATTGGTGCACAGGATCTATGTGGACTGACTAGATGCTAGTCAGTGGGATTGGCACCATATCAGGTGTGTGATATATATATATATATATATATATATGAGATGCGTAGCATCAGGGCATCGAGGATGCGGGTTACTTGAGGTGTCGAGGGCATTAGGGCATTGAGTATGCGGGTTACTTGAGTTGCTGGGCACCAGGACCTCATAGATGCGGACACCGATGCGTTGCGGAATACGTTAGGTGTTGGAAGTGACACCGGAGCACCAATGAGGTGTGGGGGTGACGATGCATCACGAGATGACTACACGTCCGGGAAAAACAGGTTAGTAAACCTTGGTTTCTTTGAGCTTTGTTGGTTGAGACCGAGTAGACAATTCCTAAGGTGGGGAGCCCCTTGAGGAATTTAGCCAGAACCTAGGGACTGGGTTAGTCCAGGCTGTTTAACTGGGTTGGATGTGTTCAGTGCCATCTCCGGGTTTCATTCGGTAGCTCGGGAACAAGCTACGTTAAGGTGGGGAGTTTGTAAGAACCTAGGTTTTTAGAATGAGTCAAAATCCTTACCCTGTTTAAAATTTTGACTTGTTTTCGAGGAAACTGGATAAAATTCAAAGCATTTGTAAATTTCCAGACTACATGTCGTGTACTTTAAGTACACGCCATGTATGTGCAGGGGAGTGGTCGGCCGTGTGCTCGCTGAGTACATGCCATTTTTTGACCATGTAGTTGTTTCTTACTACATGGCGTGTAGGTCTGAACACGCCGTGTATACCCCTGACCATGTGATGGCCATAAATGGCATGTAAGTCATTGGTCGGGTGAACCAGATACTCACCGTGTTCCCTTTGGACACGCCGTGTAGTCTAGCCGTGTATCAGGGAAACCCATGGCATGTGAGTCCGTCGGTGAGGAAAGGAAGAGCAACCAAGTACACACTGTGAACCCCTAAGTACATGTCGTGTACTCATGTCAGCAGGTTCGGAAAGTAAGTTGGAAGAATTCTGACATCTTATGAATAGTTAAATGAACCATACATGGCGTGTAGTCCCAAAGTACACAACGGGTACTTTTTTTCCTAAAATGGGAAGTAGCCTCATTTTGAGGTTTTGGACAGAACCACCTCCCCCAAGTCAACTGAATCTTCAATCCTTCCCCAGATCTCCGTTCGAACTCTGATTCGATTATGGTTTAATGCGTTGGAACCCCCTCAGTAAGGCCTCGATTCCACTTTGGCCATTTTGCTTGATTTTATTTTTTGAATGAGTTATAGGCATTTAAATGGTATTGAATCTTTTGTAGATTTATCATGTTTTAGACCGAATTGGCAGATGTTACCGGAGGAGTAGCATCGTACGAGTCTCAGGTAGGTGGTGCATACCTCTTTTTGTGTTTTCATGGTTGTTTGGGTGATGCAACCTTCGGCGTGTTTTGGGATATTTTGAGCGGGACTCGTTTTATCTGCTTTTTCATACTATATTGTTTATGGGACCTCTAGGATGCTTGGGGTATGCCCAGTTACCAGTTGGAGTGAGCAGGGCCGGGTGATAGGTTGTTTCTCATCGGGGAATTTTGGTCGGGGAACGCCAAAATGGTTTTAACTGAAATATTATTGTTATAAACTGTTTAGTTTAATTTGTAAAATCCTGTTATAAATTTTTAGAGGCATTTAGGACCTCTGTGGTGACATGGGACAACACTTGGTATAGTGCAATTTGACTGTTTAGTTGGTTTTTCCTGGTTATGTTTTCTGTTTAAATATGTTATATATGCGATTGTTGAGTTACATCTGTTGACCCATTGGGTTGTGTTGGGCTTGGCCCGGTTATCCTCGAGTGATGTTGATCACAGGTTGGGGCTTTTCCAGGGTTACTTTGGGTGGTTTGACCACGATATTGCTCGTCATGGACATCATCTTGAGGCACTACAACTATCAGGTTGGACATGGCCCAGGATACTAGGATGGCGATGCCATCGGACATGAGCGACATGGTCGTAGGGACCCAAGGTGTTAGACGTGTTGGTGGCTTAGGACTATTTTGGGTAATTACCACTCACTGGGACTTTGAGTAGTGTGCACATAGAGATACTCTGTGATGAGGTGGTTTTGACCACTCATGTGGGTAGAGGCCCCCGTAGTTGCGGTTAGGTATTTTGGTTGGGGGTGCTTGCCGTAGAATGCCACGTGGGAGGTGAGGAGACTTCAGGGGATCGGCGTGCCCTTGGGACGTTGGTACATGAGACACGAGGTGTCAAGAGGAACATGGTGCTGAGTTACTATATTTGGGTGTGCCTTAGGGACGTCGGTACTTGAGACACGAGGTGTCAGGAGGTACATGGTGTCGGGTTACTATTTTTGGGCGTGCCTTCGGGACGTCGGTACTTGCGGTACGAGGTGTCAGGAGGCACATGGTGCTGGGTTACTATTCCTGGGCATGCCTTCGGGACTCAGTACTTGAGACAAGAGGTGTCAGGTAACACATGGTGCCGGGTTACACGACCGAGATTCCGGCGTTGGCCGAAGCAGGTGACGCTCCATGGTGGCTGTTGAGCACCAGTGGAGTTTGTGTTTAATTGTGCATTGTACTGTTTACTACATTCCTTGTAAATGCATGACTTCTTAATCACATATATTGGGTACGCACCGTTGGGTGGTATCCTACTGAGATTTTTCTCACACACTGCACGGGCCCTTCGGGATGCATGTATACTTTATGGATTTACGTGAAGGAAAGAGGCCAACATTAAGAGCTGGGATGCATTAGTTATTTCATGAAGATGGTATGGACCTTGAGGTCATGCCTAGTTGGGGTTTACTTTTATTGTTTACCATTTTGTATCAGCATGCTTACTTATTGTAGATACTGTTGGTTAGCCATTGGCGCCCTTTTATATTCAGTTGTGTATGACCTTCTCTGGATGCATGTTTTACTATTTAGTTGTAGTTACATGTTATTAGCATGCTGTTGTGTTTATTTATGCTGTTGTGTTGTATTTATTGCTTCTGCTGTTTATTTTTATTTGATATGCTTCCACTCTACAGGTTTGGTTCTAGTCTGCTGAGTCTTTCTTTCTGCTGTATCTTTACTATTATACTCGGACCAGTTCCCTTATTATGATCCTACGAGAGGGTATAGACTCCCTACTATACCTAATAGACCCTCACTGCTAGTCGGAAGACTTTGGCGTTCGGGGAGGTGCACCTAAGTTAGTAACACACGACCCGTTCGGCACAGTTTTGGTGGCTGGCCGAGTCTGAGACTTTACTCTTAAACTATAAATACACCAAAAAAGGATTCACCATGGATTAAAAATCAATAATTCAAGAATTTAAAGGTATGAAACTTGTTCACAAAGTGTAAACCATTCATACCATGATACAATTCACAGCATCCACCCAGTTTCCAATAAAAAATGTGTAAACCATTCAAATAATGAATTAATCTAATTAGAATCAAATAGTTTTGATTCTTTTCAAAATCAAAAACCAATACTGGTGTTCTTTGTGCTTGGGTAGAAATCCACAAATAAGATGACATATTTATACCTAGAAAACATTAATTCATACATTCATACATCATTATACATTAGTACCCCCCCCCCCCCCCACAATATCTCTATATTACTAATAATTCTACATTTTACAGAATCAAATAGGGATACTAAAAATGGGAACTGAACACTAAATGTAAGGTATTGTGGTTTCATAATCATACAATATAAACAATTTCAATACCAGGAAAGTCAAATCGATCTTGGAATCTCAATAAATATAATATCGATACTGCTTTATCAATAATTCATGATCCCAAATCTCATTGAATTCCCATCCAAACTGCAAAATACAATATCATCATTATTTAGTATGAACTGGTTTCACAGCCACAAACATGATGGGATCAAGAACGACATCCTACCTTTTGATCCCTCAGGATTCAACTAGTCAATACCTTATTATATTGGAAATAAGAGATATGTCATTCATGGATGCCACCACTCATTGAATGAAAACAATACATCCTAAAAACATCCATCTATCCCAAGACCATATCAGAAAAAAAACTCATCAAAGGAAACCATTATAATTATTAATTCACCTATTGTTTTGTTAATTTGATGATTAGTTCATTAGAAAACACATAACATTTTTAAAGAATAATAAATATTAAAAACAAAGTTCTAGGGATACTCTGCCCATTTTTCTTTTCTAATGTTCTGATCACTTTGATTGATAATATACCTTGTGATTTTATATAATTATACAATGTAAATCATCACCTATGGATTTTTTAACAAATTTTTTTAATGATTGAATAATTAGTTCCAACTTTGTATCATGGTTAGGGTATTTCTCCTCCTGAGGGCGTAAAATTCAAGATCGATAGGCTACCACATTTTTCCACTACATCAGGACACACTCCAAACCTATGAGTTAATCATCATAGAAAAAAATAATTACCCAAACCAAGATCTGTATGATTAATATCACTAGATGAAGTCAATATAACATTTAGTTTCTCAAAATATGTCTAATAATTATCATTAATCAAAATTGGTACAACCATATAGGCTATTTCTATCAAAATATATGTATTCATGGAGAAGTATTGAATAATACACCTATAATAACCTACCAACTGCTAGAAGACTCAGATATCAAACACATTCTGGGCTAATCCTAAGAAAAAACAAACTTTACCTTTTTAGAGGCCATTGGTATTCCCCTATAATATATAACATTCAGTAGAATCACTAATTAATAAAAAACTAACATTTTAAAATCTTACAATACATTGGATGTTCCCTCTATATTCCATGAATGATATCTAAATGGTCTAAGTACTCCACCCCTAAAATTGAGTAAACCAAACTATCAACAGTGAACACTAAAAAATAGTTTATAAACCAATTAACTAATTGGTCCATCAATTCCCCAAACACCATAAGAGTATTAGTTATCCTGAATGGCATAAAAAACTCTAAATTCCAATATAGTCTACTAAATATTGTCTTAGGTACATCCGTATCTTAGAATCTCAGGTGAGGGTTACCGCACCTCAATTAGTCCTTTGAAAACCAATGATCCCATCTAATATTATCAAAGAGACCATCAATCTAGGGCAAGATTTATTTTTTCCAGAACACCACTCGATTTTACATCCAACAGTCAATACAAAGTCTGAGTCACCCATCTTCCTTCATATAAAAGTTGATAAGAAAATTCCATGGTGACACTCTAGAATGGATAAAATCATTTTGTATCTTGATCAAAAAGTTCTCACATATATTATACCAATATTTAAGGATCTATATTGTATGATGTAATAGAAATGGGAATAATACTAGGGAGTAGGTTGATAGTGTCTTAGTCCTCTATTTGTGGTGTAAATCCAAAAAAACATCTAGAAAGTCTTCAAGATATGTTTACATAACCAAAGTATTCTGAATTTCCAAAAAAGTTCAATAGATTCAGGAAAAATATATGAAAACTAACATGTGATTATCTTAGAATAAGGAACAATAGGTCCTTCCCATCATGATCAACAGTGCCACTCACCCTAAAAAACATCATTAATCCAATCAGATGATAAGAAGTAATCATGATAGGGATAATATACTATTTAAATCCTAACACTAATCTTCCAATCAATTTTGATAATCATGTCAAATATGTAATGATGGAGAACTATAACGAACTAGTCAACCTCAAATTCAACTATCACAGTCCGTCATTCCAGACACGTGAAACATTGTTCAAATTACTTTCCTTAATGCATTGAATGATCCAACAAGTAAGACACAAACAATGAATGCAAAAACATCATGTAAACCAACATGGATGATATAAAAATAATTAGTACCATGTGTATCAACCAATTATTTCACCATATATGATGAAATAAACACTGTACCTCTAACTATGGATGGCCTACAGTTAGATTCCTCAAGTGTATACTCCAATGAATAATGAAATCTAGTATCAAATCCAACCTAGTATTTTATATCCACATGAATACCCCCTAGCCTATGGATAAGACCCACCACCATTAGAAGCGTCAGTATGAACCTATATCCCTTTGTGAATATGGATAAAACCTTACATATTTGGGACATATAGTCAAAAAAATTTAGTAGCCTAATTTTCCCTAGTGATAACATATCTTTAGATCCTTCAAACAATTTGGTGTGGTGTGAATATGATATCAACAATGATATAAAATAGTCTCTTATTTCTTGTATGAAGCCTTATAAACAAGTCCTAAAGAAAAGTAGATACCACTATGTGTACCAATCTTTCATGAAGATTCAACCAAACAAATGATTGTATAAAATGAAGATCCTCTCCAACGATATTTTATAGAAATATCATACTCATCCAATTAATCTATGTCAACTACCTACACTATCTTCAACAACACATAAGAATCAACATCATCAGAATATCAAGAATCATCCATAACTCAGTCATCAAATCCATTAGGTACTCATTTTTAACATCCTTTAGATTCATATTCATCATCCCAACAAAAAGGGTGGAATACTCTAGAATGGTATACTAAAAATTCCCCAATATTATAAACTCATAGGTCATCATCACATGTAATGTATAATGATAATACTACTAGTTAAATGTTTTTATAAAAGATATATAGTTATGATCATCCACTATATTAGTTTGTGCAATAGATTCCCACCATATCCTCATTTGTCACTTAATCATATACATGGAGAAAACATTTATATATTCCTCATGAGTCTTCATATATTATATGATCGTGTCAATACACATATTCCATTATTTATATTCATGTAGTCCCTTTTCTCCATGTAAGTTAGTTGTATGTTGCTTTATAAATTCAGAACTGTTATCCACTTATCATTATGGGTTCTGGAAATCTTCTTGAATCGATGTCTGAATGGTTTAGATTACTTCTTATACCAAACAAGGGTCCACCTAAGGTCTTTCTTATCAAAGATTACCTCCAGCATCCTCCATCAGATTTTTAAGAACACTTCTAGGAGGTACTTTCTAAAATTTATAAGAAAAAAACCAATCAATGATGAGTAGATTCAAAAAACATATATTCAACTATAGGTATTGATATAAATAATTAAAAATATTTATATTTTGTGAAATTGTTAATACATATGGAAAATATTTGATGCTCTAAAAAATGAATAGCTTGATTTAAATATAATCCACATTGTTTATGCAAATGAAATCAAACTTCATGTTTCTATATGTTACAAATTTTCCAATAACCCTTCGAAACTCATTTTCTCACACAGAAGTGACCTATCAATGAACCGATAAAATTAAAACCCAAATTTAGATGGTCCTAACCCCAATCTATTGAAGACACATAAAAAAACTCATGAAGTGTTAGAACACATTAGGAAAGGCATCCCACTGATACAAATTTGTAAATAACCAACCCATGTCAACTTGAAAATTCACCCATTATTGACCACAATTTTGTTAGATGAATGAAATATTATGTAAACTATTATTTAATGTAACCAAAAAATACAAAAAGTTAATGTAAAATGCGGAAGAATGATATAAAATTAGATCCATACAACCCAATCCAAGCCATGTAAATAAAAACAGAATGAATTATGAAACACTAATGAGTCTCCATGTGACAAACCATCACCTCCAAACAATCACTCTTTGAAGGAAATAGATAAAAAACAGAACTTGACATCATACATGATTCCCTTACCTTTCCTTTACTCCAAATAAATTTTATAAAACAACACAAATTAAAAACATAGATTTTAGTAACAAATCCCCATAACATATTTTCAACTAGTCTATGTTGGTTCTGATATTAACAACGAACATTTTCTATCCTTAAAATAAAATAAATCCTATATATAATTTTTATAAATATCTCAATTTTGAATATATTTATTTTATTTCCCTGAATGAATACAATATTAACCAAATCCCATAATATATTAGGTTTTAATGAAAGTCATGTAAATTAAACATGTGGGAAAATATCCATGGAATTAAATATAATGAGATAAACTATGTATAAAAAATATAATATAATTTGGGATCTAGCCTTCAAGAATAATTTCTAGATATAAATGAGTCCTAAAATAGTCCTAATATGGTCCCATCTAATAGAAATTCCTTCCACAGTATATTTATATCATAAAACAAATCTTTTATTTTTCCACACAAAATAGATTACCTATATATATTTTATGATGCACCCTAGGTTCCAAATGATCAGTGTTTATTAAAAACCATTTACAGAATAAGGATAATAAAAAATTGAAACACATTTTCCACAAAAATTTCTATTTTGAAAACAAAATATTTAAAATAACGAATTATCAAAACATGGATAGATGAAACTACTAGAAGATTGATAGAAAATTATTTTCCTTCAATAAGGGATATTAATAAACTAAAATTTCTGCCTTTGATATAAAATTCCCAACAAAAACACAAAAAATATTTATAGAAAACATCTATTGATCAGGAATCTAAACAAAACACAAACAATGATTCCACTATACTGAATGGAATGATTTATAAAACACCACTTACACAAAGAGACACACTATAACAACCGTGATGACCAATCAATGAAAAATGATCTATAAGTAGAAAAGATACCAAAAATTTCATGGGTGAGAACCTAGGAATCAAAAGAGAAAGATGCAGAATAATGAATTCGGTTTCAGGTGTACAACATGTTTAAAATTGTTGTTCTTATGAATTTCACATCACTAATCCCTTTAATTTTGTGAAATACCTTGAATGAAAGATAATATTAAAATGCATGTCCACATATTAAAAATCTAGATTTCTATAATTTCATGATATAATGTTGACTCATGATGTGTAAACCATTCATGCCATAAATGAATTCAAAAAATCATTCCACTAACCAATACACAATGTGTAACAATTTCACATTATTAATTCATCCATCAATCAGAAAATATACCATATACTACAAAAATGGCCAAACCAAAACCATTTTTCTCTGAGCTCACGTAGAATTGTAGAAATCCATTGACTCATTTTTACCCAAAATATACTAATTCGAACAAACATACATCCATGAAAATTAGGCAATATTCCCCTATAATGGCTCTCTATTTTGGAGAAGCAGACACTGCACCCAGTCAAAAAGTGAAACAAATAAAATAAAATATATACATTATGGAAGGTAACAATTTTTTGCATTATCACATTACCTAAACATAGATATTTAAAGGGACTAAATAAATCAGCTATGAATACAAAGTCCAAATGTGATTCGATGTAAATAAAATGAGTTTCTATAAATTTTTACTAAGGCATTTGTTCATTTTTAGAATGTTATTCATAAAGGGTATGTCTCATTAATCATATAAAATGAAGCTAATATAGTTATATGGTCATTGTTGAACTTTTTTTATGATTTATATGACACTTTTTATGAATATACACATAATTTCTATGATAATATGGTTCTAATTTTATAGATATAAATCTTATCACTATGATATATATATACTATTCCAACATAACCATATGAATGATTTCATGTAACCATTTGAAATTGTTTATCCATATAATAATGGTTCAAAGAAATCCCTCGAATATGTGTATCCTATTTTTTTGAAACAACAGATATAATATTCCTTATCTACTATGTATGTGAACCCAATATTTATATCTAAATATTTTTCATCCCTTGAGGGTAGTTTCTAGCTCTTATTTGATTCCCCTAATTCATTATATATTATTGATATTTTTTAAAAAGTAATTTTATGGTGAATACTAATAGTATGTTAATTCCCTTTAATGTCTATTTTATTTCATTCAATTGTTACTTAATGGTGGTCTATAATTGTTATTTTTCATGAATTTTATTAGGTGTTTTTTTTGTTTAGAGGTTATAAAAAATAGCTAAGGACTTTTCATTGTTTTTTTAATTAGAATATTTATAAGAAATGTTTTATTTCATAATTTATGGGATGTATTTTTATATATCTCTACTTGTTTCCATAACCATGAATCATTAAAATTGTCTAAGAATATTTTTTATGATGATTAAATAATTTTTATTATATATAATGATATGATTATGGTAATATCATTAGTATACATTGAATTTAAAATAATAATTTAGGAGGAATACATAAAAATTTACTAAATTTTTTTGGTAAATAATAGTGTGCCATTGGTGTTGGAAAAAATGTAATTTTAATATAAAATAATTGATATCATTATAATAAATGATTTTTAGAGTGTCAAAAATATGGGTTTTCTTTGTAACTATTTTCTCAAAAATTAAGAATTATTTTTATTAAGATCCATGATGGAGATTTTTTCAAATATTGACAACTGTTATGGGTTTTGTTAATATCATTGTTATGGGATATTAGCCATAGTTTTTTTAAAATCAATTTTTTGGGTGTTAATAGATGTCATTAAATATATATAGACTATTCTATTGATTGAATTTTTATAAATTAAATTTTTGAACTCTTTTATATATTTTTATTGATTTTAAAATATTATTAAATTTTTTATATCCTAGTAAGGAGAATTATAATTATGATTGTGATGAAAATTCCAATGATGGGAAACTTCATGTTTTTTTTGTGAAAATTTTCATATTTAAGGAATGTTTTCCAAAATAAAAAGAAAATTATGGATGTTCTCATTCATGATAAGTCGCAATTGCTATTTTCAAACCTACGAGTTTTAATTTATTCACCATAAATATGATTTTAATTTTTTTCCTTCACATTAAACATGACCTAAAACCTCTAATTATCCATGCTTCACAATGATTTACTATAATCATGAAATTAGAGGCTGTATGTGGATATTGTATTTGGTCCAATGTTACTACCTCATTGTATAATCTCTATTGGTTAATATTACTGGAAATTATATAAATATACTTAATATATATATATATGTATATATATTTAGTTACGTAGTTAATAATAAATAAAATTAATGTATAAATGGTTCTAGTTTTTTAATTATTCAATATAATCTAATTATACTAAATATTAAAGTTAAGAAACCATTCATTCTCAAGATATGGGTAATTCTCGAACCCAACTCACATTCACTGGGTTTTCTCTCTATCACCCCATTTTGAATTTTTTACTTTGATTTCATTGAATTGAGAAATTAGAGCCTATATGTGGATATTATATATGGTCCAACATTACTAACACAAGGTATAATATTTAATGGTTAATTTCACCAAGAATTATATTAATATACAAAAAACAAAAATATATATTTATCTAGTGATTTAGTTTTTTAATATATATTAAAAATATTCCTTGTTGTCATGAATTTTATAATTAATTTCTACTATGTTTATTTAAATTAATAATATTTATATCAGACTAGATAAAATTGGGATACATGATTCTGATAACTTATCTTCCATGATTCAAAATAAGTTGTGGGTTTTGTATATTTAATTTAACAAAGATAATAATGGTGGACATGTGCATTGAACTTATTATAATAGTGTTGCAAGATCACTATTATGTCAAGAATTATTTATCGACCATATAATGATTTTTTTTCCCGAATTAACTATTTTTTATTAAAAAATTATATAAAATTAAATCATATAAAAATTTTGATCTAAATGAGACTCATGTATTGGATAATTTTATATATTATTATTTTTAATTTAATAATCATGAGGGAGAAAATATACCACAACAAGAAGAAAATGAATTGAGTACACATGATACTACTAATGAAAGTAAGGATTTTGAGAGAGTGTAAAAAAATTGATGGATGATTCAGGGAATCATATATAAGTAATATGGAGAATAAAAATATATGAATTTTTAATGTGGGTGTATCATCATAAATTCATAAACAATATTTATGGTACAATAATTGAATATATTATTACATTTTTTTATGTAAATACTACTCTATGATATCGATATTGAATGCGTCTAGTTATTATAATGTGTTACATATCCTTTAATTTTACTTTTAACTACTTTTATTTCACTTAATATGGATTCATAGTGTGTATATAGAGTATAAAATGGTTTATAAGGCTTGTTTGGAGACCATAATCATAACTCATGGAACAAACTACTGCGCCATGCAGTTAGTAAAAAATATACCATCCTATCATCAAAGTGTTTACTAAAAATGTGAGTTGTGTTGGTGCCTAGTAGTCAGGCGCAAAGATTGGTATAACTGAGTGACACATATAACACACCTACAAGGAGGCTTTGTAATTTTTGTACAGTGTCAAAATACATTGTTTGTGCATGGTTTCCAAAACCATCTTCAAGAATTGTGTGGGTCTCCACTTTTGGATGTTCAATGAGAATGGTCAATAGAATATTTGGTTAATCATGTGGCCAAACCATATAAACCAGTTAAAAAGGGTGGTTTTACTATTTTTCAATTGAGATTTATAATATTTACACCACATTATATTTTTATTCCTCCAATGAACATGAGGGTTCTTATTGTCCTGGATGAGGTTATATGCTACACTTCTATGATTTGGTCCCATTTCAGGGTCTGATATATGATTTTAGATCTGATCATCTTATTGGATTCCATATGGTAAGTGATTCAATCATTATCTATTCTTCTTTATTCTACTTTTTATTGATGATTCCATTTTGGTATAGGCTCATATGACCTATTTTTTAGAGCATTAGACCATTCATATATTTTCTTATGATCTGAGTGAAAAAATGGGTTGATACTAGATGATGCATCTACTATAGGACCAAGATATGTGGTCTATGACATTTCATTAAAATTCATGGGGTTGATAAACTTTCATCATTTTGTTCATGTCGGTTTAACTCGTTGATGAATTAAAAATTAATCAACCATAATTTAATTTGATAGATTGAATTATATGGACCTGTTAAGATCATTTGATACAACTAGAGGTTAATACCTCAATACAAAAAACCCATTTTTTTATTCTTCATTTATTCATTTTTCCCATTATTGATATTATTTGATATACAATTCATGTTTGATTTCTCATGGACTAGTTATGGTAACTATTTCATCATAATTAAATGAATATTTAAATGATTAAATAAAAATATATTAAAAATATCACTTAGCTTAGTTAAATTAAAAATTATTTTATTTAATATTTTATTTATATTTACTACCCATTATGATTTTTCTGAATGGTATGGAATGAACCCAAAACATATTTATTAATTAATGTGATAAATCATTCCAACTGATTGTTACGGATTGTCATGATTTTAGGTTAGTAATGTATTGAACCAATTATTTGATTAAATAGAATGTTAATTACTTCCATATTGAATAAATATAATTAATGGAATGAGTATTAGTCACCTATATTCTTTTAACAATTTCATCATTATGTGTGTGGTCAGACTTGATATAACATTATATTACTGAGGGAATGCCTTGAGTACTCATAGAATTAAAATCTGATTGACCAAATGGTTTTTATAAGAGATACCAACACCAAAATATAGTCTTTTTTTTACATGAACATCTCAATGTTGTTATAATGATTCAAATGACACCTTTTTTATATATTATAATTCATCATATATAGCTTTTGGATTCAACAAGATATCTTTAGATATGGGATGCCTTGGATTCCCCCTATTAGACTAAACCATTCTTATCCTTGTGTTACTATATATGAGCACCATGGGCTCATTTAAACTATTTTATAGTGGAATTCTTTTGGATTTCACCTTAGTCTAAACCAAGAAATTTCATATCCATATTACACTAGTTACTACAATGAGTTAACTTTACCCCTATGTTCATAGATTCCTTTATTTTACTATGGAAAATATTTTATTTTTATTTTTATTTTATTCTATTTGTGTAATGTTTAAACTATAATGTATACCTTCAATATAAATTTTATATTAAATTATATTTTTAAGAAATTATATGTTCATAAATTACCAAATGATGTTGAAGGAGGAATAGGTTGTTTATTTTCATTGTCTAAAATTTATATATCATCACAATTTTTAGTTTAGGTGAACATACTATATTTTTAAAGATGTAGTTGATGGTGTCCTATGTAGATTTATCACAGTCCCTATCCTAGATGTCGTTAGTATGATGGTATATTATGTGAATTATTTTAATGACTAGGTATGTTCTTCACATTGGACACCAGACATTCTTGGATTATTTAGGAGGGGATTTTAGTAATAGATAGATAAGTTAAACCTCAGGATTCATGGATGTATTTTTTTTATTTATATGATGTATTGAAAAACCTTACAATTTCCATGTATTCCTAATTTTATTTTAAAGATAACTTCAATAATCACTTTATATATAATTAAGTTTATATTTATTTGTATGGTTATCTATTACATATATGATTATTCTTATTTAAACATCTAATAAGTTTCAATTACTATACATATTTTTTAACATATTTATAATTTTTCTCAACTAAGATCCACTCTAACCAGAGGGAATAGTCTCCCCAATGTCAAAACCTTCTCCCCCGCTACTAGTTGGTACCCTATGGCTTACAGGGAGGTAAGCTAGAGGCTATGTGCCCAACCAGGTTAATTTACTCAGGAGTGAACTGGGTTAGGTACTTCAAAAAGTGGAATTAAAAATGGTTTTTTTTTCTTTTTTTATTGGTTGCGATATTTAGATGGGGGATTTGGAACCAGTGGTAACTGAATCATATTTTCTATCTTGGTGTAGATCACACATGTTCGAGATAAAAACTACATTTCTAAGAATAAGAAACTATTTTTCCATATTTTTCTTATAACATTCTATATAATTTCATAATTGGGTGATTCAAATGAATTGTTTCATTTGATATAATTTATGGGAATTCTTTTGTATCCTAGTCCAAAAATTAACATTGTCACATGCCTAATTATAGGAACCTAGAAATCACATTAATTCAATATTATATTCCAGATTTTTGAACTTCAATTATTTTATTTCCTATTTTAATTTTGATAATTGAGTGTGCATTTATATTTATATATACTTGTTCCCTTAATGTATTCTTTATTGAAATAGAATTAGTGTTTTAACATTTCAATATCATCCTAAATGATCTTTTTATGGAATGATTCATAGAGGAATATTCAATAGATAGTTTTGACCAATGTAATCAATATAATAATAGTTACTTGATCAGGTATTTGGATGTGATTGAGTGACTATCAGTTTCAATATATACATTATATGATCCCTTATAAACAATAATGGGTTATTCACTATGTCTATAAATCATAAAAAACTAATTACATTATGAGACTGAATTGTATGAGTGATGATTGAAATTAAATGGGTTTCGATTTCAGTTGTTAGTTTTATAATCATTTTATAGATATAAACTAATACCCTTTTTATTGATCCATGTGTTAAATATAAAAATCCCGATCAAACATAAAATGTAAATCTTGAGATAAAAAAAATTGTTTCCATTTAATGGATTAGCCAAGTGTATTTTATATGGTTTTTTCCTCCATGAATTTAAATTTACCCTACATACAATATTTCCTTTTTATATTATACATGAATTCTTACCAATACCGTGGAATTATATATGGATATTTGGGGTTGTACCTTTGATTTTTACCCCTTATATTTTTGTTATTTTCCTATTATAGATCTTATCTACATTAAAAATCAGGTTATGAATCAGGATCATAGAATTTTAAATATATTATCCCACAAGATCATCTCTTCATGCACCAAGAGGGTGGTGAATACTATGATCTAGAAGTTCTAGGAAATAATTCACTAGTGATACCTTTAGTTGTGCAACCAAAAGCACCACTTGCTATTCCATTACTAGTTCCTAAAAATCAACATCATGCAGTTTTCCTTTGATTTATGCAATTTTTCAGGGTTCTCCATGACCCACATATATTATGTCTGATGTGATTTGTGAGTTCCAACATCAGAATCCTTTTATATTATCATGATATAGTGGTCCTAAAATGCGTGGTATTATCTAGAGTCCATTATATCTATATTAGTACATCTTGAGATGCCTCCAGATATGTGGGGGAGGTTTTCAACCTACATGCTACATGATTCCTCCAAGCACTAGTGGGATACGAATAATCATGCCACTTGCCTTTAGGGAATTGTTTTGGTGGACTTCTAGACTTCCTTTTATGACTAAATTTTCTCTCAAATGATAAGAGTTGACTATAAAATATTTTCAATGCACACAGAGAACGTTTTGGTGTCCATCATAGACTACTCAGTGCATTTTACATTGTTTCAATTCATTTTAAGACTTCTAGCCAGTGATTAGCTATATGGAGTTCAATGTCAAGAAGATGGGATCAATAATTCAATCTATTTTTATGTGATTGTATTTCATCAATCTATGATTTTAAAAATTTTATATCTGGATCTTACCATTGAATGTTACATGGGAGAAGCTGATTGTACTGGTAATAATGATTCGGTCCCATGATAGGTCATTATTTCTACCAGTTGTAGGAATCTCATCCTTGAGGTTTCTCATCTAAGTAGTGGTGGATAGAGAACAAACTATATTATCTCAATTATATGTCATAAGTATTGAAGGTAGAGGAATTTGAAATATCACTGTGATAGATTCGCACTTGGGTATCATACTTGTGGTTGTGTGAGTTATAATCAAGGATTTTTATGGATCATTCCATCTATTTCTAGTGGAAGAGGGACCATGATAGATCCAACATCAGGAGAAACATCTATTACACTATGTCTATATGGGAAATGGAATAGAACTAGCTGAACAATATGAGGAGGAGGTCTTGGGCATGGTATGCATACTTTTGATTACCAGTGATAGCCGGGCATACTACTCATGGTAGTCCAACTATAGAATTATGTTATGAAGCAACCCATTTTCCAGATTTAAAGCTGATACCGTATAACCATAGTGAAGGATCATGAACTATTTGAGTTACTTTACTATTGGCCTCTACTATTGTATATTTTTGTGCAATACATGTCAACCAAATTCCATGATCTATTTATCTATTTTGGAAATTCTCAGGGTGAAGATTAAGAACTCATATGGGGTTATGAACCATGAAAAACTATTGGGTTTATGATTGAATGTAATATTCTAATTTTAGGAAAGAACACCTGAGGTAGGTAGTTAACTATTATTATAGGACCTCTTTATCAATAAGATTATGGTCTTCGATATCATTCTTTGGATGGACTATTATGTTCCTAATCACACATATATAGATTCTGTAAGTGAAAGGAATCAATTAAATCACCATAGGGAGGTAGTAATATTCAAAAGGATTAATTATATATCTAGTAAAATAGATTTATACCATATCTTTGTGGGCTATGTGAAGTTACCACCTAAATTTCTTGTTTTATATATGTAAGTGTGGGGCTTATGTAAGATTTTTTTTCTTTATTATTATCCCTCCTTAGTATTGTTTTTCCTATAAAATTTTCAGGCATACCTCCCATGAAATATCTTGAGATTACATGTTATCTTATTATAGGAAAATATCCAGTTTCTATTCCCCTATATAATATGGAACATACTGATCCTTAGTAGATCAAGGGAAATTTCAATAAATTTGTATAAAAATGATTTTTTCAATCAAATATTTTTTCTTGGTTTTCAACCATTATTTTCACCAAAAATGCATATGGGACACTCAGTATTTGTTTACATTACCAATTTATAAACCTATGTTCGGTTATGAACTTATATCTACCACCTAAAATTGATTATCCATTCAAGCCACACTAAGTACCAAGAGTGTTCTCGAAGATAGGCCAGAGGTCAGGCTATAATCAGGTGTGATTCAAGCCATCAGATATGCCACGTAAAACATTCCAATGATAATATGATTTATATGAGTACCTTTTTTTATAACACAAACACATCGTATGTTTTGATGGTCTTAATGAATAGGGATTTCTCACGCCTGCAAAGTTTCTATATTCATTGAATTTGTGGATAAGATCTTATTAAAATATGATACTAAAATGGATAATTTTATAAATCTATAAATAATTATTAATGCTATGAATGAGATTCATATATACTATAATCTTTATATCTGCCAATTTAGGAGTGTAGATTCTCAATTTCATGGGTCATATTATCTTGGAATTAGAAAAATCCTTTGACCCAATAAGGGTGAGTGTTGTGGTCTCCTGGGAGAATCCCAAGAACCTATTTGAAAAAAGGAGTTTGTTTTGGTTGGAAGGATATTAAAATAGTTAAATACATGACTCATCATTCCTTGATTCACCTCTTACTGGTCACAATAGATATGGTGTGATGTTTTTGTGGTCCAAAGTATACAAGATATCCTTTTAGGGGATGAAACCAAAGCTTACTTCAGAACCAATTATGATTCTTATAGAGCCTAGAGGAGACTATATGGTATTTTTTATTCATTGGGATTTATAATTAGTATATTGCTAATGTATAATGATAGATTTATTGTTCCCAACTCTCCCCAACTAAGACATCAAGAGCATAATTTCCGGACTGATGACCTTGATCTTGTTGCTATGGTCGATGCCATATGTTGTAGGAGACACTATCTAATGGGTGAGTGATTTATAATATATATAGACCATAAAATCCTAAATATATATCTTTATAATGTGTTAACTAAATCTTAGATAGTGAATATGTGTCAAATACCTTAAGTCTTTTTATTTTGAGCTTCCCTATATTCATGGAAAGGGAAATGTGGTAGGGGATGCATTGAGCTAGAAAACTGAAGCACATGTCTTAATAGAAGCCATTGATGACTAGATATAGATGGACCAATATTAATATCATCATCTAGGGTTTCCTGAGAGCGGTGAGGGGCCTTATTATACATTGTACATAGTTAACTCTTCACTCATTGACATGGTAAATAGAAGGAATCTATCAGATACCGAATGAATTTTTTTCTAAGTGAATATTTTCGGGGAGGACCAGCCTCTAGATTGGAAAGATGGTCGAGATGAAATACTATGTATATTTGGGAGTGTTTGGGATCCAACCTAAATTATAGAGGAACAGATTTGAGAGTCCCACATTTGATAGTGGGTATTTCATCTAACCATCTCAATTATGTATCCTAATATGAATCTCCAGTACTAGTGGAATGAGATATAATGTTAGATAATAGGTTTTCTCACAAGGTGTACTACTTTCAACATGTTAAGTTAGAGAAACAATGTCCTGATGGATTATTATCAATATATTGGATCTAATTACATCAACGGGAATTTATTGTAATTTATTTTTTTAGTTATCTTATTGAGGATTTCTCAAAGTAGATATTTCCCTTGGGTAGACATGGATCAACTGAAATGTTGTACCACTTCTTTATAATATAGGAGACATTCTATGTTTATTAGGATGGATGATTTCATGTCTGGGAGATCATACAAATACCTAGGGTCCATTTTAAATATAATTTTGACTCATAAACTCAATTCACATTAACTTTCTAAAAGGGATTATAAATATTTATTAGTAAACAATTTATTTTGAGCACATATTTTCCCCCTATGAACAGTGGAAAATATAATTGGATGATACATGTGTTGGAGGACATATTCTAAACATGTTTCCTTGACTTTGATGGTTCTTGGGAGATGCATATCCCTCGCATAGATTTATATACAATAAAAATTCTTATTCTTCTATTCATATGGATATGTAAGTTTCCTTATATGGAACTCCATTATATTCACACTTCTGTTGGTTAAAAATAGGAGTGGCGATGCTATTACGAATTCATCTAGTGTAGGAGACTTTAGATTAGGCGTAGTTAATCAGAAGGAATATGTCTACTTCTTATTCTAGTTAGAAAACTTTTGTTGATTACTACTAAAGATATATAGAGTTTGAGGATGAGGGTTATGTTTTCATGAGGGTGTAACCTATAAATAAAAATAGATGCACATTGAGGAAGGTGAATTTATTTCCCAATATTTTCAAGACATTTTAGATTTTGGATAGAATCTAGCTATAATCATATTAGTTGCTTCTACATCAATGTTACCATTCCATTCATGTCATCTTCCACATTTCCTAACATCTATTATATCAGGCAGACTTGTTTTATACTTTTGATCATGAGGATATAGAATTAGATATTGATATTTCTTTTGAGGAGTATCATATACACATCATTGACTACATAATGAAAGATATATGATTCCAGTTTTTCCATTTAATGTGGGTTCTATTGAAGCATGACCATATACAGGATGGGACATGAGAATTGCAGGCCAACATACTCGAACAGTAGATATAGCAATTCCTAGACATATTTCTACCAACCTTGGAAGGAACACTTGGAGATAAGTTCTTTTAAGGGGATATACTTTAAGAATACAGATTTTCTATGGGTTAATGATCCTTTATTATTCAGTATATCTTTATGGAATAGACCAAATATGTATTCCTAGTGAGGATTTTAAGGAAATACTGGTGACATGGATTTTTATGAGTCTAGAACCCTTTATAATGGAGGAAATAATTAGGATGAAAGTGGTTAAGTGAAACAAATATAATTAAAGAAATTATTGAATTCATCCAAAACGAGACATAAAATAAGAGTAAAATGAGAAATAAAGACATATAAATAGATCCAAAAAACCCAAGACAAGAAAGGTAAAACACAAATATATGAATCATCTATGATCATTGAGTCTTTATGTGACCAACCATCACCTTCAAACCATGTTGTTAGGAATGAAATATATGAAAAGAAAATTTATAATGCTACATGACGCCCTTCAATTTCTCCAAGTCGTACAAAATAAGGTATAGAACCTCCTAATAGAAAATGTAGGTTATGAGAACAAATCCATATAGAATAAAACAAAACAATAGTTATCTTATCTAATATCAATAAAGCACATGTTCTAGCTAGAAAACAGAATATAGTTTCTATATAATTTTCAAAAAAAAAATAAAAATAATTTATTTCATTCCCATAAATGCCTACAATATTCACCAAATCCAAGAATATATGTCATATAAAATATAAATTATAAAATTAAACATGTGATCAATTTTCCATGAAATAAAACACCATTCGATAAAATAGCTATAAATTAAAATCCACAATATTTTGGATCTACCATATAGTAATACAAATTTGACACACTATATTAAAAAACATGGACTTTGCTGATTCCAACTAATATTGAGTCCTTAAAATCCTTTTTAAATACAAAAAGAAACCCCTAGTGGTGCCACACACTCTTAGGTCACTTATGACTATTTACTAATGAATCATAGCCACCAAATGTGCCATTTCTTGTACAAAATCATTTCTATAACCATGTAAAAATTTAATTTATACCCCATGTTTTCAAAAATAAAATCTTTTTCAATAGTTACATATAAAAAATAATAAGGTAGAAAAACAATTTATCAATGATGCTACATTAATAGCGATGGAAGCCTATCCACATTTGATAATGGAGATTAATAAACCCCAGATCGACCATTGATAGAGAATCCTTGATAATAACCTTCCAAGGATCAATAGAAAGAATTACTAGATAATTAATTTGAAATAAAAACACATCCAATACCACTCCCATTCCCAAATGAAATCAACAGGTATTATCCACTGACTTGGGGAGATACAATGTAACAATGATGATGATCTGTTGCTAAAAGAATGACTCAGAATGAGAATAGATCATGAAAATCACCTTGGTGATCTATTTTGTATTGATAGAGAAATATTTTTATGAATAAATAAAGATTTAGGTTTTTAGTGTGTTTAAAATTATATTACATGATAATTTTATGTTGTGAATCCCTTTTATGATGGTAAATTCATGGAATTATAGATACTTTGAAAAGGGCATAATATTAAATTAAAAACCCATTATTTGATAAGTTAATGACACAAAATTTATTCATAGTGTGTAAATATTTCACTCCATCATCCAGTTCATGAAATATAAAAAACATCTAATACACAATGTGTATCAATTTAATGTCATGAATTATTCTAGTAGATATCCAAGAGTCAATATTCTTCACAATAACCCAAAATAAAACTAGTTTTCTTTGAGTATAGGGAGAACTCCAAAAATCATTTGAATTATTTATACCCCCAAAGTCTTTTATTTTAAAAACATCCCCAATATTTAGTTCATTTTTGCCAAAAGAATCTCCATTTATGAGAATCCCAAATTCTACCCAAACAAAAAAGGGAATCTAATATCCAAAGACACCAAATAACTAAATTAACATTACAGGGTCTCATAATCTCCCCACGAAAAACAATTTCTATTCTAAGAACGTCATCATAATCCTGAATTATAAAAAATATATATAAAAATTATTACTTTTCAACAATTCCCTATCTAACGTCTCATGGTTATCCCATCGTTTTAATCCTGGTCGAAGGTCCAAAGGATCTAATTTACCAAACAACACCTTCTCTTGGTGATCCATAATAAAATCTCTATATATAATGACAATGATTTCAGGCTCAAAAATAACATCCTAATATTAAATCACTTGGTATTGATCTATTAAACACCTCATAATCATAAAAACCTGAAGCATGTAATAGTTAGATGTAGAATTATTGGGTAAGTCTAACTAATTTCAACCATTTTCCATTAATCTAACAATCTCAAAGGGGTACATAAACCTTAGTTCCAAACTACCCTACATTCCCAATTGATGATTTCCCAAGCGAGGTGAAACTATAAGAAAGACTGAATCACCAACCTCACACTTCAGTGGTCGATGAAAATGGTCTTCATAATATTTATAATGACCCTATTACATTATCAATATATTCAGGAACAACTAAACCATGTTCATATTCTCCTTAACAAGATTCATCCCAAACAATGACTACTCTCCAAAATCTTCCATGAAGATGAGGGATATACATTGGCTCTCATAGAAATCCAAAATGGATTCTATTTTTATTAACTCCAGATAATATTGTTATAAGAAAAATACAATAAATGTAAAATAAGTTCCAAAATCCACCAAAAACGAAGTACACAATACTAGAGCATATCATAAAGAACCTGGATAACTGTCTATGTTTGTCCATCTACCTGTAGATGATATGCTATGATAAATTTCAATAGGAAACCCATCACATCTTACAAGACATTCCAAAAATAAAATGAAATCCTCATGTCCCTTTCAGACACAACCACACATGGAATATTATGAGGTATTACAATTTCTTGGGTATTAAACTCCCTAATATGTCGCACATTCATCACCTCCATGATAGGTAGGAATTGTAATTATTTCAGGATTCGATCAATGATCATCCAATTCACATCTTTCCCACTAGGATTATAAGGTAAACAATGATGAAATCAATAGCAATCCCATTCCTTTTACATTATATAATGTGTGAGGCATTTTAAAAACTAGTAGGTTGTCGGTGTTCCACCTAAATTAAATAACATGTAAGATACAATGATTCAAAATCTATAATCAACTATCTCATCCCTTATCACCAATATCAATGTCTTGAACTAGGGACATCTAGGTTGTACCAGAGTTTACATACCAACAATAATGGCTCCCATTATCCACCAACTCATTCCTCAATGAAATCAAAACAAAAAAACCTACTATAGAGGCCCAAAGTTCCACTGAGAGACTAAGACAACTCACCTGAGGTCTCCCCACTGTAAATAATTTATCAATAGATATGGTACTCAGGGCCAGATATATTCTTGAGTCAAACCCACTCATAAAATAATGACCTTTCCCTTATCAATCTAAGACATAACATCCCACTAGATTCATTAAATATAAATAAAATATAAAAAAAATATCTTCAAATGAAACACTTCCACTGATTCATTCACTACATCTGTTAGTAATATCATGAGAAATTCCTTAGTAACCACATTCCATTTTCTAAATGTATAAAAAGTATGAAAACAAAATTTATTTGGACAATTTTACTAGTGTCTTTGTCCAATTATAAAATCCCTTAATGTGAAAATAAACCTCATGATTTTAGGAGCATAGTACACCATAAATTGTTCCTTTTGGAGGTAGTGATGAAAAAATTTGTGTGAATATATAATCACTACCAACTCAATATCATGGGTATTGTAGTTGTTCACATCAGGGCATAACTATCAAGAACTATATTCCACCACATATCTCCCATGTATCAAGACACACCAAAAACCTATACCTGAAATATTTTAAAAAACATCATAAAATGAACCTATACCTAGAAGAATAAAAAATTGAGTTGAAATCAATAAAAACATTAGTTACTCAAAACATATCATTGAATTATCATTTTACTGAAGTGTTACAAACTCTCATTAGAGATGGAATTTTTGTTAAGTACAAAAAAACCTACAAATAATATACTACCAACCCCATGATTCAATGGATATCAAACACATTTATGTTATCCTCTCATGTTTTAACAACATGTACCTTTTTTCATCCTATTAGATTCCCCTATTATACATAACAATCCCCGTAAGAATATCTTATCAAATAAAAAACACATATTTTGAAATATTTCTATATAGACAATATTTCATCAATATTCATTGAATTTTATATAAATTGTCCATTTAATCCTCCTAGAATAAATTTAAACCAAAATATCAACCATGAACACTACAAAAATAGTCCTTCAACTGATGAAATTTTCAATTCATCAATTCTTGAGAGTTAGTTTTTCCAAATGGATCAACCAAAAACATGAAAATGCACATACAATCTACTAAGTGATTTCATAGATATATCTGCTTCTCAAACTCTCTACTGAGATTACCATTACCCTAGTTTCGGACTTTTTAAACCAAACATCCCCAAAAATTATATCCTATATATCATTAATCAAAGACAAGATATATTTGTACTTTATGGTCACTTGAATTAACATCTGATAGACAATAAAAAATCTGAGGATTCCACCAACCATCATAACAGATAAGATAGGACAATTCTATAATAACACACTCAAATGAATAAATATCTTTATATCGAGAACCTCAACCTTATACTTCTGTTCTACCAACTCATTAGGCACCACATAGTAAGATGAAATTAAAATGGGAGTCATTCTAATGAATAGATCAATAGAAATTTCAATTTTCCTCAATGTTGTTAGACCTTAACAATAATCTAGAATATCCTCATGGTATGATCACACAACCAATTGTAGATGACTATGAAAACAAGGGTCAACATGATCAAAAAATTTCTATAACAACTAGAATGATATTACCCCAGCATAATGTACAATAGGCCATTCCCCCTCTTGATCATGAGTCCCATGCCCCATAAATAACATTTGTGACCCAATTAAAAGATAATAATTGATCTTGATGGGGATAGAATCACGTACATTACTTAACATTAATCATCATATCCATACCATGATCATTTCATAGAATTCACTTTTTAGATCTAAACTGACTGAATCTACCTTAACTACTACTATTATAACCTGACAAACAAGAAAGTTGAAACCTTGTTCCATAAACTTTCATAAATAAATTGAAAGATATAAAGAGTAGAAAATAATATAGTAATTTAAGAATAAAATTTAAAATAATATTATTTATATATAAAATTAGTAGCACATGTGTCTAACAATTTTATAACAATATAAGATGAAATAAATATTGTACCTATATCAGTGGTAGGCCTTCCATCAAATTCCTCTAGTGAATACTGTAATGAATAAAATATGTCACGTATCATCTCCCCCTTTGGATATATTAAAAACATAAAAATCACCCATAGAATGAGGATAAGATCCCCAACCTTAGAATCATCAAAATGAACTTGTGACCGCTTTCTAAAAGTGGATCCAAACATCCATTTTTTATAAATACTATAAAATAGTTTTTCAATGGTTTGATTTTCCATAGTGATAACAATCCTTTGGGTCATCACAAAATTAGTTGGGGAATTACTAGAAAACAAAAAATGATGTCAAAAAACCTATTGTTTTCTATAAAAATCCCCCAAAACTAACCAGGAAGAATTGTAACAACCTTTTCTATTCATTTTCAAGCTAGAAGATATACTAAGTCTAATAAAAGTACCCACTGAAGATCATCATAAACAAATTTTTTAGTTATTTAAATTATTTCCAAATCATATTTATATACTACCCATCTTAAGTTTAGAATTTATATAGGGAACAATAATGATTGAATATCAAGCCTCAATTCCAACTCAAACATCTGATACTTTAGGTACTCTTTAGTAATAAAATCCATTGATAGATTCATCATCATAAAAATCGGTGGAATAATCTATAATTGAATTCTCCACTTGGCCCATTGTTATGAACATTTATTTCTTCATCACAAATAATCTCTCAGGATAAAATATCCAATGGAATGTTTTATTGATAAAATCCCATGTAATATCTATATGCAATAATGTTTTTATAATATAGTCCCCCATATCCATCTTGGTCTTTCAATCATATATATGGATAAAGAAAACCTAGAATCCTCATGAATCTTAATAATAATGAAAATTCTCTAAATCCTACCAAGATATTATTCATTTTCTTAGAGTCCTTTGAAAAGTGGAAGGTAAGTAGATTCTAATTAATAAATTCCAAACTATGATCCATAGCTCCACCATGGATCCTGTCACATTCCTAGTTTCGAGTCTAAATGGTGAAGATTACAACTTTTTCCAATGAATGGTCCACTAGAGGATATTCTTATTCAACATATAATGCAGCATACACTCTTGGATTTTAAAGGAAACTTCTAGGAGTCATTTTATAATAACCAAAACCAAAAACAATGAATTTTCAAGTTGATTCCGAAACCATTTGCCTAAATTCATGTATTTGTATCAATTATTTATAAAGTTGTGAATTGAAATAAATTATGAATTATTATGGAAAAATGATCTCAAAATATATTAATTTATATAAAATCACATAGTTCATTCAAATGAAATCAAACACAAAATATATATCATGTAAAATGATTCCACGCATTAAAGGTATCTCTAGTTCAGTCATGGATGTGAAATGTCCAATGCCCCCATGCATGTAGTAACCAAATCCTAATAGTATTATCCCCTTTCTACCAAATACAAAAAACCAATCATATGATGGGATATAACACATTATTTGGATCATCCATTTGATACCTATTTTTAATGAACCATCTTAGGTAAACTAGACTAGTCATCCATGTTGGTCCTCCACAAGGTAAGGTAAAAAATAGATAATGGAAACAAGTCTTGAATATAATGAAAAAAATACATCAAACTAAATATATATTTAGAAATAATTGATGAAACAATATCCTTAATATGAAATAAAATAGGGGTTAATCATAAATGTATTAATTAAATAAGAAAAATGAGTCTCTATTTTAGAAACCATTACCTCAAAACCATCCTTCAATAAAAGCATCATGTGACAAGAAAACCTGAAATTCTACATAATGACATTCTCTTTCCTTGAGCTCTTCTTAAGATTTCAACAACTAACCAAAAATAAAACTATGGTGTCAGAGAAATTCCTTATAGGATAATACTAATGAATTTATATGTGTTCTCATATCAATAATAAGTGTGTTCTATGTTTAATATAATCCTAGATTCTGTACAATTTTAATAAGTAATACCATTTTTAAAAAAATACTTTCATTTACTTAAATTTATACCATATTCTCCAATTTAGTGAATATATCATGTTAGAAAGAAAAATTTGTAAATTAAACATGTGAGAAAATATCCATGAAATGAACAATAATGTGATAAACTGGGTATAAAATAAAAAACACAATATTTTGGTTATAGTAATTGTGAAAATGTAATTAATATAAATGAATCCTAGAATAGTACTAAGAAGGTTATAAACAATATCTATCCCTACTACAATCTATAGATATAAAAAAAGCAACTTCTACTTCTGTTATGGACACTAGGGTAACCTATACTTATTTCTCAACATACCTAAGGCTCCCAATGTTCCATGTTCATAAACAAAATTCAAAGACCATGATTATAATAAATTTAAAACATGTTTCCCTAAATAAAGTCCAATTCATCCAAATAATAATAAAAAAAGTTAAATATTAATATAGAATAGACCCACCTACCTAATAAATGATGCAATCCTATATGTCTTTGTCAATGTTGATCAAAAAACCATAATTCGATAGTGGATGTACATGGATTAATAAAAACCTGCATAAGATTGATAGAAAAAAATAATATATGTTGAATGTAAACACAATATAATCCAAATACACCATAATGAAGAATGAAAATAATTAATAAAATATCATATCCCCATAGAGATTTACATTAACAATCATGATGACTAATCAATAATCAAGTGATCCCAATGGAGTGAATATCCAAAAATATTCCAGGGAAAGATTCAAGTTCCTTATAGGGATGGATGTTGTAGAATAAATTAATATTCCAGTGTTTATAATGTTAAAAAGTAATATTTTAGATAGTATAATATTTTGAATCCCATTATTAGATTAAAATCCCATGAATTAAATATATTTAAAAATAATAATTACATCAAACATTGAATCATAACATAGATAATTTCCTGATATGAAAACCATCCATGCCCCGAACCAAGTCCTGAAATCATCATGGAAACCATTACATGACATGTAACCCATTGACTTTTTCATTTCATCTAGGAAATAAAAAATAATCCACATTGTACACAAATGAACAAACCAAATAAATTTTTATCCAAGAATGGGTATAAACGCATATATCATTTGATAAATTTCTAACCAGACTGCATTAATTCAAATAAATATACTTCCCTCAAAATTATGATATTTTTCCCTACAAAGCCTCCCCATTATAGGGAATCCAGAATTGATCCTAGACAAAACTGGAGACAAAAAAAGGCAAGGCGTAACATATAGAATTTAATGGGTTGTTACATTATCCATTAGAATGAACATATATTTTAAAATAGACTAATGAAACTATCTGTGGATATAGGGGACCCCAGCGATACAATTCATACATTATAATTGTCTATATATTGTTACAAAGGTGTTGTTTTTTTATCACAATGGTATTTATAAAGTTAATGGATCATCCAAAATATTATATGAAGACATGATATTTATATGGAAAACATTTAACTAAATTTTACAATTGATTTTATTTCATGTATGAATACCCACATAGTTATGAAGCTAAAATGATTTTTTTGTATAGATATACATCTTATAGCTATTTTAAATATATTATATATAAATAGAATTATAAAAATGATTTCAAGGACCCATATGTATTTTTTATCCCTATACAAAAGTTTCTAAAAAACCATTAAAATATGTGTAATTTAGTTTTTTTTAAAACCACGGATATAGGATTCTATATCTACAAAGTGTGTGAACCCACATTTCATTTCCTAAATTATGCATCATGTTATACTTGTTTCTCCCCCCTCTTTCATTCCCAAAATTATCATATTTTCAGGATAATTTTTCCAATGTTTTCAGGTTTGATAATAATGTTTTCTAGATTCCTTTAACGAGTAGGAAATTTTATTATCTTCATACAACCTATTCATGACCTATATTTAAATGGTGCTATGGGTTTTCATTTTTTATAAAGTTTATAATGGGTTTCATATTATTATAAGCCATTAACAGAAAATAAGGACCATTCATTGTACGTATTACTAGAATAATAGTAAGAAATATTGCATTTATCATTTCTGGTAATATGTTCTTAGTACCTTTTATTTCCATAATCATGATTGACGTAATTAATATAGATAGATTTTTATTTCTGAATAAATAATTTTTATTACTTATGATGAAATGATGATGGTAATATATTCAGTATAAATTGAATTTAATGTTATAAATTACGATGAATCCTTAAAAATGATCTAATTAATTTTTATAAATAATAGTGCACACAAGGTAAGTGATAAATGTTTTTAATATGAAAAAACTCATTTCATTACATCATATGATTTATAGGTAATTAAAAATGGGATTTGTTTTTTTAAATTAAAGAATTATTCTAATTAATTTTAATGTTGAAGATATTTTATAATACAAATAGTTTTTATGGGTTATTTTAATTTTATTATTTTGGTATATTAATAATAATTATTTTTATTAAAAAAAATCTATCGATTGTTTATTTATTTAAATAATTATATAATTGTAATTTTAGGTATTGAATTGTTTTCAATTTATATCAATAGGTGTTTTAATTAGTTATAGGAATTTATTTATTGGATATTTAATTATATTATTATAATATTGAAACATTTTTTGATTATTTAGGAAGAATACATATATTCATGATTATGAAGAAAATTACAAAGATGTGTTACCTCATGATATTTGAAATCAATGTTCTTATGTAATTGTTATTTTTCTATATAACATGAAAATTACAAAATATATAATTTGATATATCTCATGATAGGTGTTCTCAAACATCCTAATTGTATTTTATTCTCTATAAAAATGATCTACTAGATTCCCCGAACTGTAAACAACTTCAACAACCTCAGTTTATCCAATTTTCACTTTGATTTAATTCAATAATCAAATTTGATCATATGTATTGATGTTAAATTTGATCTAACATTACCATCACATTAGATAATCTCTCATGGATAATATGACCTAAAATTATAATAATATCCTTATAATACAAATAAATATATTTTTTTAGTAGTGTAATAATTTTTTGATTTAATATATATTCAGTTAATTCTATTTTGTCATGAATTTTTTCATTATAATCAACAATGTTGACTTAAATAAAACAAAATATTTTCTAGAATGGATATAATTGGCCTTTATGAAAGTGATTAACTTTCACCCATGTTTCAAAATAGTATGTCAGTTTTCAAGATATTTAATTTATCAAATCTCCAGATCGATTAATTATTCTGTGAACATATTAAAATTTTTTGTGAAGACCGTAGTTATAAAAGTAATAGGTGATAAACAATATAATAATTTTTCCCCCAAACTAAATATTTTTTTGTATCAGAATTGAGAGAAAAAGAAATCCTAGTTTATTCATTATTTAAATTAAATTAACTTAAAAGAGGATTTGATATTTAGTCAATTTACATTTTTTCATCATAGGGGGAGGGGAGATATACCAATTATAGATGAAAATGAATAGATTATACATGATATAACTAATAATTATGATGATGTTGAGAGAGTGTAAAAATTGATGGATTATGAAATGACTAATATAAATCATAATTATAGTAAAATGAAAATGATTGAATTTTTAATAAAATTGTATCATAAAAAAAACATGTACACGATCGGTTATACTATAATTTAATATTTTATTAAATTTTTATAATTCTTATACTTTCTTGTGATGTTGATAATTTAATAGCATGGTTTTTTGTATGAGATATGAATCCATTAATTTTTAGTTAAAATTTATGGATTTAACATCATATGGATTCTATGTGAGGTAATAGAGGATACATGGGTGTCCATATAATATTTGATACCCAGAACCCTATCAGGTGGAAGAAACAACTAGGTCATACGGTTTTGAGAAATTGCTCCTCTTAGTCCATAGAGTGTATCCTAAAAATTCAAGGCATTTTGGTGCTCAATAATGTGACCCGTGGTTTCACCTAACTATGTGACCCATGTAGAACTTCCATGTGGATGATCAATAATTTTTAGAAGAGGTAAAACATGATGTGTTCAATGTTTTCCAATACCGTGTGCATGAACTGTGAAATTCCCCTCTCTGGATAGTTCATCGAATAAGGTTTCCACCTAGTTGTCCAACCGTTCACCCAAACCATGTTTCCTAGCTACAAGGGAAGAATTTAAAAATTTTAAATTTAGGATTTATAATTTTAGGGACCATTTCTATTTTTCTTCCTCCACATGATTATTCTTCTTCATATGGATGAGCTCCAAAGCCTCCTCTTCTAGGATTTGATCTCGTTTTATCGTCCTATCTATGATTTGATCTCCAGCATTCTCATTAAATTCTTCTTGGTAATTCATTCATTCCAAGGGAACATTTATTTATTTTTCATCCTATTAATGACACAATTTTTATTTAGATTCATATACCCCATTTTTTGGTAATTAAACATTTATTATGTTTTCTTTCATTCTGGGCCAAACCAAGGGCATATACTAGACTAGGAATTCAATACATGTAGAATGCAGTTGATCTATTAATTTCTTATAAAATTTTTCTTTTTTATTAATATCTAATTTTCTGTTCATATATGTTTCACTAGGATATGATTCTAAATTTTATCAGCATGGATGTTATTTCTCTAGATATTATTCAATGGACATATTGATGTCATCAGATAACATTTTTTGTTGAAACTTCAATGAGGACAACCCATTTTTGTGTGTTCTTCATTTCTACATTATTCTCTATAATTGAGAATAGATTACATGCATTTTAGAAGTGGTATAACTTGGCCTTATTAATGTATGTGTTCCAATATAATTATATGAATCAATAAATGATTAAATAGAATTTATATTTAAGTAGATCACGTATCCTAGTAATATTATTATTGAATTAATTTGATATTGGTTTCATTTCTTTGACTCTTTTAAGGTTTAATGAATGGTATTGAATGAGCCCATTTAATTATTTTATACTAAGGTTATATGTCATTACATTTTCGTGTTAAAATCATGTAATGATTTTTGATAGGTAATAAAATGATCACATTGGATGATTAAATAGAATTATTATTTGATATAAATTTGTTAAATTTGATAAATGGAAATATTATAAGGTCTATATTTTCTTGGAACCTTTTCATCACTATAAGAGTGGTAAGAATTGATTCAGCATTAGATTACTGGGGGAATTCGATGAGCACATAGTGGATTCCATTTGAATTCATCAATCTGGTTTACATGGTAGATATCCACCACATAATATAGTATTTTTATTAGTACATAAATACCTAACTATATTACCAATTTTTGACTTAATTATTTTTTTGAATATTAGAATTCATTGGATACAGTCCTTATATTTAGTTTTATTTCTTTGGACATGTGGTTCCCAGGATTCTCCCCATATGTCCTAGTAATTCTAAGCAAGAGATTACTATGCAATATCTCACTAGACATAGTTAGACAATTTTACAGTGGAATGCCATGGGAATTCCTTTTGATTAATCTCAGAAATTTTACATTTATATGTCATGAGTTACTACTAGGACTTGGCCTGAATCCTGAGGTCACAGATGCTTTGGTTTCACCTTAGAATCCATTTATTTTATTCTTTAATCTATTTATGTGTTATTGAAACCTTCGCTGGTTTATTCTATATAAACTAAATCATAATCTATTAGTTATATGAATCCATGGTCATACATTACCAACTAATGATTATGAAGGTATGTGGTTCTTATTTGCACCGATTTACCTTTATATACCATAACACTATTTTAATACAAACAAACCGACTGGGTTTTTGTAAAATAACTTAGTGGTGGCCTACTGATGTTTATCTCACACCATACCTGATCTACTATTGGTACCCATGAAGATTATATGATTTCATGTATTGGTAAGGGGATGAATTCCTCTTTGGACACATAACATGGTTTCTTACTATAGGATTAGATCATGGTAGCAAGTGATCTAGCTAGCACTCATAATGCTTTGGTATATTTTGGAATTTTGATACTTTTGAATATGATATATTTCACTATCTTACTATTTCCATGTATTTATATTTTTCATTTTATAGTGAAATTACATAATAATTTTCTATATAATCATGTTTACAGTTGTTGAGATGATTATTTATTAAATATATATTGGTGTTTATTTCCACTACCACTCTAGTTTGAAAAATATACATCTTTTTACATCTATTCATATCCTATATCCATTGTAGTCCTCTATATTAAGAAGAAAAACTATATCCTCTAACACACCCTAGTTTTTCATTTCTAGTTGGTAGCCTCTGGCATTTAAGGAGGAATAGCAGATACCATGTGGCTAAATGGGCTTAGTAACTCAAGATTGAACTAGGTTTAGGACATCAAAAATTCAATTAATTGGGGATTAATTATATTTCTTATAGGTTGTGAAATTTATATTAGATATTAACACCATGTTGGATCATGGTCGTTAGCCATTCTTGGGTGTAAATAATGTGAATTCATGGTAAATAACATAGTTCCTAGGAATGTAAAAATATCCATTATCTATTTTTATTATTAAATTTTATATACATTCATCATTGGGTGAGGAACATGAATTTTTCAGTTTGATATTTTCTATGGAGTTTATTTTTTCAGATAGTATGATAAGAACCATTGTTAGATCTTCCATTATAAAAATCTATAAATCGTATTCCTTTCATTTTACATGATATATAGGTTCATTTAAATGAATGAATTTCCTATGTTTCTTGTGATTATTGTAACACCCTGAGATTTTATGAGAGGTATTCTTTTTAATTGATGTCTTGCGTTGTATGCTACACCAAGATTATCTTGCGCTATACCCAACACCGTATTAGCTTGCAGTATATGCAACACTACTCTTGGATCGTGTTACACAAAATTTCAAGATCATTTGATAGAAGTTATTCTATGCAACACTGAGTGTATATATATTCAATGTATAAATGATATATGGTTGGATTTTATTATACACAACAACAATGGAATATTTCACTACATACAACCCTAACTTGGCTTCCTTTACACGCAATCGCGACCTTCCATGATAGCGTGTGTTGTATGCAATACCGAGTTTCACTAAACAACGATATGTTATTAAAATATAATATAAACTAGCCATTATGAATAATAATACTGACTTTTTGAAATTTTATAAATTTTATCTTTCAAAATGGACTTCATTTTTTGATTCAGAATATCAAAATTAGTCTTGGGTGAAATTTTGGTAATTTTCTGAAAACATTCAATTTTTGATGAATAGTGAAAACACTGAGTTATTGGTTAAAACCGACTTTTTATTTAAATAATAATTTTTCTATATAAATTTATTTTTGGTAAAAATAGATACATAATACTTATACAAGTTCAATTTAATTCATTGGATTAATTTTATAATAATTTTAGATATATAAAAATTTTATTGAACTTTTCACCGTCTTTTACCCACCTCCTAGGAGCATTTTCAATTGTACATAAAACTTAATTTTACAACTTATGTTAGTTGAATTTTGAAAATCTAAGAGACACTATTAATATAAAGGGGTAAAATGTGGTTCAATAAGATAAAAAATAATTTTTGGTGAATAGTAACTTTTTTCGTTTATTTACCATGGTTAAAAGTAAATACGGTAATTATGTGTAAAAATTATATTATTATTACCCTAACACATGTCTTAATTCTATTTTATAAGTGTTATTTGACCAAAAACAACCTTAAAAATAAAATATTACCCTTTAGGTCCACTTGAATTAGATTAGGACACTTATTATTATTTTATTTTAAGAAGAGTTAAAAGAGTTAAAATCAATGTTTTATAAATAAAAAAATTTAATATAGCATTATAAATAAGATAAATGAGACTATAAATATTCATTAGAAAGATAAAAATATTTCATACAGAATGGTATTTTATTTATAATTTTTAGACATTAAATAATTTAATTTATTTATGACACAATGATGATGCAGTATTTACCTTTTTAATGAAATATTAACATAATTGTTGTTATAAATACCCAAATAAATGTAATTTGAAATTTTTTATGAATTACAATAATTTTCTAGGTTAATAAGACATTTTAGTATTGATTTAAAAAAAATCGAACTAATCATGCTGTTATGATTTTCACAAAATTATTTATCAAATAGTGTCAAAATTGACAGAAAATAGTTTTTAAAACAAATATAATATTATTATTTGTTATTCTATTCCTAAAAATCTAAGGTTTGTCCAAATTACTTAGATAAGTTTATATATATTAATTGTTAACCACTTGGGGTTCTTTTGGCTTATTATAGTATGCTTATTAACCATATAGTGTAAGAAAACAAGAAGACATGGTAAAAGTTAAATTATTTAACTTAGAGTTAAATCTAAATGATAAGGTTAAAATAATAACATAAACTTGTCTAAAAGATGTTGGTTGATATGATTTAGACCCATCCCCACTTTAGCTTCTAAATAAATCAATTTGGAGCTATTATAAACCGAATATGACTTTATTATAAAATAATATTTTATGTTTTTCCTAAGGTGCCCCTATCCTCCCTTATAAAAGGGAACCTCCTCCCTCTCCTTTTTACACTATTTTGAGCTTTCAATCTCGGCCAACCCCTACCCATTTCCCTTATCAACTTCCCTATAAATATTATAGAGGTTCTGGCCTCCTCAAAAGTCCAACTCTAGTGCCTTAAGAGGAAGCTTACAAGAGGTGCATTGAAGAGGAGGTAATCTCTTCTTCTTATTCTTTCATGTTTTCTTTCTTCTTCAACTTCTTATTCATTAGTTGCTTAATTATAAAGTAATATGTTATTATAAATATGAAACAACCTCATTTCTCCATCTATCCATCCTAGAGAAAATGAAATCACCACGCGTGCGTATGTATGGAATACTATCTCCACACCGTGGTGTAATCTGTTTTTCCACCACCACCTTACTTGGATGAGTATAATGGTGTAAAGAATAACTATATATAGTTATTATAAAATTCTTAGATATTATTTCATCCACTCCAATTTAATTCAACAATTATGGGAATGATATCATTGCTCGTGCATACGTACGGATTATCGTCTCCACGACGCGATGAGATTCATTCTCCATGTTAACCATTCAGGAATGATTATAAAGTATATAAATGAATAATAATGAAATATATGGCATGATAAAGCTACTAGATTTATGTATATATATATTTCATCTGCTTGCTTCCATTCAATTCAATAAGGAAAGGAAAACAACGTTCATGCGTAGGTACGGCCTACCATCTCCATGAACGGTGTATTTTATTTATTTTATCTATCTATTATATATATACTGAATATATATGATATATAAATCATGATTTAAATTCTGGAAGTAATTAAATCATGATATAGGTAATAATAATATCAAGAACAATAGGTCCAAACATGTACGATAAATAAAACGATTTTACCCAAAACGCTGCTTCAACATTGAAATTTACAGAAGAATGGGTAATATAAAGTCATAAGTGAACCATATATGATATCATAACAATGGATATGATTCTAAAATAAGTCATTTACATTATTTAAATCATTATACAGGAGGTTCGGATGCATATGAAGCATATCGGTCCTAAGGTAAGGGATAACTATTCCAATCTCATTCTTATCCGAGATTTTTTATTCGTAAGTATTTACTGGGGTTATATTTTTCAACCATTTCCATAAGAAAATGTTTTCATAATTTTTTTAATATTATTCCATGTATGTTTAAAATCATGTTTACCCCTCTTTGACTTTTACTTTGTGTTATGGAGGGAATCTTTCTTTTGTTTACCATATGTGGTACTTTTTGGCTTTTCCGTTAAAAGTACGAGGAGAATTTTTTTTAACTTATACGACATGAACAGATTTTTACAGTTTCATAACTCCTAATTTTCATGAAGCTTACTCTACAATATTTCTTTATTATTTTCTAAAAAATCCTTTTCTTATAAAATTGAATGGCATTTTTTGAAAAGAAAATAATTTTGAAGAATAAAGGATATTTTCATCAAGAATTCATTTCAAGTGTTTTGTCAAAACTTTTATCCGTCTAAGATGACGTTATTTAGTCTGATTATGTTTCAAGTATAATGTCTCTATTATTTACATGGTTTGATTCATCTTATGATGTAAGGATATCCATATATTTTATATGGATTACATTATGATGGGATGATGTTTAGGAAACCCATTTTATTCTATTGGTTATGATGGATGATTTATGTTTATTTTGTGGCACAAGTAAGAATGGTTTCATTATGAGATGGGTGTTACATATATCTCCCTACAATTCATTGGGTAAATATTTCTATCTCATGATATTGACATGGTTGGATCGGTAAGTTAATCTGGTTCCGTGATACAGGACTGGAACAAGGAGTGAACTCGATTTAGAAAGGGAATTTGTCCACTAAGATGGTCTTGGCAGCAATGCCTTGGCTACTATAGAAATAATATCATGTGCTTAATGGTTTTTCATAATTAAATGTTTTATTCCCATGGTATTTTATCATGATTGATGTTCATTTATGACCTATGCCTTACGTACTTCCATGATCTATTTCACAACTCAAGATTTTGATATGTAAACATTATTTTCATGTTTTGAAGTTCAAATATATATTATTTGTTTTATTATCTCTATGTTTACCCTTACTGAGAATTTGAGATCAACCTTTATATGGTTTATTTTCAGCAGGATATAAATAATGGTTTTTGGAAAGATGAAAAAGTGAAGATCTTTATGGAAGATGTTGAAGATCTTTCACCAAGATTAGAAGATTATGTTCCATGTTTCCAAAGACACTAAACTATTACAGTCCTTTGTGTCTGTTTTTTTATGTATTAAGTATTCTGTAAAAGTAATGTAATGTCCATGTATGTCAATATTGGGTCTCTACAATTATTTAGTGTACCTTGGTTGTTATATAGTCCTATTCCACTAACATATTCTATTGGGAGAGAAAATTGATTGTTAAAAATATCAACTTCTACCTAAATAATGTTCTCCTACATATATTGATGGGGTAATCTTAAATAAAATTTATAACCCACAAAGGAAATGTCACCATGGTTACATGAGAATTATTTTTTTTTATTGAGTGAATATCGATTTAATTTATATGGTGTATGAGACTTTATTGATTGGAATGGGTAATTTATAAATTTGGTCCATCTTACATTACCTGTTACATTTATAGAATGAATTTTATAAGTAATAAATATTATTAAATTGGTACCTATTTTAGTTATAAAGTGTATGGTCCTTCATTAGTTGGGAATTAATAACCATTTAATTGAGCCTTTCGCCCTCTATAAAAATAAGATATAGAATAAAATAGTAAATATATACATACTAGTTAAATTGTTTCAATATAATTGAGTGGGATTGTGTAATCTAAAGGGTTATTTCCTCCTTGACTTGTAAGTCACCTTCAATATACTGGAATCTCTATATATTAAACTTGAAAAGTTACTAATATATTTGCTTCATAAGAAGGCATTTGAGGACTTATCATGGGTTGTGAACCCTTTATCATGTGTTTTCTATCCATTATAGATCCTATCTACTTTAAATAAATTCTATGAATCATGAAATATAAATGTTTTCATCTATTCTAAAGTGAAACCATTTCATGACATGAGGGTGGGGAAAAGAATGCTCCAGATGAGGTCATACATGAGCCACTAGTGAAGCCTCCAGTAGTTCCACCTATGGAATTACCTTGTATTACCAAACATGGAATTTAAGCTCATCATCAATAGGGTTTACTACGATTGGTGAAATATTTTTTGGGTGGTCAATGAAATATTCTTATGAAGTTTGATCTAACTCATGAGTTTTTGTAGCATCATCCTCCCATCTTCATGGGGAATAGAGGTGTTCAGACTACAAATACTTGAATTGAGGAAATTATATCTATCTTTGAGAATTTATAAGAACCACTGAATAGGAGGGTGAATCAATTTATATACATTCTAATTGATTCTGCCAATTACTAGAGGGATGTGATTACTCAGGATGGTCATCATCATATAATGGTCATGGATGTCTTCCAAAACGAATTTAATAATTATTTTCTCCCAAATATATTATGATTTGATTGAGCTAGAGAGTTTATGAACATAGGGCTTGGTGATAATTCAATCATTGATGATTCAGTTCCCTTTACTGAGTATCAATGCTTTTCATAATTTCTAACAGGTGATGAGTTATCATGACCATGATATTTTTAGATTCTGATCAACTATGTTATCTATTGGCAGGTGAATCACTTTCATGAATCTACATTTCTGGAGATTGTAAATTAGTATAAAATCATTTAGCATAACACGATAAAATCTAATAGTTCAAAGAAAGGTGTGTCTAAGGAAAGACATTGAAGTTGTCGTTTCAGTAGAAGGAACCTTTGTATCGAGGTTTCTCATTAGAGTAGTCATAGTGAAAGTAACCAAAATGTTAGCTCAATTATATTACCTCAGTGTGGACTATAGGGGAATGTGAATACATAGTGGGATATATACCATATTGAGTACCATAATTGGGAATGGAAGGGTAAACATCAATGATTATTCTAATCCATTAAATATATATCTATTGGATGAGGGTCCACTTGAGATCAACCTTATCATGAGAGATCTATTACATTGCATCAGGCAAAAAGGTGGATTAGTGCTAGCTGAACATGCTGAGGAGGAGGCTATGTTCAAGGTATCCAAACTTCTATTTCTCATCACTAGTAAAGCATACCTTCTCAAGGTAGTCCAATAGTAACTCAATGCCATATATTAGGAATGTTGAATGAATTAAATCTAATAACTCAATATTAGAGTGCATGACCATCACCTATATTAGGTACTATTCTTGTGGCATCTACAATAATATATTATTTATTCAATACATATTCTTATCACTCTATTTTCATTTTATTAGCTGTAGAATGTCTTGAGATTTAGATTTTATAATTCAATAAGATGATGACAATCGTAACACTGTTGGTTATATGGTTATATGGTTTACATAATTTTTTGGAATACCCCATTATGGTAGGAAGTTATCATTCCTTATGGTACCACATTATGATTTATTTTATGGGGTGTTATTTCATTCTCAAGATTGGTGGTTGGTTTTCAATCATACATATGTGGGGTGAAATCACCAGAGGGTATCATTTATATTACTAGTGGGAGATATTAATCTTCAATAGGTTTTTGGGGTTTTCCAAAAATGTAGAGGTGGATTTTATGAGGGTTTTATTCTTTGAATAATTTCTTGAACAACCATTCAAGTGAGAGGAAGAGTTTACCAACAATTTTTATCTAGGAGAACATCTACTATATATTTTCCGATACTAGATAAAACCTAATTTGTTCTAGATGATTAATAGATAGTTGGGGGATTTATAATCTAAGGGTTTTATATGACCCAACACTTCATCTTGGGGATGAACGATTATTTTCACAATGACAGTGGATGAGAACCATATTATATGCAAGGATTACATATTTCTTAACCAAATTATGATTAATAATAGGTATAGATTCCCCTAAAGTAATGATCTATTCAACCATATCATAATATATAGAGATATCTTGAAGATCGATATGATATCATGACATCATAATGCTTGAGTTAGGGTTTCAGATAAACCATGTACATATTTCTTAATGTCGGTGTGAGTATTATGTGTAACATTTTATGTCATTAGGTAACAAAAAAAGGCCACCCATTTTCATGTCCTTCATGAATTGGGTTTTCAGACCCTATCTATATTCCTTTGACATGTTTTTTGGATAACATATTGGTTTATTCTCATACATAGATCATCAATAAACAACATCCATGATATTATTCTGAATACAATGATAGAAAATAAATAGTATACTAAGCCCATTAAGTGACACATCCTGATCAAAAAAATTCACTTCGTGGGTCTTTTTATCATATATTTTGGGGTATCATTTGACCAATAAATGGCGATTGTTGTAGATAATGGGAGGAATACCATAACCTGTTTTATATACAGATATTCTTTGGGATATCTAGATATTATTAAAATCACATACATGAATTCTCACACCATGATGAACCACTTACTGGACTTACTAATAAGGGTGTGAAATTATTGTTTTATAAAGAATTAAAGAGGGCCCTTTGGAGATAAATGAATGTATTTATACAGTGTAGATACTGATTCTTCAAGGGCATGTCAAAGGATATACCATGGTTTGTGATGCATTAGGAATTAGTATGGGTTCAATAATGATGTTGTTGGATCGAGGCTTTCTGTATCAGTATTTCAATTTTAGACCTTATAAGGATAATTAACCAACAAACAACATCGATCTAGTAGCACTTTAACATGCCTTAGTTTACTAGAGACAATATCTTATGGGATATAACTTCTCATTGTATGCTGAAAATTAAAGCATAAAATATATATTTACAAATAATGAATTGAATTTATGATAAAGAATATTGATTTAATACCTTTAAACTTTTCCCATTGAGTTAGATTATGTTCTTTGAAAGGGAAATGTAGTTACTTATGTACTGATTTGGGAAATAGAGGCACAATCCAATCAAGAAGAAAGCATTGAATGGAATATTATTGCCTTTCCTTATGATATTCATATATAGTTTTTTTGAGTAACCAATATCCTTTAATTGTAGATTTAGAAGTTACCTCATCACTCATTGATTGGATATAGATAGGTTATTTCTCTAATCATAAGGGGTTAGTCCTGTGGGAATGAATTTTTATTGAAGAACCACCTTAGGGTTAGTCTATTGATGGGGATGACATACATTGTATACATGGGTGTATCTATGTTCCCAAATACATTAGATTTGATCTGATGAAAGAGTTACATTATTATCAGGTGAGTTTTCTCATAGGAATCTTCAATAAGTATTTTGATATTCATCTTTGGAATTGGTTTCCTGGGATAAAACATCATATTGTGGGGTTTATCACTAGGTGTTCCACTTACCATCAAGTGAAGGCATAGAACCAGTGACTTCTTTGAATTTAATTTCTGTTATTAGTGATGGAATGAAAATAAGTTATAATGAAATGTATTTTTTTATTCTTATACCATGGTCACATTATCGTTGCATCTCAATTTGAGTAGTCATTGATCAACTGAAAAACATTCCCATTTATGTCATATATGAGAGATTTTCTCTCTTGATGAGTTTGGAAGACTATCCAATTGTGAGATTATATGGCTTCTTTGGATACCTTTTAGTATTGTTTTAGATAGGGATTATAATTTCAAAACAAGGTTCTAGAAATGGTGGTAGAAAGGTTTGGGTAGTTATGTGCCTCTAAATACAACAATTACCACTAAGACCATTTGAATATCGGAATAAACTATAATAATGTTGGAGAAAATCTTTGGGAATGCGTACATGATTTTACTAATTCGTAGAAGAATCATATCCATATTGCTGAGTTGTCTTATAATAATAGATTTTATGGAATATTTATAATGGCTCAGTATGAGGCCACATATGTTATTCCATGTCATTTCTCCCATGTGTTGGTAATAGATTGGTTAGGCAATGATAATAAGTCCACCTTTTTTCAAGGATACATAGGTGTAGTTGGTCAGAAATAATATCTCTACTACTCGTTGTAAACATAAATTGTATGTTGATCTTTGCTGATGGCCACTAGAGTTCGAGGTCGAGGATCCCTTGTTGTTGAGGGTACCGCCCATACATGGGAATAGGTTCATACAACCACCAAATAATATATCAGCTCATTTCATTGGGACGTTTATGCTCAATGATAGATTTCAACTACTATCCTATTAAATTATATTACCTCTTTGTTACTATTCCATGCATGATTTCATCTACATGTCAATTAATTTTCGTTATAATTACGACCCATGACATACATTTGATCCTAAATATGTTGATTTAGATATTTACATTTCTTTTTTGTAGTATCTTATATACATCATTGATTAGATCATGAATTCCTTCTGAGGCTTGTCTATCCCTTCAATGTCGGTGTTATTGAAAAAAAACCATGTAATGGAAAAGACAATGGATCAGGAAATTGATTTAAGTACTTAGGGGCTATAGTATTTCTCATAAAATGTTCTCCAACCCATGGAAGGGATACTTAGTGATGAGTTCCATTAAGGGAGATTACTATAAGAACAAAGTAATTCTTATGTGGTACATATGCATTAATTTTATGTTTAATTATTCATTTTGACCAAATATGGATTCCTAAAGAGGTTATAGAGGATACAAGGGTTTCTTGAGATTTTTCGAAGACAATAACCATGGTCGGTGGAAGAATATTGTTGGCCACACAGTTAGTAGAAATGGTGTCGCCCAGTCTATAGGATTTGTCCTAACTATTTGGGGGCATTTTAGATATAAGCAGGGTCTATCATAGTTTATCCAAACCATTAGATCTAGGGAGAACACAAGTGTGGCATCTCTGAAGTTTTTAGCAGATTATAAAAACATGGATTATAATATTATTTATCCAAACCATGAGACCCATTTAAATATGTTGAATTTAATTTTGTTCTTTGAGGCAATATAATTTTGGCAAAACATTTTATTTTTCTTCCTCTAGTATAAAAGAGGCTTCATATTCTTCTAGATGATATCCCAAACCACATCTTCTAGTCTTTAATCACATTTTATCTATTGAAATCAAATTAATGATAGGATAATTTCATTTTATTAAACATGGTATATTCTTTAATTCTTATTTTTATTTCACTATGATTCTTCATATCGACGATGATATTTTGATACAGGCTTGTATGACCTCTTTTTGGTGTGTTACCATTATTAAATATTCCTTGACCTGGTAAAAAATAGTGGACCGTATTAGATGTAGAATCTAATAAATGTATACTGCAGGTGGTCTATGTATTTCCCCTAAATGTCTTGTCATTTATAAATTGGGGTTATTGTGTGCATGTCGTATTCAACGTGTGATGCTTCAAAAAATTCATATTACTTGATTTAACTTCTCAAAATTGAATTATATGGACCTATTAATGTCATTTGATATAATTGGAGGTTGATAACTCAACATGGACAACCCAATTAGGGTGTACTATTCATTTATTCATTTCCCCCATGGTAGGTATTATCAGAGACACTATTTGGGTGTGATGTAACTTGGTATTATTATGGTAATTATTCCATAAAAATTAATTGAAATATTAAATTATTAAACATAAAATATATTTATATATATCATTTTTCCTATTTATATTATAATTTATTCGACGTGATATTGGTTTTATGTTCTTTATAACTTTTCAGGATTAACGAATGGTATGGAATGAATGCATTAAATGATTATACATTAAAGTGATAAATGGATGAATTACCTTGTTATTCCATGTCATGATTATAAATATGTAATATAATGAAATTATTAAAATATTAAATGTAAGTATTATTATATGGCCACTGATTAGATATGATAAATTGAATTAGTATAAGGTTCATACATTCTTTAATCGTTTTCATCCATATAGGAATGGTTAGTCTTGAGAACTTCTGGGATTATTGAGGGAATGAATTGAGCACTAATAGGCGGGTATTATCATTCATCAAGCCTATTTTAATGGGAGATACTCACCACAGTATATGGTCTTTATCTTAGTATGTGAATGCCTTAAAACAATATCGATTATTCACATGACATATTTTCTGTATATTAGAATATCTTGGATACACTCCTTAGATAATATTTGATTTCTTTGGACACATGGTGACATGGATTCAACCTATTGGGAAAATTCATTATTATCCCAGGATTATTATATATGATATTCAAGGACTCAGTTAGACTCTTTTAAATGTGTAATTCCATAGGAATTCCTCTTTTATTACACAAATAATTTTTATTGATTGACTACATTAGTTACTAATATGATTCTTTCTAAACACTTTGGTCAAAAATTCCTTGGTTTCACCTTGAATCAAATTTAATTATTATTATATTATGTTTTGGTGTTTTTGAAACCTTCAAATTTTCATAATGTCTAAAAATAATTTTATCTTATTAATGATGTGATTTAATGTTCAAACATTACCACTTGACTCCGATGATATTATATATTGTTTATTTTAATAGTTTTACATTAATATACCCAAATATTGTTCCAATTTACAAACAAAAAATTTATTTTTATGGATTCTATTAGAGGTGGAATATTAAGACATATCTCCCACCCTATCTAGAACACCACGGGTACCTGGGAATATTATATTATAACAAGATAGGAAAAGGGGGGGTATCCAAATTTAGACAACTAACTTTATTATTTTATTTATGATGTGTGCTTGGTATAAAATGATCTTCCCCATGATGAAGATACATAGATAGATATTGGTATTTTGGAACTTTTTTATGTTATGAATTTCATTATCTTCATGCTTCCATGTACTCTTTATTTTCCTTTCATAGAGACATTGAATCACCATTTTTTATATGATACAGTTTATCATTATTGAGACTGTTTTATACAACATAAATGATTATTCTTATATACACTCACATTACAGTTCCATTGTTATACTTGTTGTACTATTTATTCATCCCTTATCTCCACTATACTTCACTTAAGAAAGAGGGTATAATTATTTCAAGATCATGCACTATGCCCTCACTGCATGTCGGTAGCCTCAATCATATGGGGAGTCTGTTGAGGCTATGTGGATAACCGAGTTTGGTTACTTGAGAGTGAAATAGGTCTAGAGAATAAATAATTATCACTCAAAACATAATATGTTGATGATTTAAAACGATCAATAATTATTTTCATCTAATAAAATTAAAGAAAACCTAAACGAAATCATATTATTTTATTTGGAAACAATAGACCTTAATGACTATAAATAATGTAGTACATTAAAATCAATAGAAAATTCATATGGAACACTATATCAGGTACCACATAATTTAATGTGTAAGAATGCTTCCACTAAATCCAAAACTATAGAGGAAGAAATGAATATTATTTTATTTTCCATGTCGGTATTTGTTACTTAATTATTTAAATATAATATTATTGGAGTGAAATATTTGTGAAAAGTTTATTTCAATCCTTCTAAATATATAATAAGATACGAAATATCATATATCAAATAGACATGACTTGGTAAATTGGTGTATTTGGCCAAAATTGAAACATAAATTCATCACTATAAATAATTGGAATATTCTATATTCCTCTAATGTGATAAAATATTCAAATAAAAATATTTCTTTTATTTTAATTCATATTTCATAAGATAAAGATAATTATTTGAGAAATATTTCAAATGAGTAAAAAAAGAGAGGGGAAATTTTAATCTCTATAATTTAGTAGGATTTGTGTATTCCCGGATGATGATGATGCTTCTAGGAAGCAATTAATGTTGAGAAAAAACAAAGGTAGGGAAATCACATTTAATTATTTATCTAGAGGAATGTGCATGATCAATGAGCCTTGAGAGCAGCATACCTCAATCCATATTTTCATCCATATGTGTTATCTCATGATGGTTGATCGAGATATTGGGGACGTTTATGGAATGTAGGTGTGGTAAATAAGGATTGATGAAGATGTCTAGGGAATATGAATGTAATTATAGGAAGGTCTGAGCATGAGTTTCATCAGGGTAAGGAATGATGAATCATGTTTCATGGATGGGCCAGACATAGGCTATTGGTTCTGTTAGTCCACCATTAGACCTACAAGTCTTGGCCTACAAGCGAGATGTTTTCATGGGGTTTCATTATCATTGGGAATATAGGGCATTTAAAATTATCCCTTTCCCAAATATAAATGGCAATTTGTTTATTTGGTTTAATTATATTGGGTGGGGGTATTCCCCCTAGGTGTATATAAATAATAATTATGGTGGGGTGAGTGAGAACTCATGACAGACACATCCTTCAATATAAATTCATTACAATAGAAGTTCCTTATTTTTATTCCAATAATATATGTTTTACATAAATCTAATAATTATATATATATATATATATAATTATTTAATATATGTTTTCCATGAGTGTCTTGAGAGATATATTGGAAGACGTACCATAATATACATTAATAGTAGAGAAAAAATTACCTCTATCTTTCGTCACCTGTAAATTGCATCTAACTATCCATATTCAAACAAAAATAAATATGGGGGACCTATTTAATTTATATTTTTATATGAAAGAAAATGAAATAGTTTTAGAATTAAATTTTATATCCATAATTTGAATATAGCAGAAGGTTCTATTATGAATTGTAATTTCACTTCATAATATGCTTATTGGTTTTCAATTTATTTTAGAAATCTCTATGAGATATGTAACCAAAAATGAGAAATGAATATCAGAATCATGATAATATTGATTATAATAACTCATAACTTACCCATATAATTTGATTTCATCAATCATATAATTTTGATACATTGAACCTTGAATACTAAGAGATATAATATCACACAGTATTAGTTAATTTTGATTTGTTCAATGACTATATCAACTATATAAATTGAAAATGTATATGTTATCTCATTAAATATATGTGTATATATATCATAATATTGTTCAAAAATGTTAATAGGATATCTAAAAAATATATTATTGGTATTTTTTATTGTTCATTAACATTGATTATGAAAGGTACATTACTTATAAAATTAATTCCAATTTTTATTATTTTAGGCTCAATAGCTACATTTATAAAATAAATAATACACATTAATTCTTAATTTAAATATTTAAATAGATTTTTGGAATTGATCATTCTAGTTGAATGTATCTCATAAGAAATTAGCGTGATGTATTTTGGTCCAGATAATGTGCTTCATAAATGAAAATCACTGGTGTTCAGAGGATACATATATTTTTAACTAATCAAACCAGGAATAAAAGAGAAAAACATGATATTATTGTGTTAAATTTAATGATAAAAATTTATAATAGTCTACCATATTCCCATAATTGATATTAAATTTGTATTAGTATTTATTTATTTCGAAAATAGTAATAATGGATTATTAATACCAAGATGGAGTCAGCACACTGAAATGAATGTGTATTTACTTCAAGATATGGTAAAGAACATTTATTGATGACCATGGATTTAGAGTTGTTAACATGATCCTCAAAAAATCCAAATATGTTCAATATATGTTATTAATAATTTTGAACTTTGTATTTTAAGTAAAAGATCACCTAAAAAATAAATTTTACGGCATTATTGACGTCATCTCATGCTATTTTTTTATGATGGAGGGGTTGAAATTGAAGAGATCACTGCCCCTATTGGGTTTTAATTTTTCTATTAGAATTTATTTGATAATAAATAATCTAGTTAATTATAAACTCAATGTATTTGGGGTTATATATAGAGGTATAATTATGTGTTCATAATTATTCAATTTCATTCGAATATTTTTATTCAGTTTATTCTAGTTATATTATTAATAAAGATAATTTAATAATAGGTCAATGTGTTCATATAATATTTGTATAATTTACAAATAACATAAAATAGAGAAAAATCAATAAATTACAACATCTATTTCTATATATATATTCAATAACATAGAGTATATTAATCATGAAAAGTTTTGTTATGAGAAAATGCCCATAGCGAGTCTTTGAAAAAAAATAATGAAAAGGTAAAAATAGGCTTCACTGTTTATAACTGATATATAAATATACTTATATCATTATAATAATGTCCTAATTATATGTCTTATAACTAAATATATCATAAAAATCAAAAGTACACCAAATTTAAAAATTGTGGTTTCAATCCATTAATTATATTGAGTATGGATGAAATTTTTAACAAATAAACTAAAATACATGTTTGTGTGTAGTTTACTTAAATTAATAAATTATAATTACCATTGTATCTATATTATATGAACTCAATTATTATATTTAATACAATAGGTATCATACAAATTCAAACAAACCTAAACTACAAAACATCAGTTTTAAAATAATTATTGGAGTGATTTTGGGCAAGCATTTATACTATTAAACTATAAAAAAGGTTTAGGTTTTTATTTATTTATATCAATATATATTCATCATATTTATAGGACGATAATATTTTATAATTTGATGTTTCTATAAATATATTTGAAATTATGGTTCCATATTAAACCAAACTTATGATCTAATATTTAAAACAATATATGGACTTTTGGATAATTTTTTAATATATAAATGGTATAAGGAAGTATATATGTAGTTGAATGATTTTAATATGTTTTTATTTAGTTAATAAGTATATATTAATCACTATATTCTAGTATACATAACTATATCTCTTCAAAGAGATGATTTAAAAAAATTAAAATAATATTTTTTGTCACAATAGTTTTTGTGGGGTTAGTTAAAAAATTATATCTAAATAGTTAAAAATGTATTCTATATTGTTGAATTATATTAATATAATTTTAATCTCTCTTTAATGACAAAAATATATTAATTTTATAATAATTAATTACATATATCCTCCAAAAACCAATTTTAACAAAAATGTAAAATGTTTTTTGGTTGAATTTAATTTGATATTATGATAGTCCGTTAAATGTGTTTTTATTTATTTAAATTCATTCAAATTAATTCAATTCTCCATCAAAATTATTTTCTTTTTATAGATAGTTGAGAATAATAAGTTTTCATGTGTTATATGGTCCAAAAATGAATATGATTAACCAAATTTAGAAAAATAGAATCCAAAAAAATTAATCAATTTAACAAAAATGAAAGATTAATACCAAACATAACTCTACCAAAAACTATTAATCAAAATTGAAAGGAACATGATTAACGTTATTTAATTGGTCCTTAAATGAGTCTATTCAATATACTACAAAGTGAATTGAATATAAATAATACAATTATATATAATTTTTTCCAAAAAAACCTATCAAAAATTTGAAAATATATATTGTAAACAAAACTAAAATAAATATAATATTTCATAATATAATAATTGATGAAATTAAGATAATATATTATAAATTGGAATCACCCTGAAAAAACCAGTATGATTTAAATATTTTTCAATGGAGGGAAAAAAGCTAAAAGGTATTAAAACTACCAAACCTTGCTAGACTCGATCTGAATAAAAATGTGAAATGTCATGTTAGATTATATATTTGACACTAAAAAATATAAAAATAAAATAAATCATACACTTCCAAGAAATGTATAAATTATTGTGTTCAATTATTTTAAAAAAATAGCTTGAGTAGATATGAAATATGTTATCACTATTTGTAAAAAAATCCAAAAAATGAAACCAATGAAACAAGAAATAACATAGACCAACAATATCTAAAAAAATAATCATAAATAAAACTATAAATTAGGGGGAAAATAATCATATATAATTATGGTATTGAAATTTTACACAGCATTAATTAAATTTAGTTTAATTAAAATAAAATATTTATTCTTAAAAAACCACTATAACATAGTCCAGATGGACATGAGTGGCTTTGGGGTAAATTAAACTGAATAAAAATGAAAAAAATAATGAAAATATGTAACAAATTATTTTATTAAATAATGAAAAATAAAATACGATGGACTAGAATAAAATTATTTCAAAGACAATTGACCTAAATTCCGAAAATGTTAACAAACATGTGATAAATATTACAGAGTGGAACTGAAAAAATAAAAAATTAATATAAGTGAAATGAACCTACCAAAAATAAGAAAATTTTAATCAACCAAAATAATAAATAATTTAACTAAATTAATGATCCAATAAGAATAAAAAATCCCTCCCGTCCTAATAGGACAAAACACCATGAAACATTATTATGTTGAAAAAATATTAATGGTCATTAATAAATAATGGAATTAATTTAACCCAAAAATTATATTTAATGAAATTTAACCTTACCAATAAAAATTAAATTGAATTTAAATATCCCATGTTGAAAATACCTATATATATTTGTTGATATATAATGAAACAAAAATATAATAAGTGAATCGAAATAAAAGGAAGCAAAATTGGTCCTAAAGAAATTAAAATAAAAGTAATAAAACTTAAATTATAGTAGAAAAATAAAATACAATAATTGTTCCATAGTAAAATGAAAAATTCCAAACTATATTCCAACATGGTATTACAAAATTAATATAATAAGAAAAAATGGAAATACAAAAAAACATTTCAAACCGCACACCTTATGTACATCATTTTAGTAGTATATTAATTCCAATATTTGATTATGAAGACACCTTATTACAAAAATTGATAATTACAAGACCTGAAAACAATAAGTTATGAAACTGTAATTTCAATAATGATAATTATTTTAAAAAATTACTAAAAAATATATATATATTTAATTTTATAATATGTATTTAATGATGTTTTAATATAACTTATGTACTGAATCAGGATTTTGGGAAGAATAATAATTTATTTAAATACTAATTTTAAAATAGAATCCCATTAACTAGTTATAATTTATCAAAATCTTTGTTTAAAATGTTGATTAGTATTTTTCGATATTTTTTTCCACCCATTATTCTTTTTTTATATCACGAAATATTACCTGATTATACTATGTCACCACATATCACTTGTTTGTTTTTTCAACTGAATTTTTTATATTATTTCATATCAACTCTTATTTTCTTGATTGGATTACCCATTAGTGTTATTTTTTTAATTATTTTATTATTTTATTATTATATGTAGGACTGCTGTTAATAAAATACAAAGGCATAGATTTGTTTTGGAAATGATTGATGAATGAGAGACATGTGTTTTAAACCAATTTTTCCAATTTTGATTATAGTATTTCACACACACACACCCATATATATATATATATAAATTAAATATTAGATAATTTCATGTAATGATTAATTTTTTATTTTAATTTGGAATAACATTCCTATATACATTTGTTCTATGACAGTACTGTTATTATTAATTATTAGGAAACTAATTTCGGGCATTGGTACATGAGAAAATTATGTCACCTTTCATATCAAATTTCACAAAAAAAATCTTAAAAACATGTATTAGACTTCACAAATTCTCATCCTATAGTATTTTAATTACCTTAGAGGATATTTTGATCGCCTATCATTTCAAAATTATTTTTACATTTAGGATTTTCCTATACCATTTCCCAATCCTAGGACATCACTTGAACCAATCCCAATTATCATTTTACAATAACTCATATTTATCTTGTATTCCTTATTTATTCATTTTCCATAGGCTTATATATTCATTCTCCTTTAAAATATATTCCAATGCACTATGAGCATCAAATGCATACATATCATCATAATATTATATTAAAAACTATTGGAACTATACATGTTATAGATCATCAAAAAACATGTCATCTATTATAGCCTAAAAATCAACCAACCTTAAGTATATATATATCATTCTATTAAATTTTATATCCTTAGTTTTATAGATATATATCATGGATACATTTTTTATTTTTTGTTTTTTGTTTTCAAATTGTCTAATCTAATTATATTGTGATGTATGTTACTATATTCATTTGTGATGTGTTAAACCTTTATATATTGCAAATAGCAATGGAAAATGAAGAAAAAATTAATTAAAAAATAGAGAGAAAATTGGATTTTTATAATTATTTATGAAAAATATATTGAAATCATTCTCATGAAATAATTTTCCTGGAGACAAATTGTATATGAAATCGATGATAATTCATGGGCTCAAAAATGGTTAAGAAAAATTTTGTAATTTAATTGTAAATTATTATTGAGTTGACAGAGATTATCATTTTGATAACGATTGCTTTTTAATATTATCAATGGTTATGTTGTGAGGGGTATATTATTGATTTATTTATGTGATGATGAAGTAGTATACTTGAATAAGTTATATAATTGTTGATTTGGTATAGTTAAAAAATATTATTGGTAATAACATCACTAAATATTGTTCTATAACCCCTTATAAGGGGTTTATTTCCTATTAAAAGATTTATCGATTAATTGTATTATTTTAATTTACTTTTTTTGATTTTTAATAATTATGATTTATATTAAAACCATGAATATTAACCAAAAAAACTTATTACAAATAATTTTTCTTGGTTGAAAAAATATTTCATTGTTGTTTGTGATCAATTTTGGGTTAATAGAAGATATATTTAATATTATTTTTAGAAATTAATTTAATTTAATCCCAAGAAATATTGAAAATTAAATATTATGTACCACGGTAAAAAATATCTTTTTACAGTGTGAAATTAAGAATGATGGGAGAGTATTTAATTTGAAAATTGAATAAATTAATATAATCTTTATTATAAGTGATAATTATGTATCATTATATTTATATATATATATATATATATATCAACCATGTAATAAAAATAGTATTCTGTAGAGGCACTTAATAAGAAGGAAAGTGAATAAAATATAATCATATATAGTTTTTCATAATTTATTGGTGAGGATAATTAATTGAGGGTCCCCTATCAACATAATAAGTGTACAATTGCCACATGGAATTAAAAGACTTGAAAAAATTAAAATAAATTAGCTTAAAAAGAGTATTAATTCAAAATATTATGTTCATAAGTAGTAAAAGGAAAATAATTAGATGTATATGATCATGAAGGATGGAAAATATTATTGATCAGTTCAGGATATCATATATGGAAACATCACAATAATTTACACTATATAATTCTATAATTTTTTATACACATAGGTAAACATTGTGTTTTTTATAAAATTATATAGTGGATTGAGATAACTATACTTGTTTTTTTTTTAAATTAACTTCTAAGTGATTATCCTGATGTAGTAATTCTAGATGATGATTCATATAATTAGGTTCCTACTTTTGATAATGGATGTGAGGATGATGATGATGATAATGGTGATGTCATAAACTAACATCAGGCCACCAGTGAGCGTGGGTCCTTGTTCGGTTCACAATATACTTGTGAGGAATCCATATTCCCCACAAGAGAGAAACATGTTCGAAGAAATTAAAACAAATCATTTGGGAAAATTTCAACTAATAGATTTTATTGACAAAGAAATTGTTTTACTGTATTTTTAGTATGACACCCACTATCATTGGACCACCCTGATCTAAAAATAAGGGAAAATTAATAGAGAAATATATTCATTGAGTAACAAGAACAAACCAATAAATAAACTAAAAATTAATATTAAAAAAATTAATATAACATGATCTAGAATATTGAAGGCCCTCATATTCTATACAACGGGTTTACAAACCAAATACCAAAACTAAAAATTCCATTTTTTATGTGATCACTTCTTCCCCAATCCATGTCAAAAACTAACCCAAACATAGAGATATATACAACTAGTGATAGAATAAAAAGATAATTGTGTGTACAAATTCATAGTGTCACAAGATAGGTGTGATTATAAAATAGACTGGTAAGTGACAACCACTAAATCTAGGAATTTTTCACTGAGGTATCAATAAAAACATGTTTGAAAATAAATTATTAAAAGTAATGTTTTTATTATTTTACTAAACAAATTCATCTCTTTCATATAGCTTGATTTAAAACAAATTTATGATATTCCTTAAAAATTTGAAATTTATTAATCTACCTTTTGAAATAGTACCAATAAAAGTTCATCAATTATCTGAAAAACATCTTATAGGTAACTGGGAAAAAATTTAATAACATATAGAATGTAAAATGTGGGGAAATTGAAATAAAATGGTACTTACTAAAAAGTAATCAAAAAATGTAAACACATGTGAATTATTGAGAATAATGAAAATGTAATAATGTTTATCTCCTAAAAATCATAGGAGTAGATCTTATACATACTCGGGTTAGAATCCTTTTTATGATAATTAATTAATATATAAGTCTATTAAAAACTATATGCCTTCTTCTAGACTATCACAACCAACACTAAATTAACTATCCAACAATGTTCTGAACCAGAATATGGAATGACCCAAAGTGAGTTCCTGATAACCCTAGGATGAAAAATTCAACCCAATAATAAAAAACATGATGGAATAATTTCACCCAAGTTGAATGAAGATGCTTGTAATGTATACATTAGGATAAATAAGCAACAAAATAATGATCCTGATTGATATATACCCTTAGAAAAGGAATATAATTGTATTGATAATACTCAATAACCATAAGGTAATAATAGTACACATCCAATATACCTGAAAGGATATCTAAAAAACATAAAATACTCAATGTTATATTTTTAAAACATTTCACCATAATTCCACTGGCTACCCATATCCAAATTACTAGAAACTCTATATTGCAAGGTGATTCCTTTCATTTGTTTATATCAAAAGGAAATACCAGTTTTATAAACCATATAAGTAGTGTACCATTTCTGAGAATGATAGTATCAATAGGATCATACCTTGATGTTGCACATCATGTATCTGTAAAAATAAACAAAATAATCTCAATTTATAAAAAAATTCATGATAGAAGTAGGAGAATTTTTATATTAAAAACATGGAAAATAAATCTCACCATTTAGATATTTATGACAACATATGGGTAAAACCAGTTCCAATAATATCACATTTATCAGTAGGGGTAACTAATTCCAAAATACTACAAACCAAATCATAAGGAAATTAATCCATGGATCACTACAGGCCATGAAAACTAGATTGCTAATACCCCAATATAGATAGGTGGGAGCACCAAGTCCCTAGACATATTCATCTATTATAGGGATCATAGGAAAAACCCTAGATAGTGAATCTCCACCAGTATCTAATAAGTATCTTAGAAATTTAACATATAGGTAAGGGTAACACCCCATGAGTAAACCCCTAAACAATGATAACAGATAATATTAATTACTTCAACTCCCACCTTAGTACGCAGGGCTTACCAAGCACTACATTTACCAAATCATTTAAAGAATACTATTTTTAAAAATAGTTCATAAATAAATTTTATGACGTATTGAAGTATTACATTACTTTAACAAAACTTGGGTAACCCATATTTTTTCAAAAACCCATCTACAAAAAATTATAAAATTGATAAAATTAATTAATGAAACAATTTATAAAACCAAATAATAATTTTTCAACCAACAGTAAATAGATATGGAGTCATATACCACAAAATTTCTAGACGCATAGGGATATAGGATTAAAAACCACAAGATATAATTGAGAGTGAGAAAAAACATCCCTATCAATTATTCTAATTTCAAAAAATCAAATTGACAATCAAATAATTAGTGATGTTGATAGATCAGAAAATCACCAAGCAACTCACATGAGGCACCATAGTCAAAAAAATTCTAAAACAATGAAATTTAATAACACAAAATATCAATAAGGATAAATAAAAAATTGACATTGGATTAATAGATTTCATATCCACAACCTAAAGCTGCTACTATAAAAAAATGAAAAACCAGAAATACCCAATAAAAAAATAGAATCAACATAAAAAATCAAGATATAGAGTGAAACTAGAGGATATCATGAGGGTAAGAGACACCCAAAATCACCTGGATGCATCATTGGGTTTTTGGTATGAAAATAAAAGATGAATTATTCCAGATTTAGGATTTAAGAACCTAATACCTAATAGGAATGTGGTGATTACATCATAAATCAAGGATTTACATCATAAACTCAATATTACTCACGTACATTAAAAAATTTGTTTCTTGGGTTAATTTATCTTGGGTGACATATTTACTATGTAACGAAATTGATTTATATTGTGAGTGGATTTACAATGTGAACCAATTTCATAGTTTCTTCCTAGTGGAAGATTTACACCATGAATTAAACATTTAGGCCATAAATATTCTATATATTCTTCAACCATCCCAGATTATATATGATGTCTCAAAATGGACTATTAGCTACAATGAACCAAAATAAAAGGCTCATATTCATGGAAATGTGTGTACATTTTTATCGTGGATGTTACTTGGCCTCACATGTTGAACTCCCCCATGCCCTAGTATACCACATATCATCAATATTATCTAATAAAGACTAGAATGTTACCATCAATAACCCCACACTATTATGCCCAAGATCCCATGATGATAATATTAATGTGTTGTTAGGTCAAAATAGATAAAAAATCAAAAAAAATCATCATAGACAAATAAGATATGTTTATCCCAAAATTATAAAAATAATCATCTGAAAACCCTCTCTAATAGAAAAAAATAACATCCCAATAAAATCAGAAGTGAGTTGGATTATATAGAGATTCATAATTTCAACAAAACAATTTTAACATACCAACCATGAACAATAATATTTAACTTGTAATAACTTTAATGGAAAAATTATAATTCTTTTAAATACTATTTATAAGAAAATGTGATTTTTAAAATGTTTTCTCAAGGTTTCAAACATGATTTTAATCATTCATTTAAATTAAAAAAATTATAATTGATCATTTATTATATTTACAAAACCTCGAACCAATTCATGAAGCCCCGAAATTAAAAAGTAAATAATTGAACATCCCTTATAAATAATCATTAATATATATATGTGTGTGTATGTGTGTGTGTGTGAATGTGAACATATAAATATATACATACAATTCATCCGTCATATATATATATATATATATATGTATAGTAAAATGGATTTGCAGGGTGTAACTAAACAAATACAATATAATTCACTTTCCATAATATTTTAACTTAAAAAAAGATCCATCAGCACATCAAAAAAATAAATAACTAAACAAATAATAATATAAAAAATAATCATTATTATATAATTTTATCAATGTATACTCATTATTCAAAATACTATCATTTATTAAAAATGATTCTTAATTTTTTTTCAAATATATATCACATACATACATTAGTATAAATTCATACTCATTTTCAAATTTTGGAAAAACCCATTTCAAATCAATTCATCATCCCAAAAATCATTTATGAATTAATTTATAAACTGACTAACATGAGATATTTAGTTAATAAGAATTTAGGAAACCCTTTGAATATCATGGAGTTCGATGGAATGGAATGCAATAACAAGAAAACTCTAGAAATTTTTACTAAAAAAATAAGTGTTTTAAACACCTCAAAAACATCAAGAGGTCATGAAAAGAGAACCTAGAACCCTAAAAAATAACCCAAATAAAAGTTTTAATGAAAAAAATACTTAGATCATTAACACCACACTAGGGATTAAAACAAGGTGAAGAGAGATTAAGAAGGAAAAAAGAATGAATTGAAGGGTTTCACTTTGATAAATTAGCACAGCAATATGAGGAAACTAAAAGAATATAAAATATATGATTCTAAATAAATTATAAATTATTACCATGGGTGAGACATAGAAAATTTATAAAAAAAGGAACCCCAAATGTTTAAAATAATGAGAGTGCTTAAGCCAAAGATTGTATAAGAATCTAGTATGACTTGAAAATTTCACGGTGTGAAATCGGTGTTCACAATGTTAAATATCCAACCCCAAAAAAATTATCCCATGAACACCCATTTATATTTTGAAATCCTTTAAGCAGAACACTATGAGCTACTAGATGGGTAGTTCTTAGTGTGTCACCCCTATAACATTGTGAATTGCTATAACAAATAAATGGTTAATCTATTGCCTTCCCAAAACTCGATAAAATAAAATAAAAATTAGGCGAAGGATAAAAATCATGAAATAGAGAAAAATATGCATATTGGTAAGGTCATGATGTATCATGTGACATTTAAGATAATTTTTTAAAGTGAAATAATGAAATATAATAATTTAAAATTCATATTTATATGGCATCAGAACATAAAAATGGCATCCTATGGTAGAAATTTATTTTATAAATGTTCGGTAATCTATAATATATGTTATTTACTAAATGAATAGAAAATATACTATATGTGACCCATTTTTGAAACTGTAAGGTGACTATAATTGATATTCTCTTTATCTTCAATTTTGAGTACAGTTTTCATGTTTCTTCCAACGTTTTTAGTATAGGTTATATGGTTTCCCTATGTTGGAGAGACTATACCAATTGTTCATTCAAGAAATAGTATAAAATTAGACCAATTGTTTCTCAAAACCATTGGAATTTAATATCTATAAAAACTATATCATGAACTATTAAAATAAGGATGTGAAAATTTTTAATAGATCATTGGTATAATGTCTACATAATAATAATTTTTGAAACAACTTTCCTTGAAAAGTCTATAACAAAAGTATGTTGATTGACTTTTTTTAGCCTAGTCCTAATATATATCATACCAATAGTCTAGGAAAAATTATGATGGATTATTAAAATAGTCTCCAAGACTATACCTATGGTTTTAAACTATTTGTATTAGTCAAACATCATATAGCATGTGCTTCGATACAATAGAAAGTGTAAGAGATGGTGTAGGTGAAACCTTGATTTTTTTATTTATAGGTGGGTTTAGAAATTATATATACCTTGATATAAAAACAAAGAGAGTTTAAAAGGTAAAACATGAAAATATATGAGTTAAAATTTTTAGATAATAATAGAGAATATGTTGATTGATATAAGGATAATATTTCATCTTTTTGATGCTATTTAGAAATATTTCATTCCAATACCAATGAATTTAATTTTTTCATATTATATTTACAATTGCATAATACATATTTTTTTAGTCATGATAAATATTGTGTAAAGTGGTGTCGATTTCAAGAGTACTTCCATGATAGTTTTTAATATAATATCCTTATATTAGAGATTTTTAATACATTATTATATATTTATTGGTTATATTCCTGGGTTTGAGATTATATGTAAATGATTCTTATAATAATGAATTATTATTTGTAGTTTTTTCTAATGAGGAGTTGATAAATAACCAAATAAATAGTGTATTTCATTGTAAAATTTAAGAGCATAATAATATCATTAATCAGAATATGTATCTAATGTTCTTAAGAACGAAGGGATAATTGGAATAAATTTGAGTAAACTAAAGGGTCATTTTCTTATATAACATATAATTATATTATCCATTGGAATTTAAAATAAAGATTCATTTTCTAAGGTGGTATGGTTAATGTTATAATTATAGGTATTTAGGATTATTAGGAGATTACTATTCCCACTTTATGAGTGTGATTGGTGATGTTTTTTTGAATTCAAATGTATGAAAAAGGACATATATAGCTTATTTTTCCGTCTTATCCTTTTAGAAAACATTAATAAGAATTTAGTGTCCCTATTTATGTTCCACCATATTATCTACATCATCTAACATGCATGATTTATGTATAGTTAAACAAACCACCTAATAGACCATAGGTGTATGGTTGTGGAGGAGGAGGCTGATATTGGAATATTCCACATATTCTAGGAAAAGGGAAATGACCAAATATATTGATTCATACATTCTATATAAAGAGAAAGAGGTATAGGTTTGGAAAACATAATGCTCTTGAAATTGACGAGAGTGAAGGATATTAGGGAGAGGTATTACATCTATCATTTCAATGTATTCTAATATTTTATTTGATCATGTGGTAGAACATTATTTTTTAACTCTTGTATAATACTATGATTTCTGATATATTTCTAATCAATTTTCATGTACTTGAATTCTCTATTATAATGAGATACCAAATGAGATTTGTTGAATTGACTTAAAATTGTGGATTACTGTCAAGGTGAAGCCCTATGATTTTAGTCATATCCAATCTAATATAATGACTTTACAATTTCACACATTTAATGGATAGGTTATATGTTTTTAGATATTTTATTTATGGTCTTCATAATATGTTGTAATAAAACAGTTATGAAGGAAATAAAAAGGAATTTTTTCTTGATAGAGATGTAATGAATGGGTTTTAGTATATAAAACAAAATATATTTGTTTCCAAGATAATTACAATAATGAATGGGTCCATTATTTTAAAATGGAATGAGATTCTAGTGTGGGGATTTATATATCCCTTAATGTGATAATTAATTAACCACTAATGTAGGATATTGAATTCAGTGCATTGAAATATACAACAAAATATTTCATACGGGTGGAATCTTATCGAATTGTTCCAACTAAGATTCAATAATTTTAATTATTGGTTTCTATATATTGAATTTTTTTTCTTTTTTCAATTGTGTATCCATGGGGTTTTTTAGTTGCTTTCTCAATGATGTTTGTTGTTGTTTATAATGACCTTAGATTTTAATATGCATTTTCGATAAATAATAATTATTTTAATAAGTTGTTCTAGATTCAACATTAAACTAAAAAGAAACTATGATTCATTAAAATAAATGTTTCCAGATATAATATAACTATGAAATTATTTTGCATAAAAGGATGTAACCATATTAATGAACATACAAAGAAAAAGAAATGAAATTTCATCACATAGAGGATTTATTTTTTATGAGGAACATTAATTCAATATAGGATAGGAATTAGCTTCATCATGGTTTTCCTTAGGCAAAGTCAAAACTAAACTAAAAGTTTTATTGTATGAGTGAAACTGTAAATAAGAGAAAAACAGTTCATTAAAACTTCCTCAAGATATATTCTAGAAAAAACACCATCCTCAAGGTCTAGTAGAGCTTCCCTCATGATTATACCTTATATGGATAAATTGAGAGGATATGTAAAAATATATTTGGATTATGAAACTGGGTAATTATTAATTTAAAATGTTATTCATTTCATGAAATTTTTACAATTGTTTGAATTTTAATGAAAAGGAAATGATATTTTTCTTGAAAAATATATTTATTTATATTTCATATTTAGAATCCAAATTTATAAAAATTAAAATTTAATTTAAATAAATAAAATACATTTTAAAATTAAATATATAAATATAATATTAAGGTAAATTGTTTTTGGATTTTTATAAATATAATTTGTATTTAGGTGAATGTTAAAAATATATTTCTTCCAAAACATTAAACTTTATAACGTTATATTAAAACCCATATGTGTATTAAATCATAAAAATGTTCAAATATGTGATTAAAGAGTAAACTTATAAATTTTTAAATACCACTCCAAATTTATAAAAACTATTTTTATCATATCAAAAATGTATATAATATATTATGAAAAGACTAATTTTTTTGGTCATTTATTTTAATAAAATATTTTATTTATAAAATTTAGTTCTAGCATGATATGACAGACATATAAGGATTTTTATAGGGAAAATTTTTTTATTAGGAAAACAAATGACATAAATATTTTTAGCAAACACATAAACTTTTGTCATAAAAATATACTTTGTTTAAAAAAATATTTTTATAAATCTTATGTGATAAATGTAAGAGGATTTTTTATAAAAATATAAATTTTATCAGAGAAAGTTATTTTTAAAATATTAATCAGTAGGTAAAAATTATTTAATAAGTGATTTTATTTTTAGGAAAATAAAATGATTTTCTTAGGTAAAAAATAATTTCCAAGGTAAGATCAAAAAAAGTAAAAGTGAAAATTCCATGATTAAATTAAATAAAACATGTATAAGGCGCACATGAAAATTTATGTTTGAGGAATTAAAAAAATAATAACATCACTAACTCTATTATTATCCATTTTGGGGTATTACTGACATGTAAAACATGTTCTCTCTTTTTAATAATTTGAAATATTAACAAAAATATCATTATCAAAATAAAAAAGGGGCCCCTCACCACACCTTAAGAACTACTCCCAAAATTCAATTTAATATTGAAACTATACCGTTTTCCCCTATAGACCTCTCCCATTTCTAAGAGTATTTAGTCAATTTATATTATCCAATGTCATTAAATGTCAAGGATTCTTCTAAGGGAATGAAAAATTCTTCAACCTATGTACTTTTTCACATCATGTTTTTCATCATTTATATATTCCAATATCTAAAATTATTATTTATATACAATGAAATATGTATTTATTTTATTATGGATGTTATTATTGTATTGGAATAAACATTAGCCACCTATCCAATTTTCTATTACGAATAAAGAATCCATCATTTCTGTGTTATGCAGGATTCCTCCTTCATTATATAACAATATTAATTTTTCATAACCACCCATATTATAGAGTTATAATAGTAGAATTTATTAAAAAATTTGAAATCTATAATATAATTTTTAATATGAAGTTAAAATTGTGATCTACATTATTTCCCTCACATTATTTGATAAATGACAAAATTGACTGTGTCTGGGACATACTATCACCTCCATGAATTAACATATCTCATTTTACATCTAAATTATTTATTATTTGTTAAATGATACTACAATATGGGTCCACAACAAAGACAATCCAAAAATAAAATTAAAATTATTTTTTAATATCAATATTATTATCCAAAAAAACTTCCATAATAAAAATCTTCCATTAATTATGGTATGATCATGTTTCAGTCCATCAAGAAACATAGTTGATCAATTATGTGGAATATTTTCATGGATTACTATTATAACATAATTATTGATAAGATAAGATATAAATAAAGAAATATAAAGTTAATTTTGTTTCTTTAATGGTAACTTAATCTTTAATCCTATTAAATAATATATTTAAATACCTTCTTCAAAAATCACAAATACATTCTCATCATTGATTTAATCTAGAAGGATCGTAACAAAAAATAAAAACGAATAAAATTATAAAGTTATAAATGATTATAATAATTCATTTAAATTTTCTTCTAATTTTTTGGAATGATGAGAATTTGGGTAATAAAAAATAACAACACTACTATTGTCGAAGTAGTTCATCATGATCAAGAGTACCCACATTCAATATCAAAAATAAATAATTACATCCTAATATATTTTTAAATAAGAATTGAAAAACATATTTTTAAAGGTTATGTGTATAAATATGTTTCATAAATAGGTGATTATGATATTTTTTTAATACATGATATCCAATCACTATAGATGATGTTATGAATTAACATAATGGATTTCTTGTCACCAATTATAATTCCATGAGACATTATTATTTCATACTACATGTATTCTACTACATGTTGTACTTTCTATGTTATTTATTTTTTAAATATTGATAATATACTTAATCATGGGGTTTAATTTTCAATTTTACATTCTATACATTAATAGGAATTGATTAATAAAATTTAATGTTGTTGTTGTAATTTGCGTCTATTTTTATTTCCATGAATTTTTTTTGAAAATATACACCATTATTTCATTTATTTTCTCTATTCACCACTACATTCAATTCATGTATAATTAACATATATAATTTCACTAAATTTCAATTTTATGGTATCCATATCATGTTCATTTTATTTTTATGTTACCATTACAATAAGTGTTTATGCATATCTGATTTCATTCTATGAGGTATGATTTTTATTCACTATTTGTTTTAGTTTTTTGTCTATATATTGATCATGGATCAAGTTCTAAATCGTTTCATACAATTTTCATTTATTGGATTAATGTCACGAACCGGATCGATTTCCACCAAAACTAGAACCAAACTCGGCCTGTGACAATGCCCAAAGGGTGTTCACGATCCCCACGGGCTGGCACAAGTGCCCGGGTATCATAAAATGAAATTTGGGAATGATTTACCTGAGTTTATAAACATAAAACAACAAGAGAATCCAATGAAACAAATCTGGATTTTTCAAACCAAACAATGTTTTAGAAAAATTCAGAACTGAATTACGTAGTATAAAACAACTCACCAGTACTATAACAAAGGTACAAAACCAAAACAAAGAACATCCCAAGAACCTCAACATGGAAAGAGGCATCTCCCTCAAGCCATCTCCACAACAACACATCATGAATGACCGGTGAAAACCCGAACTGTTGGCATAAAAGATGTAACCAAACCTACGAAAAAAAAACCAAGTCTACTCACACCCAAGGGTGTAAGTAGGGTGTGAGCCAAAGGCTAGTAGGATATTACCACTAAGATATTCGATGTGATAAACATTCATAGATGAAAAGCATGTAAGTTTTCAAAAACATGTAAGTCCTAGTTACAATTTTTAAAAGATGCAATTAAAAAATAGTTTTCAAGTGGGATAATTTAAAGAATCAATACTTTCACAATAAATTCAAAAGCTACTGAATTTTTTCATTCAATTATACCATATTCCAATGGTATGTATAAAGGATCTAATGAGCACAAGCAATAGGAAATAACCCTAGGCACTAGCTAGCTTTGGGTCCAAGGTACCTCGTATCTCGGTGAGAGTAACCACAAAAAAATATCAATTCTCGTGCACGAGACACTAGTAGGGAACATACCCATAATCTAGTGGTACCCAATCATCATCATCATAGTATAGTTATTGTTGTAAGTGTCAATATTTCTAAGTGAAATTGAGGCCAAACCCCACGGATTCACTAGCATACTAGTACACGTCCACCCACCTAGATTCCCAGGTTTTCCCATTGTGCTCAAACATGTTATAAAAGCCTAGAATTATAGTTTTCACATGCATATATCACTTCCACATCACACATTAACTAAACATCCCCATGTATATAATATAAGTCACAAATTCCATTTTTCATTCAAATGCATTTTGAAATCAAACTCACACCAAAATAGCCCACAACACTTTTTGCATAAATTTCAAAATCCAACACATCCTTTAAAAATTTTATAAAGTACCTCCAAATATGATAAACATCACATAACATCCCAATCAAATGTTTCATAAAATCCTTTTTATAAAAAAAATCCATTTTTCACATCGCACTCACACAAACAGCCCAAATCACGTTCACACCTCTTTTACATTTTTGTAAATCCATTAAACATTTATATAAAACATTTCCAAGAGGATACACATCACATGATAGACCTATTCATATTTAAAATGGTCCATTTTTTAGTATAAATAATCTAAAATAGTTTTCCAATATGGTTTCACCTCCTACATAAATCATTAAACCATTCAAAACTTTCATAAAACAATTCTAAAGAGTGTACCAAAGATTTTTCGCATAAAACCCATTTCAAACCCATATTTCAAGGACAAAATCACAAAAATACAAATTCAAAACAGAATTTTCAGCCCTAAAACATTTATTAAACTACCTCCAAGTGTTATAAGAACACCTCAAACAATACCTCAAAAGATCCATATGAAAAGCACACATTTTCAAAATCATTTCCAAGAAGTACAATAAGGTTTTACACCTTAAACCCGTTAAAAAACCTCTTTAAGACCTAATTTCACACCAATACCCTACCAACTCAGAATTTTCATCCCAAACAAGATTTATTAAACCAATTTCATATGTTATAAAAAACACCCAAACAATACCCAAAAAGTTGCTCATGAAAAACACCCAATTTTAAGCTAAAATGATACTATAAAAACAAATGCTTTTCCATTTCCAACCTAAAAAATTTTCGCACCAAAAACAGAATATTATTAACATTCATAATAAGTAATTGAAGCAAACTAACACATCTATAAATGATTACACATGGAATCACCTACCTTTTGTGTCGAAACCCTCAAAACTTAGTGTGAAACCATAAGCGCACCACCGCCACACCACAAGGAATATAAATCCAGACCTAGACCACCAAAAATGACCCAAAAGATACCAAATCGGACCTTAGGATCTAACCCCAACTTTTGGACATCAGTAACTTCATGAAAGATGAAATAAAACTAAAAGAGGGTGGAAGGAACCAAGAAGGAATTCCCTTACTTGAAATATCTTGAACAAATCGGCCCCAATCCACCAATATTTGAATCATTAAGTATCCTAAACTGGTATGTAGGATTAAAGGATTTATATTAGGTCATGTGGGGACCTAAATGGGGGACAAATAGTGAAAATTAAAAGATTTATGAAATAATCAACTTACCTTCTTAAATCTGGACGATTTGAGAAACCCTTAGAAGTTAGTCCCTAAATCTCGATTCCTAAGAGCTCCAAAGAGGGGGGAAAGAGGATGGGGGCGCACCTGGGTGTAATGGGATCGTGTCAGAATTGGAATCACCAAACAATACCTAATATTGAAAAATTTATTAAATAAATAAAATTAATTTTTAAAACAGGATATGGGCTTCTGGGCAGGCCCAATCCCTGAAATAAAAACCAAAATAAACATTGGTTATGGATTTCTAAAGGATCCAAAATTTACTTTTGCTGTTAATATTTCACTGGAGGACATATAGGAGTTTGAATGAGTGAAAAATATTAAAAAAAATAAAATGTTATAAAAGAAACAATTTTTTTTTAAATCTGGAATTGGTCTCACAGTTTGGCCCAATTCATGAAAAGTCACCTATTCTACATAAAACCTTTGGAAACCCCCAAAAAAAGCGTCAATGGAAATTAAAATAAAAAAATAAATTTATAATAAGCTATGTATGTTACAATTCTCCCCACCATTAAAACTTTCTGCCCCGGAAAGTCACAACAAGGCCAAAGCAACAACCAAACCCAACTGAGAAACTAAGAGGTACTCCTTTGCCAAGTTTCTCCCCCAAAGGCCAAAACACCTCCAATGATCAATAAAGGAAGGAATACTCTCACAAACCAAACATAAACCACTTTCCTGAAACAATCAAGAACATTAAATCTTTATCCCAAATGAAAACTCCTCAAACACAATCTGAACAATACTCAATCAATTTACCCAAATAAACAACAACATCGAACAAGGTTACACTTACGCTACTATAACTAAACCATTGGGCACTATCCAATATCAATGTTTACCCAAGGAAGATGTATGTAGTTAGATATCTCCGAATTATAATACCTAATTCCCAGATAAGTTCAAGGAAAAATACGAGTTACTCTAATGAAGAGACCCAAATGGGCTTCCCAGCATAAGTGACAACTTAAATTTTTTCCAGAGATAGAATCAAGACACTAGTAGGGGAGGCCAAACAGACTCTCTAGTACAAGGGCTATACATCCATTAGAAATTTACAAAATAATATGAATTATACCCATGTTGGGTCATCCGACCACAAGAACCAACCATCTTAACTGACTAGCATGGGCTGACACGAAAAGACCCCAAAATTAAAGAGTTAGGATGGTCGCACGGTTAGTCTGCATAGTTTGGGAAATTGTGTGATAACTATGTGAATCCTTATATTTTCATGGTTTTTTTTGTTCATGGTTATAACGAACCATGTGAAAACTGTGTGCTTAACTTTTCTAGACAAATTTCCAACCATTCTCCAAAGACTCAATGGAAACCAAAGGGGGAGGGAATAAAAGTTTGTGATGACATGGGTACAAGACCCTCCACCTATTTCCATCAAATGGGAACAACCGAAGAAATATGATGACACCATAGATTTAAACTCTTAATATCTTTTATAATGAGGATAGGACATTGTACAATGGTTTAAATGATACTGGAGTTTCCCCTGACTACATGCCAGCTTCTCTCCAGGACCTATGGATGGAGCTCAAAATATTGAAGCATCTTCGGCCACACAGTTAGGATGTGGAAACCCCTATGTGGAACTTCTTCTTTCGGTGCCACAAAAAACTACACCGCATACCCTGATGGGTTCATCAAGACAAAAAAAACTCCATAACTCACTTTACCAAAACCAAACATTTCTCTGAAACAAGGGATCAGAAGATGCACACACATCGCACCTTATTTCTATGGGTGAGAAACAATAAAAGAGATGGACATGTATAAACACCTTCCTCTAAGATAGAGGATTTGATGTTTTTCCAAAGGGATACATACTCCCAACATAACCTAGAACCTCATAGAATTGTGTGACCTTCACCTTTATAGTCAAAAGAGCACACAACATCACAATGCATCACTGAACATGACCCTTGCGATTGATAGAACAATACATGGAATGGGACTATATTCCAAGTACCTAAACAACAGACAAGTCGAAAAAGTAGACAAAACAGCCTATCATGACCAAAATCTCAAAACTGGTTGTTTAATAATAACTCTTGCTTTAAAGAAACTATGAAGAGCCCATAGGTCCTCTCAGACACCATCAAGACACTTGTCCACACTAACAACCAAAGAACACTTCCACCTTAAATGAATCAGGAAACTTAAGAAACTAAGGTCTCCCTCAACCTTTCACAAGCATTATCCCACTACAAGAGGATCCAAAAAAGAATGAAATGAATGGGTGTAGACTCAATAAACAATGATCGATAAAATATTCCTTATATTGATCAACCAAAAGATTTTCCATTGACGAAACAATACGAGTTGCACTTCAGTTGTGCATTAACCCTTAATGGTGGCGTACCTTATCCAAGGAGAGAACCCAAGGACCCAACCAAGATGGTCCATTTTTCAAAACATGCCACAAACCAGATCCAAACACATGAAGGGAACCACTGCAAAGGCATCCCAAAACATTTTTCTAAAGAGACCACTAACCATCCCTATGACATAGCTTAACGACCAAACTCAAACCCAAAACATAGTTCAAACAGAAGGGGTTCTTGGACTCAAAACATCCCACAACATCAACATTTTCAAAAACCCATAATACATACCATTCCAAACTATTCATCAAGACATCATGTTTTTCTTTAAAACCAATTCTCTGAAAACAAACGGTTTAGCAGTAAGCGTATCCACAAATGGTACCCCATGGGTCTCACACATGAATGTTTTTGTGCCACACTAGTCACACTCTTCATATCCATCCCGGCACTCATCTAGTCATGCCATAAACCATCCATCATCCCATATAACACCATGCATGTGGTCACTCATGGAAAAACAAAAATTCTTTCCACTTTTCAAAAACAAAACGGTCAACCAACCCAACCTTTTTCTCAAAACTACTAACAGTGAGATCAAAATCCCAAATCACATCTTTCAGAACTATTCATAAGGACACAACCATTTAGAAAAGAACTCACTTTCAAGTTAGTCACATAAATTTCAAAACATCTCATCCCATTAAAACAACCTTTAATTGTTTAGAAAACTATATTGGAAACACTTATGAAAACCAACTTCAATATGGTTTCAGCTTTCAAAATAGGTGTAAGCTAACTATTTTCCATTTCAAAAAAATTCTTAAAATTCAGTTCCACCATTTCATAAATCAAACCATTCCCTCTTTATTTGAAAATAATTTCACAAAAACTTTGTGCTTCTTAAAACCAAGTCACTTTAAAACCAAATTTTGAAAATTTTAAAACTAAAGCACAAAACAATGCGAGAGGAAACTAGTTTCAGTTGTTGACTTGTACATATGGTTGGAAGCCATATTCCAATGAATTCACCATCATATAGAGTGTTTTATGGAATATCCTCAACTCCAAATGGATTTCCAGACCCTGCGAGCTCCCTGAGACCATTAACCCAACTCACTTTTCATTCCATAATCATCATTAAACCAAGAAAACCAAAAGACATAGATAAATCCTGACTTCCCCTGGTGACTTGAATCCCACCATGAGGTGTGGTGATCAAGAGAATTACCCATAACTGGAATTTCATGTCTCAACAATCTTAACTCTAGACTATCCCGACTATTTCCCAAATAAAAGGACTCAAATAGAGTGAACCTCCTTTGATACCATTTTGTCACGAATCGAATCAATCGCCACCGAAACTAGCACCAAACCCAGCCAGTGACAAGGCCCGAAGGTGTTCCTGATCCCCACGAGCTAGAACAAGTGCCCGGGTATCATGAAATAAAATATGGTAATGATTTACCTGAGTTTATAAACATAAAACAATAAGAGAATCCAATGAAACAAATCTGGATTTTTCAAACCAAACAATGTTTTAAAAAAATTCAGAACTGAATTACGTTGTATAAAACAACTCATCAGGACAATAAAAAAGGATCAAAACCAAAAGAAAAGAACATCCCAAGAACCTCAACATGGCAAGAGGCATCTCTATCAAGCCATATCCATAACAACACATCATTAATGACAGGTGAAAACCCAAACTTGTGGCACAGAAGTTGTACAAAAACCTGCGACAACAAAAATAACAAAGTCTACTTACACCCAAGGGTGTAAGTAGGGTGTGAGCCAAAGCCCAGTAAGATACCGCCACTAAGATATTCCAGGTGATAAACATTCAAAGAAGAAAATCATGCAAGTTTTCAAAAACATGTAATTTCTAGTTACAATTTCTAAAAGATGCAACTAAAAAACAGTTTTAAAGTGGGTTAATTTAAAGAATAAACACTTTTAAAATAAATTCAAAAGCTACTTAATTTTTCCATCCAAATATACCGTATGATGATGGCAATTATAAAGGATCTAATGAGCACAAGCAATAGGAAATAACCCCTAGGAACTAGCTAGCTGTGAGTCTAAGGTACCTCGTATCTCAGTGAGAGTAACCACAAAAAAATATCCATTCTCGTGCACGATCCACTAGTAGGGAACATACCCATAACCTAGTGGTCCCCAATAATCATCATCATAGTTTAGTTAGAGTTGTAAGTGTCAATCTTTCTAAGTGAAAATGAGGCCAAACCCCATGGATTCACTAGCATACTAGTACACGTCCACCCACCTAGATACCCGGGTATTCCCTATGTGCTCAAACAAGTTCAACAAGCCAAGAAATATAGTTTTCACATGAATATATCACTTCCAAAACACACATTAACCAAACATCCCCATGTACATCACATAAGTCACAAATTCTATTTTTTATTCAAATGCATTTTGAAATCAAACTCACACCAAAATAGCCCGCAGCACTTTTTGCATAAATTTCACAATCCAACACATCCTTTAAAAATTTTATAAAGTCCCTCCAAATATGATAAACATCACATAACATCCCAATCACATATTTCATAAAACCCTTTTTATGAACAAAAATCCATTTTTCACATCGCACTGACACAAACAGCCCAAATCACGTTCACACCTCTTTCACATTTCAGTAAATCCATTAAACATTTATATAAAACATTTCCAAGAGAATACAAATCAAATGATAGAAATATTCATATTTAAAATTGTCTATTGAAAGTATAAATAATCCCAAATAATTTTCTAATATGGTTTCACCTCTTACATAAATCATTAAATCGTTCAAAACATTCATAAAACAATTCTAAAGAGTGTACCAAAGCTTTTCACATAAAACCCATTTCAAAACCGTATTTCAAGGACAAAATCACACCAATAAAAATTCAAAACAGAATTTTCAGCCCCAAAAATATTTATTAAACTACTCCCAAGTATTATACAAATGCCACAAACAATACCACAAAAGATCCACAAGAAAATAACACATTTTCAAAATCACTTTCAAGAAGTACAATGAGGTTTTACACCTTAAACCCATTAAAAATCCTCTTTAAGACCTAATGTCACACCAATACCTTACCAACTCCGAATTTTCATCCCAAACAAGATTTATTAAACCAATTTCATATGTTATAAAACACACCCAAACAATACCCAAAAGGTTGCTCATGAAAAACACCCAATTTTAAGCAAAAATGAATCTATAAAAACAAATGCTTTGCCAAATCCAACATAAAAAGTTCCCGTACCACACATAGAATATTAGTAACATGCATAATAAGTAATTCAAATAGACTAACTCATCTACAAATGATTACACATGGAATCACCTACCTTTTGAGACGAAACCCTCAAAACATGGTGTGAACCCTTAAGCGCACCACCGCCACACCACAAGGAATATAAATCCAGACCTATACCACCAAAAATTGACCCAAAAGATTCCATATTAGACCTTAGGATCGAACCCCAACTTCTGGACATGAGGAACTTCAAGAAAGAGTAAATAAAACTAAAAGAGGATGGAAGGAGCCAAGAAGGAATTCCCTTACTTGAAATATCTTAAACAAATCAGCCCCTATCCAACAATATTTGAATCTTTAAGTACCCTAAAATGGTATGTAGTATTGAAGGATTTATAGTACGTCATGAGGGTACTGAAATGGGGGAAAAATATTGAAAATTAAAATATTTATGAAATAATCAACTTACCTTCTCAAATATGGATGATTTGAGGAACCCTAAGAAGCTCTTACCTAAATCGTGATACCTAAGAGTTCCAAAGAGGGGGTAAAGAGGCTGGTAGAATGGCTGGGTGTAATGGGATTATGTGAGACTTGGAATCACCAAATCATACCTAATATTGAATATGTTATTAAATAAATAAAATTAATTTTTAAAACTGGATATGGGCTTCCGGGCAGGCCCAATCCCTTAAATAAAAACCAAAATAAACATTGGTTATGGATTTCTAAAGGCTCCAAAATTTACTTTTGGTGTTAATATTTCATTGGAGGACATTTAGTAGTTTGAATTAGTGAAAAATATTAAAAAATGAAAAAGTTATAAAAGAAACAAAATTTATTTTTAAATCTGGAATTGGGCTCACAGTTAGGCACAATTCATGAAACTCACCTATTCTACATAAAACCTTTGGAAACCCCCAAAACAAAGCATCAATGGAAATTAAAATAAAAAATACATTTAAAATAATCTATTTATGTGATAATTAAAATCACAAAAACCCATCACTAAATTTATTTTCATAATTGTCCTCTAAAGTAGGAATATTTTTTTCTCCAATGCCTTTCATATATGAACAATCTATATTTCCTTATTTTTTTAAATGTGTTCACATATATTCCTTACATTGTTTATTATTGAAATAATTAACATAAACATATAACCCCTTATCTAAAATATTTATATTTAACTGATTTATTTGTATAAGCTTATTTTATTAATTTACATATTAATATTTAATATCTGTAAACGTTTTTATCTAATATAGATGTTTATTTATCACATAGAAACATTGATTTTGTATTGTTTAGCCATCTAAATTCTTTATCTAGATTATTTATGTTCATTTAATGATGGAAATTTTTATTAAATTTGTTATGTTTGTATCTCAATACTTATGTTTATTCAATACTACATAAGGTTGTGAATTAATTCGTTTCACATTAGTATCTTTCTAATTGTGAATAAATTAGACATAATGATGTCATGTATATAGAGTAGTATTTTATATCCTATCATTTCATCAGATATTCTCATGAGACAAAAGGAATGAATATTTTTTTTATCCAATTTAAGAATGATTTTTTGGTTTCAACATTGATGAAAAAATTATTTCTTGGTTGCACCCTTTATGGCTTGAATTGTTTCTTAGCCATGTCCTTGATGGTAATGATCAGGTTGACTGACATTATGAATTCCATCACCATTAATCTAGAAATTGTTATCATTTTTAATTTTTACATTGGTATTTCATCAATGGATTTATTTCATGATCACATTTAAAATTAAAAATACGTGTTTAATTATTATTTAATATTTTGATTTCATTCTTGCCATGGAAGATTTAAATACACATTTAATTATACATATTAGATTATGTCACCCTTATTATTTTTATATTTCCTTGGATTATGAATAAAATTGATTCACAATAAATCAAAAGTAGAGTAGTCTGTATATAGAATTTTGTTAGAGATCCTAAATAGTAATTATAGATTATATTGTTTCTTATATATTGGAAAACATGAATATTTGTTGGGAAAGGCATGACTTATATAAGATAAAATATTTTCAATACTCTATAAGTCACTATTTCTAAAATTTCCTTAAAATGTATGTGAATAAATACTTTTTGGTGATATTAAAATTATTAATTGCTAAAAATGGGTCGATTCAGGGCATTTAATGTTAGTAGATAAAAAGGTATTTATGATCACTCGACCTAGCTGTTTTAGTCAATTCAATCAAAGTTAGTATCAAAAGTGTATTTATAAAACATTAAATGATACGATTTTGGTTGAGGATAAAATAGGGTTTCATATATTAAGGTGGTTCATAATGTTAATGGTATAGAAACCACTATAGGATAGTTGAATTAATAGTGATTTTTTTGGGATTAGGATGAGATAAATTTTTTGAAAATCCTAAGGATGTGTATATATATAGGGTAACATAATGATGTTTTTGTAATGTGTATTTTGTTATTATTTATCTGAAATTGCATCCATGTCATGATAATGAAAAGTTTATGTGGTTGAAGAACATATTCATGCATGGGTAATCAACGAAAAAAGGTTTGATTTGTAATGGATTAATCTTTACTATAGTGAAACAAAAGTGTGAATAAGGAAACACAGTAGGATAAATAGTCCAATTATATTTGATTTGGTTAATCTCTTTATCATTTAAATATCTTATGAAAAATTAATAATGTTTAAAAAATTGGTTATGGAATTTGGAAGAACCGATCTTAAAGAAACCTTCATTGAACGAAGACTGGTTTGGGATGAAATAAATATATTGTAGTAATTTTACTGAATAAAGTATTTTAATGGTAAATTTTTAATCTAATTATCTTAAATTAATTCTATTATTTTTTTCATTACTCAAGTTAACCCTTTTTGTATTAGTAATAGTGTTCACTCAATGAAATTAATACAATAAAAATTTCCACAAACAATTCATAGATTATCAAAATTATAAAACAAATTAAATATTAAATAAAATGATATAATATGTGATTATTCAAAACAATATATCAATAAATACGATTAATAATGTTAAAATTGTGGAATTCCCAGACAGACCCATGTTGAGAAGGATTGAGTCCTATGGAGGATTTGGTGTCAATTATGATGAAGGAATGAATTCTCAATTTCATAGATGTCAACAATTATAGATTTAGAAACATGGAAAAATTCAAAAATAGAATATAAGATTAATCATGCGTGGAAATGGGGAAAATAGCTATATGTTGTGAAAGAAAAATTTAATAATATGTTAACATGATGAAGGAAAAATATTTTTTCCCATGTAGTAACTAATAATTTAATGTAGTCATCTCATATAAAATTATATTTTTAATTTTATAGGTCTTAAATACTTCATTTGTGGAATTGTTGGCTCACCTTGCATGGATGTTGGTCATTATATTTGGGGTGTACAACCCTCTATTTAACCTATTTAAAACATCATAGAGTATTGGGATCTAGATTAACTAGAAAAAGTAATGTTTTTTATTCGATGAGTCCATTGTATTGTTATAGACTTATATAATGATTTTGTCAAGGCATATTATTTTCAACCTATTTCTGTCAGTATTTGGAGGTTTCATCCCTTCCTTTGGTCGATGAATATCCAGGTTAGACAAGATCCCTCATGAGTAGTGGTTTGGATCTTACAACCATGGTTACTCCACCCATATAAGAATGCACCCTTTTTGCATTATGTTGTAAACCATCCCTAGGCAATCCCAAACGTGTCTCCAAATATGGCCCATGACAAATCTTGAATGGAATTCCCAATTCCAATAGGCTAGATAATAGTGTCATGCAGCAAAATAAAATAGGTCATAATGATTTGGACCATAAAAATAATATAAATAAATAAATATAAACAAAATATATATATATAAACCAAAATAAAAAATTAAATGGAGATTCAGAGCTAAACATATCACCAAAGTGACCTCATGGGTCACCTCTAATCATAGATGCACACTCTCTCTTAGAGATATCCAAAATTTGAACAACTATAAAATAAATATATTGTGTAAATTGATCTCGGAGATGATTAGTTGGAATGTCAAGGAATAACAATACCTTATACCTAACAATTAAAAATAAATCCAAATCATGAAAGTTTGAAAATAAGACATTGTAAAAATAATCCTTTTCAATCTATTAAAATTCATGTAACAAATATCCATTTTCAATAAAACCATTTCTTCTTCAACTCGTTTCCAAAATAGTATCCATGCATTCATAGACATTTAAAAATGAAAGGAATGCACTTTATAATAAAACATTATTGTCACCAAAGAGAGAGAGCTACAATGAATAAACTGAAATGTATAATGCATCATATGAACCTAGATAAATCCTTAATTATCTAGGGTTACAAGGGAACTAGGATCCTATCACTATAGTGAAACAGTATAAATAACCACACAAAATAGTGTCTACATGCACGAGTGAGTAGATAAGAATCTGACCAAAATCTTTGTAGTATCCAATCGACAAAAAAAATTTAATTAGTGTTGTAATAGATTATTCTACTAGATGATTCTGGGCCAAGCCTCCTTTGAGTCCACTGGTGTACAAGTCATAGTCTTCCCACCTTGGTACACAGGGTATCCCATGTTCTCTATTTCAAATGGTTGTGTGATTTTTTCTAGCAAACATATATGAACATATCACATTATTTAGCCAAAAACTCATTGAACATCTCACCACTAATCTCCCTCCTTATTTACAGTCCCCTTTTTATGTAACACAACATTGCACAAGCCTCTTCAGTTGGAACCTATCAAAAACCACACATTAAAACTTTCATCGCATTTATCAAGCTATGGGGCATGCTTGAAGAGGGGTTTTCCACTTTAAAAAAATCCCAATTTTCCCAATAATCCACATTTCTTTATAAGGATTTTCTTCATTTTGGGAAACATTATTTCCAAACACTTTTATTTTTCTTAAACTGTTTAAAAAAACAATTAAACAACCAATACCACATATTTATAAGGAATCTTTAAAAGATGATTAAATTGAATAACCTTTTAGAAATACTAATTATACACTCAATACAATTATCAACCCACTTTAAAATAATTATCATTTAAAACAAATTTAGTATTAAAAATACAATATATTTTCAAATACAAGGTTAAGAGCGTATTTTGACATGAAAAAAAACCCTATTAGAAACATTATTAAATTATGTAAAATATCTAGATGAACCTTTCTAATGAACACAAAAAGATCACATAACATGTAAATACTATATAAACATAAAAACTTGTTTTTATAACAATCAAGAAATTATTGATTCTAAATAAAAGGAAGAGGCATAAAGAACCTACATTAAACATACCTATTTTTTGACGACATCCACTTAAAATGTTTTTTCATGATTTCATGGACATGACTTTATATATATATATATATATATATATATATATATATATATCTTGTTGCATTACAAATATTACGATCACTATGAGGTAATATGTTCAAAGAGGTCATATATATATATGCCTTACCCATGCATGTGTATATAAGTAGCCATGACAATTGTAAACTGAAACCACTGTAGCGAGGCCCAATGAACTCTATAAAAATTACTAGAAACTGAAAACCCACAAAACTGTTGAATATAAATTCACAAAAGGTGATGAAATAGAAAACCCTTACATGAAAGTGAAGTGAAACTCACTACCGTTGACAAAAGTTGCTAGAATAAATCTCAATGAGACCCAACAAACTGTAATCATCAAAAAGAGACAAATAAAACACTAAAAAATCGATTGAGGGTTCACCAGATTTTTATAAACCACATGGAAGACTGGTTGACCAACAAATAAAGTAAGAGTGTGGAAGAGGAGACTCCACGGAGATATTTTCACACAAAATTAAGAGGAGTGTTCCCTATAGGGAGGGGTAGTATAATAGGTATAATCTAGTTAGCACTGCCACATGAGTAGGAGGGGAAGGTGGAGGGGTATACCATGTGATAAAGGAGGAGTATGACAACCCTGCTTTTATTACAAACTTAAACATGATTTATTACATAAAACTCCACTTGATACAATAAATAACATCAAGAGGATTAGTTTCTTTGGGGCTTAGGATCATTACATAAAAACTTAAAACATGAAACACAATATCTTTATTAAAAACTTCCTTTACATGACCACTACATTCCTTCGTACTTAGCATTGCATGGGATAACCTGAGGACATGCATAAGAAAAGGGTGAGCTATAAATCCCAGTAAGGGAGTACACATTGAATAACATGAGGAGTACAATACATGTTAGAAAATTGGGACATTAATAGAGCATAATAAAAATATGAACATAAAGGCATGATAAAGCATGATAATCATAACATGGAAATGTGGCAACAACACTTAACATGGAATTAGCCTGAGCCAAGGCTCATTGCACATGGAGCATGAGTAAATCCTCATTGCACATAAAGCACGAGTAAACCCTCATTGCACTTGAATTATCATGATTCAACACTCATTGCACATAACGTATCATGATACTATACTTTACCCAATTCATTGGAGCGCTATAAGGGTGCACCCTTCTTAAACATTTCATTTCATGCATAAGTGTGCCACATGGATCATAAAACATTGATTCATAAAACATAATCATTTATTACATGATAAAGTAATGTGTAATTAATACATGAAACTTTATAATCAATAAGTAAATGTGTTTAAATTTGAATACCCTTGACGGAGAAATGGGTATGGTATTCACTATGCAATGGCATTGGCTTAGAAAATCGATGCGATTTCGGCAGCGTAACGTCGTGACATAAGAATTCATAAAAATAGTTGATGAGAGAGAAAGGGGTTCCTCATCATAATTACATGTAATGTACAGTAAGGAGGTCATATAGATACATGTCCCAACAATTTTAATGGAATTTAGATTCATGATACAAAAGTATTGCTTGAATGTAAAAGAGGAGAGAGAAGTTTCTTTCGGAATTTCAGCATAGTAATGAGTGTACATGGGAGGCATTTAATGAGAGTGAAAGGGTATACCATCATTCAAACATAAAGAGGGACATATGAGGGAGATGTGAAACCATACCCCAACATTCATAATTGAAATAAAAATTGAAAAAACAACTTAAAGAAAATTGACAAAAATGAGAAAGGAAGAAAAAAAACCTTACTTGGAAGTGTTCTTCCAAAGGCTAGAGAGAGGCTTTTGAGAGGCTTCTTGGGAGCTTGGGGAACCTTGGGAGGATTCTAGAGAGAGTAGGGTAGAGGTTGAATGAACTCCAATGTCTTTTAGTTAGGAGTAAGTGGGAGCTTTGGTGGGTTTATATAGGAAAGGTGAGGGAATTCTTTATTATTTAGGTTTGGGACCCCTTATATTAAATTAATCCAAACCTCAAACCATCCCATGGTTTTTCCCATGGTTTTTGGAAAAGGGAAGAGGAAAAAAATATTTTATAAGGCCAAAGTCCGAAATTCTTAAAATATTAGGGTTGCTTATGTGGAGGTGAGGCACACTCCCATGGAAATTAATTTAAAAAGGCAAGGTGTTTAATAAGTCTTGAGGGGTCCATTAATGCTTTGAAAAGTAAGCCAAACAAACCCAAAATCACATTCTTTTAATGGTAAAACATATGTTGGCCGAACATTAAGATTATAGTACTTTATTACATCACTATCGGTTCATTATGATGTCATAAAACACATTATATATTAAAACGGTATTTAATTTTTACCCAAAAAATTTGACTGTCTTAGAAAATTGTGAAAAAATCGCCATTGGATAATTTGGACATTATGATTCCAGAAATAACGTTAATTTTATATAAATAATTTCTAAATATGTTAATTTTCACTTTTAAAATAAAAACTGATATTTATCGAAAATTCACAAGTTCTGACAGAAATGGCTTTAAAACCTTAATAAAAATTTTAATTGCATTCATAAAATTGTAAGATCATTTATATTTAATAAAACTTATTTTAATAATAATATTATTATTTTATAAAAATATTATTTAATTCAAAAATCTCCTAATTTATTAAAATAGATTTCTTAATTAAATAATAACTAAAAACACCATTTGTACTTTAAAAACTATTTACAATGTATCAAAAATGACTAGAAATTATATTCATTATTATATACAAAAATAATGTACATGGACATAGCACTACTTATTTGTTACATAACCCCTTAAAACAGTCGCATAAGACCAAAGGGTAAGGTGTGTGATGGTGACAGACTCTTGGGGTGGCTCGGATAACATCGCTCGAGTGGTAATTTCTATCAACTTCCACTTCTCCCATAGACAGTCTCGTTCGAGATTGACATGGCGAAGCTCATCTTGGGCTTGGTCCAGAGTGAAGCCCAAGGACTCCACCTATTTTCCAAGCTCTAATAAAGGGGCATCGTATGGGAAAATTTTACTAGATGAGGCCATCGCTACCTTTGTCTAAGTAAAATTGGATGTGTTAAAGCCCTATATTTTATACTAATCATGTGATCACTGTTCAGTGGCTATATTAGCAACGGTCAAAATTCTTTACATAAAACCAATGAAGTTGAAATTTTATATAAACATAAAGAGACATTTAATTATATCAAGAGGTATTTCCATTAATGAAACTTTGGGTCGTTACAAGGAGGTAAGGGATGTGCTCCACCATAGGTCTCTCGAATAGCCTGGTTGGGTGAGAAATAGGGGAAGGGGGATGTCGACCTTGCTAAAGAGGAGAAGGGGAGGGGTTCGGTTCATGTGTAGGAGGATAAGGGGGTTGGGGAGGAAACCCATTTTAGGGTTTTTAATAAAAACAATACAATATCAATAACTCTACAGTAATAGTAATTATAATATTGAAAGAAAACCTAAGTATACTATTATTAATCATAATAAAAATAATAATATAGTTATTATTCTTATTAATGCATTTCCATTGTATTTTATTTCATTTTTTCTCATTTTATTATTATTTATTTTTTTTATTTTAAATAATTGGTAGGCCACACGATTTTCACACTATTCAAACAATGCACTAACTGTGAACTATCCAATGATATGGCTAGACACCCCTTGCATTGTTACATTTTGGAATAACACATGATTGGTAAACCAACTCACAAAACATGGTACTCAGAACATCCCATTAAAAGAGCCAAACTACATGATTCTTGAATGGTTAAATAACCCAATCACTGTCCATTCACCCAAACTCAAACCCACATAGGCACCCGTTGGGAACCACACAGTTACTTCAAAACATGTGGGATAAAAATGAAATAATAAAAATGGATTCCAAAAATATAATATCTGACCCATCAACATTCAAATCACAAAATAAATACTAAAAATATTTAAATTCATTAAAACAAACAATATTTATGGTTAGGGTGTGGCAATTCTCCCCACCACAAAAAATTTCATCCCCTATAACATCACACATCCAAAGGAGGAATTTCTCTCAAGATATAAACTAAATAAGGCCAATGTAATAAAAAAACAAATTAAAACCTTTCACTATACTAGTAAAATTCAACCATATTTAAGGGATTTCTTGACTAGAAGAACCATGAAAAGAATATAAGGTTTCTCCCATCCATAAGAAACCAACTAGCATCAAGAACTCTAGAAGGAACAAAAAAAAGATCTATGGTGGGTCTACCCACTATCAAAGAATTGATCTTCCAAGACCAATTAGTATGAACCGAAATGAGAAACCCAACATGGACCCACCCTATAACTCCTAACATACACCTAACACCCACCACATGGGGTCCCTGATGAAAACCACCAAACCAAGTAGTGAACCAAAACATTATTCATTATTTCCCCAGGAAAATGTGTCTCTAAGAAAGCAAATTCCAAATCCCAAAATTAGTCCCCAAAGGCTATCCACATAATGACAATCATTCAGATACTAGAATTTGAGAATGGAGCACCATTTTAATTACAAGAAAGTGAGACTGCGAAGCTTTACTAAAACTAGAGTGTAAATTTCTAATATAAAGTCCATAATGAGGATCAGAGGCCTCTACACTTTTACAGAAAAACATAACCATCATGATGAAGTAGAAATATTATAGAAACGTAAATTGTATCTAACTGAGAACTAGAGACAAAAATAAGGCCATGTCTATCCGCACCTAATTATTTCTGACAATGTCAAAAAATTCACTATGTTACCTATGGCTAGAGAGCTACTATCTTGAAGCATCTTATGCCCTTTACTAAGGATCTAGAGATTAAAAAATAGAACTTCCTCATTTAGTATTGAAACATACTATACCTCTACAAATGACCCATGAAAATGCGCTAAACTAAACGTCTCTTCATAAGTCACTATGAACAGGACTTCACCAATTTTTCAGCTAATGATGGTTGGTGTCAGACATAGGAGACATGGGTGTGGTCCAATGTTAGAAAGAGATCTTTCCCCACCACTAAATTCAATATCTATTTAGATTCTTCAATTAGGATACTTACTACTAAGAATAATTTTTTATTTACAAAGGTACTTTTCAGGAAAAGTGGGAAACCATACAAGTTCAAGGCCCAATTCATTAGGCATAGTAATAAATCAAAGGGTTGTTAATAGTGAGACAAAATATATTGGAATTGCTTACCTGATACATCCCCCCAATGAAGTGCATGAGCCTTGGTATCTAGATCATCTTTGACAATGTCTTCAAATTAGTTGACAAGATTTTACCATGATTGTATGTACTCCTCTAAATTTATTTTTCTTTTGTTGGAACTACATGCTAAAAGAAGGACTATTTTGTATATTCAGTACCTTTTATTTCTTAAACAACTATAGCCACCTCATTTTTAATATGTTAAATTCATTAAATGATTATTAACAACAATTCGCAAAACTGAACACCACCTAAACATGAAATATGTAATCCTAGTGTCTAATTTTCCACACCATACATAGATTTTTAGGGGGAATACTCAAAAATAAGAAGCACAAAGGTGAATCAAAACATATCATAATACAAAATTCCACTCTTCAATAAAAAACCAAAATCAAAACATAAATCACTATTCTGGATTTATTTTCTGCATGTCAAATGCAAGGTCCCATGAAAATGGATTATATACATGGAAAGAAAACACTAAATAATTTTTCACTCTATTTTCAGAACATTGACATTACCCTTCTTGTATACAATTTTGTAAGAAGAACATAACTACATTCCATTGGTATTCCTCGAAGATTCACACACACACACATATATATATATATAACCTTGTATTGGCTCAAGCACCCATCCACACATACCAAAAATTATCCGCATTCCACATGCGTACAAACATAGATGTGGTTACTCGTAGTTATAAAAATTATCATCATTGAAAACATTTCTCATCTCCAAAACAGAATATTAAACCTAAATCCAAAATTCTATACGAATTTTTATGTTACCCCTTATCATTAAAGAGAATCAATTCAAATTTTCAAGAGTAAATCATTTCGCATTCTAAAAAGTGTTTCTAAAATCCATAAATAATATCAAAACACCTCCCCTTTTCCCTTTAAAACAACAAATTCCAATAAAATAAAACAATTTCTAGAAATCATTTTTATTTTAAAATCCATTTTCGACAACAGTGACTATTTCCGTTTCAATAAATCCATTCCTAGAAATCATTTCCCAAATAAAAAACCACTCATGAAAAAAACTCTACCTACTCATAAATAACATTAGAATATCCCATAATAAACAACTAGTGGTTATGCCTAACCTAACAACATTATTTAATAGGTCATGCTCTAAGAGAGCATTAACAACAAAAAGTATCTTTAATAGTGTACTTAGGATACACATGGGATGATGATCCAGGAATTCTCATTGTGTTACACCAGTTAAATCCCACTATCATCTCTTATCCACACTAACTAAACAAAAAAACTAAAATCCCATAATACCCTTGGAAACTCAAGGGTCAGTACGATTGAGGGTTCATGATTCCCTTTTTGCACATTCATCCCTAATCCCGATAGTCCAGGTCTTCTAGGTATATGACACCCTAAATAATAAGGATGTTCTATCACACAATTTTTTCAAGAACCAACCTGGGTCATCCCAGAACCAGTCACCTGAGATGGCCCCATAAAGGCCCAAAGGGCGTTCCGGGTCTCCATGGTCTAGAATCTAATATCAGGCATAAAATTAAAATTGATGTAAACAATTTGGACCGTAAATAAAATAAAAATTTATAAATAAAAATTAAAAAATAAATAAAATTAATCAAATAAAATACAATGATGTTTCACAATAACATGCCCCTCTAAGTGACCTCACGGGAAAACAATAATAAAAGAACCACGATCACTACAATTGTGATCCAAAACTAGAAGAACAAAAAACTAAAATGACTGAGTGGGTGTGAGCATTGAAATGCTTAGTAGAAAATCCATGGAGTAATAATGAATTATCCCACACATTTAAAAAAAATAAAAATAATGCTAGTTTGAAAACAAGACATCATAAAAATAATGGTTTTAATTATCTTCAAATTTAAGTAAAAATTTTAAATTTTCAATAAATTCATTTCATCTTCACAAAATTTCTAAAATAGTTTCTAAGAATGCATAGGCATTTAAAAATGACAGTAATTCACTTTAGATTAAAAACATTTTCAAAAAAAGATAGAGAACAAGCATGAATCAATTGAATTGGACATCACTACACACATACCATGGGAAATCCTTAAATAACAAGGGTGAGTGGGGACTTGGGATCCTCAAAACATAGTGAAACATGGTATAGAAACCACACAAACTAGACTCCTCATGCATGATCTAGTAGAAGAAATATATAAAAAAATTATTTTGATCACCAGTCATCATTATAATGTAGTTATTTTTTGTATTTTCATTCCTGGTATATGATTTTGGGCCAAGCCACTTCGGGGTCCACTAGCAAACTAGTCCTAGTATTCCAACCTGGGTACCTCGGATTTCTTATGTGCTCTATTTCAAATAATGGTGAGATTTTTTCAAGAAATCATATATGAACATATAAAGTTCTTTACCCAAATAAACATTTAACATCTACCTATGGATCTCCCCCCTTATGAGAATTCCTCATTTTTAAATCACACAACATAGCACAATCCTATTCACTATAAAAATATCAAAATTCACACAAAAAAATTGGAATAACCTTTATCGAGCTAGGGGCATGCCTCTAGATGAGATTTCCACATTCTCAAACAATTATTAATTTATGAAATGGGATCCATTACTTTAGAATGAATATTTTCATCTGAGAAAACATTATTTCCCCACACTTTTAAGTTCCAAACCCATATTAAAGCACAATTAGACAACCAAAGAACTAATTTTTTAAATATATTATTTAAAAAATTCATAAATCAAACTAACCCATTGGAATTACTAACTTCAAAATGAAACCAATTAGGGAACCACTTTAAAATAATTATTATTTAAATTCAATTAAAAATTAAAATTTCATAATATTTTCCAAAATATTTTTAAGAACATATTTTGACATGAAAACCCAACATCGGAAACATAGATAAATTATGAAAAATAAATAAATGAAAATTTTTAACTACTAAAAAAATATAACTTGACATGAAAATACTACATAAATACAAACTTTTCTATTTAAAACATTAAAGAAATTATGGATTTTAAATAAAATGGTGAATCTTAGAGAACATACCTCAAACATGTCTCCTTTTGATGATGGCCCCTCGAATCAATCATTCAGTTGTACACATACATGAATATATATAAATATACCTTGGGGAATTTAACTTATTTTCCTCTCTATGCGGGAATATGTACAAAGTGGGAATATATATATATATATACCTTACACATTTGTGTGTATATAAGAACACTTGGCACACATAGCCTGAAACTACTTTTACAAGGTCCAACACACATTAGAAAAATTAATGGAACCCTAATAATACAAAACCATTAAATAAAAATTGATCTAAAGTGATTAAACAGACAACACACACCAATAAATGAAGTAAAATACACTACCCTTGACAGCGGTGGTGAGAACCTGTCTTGGTGGGACCCAAAAACCCTTATTTATCAAAACATAGACAAATAAAACACCTAAAATCAATTTATGGTATGTTGAAGGTGTGAATAATACATAAAAAATGGGTAAAAAACATAATAGAGGAAGACAATTGGAGTGGAATATCACTAGGGAGATTTACACTAGAAATAGAGAGGAGCGGTTACCAGAGGTACATAGCAGCACACCAGATCTCTCCCAGCTTGTTGGGACATGCAAGCAAGAGTGGAAGGGAAAGGGCTAGACCATGTTATAGAGGATGAGGTAAGGGAGGTGTCATGTTAGAGGTCTCCTAGTTGGTCGGGTCATACAAGAAAGAGGGTAAGGGGGCGGTCGGCCACACGAGAGAGGAGAACAGAATGGGGGTCAGGTGCATGTACCGGAGGGGAAGGGATAGGGGGAATGAAACCCATTTTAGGGTTTTAAAAAAATATAATAATATTAATAATAAAATAATAATATTAATCTTCTTAATAAAATTAATAATAATTATCATCACCATAATAGTAGTAATAATATTATTATGATTGTTATTTAAACATTTTCTAGTTATTTTGTATCATTTTTTACCATTTTATTTATATTTTATTTATTTACATTCAATACTAGGCACGCTATGTAGTTTTTAATTGGTTTACTAGATCGTCCACTAACTATGTGTTGGCCAATTCCAAGGATAGACACCCCTCACACAGTTATATGTAAGAAGATTCATTATTGGGAAAACCATGTTCAAACTATGCCACTCGGAAAAACCCACTTACAGAGCCAATGCACACACTTGTTTTGTTGTTTAGTAAACCATTGTCAATCCATGAACCACAGTATACACCCTCCAAGGCACTGGTATAAACACCGAATGATTACTCCTAACCACGTGGGATAACGATACAATAGTAAAAATGATTCCAAAAAATATAAAATTCAAATCTTTGGCTACTAAATCTCAAAAGAAAGACTAAATATAATTAAAATAATTTAAATAATCAATAGTCATGGTCAGGGTGTGACAAAAGGGATGAAGAACTATTTAAAAACATTCCTCTATGCTAATGATTGAACTCTCTATCTCAATGAAGTGGTGCTGGAACAAATCATCATTTACCTTGATCTCACACACTCCTCCCATTGAGGATCCGCATCCAGGTTAAATGAATGGATGGATTCCCATATTATATAGTTTATCCTTTAGGGGCGATGTTTTTTTGTCATTTCACCACCAAGTTACTTCATTCCCTTGTTTTCATATGCATCATTAGAGTCATTCATAAGGCTATCAGATAGAGATTGTATGCCATGATGAGGATATGTGATCATTGAAATCTATTCATTCCCCATAGGTGCATTTTATGTATAATGATTTTTCATCAGGATAGGTAAAGACTTATTCATCCTTTACAGAGACTACTGATTCATTGTACATGGTTAGTATGAACTATAATTATGTGGGCCCTTGATGATATTATTTTTTTCTATGAAGATAGTTTTAATTTTTTGTTCACTAATGATATCATCAACTCTGATATAGAACAAGTTTATTCCTTTCTATACCCTTTTCATAATGTGTTATGGAATATAGGGATGGATATTCTATGTGAGAAGATCTATGTGGAGTTTTTTCAAGAGCAATGAAGTCAGTTCTTAGTCAAATTTCCATTATACGTTTTTGTTGTAAGGGTTGTGCTTCTCAATCATTAGTCGTGTTTCATTGAGTACGATTCCATTACATTTTTTCTAGTTTATCAAATGAGAATGAGATTCATGGTCCTTTGGTTTCATACCCAATGGATCTATGGTGGTCATCCATAATGTCCCATCATAGAAATATATAGCCATCACTTCCTTTCCACACTAGGGATGTTCCCTAGTAGATTAGGATCCTTCATTATATTTGACCCTAGTTCTCTCTAATTACTTTATTTATTTGTTTAATTCCTACATTTCATTGTTTAATGCTTCAATATCTCATCAACGCAGGTTTTCTTCCTCTCACCCAGATTTTAGTGGGGTTTGTAAAAGGGCCAATACTAACCTTAACAAGATTATATCATATATTTATAATGATGTAGGATTGATTCCTTAGGGAAAAACTAGGATATATTTCCTATTGTGCTATATCATTTTCTTTTCAATTCCCATAGACTGGGTGATTATGATTTGTAATATTTTATATTTTCATCACATCATTGTTATATATTATCCTGGGTGTATACTAATGAACCAAAACATCATCTATCTAGGATATCTACTTAAATGTTTGGGCTCAAACTCTAGGGTAGTTTTTGTGTGATCTTCTTAAACATCACGTACTTTTATTATTGTAAAAAATGTTTTGGTCAACTTGATGGGGGATTTTATTCAACCATTATTTATAAAGGTCAATGAAGGATACATGGATAGATTTTTATCCTTTTTCTATTATAAATGAGAGGCTAGGAAACATTAAACATTGTGTTAAGATAAAGAAATCAATAAGACAAGGGACTCATCATTGTTTGTGGTTGGAGAGGTTAGTTTTATCATTGATTCATTGGAGAATAATAGAGGTAGAGTATATCATAGAAGGAATGAATAAGAATTTTTGACATTATATTATAGTAATGGTCCTATAGAAAATTGTTTAGCATGGGATAAATTCACTTGTTGTAACAACCAAAAGGGTATCCACCACTCCAAGATTGTATAGATGTATCGATAGAATGTAAGCAATTTTATAGTTTTAGAATAAAATGGACAAGTATCTTGTATGGTATCTTTTAGATCATGCTCTCATTCATATCCGTATATAACATAGATCAGTTGAAAAAAAACAACATTTTGTATTCTAATCATTTGGTTTTCTTCCAGTTTCTATTCCATGATTCAATAATCCTAGATGAATCCCTTGTAGGAGATATTATGGATATGCCTACATAACATTATTCAGAGACTCAATGGTGATCTACATAAATATTATAATAAAAATCATGCATGTTTTATCATCAAATAAAAGGCTAAGGTAGATATTGATCATATTTAGAGAGATCTTGAATCCAACTGAGATGATGAAATACTCTACACGCTGGTGTCCAAGATAATTGAATTCATAGAAATCATTCATTAACAAGTAATAATCATCTGAGTGAAGTCCAGTGTGACTCGATTATAGCGGAAGATAAGAATACATCCTTTATTTGGGCTTGTATCAATGGAAAACGATTGTCTGTGTTTCTAATTTTCTTCTAGAAGATTGTTCATCCACTCAAGATGTGGAGGCTTTGAGAGTTATGGGTACTATGTGTTTTAAAATGTTTCTGGATTATTCTAATCCTAAAATACAGTAAGGTTAAAATAGTTATCAAATGTCCTTATTAATAAATATTCCAAAGGTGGTTTGCAATGATATAAAAAGGTTTTTTAAAAACATTCCTAAGGTGAGTAATATCTATGGGGATTTTTAGGGATTAAATATAGAATGATCCCCGAGACCTGTCATTTTATTTTTTTACTTTTTATAGCACATTAATAGATCTAGTGAAAGGTTATATTATTACAGCCGTAAAGAAAAATTCTTTATAGGATAGAGCTTCCCTTGGGTTTCATGTTCATCTAACATGATCCTCATTTTGAAATTAAAGGATCTATCCACATATAATCAATATAGGAAAATTGTCATGTTTAACATCCCATATATGGTTTTATAAAATATTATCACCAGAATAATAGAGTTAATATTCCATAATGTGTCTCAAAAAATCAACATGGTGTTATCATGGGAATATCAACATATACCTCCATACAAATGGTGAATGAGTTGGTGAGGGATATTATCTTGAAATCACATAGTTTGAACATTATGGATAAGGTTGATATGTAAAACACCTATAATTATAAAGAGTGGAGTTTAATCAAAAATTTATTGAATATCTTGGGATTCTTGAGATGGCTGGATAATGTCTTTTTAGAGCATTTAGCTCCCCTTCATTTGTGGCTTCATTCATTGTGATGAAATGAGGGTTCATTAAATATAATTGTGTTCTTAGGAAGGGAGACCCCTTAATCCTTGTATTTTTCAGCATTTCCCAAGACACTCTCAGTATATATTTGGATAAAATAATTCACATCAAAAACATTCGGTTATACCATGGTTGATCAAATACTAAAGACATTTCTCATATATTATTACAAGATTGAATGATGTTCTTCGTGAAAAAAAATTATAGTAACATAAATGAATTCAAAATAAAATCAATGAAAATTATTGCAGATGGAGTGGAAATCCATCAATCAGAAAATAGTAATGTTTTAATTCAAAATTGTCCCCATAATGAAGTGGAATGAAATTTTAAAAGGACATAGGTATGAATAAGAGTCCATTATATATGGTTTACTATAGTTCCCAGATCACAACTAGAATGATTTCTATCTATCACATTGATGGGAAAAATGATAAAACTAATTCTCTCTGTATAAAATTGGAAAATAAAATTCATTCATTCAGGGGATGCATTAAACATGTCAAAAGAATATTTAATTTCATTCCTAGGAATGTGATGTCAGTTCTCAACATTCTCAACTTGGATTTGAGAATTATTGAAATATTGTGCTAGTTTCCATCTAGGATACTTAGGAATATATCACTGGGAATCATTGGACAAGATGGAAATGGGTTTGATATAATGGTATATATATTAAGTTCTTCATAGTGGAAATGAAGAGTTTGCACACTAGGATATCATTGTATTTCCTACCGGTTATATCTTTTTTGGAAACATTTATCACTAACATATTTGGAAATTATCTTGGAAGAGGAATGTGGTGGGGTGATTCTCAGTTATTGATGCCGATCTTGAGCTATATACCTATGATACAAAGAAATTAAATGATGGCAGTTAAATGTTAACATATTATTTTTTGGAATGAAAAATGGTATATTTCAGGCTTGGTTTTCCAAGTTTTTAGACCACAAACATCACCCTCTCAATGATAGAATGTTTTTTTAATTTCATTATATCAATTATTAATCCCACTTAAAGGATTCTAGACAATAGTATGGATATGAATTTTGACCCAGATAATCCAATTTTTATTGAATCTACAATGGCCATCTTTTTTGAGAAATTGTACCACTCACTTAGGGAAGCATATAGTGTAATGAAACAATTTGGTCCAAGGAAATAGCCAAAAAATTAAACTACTAGGGGTGGTGTCTTTCGAACCACTCAATCCCTATGTATGAAAATGTTAGAAAAAAAGGAATGACTCTTTTTTATGTTTTTTTATATAGGAACCCCATAGTGTAATCTGAGATTTATATTTTTTTAGAATGAATGGGATGAGGCAATATGGAGTGCCCAAGGTGAGTTGGGTGGACTGGGATATCAAGACAAAATTAAGATACATTTCATAATTCACAATTTATGGGGACTAAAAATAACCTAATAGAATTAAAGGATAGTGTCCCTCTACTTGAAGCAGATTGTTGTAGTATATAGAGTACGAGAAACCAAATCTACCATGATAACAATACAAGTTCTTGGGTGGGAATAGTGGTCAAATCAAGATGTATGTGGTAAAATATTATCCCACTTTTAGATGGTGGGGCTGTTCACAGTATTTGATAAGGCAGATGTTCGGAAAATACACAAATTATATAACATATAATCTTTTCATGTTGGTGAATTAAGTGATATAGAGGCCCCTGTACAGTGGATATAAGTTAAAAAATGACGGAAATTGTGTTACCACTATCATTTGGGGGGCTTGTTATCCTCAATGATAGTGAACTCATGCATTCAGTGATGGCTATGATGAGTTTTAATCCTTTATGGTGGAAGTTTTTCATAAGATGAAATGTATTGACATGTATCATTCAGAAAACTTCATCTAGGAGTTAGTGGAAAATAGATCAATTATTATTCGTGGGAACTTATAGAAATCTTCAAATTCCATGGTCCATGACATAATTAATTTACATATTTAGATGAATTCTTGATTTAGGAGTGGAACTATATAATACATGGGATGTGAGGAAAAGGGCACATATTTTATTACTTTTTGGATAGCTAATTGGAATCGGACATAATGGATTTTAATATTGGAGTCTCTTTGTCATATGTGGTAGTCTTGTTAGAGAGGATGCACTCAATCACTACTATTTTAAACCTATTTGACAATTTTATTTCTGGGGCCATGCTGAGATTGAAATAAAACATTTAATTTTGGAAGGATTTTATAGAAATAACTTCAATAGATATTTACCTAGACTAATCAAAGGTCATAATCAAACAATTATGGTATGAGAAAAATCATATGTGTGATAAATCTAGAACCATGTAAATTTCCAAGAGATCCCTGATATAGGAAATAACTTTTTTTAATTCCATAAGATAATAATTTATTCATAGATCATACAAAAATATATTAATGTGATATTTAGCTAAATATATGAACAAATCTAGGAATAATTAGTCTAAAAATTAATCTATTAAAGGCATTTTAATCATTTCATTTTCAAACTTATTATGAATATTTTATTATTTTATTATAAATTTTTTTATTTATAATCCATATTATAAAGAAAATGTTATGAGTTTTAATTTTAAAAATTATTTCCATTTTAAAATTAAGCAGGTCAATATTATGTTACGTTGTATTATTTTGATATTTTTTAGAAAACTGGTTTTTATGTGAATAGTGAAAGATATGTTTTGTTACCAATAATATAAATTTTCTAACATAATTAATATGACAATGAGATTTATAAATATATTTAACTGATCCAACATATGTTTATTTGGATAAAAATTCATATTAATGTACCACTGTGGTTTTGAAAAAACAATTCAAAACATTAAAAAAAGGAATATTTTCATATAAAAGAATAAATTTTTGGTTTATTGTTAAAATTAGATATTATTATTTAAAAATCATTGATTGATACAGTAAAAAAATTTATTTTAAATATAACAAAGTAATTTTTATATTTGTAACAAGATAAATTTATTATTTTATCCAATAGATGAATTTTATGTTTACAAATATAATTTATAAACATACATGTTTTTATGCCTGACATGCATTAATGTTAATGTTGATTCATCTCAAAACATAAATTTTTATCTAATAAAATTTATTTCATATTTAGAATACGTAAATCCCAATTTTCTAGTATGAGAAATTTTATTATTTAGTAATGAAATTTGATTTACTATATTATAATCTAGTAACCATGGTAATGAAAGTGATAAAACCTTAATAAAAATTTTAATTGCATTCATAAAATTGTAAGATCATTTATATTTAAAATAAAAACCGATATTTATTGAAAATTAACAGGTTCTGACAGAAATGGCTTTAAAACCTTAATAAAAATTTTAATTGCATTCATAAAATTGTAAGATCATTTATATTTAATAAAACTTATTTTAATAATAATATTATTATTTTATAAAAAAATTATTTAATTCAAAAATCTCCTAATTTATTAAAATAGATTTCTTAATTAAATAATAACTAAAAACACCATTTGTACTTTAAAAACTATTTACAATGTATCAAAAATGACTAGAAATTATATTCATTATTATATGCAAATATAATGTACATGGACATAGTACTACTTATTTGTTACATAACCCCTTAAAACAGTCGCATAAGACCAAAGGGTAAGGTGTGTGATGGTGACAGACTCTTGGGGTGGCTCGGATAACATCGCTCGAGTGGTAATTTCTATCAACTTCCACTTCTCCCATAGACAGTCCCATTCGAGATTGACATGGCGAAGCTCATCTTGGGCTTGGTCCAGAGTGAAGCCCAAGGACTCCACCTATTTTCCAAGCTCTAATAAACGGGCATCGTATGGGGAAATTTTACTAGATGAGGCCATCACTACCTTTGTCTAAGTAAAATTGGATGTGTTAAAGCCCTATATTTTATACTAATCATGTGATCACTGTTCAGTGGCTATATTAGCAACGGTCAAAATTCTTTACATAAAACCAATGAAGTTGAAATTTTATATAAACATAAAGAGACTTTTAATTAGATCAAGAGGGATTTCCATTAATGAATCTTTGGGTCGTTACAAGGAGGTAAGGGATGTGCTCCACCATAGGTCTCTCGAATAGCCTGGTTGGGTGAGAAATAGGGGAAGGGGGATGTCGACCATGCTAAAGAGGAGAAGGGGAGGGGTTGGGTGCATGTGTAGGAGGGTAAGGGGGTGGGGGAGGAAACCCATTTTAGGGTTTTTAATAAAAACAATACAATATTAATAACTCTACAGTAATAGTAATTATAATATTGAAAGAAAACCTAAGTATACTATTATTAATCATAATAAAAATAATAATATAGTTATTATTCTTATTAATGCATTTCCATTGTATTTTATTTCATTTTTTCTCATTTTGTTATTATTTATTTTATTTATTTTAAATAATTGGTAGGCCACACGATTTTCACACTATTCAAACAATGCACTAACTGTGAACTATCCAATGATATGGCTAGACACCCCTTGCATTGTTACATTTTGGAATAACACATGATTGGTAAACCAATTCACAAAACATGGTACTCAGAACATCCCATTAAAAGAGCCAAACTACATGATTCTTGAATGGTTAAATAACCCAATCACTATCCATTCACCCAAATGCAAACCCACATAGGCACCTGTTGGGAACCACACAGTTACTTCAAAACATGTGGGATAAAAATGAAATAATAAAAATGGATTCCAAAAATATAATATCTGACCCATCAACATTAAAATCACAAAAAAATACTAAAAATATTTAAATTAATTAAAACAAACAATATTTATGGTTAGGGTGTTGCAATTCTCCACACCACAAAAATTTTATCCCCTATAACATCACGCATCCAAAGGAGGAATTTCTCTCAAGATATAAACTAAATAAGGCCAATGTAATAAAAAAACAAATTAAAACCTTTCACTATACTAGTAAAATTCAACCATATTTAAGGGATTTCTTGACTAGAAGAACCATGAAAAGAATATAAGGTTTCTCCCATCCATAAGAAACCAACTAGCTTCAAGCACTCTAGAAGGAACAGAAAAAAGATCTATGGTGGGTCTCCCCACTATCAAAGAACTGATCTTCCAAGACCAATTAGTATGAACCGAAATGAGAAACCCAACATGGACCCACCCTATAACTCCTAACATACACCTAACACCCACCACATGGGGTCCATGATGAAAACCACCAAACCAAGTAGTGAACCAAAACATTATTCATTATTTCCCCAGGAAAATGTGTCTCTAAGAAAGCAAATTCCAAATCCCAAAATTAGTCCCCAAAGGCTAGCCACATAAGGACAATCATTCAGATACTAGAATTTGAGAATGGAGCACCATTTTAGTTACAAGAAAGTGAGACTGCCAAGCCTTACTAAAACTAGAGTGTAAATTTCTAATATAAAGTCCAGAATGAGGATCAGAGGCCTCTACACTTTTACAGAAAAACATAACCTTCATGATGAAGTAGAAATATTATTGAAACGTAAATTGTATCTAACTGAGAACTATAGACAAAAATAAGGCCATGTCTATCCGCACCTAATTATTTCTGACAATGTCAAAAAATTCACTCTGTTACCTATGGCTAGAGAACTACTATCTTGAAGCATCTTATGCCCTTTACTAAGGATCTAGAGATTAAAAAATAGAACTTCCTAATTTAGTAGTGAAACATACTATACCCCTACAAATGACCCATGAAAATTCGCTAAACTAAACGTCTCTTCATAAGTCACTATGAACAGGACTTCTCCAATTTTTCAGCTAATGATGGTTGGTGTCAGACATAGGAGACATGGGTGTGGTCCAATGTTAGAAAGAGATCTTTCCCCACCACTCAATTCAATATCTAGTTAGATTCTTCAATTAGGATACTTTCTACTGAGAATAATTTTTTATTTACAAAGGCACTTTTCAGGAAAAGTGGGAAACCATACAAGTTCAAGGCCCAATGCATTAGGCATAGTAATAAATCAAAGGTTTGTTAATAGTGAGACAAAAGATATTGGAATTGCTTACCTGATACATCCCCCCAATGAAGTGCATGAGCCTTGGTATCTAGATCATCTTTGACAATGTCTTCAAATTAGTTGACAAGATTTTCCCATGATTGTATGTACTCCTCTAAATTTATTTTTCTTTTGTTGGAACTACATGCTAAAAGAAGGACTATTTTGTATATTCAGTACCTTTTATTTCTTAAACAACTATAGCCACCTCATTTTTAATATGTTAAATTCATTAAATTATTACAAACAACAATTCCCAAAACTGAACACCACCTAAACATGAAATATGTAATCCTAGTGTCTAATTTTCCACACTATACATAGATTTTTAGGGGGAATACTCAAAAATAAGAAGCACAAAGGTGAATCAAAACATATCATAATACAAAATTCCACTCTTCAATAAAAAACCAAAATCAAAACATAAATCACTATTCTGGCTTTATTTTCTGCATGTCAAATGCAAGGTCCCATGAAAATGGATTATATACATTGAAAGAAAACACTAAATAATTTTTCACTCTATTTTCAGAACATTGACATTACCCTTCTTGTATACAATTTTGTAAGAAGAACATAACTACATTCCATTTGTATTCCTCGAAGATTCACACACACACATATATATATATATAACCTTGTATTGGCTCAAGCACCCATCCACACATACCAAAAATTATCCACATTCCACATGCGTACAAACATAGATGTGGTTACTCGTAGTTATAAAAATTATCATCATTGAAAACATTTCTCATCTCCAAAACAGAATATTAAACCTAAATCCAAAATTCTATACGAATTTTTATGTTACCCCTTATCATTAAAGAGAATCAATTCCAAATTTTCAAGAGTAAATCATTTCGCATTCTAAAAAGTGTTTCTAAAATCCATAAATAATATCAAAACACCTCCCCTTTTCCCTTTAAAACAACCCATTCCAATAAAATAAAACAACTTCTAGAAATAATTTTTATTTTAAAATCCATTTTTGACAACAGTGATTATTTCCGTTTCAATAACTCCATTCCTAGAAATCATTTCCCAATTTAAAAACCACTCATGAAAAAAACTCTGCCTACTCATAAATAACATTAGAATTTTCCATAATAAACAACTAGTGGTTATGCCTAACCTAACAACATTATTTAATAGGCCATGCTCTAAGAGAGCATTAACAACAAAAAGTATCTTTAATAGTTTACTTAGGATACACATGGGATGATGATCCATGAATTATCATTGTGTTACACCAGTTAAATCCCACTGTCATCTCTTATCCGCATTGACTAAACAAAAAAACTAAAATCCCATAATACCCTTGGAAAATCAAGGGTCAGTACGATTGAGGGTTCATGATTCCCTTTTTGCACATTCATCTCTAATCCTGATAGTCCAGGTCTTCTAGGTATATGACACCCTAAATAATAAGGATGTTCTATCACACAATTTTTTCAAGAACCAACCTGGGTCATCCCAGAACCAGTCACCTGAGATGGCCCCAAAAAGGCCCAAAGGGCGTTCCCGGTCTCCATGGTCTAGAATCTAATATCAGGCCTAAAATTAAAATTGATGTAAACAATTTGGACCGTAAATAAAATAAAAATTTATAAATAAAAAATAAAAAATAAATAAAATTAATCAAATAAAATAAAATGATGTTTCACAATAACATTCCCCTCTAAGTGACCTCACGGGACAACAATAATAAAAGAACCACGATCACTACAATTGTAATCCAAAACTAGAAGAACCAAAAACTAAAATGACTGAGTGGGTGTGAGCATTGAGATTCTTAGTAGAAACTCCATGGAGTAACAATGAATTATCCCACACATTTAAAAAAAATCAAAATAATGCTAGTTTGAAAACAAGACATCATAAAAATAATTGTTTTAATTATATTCAAATTTAAGTAAAAATTTTAAATTTTCAATAAATTCATTTCCTCTTCACAACATTTCTAAAATAGTTTCTAAGAATGAATAGGCATTTAAAAATGAAAGTAATTCACTTTAGATTAAAATTTTTTTTCAAAAAAAAGATAGAGAACAAGCATGAATCAATTGAATTGGACATCACTACACACATACCATGGGAAATCTTTAAATAACAAGGGTGAGTGGGGACTTGGGATCCTCAAAACATAGTGAAACATGGTATAGAAACCACACAAACCAGACTCCTCATGCATGATCTAGTAGAAGAAATATATAAAAAAATATATTGATCACCAATCATCATTATAATGTAGTTATTTTTTGTATTTTCATTCCTGGTATATGATTTTGGGCCAAGCCACTTCGGGGTCCACTAGCAAACTAGTCCTAGTATTCCAACCTAGGTACCTCGGATTTCTTATGTGCTCTATTTCAAATAATGGTGAGATTTTTTCAAGAAATCATATATGAACATATAAAGTTCTTTACCCAAAGAAACATTCAATATCTCACTATGGATATCCCCCCTTATGATAATTCCTCATTTTTAAATCACACAACATAGCACAATCCTATTCACTATGAAAATATCAAAATTCACACAAAAAAATTGGAATCACCTTTATCGAGCTAGGGGCATGCCTCTAGATGAGATTTCCACATTCTCAAAAAATTATTAATTTATGAAATGGGGTCCATTACTTTAGAATAAATATTTTCATCTGAGGAAACATTATTTCCCCACACTTTTAAGTTCCAAACCCATATTAAAGCACAATTAAAAAACCAAAGAACTAATTTTTTAAATGAATTATTTAAAAAATTCATAAATCAAATTGACCCATTGGAATTACTAACTTCAAAATGAAACCAATTAGGGAACCACTTTTAAATAATTATTATTTAAATTCAATTAAAAATTAAAATTTCATAATATTTTCCAAAATAGTTTTAAGAGCATATTTTGGCATGAAAACCCAACATCGGAAACATAGATAAATTATGAAAAATAAATAAATGAAAATTTTTAACTACTAAAAAAATATAACTTGACATGAAAATACTACATAAATACAAAATTTTATATTTAAAACATTAAAGAAATTATGGATTTTAAATAAAATGGTGAATCCTAGAGAACATACCTCAAACATGTCTCCTTTTGATGATGGCCCCTCGAATCAATCATTCAATTGTACACATACATGAATATATATAAATATACCTTGGGGAATTTCACTTATTTTCCTCTCTATGAGGGAATATGTACAAAGTGGGAATATATATATATATATATACCTTACACATTTGTGTGTATATAAGAACACTTGGCACAGATAGCCTGAAACTACTTTTACAAGGTCCAACACACATTAGAAAAATTAATGGAACCCTAATAATACAAAACCATTAAATAAAAATTGATCTAAGGTGATTAAACATACAACACACACCAATAAATGAAGTAAAATACACTACCCTTGACAGCGGTGGTGAAAACCAGTCTTGGTGGGACCCAAAAACCCTTATTTATCAAAACATAGACAAATAAAACACCTAAAATCAATTTATGGTATGTTTAAGGTGTGAATAATACATAAAAAATGGGTAAACAACATAATAGAGGAAGACAATTGGAGTGGAATATCACTAGGGAGATTTACACTAGAAATAGAGAGGAGCGGTTACCAGAGGTATATAGCAGCACACCAGATCTCTCCCAGCTTGTTGGGACATGCAAGCAAGAGTGGAAGGGAAAGGGCTAGACCATGTTATAGAGGATGAGGTAAGGGAGGTGTCATGTTAGAGGTCTCCTAGTTGGTCGGGTCGTACAAGAAGGAGGGTAAGGGGGGAGGTCGGCCAGACGAGAGAGGAGAACAGAATGGGGGTCAGGTGCATGTACCGGAGGGGAAGGGATAGGGGGAATGAAACCCATTTTAGGGTTTTAAAAAAAATATAATAATATTAATAATAAAATAATAATATTAATCTTCTTAATAAAATTAATAATAATTGTCATCACCATAATAGTAGTAATAATATTATTATGATTGTTATTTAAACATTTCCTAGTTATTTTGTATCATTTTTTACCATTTTATTTATATTTTATTTATTTACATTCAATACTAGGCATGCTATGTAGTTTTTAATTGGTATACTAGACCGTCCACTAACTATGTGTTGGCCAATTCCAAGGATAGACACCCCTCACACGGTTATATGTAAGAAGATTCATTATTGGGAAAACCATGTTCAAACTATGCCACTCGGAAAAACCCACTTACAGAGCCAACCCACACACTTGTTTTGTTGTTTAGTAAACCATTGGAAAGCCATGAACCACAGTATACACCCTCTAAGGCACTGGTATAAACACCGAATGATTACTCCTAACCACGTGGGATAACGATACAATAGTAAAAATGATTCCAAAAAATATAAAATTCAAATCTTTGGCTACTAAATCTCAAAAGAAAGACTAAATATAATTAAAATAATTTAAATAATCAATAGTCATGGTCAGGGTGTGACAAAAGGGATGAAGAACTATTTAAAAACATTCCTCTATGCTAATGATTGAACTCTCTATCTCAATGAAGTGGTGCTGGAACAAATCATCATTTACCTTGATCTCACACACTCCTCCCATTGAGGATCCGCATCCAGGTTAAATGAATGGATGGATTCCCATATTATATAGTTTATCCTTTAGGGGCGATGTTTTTTTGTCATTTCACCACCAAGTTACTTCATTCCCTTGTTTTCATATGCATCATTAGAGTCATTCATAAGGCTATCAGATAGAGATTGTATGCCATGATGAGGATATGTGATCATTGAAATCTATTCATTCCCCATAGATACATTTTATGTATAATGATTTTTCATCAGGATAAGTAAGGACTTATTCATCCTTTACAGAGACTGCTGATTCATTGTACATGGTTAGTATGAACTATAATTATGTGGGCCCTTGATGATATTATTTTTTTCTATGCAGATAGTTTTAATTTTTTGTTCACTAATGATATCATCAATTCTGATATAGAACAAGTTTATTCCTTTCTATACCCTCGTAATAATGCGTTATGGAATACAGGGATGGATATTCTATTTGAGAAGATCTATGTGGAGTTTTTTCAAGAGCAATGAAGTCAGTTCTAAGTCGAATTTCCATTATACGTTTTTGTTGTAAGGGTTGTGCTTCTCAATCATTAGTCGTGTTTCATGGAGTACGATTCCATTACAATTTTTCTAGTTTATCAAAGGAGAATGAGATTCATGGTCCTTTGGTTTCATACCCAATGGATCTATGGTGGTCATCCATAATGTCCCATCATAGAAATATATAGCCATCACTTCCTTTCCACACTAGGGATGTTCCCTAGTAGATTAGGATCCTTCATTATATTTGACCCTAGTTCTCTCTAATTACTTTATTTATTTGTTTAATTCCTAAATTTCATTGTTTAATGCTTCAATATCTCATCAACACAGGTTTTCTTCCTCTCACCCAGATTTTAGTGGGGTTTGTAAAAGGGCCAATACTAACCTTAACAAGATTATATCATATATTTATAATGATGTAGGATTGATTCCTTAGGGAAAAACTAGGATATATTTCCTCTAGTGCTATATCATTTTCTTTGCAATTCCCATAGACTGGGTGATTATGATTTGTAAAATTTTATATTTTCATCACATCATTGTTATATATTATCCTAGGTGTATACTAATGAACCAAAACATCATCTATCTAGGATATCTACTTAAATGTTTGGGCTCAAACTCTAGGGTAGTTTTTGTGTGATCTTCTTAAACATCACATACTTTTTTTATTGTAAAAAAATGTTTTGGTCAACTTGATGGGGGATTTTATTCAACCATTATTTATAAAGGTCAATGAAGGATACATGGATAGATTTTTATCCTTTTTCTATTATAAATGAGAGGCTAGGAAACATTAAACCTTGTGCTAAGAGAAAGAGATCAATAAGACAAGGGACTAATCATTGTTTGTGGTTGGAGAGGTTAGTTTTATCATTGATTCATTGGAGAATAATATAGGTAGAGTATATCACAGAAGGAATGAACAAGAATTTTTGACATTATATTATAGTAATGGTCCTATAGATATTTGTTTAGAATGGGATAAATTCACTTGTTGTAACAACCAAAAGGGTATCCACCACTCCAAGATTGTATAGATGTATCGATAGAATGTAAGCAATTTTATAGTTTTAGAATAAAATGGACAAGTATCTTGTATGGTATCTTTTAGATCATGCTCTCATTCATATCCGTATATATCATAGATCGGTTGAAAAAAAAACAACTTTTTGTATTCTAATCATTTGGTTTTCTTCCAGTTTCTATTCCATGATTCAATAATCCTAGATGAATCCCATGTAAGAGATATTATGGATATGCCTACATAACATTATTCAGAGACTCAATGGTGATCTACATAAATATTATAATAAAAATCATGCATGTTTTATCATCAAAGAAAAGGCTAAGGTAGATATTGATCATATTTAAGGAGATCTTGAATCCAAATGAGATGATGAAATACTCTACACGCTGGTGTCCAAGAGAATTGAATTCATAGAAATCATTCATTAACAAGTAATAATCATCTGAATGAAGTCCAGTGTGAATCGATTATAGCAGAAGATAAGAATACATCCTTTATTTGGGCGTGTATCAATGGAAAACGATTGTCTGTGTTTCTAATTTTCTTCTAGAAGATTGTTCATCCACTCAAGATGTGGATGCTTTGAGAGTTATGGGTACTATGTGTTTTAAAATGTTTCTGGATTATTCTAATCCTAAAATACAGTAAGGTTACAATAGTTATCAAATGTCCTTATTAATAAATATTCCAATGGTGGTTTGCAATGATATAAAAAGGTTTTTTAAAAACATTCCTAAGGTGAGTAATATCTATGGGGATTTTTAGGGATTAAATATAGAATGATCCCCGAGACCTATCATTTTCTTTTTTTAAATTTTATAGCACATTAATAGATCTAGTGAAAGGATATATTATTACAGCCGTAAAGAAAAATTCTTTATAGGATAGAGCTTCCATTGAGTTTCATGTTCATCTAACATGATCCTCATTTTGAAATTAAAGGATCTATCCACATATAATCAATAAAGGAAAATTGTCATGTTTAACATCCCATATATGGTTTTAGAAAATATTATCACCAGAATAATAGATTTAATATTCCATAATGTGTCTCAAAAAATCAACATGGTGTTATCATGGGAATATCAACATATACCTCCATACAAATGGTGAATGAGTTGGTGAGGGATATTATCTTGAAATCACCTAGTTTGAACATTATGGATAAGGTTGATATGTAAAACACCTATAATTATAAAGAGTGGAGTTTAATCAAAAATTTATTGAATATCATGGGATTCTTGAGATGGCTGGATAATGTCTTTTTAGAGCTTTTAGCTCCCCTTCATTTGTGGTTTCATTCATTGTGATGAAATGAGGGTTCATTAAATATAATTGTGTTCTTAGGAAGGGAGACCCATTAATCCTTGTATTTTTCATCATTTCCCAAGACACTCTCAGTATATATTTGGATAAAATAATTCACAGAAAAAACATTCGGTTATACCATGGTTGATCAAATACTAAAGACAGTTCTCATATATTATTACAAGATTGAATGATGTTCTTCGTGAAAAAAAATTATAGTAACATAAATGAATTCAAAATAAAATCAATGAAAATTATTGCAGATGGAGTGGAAAATCCATCAATCAGAAAAATAGTAATGTTTTAATTCAAAATTGTCCCCATAATGAAGTGGAATGAAATTTTAAAAGGACATAGGTATGAATAAGATTCCATTATATATGGTTTACTATTGTTCCCAGCTCACAACTAGAATGATTTTTATCCATCACATTGATATGAAAAATGATAAAACTAATTCTCTCTGTATAAAATTGGAAAATAAAATTCATTCATTCAGGGGATGCATTAAACATGTCAAAAGAATATTTAATTTCATTCCTAGGAATGTGATGTCAGTTCTCAACATTCTCAACTTGGTTTTGAGAATTATTGAAATATTGTGCTAGTTTCCATCTAGGATTCTTAGGAATATATCACTGAGAATCATGGGACAAGATGGAAATGGGTTTGATATAATGGTATATATATTAAGTTCTTCATAGTGGAAATGAAGAGTTTGCGCACTAAGATATCAGTGTATTTCCTACTGGTTATATCTTTTTTGGAAACATTTATCACTAACATATTTGGAAATTATCTTGGAAGAGGAAGGTGGTGGGGTGATTCTCAGTTATTGATGCCGATCTTGAGCTATGTACATATGATACAAATAAATTAAATGATGGCAGTTAAATGTTAACATATTATTTTTTGGAATGAAAAATGGTATAGTTCAGGCTTGGTTTTCCAAGTTTTTAGACCACAAACATCACCCTCTCAATGATATAATGTTTTTTAATTTCATTATATCCATTATTAATCCCACTTAAAGGATTCTAGACAATAGTATGGATATGAATTTTGACCCAGATAATCCTATTTTTATTGAATCTACAATGGCCATCTTTTTTGAGAAATTGTACCACTCACTTAGTAAAGCATATAGTGTAATGAAACAATTTGGTCCAAAGAAATATCCAAAAAATTAAACTACTAGGGGTGGTGTCTTTCGAACCACTCAATCCCTATGTATGAAAATGTTGTAAAAAAATGAATGACTCTTTTTATGTGTTTTTTATGTAGGAACCCCATAGTGTAATCTTAGATTTATATTTTTTAGAATGAATGGGATGAGGCAATATGGAGTGCCCAAGGTGAGTTGGGTGGACTGGGATATCAAGACAAAATTAAGATACATTTCATAATTCACAATTTATGGGGACTAAAAATAATATAATAGAATTAAAGGATAGTGTCCCTCTACTTGAAGCAGATTGTTGTAGTATATAGAGTACGAGAAACCAAATCTACCATGATAACAATACAAGTTCTTGGGTGGGAATATTGGTCAAATCAAGATGTATGTGGTAAAATATTATCCCACTTTTAGATGGTGGGGCTGTTCACAGTATTTGATAAGGCAGATGTTCAGAAAATACACAAATTATATAACATATAATCTTTTCATGTTGGTGATATAAGTGATATAGAGGCCCCTGTACAGTGGATATAAGTTAAACAATGATGGAAATTGTGTTACCACTATCATTTGGGGGGATTGTTATCCTCAATGATAGTGAACTCATGCATTCAGTGATGGCTATGATGAGTTTGAATCCTTTATGGTTGATGTTTTTCATAAGATGAAATGTATTGACATGTATCATTTAGAAAACTTCATCTAGGAGTTAGTGGAAAATAGATCAATTATTATTTGTGGGAACTTATAGAAATCTTCAAATTCCATGGTCCATGACATAATTAATTTACAAATTTAGATGAATTCTTGATTTAGGAGTGGAACTATATAATACATGGGATGTGAGTAAAAGGGCCCATATTTTATTACTTGTTGGATAGCTAATTGGAATCGGACATAATGGATTTTAATATTGGAGTCTCTTTGACATATGTGGTAGTCTTGTTAGAGAGGATGCACTCAATCACTACTATTTTAAACCTATTTGAAAATTTTATTTCTGGGGCCCTGCTGAGATTGAAATAAAACATTTAATTTTGGAAGGATTTTATAGAAATAACTTCAATAGATATTTACTTAGACTAATAAAAGGTCATAATCAAACAATTATGGTATGAGAAAAATCATATGTGTGATAAATCTAGAACCATGTAAATTTCCAAGAGATCCCTGATATAGGAAACAACTTCTTTTAATTCCATAAGATAATAATTTATTCATAGATCATACAAAAATATATTAATGAGATATTTAGCTAAATATATATACGAACAAATCTAGGAATAATTAGTCTAAAAATTAATCTATTAAAGGCATTTTAATCATTTCATTTTCAAACTTATTATGAATATTTTATTATTTTATTATAAATTTTTCTATTTATAATCCATATTATAAAGAAAATTTTATGAGTTTTAATTTTAAAAATTATTTCCAATTTAAAATTAGGCAGGTCAATATTATGTTATGTTGAATTATTTTGATATTTTTTAGAAAACTGGTTTTTATGTGAATAGTGAAAGATATGTTTTGTTACCAATAATATAAATTTTCTAACATAATTCATATGACGATGAGATTTATAAATATATTTAACCGATCCAACATATGTTTATTTGGATAAAAATTCATATTAATGTACCACTGTGGTTTTGAAAAAACAATTCACAACATTAAAAAAAGGAATATTTTCATATAAAAGAATAAATTTTTGGTTTATTGTTAAAATTAAATATTATTATTTAAAAATCATTGATTGATATAGTAAAAAAATTTATTTTACATTTAACAAAGTAATTTTTATATTTGTAACAAGATAAATTTATTATTTTATCCAATAGATGAATTTTATGTTTACAAATATAATTTTTAAACATACATGTTTTTATGCCTGACATGCATTAATGTTAATGTTGATTCATCTCAAAACATAAATTTTTATCTAATAAAAATTATTTCATATTTAGAATACGTAAATCCCAATTATCTAGTATGAGAAATTTTATTATTTAGTAATGAAATTTGATTTACTAAATTATAATCTAGTAACCATGGTAATGAAAGTGATAAAAGTAAAAATTATATGAGTAATCTACTTTAAAACATATATAATTTTTTTTTAAAATGAAAAGAGGTGGGATGATTGAAATTATATCATCTAAAAATATATTATTTATATGATTGACACTTCTTCAGATGTGAAAAAGTGATATCCTTGTATGAATTTGAAATAGTTAAAAAATACCATTCTCATCACATATAAAAATAGCCTCTTCCAACTCCATCAAAGATACTCCAAAAAAATTGATTTCTCATGAAACACAAAAAATTATCCCTAAAATTTAATTATACTTATTCCACCTCATAGTTGTTTACAATAAATATTCTAATGAAGAGAATTATGAATGGTTCTTCCATGGGAAATCCCACATCCTCAATATGACTAATTTTTCATAAATTGTTTTATTTTCATTCATAGATTCCAAAATCATTTTTTTATAATTCCTATGCATTGAATTCATGTTTTTGTATAACGATTTTTTTTATTATAAGGGAATATATATCATACACATTTATCTTTTTCTATAAGGAAATGTGATTCCACAATCCATATGTTGCCTAAATAACCCCATGCAAGAAGCAACAACATATGATTTTCTCCACTACAGATCATTGATAGTTGTAAGGGATAAATTGTAGAATAACTTTTAAATCTATATCATATATATTATTAAAAATTTAAAAAGTATAATCTGCATTCATTCCCTCTCATTCTGTGAAAAATTGAAATGTTAAACATGCATTGTCTTGACTAATGCTTAGACAAAGCCACATATCACTTTTTTCATCCACTTATATTATTATTATTAAAACCATTTGGAATATGATTCAACTAATTATAATTATTTTAATAATATCATTATAGTCTTAATATTTTGATATTACATCAAATAAACCACCTTAATAGTCATCTCCATCTCTAAATGGTACACTCATGTTTAGTTCTATATAACCACTACCATGATAAATAATTTAATTATTATCATGCATGAATATGAGAACATAATTATTGATTAAAAATAAAAAAAATTATAATAATGATATCACTTTTTCATGAATGTCAACATTGCTTTTAAACTCATTATTTAAGACACAATATTTATTCATGAAAAATTGATGAAACAAGCTCATCGCCAATTTCATCATTAATGGTCATAACAAAAGCTCCCATTTAATTAAAATATATCACATAAAATAATTATGAATCATAATTTAGATTTAATTTTATGATCTATCAATGCTAAACATTGGGAGAACATTTAAGGACAACTCCACTACTAGAAAACTAATTCAAAACTATAAAGATCACTCACACCAAATATCAAAAGTAGATAACAGAAAACCAATATAAAAATATAGTTTTTTGTAAATAATTTTTATAAGTGGATATAGAAATGAATATAATTATTAAATAGAATATTGGAAAATTATTCTTTATTATTATAGAGATTCAATTACTATAGTGAAACTCATGAATCATGGTTAGGGTTTCTTTGTCTCGATGTTCAATTCCTTGACACATGTTTATGTTATAAACCATGTTTTCTATTGTTTTTTAATTAACATGAATTTTATTTTATATGTCATGTATATCATTTTATTCAATATATTTGATGATATATTTGAAATTTTATTCTTTAGTGGGTTTTTATTGGAATGTTTTTTGTATTGTATATGTGATTTTTTCGACATTCAATACCATGAGGAATGTTTTATATTCTACCCATCATCCCTATAATATGGTTTATCCATAGACATATTTAATTCAATTATAATTAATATACATCAATTATTTATATTAAATTTCACATTATCCATCCCATGTTATTTTGATTTTTACTTTAAAATTACCATAATTTTCTTTACACCAAAAATTTTCATCATTATTATATGATTCTCATTCGCCACTTTTTTCCAGTTTAAATTTTACATATTGTATATGTATTATATTATAAATCTTTTAGTCAATATTTATTTTAACGGATTATACTCATATAAATACCACACACATCACCCCAATATTTTATGAAATATTTTGTATATATATTTAATTTTTTGATAGCATGTAATACACCTATAGTCATGTTTTTATGAACCACAATATAATATTAAAAATATTATTATTTAAATGTGAACAATATTTCATAGAAATTAAATCTTGTGGTTTGAATAATTTTATCCAAAAGTTTCATTGTTAAGTATGAATGATTTATATAATTAATGTATATTCGTAAATAACAAATTATGATACAGTAAAGTCCTTGTGTTTTTTGGAAATACATTTTTCTAAAAAAATTGTTTTTATTGTTTTTTATAAAAAAAATAGTAAATTAATTAATTCAACTTTTAGAAAATTTATTATAATAAATAAAAATTATTTAAGTAAAAAATTTCAAAATTATAATACGGTGATATTTTGTGAATTTTCTAAAAAGATAAATTTTCCATCAATAGTGAAAATACTAATTATTATTGAGAACCAGGTTTACATTTCAATAGATTTTAAGGATCCATTTATTTAAATTATGTCATCAGTGTAAAACATGTTCAATTATATGTTTTTTTCCTTAGAATCAATTTTATTTTTAACATTGTTATATAATATCTTAAAACTTAGGAAAATATTTCCATTGGAAGAATGTATTATTAACATATATATTTTTTTTATTTTGAAATAAATGCGTCCAATTAAGTAAATTAAAATTGGTAAAATTGATTTGATACCTATAAAAAGTTTAAGTAATAATATATATTAATTTAAACTTATTTTCTAGCATACTGAATAGAGAAAACGTTAAAAATAATTATTATGGTTAAAGTGAAACTAGTTTACTAGAGGTTAAACTAAAAATAAAATGGATAGAATAAATGAAAGAAAAATCCCATTTATTTTCATATAGACATATATAGACCATAGAGTATCTAAGGTTCAATAATTTTTCATTTAGGATCCTTTATACCAATAAGGTGAGAAGGGATTATTAGAAATCATAGAAGAATTATAAGTGTGGCACTCACTTTAATTATAAAAGAGAAACCCTTCTCATATCCAGTTCACATATAAAAATGAAATTTTAAAGCCAAATTTTGACAAAATAATCTCAATAAATACCTAACCATGACCAAGAGTCCCTTATTTTTTTTATAAAACCCCTTATTGGATGGATTTCTGTTAAAACACAAAGATGATATACGAAGAAGAGGCATAATTCTAAACAGAGCATTTGAATTTTATTTAATATTTAATTCAATAAAATCACATTCAAACATAATGATATAATAATATCAATATATATCATATAATTATATGATATTATGTTAATTTAATAACATAAATCCATATCCACTATAATCAAATGGTAAATTATTCCTTTGATTGGGTGTACGGTGTACTACCACCTTGCAATCTGATGTAATTCATTTTCCATCAAATCCTCTCCTAGGTAGATATAACTATTGATTTTTTTATTATATATGATATTAATGAAAATATTATACACTTTTAAATATAATACCCCATATAAATTCATACTATTCAATATTTTTCAAAATGATAACATCACTCAAGCATATGTATCGACTAACACCTACACGAAGCGATGTGTTATGTTATTAATTTAATTTTGAGATGGATTTTAATAGTGATAAATATAATGAATATATATGACATTTATAATAATATTATAATTACAAAATTTCTAATTATTATTTATATTTATTTTATTCCATCATTTGAAAAATTGAAATTGTGTTCCCACTTATGTATGACCTACCATCATCATAAACAATGTAATTAATTTTTATTTCTCTAAATTTATGAATTAATATAAATATGAATTTATTTATTATATATGATATTTATAATATTATTATGATAATTTTTATGATGAAACCATGATAAATGTTTAAGGACCAAAATTACCAATCCAAACATACAATAAAAACATAAGAGTCGTTACATAAAAAATAATGTAAATAAATTGGTGATAAAAGGTTATAAGTAAGTATTATATGGTGTTGTATATATGAAACTATTATATAATATATTTATGATAAAAATATAGTTACTATATATGAGGTAGTAATGTGTATATTGGAAGTTATACCTAAGGTAATGGATTTTCTCGAACTTTTATTACCATTGAACACTAGTCATATACCCTAATTATTTATTTTCTATATTAATATATATCCCATGAATATGTATAATTATTCTTATTATATAATTATGGGATATTATAAATTATATATTTTCCCTTCTCCCATTGGTCATCTGATACAAATGTTACAATGTAATAAGGGTTTCATGGGACAATATCTTTATTTTTTTTTAATTTTTATGACCGTGATTAAGATTATGAAATCATAAGATCTATCATTAAATAATCTTAAGGAATTTTCATATACTATGGTATTTTATATATAATTCATTATTCACTTATCTTTATACTATTTAATTACTAATGAGAGTGAAAATGTTTTAAAGAAAAAATCCGCATTACTTATACATTCATTAAAAAAATTATTACTTACATGTCCAAATTTTATTAAAAAATAAGATAATTTTTTTATCATTTTAGAATGATTTTTAAAATACCTTATTTCATATTATTTTCCTTTTTTAAAATGGATTAAATTGATTTTTTTCATTTTATACGTATGGATCTTTTCACTTTCGACAAAAATGGAAAGAAATATGTTAAGCTATATGAAATTAATGGTATATCACACCATCGTGAATTATTAATGATTTAAATGTTCTATTATATTTCTCCAAGGTTTTCTCAATGAAATTTTTTTCATTAATATGTGGTAAGTTTTTTAATTTTAATAAAATCATTTCATAGTCGATGGGATATTTTCCTCATGAAATGTTCCATGTGGTGTTTTAAAACAATTTTCCATCTATGATGAAATCCTTTGATGTTACTTAATAATTACTAGAGATATTATTTTATGATAACATAAATATTATTTCTCCAAATGGTTTTTTACTATGTCTAATGTATTTTAATGTTACTCATTCCTTTCACATGGGTTATACAATGATCAATTAATGAAAAGGTTATGAAATCTATTAATTTCCTATAAATAATGGTATGATATAATATTTTTGAAACTAATTTCCATTTCATAGGTTAAGACACGAATAAAATATTATGAAATTTTGGCACACATATTGATGACATTCACTTTGTTATGGGTGGTCCCATAATTATGTATCCCTCTAATGAATTTGGTAATGATTGATAAATCATGAGTAAATATGTTATATGTTAACATGATTACATGTTCACAATAACATTCTATAAACTAGTTTTCATGTTACTAAGATTATATGTGGACACGATCTAAATTTACATAATTTTATGTGTGCACCTATCGTCATTAACTATAATATTTTTCATGTCTGTGGTTTTCAAGTCCATAAGATTATGTGAGGTTCTATATTTATGTCCATAACTTAATGAGTTTTCATATTCTTTATTGAATTTCTCAATGTTATAATGATACGTGTTGACACACTGTTTTGAGTGTGTTAGACTCTCATGGATTATATTATTTACCTCCTTTATGAATCACCTCATATGAAATTCTAATAATCATACCATGATGCATGATTTTGATCTATGTTATGTTGGGTATAGTATTAAACTATTTTTATCATGTTCTCATTACATTATTCTCATTTTATGCCTATGTGATCATTAATATCTTTTTGTTAGCCATACCTCGATTTTGAGAAAACTATTTCTTTTCATTACATGCCTCACATTATAGAAAAAGGATTCATGTATGATATTTATATTAATATAAAAATGTTGTAAGATCATTATAAGAGATGTTAAAGATATTTATGATAGAAGATTAATGTTTGTCTAATATCTAATGACATGAAACCTTGATGGTCCTCTGGTGTGTATTTTTTAACTATATTGAGTATTTATATTATAATATGAAATATCTATGTATGAAAATCTTTGATTTAATTAGTTGTTATTATAGGATTGGTGTATCCATCCTTTGATAAATGTGGTTAGAAAAAATATTTCATAACCCAAAGTACTAGTCTATTTATAAGAAAAAATCATACTATTTTATTAAGGAAGCGACCATTAAATTTTCATATAAAAACATTAATAATTGGATATGATTAGGGGATGTGACTCTAGGATATTTTTAACATTGTGTGATTAATAAAAAATGGAACATTGTGTTTTTTCATGACCCGTCCCTCGGGGCCCATATTAGGACTACCCCAAGCCCACCTCCCAACGGCCAAGGGTTGGAGACTAGTGCCAAAGGAATTATCCTCCTAATGTGAGGTATTTTCTTAGTACCTAGACACACACACACACACACACCATTTTACAATGTTTAAATGTAAACAAGCAAGCCATTAAGACATCCACTAAGAGTAAAAGTACATGTTGTATGTAAAAATGGGCCTGACCACAAACCCAACAAAAGACAAGATGTAAACAAGGGAGTACATGGTCTCTGATAATCCATCCATAGAAAACCCTACAGGAAGGGTAGGTGTATAGTGACTTCCATAAGACATAAGAGAATTCATTTTCTATCCGATATCCTTAGGAACCAACTAGTCCTGGAGCACCGGGGTCCCTTTCAATTCTTTGGTTGTCTTCACATGACAAAACATGTGCATGTAAATCCTGTGAAAGGGTGAGTAACACAATACTCAGTAGGGACCCCAAACCACAAAGCAAATGTAGACACTAAGAATTTTCATCCTACACAAATATAACTTAATGTATATAAATCCAAATTATGATTCGTAAAGTTGAAAATCGTGTATTGGTGAGGAACACTTCCCTTATGAGTCATTGAAGTCTGTCAGGCCAATAATTTCTGCTCGTCTATCGGGACATTGAGGATTTCTCGGCTACCGAGCCACTGAGGTCCATTCAACAGCTTGGACACTGAAGTCAACTCTGCTACTATGCCACTAAGGTAATATCGGCTACTAGGTCATGTTGATCCGATCATTTTCTACACAACTAAGGTCTTCATGTATACTAGGCCACTGAGTTCCACACGGCTTCTAGGCCATTGAGGTCTACTCGTCACTTCTTTCTCATCATAGAATGTCACATAATTTCAGCTCATAACATGCTTGATTTAGGAAGAATCTAATTCCGAAGAAATCAATCATAAATCATCTTTAAAATAAACTCACATTGAGTATTTCAAAAGGACCGCCTCATCACAAGGTTCCCAACACCGATAAATGACTTGTCAATCAGACATATGCTTTGAATGTTTTGTCTGTTTTCTATAAAAAGTGGCTAGTGGGGTCTCGGTCTAGTATGACTTTGTTGGACCGACCCAACCCAACCTATCCTAGGGTTCAGTGACCCAAACCTGGTCCGAAACAATCTATTGGGCTCGGCCCAGATTAGCTGGCACATTGGTCTGACTTGGTGGGTGAGCTGGTCTAGCTTTCCCAAGACATGGCGGGCACCGCAGGTTGATGCTGTTATCCAGTTATACCATGGCCTCTAAGAGCATGTCATGGAGTGGCCCACCACATCCACTCTGGCAGCCTCCATCCTTCATCGGCGCATCGGTGGTCACTTTCACATGCCATGAGATCCACTCCGGTGTTCTTTTTTCTGATCCTCAATCGCATTCGGGCTCCTCATATTGTCAATGTCACTACTATGAGTTCAAATTTATGTTTAGATCAATTTGGGGGTACTTTCATGAATAAAAATTGAATGCCCACAATGGTGGGATCTGATCCTTGTTCATGTTGGCCTGATCCCTCTGTGTCAGTGTTTAAAATATGTTGGGGCAGGTTTGAAGATTATATCAGGTATAAACCCAAATCAAAAACTAAAAAAATCAAGTAACCCCCCTCCCCCACAAGAACAAAAAACCCATGGACCAACCTGTTATGGGGTTGGTATGTCTTCATTTTTTAGAACTAATTAATGGGGAACCAATATCCTCAAGAAGAAACCCATACCATGAGGTTGGATCATTCATTTGTGAATATTGTATTGTTGTCATTCATCATCCCTCGATCTACAGCCCGCCTTTGTTTTTGGGGATCTTTCAAAGAAGGAGGAAGGGAAGAAGAAATTTTTTTGACATTGCAACGATTCAGCAGTCATTGCTTACCAACCCTAAATCTCCATGTTTTGACCAATCCTCATTTTTGACAATGATCTCATATTTTATTAACCTAGAAATGGGTAAAAAATGTTTCAGTGTTTCTATTACATTGTGTTGTAGCGTTGTTACACTATTTCATTTATCGAACACTATTTTATTAATGATACAATGAAATTCAATATTAAAATAAAATAAACTAAAAATTATTTTAAATTTTTCCTAAAGAAGAATATTTTATTAAATTATCCTTAATAGTATGAAAATAAACTTGTATCCTCGACCCACACTGGTAGAGGATAGGTCCATTCTTATGTAATGTCGTCATTCTGAAAACAATGATTCCCTCAATATTTTTAATTTGGGCACCTATTTATATGTTTTCAAATTTACTCGTGCATGCTATTTTTAATAAGCCTAAAAGATATCATTCAATTATTATAGGATCATCGGTCATCAGAAAGAATTTCCTTCTGATCTCCTTATCTCGAAATAATCCCATATAATTTTAAAAAAATTACCTGAAATTTCCCAAATGGTACATTACCCATACAATTAGGGATTGAAATCCTTGTATTCCAAAAGAGGGGATAAACAAACAAATGGGGGTACTGAGCTCAGATCTGAACCTCATACTCCCATGTGCTCTCCTGGGGATTCTTATGATTCCACCAAATGTGCATCCAAGGAATCGACCATCTATGAAGGAACTACTCGTTTCAATCCTTAATCACTATTAGATACTCTGAAAATGTCACCCCATCGTCAATATCCAACTCACCCCATTCAATGTTTTTGTGATGGATCATACACAAACCTCCTCAGTTTTGATAAGTTAAATCCACTACACATTTGGTTCATTTATGGGGGGGATAGCTATGATTTATTCCACCTCACCAACTCTGCTCAGAACCTCATTAGGTCTGATGAACATCTGAGATATCTTTCCACCCTAGAAAAATATGTGGAGTCCTCGTTGAGGTGATACCTGAAGAAACACATGGCCTCCCTCCTCAAATTATAAGGTCTTAATTCTACTATCAGCATAATATTTATTCATGTTCTATGTAGTCTTCATCTTCTCCTGGATGATTTGTACCCTATCAAGGGTAGCCTTTACAAACATTGGACCTATGAGTGATAACTTCCCTAGGTCTATCCTGCATTATATTAATCTACATGGTCTCACCTATAGTGCCTAAAATAGTACTATACTAATGGTGGAGTGGTATCTGTTCTTTTACATGAACCCAAGTAGAGGTAGGTGATCCTCTCAAACATGACTGGATTCCATTATGCAATCAGGAAGCATGTTCTCCAAAACCGAGATAGTCCTCTCCATTATACCATCTGTCTAAGGGTGGAAATCTATTCTCAAGCAAATCTATGTCCTGAACACCTCTTATAATCCCTTCCACAACTGAGACCTAAATCATGTGTCTCTATCCAAGACTATCATCAATGTGACTATAGATTCAAAATATCTCCTCTATGTAGATGTGTCCCATGCTCTAAACTGAACCCTGCTCCTGGATGGGTAAGAAGTGGGCCGACATGTTGAATTGATCAGAAATAAACTAGATGGCATCATGCCCCATGGATTTGTAGGGTATTCCCATCACGATGTCCATCAAAATACCATACCACTTCAACTCCAACACCTCAAGTGGCTAAGTCAGTCCTATTGTAACTTAATGATCTTCCTTTATATGCTGACAAGTGAGGCACCGTGAAACGCACTCTGCCACTTTCTTATTCATCCCTCACCATTGTTATTCAAGTCATGAGTTTTCGTTCATATTTTCCACTCTCAGATGTACCACCAATGTGAAGTTGTGGAACTCCCTCTGAACCTCCTCATGCAACCCCACTGGCATAATAGTGCACCCTCTGAAAAGGATGTTGTGCTCCCCACCTATCAAATATACATAAGGATTCTGTACTGAGGATAACTGAGCACATCGGGCCTCCCAATCAACATCCAAAAGTTTTGCCTCCCAAAATTGATGTAAGAGTGGGGTAATTAAATCCATTGACTGAAGACGATCTACTCCATCCTCATCCACGAAGGATATCTATATCATAGTTAACTACTCTAAGTACTCACAAAGAAATTGAAAACTAGATCCTATGTTGATCGCATCTGCTACCACATTCCCCTTCCCTAGAGTATATAATATCTCAAATTCATAGTCCTAGAGGATATCTAGCCACCACTACTTCCTCATGTTCAAGTCTTTCAATAAGAAGATATACCTGATACTTTTTTGGTCAGTATAGACTGTAAACAACTCACCCATTAGGTTGTGTTTCCACATCTTCAATCAAAAGACCACATCTACTAGATCCTGGACATGGTTCTTGTAATTATTCTCATGCTCCCCCAATATAAGTGACTCATAGGTGTTCATTGCATTCACCTACTTCATGAAACAACCCAATCTGGTCCCTAATGCGCCATAGAATACTACATACACAACGCCCTCCTCCGGTGGTCTCAAGATGTGGGGCACTCTTTAGCCTCTACCTCATCTCATGGAAGCACTATTTTCACTTCTACTTCCATAGGAAAGGATTTACCTTATATGTGAAAGGTGATAAGGGTGTTGCTACCCAGTAAAATTCGGGTACCAAGATTTGGTAATACCCATTCAAACCCATGAAACACAATAACTTAGTCATGCTCTTTGGTGGATCCCAAGAAATAACCACCTCTATCATTGCAGGATCTATTGTAACTCAAGTATCAAAAATGGAGTTTCCATGAAAGTGGACCTCCCAAATCATAAACTGACACTTCGAGAGCTTCCCATAAAGCCGGTAATTTGGGATTGTATCTAGTACTATCCACATGTGTATAGCATGATCCTCTTTATATATCAATTAATCTAGGATTTCATTAATATATACAATGATGAACAGGTCTTGGTAAGGCTAGAAGATACTATTCATGAGACCCATGAACACTAGTGGGGAATTGGTCATGCAGATAGTCATCACCTTGAACTCATAGTAGTGATACCAACACATGATGGCTATCTTCAGTATACCATCATCCCATTCACAATGATGACAATAGACTAATATAAGGTCTATCTTCAAGAACCATATCATTCCCTTTAGCTAATTAATGTGGTCATTAATCCTTGGAAGTTGATTATTGTTCTTCATGGTCACAAGATTTAGTCATCAGAAGTCCACACACAACCTCAAACTCCCGTCTACCTTATTAGGAAAAAATAATATGGATGGCCATGATTAAACAATGGGTCTCACAAAGCCATTCTTCGGAAAATACTCTAGTGTTACTCTCAAATCTTGAATCTCCACGATATCCATCAGATATGTTGGTGTGGATATCGGTGTCATCCTGAGGTACAGATCAATGTAGATGTTTACCACCTTATGAGGTTCTAATCTAGGAATGTCCTTAAGAATGATGTTTTAATACACATCCACCACTATCGTAAAGTGATGAATCTTCTCATTCGCCACACTGAGTGTGAGGCTATCCAACTGACGACTGATTGGATTCACCCTCCTCTGAGAAAGTAAGTTGTACGCTGTAAAGGTTCCCTTCTAACTGGTGAAGGAAATCGTAGTCCCATCATCATAGACACACCTCACTCTGCACCTAAAACATTGAATCTAATCATACACTGTGGATAAAAATTCCATACCTAGAATGATTCAGTAAGGCCATAATGCCTCTACAATGAGATTCCAAAAGAAGCATTCACCCCAATGAGTATTCTTACACTTTCAGAACTAGTGTGTGATAATCAAATCCCTTTCCATTAGATTCTATCTTCATAAGGATCAAGATAATGAGTCCATTGGAATCTCCAAGCTCTGAAAAAAGTCTGGGTCAAGAAAGGAGTGACTAGAACATGTGTCTTTATGAACTCGAGATATGGTGAAGAAGAAAAATATTGTACCTATAATCTTATCTAGAGAACCATGGTTGTAGGCCTCTGCCATATGATTCTAGACTCACCCCTATACACTCGATCCTAGATCCCATGGTGGACCACTTGGGGGTGGTAGTGGTAGAGCATTAAACCTCCTCCCACCACCTGCTAATCTTCTAGCTCCCCTTCCATGTCTAATGCCCTGGGGACCGTCCATTTCAATCGTCTACCTCTACCTCAGAGGTCCCTTGACCGTCTATTAGTCATCTTCATGGTGAGTTGTGCAGTCACTATTCATGTGACCATGCCCACTACAAGAGTATAATAACCAGCCCCTTTGATAACTCCATCCACCCTAGGATCTTATACCACTGATCCAGCATCCTGGGGTCATCACCCGAAGTACTTGTCCTACATGGGACCCCATGTCTACTACCTTCTACCCATAGCTAAAGACTATTCCACCTGGGATCTTCTGGTATCCCCTGGTACAAGAATTAATATTCTAGGATGTTCTCCATGACCAGGGCTCGTTTTATAACCCGAGCCTAAGTAGGTATGCGAAGTGATAACATGGATGCCCTGATCTCTTGACATAGTCCACGCTCAAATTCTCAGGCCCTGAATATTGTCTCTCACATCATGTCCATTGAGTTGTGAGAAAGCTCAGTAAATATCACTGAATGTTCCGCTACTTTCATGCCACAATTTTGTATGTGCATTAGCTTCTATATGTGAACTGAGAACAATGTCGTTGTAAGGAACTCCTATTTGAAGAGATACCAAATTTTGTTCCTAGTGGGGGTCTCGTCATCGTGAGTCTGGATTATCCAGCTTCACCATCTCCATATAGAGTCTTGAAGAAGGATCACAACTATGATCACCATCTGGTTGAGACGCATCCTCACTAGAAAAAGACTTTTGTAATCACCTCGAGCCAATCCTCTTCCACTTCGGGGTTAGCCTCACCTCTAAACTTGGTGGGTCTTAGCCTCTGGAACTCGTGTAAAGCACTAAGACTAAATCCATCATCTACTGGTAGCATGAGTAGAAGATTATGACCAATGGGTGGTGGAAATGAGTGGGAACCTCCTAGTGGGCCATATCAAATATTGGACTATTTACTGAAGATTCATCACTGGGGGTACCATCCTCATGATCACGCACCAAAATCCTCACACATTGTTTTCATGGAGGCATCATAAAACAGATCAAGATGAGCCATAGTAAATAGGTTATACCTAGTGAGATGACTCTGACTCAAGAATAACATGAGAAAACACTGAAAATCAAATATGATACATGAATCCACTATTTTCATGTACGGAGTTGAAATATAGAATTCGGGGTCCTAGTGTATGGATATGTCGGATGTCGCACTGACACTGGACTCCCCAATCCTAAATGTCGAACTCAAAACATTAAACATGGATTCCACAAAACAAAACCATAAACTCTTGATCTATATGGTAGTACCAACCACCTCTGATAGCAATTTTTTATGAAGCATCCTCCAGGGCCTGTGCCAGAACTTCCTTAAGGTTGCCTCTCAAAAGCTAGGGGCTGGCGACTAGAGCTGGAGGCATTATCAGTAGTGGGAGGAATTTCTTGAGTACCTACACACACACACACACACTCACTACCCTGGCCCACAATGATGTAATGTAAATAATCATGCTACTAAAACAAACATTGAGAGTAAAAGTACAATCTATAAGTAAAAATGATAAAAAATAAAAACACAACAAATGAAAAGTTGTAAACAAGGGAGTACAAGGTCTCTAATAATACATTCATAGAACACCCTACCTGAAGGGTAGGTGTAGAGTGACTGCCATAGTCAAAGTTGTGCATGTCACCTATCTAATCTCATGAGGCATTTCATGGTCCCAAACAACCAAGGTATCTATCAATGTTGTAGTTGTCTACACAAGACACGTCACATGCAGGCAAAGTTTGTGTAGGGTTGAGTAACACAATACTTAGTAGGGACACCCAACAACAAAGAAAATCCACAATGGAAATGTACACACTATAAATTTTCATCTCCCAAAGGTATAACAGAGTGTATAAAAATGAAAAAAAAGTATCTTTCGTAAAGCTGAACATCATATACTATTGAGGGAATCATCCCCAATGAGTCACTGCGGTCTATTAGTTCACTGAGGTTCACATGTCTGTCAATCTATTGAGGTACACTCAGCTACCAGGCCACTGAGGTCAGATCATCTTCCGGGCCACCGAGGTCTGATCAACTACCGTCCCACTGAGTTCCTCTTGGCTACTAAGCCACTGAGGACTGCTCGTCTTCTGGGCTACTGTGGTCTGATCGGCTACTGGGCCACTAATGGGGACTTAGATACCAAGCAACTAAGGTTCGTTCATCACATCCTTCCCATGAGAACAAGTCATAGTATTTCCTCTTGTAGCTTTCTTGATTCAAGGAGAATCTACTAATAAAAAAATCTATAATAACTCAAACTCTATGGAATCGCACTTGGATTATATCAAAAGTACTTCCTCTTTGGGCAGGTCTTAACGCCACAAAGGGATCATCAATCAGATATACGGTTTGGATGTTATGTCCGTTTTTTGTAAAAAGGGACCGGTTGGGTCAGGGTCCGGTCTGATCTGGTCAGATGGACCAGATCCAACCCATCTTGGGGTCCACTAATCCAACCCTTGTCGTAACCAGTCCGATGGGCCCACCCTAGACTGGCTGGGAAATGGGTCTAGCATGATGGGGCAGCCCAACCAACTGGGTGGGCTAGTATAGTTCGCCCAGGACATGGAAAGCACCACATCCCACCAATGGTAGTTATAGTGGGATGTCACTGCGGTCCAGCTTGAACTCAGCCCGATCAAATTTTTCTTTCCTTCAATATTGGGGTTCAGTAATTGAGAACACAAGAACTCACACAACAGAGGGATCTAAGCCTTTTTCATGTCATCCTGATCACTCTGCATTAGAAGTTAAAACAAGTTACGGTGGTTTTATGATTGTATCATGTATAACTATGAATAAAAATCATCAAAATCAAGTAACCCTCCTGCAAGAACTGAAAACCCACATATCAACCTGTTTATGGGTTGATCCTCATTACTTTTTTAGAAATAAAGAACTAGGAAACAATTTCATCAAGAAAAACCCCCAACCTAGAAGTTGGATTGTTCGTTGGTGAATATTACACCTCTATTGCTCATCGTTCCTTGATTAGAATTCTACCTTTATTAATGGAGATCCTTCATAAAGGATAATGGGAAGAATAAAATCATTCATTATCGAACTGATTCGTTGGGAATTGAAAACTAACATCAAATCTCATTGTTCATTGCAATCCTTGATTGTTACAACGATCCCATATTCGATTAACCCATTAAATGGGGAAAACATATGTCACTACTTCTATTAGGTTGTGTTGCAGCATCGTTACATTAATTCATTTATGAAATAGTGTGTCTGTTACGCTAAAATTAAATTAAATATTCATATAATATAAAAAATATGTTTAGTTTATTTTTTTACTTAAGAGACTTATTTTATTAAATTTTCATCATATGTCTAAAAATAAAAAATTCCAATGGACCAGCATTGTTTGAGGTTTTGTCCCTTTTTATGTAATTTCATCATTCCAGATGCAACAGTTCCCTTATATTTTTAATTCAGGAACCCATTTAGAAGTTTCAAAAACCGCTCATGTGCACTATTTTAAATAAACAGAAAAAAACCAAACACTTATTCCTCCCTCACTAGGCCTCAGAATCAATTACCATCTAAGATCCATGTCTCTAAATAATCCCATAAAATTAAAAAATTACATGGGATTCCCAAGACATTGCAGATTTCAATCACTTTTGAGATGTTTTATGAATACTGACCTCATTGCACAATTAGATTGACACTACCAATGGATATTCTTATATCAATTAACATTTTCATTATAAATCATCATGAATGATCTGTATAGATTATGATCATGAATGAAAAGGGTAAAGAAAATTATTTCATCAATTGAATAGAATGATTCATGACTTCTAAATCCAATATATTATTTCTCAATAATATGATTTTTTGCTCAGAATAATATTTTTGGTTTCATTCAATGATTGAAACCCAAAGAAAGCGTGTTATTACAACTGTGATGGAAAATTAAATGATTTTACTCATGATAAAAAAATGTTAAGGTATATTTAAGGAAATATCTCATTAGTATTCATATAGAAAATTCTTATTCTATGAATCATACTTAACTTTCAAACGAGAAAAATGGAAAAAATGAGTGAAATTAATTTTATGGAAACATCCATTTTATTTTTCTAGTTCAATTGATCCACTAGTTTCTACGAAATTCATTAGTATCATTGAAATGATTTCTAACATTATCTTCTGTTTAGATCATTAAAAAAATTGATGTCCCTCATTTTGAAGCAAATCAATGTGGGTGTATTTAAAAAATTCAGGGAAATGTGAAGAAATGAATCTATTGATTGGGGTGTGTTTAAGATATTTTTTTTCAATATTTTAAATAATTATAATCTCTTATTGATAAAAATAGAAAATTACTTGATTAAAAGTATCATAATTAAAAGAAATTGGTGCCATTGTGGTAAATTTTAGAAGACATTCAAGGTAGGTTTTTAGTGTCATTATAAAACTTGAAAGTATTTTTAATCAATTATTCAATGGATTATAACCAAGTCACTAAACAGAGTTATATATAAGGTACTATAGTTGCTATGATGAAATAAATTTTTCTTATTATAATAGTTAAAATGGAGATTTGAGTAACATGTCAATATTGTTTTTTTATAAGAAAAGGAATGGGGAATTAAAAGAAAATTATAAGATCCATGTAGAGATGACGGAGATGAATTCTTTATGCACTATATATGGAGTGAAACATGGTATAAATATCATTATAGTGAATAGTAAATGATTCATACATGGTAAGGATTTTTATTGAGTTAATTAATAGTTATTATATTGGAATAAGTTAGATAATGATATGACTAATGATAAATCTTAATATAATACACAACACACACACTAGTGTTCTAAATTCATGAATTTTGGTCATTATTAAAATCAATTCTTGAATGAAATGGTTAATTATGATGATCGACTTCAAGAAACTTCTTAAAGTTAGTGAAAATGGAAATTCTCATGTGATAACTATTTATGATGAGGGGTGCTGTAATGATGTGGTTAAAGGAACACTAACTACCCACATTAGAACTTTTGATGGATTATTTGATTCTAAATACACTCTTTATTTTAGATATGTATTTTTTTTATAAGTGTATATAAATTTTAACCACACAATTAGATGTTCAATTAGAGGTGAAAATCCAAAAGGGTATGATAATAGCATCTCACGTCCATAAAACATCCTTAGTTGATGTTTTTCATAATGCGTTTATATAAAATCATGTTTTTCTCACTCCAATTAAATTTGAAGTTATCTCAATGATGTATTTTATTTCCCTATAGTAGTGGCACCTCAATTTCAATGCAAGGGAGACACATTTGATATTATACACAATAGTAAGATCATATACCACTATGATGATTGATATGAATATTTGATACAAATCACATCCATTATATATTTCTTGATTCCTATTAAAAATGGGGTTTTTATCTCAGTGTGTTAGTGAGAAACTGAATATTAATTATATCCCTACTATTCATGTAACACCCCAAATTTTTTTTGAGGTATTATTTTTTGAATTAATTTAATATATCTAATATTTTTCATTTAATGTAACACTAAAAATAGTTTATTTTATATTAAATCACTATGTTTTTCTTACATTATATGCAACATCATGTTAATCATGCTCTATATGCAACATAAATTTTATCATTCTATACACAGAACATTGAGGTTAGCTTACATTACATGCAAGACATACATTCCAAAATAACTTGTGTAACAAGATAGACTAATTGTTACCAAAAAATAATTCATTATTAAAGTATAACTATTTAATAATATGTAACATAACTATTAAATTTTATACTATAGGATTTACAAACATATAGTTGAATTCATATGTAACCAATTATTTTACAAAGGGATTTAGGGTGATTCAAGATATTAGCTTATTTAAAGGGAATATACTATGATTGTATTCACATGTTTTTAATGATAAATCCAAGAGATACACTGTGATATTTTGGGGATCTATATTAAGATGATTTTGTTACATTACGTCGAATGATTTGGATTTAATCTTTCATAAAGGGTGTAAGGTTTAACATTTATGGGATGTTTAAGTTAAAAAAATGATGAAGATTATGAGATTAACATATTATCTCACCACATAAGGATTTATTCATATTAAATAACCTTCTTCAACAATTTTCTTTGTTGGTAACTGAGGAGAAATGTCATGACAAATCATGGATCTTCTGATCTAGTAGTGCTTCAGGAATAAAAAACTCACCTTACCTTTTATAGAGTGAGGTGATGTGGAAATTGTTAAATAAAAAACCAATGGGTGAGATTTTATATAATAATGGGAATGAAATAAAGTAATATAACTTCTCAGGAAAATTCTTCAATAGTAGGGAACAGATCCTAAAACTGAAAAGGTTATCTGAGTACCTTCTTTTCTAATGATTCAAATAGTTGCTTATATAATCATAGATTTATGTATGTGTGGTAATTAAATTTCTTTGGACCAGGTTATCTATCACTCCCCTCTAGAAAAATATATTTATATTTCTCTCCCCTATCCTTGTTTTCACATTGAACCTATGTTATCCTATATAGAAACCCAACAAAATGTTACTCTCGGTAACTGTTATGGTTCCAAATTTCTTCTTGTAAAGGAATTTTATGTGTTAATTTTTACAATGTGGGTTTCTATGAATGTAACATAAATGTATTAATCCATTGATGTACCAAATGAATTTTGAGGTAGAAATTCATTTTAAGGGGGGTAGAATATAACAAAATTTATTTTTGTAAATTAATTTATTTTCAAATTATTTTAATCTTGTTGATATATTGCATTTCATGAATCACTGAAATTAATTTATTACATAAAAAAGAACAATGTATAATTAATATTTTACAGAACACAAAGTTAATCTTATATAAATAAAACATAAATTTTACCTATCTCTACACGGAACACTAAGGATGGCTTATGTTACATGCAAGAGTGACTTTCCTTGATGGCTTCCGTAACACAAAAGACTGAGTCATAACTAGCAATAACACATTATGAAAATATTATTATTTAATAAGATATAAAATAACTATAAAATTTAAGAGTATAATATTAAATGACTTATATCGGAATTCTTAGGTTACTAATTAATAATAAATGAATACGAAACACGATTGAATATAATAGAAAACATTAATATTTTTATGGTCAGAATGATTTTTAACCATAATAAAATAAATAAATTACAATTTTTGGGTGATATTAGTTTAATATATATGTCATATATTAAATGAAAATATTTTTTATATTACTCCTACATTTTTAATAGATATAAGATAATAAAAAACCCAATTTTATGCTTAAAACCTATATTTTTATTGAGGCATTTTACTACCTTTTAATAACGAACCCATTTTGAATCAGATTTTTGGAACATTAAAAGATTTAATTTTTCAAAATAAACATAATATTTTAAATAGTAACATAATAATTAGGTTAGGGTAAAGTTTTGATAATTTTCTTTGAAGAATCATTTTTTTAAGGAATAGTTAAAAATTCTGAATTATAGTTCACAAATGATTTTTCATATACATCATTTAAAAGGATATTTTTTTATTTGTTTCATTGATTAATTAGATCAAATTTTAATCAATAATCTCAATTGAGGTTATTTTAATCAATTTCACTTTGATATTGAATATAAAAACATAACAATCTTTCAAACGTTTTTAAATTAAAACCCCGCATTTTCTACCAGAATACGGGATTTAATTTAGATTAATTTCTATTATTTATGTCATTAGAATTTGAAAAAAATATATTCATTATTTAGAATAATATTAATTTATAATTAATAATAACATAAAAATTTTCTTTGACCAAAAATATTAATGAATGTGATTAGAATTAATTATAAGGATTAATGTAAAATTAAGCATAATAAGGGACAAAACCTTAATCCTGAGGAAAAAATGACATATACACTTTTTAAAAATATGATGAATTACAATAGATTGACCACATCTCCTATAATTTCTAGTTTTATGGGTTATTGGTATATTATTAAATCGAAGTTATCTATATAAATTTTTATGTAAGGAACTGAATAAAAAATGAACATTCCTTACTTTTAACAATTATGAACCATAGAGATATGTAAAAAACATTATATTTTAAGATATTCAAATAATTCTGAAAGGTAAATGTGTTTCCCTATCACATTAAATTATAAGAAAAAATTCTAGTTGACCTAGTTTCATAAAATAATTAGGAAATTCCAATACAATAAATATTTGGCTAATAATTATCTAAAATTAATGATACTATAAATATTAAAATTTATTTGAATTGATTGAATTAATTAAATTAGTTAATTTTTAATATTCAGATATTGTATTAAAAAAATATGAAAAATAGTATATTTAAATTCTAATATTATATTTATATTTTAAAATTAAATTTAACTAAATATTTTCAAAATTATCATTATTTTTATTTTACAATAAATGATATTTTATAAAATGACTTAAAATTAATAAAAATACTACATTATTCCTAGTGATTTTTTAGTGAAAAAAAATATTAAATATGTTATATTAATAGAACAATTTAACATTTATATATATAAATTTAAAATATATTTTAAAATCATTTTTAGAACATTACTGGTTAAAGTAGTGTTTTCTACATCACACGTAGTTGTTTTAAAAATTAATTTTCAAAAAGCACAAGTTTTTTATTTTTTTAGATTAGGTTTACTATTTATTACTAAGTGTATATATATTTTATAATAAATAAAACTTTATTATTATGTTAATATTTAAATTACATAGGCTATATAACTAAATTCTTATATAAAAACCAAAGTATTAAAATTAGGGAATCTAAGAAGTTAGGGAACCAAATTATTTAAATGTAGAAATTTTTGTATGGCGTAGAATTGGTTCAACCATAAATTTTTATTACTCAACTATTTTTCCATTTTGGAGTCACATTATGTTAATGGAACCTGCCATTATTTAATACCTTTTGATACTTAAAAGTGTACCACTCCTCATAAACTATAAAAAGGAAGCTCTCTTCCAATTCGTCACACCTCCTAAACCACTTAGTATTGTCTATTATCTTCCTAATAAACATCCAAAAATACATCCCTTCCTCCATGAATCATAAATTGGGTTATAATGCCTTCCATGGAACCCCATTGTGGAGAACTAATTTGAGTTACCTGAATAAGGTGTAATATCCTTTGTTAAGCTCCTTTATTTTGTTTTCAATATCCAATCCCTCAACTATTATTATTAAATTATTATATAACAAAACCAGTATTATCTATAAAATATTTTGTTTTTAAGACAAATTTTTTACCTACACTTACACACACTTTCATCTAATAGGTGACAAACATACAATTTATGTGTATGGTGAACTACCACCTCGTGAAAGGATGATCGTTAGTTTTTACATTACATCCTCTAATTGTAGTCATTATGAAAGAAAATATATTAACAATTTATATTATGATATTTATAATTTATTTAATCTTATTTAATTCCTTTAAAACGCAACTATTTATACTTTCTACTTTTTGTAAATACCATAATTTCATTTGAGGATGTGTAGACTACCACCCCGTTAAAGGGATGTGGCTCATTGACACTACATATGGATTTTATTGGGAATTTCTAGTGCAATTATATGATACATATGGAATAATAATGATATTTTAATGATATTATATACTTATATACATATATTACATTTTACATCTTTTGTTTAATACGACAATAAAATGGTAAATATGTTCAAGCGTACGTACATCTTACCATCTCCATGAACGATGTATTCCATTTCAAACATCTATATCCTAGATATTATTATAAAAAATATATATATAATATATATAATTTTTATATCATGATCAAAATTCATGAAATATTTATATTCGTTTTGGGAAAAAATATATAACCTATTAAAACACATATGAGGAATAATGCAGATATTACCCAAAGTGAATCCATAACATAGAATTTTAAATGAGAGTAATATAATGTCATAATAAAACCATATATCATATAATATATAATAATTTTATTCCATAAAAGATTTATAATAAACATAAATTTATTATGAAGGAATATTTTACAAATATAATGAGATTCAGGACAAAAGATAGGGGAAATTTCATCACACTTTTTATTTTCTGTAGATACATGCCTTAGACACTACTCTTTTAATTTTTTTAGTGTATGTACATCATATTTATGTGTTAAATATTAATAATATTATATTTATAGGTATTGAAAAATTAAATTATATGATATTTTTTTATGGGGTTAATATTTCAAAAAAAATCAATTCTGGAGGACAGTTTTGTCTCAATTTGACTTCTATGATACACATTTTTTGTTATTCCCCAACATTACTTTTAGAGGTGTATATAAATTAATTTGACATTATATACCATTAAAATTCTTATTTTAATGATATTTTAACCTTAATTTAATTAAATATCATTATATGGATAGTGTGGTTTAAATTAACCAAGTGGAAAGAGTTTATTGACACAATCTCATATTTTTTTAGAATGTTTTTTATCACGCTTCAACTAATGTAATATTATTTTCCATATCTTACTAACAATCTTGTATTTTATTCTAGTATTTTTATTCACTATATATTCATTTATTAGTAATTGTTTTCATCTATTTGGTACTTATGATAATTATGAAAAATATGCTTAGGAAGAATATATCCATGTCTCTTTGTTCGGTTAGAAAAATATTTTAATTAAAAAAATATTTTAATTAAAAAAATAATATTATCAAAAATAAAATAAAGAATTTTTTCAAATGATCATTGAATATCATTTGAAAAGAAAACGATATTAATTTTTTAAAATTTTTCAAAGAATCCTTTGTAAGTTTTCAAGTAATTTCACTGAAATGTTTTTCAAAATTGATTAGAATATTTTATTACATTATATGAGGTATTTTCAATGAAATGTTTTTCAAAAAGGTTTTCAAGTTTTATATATAAGTTTTCATGTATTCAAAATGAAATGGATTTCAAAAATGTTTTCAATATTTATTTATATGTTTTTAAGTATTTTAAATGAAATGGTTTGATTTTTATTTAAATCTTATAATAGATGTTTTCAATTAAAATGGTTTTCAAAAAGGTTTTCGATATTATTTTATATGATTTCAAGTAAAATGGGTTTCAAAAAAACTTCAATCATATTTTATATGTTTTTATGGAAAAAAATAATTCTAAATTGTTTTCAGGCATCTTTTATATGTTTTCAGGGGAAAAATTTTAATTAGGATTTCAAACTTATTTTATATGTTTTCATAGAAAATGGTATCAAAATGTTTTTAAAGATTCCATTAAAAGTTGAATGCTTATTATCAAGATTATTTTAAATATAATATTTGTTTAAAAATGAATTTTCTAAAGAAGAGATTATATTTTCCTACAGAATTATTTAAAAATGATGTTTCAAAATTCTATTCTGTTTAATATGATATCAGTTTTTGTTCCACATTAATTTCTGGGGAAATGATTCTAGAATTACATTTATATTCATTATATAATGGTTTATGATTTTATGGAATGATTTTTATGATAAATATTTCTATTCCATGTCTTATATAATTTTGAAATACACATATTTTCCTGGTATATAGTTTTAATGAAATGATTATGAAACTTGTATCTTTTTCCAAATGTTATAATATGATTACATATTTTTGATATCCATTTCATTTCAAGGGTTATTATATGATTGATTGTGGTTTTTTGGAACATGTATGTATGATTAATTATGGGATGGTTGGGACCTAAATCTCTCTAAAATTTATTAGATAATGATTTATATCTCATGATATTTACAAATATGGTCATGGTAGTGAACCTTGATTAGGTAGATAGCCATGTGAGTGAACCATGAAAACCATGATGGTGGGAGGACTGAACTAATTCTTCTAAAATTACCATAGGAGTGAACCATCACATCCAAGATGGTATGGGTAGTGAACCCATACTACTAATATGAACTTTTATGTGATTCCTTAAAAACTATGGTAATCATATTATATTATTATAGATCTTCCACAATTCCATGTATTATTATATTTTCCATGGTAATGTCTTCTTTTAGTTATTTCCTTATGATTCATATCTTTTTAACTACAATGATTGTTTCCATATTCCATGTATATGATCTTTGATATGTAGGGCATGATATTCTATTTTCATGATCCTATTCTCATACCCATATTCTCAAGATTATGCTTTCATATCTCCCTTGTGTATCCTTAATATGAATCTATGGCCATCCCTTTTATGTTTCCTTCCACATGATATGAAGATATTTATTATTTTTGAAGTTTCTATGAATAGTCCTAATCAAGAAGAACCTTTTGGGAGATAATGTAGGTTAAATATGTGTCATTGTTTACATATCCATGTTTCTAATGGAACTCGACTCATACTATATTTTGTAGAATGTTTTTATAATGTATTAAGAATTATACAAAAGTTATGTATTTTCTATGTATAATAGGACTGGGTATCTATAGTTGGTATTAGAGAGATAGTTTAGTTATCCTTTTAAATCTAGAATGATAAATCCTTATTGAGAACCCTAAGGACATGTCAAGGGATAATTCTAAGGATAAATAATTTTATAGTAAAATTTCCTTGAATTTTTGTAAATGATAGAGTGAGTGGTTTACAAGAAATACATCAATGTCTAGATACTACAAGGGGATGTGGATCTATAACAGATGTACCTAGTGGTAATAACTCTGATAAGTTGTCTTATGCCTGACTCTAACTAATCAGTTACACAACAACAATTCTTTTTGCACTCCTCGATTTACTATCATAGTGGATATGCATAGAAAATTCAAAAACTCATAATAAACAAGCATAAAAATGTAAATGGAAGATGAATATGAATAAAATATTCACAAAAATAATGTGTCATCGATTAAAAAAGTATGCATCATGATATAGAAATACTACAAGTCAATTTTCATAATTATGATCTTTTCTTCTATAATTTGTTTTTCTTACCCTATGATTTTAGGTTTTATTCGACGGAGATAACTAGAAAGAACATAGTTAATATAGAATGTTTCATATTTGGAAATTAGGTTTTTTGTGATGTTCTTCTTATATCATTTACATTAAACACAATAATCATGATTATATTGAGGTTAAGGAAAAATTATACATGATTTAATTGTCATATTCTAAGAAATATGAATTAAGGAATAACTTAATAAAGCCTTAGTAATGGATTAAGAATAATGTTATATGAATAAAGTATTTATGTTTTTGAATTCCATGATTTTTTTGTATGAATTGTGAAATATATATTTATTTTTAGTATATGTTATCATTATAGATTGAAAAGGATATTTTGAATAGTGATTTCATGTTAAGGGGATGATTTGATTAAGTAAAGGTCACCCTTAATTAGATCCCAACATTAAGATAACGATCATTGGATAAATATATGTTTGATATGAATACGTAAATTAAAATGTATGGATTAATATGAAACTAATAATTTTCAATTGTTCTATATCAATAAAGAAGATGAATACTGCTTCTTGGATTTAAAGAATGTATACAGTAATCATTGTAATAAAGAATCAAGAATGTTTTCGAAAAGTATTAATTGTAATTTTTGTTATTAACTACTATCAAGGGAATATATGATGAGGTTAGTTACTTGTTTCAAATGTGACAACGAAGAGATAATTTTTGATATATGGGTGATAAATTTTAAGCTATTTTCATGACATTATTTCAAACATTTTGGATTTTAATATATCCTAAGGCTTATGCGGTTAACTATTTATAGAATGTTTATGTTAAACATTAGATGAGGTTTCTGATATTAAATTATTATCTTCCCAAATGAGGATTTATTACTATTTGATTACATGTTCTAACAATTTTGTTTTTTTGGTAACTAGTGATAAATGGGATGAATTATCATAGATAACATGATCTATTTATGCTTTTGGAATAAAAATTTCACCTTTCTTTTTGGATAACTAGGTGAAGTGGGAATTAGTAACGAAATAACCAAATGGTGAGATTATAATTATTAAAGGGAATTAAACCAACTAAATATAACGTCTCATGAAAATTAATCAATAATAGGGAAAGGATGATGAAACCAAAATCCTTTCCTAATAATTATTTTCTGTTGAATCAAATAGTCCCTTAGATAATCCTAGATTCATAGATTTGAAATTATTAACATCCTTCTAAACAAATTCTCTATCACTATCATCCAAAACATGATATTTATATTTCTCTTCTCTCACCATGATTTAACCTTCCACCTTTTTATCCTACATGGAAACTCACCTATGTGTTACTCTTGGAAAACGTTATAGTTCTGACTTTATTTTTTTTAAATAATGTTTTTGTGTCAATTTTTATAATGTATTTTTATATTAAAATAATGTTAAATAATTAAACATTTGATATCCAAAATTAATCTTAATGGAGGATTTCATTTTATGGGGGGTAGAATATAAGAACTATAGTTTTTGTGTATTTATATAAATTAACTTAATCTTTTTGATATTTTTCATTACACGAAACAGTGAAAATAGTTTATCTTCTATTATAGAACATTGAATCGGTAGAATTAACCACAACACAATGTTAATCATGCAATATACACAATATAAATTTTATCATTCACTATATGGAACACCATAGTTACCTTACACTACAAGCAATAATGACATTTCTTGATGGCTTGCATAACATACAAGACCGAGTATTACTGAACACTAATGAATTATTAAAATATTATTATTAAATAAGATATTAAATAACCAAAAAATTTAATATTATAGGATTAACTAAAGTATATTTGAATTCATATTTTACTAATAAATTCGAAATGAATTTGAAAATCAATTGAATATAATAGAAAATATAATAATTATTAGCGGCACAAATATGTTTTACAAAAAACAATTAAATTAATTACCAATAGTGGTTGATATCATCATAATATAAATTATATGCAATCAACCTAATAAAATTTATATTCATCCAACATATTTTATAGAAACAAGATTACAATATTCTAAATTCGGGGCTTAAAACCAATTATTTTTATTAAAAAATTTTGGAGTCGTTTAATGGTGAACACATTTAAAATCCAATTTTTGAACTTTTACAGATTTGATAAGTCTAAATAATCTATAGAATTTAATTATTTCCGTTATAGTTAAGTTAGGTTCATTTATTGAAATTTTTCTACGATGTTTCCTTTGTTAATGAATAGTGAAAAGTAAAAAAAATTACTTCAATGCTACTTTTTCATATAATTAATTTATAAGGTTAAATTAATTTTTAAACTCGTTTTAATGTTTAATTAGATCTTATTATTATTAATAAACCCAATTTAGGTCATTACAATAATTTTTAATTTGCAATTTTATATAAAAACATACCAAATTGTTCGACACTTTTTCCTTAAAAACACTTTGTCGACCAAACAACCAAATTTAATTTTAATTAATTTCTACCAAAAATGTTATTGGAATTTGAAAAAATTGATTAAATATTTGAAATTAGTGTAATTTATAATATTTAATATTATCAATTTAATTATTTATCAATTTAATTATTTATCAATTTAATTTTTTTTCTATATTTAAATATGAAAATAAAACCGAAAAAACATTTATGCATCTGTACGGCCTACTGTCTCCGTGAATAGGGTATTCCATTTATTACATATATATATTATATTTTATTATAATAAGCATATACTAAATATAAATGATATTTATATCATCATAAATATTCTTTAACTCATTATATAACTATAATGACCAAATATATAAAAAAAGTAAGACACCTGTGTAGAACAAAGAAGATATTGCCCGAAGTTAATCCTTAACTTAGATTTGTTAACAAGAGGGTAATGTAACATTATAATCAAACCATATATGGCCTTATATTTAAGAATATTAATAATTAAAACATATATAAAAAAATAAATTTATTTTATTCGAATCTTGTATGTGTGAAAATATATTCAAGACACAAGGTTAGGGAAATTTCATCTGACATTTTATTTCATTGAGAAAGATGCCTTAGACACCACTCTTTTCTATTCTATGTCATATATAATGCCCATGAATGTATTACTGTATTATTATTATCCCATTTTTGTGTATTTACATATCCATTCTTTGATCTTTATTTTATTAGGTCAATATTTAAAAAATTACCAAATCAGGAAGACATTTTCATCCCAATTTTCATTCATTGGGACACATGTTTTGTTGTGTACAAAATTACTTTCAAAAGAGTATATACATCTATTTGACATGTTATATCATGAATTTCGTTCTTATCATAATATTTTATTATTTATTTTATTTTATTTTATTACATGGTAAGTATGGCTCATTGTTTCCAGGTTGTAAATTTTTAGTGAAACAATATCATCTCCTTTCCAGATTGTTTATCATTATACTTCCTTTGAAGACACATTATATTCAATATATTATAAAATATGATGATTTTTCTTCTATTCTGGTTATTCAATATAAATTCCCGTATTAGTATAATTTTCCATTATTGTTTACTTAAAATAAATAAGAAAACAAAATTAATAAAAAACATATTGTATATCTCTCTATGGTTGAAAATATATTTTGTTACAAAAATCCATGCTTTCATAAGTGTTTTTAAATGATCTTTGAAGATCATTTTCAAGGAAAATGATTTTAAAAATATTATATGGTTTTAAATTATTCCTTTATATGTTTTTAATTATTTTTTATGAAATATTTTTCATAAATATTTTTAAAATTTCCGTATAGATTTTCAAATATTTTCAAATAAATGGTTTTCAAAGATGTTTTCAATTTTTCCCTGTAAGTTTTCAAGTATTTTCAAAGAATTGAGTTTAAAAATCATTATTTATTTATAATTTTTCAATTATTTTAATTGAAATGGTTTTAAAAAATGTTTACAATCTTTCATTATATATTTTCATGTATTCCCAAAGAAGTAAATTTCCAAAAAAAATTCTTGCTTTATTTATATTTTTTAAAGGAATGAGGTTTCCAAAAAATGTTTTGAATATTATTTTATATGTTTTAAATTATTTTTTTTCAAAAATGTTTTTTACATTATTTTATATTTTTTCAAGAAATTTTTATTTAAATTTTTTTTTCAAGCACCTTTTATAATTTTTCAGGGAATATTATTTACAAAAACGTATTCATATTTCTGTTATAAGTATTCAGGGAATAGGGTTTTTAACATGTTTTCAAATAAACCATTTTATATTTTCATGTTTCTTTTCATGAAAATTGTCTTCAAAAGGTTTTATATTTAAAAAATTATTTTCCAATGAATAATTGATATTTTCACCAAGATATATTTCCAAATGATATTTCAAAAAAATTTATCATCTATAATGACAACCATTTTTGATAATAATGAATTTATTGGGAAATGATCTATGAATTCCATTAATATTATATTTTATGTGGATTATTATTTGATATAATGGTGTCTATTACACACCCTTCTCTTCCACAGGTTATATTCTTTTGAAATCCGCTTATTTTCACAGGTTATGCTTCTAATGAATGATTTTGAAAACTGTATCTTTTTCCATATGTTATGATATGATTACATGTTTTTTACACCCATTTCAATCCTTGTGTTATGAAAATATTTATTATGGTTTTCTATCACATGTATGTATGATTTAATTATGATATGGGTGGGACCTATATCTCCCTATGATATATTTCGTGAAGAGTTATATTTGATGAGATAGATTAAAATAGTATTGGGAGTGAATATAGACTACTAAGATAGAAATGGGAGTGAACCATGACTACCAACATGGTATGAGGATTGAAATTGTGATACTAAGATGGCCATGGGAGTGGACCATATCTAACTTGGTGGTATGGGGAGTGAACCCATACTACCAACATGGCCTTGGAAGTGATTCCTTAACTACTATGGAAAACATATTTTATGTTTTTTGGTCTACCATAATTCCATGTTTTAATCCTATGTTTTGATTCCATGGCTTATTTTCATTATTTTATTATGATTCATGTCTCACAAACAAACATGAATTATGTAATTTTTCATTTATATGATATTTTATATGTAGGGTATGATCTATGATTTTCATTATCATGTTCACATACCCTTATTATAATGATTTTTATTACATATCAATCCTATTTAACTTTACATAGAATTTAAGATAACTCATTATCTTGTTTCCCTGCCCAATTTGTGAATATATTTGTAATGCTTGATGTGTCTAAGAAGGATGCTTTCCAAGAAGAACCTAGTGAGAGATAATTTAGCTCACTTATGTATCAATGTTTATGTATACATGGTTTGAGTGGCACTAGAATATCACAGTCTTTTGGTTTTTGCCTATATAATGTTATATGTATTATAGAAAAGTTATATAATGTATATATACATTAAAAATAGTTCTATATAATATTGGATTTGGTTTATGTATTTCTATAATATTTTTCTATTATACATCCAAACAATTGAGTGGATTTTATAATTGAATTCATACATCATTCCACACCTATTACCATTACTTTTTAAAGAACATCTCTGATTCCATTTTCTGTATTGAATATGAAACTCCACTAAAATCATGTTAGGGGAGTCAAACATTCATGCCTTCTCACATGGGTGGAACCTATCCATTTTGTTAAAAATAATTATTTATTGATGTAAGAAAAATTGATTATTGATAATTGCATAAGATCACAATGATGAGAAAGTATATTCTACCCATTTTTAATTAATTGTTTGAACAATTGTTCGGTGATAAATACATTTAAAAGATTTAACATTGGTGAACATATCATTAATTCAGGGTGAAGAAAGAGAATACACTAATTGAAACCTTAAATATAATTTATGGGAACTAAAAATATATAGTGATGCAATGGGATTTTAGTAATTCCCCGGCTATTATCAGGGATTTAATGAATTGTGTATTTAAAACCCTAATTTATTCATTTTTTATTTTATGTATAAGTAATATTTTGTTCTATTCATTCAGAATATATGATAATTGATAAAAATAGAGAATTGTGATGAGGATCTAGAGTAAGGATAATTTTTATAAAATATTAACCAACTATGAATTTGGTTGCAAAATGTTTCCTTTTTAGTTTATATAATATAAAGATAGATTATATCTTTGGATATATGAAGGACTGATGTTATTGATATTTGGGAAATATTAACCACATTGACTATAATCCATAGTATTCAAGTATTGGATGAATATTATTGATATATTTTTGTGCATTTATCAAACTAACTAATCCACTAACCAAGTTATCATGGAAGTGATCCATGTTCCTTTAGGTAAGTCAAAGGGAGGAAATTTTAAAATAATATAATTTTCTGTTAGTCATAGAACCATGTAATAAATTACCTTGAATTTTGAAAGGGATTATAATATATATTGATGCATAAAATAATTTAATATCAATCCTACGCAAGTATAATTATATGTTGATTTCTTATAACTCCCAATAGTTGAATGTTCATGATAAATATTTACAACATTATGATTTGGAGTTATATAGTGAAATGTTTTAATTAATGATATGAACATATTAAATTTACAGAGGAAGGTATTATATATAAATTAATCATATAATATTAATGTATATGTTAACAATTAAAAATTTAAATATATTCTATAGAATATGGTTGGTATAGATTAATAATTATGATTTCTCAATACATTTCCACTCAAGAAAAAAGAGATGGTGGTTGATGCTTTGAGTCAATTGGATCATGCTATCATATATATGATAAGGATCACAAAATATCCAATATTAATTCCTTTTAAATGGATAGATATTGAAACTATTAAAGAAGGGGATAAATAATATCATTATCAATTGAGTGTTTGAATATATATACATGTGAAGATTAAAGAGGTATAGAATGAAGATGTAGAGCAGAAGAATAAGGTTATTAGTGTTACCATGTTTTATATTGGTTTTAATGGAATGATCACTTATTGGAATAATGTATGTCTTATGCCCATAAAATATTAGAAGAAGGATCTATTATAGTATTATCATAGTTCTTTATTTTTAATTCATATAAGAATTACACCCATGTATAGTGAATTTAAAAAGTTATTTTGGTCAGATCGAATAAAGAGTGAAATTATATATTCTATGCAATTATTCAGGGTATTTTAATATTTTAATAATGATATAAAATTTTATATGGGTAATTTTTATCCATAATGCATACCAGAGTGAAAATTGAAAGAAAGGCCCATTGATTTGGTATTCAGACTACGAGAAATATCTAAATGGGAAAATTATATATGGGTTGGTGACAACAGGATTACGATTTAAGTAAACATCATTAAAATTAATGAAAAATTATCTATAGAACGACTTAATTGGATATTTATTAATGATTCATTGTGGTTTCAACAAATACCATATTCTATTTTTTCTTACTATGATTTGAGGTTTGACTAAATTTTCTAGAAAATTCATCATTGGGATATCTATATAGATTTGAGTTTCACAACCTTATATAATCCTTATACGAATAGATAGTCTGGGGGAACCATTAAAATACTAAAGGATATATTGATATCATTTTACCTGTAATTAAAAGTTGGTAGGGTTCAACCCCTTCCTCTAGTTGTGTTTTAATACAATAGTAGATTTCACTCAGGCAATAAGATATCTACTTATGTATCCATCACTGGAAATAAGTATATAACTTCACATTATTAGAATATAGTTGGATATATATTTATATTTTTACCCGAACTAGATAATAAAATGGTAAAAAAAATTAGAACCATTCTAAAAAATGTGAAAACAACTTAGATTATGAAGACAATCATCAGTGTGATATAGAATTTAATGTTGATGACAAGGTGTTTATATAAATTTAATTATGAATGAAGTTTATGAGATTAAAACATATAGTAAACCAGATACCATTGTATATTGGCCCTTTATTTTTCTTGATCATATTGTGAGGGTATATTATCTCTTGAATAATCCCCTAAATCTATAACACATTCACGTTGTGCTCTATAAATCACTTCAGAGGATGTACATACCTAATCCATGACATGCACAAAAATAAAAGGTCATACAACTAACTCATGATATTTTCTGGGAAGATAAAACTATGTAAATTTAAGATTTCAGGTATAATATTCTATAAAAGAAGACCACTCAACTAGAGAAATTTTTGTGGTGAAACCATTACATTAAACAAGTTATGTGGGAACCTGAGGATATGATAGCGTAGAATTATCCTTAATTTTTTGTATCAAAGTGACATAATTTTAACTGTATAATTAATTTAATGGTGGGAAAATGTAACACAATTAGATTTTATGAAATAATTTGAAATAGATTTGATTTTTTGATATCATATATTACACAGAACATTGGATTTTAACAAACCAAAATATATAAGTAAAAATATTATTATTCCAACATGAAAATGAAAACCTACCCATCAAATTTGGTGGAATGAATAAGATTATTATTTTATGAATTATTTATGTATTTTTAAGATAATTAATATTTATTGATAAACACACATATAATTTAAAAAAATGTATTAGTATTATTCAAAAATATAATTTTCACTGAAGTTTTTTTTACACATTTTTAAGAACAAAGAATATTTTTTTAAAAAAATTATTTCACAAAATTAATGTAATGTTATAGATAAAAATTTCAAAATTATTTTACGATAAATTTTAGATAATTCATTGAAATGAATTATATATTGATGAATTATAAAAAATAATGAATTTTATAGAATAATTGTATTTTAATTTAAAGGATTTATAAGGATAAATTTATTTAGAAATATTTTTGAAAGAAAAATTAGTTTAATTATATTATAAATATTCCAATTTAGAAAATATTAATCAATTTAATGTTAATATTTAATATAAAACCATTTTATACATATGAAAAAACTTTTTATTAGCGAACAAATTTTTCATCACCTCTACACGATTAATTTGAAATTAAAATCTACCACTTCTATAAATTAAATCCTGTAAAATGGATTCCATATTTTTAATTATAATAATTAATATAATGAAATTAATTTTTTCCAAAATATATCATAATAATAGTAAAAATTAATTACCATAGTTAATAATAAAATTTGTTTTTAGGGGTCTGAACATAAACAATATAATGGTTAAAATGACCTAAAAACAAATCCAATTGTCATTATATAGACATATTTTGTTCGTATGTCATATATTTTCATCATTGATCCATTTTTCTCTTTTTACCAATATAGTGACTTGGGATTATTATAAGGGATTTAGAATTTCATATGTGGAAGTCATTTATATTATAAAAAGGAACCCAATATCTTCTCCTATTCACATATAAAAATCTTATTATTTCCTACATAATATGAAAAAAAATTCTATAAATCCATCCACAAGATCTAGAGTCTATTTTTTAGAATACCCTTTTTGGGAGTCCTTTAGTGCAAACATAAGAACATTATCTAATGAAAAAAGTATCAATCGTAGCTTATCGTTTCGGTTGTATTTATTCTTCTACCTCTTTAAAAAATATATAAACCATTATTATATAATATCGTACATAAATAAAAAATAATCTGATATTATTATGTTAACATAATAACTTATATTCGTATCATTTTCTATTAAATGGGAAATAAAAACGTTAGTTGTGTGTACGATGGATAATCACCTCATGAACCAATGTCGTTCATTTTCCATCACCACATATTATAGAAGAATATTGTGATGGATTTTATTTTTATATATGAAATTTTTGAATTCATTACACTATTATAAATATAATATCCAATATGCCTTCTATACTTAAAATCTATTAGAATATGATAACATTACTCATGAGTATGTGAGGACTATCGCCTTCATAAAGCGATGTGATATGTTTTTTATTTTATTTTCCAAATAGATGTTACTATAGATATCTATAATGAATCTATATAATATATATTTTATGATAATTATTATATAAATTTGAATTAATATTTTCATTTCATTCATTCCAACCATAAAAGATGAAAACATTAATCATACACATGTACGGCCTGCCATATCCATGAAAGATGCTATTCATTTTTTATATAACCCTTTTAATAGATAACAAAAAATATATAAACACTAATTATATAAAATATTAATATGAATATAATCATTCTTGATAATATGGAACCATGAATTTATAAAAAATATAAGATTTACCTACCCAAAACATACATGAAAAACATAGTAGTTATTACAAAAAAAATAGTGATTTTAATAATTAATTATTCAAATTGGTTGATAAAAGCTTATAACTTAATCCTCTATATTTTAATATATATTTTTAGTTATATAACATATTTATAAAAAATATTTTGTTTATAACTTATGTTTTATTGTGTATGAATGATGTTGGACCAAAGTTAAGGGATTTTCATTCCTCTTTCATTTTTGTGGGACACATGCCATATTCACAAAAATAATGTGTCATAGATTAAAAAAGCAGGTGTCATGATATATAAATACTACATTTCAATTTTCATAATTATGAGTTTTTCTTCTATAAAAATTTATTCTCGCCCTATGCTTTTAGGTTTTATTCAACGTAGATAAATAGAAAGAACATAGTTAAGGTGGAATGTTTCATATTTTTAAATTAGTTTTTTTTGATGTTATTCATATATTATTTACTTTAAACACAAGAACCGAGATTATATTATGGTTAAGGAAACATAATACATGATTCAAATGTCATTTCCTAGGAAATAGGAGTTAAGTAATAACTTAATGAAGCCTTAGTAATGGTTTAAGAATTATGTTAGATGAATAAAGTATTTATGTTTTTTAATTCCATGATTTTTTTGTATGAATCATGAAATATATATATATTTTTAGTATATGTTATCATTAAGGATTGAAATGGATATGTTCAATGGTATGTTCATGTGAAGGTGATGATTTGATTACGAGAAGGTCACCCTTAATTAGATTCCTACATTAAGATAATGTTCTTTGGATAAATATACTTTGGATATGAATAAGTAAATTAGAATGTATAGATTAACATGAAACTAATTATTTTCAGTTGTTCTATATCAATAAAGATGATATATACAACTTCATGGATTTAAAGAATGTATACAGTAATCATTATAATAAATAATCAATCATGTTTTCTAAAAGTTTTAATCTTGATTTTGGTTATTAACAACTGTCAAGGGAATATATGATGGGGGTAGTTACATGTTTCAAATGTGACAACCAAGAGATAATTTGTGATATATGGGTGATAAATGTTAAGAAATTTTCATGACATTATTTCAAATATTTTGGATTTTTATCTTTCCTAAGTCTTATAAGGTTAACCATTTATGGTATGTTTATGTTAAACTTTAGATGAAGTTTCTGATATTAAATTATTATCTCAGCAAATGACGATTTATCCCTATTTGATTACATGTTCTAAAAATTTTGTGTTATTGGTAACTGATGATAGATGGGATGAATTATCATAGATATAATGATCTATTTATGATTTAGGAATAAAAATTTCACCATAATTTTTAAAGAACTAGGTGAAGTGGAAATTAGTAACCAAATAACCAAACAGTGAGATTATAATTATTAAAGGGAATTAAACCAACAAAATATAATGTCTCATGAAAATTCATCAACAACAATGAAAAGATTATGAAACCAAAATCCTTATCCTAATAATTCTTTTCGGTTTAATCAAATAGTCCCTTATATAATCCTAGATTCATAGATTTGCAATTATTAACATCCTTCTAAATAAATTCTCTATCACTATCATCCAAAACATGATATTTATATTTATCTTATCTCACCATGATTTCACTTTCCACCATTTTTATTTTACATGGAAACCCACCTATGTGTTACTCTTGGAAACTGTTATAGTTCTGAATTTTTACTTTAAATAATTTTTTTGTATTAATTTTTATGATGTATTTTTATATTAAAAGATTGTTAAATAATTAAACCTTTGATATTTAAAATTAATTTTGAGGGAGGATTTCATTTTATGGGGGTAGAATATAATAACTCAAGTTTTTGTGCATTTTTTTAATTTAACTTAATCTTTTTGATATTTTTCATCACATGAAATATTGAAAATATTTTATCTTCTAATATATTACATTGACTCGGTAGAATTAACCACAACACGATGTTAATCATGCACTACACACAATATAAATTTTATCATTCTTTACATGGAACACAATGGTTATCTTACATTACAAGCAAGAATGACATTTCTTGATGTCTTGCATAACAGGCAAGACTGAGTCTTACTGAACAATAATGCATTACCAAAATATTATTATTAAATAAGATATTACAAAACCAAAAAATTTAATATTCTAGGATTAACTAAAGTATATTTGAATTCATAGTTTATTAATAAATTGGAAAATAATTTGAAAATTAATTGAATATAATAGAATATATAATAATTTTTAGGGGCACAAATATGTTTTACCATAAAAAATTAAATTAATTACAAATAGTGATTGATATCAACATAATATAAATTTTATATAATCATCCAAATGAAATTTATATTTATCTAATATATTTCATATACACAAGATAAGAACAGTCCAAATTCTGGGCTTAAACCCAATTATTTTTATTACGAATTTTTGAAGTCGTTTAATGGAGAACACATTTAAAATAAAAATTTAGAACTTTTATCGATTTAATATGTCAAAATAATCTATATAATTGAAATATTACCATTATAGTTAGTTTAGGTTAATTTTTATAAATTTTTCTACGATGTTTCCTTTTTAATGAATAGTGAAAATAAAAAAAATTACATCAATACTACTTTTTCATATAATTAATTTTTAGAGTTATATTAAATTTTAAACTAGTTTCAACGTTTAATTAGATATTATTTGTATTAATCAACCTAGTTTAGGTCATTGTAATCACTTTTAATTTGAAATTTTACATAAAAACATATTGAATTGTTCGACACTTCTTCTTTAAAAAAACACATTGTCAACCAGACAACCAGATTTAATTTTAATTAATTTTTACCAAAAATGTTATTGGAATTTGAAACAATTGATTAAATATTTGAAATATGTTTAATTTATAATATTTAATATTATCATCTTAATTATATACCAAAAATATAATGGAATGTGATTAAAATTTATTGTTGTGATTATGTTAAAATTATGCTTAATATGGTATTAAACATTATCCATATGGGACAAAATGGCCTAGAAAATTTTAGAAATGCCATTTTAATCCAATAAGTAGACCATATATCCTCTTGATTATAATTTTATGGTTCATTAGGATATTATTGAAAGTTTGTTCACTATATAATAGGTTGAGTATAGAAAATGAAAAAAAAGGAACTTTCCTTGCCTTTAAATTATATAAAACAAAGAGATATGTAAAAATCATCATATTTCTATTATAAATATCACTTTTAAATATAAATGTGTTTTTTTATCATAATAATTTATCAATAATTTTTAAAAATGGTTTAGTTACTTAAAATGTTTAAGAAATGCTAATACAATGTTTATTTAGTGAATAAATAACTAAAATAAATCATACCATTAATATTAAAAGTGATGTGAATTGATTAAATAATTCACATTAATTAATTTTAAATGGGAAAATATCATATTAAAAATATTTAAATTTATTATATTTTAATTTTAATATTTTTTTAATATTTTAAAATTATAATTAAATAAATAATTTCAAAATTGTCATTGTTGTCAATTTCCAATAAATGATATTTTACCAAATGAATTAAAATTAATAAAAAATATATATTCTGAAAATTCATTTTTATGAGTTAAATAATATTTAATGTGGTCCATTATTCAACCAATTGATCATTTTAATTAAAATGTTCACCAGTTGATTGTAAAAACGTTGTTATCACGGTTTGAGTTTAGGAAGTCTTTTGTGTGTCACATGCACTTGTTTTAAAAATTAGTTTCTAAAACCCTTGTGATTTTTATTTTTTAAATTATATATCATATTTATAATTATGTTCATATAATATTTATAATATATATAATTAAATTTAATTATTAATTGTTATATTACTTGGGTTAGAAATCTAGAATCTTTAATAAAAACTGAAATAATAAAATTGGGGAATCATAGAAGTTAAGGAAGCATATTATTAATATAAACATATTTCTATGTGGTGTAGAATTTTTATGACCATAAATTCAAATAAATAAATTAATTCCCCACTAGTGAGTCACATTAGGTAAGAGAGACCTCCCATTATTGAATACCTTTTTCTATTTACAAGAGTGACACTCCTCCCCCACTATAAAAAGGCATGCACTCTACCACTTCCTCACACATCTCAACTCACATAGGTTCTGCCACGATATGATTATAAAGTTCAAAACATACATCCTATATTCCTTGATTCCTCCAATTTTTATTAATTACATCCAAGTAATCCCTTCGTATCGTACTAATGTAATTAACTGAAGAAGAGGTAGCATCCTTCCTTATACTCCTTTCATTTATTTTCTTTCTCCACTCCATCAACTCTACTTATTCAATCCACGTATAAAAAAAGAAGTATAAAAAATACACTAGGATGTTTTTAGGATATTTTTTTACATAAATTTACAAAAACATCCATCTAATTGGTAACAAAGATACTCTTTATGTCTATGGAAAACTACCACCAAATGAAACCATTTTAGTCCATTCTTATTTTTCACATATCACGGTAGTCATAATGATAATAAAAAATATTTATAAATGGTGTATATGTTATTTATAATTTATTTAAGATTCTATAATTTCTTTAAAACACATATCATTATTTATTACATTTTTATAAATATGATAATTACATTTGAGAAAATGTGGACTATCGCCCCCTCAAAGCAATGTGATTCATTAAGACAGTTCATGGACTGTATTAAGAATTTTTTAAGTGATTTTATATGATATATATGACATAATAATACTATTTTAAGTATATAATATACATATATACACTAATATAATTTTATTTCTTTATTTCAATATGAAAATAAAATAGAAATAATATTTATGTGTACATACGGCCTACTGTCTCCACGAACAGTGTATTTCATTTATTACGTCTATATATTATATTTTATTATAATAAAAATATACTAAATATAAATGATACTTATATTGTCATAAATATTCTTCAAATAATTATAAAATTATAATGACCAAATATTTAAAAAAGTAAGACACATTTGTAGAATAAAGAATATATTACCCAAAGTTAATCCTTAACATAGATTTGTTAACAAGAGGGTAATATAACATCATAATCAAACCATATATGTAATTATATTTAAGTATATTAATAATTAAAACATATATAAAAAATATTTTTTTTTGAATCTTGTATGTGTTAAAATATTTTCAATACACAAGGTTAGAGAAATTTCATCTGACGTTTTATTTCATTGAGAAAGAAACCTTAGACACCACTATTTTATTTTCTATGTCATATATAATCCCCATGAATGAATTACTGGATTATTTATATCCAATTTTTTAGTATTTACATATCCATTCTATGATATTTATTTCATTAGGTCAATATTTAAAAAATTACCAAATCAGAAAGACATTTTCATCCCCATTTTCATTCCTTGGGACACATGTTTTGTTATGTACCAAAATTACTTTAAGAGGAGTATATATATCTATTTGACCTGTTATATCATGAATTTCATTCTTATCATAATATTTTATTATTAATTTTATTAAATGGGTAGCATTTATTATTGTTTCCTAGTTGTAAATTTTTCTTGAAATAATATAATCTCTTTTAAAGATTGTATTTGATTATGCTTCCTTTGAAGACACATTATAATCAATACCCTTAAAATATGATGAGTTTTCTTCTATTTTGGTTATTCAATATAAATTAATTTATTAGTATCATTTTGAATTAATGTTTACTTCATATAAATAAGAAAATAAAATTAATTAAAAACATATTTTATCTCTCTATATGGTTGAAAATATATTTTTTTCCCAAAACCATGTTTTTATAAGTGTTTCTAAATGATCTTTGATGATCATTTTCATGGAAAATGATTTTAAAAATACTATATGGTTTTAAATGATTCCTTTATATGTTTTTAATTATTTTTTAAGAAATAGTTTTCATAAATGTTTTTAATCTTTCCTTATAAATTTTCAAATATTTTTAAAGAAATGGTTTACAAAAACGTTTTCAATTTTTCCATGTAGGTTTTCAAGTATTTTCAAAAAAATTATTTTTAAAAAAATCAATTTGTATTTATAATTTTTCAATTATTTTCAAGGAAATTGTTTTCAAAAAAAATCAAACATTCATTATATATTTTAAAGTATTCCCAAAGAAGTGAATTTCCAAAATGTTTTGATGATTTATTTATATTTTTTAAAGGAATGATGTTTCCAAAAAATATTTTGAAGATTATTTTATATGTTTTTTATGTTTTTTTTCAAATACAAGTTGATTATTTTATATTTTATCAAGAAATTTTTATTTAATAAATTTTTTCAAGCATCTTTTATAATTTTTTAGGGAATATTTTTTACAAAAAAGTTTTCATATTTCTTTTATAAGTATTTAGAGAATAGGTTTTTTAAAATGTTTTCAAATAATCCTTTATATTTCCATGTTTCTTTTCATGAAAATTGTTTTCAAATGGTTTTATTTTTAAAAAATTATTTTCCAATGAATAAAAGATATTTTCACCAAGATATATTTTAAAATGATATTTCAAAATTTTTTATCATCTATAATGACAACCATTTTTGTTAATAATGAATTTATTGGGAAATTATCTAGGAATTCCATTAATATTATATTTTATAAAGTTTATTATTTTATATAATGGTGTTTATTACACACTCTTCTCTTCCATAGGTTATATTCTTTTGAAATCCGCTTTTTTTCAAAGGTTGTGATTTTTAATGAAATGATTTTTAAACTTGTATCTTTTTTCATAGGTTATGATATAATTACATGTTTTTTACACCCATTAAAATCCTTGTGTTTTGAAAATATTTATTATGGTTTTGTGGAACATGTTTGTATGATTTAATTATGATATGGGTGGGACCAATATCTCCCTCTGATGCATTTGGTGAAGAGTTATATTTGATGAGATAGATTAAAATAGTATTGGGAGTTAATATATACTACTAAGATAGACATGTGAGTGAACCATTAATACCAACATGGTATGAGGATTGAAATCATGATACTAAGATGGCCAAGGGAGTAAACCATAACTAACTTGGTGGTATGGAGATTAAACCCATACTACCAATATGTCCTTGGAAGTGATTCCTTGACTACTATGGAAATCATATTTTATGCTTTTGTGTTTACCAAAATTCCATGTTTTAATCCTAGGTTATGATTTCATAGCTTATTTTCATTATTTTATTATGATTCATATCTCACGGCCAAAATTAATTATGTCATTTTTCATGTATATGATATTTGATATGCATGGTATGATCTATTAATTTCATTATCATGTTCACATACCCTTATTATAATGATTTTTATTACACATCTATCCTATTTACCTTTACATAGAATTTAAGATAACTCATTATTTTTCCCCTCCCCAAGTGATGTAGATATTTATTATTCTTGATGTGTTTAAGAAGGATTCTTTCCAAGAATCACATAGTGAGAGATAATGTAGCCCACTTATGTACCAGTGTTCATGTATCAATGTTTCCAATGGAAATAGAACATCATAGTCTTTTGGTGTTTGTCTAAATAATGTTATATATATTACAGAAATTTTATATAACATAAATATATATTAGTAATGGGTCTACATAATAATGGATTTGGTTTATGTATTTTAGAATAGTTTTCTATTATTCATCCAAACAATTGAGTTGAGTTTCCAATTTAATTCATACATGGTGCCACACCTATTACCATTACTCCTTAAAGAACAAATCTAATTCAATTTTCGGTATTGAAGATGAAACTCCACTAAATTATTGTTAGGGGATTCAAACATTCATGCCTTCTCACGTGGGTGTAACCTATCCATTTTGTTAAAAATAATTATTTATTGATGTAAGAAAAATTGATTATTGATAATTGAATAAGATAACAATGATGAGAAAGAAAATTATACCCATTTTTAGTTAATTTTTTGACAAACTGGGCGGTGATAAATACATTTAAAATATTGAACATTGTTGAAGATATCATTAATTGGGGGTCAAGAAAGAGAATACACCAATTGAAACATTCAATATAATTTATGGGAACTAAAAATATATAGTGATGCAATGGGAATTTATTAATTCTCCAGCTATCATCATGGATTTAATGAATTGTGTGTTTAGAAACTTAATTTATTCATTCTTGTTTTATGTATAGGTAGTATTCTATTCTATTCATTTAGAATATATGAGCATGGATTAAACTAGATAATTGTTATGAGGGTCTAGAGTAAGGAGAATTTTTATAAAATATTTACCAACTATGAATTTGGTTGCAAAATGTTTCCTTTTTAGTTCATATAATATTAAGAAAGATTATATCTTAGGATCTATGAAGGACTGATGTTATTGAAATTTGGGAATGATTAACCACATTTACTATGATCCATAGTATTCAAGTATTGGATGAGTATTGTTGATATATTTTTGTGCATTTATCAAACTAACTAACCCACTAACCATGTTAGATTGAAAGTGATCTATGTTCCTTTGGGTAAGTGAAAGGGAGGAAAATTTAAAATAACATAAGTGTTGGTTAGTCATAGAACCTTTTCATACATTACCTTGAATTTTAAAAAAGATTAAAATATATATTCATGCATAAAATAATGGAATATGAATCCTACTCAAGCATAATGATATGTCGATTTCTTATGACTCATAATAGTTGAAAGTTGATGATAAACATTTACAACATTATGATTTGGATTTATATAGGGAAATGTTTTAATTAATGATATGAACACATTAAATTTACAGAGGAATGTCTTATATATAAATTTATCAAATAATATTAATGTATATATTAATAAATAATAATTTTAATATATTCTATAGAATATAGTAAGTATAGATTAATGATTATGATTTCTCAATACATTTCCACTCTAGGAAAGAAAAGGACATTGGCTGATGATTTGAGTCAATTGGATCATGCTATCATATATATGATGAGGATCAAAAAATATCCAATATTAATTCCTTTTAAATGTATGGATATGTAAACCATTAAAAAAGAGGATAAATAATATCATTATCAATTGAGTGTTTGAATATATATACTTGTGAAGATTAAAGAGGTGTAGAATAAAGATGTAGATCAGAAGAAGAAGTTTATCAGTGCTACCAAGTTTTACATTCATATTGATGGAATGATCACTTTTTGGAATAATGTATGTCTTTTTTCCATAAAATATTCTAAGAAGGATCTATTATAGTGTTATCATTGTTCTTCATTTTCAATTCTTCCAAGAATTACAACCATGTATAGTGAATTTAAAGAGTTATTCTGGTTAGATTGAATGAAGACTAAAGTTATATATTCTATATCATGATTCATGGTATGTAATTATTTTAATAATGATAGAAAATTTTATATGTGTAATTTTTAGACATAACTCATACTAGAGTGAAAATTGAAAGAAAAACCCATTGATTTGGTATTCAGACTACACAAAATATCTAAGTGGGAAAATTATATATGTGTTGCTGACAACATGATTACGATGTAAGTAAACATAATTAAAATTAATGAAAAATTATTTATAGATCTTTTTAATTGTATGTTCATTAATGATTCTTTACATTTTTAACAAATACCATATTCTATTTTATCTTACTACGATTCTAGGTTTGCCAAAATTTTCTAGAAAATTCATCAGTGGGATATCTATATAGATTTGAGTTTCAACACCTTGTATAATCCTCATATAAATAGATAGTCTGGGGGAACCATTAAAATACTAAAGGATATATTGATAACATTTTACCTGTAAGTAAAAGGTGGTAGGGTTCAACCCTATCCTCTAGTTGTGTATTAATACAATAGTATATTTCACTCAGGCAATCAGATATCTTCTTATGTATCTGTCATTGTAAATAAGTATAAATTACCAGTTTATTAGTATGTAGTAGGATATATATTTATATTTTTACCTGAACTATCTAATAAAATGGTAAAAAAATTAGAAGCATTCTAATAAATTTGAAAACTACTTAGGGTCGATAAAAATTTTATGAAGACAATCATCAGTGTGATATAGAATTTAACCTCAGTGAAAAGGTGTTTATATGAATTTCATTATGAATGAAGTTTATGAGATTAAAACATATTTGAAATCTAAGACCTATGTATATTGGCCCATTATTTTTCTTGATCATATTGCGAGGGTATCTTATCTCTTGAATAATCCCTTAAATCTATATCACATTCATGTTGTGCTCCATAAATCACTTCGGAGGATGTATATTCGTGATCCATCTCATGCACAAAAATCAAAGGTCATAAAACTAACTCATGATCTTCTATAGGAAGATAAAAATATATAAATTTAAGATTTTAGGGATAATATTCTATGAATGAATACCACACAACTAGTGAAATTTTTGTGGTGAAACCGTTAAATTAAATAATTTATGTGGGAACCTAAGGATATGATAGCATAGAACTATCCTTAATTTTTTGTATCAAAGTTACATAATTTTAAGGGTATATTTAATTTAATGGTGTTAAAATGTAAGACAATGAGAGTTTATGAAATAATTTTAAATAGATTTGATTTTTTGATATCAAATATTACACAGGCCATTAGATTTTAACAAACCAAAATATAAAAGTAAAAATATTATTATTCCAACATGAAAATGAAAAACTACCCATCAAATTTGGTGGAATGAATAAGATTATTATTCTATAAATTATTTATTATTTTTTAAGATAATGAATATTTATTGATAAATCCACATATAATTTATAAAAATGTATTAATATTATTCGAAAATATAATTTCCACAGAATTTTTTTACACATTTTTAAGAACAAAGAATAATTTTTTTAGTTTTGAAAAAATTATTTTATAAAATTAATATAATTTTTATATAAAAATATCAAAATTATTTTAATATAAATTTTAAATAATTCATTGACATGAATTCTATATTGATGAATTATAAAAAATAATGAATTTTATAAAATAATTGTATTTTAATTTAAAGGATTTATAAGGATAAATTTATTTAAAAATATTTTAAAAGTAAAATTAGTTTAATTTTATTATAAATATTCCAATTTAGAAAATATTAATCAATTTAATGTTAATATTTGATATAAAACTATTTTATATATTTGAAAATACTTTTTATTAGAGAACGAATTTTTCTTCACCACTACGTGATTAATTTGAAATTAAAATCTACCACTTCTATGAATTAAATCTGGTAAAACGGATTCCATATTTTGAATTATAATAATTAATAAAATGAAATTAATTTTTTCCCAAATATATCATAATAATAGTAAAAATTAATTACCACAGTTAATATTAAAATATGTTTTTAGGGGTCTAAACATAAACAATATAAGTGTTAAAATGACCTATAAACATATCTAATTCCCATTATATGGACATAAGTTGTTCATATGTCATATATTTTTCATCCTTGATGTATTTTTTCCTTTTTGACAATATAGTGACTTGGTGTTATTATAAGGCATTGAGGAATTCATATGTAGCAGTCATAAATATTATAAAAAGGAACCCACTATCCTCTCCTCTTCACATATAAAAATCCTATTATTTCATACATAATATGAAAAAATATATTCCATAAATCCATCCACAAGATCTAGAGTCCATTTTTTTAGAATAACCTTTTTGGGAGTCCTTTTGTGCAAATATAAGAACGTTATCTAATGAAAAAGTATCGGTCGTAACTTATCGTTTCTTTTGTATTTATTCTTCTACCTCTTCAAAAATTTAATAAACCATGATTATATAATATCATACATAAATTATAAATAGTTTAATGTTATTATTTTAATATAATAACTTATATTCGTGTCATTTTCTATTTAATGGGCAACAAAACTGTTAGTTGTGTATACAATGGACAATTGCCTCACGAACAAATGTATTTCATTTTCCATCACCACCTCTTATAGAAGAATATTGTGATGGATTTTATTTTTATATATGAAATTTTTAAATACATTACACTATTATAGATATAATATCTAACATACCTTATAAACTTAAAATCTATTGGAATATGATAATATTGCTCATGAGTATGTGAGGATTACATCCTTCATAAAGCGATGTGATATGTTTCTCCTCTTATTTTCCAAATAGATGTTAGTATGGATATCTATAATGAATCTATATAATATATATGATGGGATAATTATTATATAAAGTTGAATTAATATTTTCATTTCATTCATTCAAAACGTAAAAAATGAAAACAATATTTATACACGTGTACGACCTACCATCACCATGAAAGATGCTATTAATTTTTCTATATCCCTTTTAAAAGATAAAAACAAATATATAAACACTAATTATATAAAATATTAATATTAATATAATCATTCTTGATAATATAGAACCATGAATTTATAAAAAATATAATATTTACCTAACCAAAACATACATGAAAAACATAGTAGTTATTACCAAAAATAGTGATTTTAATAATGATTTATTAAAAATGGTTGATAAAATATTATAACTGAATCCTATAAGTCTTAATATATATTAATTAATTATATAATATATTTATAAAAAATATATTTTTTATGAGTTATTTTTTATTTTGTATGAATGATGTTAGACCTAAGGTAAGGGATTTTCATTCCTCTTTAATTTTTGAGGGACACATGCCATATTCACAACATTTTAGTTTTAATTGAATTATATAATACACATGGATTTACATTATTATTATTATTAGTTTTAAAATTATTAAATATGATTATCTATATAATTTCAATTCTATTAGGCATCATATGATTAAAACATTATCAATGTGGAATTAATTTTATGATACAATCTCAATTTTTATAGGGATTGTTAATCATTATGATTTTGGTGATATGATCTTTTGATAAATCTATCAAGAAACTAATTATTTTCTTCTAATATTTTATTCATGGATAATAAATTTTTTACTTTAATTTAATCAATTTATGTACAATAGTGACAAAAAAATTTAATAAATATTAACTTTTTTCTCTCTTCGCATGAAAATCGTTTTTCTTCTATGCCCATATTTCTTAAAAATGTTTTAATTAAATGTTTTTACTATTATCAAATTATTTTCTAATAATTTATTTATGATGTAGTAATTTTTTATATATTGTTTAATTGGAGTATTCGTGTCATTTTCTAAATAAGTGGCCTCTGACATTTTACCAAAAATGGGAATTTGATCATTTTTTCATGTTTATTTCATGAATGTTTTTCCAAACATTATGAATTATGAATAATTTAAACATCCCAAAAAAATTCCTAGTTAATTTTAAAATAAAATTTCAACTTTTATATTTGGGAAATTTTTATATTTTAAAAAAAATGATTTCCAAGTGGAAAATATATTTTATCATGGCATATTCTAATTGAGCTATAAAATTATTTTTCATATAAAATAAAATACATTGATTTTACTTCAATTTTATAGGGTATATGATCGAATGATAATATAATTATTCTTTAATTTTGTGTGTTATTATTATGATGAAAATATTTTTATTAAAACCATTTTTTTATTGGGTTATATTTTGATAAATTGATGAAATGATTTTGAAACCCATTTATTTTCCACATGTTATGATGTAATGCCTTTTTATTAAACCCCTTTCATTTTCTAGGGTTATGATAATATTAATTTTTTTGATATTTTGTAACAAATATCAGTCAAATTCATGATGCTTTATGTGGGCCCATAATTACATACCCCTCCAATGATTTAGGTAAATATAGCTAATTCATGAGTACATATGTTTTACGTGAACCTAATTACATGTTCAAAATTTCATGAATGATGTAACACGCTAGGAATTTATGAATTATTATTTTCAATTAAATTATTTTTATATCTACCATGACATAAAACAATGTGTTTTATTGCATTACCTAAAACAACAAGTTTCCATGATGTCTTGTCTAAGATGAAAAAACGATTTTCACCGAAAAAAAATATATTATTACAATTATTATTTAATATATCCCATAGACATTAATATTGAGCATAAGAATATAATTTGCTAAAATTTGAAAGTATATACTTTAAAAATATTTATTATTTATCTATTGATTTTAAATGAAGTAATAATAATTTAAATGTTAAAAAATTATTTTGTAAAAATGCATTTTTTTGAAGAGGTGGTTTAGTCTCTCTATTATCACATAATTAAAAATAAATTTTTATACCAATTAAAAAATGATTTTATTAAAATAAACAAATTGTAATGAAAATGTAAAAAGTTTCTTAAGGGGGATATTTGGTATTTTTCCAAAAATAATTTGATTTTAGATGAATAGTAAAAAATACTGAATATTAATTGAAAAAGAACATTTTTTCTAAATAATTTTTAATTTCAAATTAATGTTTTAATTCTATTTAAAAATAAATTGGTTAAATTTTATATCAATTAAACCCATTTATGTCATTTGAGTCCTTTTCCTTTTGAAATTTTATATAAAAAAGTTATATACGATTTAACATTTTTCTTTAAAAATGCATATCACCATCGTGTCCATTGGATTCATTTTCAGTTAAATTTTCCTTACTTTATTAATTAAATTAGGAAAAAGGGATTAAAATTTTTTATATTAATAATTTATAATATGGAAAATATATTTCTTACAAAAAGTATTTTAAAAATAGTAATGATTAATTACAATGGTTATGGAAAAAATCAACTTACTATGTAGTAAAACTAATCTTATAAGAGTAAAAATGTCATATTATTTTTTAAAACACCCATTTTATGTTAATATATGAACTTTTAATCTTATTTGATCATGTATTTTCCATTTTTTGTCCCATTTTTATTTATTAAATTGTTGTTATGATTGATTCTGTAAAAAATATTACATGTTTACCACTCACCTCACTTATAAAAGGCCACCCACTGTCATCTCTTCCTCAAACCTTCAAAAAAAAATTCTTAATAAAATACCTACCCAAATAACCACAAAAATTCAGTCCTCTCATACTAAAATCCTTAGGTTTGGATAGAATCTTTCTTGGGAAGGATTTTGGTGAAAACATATTGAGGATACCCGAAGAAGATGTAACCCTCATCAATGAGAATTTTGATATTATTTTTTCAACCACCACCTTAAATTAATATTATATAATTTATATTTAAAATCCAAAGTATATTTCATGTAATTATTTTTTTTGTTAAGGGTATGACCTATTAAAATCTCCTCCATAAATAGGGTTACGAAATCATCTTTCATGTGTGTGGAAGATTATCTCCTCATGAATTGATGTCATTAGTTTTCCATTACTAATTCATGTACATAAATATAAAAAGGTACATAATAATTATTTATGATATTTAAGACATTATTATTCTTCTATAATTATAATATATTTCATACATTCATTATTTCCATTATTTGGTATTACGATAACGTCGCTCATGTCTACAGTGGATTACAGCCTCACAAAGTGGTGTGATTCATTAAATAATTACATGGACTGTATTAAGGGTGTGTTTAATAAAAATATATGATATATATTAAAAAAAATTATTTAGTGATAATATATATATATCATTCACATTTCTTTATTTCAATGCCATATGAAAATTGAAACATCGTTCATGTATATGTATGATCTACCATTTATATGATCATGGTATTTCATTTTCTATATATACCATTTATGAAAATTAATAATTAAAAAATATAATAAATATGTATGATATTTATATGACTTTTGACATTATTTTTATGGTTTAAACATAATCTATATAATAGTATCGATGATAAAAAAAATTAAAATATACACAAATATAAAAGCCGATATTACCAGAATCATGATTTTTACATGGATTTGTTAATAAATGGGTAACAAAGGGAAATTAGTAAATGATATATGATGTTATATGTGTGTGTATGTGTGGTTATTAAATATATATATATATTTAACTTAAATTTATTACATAGGAAGTCTGTTTGTGAACAGATGATGTTGAGACATAAGATAAGGGATTCCCATACAAGTTTTAGATTCATTGATTCACATTACATATTCACCAGATACATCTTTTATGTGGTGTATATATTTCCCAAAAAATTTATTTTATGATTATAATCCTAATTTTTTGGGTTATTTTCATATCCATTTAAGGATCACCTTCTCCTAGTCATTAATTTTTACATAATGGTGATGTATATTTTTTCACAATCTATATTCTTTGAGATATATAGTCATGTAATACAAATATTTTATTTTACAATGTGTATATACAACCCATTTTTTCATGTAATACTTGGATTCTATTAATTATCCTCATATTTAATGTTTATTTTAATGATAATACTTCATGAGGCTTACATTTCAATGTTACAAAAGGGGTGAGGATTTTATGTCACAATCTCATCATTTATCGGTATTGTTTATGACTATATTTATGATGATCAAATATTATGATTCATATATCAATAAAGTAAAAAAATCATCTCAACTAGTTATTTCATGAGTATATTGTTTCCCTTAATTTTCCTCTCCTTGTGTAATAAATAGTTCGATATAATGTTTTTAATATAAAATGACTTTTTTGGTTAAAAATCAATTAATTAAAAACCATGTTTTTAAAATTGGTTCTAAAAATATTTTATTACACTCATGATTTTTGAAAAAGATATTATATACATGATTGGTGTTATAAAAAAATTTTGTGTTAAATATTCATGTCACATTCCATAACAATGCTAGTTTATATTTTACTGAAAATTTCAAAGGAATATTTTTCAAAACTTGTATAGGATGAAGAGAATTTTCTAGGCCCATGGCTGTTATTTTCTAAAATTATACATTTTTATTTTTTCAAGGTTAATTTTAATTAATAGGGCTTAAATTTTTTTAATAATTTATTATCAATGATGCAAACATATTTTACTCAAGAGTTATTTTAAATGATTTTAAATCATTCTTTATATGTATTAAATGTTATTTTCGAGGAAAATAATTTTCAAAATATATTATTTTTTAAAAAAAAATTAAAGAAAGGTTATTTTCTACACAAAATTTTCCAAGTCATTTTCAAAATTACCTTCAATCTAAGATGATATACATTGATGTTACATATTATTTCCTAGGTATATGATACAAGTATACCACTCTTATCATGTCTCTGAATAGTTTGTTCTTATGATTGAATGATGTTAATGAAATGTGTTACTCTCCCATGGTTTATAACATGATAAAAATCCTTTAAAACACACTTATTCTTCACTGGTTTATGCTTTGATGAAATTCTATATAGAATATGAATGAAACATCACTTCTATATTTTTGGAAATGATAATATTTTTATGAAACCCATTTCATTTCATTGGTAATCATAAGATGAATTTTTTAATCATGTATAACAGATATTTTTATTTTCATTATGTGATTTTTAAGGCCTATATATTCCATTATTTTGTTAGGATATAATAAATGTTCTATGAACTTAATTGGTATATGATTGGTATTCCCATGCCTAAAAAGGATGGTACATGGGTGGTTAGACCAATCCTAGATATGAGGGTACACTAGGGGAAAGCTAAATCCCTAAAATTAGGGTAAATAATGGGTTATTCTAAATCCAAAAAAATGAGGGTACACTGGTGGTTATACAATGAACAAAAATGTGGGTACCAAGATGGTTAGATGAAGACCAAAAAAGAGGGTACACATGTGGATATGATATTCTTGAAAATGTCAGTACATGGGTGTTTTTACCATTCCCAAGTGAGGGTACATGAGAGGTTATCCCAAGACAAAATCAAGTATATGGGTTGTCATCCTGAGCTAGTCATGTTATTAATTTCATAGTGGGTATCCTTGATAAAAAATATTATATGCTTATGTGTATGAAAAAACATTATATGTCTCATGAAAATTTTATGATCCCATGGATTACGTTCTTTGATTTCATTATGATTCATGTATTATGAACATCCAATATTAATTTAATTAAACATTTTTATCATCTGTTACAAGTTGTGTATGAGACTCATAAGTTATGTTCATTATCTTATAAACTTATACTTTTATAATGATTTGATATAATGAATGATTGTTATATGTAATGCATAAAATTATTAAGCATCAGATCCCACCATTTGTTATGTATCCTATTCCATTATTATGAAGAAAATTTTATTTATGTTATTTTTATAAGGAGTATATAGTAGGATGGTCATTATGGGAGATATTAAAGATATTTCAGAAATTATGATGATTATGTTATTTGATTTCATTATGCTTCACATATTATGAACATCCAATATTAATTTAATTACCAATTTTTATCATCTATTACAAGTTTTGTATGAGAATCATAAGTTATGTTCGTTATCTTATAAAATTATACTTTTATTATGATTTGATGTAATGAATGATTGTTATCTGTAATCCATAAAATTATTAAGCATCAGATCTCACAATTTTTATGTATCATATTCCATTGTTATGAAGAAAATTTTATTTATGTTATATCTATTTGGAGTATATTGTAGGATGGTCATTATTAGAGATATTAAAGATATTTAAAAAATATAATGATTGTGTTCCAAGATTCTTAAGTAAAATAGATTTTGGTTATTACGATTGTATTTATGTATTGTGGTGAATATTAATATAAAAATATTTAATATCCCTGTTTGAGAACCCTGGGTCATTATGTTGGGTTTTCAAGGAAATTTTTAGATAAAATATTTAAACTAGGGTGATAAAACATTACTGGACCACATATGTAACAACTGGGCCCCACTGACAGCACAAACACCCCGCATTAACATGGTATTCCATGATTCTTAAGTAAAAAATTTATTTTGGTTATTATGATTGTATTTATGTATTGTGGTGAATATTAATATAAAAAGATGTAATATCCATGTTTGAGAACCTTGGGTCATTATATTGGGTATCAAAGGAAATTTTTAGATAAACTATTGAAACTAGTATGATAAATCATTAGTAGACCACTTATGTACCAACTGGGCCCCACTAAAAGCACAGACACCACGTCTTAACATGGCAGTCAGGTCATGGCCTGCCAGGTACCACCAGTTTCCCCACAGACACGTGGTCCCCAACCAAGGGCCCACCCATGTGCCCGAACTAGTCATCTAACTAATGACTACCCCCACAGGCCAACACATGTCCTTTCCTGTGTGTTTTTTCCTCACTCACACACACCCTGGGAAATATCCCATAAGGTCACCCATCCTGATCACTACTCCATTCCAAACATGCTTAATTGTAGAGTTCAAATCAGGTAAGCACCTAAAAAGGAAGGTGCACCTTATTGACATTAATCATATCATTTAGTCATTTAACCCTTTATCATTCTAGGGTGTTTAAATCACCCCCCCCCCCCTTAGAGGACAATGTCATCATTGTAGGCCGTACATCTCAACCCAGGTAGTGCAATGCACTTATGGATGGGTTCCTCCTCTGATACCAAATGTAACAATTATGCCCCGCTGACAGAAAAGACACCCCACCTTAACATGGTCGGCAGGTCCTGGCCCGCCAGGTTCCACCAGTTGCCCCACAAACATGTGGTCCCCACCCAGGGGCCCACCCATGTGTCTGAATGAGTCATCTGACTAATGTTTGTCCTCACAGGCCAACACATGTTCTTTCCAGTGTGCTTCGTCCTCACTCACACACACCCTCGGAAACTTCCTAGAAGGTCACTCATCCAGATCACAACTCCAGGTCAAGAACGCTTAACTGTGGAGTTCTAACCAGGTAGGCTCTTGAAAAGGAAGGTTCACCTTGTTGACATGAGTCATATCATTTTTTCATTTAACCCTTTATCATTCTGGGGTTTTATAATCACCCCCCCCCCCTTTAGAGCACAACTTCCTCATTGTGGTCCCTACAACTCAACACAAGAAATGAACAACACTTAAGGCTGGGTTCCCCATCTAAGATTCATAAGTTATGTTCATTATCATATAAACATATACTTTTATTATTCTTTGATATAATTAATGATTGTTATCTGTAATGCATAAAATTACTAAGCATCTGATCTCGCCATTTTCTATGTACCATATTCCATTATTATAAAGAAAATTTTATTTATGTTATGTCTATTTGGAGTATATAGTGGGATGGTCATTATGGGAGATACTGAAGATATTTCATAAATTATGATGACTGTGTTCCATGATTCTTAGGTAAAAAAATGATTTTGGTTATTAGGATTATATTTGTGTTTTGAGGTGAATATTTATATAAAAATGTGTCATATTCATGATTGAGAACCCTGTGTCATTATATTAGGTTTCAAAGAAAACTTTTAGATAAAATATTGAAAATATGATGATAAATAATTAGTAGACCACTTATGTACCAACTGGGCCCCGCAGACAACACAAACACCCCGTCTTAACATGGAAGTCGGGTTGTGGCCCACCAGGTACCACCAGTTGCCTGACATACATGTGGTCCCCACCCAAGGGCCCACCCACATGCCCGAATAAGTCATCTGACTAATGACTGTACACATAGGTCAACACATGTCCTTTCTATTGTGCTTTGTCCTCACTCACACACACCCTAGGAAACGTTCCATAAGATCACCCATCCTGATCACTACTCTGAGTCAATCACGCTTAACTGTGGAGTTCTAATTAGGTAATCTCCCAAAATAAATGGTTCACCATGTTGACATGAGTCATATCATTTAGTAATTTAACCCTTTATCATTCTGGGGTGTTACAATCACCCCCCCCCCCTAGAGGACAATGTCCTCGTTGTGGGCCCTACATCTCAACCTAGACGGTTGGGTTTCGCCTCTGATACCAAATGTAACAATTGGGCCCCTCTGATAGCACAAACACCCTGCCTTAACATGTTTGTTGGGTCATGCCCCTCCAGTTTCCCCCACAGACACGTGGTCCCCACCCTATGGCCCACCCACGTGCCCAAACAGGTCATATGACTGATGACTATCCACACAGGCCAAGCCAACACATGTCCTTTCCAAGTCATTTAGCCCTTTATCATTCTGGGCTATTACAATCACCCCCCCACCACCAAGAGGACAATTTCCTCATTGTGGGCCCTACATCTCAACCTAGAAGGTCGGGTTTCTCCTCTGATACCAATTGTAACAACTGGACCCCATTGATATAATAGACACCCTACCTTAGCAGGTTCATCAGGTCTTGGACAGCCAGTTGCCCCAAAGACATATAGTCCCCACCCACATTCCCGAACATGTCATGTGACTGATAACTATCCATACAGGCCAACACATGTCCTTTCCAGTATGAAGTGTGATTTTTCCTCACTCACACACACCCTGGAAAACTTCCCATAGGGTCACCCATCTTGATCACTAATCCGGGACAAGCACGTTTAACTCAGGAGTTCTAATCAGGTAGGCTCTCGAAAAGGAAGGTGCACCTTGTTGACATGAGTTATATCATTTAGTCATTTAACCCTTTATCATTTTGGGGTTTTACAATCACCCCCCCCCCCCCCCCTAGAGGACAATGTCCTCATTGTAGGCCCTACATCTCAACCCAGGTACTACACCGCACTTAAGGCTATCTTCCTCCTCTGATACCAAATTTAAAAATTGGGCCCCACTGACAGGACAAACACCCCGCCTTAACATTGGCTTCAGGTCCAAACCCATCAGGTACCACCATTTTCCCCATAGATATGTGGTCCCCACCTAGGGGCCCACCCACATGCCCAAATAGGTTATCAGACTAATTATTGTCCCCACATGCCAACATATATCCTTTGTAGTGTGCTTTGTCCTCACTCACACACACCTTAGGAAACATCCCTGAAGGTCAACCATCCTGATCACTATTTTAGGTCAACCACGCTTAACTATGGAGTTCTAATCAGGTAGGCTCCCAAAAAGGAAGGTGCACCTTGTTGGCATGAGTCATATCATTTAGTCATTTAACCCTTTATCATTCTGGGGTGTTACAACTTAGGATATTTCTTAGGATATATCTATGGATGTATCTAAGAATAAATCCTACTATGAGTTGATGTTTAGGAAAATTTCATTAAATATTGGTAAATTATATAGAAAGTTATTTTCATGAAATAAAATCTATTAATTGAAAGAATAAGTGGATGTGGCTATATAACTAATGAACTTAGTCGGGGAAAACTCTTAAAATTACATACATAGCTTGACACAATCGAGAACTGGTGCATGCCAATGTGACTTGATGCACATCTAGTTTGACACTCCTATGGGTTATGCTTTGGAAATTAAAAAACACTTTATAATACAATATAATATATTTAAATAGATGATGATTGTGAATAAAATAGGATAAACCTAAGGTCTCAATGATTAAAATGAATATATCGTGATTGAGACATTTTATTAGAATTTTTTTATCATTATGTGGTGCCCCACTATGATATTTGTTGCTCACGCTATGTTTTCAGTTTAATAAATGGACTAAACCTAAAGGAACCAAGAAAATGAGGAATGTAATGGAGAATGAAATTAATTTCTTCATAAGAAACCGAATGTTATGGTAGATGAAATGAAAAACATCATTTAATTTCTTAAAAAACATTCTAAAGCTATGAATCATAATGATCAATGAAACAAGAAAAAGAGGCGACAAAGTTCTATTTAGTCCTTCATGATCCAACATAGAACATCTTTATGTGGTTATAGTGATCCTTTATATGATGAAAAAAGGATCAGCACAACTATGAAGGTATTTTCCATTCTCTAGTGAGAGGTGTAGGATAAAGTCACATTTTTTGTCTACTGTTTGGAAGGTGAGGTGAATCAATTGTTGAATATTATTAATAATATGAGGGAATGAGATCAATTTGACTCTTTGAGTGGTGTGAGTTTTAAATCACATTTTTCAATAATTAATTTCATTGACATCTTCAAAAGAATTGGAGAAGTAATTCCTAGATCATCATCATAAGGATGACCAATCTATTGATTCCTTTAAATCAAATTTATCATGACATGTTAGATACTCATCAAGAATTATCATTCAATGGGAATATATTTTTGTCCAATTAATTATTATGTTAATATAAAATATTATTAGGGTTTTATCCATAAGGTAAATTTAAATATATGAAGAGATAGTTCAATGTACAATTAATATGGAAATGGAGGTTGGAGTTACACATTAATCTCATTGATTTGATATGAAGATACATATTGAATTCCATTGAAAATATATGAACCATGTATATATGAATATGAGATTTCAATTATGATGAAAATATTGGATGAAAAGTGGAGGGAATTATATTAGTGGGACTATAAAATGAATTAAGTGTGGAAATGAAGGTCCTCAAGTTTCTAAATTCAAAAGTAATTAGAAAACATCTAATAATGATCTGATTCTTGATAGTTCCCAACTTGATGTACCATATACACTTTATTGATTCAATTGAATGTAGTTAGGGAATGAAACTAATAAGTACCCATATTATAGGGTTAGTAACAGTGATTAGTTCCAAAACCTATGTAGTCAATGAAAGAAGGGAAATATAATGCAGTCCAGATGGTATAAGTGAGTCATAAAAATTTGGGAATAGTAATCCCCCACTATTATTGGGAATTCCATTGTTGATTTTTCAGGGGTGTTCACCAAAAAATCTTATTTTTCATCCTTTTGTGATTTTTTTATGATTATCTCAATATAAATGAATAATTGAATAGTGAAATCACGTTTTTTATTCTATCAGTAAGTTGTTTTATTCAATTATCCAATGGAAATTTATTTTCATAAAATAAATTATTATGTAAATAATAAAGGGTAAATTATATTTTGTAATTATAAATTTCTTGAGGTAATATTAACTTATGAAATATAGATATCATCATGAATTTTTCATTTTTAGTTTGACCATATATTCAATTTCAATTAAATTCCAATTGAGGATTTTTATGATGGTAATTTATAATGATTAAATGGATTTTAATATATATTTATAGAAATGAAAAGAATTAGTTATAGATAATAAAAAATTTATTTGTGGATAATTTCCTTTTGAATTTATATCCTTATGCGTAAAAGATACTATATGATCATGAACTATGTGTTTGAAATGTGGTTGGGTACAACATGTTCACAATAGTGATTATTCTTACAGTGAAATATTTCACTTGTCCGTTCAAAAGGCTAATTATAAATCCCATTATAGAAGAAAGTGTAGAACTATAATGTATAGGAAAGAAGTTATAGAAAGAAAGATATCATGTACTAATAAATCAGATGAGATGGTAAAGTAGATCAAATCTATTCAAAAAAATATAAGGACTACATGAATTTGATTGAAATTTTATTTAGATAATCCTCAATGTGATCTAAATTTTGATGTTGGTGTGGATGTCATTCTATGAAATAATATGCTGATGAAATAAGGGAAAACTATGACCTATGTATATAATTATCATCCAAATACATGATCATATCAGGATATTAGCTTATCTCTGGATACATACATCAAACTTCTATCTAGTCTAAAAAAAATCAATTATCTCTCTTAAAAGAATACATTCATGATGTATTGATTGTATTGAACTATGAGGTCACACCAATGAAGCATAATATTCCATTTTTGGAATAAAATATAGAGATTCTTGATCTTATACTAAAATTTCTTTGATTCAATACTAATCACCATGTAAATTATTTGTGGAACATCAACTAGTTAGAAGAAGATACATGGAAACTCATGGTTATGTCGAGGTATGTTGAACCATAATTTTTTTATTAGAGTGGTTAATTTTGTGAGTAAATTCATTTTAGGGTGGAGGGTAAATGTTACACACTAGGATATTATGAATTAATTTTTATTTAATAAATCACATTTATTTGATGAATTTCATTATAGTAAACACAAATTTATCATTATTTTAACAAAATAACAAGTTCCCTTAGACACTTCTGTAACAATCCAGGGAAGATTTTACTGAACAGGAACATACTATAAATAATATTATTTAATATATCTCTTATAAATTAAAATTAAGATTATTAATAATATTATCTCACATATAAAAATATATTTTTTATACACATCTTTTAGTTATCTATTCAATGGAAATAAAATCTAAATCATTTATAAGAAAATATTATTTTCTGTAAAACTGTATTATATACTAATAGACGGTATAATATCTATTTGTAAACATAAATTAATTTTTATTTTTTCCAAATTTTTAAAATAAATATTATATTATTGAAATTATTCTTTGAGTCGTCATTTTAAAATTATCTTAGGGGAATTTATGGGAATTTTTCTGAAGAATTTCTTTTCTATATAAATAGTGAAAAATAAATAATTTAAAATAAAAACATATATTTTTTTTAAAATAATTTATACTATTAAATTATATATTAATATGTTTCAATATAACATTAGCTTAATTTTATATCAATTTATCTAATATATGCCTTTAAAAAATTATATTGGAATTTTATATAAAAACATTGTAAGCATTCAAACATTTTCTCTTTAAAAAACTTGTTTTCTCATCACGTCTCCTGGATGATTCTTAAATGAAATTTTAAAATTTATTTGAATTTAAAATAATTTATATATATATATATATTTAATATTTTTAATCATCATACAGTATGATTTATAATATTTCCAACATAATTTTTACCTAAATGAATAGTACAAGCATTAAAAACTAATTATCATTGTTCACGTAAAAAATAGACTTACTATTGGGATACAATAAAAAGATAAGGATAAAATTGACATAATATATTTTCCAACGCCCATTTTGTGGTCATATTTCCACCTTATCCCTCATAATTTCCAAAATTTCCCATTTTTGGATATTTTGTCTTGTTAAAAACATTGGTATGATATAATATTTTCAAGAATATTTACATGTTTCCTACTCAACTCACTAATAAAAGGACAGCCCTCTACTCTCTTCCTCCCACCTTAAAAATTATGTTTTTTAGAAAATAACATTCGAAATAAAATTCCAATATCTCAAATCTCATCCTATAATCCTTATTCTATGCATAAACCCATCCTAGGAAGGCTTTTGGTGAAATTATATGGTGGAAACCCAAAAAGGTTAAAATGTTCATCAATAAGAGGTTTTTCCTCTTTATACATATACCGCCCTAAATTATACTAATGTAATTTTTCTATAATAACATCATTATATTCCATTTATTTTAATAAATTTTAGTTATGATCATGACTTAAAACCATAGCTACATAAAACAATTGGGTGACAAAATCATTATCCATGTTTAGAGGGAACTACGACCTAACAATCCAATGTAATTCTTTTTTAAATTAAAACAAATAATTGTTCGTAGAAAAGATGTTTTTATTCTTTATATGATATATATGTGAAATTATTTTGATTATTTAATTGTTATAAATCACAAATATTCATGTTTTCCTTTTTTCTGAATATGATAATATCACTCATGTGAATGATGTACTAGAGGCTCATAGAGCGATATGATTCATTCACTCATTACATAGACTGTATTAAGGATGTTTTTAATAATTTTTTTGATATATATAACGTAATAAAGATCCAATAATGATAATATAAATTTTTTTTTCTATTTTCTCTTTCTTTCCAACAAAAAAATGAAATATATTTTATTCAGATATTCTACATATAGTCTTTTTATAAATTTGGTATTTCAATTTCAATATTGAACATCTATGAATAACTAAAAATAAATATATATAACCAATATATTTTATATTTATATCATGGTTAATATTTTGGGTATGATGTTACCATAATCTATGTAAGAGGACCAGACAAGAAAAATTAAAATATACATGAAAAATAATTTCATTATTACCTGAAACATGGCTTCAGCAAGAAATGATTAATAAATAGTTCATAACAAGACATAAGTGATAAGTGTATTACATGCATATATTTTTTAGTGTTTTAGAATATTTATATTTGGATTTAATTGAGTAATATTTCCAATTTATTAGTGTATTGACTTGATTTATATTTTATGGTAGGAAACATTGAATTTCTGAAAAGTGAATGAAAAGTAGAAGAAATATGAGACGAAAGACCCTTTGTGCCATGATCGATGTGAAGTAGCATAACATTGGATTCTGAAGATGAAGAGGAGATAGAAATTGAATAAAAATTTTCAACACATTTTTTACCACAAGTACACGTTAGGACCATTTCAATTTAAATAGACTGGCGTAGTACAAGCCGTGATGAGAAAAAAACATTGAAATTCAACTACATGATGTCATATAGGATTGCATGATGTGACCGAACTGAAATAGTCAAAGCAATGTCCATGCATTCGAAACAGTGGATGAAAAATAAGATCTGGGGAACATGATGTGTAACCCATGAATACATTGTGTACTTATCGACGCATAGAAAAAAATAACATGATGTGGGATGCTATTTTTGTACAAGTATTATTTTAAAAAGAGACCACCAAGATCCTTTCCAACATACTCTGGGATAAGAATATGGGAAGCAACACTAAGGGACATCCTCAGAAGATCCAGATCTTTTTATTACTGACATTCCTTCTCAGGTAAACATGTCACTCTCTCTCATCATGAGTTATTAGTCGCTTCAGTATCAGGTGATGTGATATGTAGGGGGTGTTTATATTGATTGTTTTTATTTATTATTAATTTTTTGATTTCTGCAAATTATTTTTCAATTCCAAACAATTATCATTTCATATTTCAGTAAAATTACTGCATTATGTGGTTTTCCATTATAAATGCATCATTGTGTCAATATATATTGTGTATGAACACTATGAAACATTGGCCAATTTTGTTTAAATACAGTATTGGGTCAACTAGTTTTTTATTTTTACTAAGTAGATGATCATTCTAAAGGTGAAAAAACGTGATTAGAACAAGATACCTAGATCATAGACCCATGCTAACCCAATTCTAACAACAAAACTAAATAAACACAATCTCATGTAAATCCCAAGCACATGCCCCTAAAAATCATTTATCTTTCAATGTCCCCATCCATTGATTCACAACCCAATATTTTTTGCTTCTATTTCATTCATTTTCCAAATGAACTAAATAACTTCAGTTTCTGTTTCCAAATTAATTTAAAACATGTGGCTCATCCCTATGGGTTCAACACTCAGACAAACCATGTACTATGTTTTTTTAGTTTTGTATGAGTCTTTTAAATTACTACTTTTTTATCCCCATAGGAATAAAAAACACCCCATGGGAAATCCACCCACACTTGAATTCAATTTTTTTATAAAGGATGGAATCTCAACATACTATAGAGGACATTCACCCATCAATGCTTTAAATTCAATTTACTTGAAAGAAATTGATCAAATGGAAAATTGGATGTTCAATCCTCACATTGGATGATTCATCAATGCCTCATTCTCCAAATCATTCAAATAAACAATGTATTTTACTTTTTCTCTTTTGAAACAACCATTACTCATCATTTATCCATCTAAATTTTTCAATTCATTATTAATATTTATTCCACATGAAATTTACCACACATGAATTATTCTTCTCATCATTAAGGTAAAAAAGTATATGGAATCCATCACATATTTCCAAAAAATGTAACTTACCATAGTCTTTCAAGGAATCTAACATCTCCACCATGTAATGATAGAGATCACAATTAATCCATATGGCTTCGTAATTTTGGATCAAATGAATCAGAGGTTTTAGGGTTCGTAGGTAAATGATATAAAAAGAATGGCTCAAAAAGGAGGTTTGAATCTAAATAATTTTCCATGATAAAAAAAGATAATCTCAATAATTTTATCCCATTACAAATTTCATCTCTCTCTCTCTTCCCCCAAAAATCTTAATGTGGGTTCATGATACATGTAAGAACAATGATAGAACCAACCAATCTTGCCATTTTTTTTCTTTTTTTTTCCTTTTTGAAAGTTATGATTTGGAAAAATCTTACATCCATCACTTAACCACATATGATCAAGAGATTCTTCGATTTCAAAAATGGTGATTTTTAATCATCCTAAGGTACAACACATTTTTTCAATTTATTTCATGTTTTAATTTTTTTTAAATTTCATTTTTATAAAAACAGACGTGAATGATGTAATACACTGAAATACTTCATGGGCTCTCCTAAATCCCAATAGATAATCCCCCAGTAAAATATCCATAATAAAGTATATACCAGTATTCACAAAAAATTCCACCTCCAAACTTGTTCTTTTAAATATCATGAAAAACATTTAGAGGAATGTATGAATGGATAGAATTGTCTTGTAACATTGGTCAATTCCTAAAAATTCAATTCACAACTTCAAGGGGATTAAAAATGATTAATGCAAGGTGCGCCTCATGATAAGAGCTAAAAAATATTTCCTTAATCATATTAAATGAAAATATATGTATTCATAGATTCACTAAGATGTAAAAAAAGTCCTAGAAGAATACACACCCAAGTTTCTCAAAAAAATTACTACAGAATAAATTGAAATTGTTGGCTCATTGTATGTCTCGATAATGAGATGAATGGTTGGGACAATTTCTCATGACAATGCATTCCAATAATTAAGTCAATTAATGAAAACATCATAAATTCAAAACATGGACAAATATCAGAAACATTTCATCTTTATTGTTCATCATGCTCCCTTAAATTATGATTTCTCAAATCATAATCCCCATGTTTATCTCTACTAATTGTTTTCTATATTTTTCTCATTCACATTTATTATCAATAAAATCTATATTTATGGCATTGTAATTATCATGGGTAGTTTATGTTTACTAGATCATTTGATTTTGGAAATAATAAATTATGACGCATGAAATTTCCAATTAATTCTATAAACAATTTAAATATAGGGAATTCAATATAAATTTACCAAATTGAAATGATTACTCCCCTTTCAAGTTTATGTTTCATAAATAGGCTATACAATTTCGATATACCCCTGATCATGAAAAGTACATGCCCTTTATGATGAGTACTCCTTTGCAGCTTATTATTTTTATATAGTACTATAGAAACCTTGATGTTCATGGAAAAATATAAAATAAATAAGTGAAATCACATTCCATAACAATGAAATTTGAAAATATTTTTGGGTGATATAATTTCCATAAAAAATAAAATATATAATGAAAAATATAAAAAACTCATGTTGCCACCTTGAACCGCTTTTGTTTACCATCGTTGTCTCAACCTTACCTCCTCATCTTAGGTGGGAGATGATAGGAATGAGTTTACCTAATTTGAATATACAAAATATTGAAGTGTTTAATCCTTATTATAGATTGTTCCTCTCTCTTTCACTTAAATTTACTTCACTTGTCCATTGTTGATCACATTCTCTAACATCATATGCCCAATCCAATAGCACTTTTCCCTTCTTGAATAAGAAAATGTCACATCCCTAATTTCCCAAACCTACTCTTATTCTCTGAATTCTTATTGAATGAATATTTTTCCACAATCATCATCCTTTTAAAAAAATAACCTTTTTTATCCTGTTCACTCATCCTTATTCAATCATTACAGTAGCTACATCATCTCTCCTTCCATAGACAATAACTATAACACCCCAAACATTTTATGGCATGTTCATCTTAAATACTTTATATTCATTAGATAGCCTATATTTCATGAAGCACTATGTATTTTCTGAATCAGAACATTATAGGATAAAGTTATAATCTATCCATTAAATATAAATTTTTTACTTCTATATTTTTAATTTCAAAAAACGGTTATCTAGAGTTGTCTCTAGTAAGTCATTTGGAGTCTGATAGAACCAACTTGATTTTTTGATGAATAGTAGCATACCCTTATGAATAGTAACTTGAATAGTAATATGACTCTTATAAATATTAAATAATGATAATATTTTATTTTCTTAAGGTAATAAAATAATGAGATCTTGGTTGATTTTCAATGAGATATAGAACTAATTATATCTTTAAAATTGTTATTTTTTTGAATTAATCAGATTTTATTTAAAAATTAAATTAAAAATACATACAAAATTATTTTCAAAAAATAGAGTTCATTTTTTAATTTTTCACATCGAAAAAAGTTTAGGGTGATTTTTTGGGTTTTTCCTAAAATTCATGAATTTTTTCATGAATAGTTAAAATATAGTATTTAGTTTTCGATAGTTTAATGACATCATAATGATGGAATAATTAAATATAAAAGGATTGTAGACTTATGTAAATAAACCTATGACATTAGGTGTCCCAAGTGGCTAAAACGTTGGGCAAATACCATGGTCATGCCCATGGTTTTACAAAAAACCACTAATGAGGTATCCCTTTTAATTAATAAAAAACTCTCTCTTAATTACTATAAATACCCACTCACCCCCCCCCCCCTAATCTTCTTTCATTAAAAACTCAATATCCTAGAAACTATAGTGTTATAACCTCCCTATGAATCCTTACAAGGTGTCCTAAAACCCCCAATGTCCCAACCTTCATGTTTTGGGAGTTACTCTAAAAGGTAAGAGAATCAACCACCCTTCTCTTTTCTTAAAGATTTTATTTTTTGTTTTCGTTTTTATTTTAAATTGGATTATGTGGGGATATTTCATTCCATATTTCCCTTAAGTACCATATTATGTAAGAGTGATAAGATATCTCCTTTCTCTCATCAAACTATTTTATTAAATTTTAGGTGACGTCGTTAGGCTGTCGAATTTTTGTAAGAGATTTCTCAATTTTTCTATTATTTTGTGTTCCTTTATTTTATACTTCTTTCCTCATATCCACTCATCAAAATTATATGATAATTATATTAACCTACATGAAATATAATTATATTATTCTAATGGGATATTTTATCATCATCTCTCTTTCCCCTCCTCTTATACTAAAAATGAAAACACCGTCTGAGATGTGTTAATTTATCACACTCAAGTGCGACAGGTTCTCAATTTTCCTTACCATGTCCACTTCTGTCATGAAACCTTTTTTATGGTTGAAATAGATCATAATATATGTATTTCATCTCATTAATGTTCTATAATCCCCTCACAGTCATATTATGGAATAGTAATACCAAACAAGTTCATTGTTCACAAAACCGCCAAGCTTAATCCAAGCGTTTATCAATAACGTCTAACTAATGATTCATCCTCAAGTATATAACCCAAAATCATTATAAGATAATTTATATCTCATTATTTTTACAACTAATATATATTAATAATTCCGGATGTTTGACTACATTTCAAATGAACTTCCTTTCATGAAAGCATGTAAACGAATCATGAAAACCAAGGAAGAAAATGTTTCCAAAACAATAAAATTAAACCTCTTAAACCCATTAAAAGGGCCAAGAATGAACCTAATAAGGTTGTAATAAATCAATTACCTATATAGGAGGTTTTTGACTTATTAATTAATGAATATAAATTTTATTATTTAGGTCATTAAAATAAACTATGGACACACTCAAGAAAAAGGTAAGGGGTTTCTAATCTCACTTTCATCTCTGTGAGATTTTCATTGCTCTCTACTTATTTATTTTATGTGGTATATGTGTACTGAAATTTGATATATAATAAGATGATTATATTTATATTCATGTTATTCAATGATTCATTTAAGGGTTATTATGTTCTAGTCATATGATTTGACCGATTACATTGTGGTAGGAGACTTTGTCTCAACTATTATTTTGCTGTGACTAACTTTGTATAGTGCACCTAATAATCCTTATGTGGTGTACCTAATGCCAATTTGAGATCACTTTTCAGTTTAAATTATATTTATATTGAATATCCATAATCTAATATCATGGATATGTACTTTTCCTAAATTTTATACCATTTTACATACGGTGTTTATTTGGAAATTTATTTTAATTATTGAAATATTATTGAATTTGTATACTCTACTCTATATGGATATTGAAAAGGAATATTTCTATTCTATTTAATAAATTTATAAAGAACTCTTTGGACATGTTGTGGTGGGTGGGGGCCGCTATAACCCCTCAATGCATCAGTAGGTCTCAGGAGACAAATCAGTTTGGTGACAAACACTTCGAGTTTGTTTCTAGAAATTAGACGGGTTTCTACCCACAAAACTAAACCGTTTTTATGATATTATAGTATCATGTTCTCGATACATGGCATCCAATTAATAATATTTCTCTTTATTCTTTATCAATTATTACTATCCATGAGGTTTTCACTATGACAAAATCTATGGATGCAGTTTCATTCTCAGTTTATTAATGGCATCAGTTTTTCATTTATTCACCGTTCCATATTGATTATGTCAAATTTTTTATGATTCAGTTATTATTGATTTATGCTTCTACCATTTGTAACCCTTAATTATCATTTGAGCTCACCCCTTTCATTGTTTACCTTCAACAGGGGATGAAGCGGAGATCATTTATCTAGTTTCTTTAAGACTACTAAACTAATCGTTCTTTCAGGATTTTCATTCCTTCTAACCCTTCCAATATAATAAGTAATGCATCTGATCCAGTCTAGAGGGGTTGGGGTGTTACAGTTGATATCATAATAAGTTTAGTATAAAACTTGGAAAATATAGTAGGGAACAAAGCCCTAAGGTAGTAATTGAGGATAAACATACAAGAATATCCTGATATTTTTGTAAGGAATATATTATGTAAATATTTCTAGAAAACACATATTTGTCTGAATAAGAGCAGGTAGAGGTGGCTCTGGCACAGATGTACATAGGAGTGAAATCTTCAACAAGGGGTTTTGGGCTTGACCTGGGGTATCTTGGTACACGACAGCAGGCCTTACTGCACTCTTGGTTACGACACTCCTGAGGGATATGCTTAGGATAATTCATATTTTCATTACAATCCATTATGATGGATTGAAATTTAAATTATTCCCCAAATAAAACATTTTTCTAATTATGATATTATCCATGCGTATGATCTCAATTTATGCTAATTATTTTGTTAAGTTAAGATTATACATTTTGAATCATACCCTAATCTAATGTGTGCCATTATTTAGAAATGGTGTCTAATGGAAGAAGGGGAATCAATACTCGTGGGAAACGTAGGGATCTACCCACTTATCATGTCAACACAATCAATGTTGGAGAAGATCAGATAATGACCATATTAGGACAACTTACTCATGTTGAAACAAATAACCATTCCACACCTGTGTTGGATCATTTTATGTGGCAGAAGCCCCCATCATTCAGTGGGACTACTAATTTAGTGGTTTTTGGGAAATGGATCAAGTCCCTTGAAAATATATTCATGGAATTAAGATGAAATAAAAATGAAAAGGTAGTTCTTGCAGTATATTGTCTCAAGGGCGACACTGATCAATGGTGGTCCATGATTCAGAATACCACAGAGGAAGAAGAAATAGAATATATGGAATGGAGTAATTTTAATGAAATATTCTTCGAAGAATATTTCTGTAGAGACCCGAAACTTTACGTACATGTACATTACATTACTTTTGTGGAAAACTTAGTACATAACAAAAACACACACACAAGGATCGTAATAGTTTAGTGTCTTTGGAAACTCGGAATATAATCTTCTAATCGTGGTGAAAGATCTTCAACACCTCCCATAAAGATCTTATTTTTTTACCTAAAACCTTTCTTTATATCCTAGGGAAAAGAAAACATAAAAGGGTGAGCTCAAATTCTCAGTAAGGGTAAACAAAATAAATGTCATTCACATCATATACATAAGAACATAACTTTTGGAAATCTTAACCTGCAAAAGAAATCATAATTTCATAACATGGGATAAATCTTAGTAGTGAAATGAAAATCCAATAATCATAACTTAAAACATGAAACTTTGTGTCATACACACATAATCATAAAGAATCATTTCTTGTTAGTCAAGACTCATTGCCAAGACTATCTTAGTGGACAAAGTCCCTTTCTGAACCGAGTCACCCTCATTTCAGCCTTATTTCACTAAACCGATATAACCTACCATTCCATCCATGTCTATCTCATGAGATATAAAATATTTACCCAATGCATTGGAGGGAGATATAGGTCCCACCCATCTCATAATTATACCATTCTTATGTGTGCCACAAAATCATAAATCATACATCATTTCATAACCCATGTAGTAAAAATGGGATTCGTAAACATCGTGACATCATAAAAAAATTCATATAAGATAAAGGAATTCATAAAAATACTTCCATCACAACATAACCAAATCAATGTAATAATAGGGATAGAAATAGAACCCTATGTTATCTTAGATGGAAAATAATTTTTATAAAACACTTGAAATGAATTCTTGAGGAAAATATCCTTTCTTCTTGAAAATCAATTTCTTTTCACAAAATGTCATGCAATTTTAAAAGAAAGAGATTTTATTGAAAATAGTCATGAAATATTTTAGAGGAATCTTCATGAAAATAAGGCTTTATAAAACTGTAAAAATCCATTCATGCCGTATAAGTTAAAAAAACATTCTTCGTACTTTTGTCAGAAAAGTCAAAAAGTACCTCGTACGAAAAACGACAAAAGATTCCTTTCATATTCTTTACTAAAAACTCACCGAAGGGTAAAATTCGATTTAAACTATTGTAATTGGATGGAAACAATATTACATATTGAGGGAACATGGATGTGGATGATAAAATACACCCCAGTAAATACCAAAGTATAAACAATCTCGGATAAAAATGAGATTGTGATATTTCCCTTACCTTAGGTCCGATTTGCTTCGTAAGTGTCCGAACCTCCTGTATAATGATTTAAATAATGTCATTGACTTATTAAAGAATCATATTCATTGTTATGATATCATATATGGTTCACTTATGACTTTATATTACCCGTTCTTTTGTAAATTCCATGTTAAAGAGCGTTTTGGGTAAAATTGTTTCATTTGTCGTCCGTGTGTTGACTTGTAATTATTCATATGATTACTTATACCATGATTACATAATTCCAGAACATAAAACATGATTTATATATATATATATATATTCAGAATATAAATATATATAATAAATCAGTAAATGGAAAGAAATACACCGTTCATGGAGACGGTAGGCCGTATGTACGCATGAATGCTATTTTCGTTTCCTTATTGAGTTGAACAGAATTAATTAGATGATATTAATATATATACACATAAATCCAGTATCATTATTATGTCATATATTTCATGATTACTTATTATATATACTTTATAATCATTCATGAATGGTTTAAAGTGGATAATGAATCTCATCGCGTCGTGGAGACGGTATTCCGTACGTACGCACGAGCGATGATACCGTTCTCATGATCGTGAACATGTGTTTAAGTGTATGTATATTATTCCAGTATCAATATCACTTTATAATAATCATATATAGTTACTCATTACACCATTATACCCATCCAATTAAGGTGGTGGCGGAAAATAGATTACACCACGGCGTGGAGAAGGTATTCCGTATGTATGCACGCGTGGTGATTTCGTTTTCCGTAGGATGGATCGATGGTGAAATAGGATTGTTTCATACTTATAAAAAAATATCAGTATATTAGTGATACTTATGTTATTACTTCCTAATGAAACAACCTAATAAGAAGAAGTGGAAGAAGAAATAAAGGTGAAAGAATTGGTAACGGAAATTACCTCTTCTTTGAAGCGCCTCTTTGAGACCTCCTCTTAGGGAACAAAAATTGGTCTTTTAGGAAGACCAGAACCTCTAGGATGTTTCTAGGGAAGTTGAGAAGAGAATTTTGCAGGGGTTGGCCGAGCTTGAAGGCTCAAAGTTGTGTGAGGAAGAGAGGGAAGAGGTGCCCTTTTATAAGGGAGGAGAGGGGCACCTTTGGAATAACTAAAAATATTATTTTATTATAAAGTCAAGTTCGGTTTTAAATAGCTCCAAATTGATTTATTTCGAGGATAAGTTGGGGATGGGTCTAAATCCTCTCATCCAATAGAATTTAGACAAGTTTAGGTTGTTATTTTAACCTTATCAATTTGATTTAACTCTAAGTTAAATAATTTAACTTTTACCGTGTCTTTTTGTTTTCTTACACTATATGGTTAATAAACTTACCATAACAATCCAAACATACCCCAAGTTGTTTATTATAAATATATATATCCTTATATAAGTCATTTGGCTGAACATTAGATTTTTAGGAATTAAATAACAATTGATAATATAATATTTGTTCTAAAAACTAATTTATGTCAATTTTGACACTATTTGGTACATGATTTTTATGAAATTCATAACAGAACGATAAGTTCGAACCAAGTTACTTAAATCACCAATAACATGTCATATTAACCTAGAAAATTATTTTATGTCATAAAAAGTCTCAAATTATATTTAATTGAGTATTTATAACATCAATTATGTCAATATTTCATTAATAAGATAATTACTGCATCATCGTTGTGTCATAAATAAATTAAATTATTTAATGTCTAAAAATTACAAATAAAATACCATTATGTAGTAAATTGTTTTAGCTTTATAATGAATATTTACAATCGAATTTATCTTATGTATAACCCTATATTAAAAGTATTTTAGTAATAAAACTTTTATTTTAACTCTTTTAACTCTTCTTTGAATTAAATAATAATAAATGTCCTAATCTAATCCAAGTGGGCCTAAATGGTCATATTTTATTCCTAAGATTGTTTTTGGTCTAATTACACTTATCCAATAGAATTTGGACATGTGTTAGGGTAATAATAATATCATTCTTACCCTTAATTACCCTATTTACTTTTAACCGTGGTAAAAAAAGTAAAAAGTTACTATTCACCAAAAATTATTTTCATCTCATTGAACCACATTTTACTTACTGATATCAACCGTGTCTCTCAGATTTTTTAAATTCCACTCACAGAAGCGGTAAAATTAAGTTTTATGAAAAATTCATTTTTTTAACTACCACTTAGTGGTTTCACTATTCATCAAAAAATGAAAGTTTCCAGAAAAATACCAAAAATTAGGTCTAAGATATATTTTATATTATGAACTCAAAAATGATGTCTATTTTACCAAATTCAAAAAATATCAGTTGCATTAATTAATTTAAAAATTAATTCCCGTCGTCCAAACAAATAGCGTGTTTTTAAGAGATAATAAATACCAAAAGATTGACACTTGTTTATGTCTGGTTTAAATGTGAAATTACATCCAATGACCATCACTGTATTAAATTGTAAAAATATATTCTAAATATACTTTAAAACCACTAAAATTAATAATTTATCACTACTAATTATTTCGATTGAAAAAGTTGTTTTTAATTAAAATTTAGTAATTTCCACTATTCATCAAAATATGAAAGTTATCCAAAAATTACCAAAATTTCACCCTAAGCTAAGTTCGATACTACGAATCCAAAAATGAAGTGATGAAGTTGAATACCCGTGTATAGGGAAATGGGATTGGTATTCACTACATGATTATTTTTGTATTGAGTATCATGGTTCAATTTCAGTAGCATAAAAAAATCATATAGAAATTAATAAAATGGGTTGATGAGATATAAAGTGTTCTCTCATAATTTAGTATTGAAATGAATAGTAATAGGTATATTTCTGTACATATCCTGACATAGGTAAAAGGAATTTATAATACATAACACAAAAGGAATTCTAGATAAAAGAGGAGGGTGGATTATTACATACAAGATTTTGGCATAGTAACAAGTGTCAATTTGGGTTCATAATAGGGATAAATGAGATTTAAAGGAATACTATAATTTAAAAATCACAAAGATAATAAGGGGGATAGGTAAAAATGTTTCCCAACATAAGAAAATGAAAAAAAAAATCACATATCATAAAAGAACTTATTGATAATAAGAGGATATATAGAATCCTCTAGATGGATATGTAAATATAATAGTTTAGAAGTGGATTATTGGGAACTTGGTAGAACCTTGGGAGGACTCTAGGGATTATGGGGAAGAGGGTGGAAGATCATAAAGGGGTTTTAGTGAAGTGAAATGAAATCATGGGTGGGTTTATATAGAAAATGAGGGATATTTAATTATTATTTTCATTTTTGAAACTATAGAATATAATATTAAAAACAAAAAATAATCCCATTTTTTACCATGATTTTTTACAATGGGTAGTTAGTACATTATTTTACAAAGTAAAGAGAAAATATAATAAAATATTTCCATTTCTTATGTGGATGTGAGTCACACCTTTAATGAAATGATTTTAAATTATAAAAAAAATTATAAATCGTGGAGTGATCAATTAGACTTTATAAAATAAATAAAATTAATATAATATCACATTATTTAAAAGGGAAACCATATATTTGACTTTGTATAAATTTTATAGTGTTTATTATATAACTATTGGGCTATTATAATGTCATAAGACAAAACATATATTGATACGGTATATATTTTTATGCTAAAAAATGATTATTTGAGAAAATTATGAAAAAGTCAACATTGGATAATTTCGACGTCCTAATTCAAAAATTTATATTCATTTTATCAGAAAAATTTTATAAATACCTTAATTTTTACATTTAAAATAAAAATTGGCATTTATAGAAAGTGACATTTTTTTGTCAATAATGGGTCATATCACTATATCGCCTAATGTTCATTAGGCTTTGAGATCGGCTAAAGAATTAGAGGTTGGCTCTATAACCACAACCTTGAGTTCTAATTCAAATGAAATAACCTTGCCTGTCGATATTTCTGGTGATTCTAACATTCCTGATATTTCATTGATGAGTAACCAGTGATTGAATACCTCCCCAGCCTCTTCTTCGACTCTTAGGAGATCAAAGCGGAAAAAAGGTCTTATAAGTTTGAAAAAAAGGGGATCTCTCAGTCTAAATCTAGGTTCAAAATGGCTGTCATTTTTTGGAACTATTAGGGTATCGTAAACCCTGAAACTACTTCTGTTCTTAAAAGTATTATTTTGACTCATAAGCCTATGTTTTTGCTATCGTTGAACCCTAAATTTTCTTTTTGATGAAATTCAAACATTTTGTTACTTCTGGCTATTCATTTCTTAGTTCTTGCAATAATGGTAGTACTGTTGAATTTCTATGGATTTTTTATCACAACTCATTGCAGGATGTTAATTTTTTTTCCTCCTCTTACCAAATGTTCACTTGGGATTTTAAACTAGATAATTCACATAATTTCTGTACTTTTGTTTATTCAAAAAATAGGTATCAAGAACGTAGGCATCTTTGGAATGACCTTAGTTTCCTTTCAAACACCATTTAAGTTCCATCGTTGGTTATAAGAAATTTTAATTTTATTCTCTCCCCTAGTGAAAAGATTGGACCTTCTTACTCTCACATTTCTTCTAGGGAATTTCGGGCTACCTTAGATGATTATAGTCTGATTGAAATCAATCTCATGGGTGCTAAATACACCGGGTACAGAAGGCATTACAATAGGATCGTGGCTAGTAAACTTGATAGGGCCTTCTCGAATATCCCAGTGTTGGATTCTTGGGATACTATCTCGAGCATCACCTTACCCAAACTAAATTCAGACCATCACCCTATTCTTGTGAGCTGCCTCTCTAGACAAAGAAAATCCAGCAATCCTTTCAAATTTAACATTGCATGGACTAGTGATTTAAAATGTTCCCTTCTTATTAAAAATGTCTAGGATTCGATATATCATCACAAAGATGATTTTTCTTGTACTACCAAGCTTAAAAATCTTAAATAGTGTCTTAAGAGTTGGTGTGGATCTAAAGAAAAAAAATTGATAAGGACATAGCCACTCTGGAGGTTGATCTTAATCAAATTCAAAACAATTCAACAACTGATGACTTCTCTATTATCCCCCAGAATGAAATGAACATATCCTTGAAGCTTAACTCCCTTATGGTCCTTAAAGATAACATCTGTAAGAAAATATTTAAAATGAAATGGATTACGGATGGTGATCATAACTCCAAGTTCTATAATGTTCTTCAATGAATTTGGAAAGTTAGTAGACCACTTGGCTTTCTTAAGGACATTGATATTCTATATGATTCTGAAGTGGCCCCATCCAATCATGTGGTTACTTATTTTGAAAAATAATTTCAATGGTCCAAGTCTTAACAAATATCTTCAGCCCGATTTAATACCTATACTGGTTACTGAGGAGGACAATTGATTTATTTTATGAGTCCCTATTGATCATGAAATTAAAGAAACTATTTTTAGTCTCAATCCTGATAGTGCCCTGGGTCTCTATGGATTCAACAATGGTTTTTATCAACATCACTAGGATTTTATCCATATTGATGTTTATATTCTTGTTAAATACTTCTTCTACACTGGTGGTCTTCCCCATGGTCTTAATTCCCAATTTCTAACTCTCATTCCCAAAGTTCCCAATGCATCTGAAATTCATCTTTTTTGACATATTGCTCTCATCAAATCTCTATAAAAATAATCACTAAGTTGTTAGCCATTATACTTTACTCACTATGCCACAAAATCATTTCTTGGAATCAATTTGGGTTCATCAAAGGTAAGTCCATACAGGACTGCATCTGCTTTGCCTCAGAATGCACCAATTCTCTTAACCAAGTTTCTAGAGGAGGGAATGTGGCCATAAAGCTTGATATTAGAAAATCCTTTGACACCATGGAATGTAATTTTATCTTCAAAGTTCTCCAGAGTTTTGGGTTCAATGAGATCTTTATAAACCATATCCACTCTCTCTTCAAATCCGTTTCCCTCTCCATCCTGGTTAATGGATCTCCTAAAGGTTATTTTAAATGCATCAAAGGAGTTTGTAAAGGTGACCCCTTATCTGCTATCATGTTTTCCATTTCAGAAGACTACCTTAGTAGACTTCTTACTAGCCTTTTTGAACAAAATAAACTAAAACCCATTCAAGCGGCCCAAAATCTAAATGTGCCAACCCATCTTCAATATGCTGATGAAATTATCATGTTTCTAAATGGGAGAAAAATGGAATATTATCAATCTAAAAAACGTTTTATCCCACTATGATTATGTCATTGGACAAAACATCAGCTGGAGAAAATCATCTATCTTATTTGGAAAAAGTTTTCCCACTAATAGGAAATATATAATCATTGAAAACCTAGGTATCAAGTAAAGTACCCTCCCCTTCAATTACTTGGGAGTGCCCTTATTCTAGGGAAGACCTAAAGCTATATAGTTCACTTCTGTTGTGGACCAAGTTATCAGCCAACTTTCCTCCTGGAAAACAAAATCTCTATCCATGGCTGGCAAGGTTTGGCTTGTTAAGTCTTCCATTATCTTCAAAATGGTTTAATCACTTATGATTTATAAATGGTCATCTTATCTCTTGAAGCGAATTAATGGGTACATCAAAAATTTTGTTTGGACTAGTAGCATCCTTGAAAGAAATCTTGTCACCATCCCTAGGACAACCTACTGCAAACTGTTAGAAAATGGTGGTTTGGGCATAAATAATCTCAAGCTCTTTAATGCGGCCCTACAAGCCAAACATAATTGGAAATTAATCAATCATAATGATGACTCCATTGATTTCCTTCAGAAAAAATTCTGATAAAAGTTAAAAAAAAGGAAACCTGAGCTATTCCAACTCTTCAATCTGGCCCTCCATCAGAGATACTTTTGCCCACATTATGAGTAACTCTATATGGATGGCCAATATGAATTAATCTCTTAATTTTTGGAATGATAACTAGTCTGCCACCCCCCTCATTTCTATGTTGGCTCCTAAATCCCCACCTGACAATATCAACTGCACTATCCCGAAGGAGATGCACTCCCATAACCCTATCCTCACTTAGTCCATTATGCATATTTTTGATAATCATCCCTTATCTAATGCGAATGATTTCCTCATTTGTGAACAATATCAAAATGGAATTTTAGACTCTAAAAGTTTTTACAATAATAGTTTCTCTTACTCTAATACCCTTTTTAATTGGTTGAAACACTTTGACAATGCTTGGATTAAACCCTATAGATTAAAACATATCTAGAACATTGCTCATAATCACATTCCTACCAAAGTCTCCCTTCAGTTTTCTAGTATCCAACTCTACTATCAATGTCATATGTGTCATCAACATAGAGAAGATACTAACCATCATTTCTTATCTTGTGCTACAACTTCTGCTCTTTAGAATTATATTACTGACCTTTTTGACTACAGATGTATTCATTCTAACTCCATTCATTCTCAACTAAAGTGGTGTGTGGAGTTTTATTACTCACAACAAATCAAGAATCTATTTCTTTCCACTAATTCTGAACTCTGCCACGTTATCTAGAATGATTGAAATAATATCATTCATCATAAACACTCTTTATATCTTAATGCAGGTTGGATGAGAATTCTCATTACTATCCAGGATGCCGCCTTCATTCAAAAAGCTCATTATGACAACTCCGTTAGGGGCATTTTGATCCTTCGGCATCTCAGAATTAAAGGCATATAAAAAAACCAAGGAATTCAATTTAATTGTTTTGGAAGGCTCCCATTCCATGTTGGATCAAGGTCAATGTGGATGGTGCTTCCAAAGGAAATCTAGGTCTTGCAGGCTTTGGAGCTGTTTTTAGAGATTTTCTGGTTCACTGGCATGGATGTTTCTATAGAAGCTGCGGTAATGAATCTTCTCTAGAAGATAAAATGATGGTTATGATGCACGATATTGAATTTTTCAAAATAAAAGTATGTAATGACATCCGTATTGAAAGTGGCTTAACCACCATTATTCAAGCCATTGGGAATGGAGTGGTACACCTTGCCTGGCTGCTTACTTTGTGATGGATGAACTGTCTGGACTTGCTCTGTGAGATCAGATTCATTACCACTCATACTTATTGTGAAGAGAACATGGTAGCTGATGGTATTTCCAATAAGGGAATCAACCAAAGTGTTACATGGCATGAGGACCTCTCAGCTGAGCTTTTACTCTCTATGAAAGAGATTGTAATAAAATACCTTACTTCAAACTCTTGTAGTTTCCCTATTTTTTATAATAAATTGCACCTTGGTCTTTGGCTAAGGCATCACCTTTTTTAAAAAAAAAATAGTAATATTATATTAAAATATTATTTATTTCATAAATCCATTAATTAATCAAAATATATTTCTTAATTGAATTTTAATATTAACCAAAAATACTATTTGTGCTTCGAAAATTATTTACAACATAGCAACAATAAGAGTAAAATATATTAGATATTATATATATGAATAATTTACATATTTGTCATGTTATGTTCTTGATACATATCCTATTATAACACCAGCATACACCTAAATAGTAAGGTGCACAATGGTGAGGATTTCATTGGGTATTTTGTTGAACAAGGTTTGGGCCATGATCCCGATGAGATTAAACTTCCTCCATAAACATATTTTATCATACATAAGTTGTTGGATCTCAGCTTGGGATTGGTCTTAGAAAAAGCCCAAATATACTATCTCCATCATAAGATCTGATAGATGGGATTCATAGGGTATGATCCTTTTGTTCGAGGCCATCGATTCTATTGTTGATGCCAAATGGATATATTAAAACCCTATATTTATACTAGTCATGTGATCACTGTTCCATGGCTATATTATCAACATTAAAGATACTTAATTTTCATTTAAATACAATTGGATATGGTAACAAAATAAGATCATGGATTTTCTATATCCATAAGGTGTTTAATTAAATCAAAAGTTGTAATTTTATTCATAAATGTTTGGGTTATTATATTATTCCCCCATTTAGAAAGCTTTCGTTCAAAATTTACATTTCTCACACTCAAACAAATGAGTGAAACTCTACTTCATCAACTCCACTAGTTCCCACAGTTCTTTTTCAAATTTTTGTTTTCTCCACTACACTTTTATGAGGGGTGTTTTATTATTTAGAAAAACATTTTCTCTACAATATAAGATATTTTCCAACTACTATTAAAAGGAATGTTCATTATCTAATAGTAACAACTTTGTATTGAGTTCATCTGATGGGTCTGGTATGTACATTCCTAAAAAGGACACATAGAATAAATCATGAACTTGAGACAGGTTTGGTGGGAGTTCTAGTGGATATGACACTACTCTGATGCGATCAAGGATTAAAAAATATCTTATGTACCTTTAAACAATCATTCCATTCATCCCAAATAACATAACTCTCTTACATAAAGACATTCATAGGAATAACTTGTTTCCAACATAAAACTCTAGGTCTCATCTACAATTTTCATCATACCTTTTTTTCAACACTGAGTTGCTTTTCTGTTCTTGATGCACGCCTGTCATGGAGCGTAGAAAAACAATATTTTATTTACCTAAGTATAGTATAGCAGTTGATCCTAGGTAGTCTCCCGAAGAGGTGTGCACACAAAACAAGGTTGTCACTTTTTTTTTTGTTTTCGTAAAAAGATTGGTTTTAATTAATTTGAATGACTATGAGAGAAACAAACAACAGAAATTGATTGATTTTAACAAATGATAAAGGCAATGATCAGATTGGGTTCGTCTAGACTTAGTGTTGTGCCATCATGGTTTCCAATTTTTATCTCTTCTTCTTCCTTAAACTGGTAAGAGAGATGTGATGAGAATTTTCCTTTCTAAAACCTTAGATTGGTCTATCCTCCTTCCAATGTGTTTAGGGTTGTAGAAGGTCTCTTGATTAATTAGAGCAATCCCAGACCTAGAATTTTTGTTCCCTAATAAACCAAGATTTCAACATACAATCCTACACACGTGCTTGACAACCGTCGAGCAATCACCACCCAACCCTAATCATGTTCTACCGTATACAGATTAGAATTGGGTGGAGGGATATGTGATCATCGACCAAAGAAATTTATAACTTCAGAATAAAAACCTTAACACAACCACATTTGTAATTTAATAATGAATTAAGAATTGGAACCAGAAGAAAAAAGAAGAACAAATTTTATTCATTTCAAGCACAAAAACTCAAGCACAACACATAGGTCCAACCTCCCCTCTTTCCGATCACTCAAATGAAATTACCCCTCCATAAATGGGGTAAGCGAGATAATGCAGGAGAGGAGAGAGATTTTAAAATAAAAGAAATAAAAGAAAAGATCTGAGAAGTTCTTCTCCTGGGTGTCCTAGAAGAAATGGGATGGAGAATGAGATGGATTGAGGGGGAGGAGCTCTCCTCCTTTTATAGGCAGAATTATACCCCCCGAACGTTTTATCGTTTTAGACCCCATTAATGACCTCTTCATGCGTTACACCCTTCATTAATGTTGTGAAAAATTATCTTGGCCGTCTCTCCCCAAAATTTCAGCTCATTGGAAAACAGGATGAAGGAGTTATGAATTTTTCATTCTCGATTTCTGTTTCTGGACGAAGCTTCCAGGATGGTTCCTCCAAATGTATGTCATTTAATGGACTCCTTAATGACTTCCAAAAATCCCCAAATTTCTTTAAGAGTCTTCACTATATGTCCTAGTCATATACCAGGTGGAAACACATCATTTAGATATTTTTAGGCCGAGTTTTACATCCATTATGTTGGGTGGGTCCACGCTGTCCGCCCGGAAAAATTCCCAACGTCAATGAATTTTTAGACCCTTTAGATGGCCGAATCAGCTCCTGGTCCAGAAGACAAAAATGAAGGAAATTAAATAAGTATTATAAAAAAATTTGAATCAGAAAATTTGGAATTTTATTTTTCCATAAATGACCGAAATACCCCTGACTTAAAAATCTATCAAAAATCCAGAAATAGTTGTTTTTTCACATTTGGGTTCAAAATAACACTAAAACCTAAAAACATGACAATTAACCATCCAATAACACTTTTGTGGGATTATAAAGAAATATATTAAATATAAATTAATTGAAAATATTTGCTCTATCAATTCCCCCACACTTAAACTATGCTAGTCCTCAAGCATAAAATCTCAACATGCAATTCAAAGGGCACCAATGTCACCAATATTTAAATTTCAAATGGAATAAAATCAAGTGATCATCAATGTCCAATCAAAATTTCCAGTTCCACAAAAAATAACAATTTAATTTCCCATTTTTCAAAGAAACAATCAATTCATGCATTTTACTTTTCCCATTTGAAAAATAATGAAGCTTCTCCTTTCATTCATTCAAGCTTCTCAATTTATTATTATTAAACATGCCAAATCATGACCTACCTCACTTTTGAATATTTTATCTCATCACTCATGATATAATTAATAGTGGAGTTATGCTCATATCATGAGAACATGATCCTTACCCATAGGATTGTAAAGTAACTACTTTCTCCACTTTGTAAAGACAAAACACACATAAAATCATGAGGACTTGCAATAAAGGTTCAAATGACTCTGTGGCTTAGGGTTGGTGGGTAAATGATTGAAATAATTTAAGGCCAAAAGTAGGAGGTTTGACTCTTATGTACAATGCATGATTAATCAATTGAAAACACAAGATGAACCTCACTCAAATCCCCTTGAAATGTGAATCACAACACCACTCCCCTTTCAATGATATGGGTCATGAGTCAATAAATGATTACAAAGAATGATATCATTCATGTTCTCCCTGTTTTTTTGTAAAGCTCCAGAAAGGCACAGCTTTATTTTCTTTTTTTGTGTGTAAATCTCCAGAAAGGCACAGCTTTATTTTCTTTTTTTTATGGAGAACCGGATGAAATGAAAGAAGCATAATGAAATGATGACTCATGCCCAATTTTCTAATAATACATTGCCCAAAATGATGACGCACACATTATACCACCCAAAAATGATACATATCCCAAGGAACACACACAAAAGGCCCTTCCCCCACACTCAAACATGAAATAACCATGCAAAAATACTAAAAGTGCAGGTAGGTAAGGAAAAATTGGATTGTAATGTGGCTTAAACCTATATGGAAATTCATGGCATCTAAGGGATTACGAAGGATAAATGTAAAGGTGGGTCTTAGGATAAAATGTGGCTAGCCAAATAGATGCCTCAATCATTTTAAATGTGGTTTTGTACAGTTATATCTTTGACAAGTTTTAATACAAGTTCTAGCAGGTGGCACATCCCAAGATCACTCAAGAAATATGCTCAAGATAAAATAGGAAACATTTGGTCTAGAAATCCTCTCAGGAATGAGAATATGATATTGGACAATCACTTATGGCATGATTAATAATAACAAATTAATTCACATGAATTTCAGAAATTCAAAGAATGAAAAATGGAAGGGAAATTTCATTTACATGAATCAATTAATTCCCTTAAATCATGAGTCCTTATTTCAATATCCTTGCTTCACTTTAATCATCCAATTATCCATTTTAATCATTCAATCTCAGAAACATTGAAATCTAAAACATAGAATCACTGGATTTCTATGAAACTCATGTCTCCTAGAGAAGTCAAGTAAAACATGATTTCAAGCATGGGCATGCCTTTTTTTGATTAATTCTTTAAAAGACTAAAAAATGTTGGGAATAAAGTCGGATAATATAGAATTGAAACTCATACTCCCCTGTCAAATGGATCCTTTTCTTCATGACGTATAATCCCACGACACCCTCTTCATTAATGGACCTGAAAAAAATGAAAACAATTGATAGTGCAGGCCCGTTCAATCATACTGGTAAATGACTAAGAAGACAAGTGGAAAATGGGGGAAAATGTGAGTTGCCTCCTAGTAGCGCATTTGTTTAATGTCGTTGGCTCAACAAAACAAAACAAAAAAAATTTGAAAAATCTCCTGGAATACAAGATTTCCTCCCCCACACTTAATTTATGCAGTGTCCTCAATGCATGTAAATGTATGTTTCAAAAAGTTGGAGTTACTGCATTTAATCAAGTGTAAAGGAATGATTCAACCTGGTAGGTGTTCATTTGTATTCAGGGAGAAGGAGTGTGATCTCCTCCACTGGTTCTTGAGGTACGGTCCCATGGAACTTCTTCAGCCTCTGCCCATTTATAGTGAATGGGTTTCCTCCTCCTTCCTTTTGAATATGGAAAAATCTTAAGTCTGGATTTGAAGAGTAACATGTGATCTCCATGGTTGAAGGTTCTTGGTTGAATTATCTTATCATGGGCCATCCTTGTTCTCTCTTTATAGATCATTGAGTTTTCAAAAGATTCCCTTCTAATTTCCTCTAACTCCTGCAACTGCAATCTTCTTTCATTCCCAGATTTCTCAAGGTCCAGATTCATCTCTCTGACCGCCCAGTAGGCTCTATGCTCCAACTCCATAGGAAGGTGGCAACTCTTTCCATATATCAATCTATAGGGACTCATCCCTATCGGTGTTTTGTAGGCCGTTCTGTATGCCCATAATGTATCATCTAACTTTTGGCTCCAGTCCTTCCGGTTGGGTTTAACAGTCTTCTCCAGAATGGCTTTGATTTATCTATTAGATACTTCTGCATGGCCATTTTTTTGGGGATGGTATGGGGTAGATGTTTTATGATGCACCCCATACTTCTTCAGCAACGCTTCCATTTTCCTATTGTAGAAATGAGTTCCCTGATCACTGATGATTGCTCGTGGCACGCCAAACCTACAGAAAATGTTAGCCCTAATAAAATCACAAACAACTTTTGCATCATCAGTTCTGGTTGCTTTTTCTTCCACCCATATTGAAACATAGTCTACATCCAAAAGAATATATGAATTTCCAAATGACATTGGGAATGGTCCCATGAAATCTATGCCCCAAACATCAAAAATTTCACAAAAGGTTATTGGTTTTTGTTGCATTTCATGTCGTTTGGATATGTTACCAAAAAATTGGCATTTTTCACATCCTTTACAAAATTCATATGCATCCTTGAATAAGGTGGGCCAGTAGAGTCCAGATTCTAAAACTTTTTGGGCAGTCCTCTGAGGTCCAAAGTGGCCTCCACACGATAATTTATGACAAAATTCAAACACTGATTCAATTTCACTTCTTGGCAAGCATCTTCTTATGATTTGATCATTACAAATTTTCCACAGAAACGGATCTTCTCAAATGTAAAATCTTGATTCAGATTTAAGCTTATGTTGTTGATGAGAGCTTAGATGAGAGGGTACCTGAGATGTTACCAAATAGTTTACAATGTTGGAATACCATAGTACTTCACTATTGATGATGTAGAGTTGTTCTCCAGGAAGCTCATCATTGAGTGGGTTCCGCTTTGGAATTTCTGTTTCAGCGGTGTGGGGTAGTCGACTTAGATGATCAGCCACTTGATTTTCAATCCCCTTCTTATCTTTGATTTCCAAATTGAACTCTTGTAAGAGTAGAATCCATCTAACCAACCGTGGTTTAGCATCCGCCTTTTTCATTAATTACCTAAGAGCTGCATGATCAGAAAAGACAACAACTTTAGTGCCCAGAAGATATGGTCGGAATTTATCTAGTGCAAAAACTACTGCAAGGAACTCCTTCTCTGTGGTTTTGTAATTTATTTGTGTTTCATCCAAGGTCCTTGATGTGTAGGAGATGACTTGAGGCTTGCTGTCAATTCTCTGTGATAGAGCGGCTCCCACTGCTTGGTTGGATGCATCACAAAGTATCTCGAAAGGGTAATCCCAATTGGGTGGCTGCATTATTGGTGGTCTTATCAGCCTTTCCTTTAATTCATCAAATGATTCCCTAAATGCACAATCAAAATTAAAGTTAACATCCTTTAAAAGTAATCTTGAGAGAGGGAGAGAAATCTTACTGAAATCCTTGATGAATCTTCTATAAAATCATGTATGCCCTAAAAAGGATCTAACATGTTTGACACAAGTTGGATATGGAAAGGAATTTATTACATCAACCTTTGATTTATCAACCTCAATCCCATTCTGTGAAATTATGTGCCCCAACACTATCCCTTTTTCAACCATGAAATGACATTTTTCAAAATTTAAGACAAGGTTCTTTTCAATGCATGTTTTCAAAACTTTTTCCAAATTTCCTAAGCAATGATCAAATGAATTTCCAAAAACTGTGAAATCATCAAGAAACACCTCCAAGCAATCCTCAATGTGGTCCGAGAAAATACTCACCATACACCGTTCCAATGTACCTAGGGCATTGCATAGCCCGAAAGGTATCCTTTTGTAGGCGAATGTTCTAAAAGGGCAGGTGAAGGTTGTCTTCTCCTGGTCTTCTGGTGAAATTGGTACTTGAAAATATCCTGAGAATCCATCTAAAAAATAGTAATGAGTATTTCCAGCTAACCTTTCAAGAATCTGATCAATGAATGGAATGGGAAAGTGATCTTTTCTGGTAACTTGATTTAGCTTCCTGTAATCTATACACACTCTCCAGATGTTTTGTATTCTCATGGGGATCAGTTCATTTCTTTCATTTCTAACAGTGGTCAGGCCAGTTTTCTTGGGGACTACATGAATTGGGCTGACCCATTGAGAATCAGAGATTGGGTAAATGATATCAGCTGCTAATAATTTCTCAATATCTTTCTTAACGACTTCCATGATTGTGGGATTGAGTCTTCTTTGAGGTTGTCTAACTGGTCGAGATTCACTTTCTAAAAATATCCTATGAGAGCATACCTTAGGGTTTATTCCAGGAATATCACCTAAACTCCATCCTACAGCTTTGACATTCCTTTTGAGAAGGTCAATCAAGGTTTGTTCTTGTGAATGGGATAGGTTATTGGCAATGATTACTGGCAATTTCTATCCTTCCATTAGGTAAGCATACTTCAAGTCACATGGCAAAGGCTTCAGCTCTAAACATGGGGGTTGTTCAAGGGATGATATTTAATTTAGGTTTCCTACTTCTAATGTTGAATTCTCGGGAATAATATCACTTACTTTTAACAAATCATCGAAAATATCAGATTTTACCTCATCCTCTAACATGATATCAGAATTTTCAGGTTCATCGGAGTTATAAAATTCAAATGAAGAGTGTTCTCCCAAAGATAAAAATTCATGAATCATACATGAGTCTTCAATTGGTTCCATACCTTCATCATGGGAGATTGCATAAAGTGAGTGATTTTTGGATGGGTGTTTCATCGTATCAAGAATATTGAAGTGTACCGTACTATCTCCGAGCTCCATGGTGAGTGTTCCTTCATGCACGTTGATGATTTTCCTTGCTGTTTTCAAGAATGGTCTCCCTAGGATGATGGGAGATTGGGATGGTGCTCGGTCTTCCTCCATGGTAAGGACATAAAAGTCTGCTGGAAAGATTAATCCTCTCACTCCTACAATTACATCTTCAATGACTCCAGCTGGGAAAACGGTGGATCTGTTTGATAATTGTACCACCACCCGAGTTGATTTTAGTTCTCCGATCTACAAAGATGAAAACACAGAGTGAGGCATCACATTTATCGAAGCTCCAAGATCACATAGTGCATCAGTAAAATTTAATGAACTGATATTGCATGGAATAGAGAAAGTCCCTGGATCTTGACATTTTTGTGGTATCGGTGGTGTGATCAATGCTGAGACGCTTCTTCCTAAGTTGATTCTTTCATTTCCATCCAGCCTCTTTTTTTTAGTACATAGCTCCTTCATAAATTTTTCATATTTAAGGATTTTCCTGATTGCAACCAGTAGTGGAATGTTAATCTCAACTTTTCGGAATGTTTCTTGAATTTCTCGTTGAATTCGTTCTTCTTCTCTCTTCTTTGACTCAACCAATGCTGATGGGAATAGTGCTAGAATATCCTTTTTCTCCCTTTTTTGTTTCTGCAATGGTGTTTCTAGTCTTTCATTCTTGAACCTTGTTCTTTCTACTTTGTTGTTGACTCCATATTTTGGTTGGACAGGACGAGCTTCAGCAGGTTCCCTAGATTCATCCTCCTCATATTGTTCTGGTGGTTTGAGCTCCTTTCCGCTTCGGGTTGTGATTGCACTTACATTCTCTTTTGGATTGGGAATTTTTTATGCAGGAAGCTTACCTTGGTTCTTGGTGAGAGCATCCATAATACTTGAAAATTGATCAGCTAGCTTGTCCATCTTATCTTCTATCCCCAGCAACGGTGCCAATTTTGACACATGCCTGTCATGGGGCATGGCAAAACAATATTTTATTTACCTAAGTATAGTATAGCAGTTGATCCTAGGTAGTCTCCCGAAGTGGTGTGCACACAAAACAAGGTTGTCACTTTTTGTTGGTTTTCGTAAAAAGATTGGTTTTAATTAATTTGAATGACTATGAGAGAAACAAACAACAGAAATTGATTTATTTTAACAAATGATAAAGGTAGTGATCGGATTGGGTTCGGGTAGAATTAGTGTTGTGCCATCATGGTTTCCAATTTTTATCTCTTCTTCTTCCTTAAACTGGTAAGAGAGATGTGATGAGAATTTTCCTTTCTAAAACCTTAGATTGGTCTATCCTCCTTCCAATGTGTTTAGGGTTGTACAAGTTCTCTTGATTAATTAGAGAAATCCCAGACCTAGAATTTTTGTTCCCTAATAAACCAAGATTTCAACATACAATCCTACACACGTGCTTGACAACTATCGAGAAATCACCACCCAACCCTAATCATGTTCCACCGTATGCAGATTAGAATTGGGTGGAGGGAGATGTGATCATCGACCAAAGAAATTTATAATTTCAGAATAAAAACCTTAACACAACCGCATTTGGAATTTGATACTGAATTAAGAATTGGATCCAGAAGAAGAAAGAAGAACAAATTTTATTCATTTCAAGCACAAAAACTCAAGCACAACACATAGGTCCAGCCTCCCCTCTTTCTGATCACTCAAATGAAATTACCCCTCCATGGATGGGGTAAGTGAGATAATGCGGGAGAGGAGAGACATTTTAAAATAAAAGAAATAAAAGAAAAAATATGAGAAGTTCTTCTCCTGGGTGTCCTAGAAGGAATGGGATGGAGAATGAGATGGATTGAGGGGGAGGAGCTCTCCTCCTTTTATAGGCAGAATTCTACCCCCGAAAGTGTTAGAGTTTTAGACCCCATTAATGACCTCTTCACGCGTTCCACCCTTCATGAATGTTGTGCAGAATTATCTTTTCCGTCTCTCCCCAAAATTTCAGCTCATTTGAAAACCGTATGAAGTAGTTATGAATTTTTCATTCTCGATTTCTGTTTCTGGATGAAGCTTCCAGGATGGTTCCTCCAAATGTATGTCATTTAATGGACTCCTTAATGACTTCAAAAAATCCCCAAATTTCTTTCAGAGTCGTAACTATATGTCCTCGTCATATCCCAGGTGGAAACACATCATTTAGATATTTTTAGGCCGAGTTTGATGTCCATTATATTGGGTGGGTCCACGCTGTCCGCCCGAAAAAATTCCAAACATCAATGAATTTTTAGACCCTTTAGATGGCCGAATCAGCTCCTAGTCCAGCATACAAAAATGAAGGAAATAAAATAAGGATTATAAAAAAATTTGAATCATAAAATTTGGAATTTTATTTTTCCAGAAATGTCCGAAATACCCATGACTTAAAAATCTGTCAAAAATCCAGAAATAGTCGTTTTTTCACATTTGGGTTCAAAATAACACTAAAACCTAAAAACATGACAATTATCCATCCAATAACACTTTTGTGGGATTATAAATAATGATATTAAATATAAATTAATTGAAAATATTTGCTCTATCAATTCCCCCACACTTAAACTATGCTTGTCCTCAAGCATAAAATCTCAACATGCAATTCAAAGGGAACCAATGTCACCAATATTTAAATTTCAAATGGAATAAAATCAAGTGATCATCAATGTCCAATCAAAATTTCCAGTTCCACAAAAAATAACAATTTAATTTCCCATTTTTCAAAGAAACAATCAATTCATGCCTTTTACTTTTCCCCTTTGAAAAATAATGAAGCTTCTCCTTTCATTCATTCAAGCTTCTCAATTTATTATTATTAAACATGCCAAATCATGACCTACCTCACTTTTGAATATTTTCTCTCATCACTCATGATACAATTAATAGTGGAGTTATGCTCATATCATGAGAACATGCTCCTTACCCATAGGCTTGTAAATTAACTACTTTTTCCACTTTATAAAGACAAAACACACATAAAATCATGAGGAATTTCAATAAAGGTTCAAATGACTTTGTGGCTTAGGGTTGGTGGTTAAATGATTGAAATAATTTAAGGCCAGAAGTAGGAGGTTTTACTCTTAAGTACAATGCATGATTAATCAAGTGAAAACACAAGATGAACCTCACTCAAATCCCCTTGAAATGTGAATCACAACACCACTCCCCTTTCAATGACATGGGTCAAGAGTCAATAAATGATTAAAAAGAATGATATCATCCAAGTTCTCCCTGTTTTTTTGTAAAGCTCCAGAAAGGCACAACTTTATTTTCTTTTTTTTTGTGTAAAGCTCCATAAAGGCACAACTTTATTTTCTTTTTTTATGGAGAACCGGGTGAAATGAAAGAAGCATAATGAAATGATGACTCATGCCCAATTTTCTAATAATACATTTCCCAAAATGATGACGCACACATTACACCACCCAAAAATGATACATATCCCAAGGAACGCACACAAAAGGCCCTTCCCCCACACTCAAACTTGAAATAACCATGCAAAAATATTAAAAGTGCAGGTAGGTAAGGAAAAATTGGATTGTAATGTGTCTTAAACCTATAAGGCAATTCATGGCATCTAAGAGATTATGAAGGATAAATGTAAAGTTGGGTCTTAGGATAAAATGTGGCTAGCCAAAGAGATGCCTCAATCATTTTAAATGTGGTTTTGTACAGTCATATCTTTGACAAGTTTCAATACAAGTTCTAGTAGGTGGCACATCCCAAGATCACTCAAAAAATTTGCTCAAGATAAAATAGGAAACATTTGGTCTAGAAATCCTCTCAGGAATGAGAATATGATATTGGACAATCACTCATGGCATGATTAATAATAACAAATTAATTCACATGAATTTCAGAAATTCAAAGAATGAAAAATGGAAGGGAAATTTCATTTACATGAATCAATTAATTCCCTTAAATCATGAGTCCTTATTTCAATATCCTTACTTCACTTTAATCATCTAATTATAAATTTTAATCATTCAATCTCAGAAACATTGAAATCTAAAAAATAGAATCACTGGATTTCTATGAACCTCATGTCTCCTAGAGAAGTCAAGTAAAACATGATTTCAAGCGTGGGCATGCCATTTTTTGATTAATTCATTAAAAGACTAAAAAATGTAGGGAATAAAGTCGGATAATATAGAATTGAAACTCATACTCCCCTGTCAAATGGATCCTTTTCTTCACGACATATAATCCCATGACACCCTCTTCATTAATGGACCTAAAAAAAATGAAAACAATTGATAGTGCAGGCCCGTTCAATCATGCTGGTAAATGACTAAGAAGACAAGTGGAAAATGGGGGAAAATGCGAGTTGCCTCCCGGTAGTGCCTTTGTTTAATGTCGTTGGCTCAACAGAACAAAAGAAAACAATTTTTTTTTGAAAAATCTCCTGGACTACAAGATTTCCTCCCCCACACTTAATTTATGTTGTGTCCTCAATGCATGTAAATGTATGTTTCAAAAAGTTGGAGTTACTGCATTTAATCAAGTGTAAAGGAATGATACAACCTGGTAGGTGTTAATTTGTATTCAAGGAGAAGGAGTGTGATCTCCTCCACTGGTTCTTGAGGTACGGTCCCATGGAACTTCTTCAACCTCTGCCCATTTATAGTGAATGGGTTACCTCCTCTTTCCTTTTGAATCTGGCATAAGCTTAAGTCTGGATTTGAAGAGTAACACGCGATATCCAGGGTTGAAGGTTCTTGGTTGAATTATCTTATCATGGGCCATCCTTGTTCTCTCTTTATAGATCATTGAGTTTTCAAAAGATTCCCTTCTAATTTCCTCTAACTCCTGCAACTACAATCTTCTTTCTTTCCCAGCTTTCTCAAGGTCCAGATTCATCTCTCTGACCGCCCAGTAGGCTCTATGCTCCAACTCCACAGGAAGGTGGCAACTCTTTCATAATATCAATCTATAGGGACTCATCCCTATCGGTGTTTTGTACGCCGTTCTATATGCCCATAATGTATTATCTAACTTTTGGCTCCAGTCCTTCCGGTTGGGTTTAACAGCCTTCTCCAGAATGGCTTTGATTTCTCTATTAGATACTTCTGCTTGGCCATTTGTTTCGGGATGGTATGGGGTAGATGTTTTATGATGCACCCCATACTTCTTCAGAAACGCTTCCATTTTCCTGTTGTATAAATGAGTTCCCTGATCACTGATGATTGCTCGTGGCACGCCAAACCTACAGAAAATGTTAGCCCTAATAAAATCACAAACAACTTTTGCATCATCAGTTCTGGTTTCTTTTGCTTCCACCCATTTTGAAACATAGTCTACAGCCAAAAGAATATATGAATTTCCAAATGACATTGGGAATGGTCCCATGAAATCTATGCCCCAAAATTCAAAAATTTCACAAAAGGTTATTGGTTTTTGTGGAATTTCATGTCATTTGGATATGTTACCAGAAAATTGGAATTTTTCACATCTTTTACAAAATTCATATGCATCCTTGAATAAGGTGGGCCAGTAGAGTCCAGATTCTAAAACTTTTCGGGCAGTCCTCTGAGGTCCAAAGTGCCCTCCACACAATAATTTATGACAAAATTTAAACACTGTTTCAATTTCACTTCTTGGAAAGCATCTTCTTATGATTTGATCATTACAAATTGTCCACATAAACAGATCTTCCCAAATGTAAAATCTTGATTCAGATTTAAGCTTATATTGTTGATGAGAGCTTAGATGAGAGGGTACCTGAGATGTTACCAAATAGTTTACAATGTTGGCATACCATGGTACTTAACTATTGATGATGTAGAGTTGTTCTCCAGGAAGCTCATCATTAAGTGGGTTCTGCTTTGGTATTTCTGTTTCAGCTGTGTGGGGTAGTCGACTTAGATGATCAGCCACTTGATTTTCAATCCCCTTCTTATCTTTGATTTCCAAATTGAACTCTTGTAAGAGTAGCATCCATCTCACCAACCGTGGTTTAGCATCCGCCTTTTTCATTAAGTACCTAAGAGCTGCATGATCAGAAAAGACAACAACTTTAGTGCCCAGAAGATATGATCGGAATTTATCTAGTGCAAAAACTGCTGCAAGGAACTCCTTCTCTGTGGTTGTGTAATTTATTTGTGTTTCATCCAAGGTCCTTGATGCGTAGGAGTTGACTTGAGGCTTGCTGTCAATTCTCTGTGATAGAGCGGCTCCCACTGCTTGGTTGGATGCATCACAAAGTATCTCGAAAGGGTAATCCCAATTGGGTGGCTGCATTATTGGTGGTGTTATCAGCCTTTCCTTTAATTCATCAAATGATTCCCTACATGCACAATCAAAATTAAAGTTATCATCCTTTAAAAGTAATCTTGAGAGAGGGAGAGAAATCTTACTAAAATCTTTGATGAATCTTCTATAAAATCATGTATGCCCTAAAAAGGATCTAACATGTTTGACACAAGTTGGATATGGCAAGGAATTTATTACATCAACTTTTGATTTATCAACCTCAATACCATTTTGTGAAATTATGTTCCCCAACACTATCCCATTTTCAACCATGAAATGACATTTTTCAAAATTTAAGACAAGCTTCTTTTCAATGCATGTTTTCAAAACTTTTTCCAAATTTCCCAAAAAATGATCAAATGAATTTCCAAAAACTGTGAAATCATCAAGAAACACCTCCAAGAAATCCTCAATGTGGTCCGAGAAAATACTCACCATACACCGTTGAAATGTACCTGGGGAATTGCATAGCCCGAAAGGCATCCTTTTGTAGGCGAATGTTCCAAAAGGGCAGGTGAAGGTTGTCCTCTCCTGGTCTTCTGGTGAAATTAGTACCTGAAAATATCCTGAGAATCCATCTAAAAAACTGTAATGAGTATTTCCAGCTAACCTTTCAAGCATTTGATCAAAGAATGGAATGGGAAAGTGATATTTTCTGGTAACTTGATTTAGCTTCCTATAATCTATACACACTCTCCAGCTGTTTTGTATTCTCATGGGGATCAGTTCATTTATTTCATTTGTAATAGTGGTCAGGCCAGTTTTCTTATGGACTACATGAATTGGGCTGACCCATTGAGAATCAGAGATTGGGTAAATGATATCAGCTGCTAATAATTTCTCAATCTCTTTTTTAACGACCTCCATGATTGTGGGATTGAGTCTTCTTTGAGTTTGTCTAACTGGCCGAGATTCACTTTCTAAAAATATCCTGTGAGAGCATACCTTAGGGTTTATTCCAAGAATATCACCTAAACTCCATCCTACAGCTTTTACATTCCTTTTGAGAAGGTCAATCAAGGTTTGTTCTTGTGAATGGGATAGGTTATTGGCAATTATTACTGGCAATTTCTCTCCTTCCATTAGGTAAGCATACATCAAGTCACATGGCAAAGGATTCAGCTCTAAATATGGGGGTTTTTCAAGGGATGATATTGAATTTAGGTTTCCTACTTCTAATGTTGAATTCTCGGGAATAATCTCACTTCCTTTTAACAAATCATCGAAAATATAAGATTTTACCTCATCCTCTAACATGATATCAGAATTTTCAGGTTCATGGGAGTTATAAAATTCAAATGAAGAGTGTTCTCCAAAAGATAAAAAGTCATGAAGCATACATGAGTATTCAATTGGTTCTATACCTTCATCATGGGAGATTGCATAAAGTGAGTGATTGCTGGATGGGTGTTTCATCGTATCAAGAATATTGAAGTGTGTCGTACTATCTCCGAGCTCCATGGTGAGTGTTCATTCATGCACGTTGATGATTGTCCTTGCTGTTTTCAAGAATGGTCTCCCTAGGATGATGGGAGATTGAGATGGTGCTCGGTCTTCCTCCATGGTAAGGACATAAAAGTCTGCTGGAAAGATTAATCCTCTCACTCCTACAAGTACATCTTCAATGACTCCTGCTGGGAAAACGGTGGATCTGTTTGCTAATTGTACCACCACCCGAGTTGATTTTACTTCTCCGATCTGCAAAGATGAAAACACAGAGTGAGGCATCACATTTATCGAAGCTCCAAGATCACATAGTGCATCAGTAAAATTTAATGATCTGATAGTGCAGGGAATAGAGAATGTCCCTGGATCTTGACATTTTTGCGGTATCGGTGGTTTGATCAATGCTGAGACGCTTCTTCCTAAGTTGATTCTTTCATTTCCATCCAGCCTCTTTCTTTTAGTACATAGCTCCTTCAGAAATTTTTCATATTTAGGGATTTTCCTGATTACATCCAGTAGTGGAATGTTAATCTCAACTTTTTGGAATGTTTCCTGAATTTCTCGTTGAATTCTTTCTTCTTCTCCCTTCTTTGACTCAACCAATGCTGATGGGAATGGTGCTGGAATATCCTTTTTCTCCCTTTGTTGTTTCTGAAATGGTGTTTCTAGTCTTTCTTTCTTGAACCTTGTTCTTTCTACTTTGTTGTTGACTCCATATTTTGGTTGGACAGGACGAGCTTCAGCAGGTTCCCTAGATTCATCCTCCTCATATTGTTTTGGTGGTTTCAGCTCCTTCCCGCTTCGGGTTGTGATTGCACTTACATTCTCTTTTGGATTGGAAATTTTTTGTGCAGGAAGCTTACCTTGGTTCTTGGTGAGAGCATCTATAATGCTTGCAAATTGATCAGCTAGCTTGTCCATCTTATCTTTTATCCCCAGCAACGGCGCCATGTTTGACTCATGCCTGTCATGGGGCATGGCAAAACAATATTTTATTTACCTAAGTATAGTATAGCAGTTGATCCTAGGTAGTCTCCCGAAGAGGTGTGCGCACAAAACAAGGTTGTCACTTTTTGTTGGTTTTCGTAAAAAGATTGGTTTTAATTAATTTGAATGACTATCAGAGAAACAAACAACAGAAATTGATTGATTTTAACAAATGATAAAGGCAGTGATCAAATTGGGTTCAGCTAGACTTAGTGTTGTGCCATCATGGTTTCCAATTTTTATCTCTTCTTCTTCCTTAAACTGGTAAGAGAGATGTGATGAGAATTTTCCATTCTAAAACCTTAGATTGGTCTAACCTCCTTCCAATGTGTTTAAGGTTGTAGAAGGTATCTTGATTAATTAGAGAAATCCCAGACCTAGAATTTTTGTTCCCTAATAAACCAAGATTTCAACATACAATCCTACACACGTGCTTGACAACCGTCGAGCAATCACCACCCAACCCTAATCATGTTCCACCGTATACAGATTAGAATTGGGTGGAGGGAGATGTGATCATCGACCAAAGTAATTTATAATTTCAGAATAAAAACCTTAACACAACTGCATTTGGAATTTAATACTGAATTAAGAATTGGAACCAGAAGAAGAAAGAAGAACAAATTTTATTCAATTCAAGCACAAAAACTCAAGCACAACACATAGGTCCAGCCTCCCCTCTTTCTGATCACTCAAATGAAATTACCCCTCCATGGATGGGGTAAGCGAGATAATGCGGGAGAGGAGAGACATTTTAAAATAAAATAAATAAAAGAAAAAATCTGAGAAGTTCTTCTATTGGGTGTCCTAGAAGGAATGGGATGGAGAATGAGATGGATTGAGGGGGAGGAGCTCTCCTCCTTTTATAGGCAGAATTCTACCCCCGAAAGTGTTAGCATTTGAGACCCCATTAATGACATCTTCACGCATTCCACCCTTCATGAATGTTTTGCAACATTATCTTGGCCGTCTCTCTCCAAAATTTCAGCTCATTTCAAAACTGGATTAAGGAGTTATGAATTTTTCATTATCGATTTCTGTTTCTGGATGAAGCTTCCAGGATGGTTCCTCCAAATTTATGTCATTTAATGGACTCCTTAATGACTTCAAAACATCCCCAAATTTCTTTTAGAGTCGGACCTATATGTCCTAGTCATATCCCAGGTGGAAACACATCATTTAGATATTTGTAGGCCGCGTTTGACGTCCATTATTTTGGGTGGGTCCACGCTGTCCGCCCGGAAAAATTCTCAACTTCAATGAATTTTTAGACCCTTTATATGGCCGAATCATCTCCTGGTCCAGAAGACAAAAATGAAGGAAATACAATACGGATTATAACAAAATTTGAATCAGAAAATTTGGAATTTTATTTTTCCAGGAATGACCGAAATACCCCTGACTTAAAAATCTGTCAAAAATCCAGAAATAGTCGTTTTTTCACATTTGAGCTCAAAATAACACTAAAACCTAAAAACATGACAATTACCCATACAATAACACTTTTTTGGGATTATAAAGAATGATATTCAATAGAAATTAATTGAAAATATTTGCTCTATCAATTCCCCCACACTTAAACTATGCTTGTCCTAAAGCATAAAATCTCAACATGCAATTTAAAGGGCACCAATGTCACCAATATTTAAATTTCAAATGGAATAAAATCAAGTGATCATCAATGTCCAATCAAATTTCCAGTTCCACAAAAAATAACAATTTAATTTCCCATTTTTCAGAGAAACAATAAATTCATGCATTTTACTTTTCCCCTTTGAAAAATAATGAAGCTTCTCCTTTCATTCATTCAAGCTTCTCAATTTATTATTATTAAACATGCCAAATCATGACCTACCTCACTTTTGAATATTTTCTCTCATCACTCATGATACTATTAATAGTGTATTTATGCTCATATCATGAGAACATGCTCCTTAACCATAGGCTTGTAAAGTAACTACTTTCTCCACTTCGTAAAGACAAAACACACATAAAATCATAAGGACTTGCAATAAAGGTTCAAATGACTCTGCGGCTTAGGGTTGGTGGGTAAATGATTGAAATAATTTAAGGCTAGAAGTATGAGGTTTGACTCTTAAGTACAATGCATGATTAATCAAGTGAAAACACAAGATGAACCTCACTCAAATCCCCTTGAAATGTGAATCACAACACCACTCCCCTTTCAATGACATGGGTCGTGAGTAAATAAATGATTAAAAAGAATGATATCATCCAAGTTCTCCCTGTTTTTTTGTAAAGCTCCAGAAAGTCACGTCTTTATTTTCTTTTTTTTTGTGTAAAGCTCCAGAAAGGCACAGCTTTATTTTCTTTTTTTTATGGAGAACCTAATGAAATGAGAGAAGCATAATGAAATGATGACTCATGCCCAATTTTCTAATAATACATTGCCCAAAATGATGACGCACACATTACACCACCCAAAAATGATACATATCCCAAGGAACGCATACAAAAGGCCCTTCCCCCACACTCAAACTTGAAATAACCATGCAAAAATACTAAAAGTGCAGGTAGGTAAGGAAAAATTAGATTGTAATTTGGCTTAAATCTATAAGGAAATTCAGGGAATCTAAGGGCTTACGAAGGATAAATGTAAAGGTGGGTCTTAGGATAAAATTTGGCTAGCCAAAGAGATGCCTCAATCATTTTAAATGTGGTTTTGTACATTCATAGATTTGACAAGTTTCAATACAAGTTCTAGTAGGTGGCACATCCCAAGATCACTCAACAAATATGATCAAGATAAAATAGGAAACATTTGGTCTAGAAATCCTATCAGGAATGAGAATATGATATTGGACAATCACTCATGGCATGATTAATAATAACAAATTAATTCACATGAATTTCAGAAATTTAAAGAATGAAAAATGGAAGGGAAATTTCATTTACATGAATCAATTAATTCCCTTAAATCATGAGTCCTTATTTCAATATCCTTGCTTCACTTTAATCATCCAATTATCCATTTTAATCATTCAATCTCAGAAACATTGAAATCTAAAACATAGAATCACTGGATTTCTATGAAACTCATGTCTCCTAGAGAAGTCAAGTAAAACATGATTTCAAGCGTGGGCATCCCTTTTTTTGATTAATTCTTTAAAAGACTAAAAATTTAGGGAATAAAGTCGGATAATATAGAATTGAAACTCATACTCCCCTGTCAAATGGATCCTTTTCTTCACGACATATAATCCCATGACACCCTCTTCATTAATGGACCTGAAAAAAATGAAAACAACTGATAGTGCAGGCCCGTTCAATCATGCTGGTAAATGACTAAGAAGACAAGTGGAAAATGGGGGAAAATGCGAGTTGCCTCCCAGTAGCGCCTTTGTTTAATGTCGTTGGCTCGACAAAACAAAACAAAACAATTTTTTTTTTTGAAAAATCTCCTGGACTACAAGATTTCTTCCCCCACACTTAATTTATGCAGTGTCCTCAATGCATGTAAATGCATGTTTCAAAAAGTTGGAGTTACTGCATTTAATCAAGTGTAAAGGAATGATGCAACCTGGTAGGTGTTCATTTGTATTCAGGGAGAAGGAGTGTGATCTCCTCCACTGGTTCTTGAGGTACGGTCCCATGGAACTTCTTCAGCCTCTGCCCATTTATAGTGAATGGGTTTCCTCCTCCTTCCTTTTGAATCTGGCATAAGCTTAAGTCTGGATTTGAAGAGTAACACGTGATCTCCAGGGTTGAAGGTTCTTGGTTGAATTATCTTATCATGGCCCATCCATGTTCTCTCTTTATAGATCATTGGGTTTTCAAAATATTCCCTTCTAATTTCCTCTAACTCTTGCAACTGCAATCTTCTTTCTTTCCCAGATTTCTCAAGGTCCGGATTCATCTCTCTGACCGCCCAGTAGGCTCTATGCTCCAACTCCACAGGAAGGTGGCAACTCTTTCCATATATCAATCTATAGGGACTCATCCCTATCGGTGTTTTGTAGGCCGTTCTATATGACCATAATGTATCATCTAACTTTTGTCTCCAGTCCTTCCAGTTGGATTTAACAGTCTTCTCCAGAATGGCTTTGATTTCTCTATTAGATACTTCTGCTTGGTCATTTGTTTGGGGATGGTATGGGGTAGATGTTTTATGATGCACCCCATACTTCTTCAGCAACGCTTCCATTTTCCTGTTGCAGAAATGAGTTCCCTGATCACTAATGATTGCTCGTGGCATGCCAAACCTACAAAAAATGTTAGCCCTAACAAAATCACAAACAACTTTTGCATCATCAGTTCTGGTTGCTTTTGCTTCAACCCATTTTGAAACATAGTCTACAGCCAAAAGAATATATGAATTTCCAAATGACATTGGGAATGGTCCCATAAAATCTATGCCCCAAACATCAAAAATTTCACAAAAGGTTATTGGTTTTTGTGGCATTTCATGTCGTTTGGATATGTTACCAGTAAATTGGCATTTTTCACATCTTTTACAAAATTCATATTCATCCTTGAATAAGGTGGGCCAGTAGAGTCTAGATTCTAAAACTTTTCGGGATATCCTCTGAGGTCCAAAGTGGCCTCCACATGATAATTTATGAAAAAATTCAAACACTAATTCAATTTCACTTCTTGGCAATCATCTTCTTATGATTTGATCATTACAAATTTTCCACAGAAACGAATCTTCCCAAATGTAAAATCTTGATTCAGATTTAAGCTTATGTTGTTGATGAGAGCTTAGATGAGAGGGTACCTGAGATGTTACCAAATAGTTTACAATGTTGGCATACCATGGTACTTCACTATTGATGATGTAGAGTTGTTCTCCAGGAAGCTCATCATTAAGTGGGTTCTGCTTTGGTATTTCTATTTCAGCGGTGTGGGGTAGTCGACTTAGATGATCATACACTTGATTTTCAATCCCCTTCTTATCTTTGATTTCAAAATTGAACTCTTGTAAGAGTAGCATCCATCTCACCAACCGTGGTTTAGCATCTGCCTTTTTCATTAAGTACCTAAGAGCTGCATGATCAGAAAAGACAACAACTTTATTGCCCAGAAGATATGATCGGAATTTATCTAGTGCAAAAACTACTGCAAGGAACTCCTTCTCTGTGGTTTTTTAATTTATTTGTCTTTCATCCAAGGTCCTTGATGCATAGGAGATGACTTGAGGCTTGCTGTCAATTCTCTGTGATAGAGCGGCTCCCACTGCTTGGTTGGATGCATCACAAACTATCTCGAAAGGGTAATCCCAATTAGGTGGCTGTATTATTGGTGGTGTTATCATCCTTTCCTTTAATTCATCAAATGATTCCCTACATGCACAATCAAAATTAAAGTTAGCATACTTTAAATGTAATCTTGAGAGAGGGAGAGAAATCTTACCGAAATCCTTGATGAATCTTTTATAAAATCTTGTATGGCCTAAAAAGGATCTAACAAGTTTGACACAAGTTGGATATGGCAAGGAATTTATTACATCAAGTTTTGATTTATCAACCTCAATCCCATTTTGTGAAATTATGTGCCCCAACACTATCCCTTTTTCAACCATGAAATGACATTTTTCAAAATTTAAGACAAGGTTCTTTTCAATGCATGTTTTCAAAACTTTTTCCAAATTTCCCAAGCAATGATCAAATGAATTTCCAAAAACTGTGAAATCATCAAGAAACACCTCCAAGAAATCCTCAATGTGGTCCGAGAAAATACTCACCATACACCGTTGAAATGTACCTGGGGCATTGCATAGCCCGAAAGGCATCCTTTTATAGGCGAATGTTCCAAAAGGGTAGGTGAAGTTTGTCTTCTCATGGTCTCTTGGTGAAATTGGTACCTGAAAATATCCTGATAATCCATCTAAAAAATAGTAATGAGTATTTCCAACTAACCTTTCAAGCATCTGATCAATGAATGGAATGGGAAAGTGATCTTTTCTAGTAACTTGATTTAGCTTCCTGTAATCTATACACACTCTCTAGCTGTTTTGTATTCTCATGGGGATCAGTTAATTTATTTCATTTGTAACAGTGGTCAGGCCAGTTTTCTTGGGGACTACATAAATTGGGCTGACCCATTGAGAATCAGAGATTGGGGAAATGATATCAGCTGCTAATAATTTCTCAATCTCTTTCTTAACGACCTCTATGATTGTGGGATTGAGTCTTCTTTGAGGTTGTCTAACTGGACGAGATTCACTTTCTAAAAATATCCTGTGAGAGAATACCTTAGGGTTTATTCCAGGAATATCACCTAAACTCCATCCTACAGCTTTGACATTCCTTTTGAGAAGGTCAATCAAGGTTTGTTCTTGTGAATGGGATAGGTTATTGGCAATGATTACTAGAAATTTCTCTCCTTCCATTAGGTAAGCATACTTCAAGTCACATGGCAAAGGCTTCAACTCTAAACATGGGGGTTGTTCAAGGGATGATATTGAATTTAGGTTTCCTACTTCTAATGTTGAATTCTCGGGAATAATCTCACTTCATTTTAACAAATCATCGAAAATATCAGATTTTACCTCATCCTCCAACATGATATCAGAGTTTTCAGGTTCGTGGGAGTTATAAAATTCAAATGAAGAGTGTTCTCCCAAAGATAAAAAGTCATGAAGCATACCTGAGTCTTCAATTGGTTCTATACCTTCATCATGGGAGATTGCATAAAGTGAGTGATTGTTGGATGGGTGTTTCATCGTATCAAAAATATTGAAGTGTACAGTACTATCTCCGAGCTCCATGGTGAGTGTTCCTTCATGCGCGTTGATGATTGTCCTCGCTGTTTTCAAGAATGGTCTCCCTAGGATGATGGAAGATTGAGATGGTTCTCGGTCTTCCTCTATGGTAAGGACATAAAAGTCTACTGGAAAGATTAATCCTCTCACTCCTATAAGTACATCTTTAATGACTCCTGCTGGGAAAACGGTGGATCTGTTTGCTAATTGTACCACCACCCGAGTTGATTTTAGTTCTCCGATCTACAAAGATGAAAACACAGAGTGAGGCATCACATTTATCGAAGCTCCAAGATCACATAGTGCCTCAGAAAAATTTAATGAACCGATAGTGCAGGGAATAGAGAAAGTCCTTGGATCTTGACATTTTTGCGGTATTGGTGGTGTGATCAATGCTGAGACGCTTCTTCCTAAGTTGATTCTTTCATTTCCATCCAGCCTCTTTCTTTTAGTACATATCTCCTTGAGAAATTTTTCATATTTAGGGATTTGCCTGATTGCATCCAGTAGTGGAATGTTAATCTCAACTTTTCGGAATGTTTCCTGAATTTCTCGTTGAATTCGTTCTTCTTCTCCCTTATTTGACTCAACCAATGCTGATGGGAATGGTGCTGGAATATCCGTTTTCTCCCTTTGTTGTTTCTGCAATGGTGTTTTTAGTATTTCTTTCTTGAACCTTGTTCTTTCTACTTTTTTGTTGACTCCATATTTTGGTTGGACAGGACGAGCTTCAGCAGGTTCCCTAGATTCATCCTCCTCATATTGTTCTAGTGGTTTGAGCTCCTTCCCGCTTCGGGTTGTGATTTAACTTACATTCTCTTTTGGATTGGGAATTGTTTCTGCTGGAAGCTTACCTTGGTTCTTGGTGAGAGCATCCATAATGCTTGCAAATTGATTAGCTAGCTTGTCCATCTTATCTTCTATCCCCGGAAACGGCGCCAAGTTTGACGCACGCCTGTCGTGGGGCGTGGCAAAACAATATTTTATTTACCTAAGTATAGTATAGCAGTTGATCCTACGTAGTCTCCCGAAGAGGTGTGCACAAAAAAAAAGGTTGTCACTTTTTGTTGGTTTTCGTAAAAAGATTGGTTTTAATTAATTTTAATGACTATGAGAGAAACAAAAAACAGAAATTGATTGATTTTAACAAATGATAAAGGCAGTGATCGGATTGGGTTCGGCTAGACTTAGTGTTGTGCCATCATGGTTTCCAATTTTTATCTCTTCTTCTTCCTTAAACTGGTAAGAGAGATGCGATGAGAATTTTCCTTTCTAAAACCTTAGATTGTTCTATCCTCCTTCCAATGTGTTTAGGGTTGTAGAAGTTCTCTTGATTAATTAGAGAAATCCCAGACCTGGAATTGTTGTTCCCTAATAAACCAATATTTCAACATACAATCCTAACACGTGCTTGACAACCATCGAGCAATCACCACCCAACCCTAATCATGTTCCACCGTATACAGATTAGAATTGGGTGGAGGGAGATGTGATCATCGACCAAAGCAATTTATAATTTCAGAATAAAAACCTTAACACAACCGCATTTGGAATTTAATACTGAATTAAGAATTGGAACCAGAAGAAGAAAGAAGAACAAATTTTATTCATTTCAAGCACAAAAACTCAAGCACAACACATAGGTCCAGCCTCCCCTCTTTCCGATCACTCAAATGAAATTACCCCTCCATGGATGGGGTAAGCGAGATAATGTGGGAGTGGAGAGAAATTTTAAAATAAAATAAATAAAAGAAAAAAGCTGAGAAGTTCTTCTCATGGGTGTCCCAGAAGGAATGGGATGGAGAATGAGATGGATTGAGGGGGAGGAGCTCTCCTCCTTTTATTGGCCGAATTCTACCCCCGCCAGTTTTAGTGTTTTAGACCCCATTAATGACCTCTTCACGTGTTCCCCCCTTCATTAATGTTGTGCAAAATTATCTTGGGCGTCGCTCCCCAAAATTTCAGCCCATTTGAAAACCGGATGAAGGAGTTATGAATTTTTCATTCTCGATTTCTGTTTCTGGACGAAGCTTCCAGGATGGTTCCTCCAAATGTATGTCGTTTAATGGACTCCTTAATGACTTCCAAACATCCCCAAATTTCTTTTAGAGTCGGCACTATATGTCCTCGTCATATCCCAGGTAGAAACACATCATTTAGATATTTTTAGGCCGTGTTTGACGTCCATTATGTTGGGTGGGTCCACGCTGTCCGCCCGGAAAAATTCCCAATTTAATGAATTTTTAGACCCTGTAGATGGCCGAATCAGCTCCTGATCCAGAAGACAAAAATGAAGGAAATAAAATAAGTATTATAACTAAATTTGAATCAGAAAAGTTGGAATTTTATTTTTCCATAAATGACCGAAATACCCCTGACATAAAAATCTGTCAAAAATCCAGAAATAGTCGTTTTTTAACATTTGGGTTCAAAATAACACTAAAACCTAAAAACATGACAATTACCCATCCAATAACACTTTTGTGGGATTATAAACAATGATATTAAATATAAATTAATTGAAAATATTTTCTCTATCAGTTCTTCTGGATGGTCTTAATCTTCTCCACGATTTATTTAACCATTTTAGGACCTTGATGTTTTTGTTACCCAATATCATCCCATCATTTTGGTGTTCTACACCTCATCCCATAAAAGGAATTATTAGGGTCCATTTGGACTATGGAGTGTCAACTGTTGTTGTAAGGGAACTCCACCAAAGGAAGATGTTTGTTCAATACACCTTTAAAGTCCATCGAGAAAGCTCTCAAAATGTCCCCAAGTGATTGTATAGTCCACTAAGATTGGCCATAAATTTTAGAGTGATAAGCTTTATTAAAGTTCAACATGGTTTTTAGAGCACATGTGAGTTTTTTCCAAAAGATATAGGTGAATATTGGATCTCGATTGATCACAATCGATAGTGGTACTCCATGCGTCCTTACCAATTATCTTTTATATATCTGTTCTAGTTAATCTAGTGAGAAATAATCTTGAATCATGATGAAGTGTTAAGTCTTTATAAGACAATCCACAACATCCAAGATAAAATTATTTCCCTTGGATGTCCTTGTAAGTCTAGTGACAAATTTTTTGGTGATGTTTTCCCATTTCCATGATGGTATGGGTATTGGTTGCATCATCCCCTTATAATTTTTCATTTTAGTCCTCACTTGTAGACATGCTAAAAACTTCTATGTGTAAATAGTGATTTTTTTCATCATGTTATCCCATCAATTGTCCTTTTAGATATCTTGATACATCTTTGTATTTCCTGGGTGAATGGGGAATGGTGAATTTTGTGTATCATCCAAAATTTCATTCTTTAACTCTCTATTTTATTTAACACATAATATTGATAGAAATATTACAATTACTTCATCATTCACCTTAATCTCTTAGTATTTACCTTTTTAGATAGTATAAAATTTTCTCTAAATTCCTACATTATCATTTTGAGCATCGTTTAACCATTCCAAATGATATGGATGAACATTTAATTGTTAATTAAAGGATGAGGTTACTTTATTTATGATACCCATGCCCACCTTCTTAAAATATAAGAAGATTAGATCCTTCTAAATTCACATCAATGATAGTATTTCTCAGTACTTTCTACTTATATCATGCACCACCTTGTTCTCTTTCCAATGATGGTAGGGAATTGAGTTGTCATAATACTTGATGTGATCTAACCATCTCCATTGTCACATATTTACCTCTTTCTTTGTGAATATATATTTGAGACTTATGTGATCCATATATATTTAACACTTCTCCCCAAATAGGTAATTCCACTATATTTTCAATGCAAGATCATAGCATCCTGCTAAAACTCCATCAAGGAATTGTTTTTCTCATGAATTTTCAACTACCTTGATGTGTAGGCAATGAATTTATTAATATTCATCAACACACATCCCAATTACTACTTTGAAGCATTACTAAAAATTATGAAAATTTCTTCACTTGTGAGTACTGTGAGAAAATGGCCAGTGATAATCCTCATTTTCAACTCCATGAATCACTCCTCACATTCATCATTCCAGCTAAAATTTGACTCCCTTTTCAGCTATCTTGGTAATTGGGCCTGAAAATCATGATATATTTCTCACAAATCATTGATAATATCCAGCTAACCCAAGGAAAGTATCAGTATCTGTCACATATATTGGTCTCGTCCATCCATCAATTATTTTTTTCACTGAAGTATCTATAAATATATTATTTCATATGATGATGTGCCCCAAGAATGTAACTTTTTTCAACAAAATATCACGATTTTTATACAATGTATGAAGCTTCTCCTTTTGAATAGTATTTATCACAATGTCCAGAATCTCCTCATGTTCCTCCTTGGTTTTTGAGTTTATTATAATATCATCTATAAAGACAACCACAAAAGTTTCAAGTTATTCTCTAAATACTCTATTAATCACATCCATGAATAATTTTGGTGAATTATTTAGTCTGAATGGAATGACTATGAACTCATAATGCTTGTAATTTGTATAAAATGTTGACTTGGGGATATCCTCCTTCTTCACCTTTAGTAATATCTTGAACGCAGATCCACCTTTGATAAGTATTGTGCTAAACATACTTGATTGAACAATTCATCAATTCATTTCCAAGGATAATTTTTCATTATCATGAAATTTTTGAGATTAGGACAATCAATGTAAAGGCACATTGATCCATCCTTATTCTTAACAAAGTGGACTAGTTTACCTCATGGTGAAGAACATGGTTTTATAAACTCTTTATCCAAATTGTCCATTAGTTTTTTCTTTAGATCCTCAATTATTAAAACAAATATTCTAAATGTATTAATGGATATTGGAAACACCCTAAGTATATGTTTGATCAAAAAATAAACCTCCCTACTTGGAGGAAGACTAAGAAACACCTCAAGAATCTCATTAGAGAATTCCCTCACAACCTCAATGTCTTTGAGGATGGTTAATTACATAGAATCAATCATTTGATCTAGATACACTTTATTGTAGGGAAATAATGTATATTCTTAAGATGATGGTGCTAAAGAAGATTACTCATCCTCTATGAACTTCTATTGAATTGGGTTGATTATCCATTTGGAGAGTGATTTACATCTTGGGGATATTTATTTGGCTCTATATAGGGAAATTACTTCATGCAAAGAAATATATAAAATTCCACCATGGGAAGCATGAAAAGGTTCTCGAGAATGTTCAATATAATATTGTGATAGAGGATGAGTTATATATATGGGATTTAATAATTTTCCAATATTCAATTTTCACCAACATCTCTACTTCCATGATTTGTGGGGTTGTTTGAATAGTTATACTAAATATTCATGATATAAATGAATTCATATAACTAGGATCTAAAAGTACATTCTCTATTCATGTATAAATAACTAGCATATATATCATCACATTATTGTCAAGATCCATCTCGGCAGTGGTGATGGAATTATCTCATACCTTCTTCCATTGTGGTTGTTTATTGCCTCCAAAAACCCTTGGAATAGTTCTCTGGTTCACAAAGTTCCATAGATCTTTAAAATTAAAACCCTGAACAATGAATTTATGGTTGATTGAATAATTTGTTTCCTCAATCACGATGGTGGTTTCCCCCTGTCTATAATCATTGGCTAGTGTCCTTTCCCTTCCAAAATCTAAAGCATTTCCTTGTTCCCCTTAGAAATTATCTAGGCTGATTTTTTTTGCCCCATGTACAAGTGGGATTATAAATTCTCTTATCACCATTATATTTATCCAATATGCAAGTTCAGTTAAGATACACTTTCTTATTCTTATCCCCACGATACCCCTGAGATTCATAGATCTCCTTGTCAACTTAAAGGGCACATCGGAAAATTTCATCAATGCTATCAAAGTCATGGATTGCCATGACTATTTATAGACTATGATTTATCCCACCAAATAAGTGATATAATTTTTATTTGGGGGTAATTAAAAAACTATAGGCATACCATGAAACTATTTTTAGGTTCCCAATATAATCTTCATCCTTCTTCTTGAGTGCAAGGAGATATTTTTCCATCTCAAGACGAAGGGTGTGGGGAAAATATTTGTCAAAAAAATACATAATAACTTACACTTAAATACATTTATCTATTTATTAGGATTAATATTATTGATCAATGACAACCACTAATTAGTTTCAACCTCCATATGATAAACCACCAAAATAACCTTATATTGTTCAAAACATTGAAGGATAGAGATGACCTTTTCAATTTAATTGATATATTGCTATGTGATTAAGTGATCATATTTTCCATAGAATGTAGGATGTTTTTTAGTTAATTCACTCAATTTTGGGTTGCTATCACTTGAGGGGTGGGGGTTGTGCACTCATCCGAGTCAAGATTACTATTCAGAATATAAGTTAACTGATAGATTTTCATGAAATTTTTATCGATTCCCACTCTCATAGGGTCATACATCTCTTTGGTGAAATCCTCACACTTCCTTTAACATTAGTTTTTTGGAAGATTCCATATATTTCCATACATTGTAATTAATACAAGTATAATTGGGGATATTTATATGAAATATTTAAACACATAAATAGGGATCCAATGGTATAAAGGGATAACCTACATTTATATCATTGAGTTATGAGTTTTTAGGCGTCAGTCTGTGTTACCAATTATCTACTTCCTAACACATATTATTATGGTAATATTTATTACCTTAATTGTGGTTTATAATGAGATTATGAAATGACTGAAAAATATCCCTTAGGAGTGTCACACCAAGTGCGTAGAAAGGTCAATTTCCATGTACAAGGCTACCTCGAGTTAAGCCTGGAACAACTTGTCAATGTTTTTACTCCTAGTTAACTCTGTATCAAACCATTTACACTTGTATTATCTAGATAAGGTTAAATATTCTTGATAAACTAATTGATATATACTCAAAAATATTTATGGATGTTATATTACATGTAGTCTTATCCCCAATGGTTTTCATTAGGATTTTATAATCATAGTATCGAAAATAACTAATCTTATCCTCTAATACTGGCTATAAAAACAGTCCTACATATTTACTTTTTATACATGATTTATTACATAATATTTAAATTAATACAACTTATATGATAAATAGGTCTTGTGTATTAGTAAAGTTATCTAAATTAAATAACAACATAAAACATTAAAAGAATCATCTTTATTGAAAAATTCATTAACATGACCAAAATATTCATTCAAACATAAAACTTCAAGGGATAACCTGAGGAATTACATAAGAAAGGGGTTAGATATAAATCCCAGTAAAAGAATAATTATGGAATAACATGAGGATATTAATATATCTTAGAAAAGTAATATCAAAGAGGTTTAATGGAACATGAATAATATGGCATGATGTAACATAACAATTATAACATGGAAAATGTGGGAAAAAATTAAAACATTTCATAAAAAATTGATCAAAGAAAAATCCTCCACGACCCCATGGTGCACAAATTCCCTTAATGGAATTAATTAGACCCCATATTACAACATGAGGTATTATGATACTAACCATTATCCAATGTATTAGAGCGCTATCAAGGCACACCCTGCATAATCATTTCATTCTCTTGTTCAAGTGTGACACATATATCATATCATATAGTTTCATTAAAAATTATAATTTATTCTATGATATATTAATTTAGAATACATAAATTTAATTCCCCAATAAATATCTATATGTTCATGAAAGTGAATACCCTTGATAGATAAATGGGTACTATTTTCTCTACATGATAAATTTGTCATGGAAAATTATGGTACAATTTTTGGATCAAAATTGTGTCATATAAAAATTAATTCAAGGAGTTTATGAGAGATAGAGGGGTCTCACAAAATTAATAAATGAAATGTATAGTAATATATATATTTAAGAACTTATCCCAATATAGAAAAATTATATTTAGAATACATAACATTAAAATGAATTTTTGAAAAAAAATAAGAGGGTGGAAGATTACTTAAAAAAGTTTGGCATAGTAATGAGTGTATATAAGGGTTCATATTAATGATAAATGAGTGTAAAAGTAATCCCATAACTTAAAAATAATATTCCTAGTATATGGTATAGGTAAGAATGTATCCCAACATAATAAAATGAAAATGAAATTGGAATATCATTAAGTGCCTGATAAAAAGAGGAGAGAGAATCCCTTACTTGGATGTTTGACTCAAAAGGATTAAGTGCCACTTTTTAGGAGATTTGGATCACATTGGGAGGACTATAGGGATTATAGGTAAGAGTTTGGATGAGCTTCAAGGAGTTTCAATGTAGACAAATGGGAGGTTTCATGGGTTTATATAGGAAAGAAGGGGGATTTCATTATTATTCTAGTTTTGGAAGCCACATAATAAAATATTCAAAACCAAAAACCATACCATTTTTATTTCAAAATATTAGTGGAATAGATTATTTTATATGGAAATGGTATTAATTTAATAAAATATTTCTCTTTCTTATGTATATTTGAGTCACACATTCAAAAAAACGATTTTAAAGTCATAATTTTTAGGATTTAGAGAATTCATTATGTCTTTATAAAATAAAACAAGTAAACCCAAAATAATAATATTCAAAAGAAAAACATATATTTGGAAAATTATATCATTTATTGTATTTATTAAATCACTATTGGAATATTTTGATGTCATAAAACACACCATCTATTTATGTGGTACTTAAATTTTACACAAAAAAATTTATTGTCTAATAAAATTATGAAACATTCACCATTGAATAATTTCAATGTCTTGATTTCAAAAATTATATTAATGTTTTATGAAAAAATTTATAAATATGTGAATTTTCTCTTTTAAACTAAAAAATATATTTATTGAAAATTAGGGGTTTTTGTCAATAACTATTTTCAAAACCTAATAAAAATGACATTTGAGATCATAAAAAATTATATGATTATTTAAATTTATAATATATAATTTTAAAAAAGTATTATTTATTTGAAAAATAGATTAATTCATAAAATTTTATTTATAAATATATTTTGAATATTTACCAAACACAATATTTCTATTTTAAAATTCATTTCAAATGAAACTATAATAGGAATAAAATATACACACTATTCTATGAAAAAATAATTTATGTATTCCTAATGCTAGGGTCTTGATACATATCTCTTTATTACACCATCATATGCCCTAGGACTATGGTGTGTGATTGTGGGGATTTTATGGGGCCATTTAGTGAACTTGTTTTGGGCTATGATCTCAATGATCTTAAACTTCTACCATGAATGGTTTCACACATTCTTAAGTTGTTGGATGTTTACATGGGACTGGTCTAGGGAAAATCCCAGATATATTATCTCCTTATAAATTTTTGATAGATGGGATTTATAGGGTATGATTCTACTAATTGAGTCCATCACTTCCTTTATCAATTCCAAAAATATATATTTCAACCCCATATATATAAAAGTCATGTGTTCACTATTTAATGACTATATTATCAATAATAATGATACTTAATTGTCATTTAAAAACAATTTGATATAATAAAACAATAGAGGTGCATATTTTTTCTATATACATAAGTCATTTAATTAAATAAAAAATGGGAATTTTATTCATAAATTTTTGGGATGTTATATTGATGATCTCTAAAACCATATTAATAAATTGTATTTACATCATCTCAAATAGAAAATAAAACATAAATATTAGAGTGTATGAATTTAGGAACAATTGGAACCCCCCAAGATAAATCCTTAGGATAGTCACTCATAAATTATAGTGTAAGAGATCAAAGTGGATAAAATATAAAGATGGGGTAAATTGATGAAAAAGTGTAATTAAAATAAGTCAAAAGTTACATATAAATCTGAAACTAAAATACAAAAAAAAAACTAAACAATGGGAGCTTAAATACTCACTGATGTGGATGATATCTCATGTATTCTGTAGCACCTATTTATTTTGAAAAATATTATTATATCATATATATTATTTAAAATCCCTAATAATTTCTTCACCCAATGTTTCCTCTTTATATTTCACATGTATATCTCTTTGAAATTATCCCTTGATTATCAACGAGAGATATAACAAAAAATTTCTTTCCTATATTCCCATATCTTCATCATGAGGAACTTCTCAAAATTTATATCGACCCTATCCTCTGATTAAGATATGTTTTTTATTCCATGAATACTATAACCTTTAACATTATTTAATGGAATTTGCATGCCCATTCATGATGTAGATATCTCAGACCTTACTTTTAATCTCAATACCCAACCCAACTCAAGTAAACCTATTTCTTAGACCATTTATATAGGACTAGAAATGTCTTGATTTATTTATCCAATCATGCAAACCATGGATACAATCATCGATTATAAAATATCTTGTAAGGAGATCAAATCTAATGTATGTCCTCATTTTAGATTATAGATCCCCCTAGGATCCATGTGGTTAACTAAATTTTCATTGATAAAATGTGGATCATGTCAAGTAGTGGAAATTTTATAGCAACTTCATGAAGATGTTGGCATGTTTTGGATGAAGGAAAATGGTTTTGAGATCCGTAGTATCACATTCTATTTGTGGTGTTACAAGCTATTGATTGTAATATTGGTATCACACCCCATTCGGTAGAAGGATCAGTAAAAGAATGGTATAGGATAGAGTGATCAGAGGTGATGGTGATGTATAGTTATAGAAGGAGAACCTTATGCAACCCATGGATGCTCTATGTTAGCCTCATGTCTGCTCCATGTAAAAATTATTCAATATATTATTACCCTAACTGAACTTTAGAAAATAATTAGCTACCCTTGAATAATATTATCTTATCATTATACAATAGTGATAATTACATTTACATAGAATTTTTGAAGAGTACATACCATTATTAAATATTTAAAATCCATGGGTTATATATACATTTGATATATGATAATGTTTCATAGAATCTTTACCTCTACACATCAAATTCTATTATCTTTATTTAGTGGTGGGAATCTATGGGAACCCTTATCTATCATTTTATTTTCCATAACACAAACTAGGATTCCAATGGTTACTTCTATGAAACTCTTAAAACCCGTGGGCAACCATTTCATGAAACATTAAATATATCATCTGTAATGTAAAGACACATTTTACCAGTATAATTCCTCAATTTCATGCATAATGGGAAAAAATAAAAATTTTCATTTTATAAAATTAATCATTTGAAATCAAAAATTAAAAATAATTTTCTCTAAATTAATAATTTAAATGGAAATGACCAAAAATTTCCTAAATAAATTACATTTATAAAATCATTAAAACTATTTTATATAATCATTAAAAAATTTAATCAAAAATCAAACAAAATAATGGAATCAAATACCTCTACATGCAATATATTCCTATCCTCAAGCATTGAATGTCAACATAAGTGAAATTTGAAAAAAATGATAGAAAAATATGAATTTAAAATAAGTAAAAAATGATTATAAATGGAATTATAGAATTTTTTGTATAGTATAAAATATCATTTTAACATTACATTTTTCATTGAAACAATAAACCAAAATATTTTATTTTTTCCCTATTGAAAATGATGGGTCATATCCTTAATTACATTCAATATTGTAAATTCATTATTATTCCCCACATTGAATTATATTCTTCTCTCACCAATCATGGTAAATTCTAAGATATTTTTATTCTCATAACATTATTATATGTTCCATTCTATAATGTTTTATTGGATATGACATCTCTTATTTGTAAAAATAAAAAACACATCAAATCATGATGATATTATAGTAAATGTTCTACTAACTATGAGGCTAATGGTATGTATGTATTATTGTTAAAAAATATTTTATCCAAGATAAGTTTTATTTCAATTTCATAGTGTATGATATAACATTTATAATCTTAATGAACCCCCCCCCCCCCCATTAAAAACCGACAACACCCACATCACAATATCAATATAAGTCTAGAAAAATTGTATTAATAATTAATGACTATCCACCCCATGAATATTTTCTAGTTTTTCATTTATTTTAAACTATTATTTAATATTGTTATTTCTATTTTCGATTTTATGCATGAAGAAAAATCTCACATCCACCACCTAACCCAATATGTTACAATCATTGGTATGGTAATAGCGATATTTTATTCTCCAAAATCAAAACCCAACCTTTTTATTCCTATTTTCTTTTTATTCATTTTTTCAATGATTAAATGTAATAAAAGTGAATTTATTGTGTTATAAAAATTAAAATAACCAAAAATGTCACCCCCACACTTATTTCATTTAGTTTTGTACCTCTGATCCATCATGAAATCCATCACCCTCCCAATAATCATTAAAATTTCATGAAAAATAGCAAGTGGAGTTAAGAATGGATACTAATTGGATTTTAATGTGTAAGATTACTAATAATATAATTCATGTAATATATTGGTCAAACAAGGATACATGTATAATATACTCTAAAGGATAAGGGTTAAATCTATAAAAACTCATCAATATTATTTAATGTAACATTATATTGTTGTTTCCTGGCATGTTCCCTTGCATGTTTAAGTTGGTAATATTCCCTGAAATATCTCAAAAAATAATCTCATGATTTATTGGAATGATTTATGTCTTTTAATAGTCTAGGTAATTAGACATATGAAATTTTAACATGTATCTTCTAATGGATATAAAAATACATTAATCAAGATGATTTTTCAAAAAACAACAAATGAAAATGGTAGTGAAATTTTATCTAAAATAATTAACCAAGTCCCTAAAATTGTGTGTCATGATATAATAATTATTAAATTCTCTAACCAAATCATTCAATATCATTATCTAATAATTATAAAAAATATATTCTTGGTATTCCTACTAAACTCATTACCCTAATTTAGTTTGGTAAAGGATAAAAATTAAGCATGGTAATCAAAATTCTATTTAGTTACCAAAAATAGAGTTTAGGAGATATAGAAGTAAAAAATGTTTTAATTAATGAACAAACTCACTTTTTCTAATTAATCTATAATTATACTCTACGTTCCTATTTCAAGGGATTCTTGTCTCAATCATCATAAAACAATAAAATTGAATTACTTATTAATGATCAATGGAAATATAATTATAGTTTAAAAGACAATGATGGGCTAAGATAAATCCAAATTAATTCATGAAAAAATACCATGAAATAGATTAAAATCTATAACTTATAAGGAAGTTATAAAAAAAGAATCATAAGGCTTGGTTTGATCCCTCAAGTGGGCCCTGGGTATTTACTACCTCCATATAGGAAGTAGGAGTTGTCATTAAGAGTATGATGGACATTGGAGTTTCCTTAATTTTAGCCATCAACACTGAATTCATCCAAATTTAATTACATCATAATTATATCAGATTACTACTTGGATAGATTACACCAAATCCAGCCCCATTTAAATGAAATAAAACATTCATGGTGGGTGTATGATAAAGTATGACCCCTTTACCTTATTTTTTTCTTTGTGCACTACCTCTTCTTCACTCTCCAGTTCATTCTATATATAGTATTAAAAAATTTAATATAAAAATGTAATTTTAGAATGTAATTTTATTTGGTCAAAACAAAAATATGTATACTAAATATCATATTCACCCAATTAATTTGAGTATTGTTTTGTAATTGTTTCATTAGGAAAGTCCACAAGGATATCATCATATACACCCATTAATATGTGTTCAACTTATCTGGGGATATCTAAATTATCCTCATTAGGTGAATCCAATTATTTATCATAAATATCTTAAGAAAAATAATGGTTGGAAAAATTTTATTATTTAATGAAATGTGGGTGATTGTCAATTTATTTTCAAAAAAATATGATGAAAATGAGTTTAAGAAATGATCAACTCCCCAATTTTGATCAGATTCAATATATTCATCAATGTTTAGTTCCACATGGAGTTGAGTTTGACTTGATAGAGTTCGGTTGTAAAGCTCCCATATCCAATCATTAAACTCCACAATATGGATGGTTTCCTCCTATCCTATGGACATAGATATGTTGAAATGTGGGGATTATATTACTTTGATAAGTGTGGGGACATCATTATGTATTTCATAATTCTACCATTTACTACATAATTATCATTAATATTATAGATCTACCATATTTAATTCACACATGAATCTCCATCCTCATTCTATATATTTTGATTTTAGGTTTGGATTCTTATTATTGGATGGTAGGGATCTAAATATTCTCCAAGCAAGGATTCAACCTCTCAAACATATTAAGAAAAATATCAAGGATCCAATTATAAATAAATTATTTCCTTTAGTATTTTAATATTAATTCCACATCATTATGAATTTAAATTATTTAATTATTTCAGTGATCTGCGACATGGAAATTCAACTTTTTCTAGGAAAAACTAGTATTAAAATTATCCATTTATATAAGGAAATATTATTCATTAAAACCATTTTTCCTTGAACCTCATATTACTCTAACCATGTAGAATAATAACCATTTGAATACATTATTTTAAGGAAATTATATGTTTTTATTATTTTTATAAATTAATGAATGTATATTTGTATTGTGAAAATAAATAATGACACAAAAACTTCTTATATCCCTGGAAATAAAGACATGTTTTGACATTACTTTCATAGGGTTTTGAAAATGATACTATTTATTTTCTAAGTAAGAATAGTTGATGGGTAAGATCATATCAGTTTTGGAGTATCACATTCAATAAAACATTATTCATATTTCACTTTTTTATGGTGGATTCCATATTTTATGAATACAAACAAAAACAATTAAAGGGGAATGATTTTGAGAAATGAAAACTAATATAAAGATGCAATGTGAACAAAATAATTTTTTTTAGAAAATAAAAGTCTTGGTAGTACGGCCACTTACATGTGATCTTGCATTATTGAATAATTTTTCCTAAATTATATTAAATAATTCATTAATTAACTACAATACTTAATCTTATATTGATAAATTTAACATATATATAGGAATTATTTGGAATTAAAAAATTCACCTCCTCTAGCAGTCATGGTTGACGACACACATTAATGGAGAGTGTGACACCATCCAAGACCCAGTCCTATCATATTCAATTTCTTATGTTGGATTAACACACCTCCATCATATGAAAAAAATAAAATATTAGGGAGTTAAAGAATGTAAAATGTTGAATATAATGAGGTTGAGAGGCTCAAAAATGTTTAGTGGATATTTTCATCCCAATCAATAGAACTTATGATTCATTTATCACAAATTGAAATAAAAATGATAAGTATTGAATATTCTAAATTTTGGAACACTGTGAAAACATACCCTGAAGACAAAAATTGGGTCAATAACTAATCATTTATATTATATTTGATAAGAGTTCATTAATGATAAATAGTCATAATGAAGGATACATAATGATATAGAGAGATAATAGGACAAACACTTCAATAAAAATAATGCATGAGTTATAGTGAAAAAATAAAATAAAAACGAAAATTAAATAGAAACATACTAATTAGATAGTAAAGTATCTGATATGTCACATTATTGATAATACCCATCTATTTATTGATAAATGTTTAAACCATATTTCATCATAAGAATCTCAGAAATTCTATTGAATCAAAGATTCATCCTATCACTCCACTCAATGATCTCATTAAAACTATGATATGATTTTCAAGAGAGATGTAACATTACTTATATTTCTCATATTCCCATTATTCATCCTTGATTGTATATTATGATTTTTATTGACTCTATCCTCCCTTCCAGATAAATTGAATTTTCACATAGTATCTAACTTATAAATTTTTGAAAACTCTTGTGCACGGATGTGAAGGGTGAGGATATCCTGGTTTGAGATTCAACTCTCAATGTAAAAACACTATCTCAAATTAACTTCATTATCATAAAATTATTTGATGGTTGGTAAGATCCTCCTTTATTCATAAATTTATTTCAACCAATGATATAATCATGGCTTTGTAAAAGTCTTGTAATACAGTCATAGCCTAGGTTTATCCAATTTTTATCATCCAAAACCCTCTATGCACCATGGTGGTTTCTAGAGTATTATATTGATGAAAGTGACCATTGATTGAGTTTTTATCCATGTTATAGGATTTTAATTTTTATAGGGGCTATTAAATATTGTATTATTAGTCTATAGAGATCAGTGGTAGTTAATAGTTGTTATATCAGTACAATATAGAAATAGAAAGATCGATGGAACACCCATGGAAGTAGTAAGAATGGTACCACACCATAATAGGAGATAGCAGTTCGAAGTGACAATGGTCAATGGAAGTATATGAAGGCCTATAAATTAACCACTTACCCTTTTATATACCCTATCATGTAGGCTAGGTGACCCTTACACAACCTTTCTTACCCTTACATAATATTTCAAAATAATCATCTACCCTTATATAACCATGTCTTACTCTTATGAAACAATAATCATTACATTTTTTTGCAATAAAAAAGATTACATACCATTACATATTTTTCAAAAAACATAGGTTACCTTTATATTTGAGCCATTAAACACTTATTTTGGACCATAAAATTTACTCAGTGCATGTCTTTACCATTACACAGTTGTAGAAATCCATGGGTACCCTTATTCACCACTGTCTTTACCATTAGGTAGTATTGTTTTACAATGGTTACATTTATGTATCACATATAAACCATGAGATACAATTACATTGTGATAAATATATATAATGAATAAATATAAGAGATATTTTACCCTTACAGAACCTCTTTTTCTAGTTTAAATGAATAAACCATCAAAAAATTACACTTTCAGAATCAAATATTCAAATTCATAATTTGAACCTATTTTCATCCAATTAATTTATTTAAATGGGAATAAACTAAATTTTTATAATTCAGTTAATTACATGGGTAATAATGTAAAAAATTAAAATTAATAAAATATTAAGAAAATATTTTAAAGTGTTGACATTAAAAAATGAGCTTTATGACTAATTAAGAAATATTACGCCTCTATTTGGTGAAGGTTGTATAATTTGAGAGCTAGTGTAGTCGTTCAAAATTGTATGATAACATTATCAATAATAATAATTCAAATATATTGCAACATTAATATTGTATACACATTTTATTGTCCCTATTTGTCTAAAACATGTAAAATATCATGAAACACACTTTGTTTAATTGTCAAAAGAATATTGAAGTTGGAGAGGTGGTCGTACTAATGGGTGGAATGTTTTAGAGTGGTTAATTTGAAGAAATTAGAATACCATGACTCACACGTGAGAGTATTTAACATAAATGGGACAAGTAAGTTGTGTCATAGGTGAATGTACATAGTGTTTTATTCCATGTTTCAGAAATTATAGTTGATCATCAACTATAATGGAAATCATATCATTGAGGAAAATAAATAACAATCAAAATGAATGCAATTTTTCATGTTTGGGAATATTTTTTCACAAGGATTCCTTAAATTGGTGAATGATAAATTTTGAGAGTACAGATTTATTATATAATTGTTATAGGGATCTTGATGTTGATGTTATTTGAGTCACTGTGTTATTCAGTTATTTCTCTGACATAGTCTATATTAATGTGATATCATAAAAATAGTGACATCCCACAGAGTAAAAACATTATGTCATTGATGAATGATATTAAATATTACATGATGCTAAATTTTTGGGTTTTTGTAAAAAGTTTAAGGGCTTGAGGATGTACAATAATGAGCCTATTTAGGAATTATTTTTTGGGGAGACCATTATTTTATATGACATGTATAAAATCATACACACCCTAAACTGTTACAAAATTTTGAAACTGACCCTATGAACATTAACATTTCATTTCAACTCAATAGTCTTTGTTCGTGAAGAAAAATACCAAATGTAAGAGATAATAGATTTTTTTTCATAGCACACTCATTACCGATGGGATTATGAACAATGATGATGTTACATTAGAATAAAGATAATTCTCAACATGGGGACTTATTGAAAAATATGAAATTTCCATTGGACAATCATATCAGATATAAAAAAGTTGATGAAGTGATTTGAAAACAAAAACTCAATTAAAATTGTTCTGGGGTTCACATTATTTAATTATTAGATGATATAATGGATCTCACTATGCATGCTTAATTAGTTTAGTAGTCTTAAAGAAGCATGAAAATACATGTTTCTTATTTTATAATGAAAAAATAAATTATATAGAATTAAAAAAATCCCTGAATCCTTCATATTTTTCATAGTATCATTATTCATATCATAGGAAAAGGAAAAAATATAGGTTGATCTATGATGCTATGTGTGGGTTACATAACGCATATGCTTTTATGGATCAATAAAGCATAAAAAATAAAAAAAAAGTTAAATTATTGAGTACACATTTAATTTAATAAACAACATCAGCAGAAAATAAATCCTTAGGCAATATTAATGTAGTAATATATGTTATAATAACAAACTAAATTATTATTGGATAAAATATATAATATTTGATTTCATGACCACATATATAATGGCATATATACTACAAAAGACTTATGCAAATACAATTTAATCACTGGGTAGATATATACTAAAAACCATTTTAATTTGGCCAACAGATTTGTCAATTGACACTTATTGATGAATATAGGCTGAATATATAACTAATCCCCACTAATCACTACATATCCAATTCATACCTTGTTTTATTGAATTAATATTTTAATTGATAAAAAATATTATTTATCAACCTATTTCTATATAGAGTAATGAATATAGATTATTAGTATTTCCCCATTCTAGAAAATATCATTCAATGCAAAAATAAATATATAAAAATGATATATGGTTTAGTTAATAATATTATATATGAGACAAATAATATTGACAATTAATTGAACTATAAACTCAAATGATAAAAAATTTAATGCTTAAATATATTCTTAATGCCAAAAAAATAATTAGGAAATTAAACATGACAATCAATTCAAAAATAAATATATGTTAGATAAAAAAATTCCTATTAATAAATGGAAGAATTGTATTAAAATAAATTTTATTATAGTTTTTCTCTGAAATAAATTTCAATACATTTAGAGGAAGAAAAATTGTTTAAATTAGTTATATAGGTGGGAAATCCATTATTTTAGTATACATTAAAAAATATTTATTCTCCATTTTTTGAAAGGTGAAATTCAAAATGATATTTTAGAGAAGAAAAAGAGAAATTCCTTTTATAATTTATTAAAAATTATAATGTAATGTAGAAATCCCTTAATATTTATATTTAATGAATAAGTAAGACTTCTATAATTTTATATGGAAAATTATGGACCTAGATGAAAAATATACTCGTTAAAAATGAAAACAGGTCACCAATTATTTACAATATTAATTTGATTGATTTCGGTGAAAAAAATATTTTAATTTAAAATAGAATATTAATAATCCTATAAAATTCATAGTATTAGATAAAAAACTTATTTTTTATGAGTAGCAGATGATAATATTAGATTAATGAAAATAAGATAAATTTGATACAATTGATATTTTAAAATAAATAAGTTCCCATTTTATAGCATTAAAATTATGACCCCTTGAAAGGGTAATCCTATGATTAAACATTTATAACCATTATTAAATAAATATTCAGTTAAATACATAAAATGGATAGTGTATAAACTATATAAATCTAAATAGGCATATAATAAAAAATATGTTTCAATGGATTGGAAATTGAGATGAATCCATTTTATTCAAGTTCGACATGCAACATATGTGGTCTAAACTCATATATAATAAATTATAATTTATTTAATTTCATTGAATAACGATATTCATATCTAAAATATCATATATGATCCATTTATAAATTTTATCTTCTGTTTGTTAACTATCTTTAATTATCATAATTAATTTCGGCATTAGCTATTTTTTTTTCATGTATATTTTTATTTGGTAATATATTCTATTAAATATTAACCACTATTAGATAATCGATATAATTATATTAAATATATAAATATAAAATATATTTAATATATTAATATTTAGTTTTTTTATAAAGGATATAGATAGAATAATGAATTACACCATTTATGGAGACAGTAGACTGTACATACGCATGAAAGTTGGATTCACATTTTGAATGATTAAATCAAAGAATGTTAAATAATAACTCACCTTTCTAGTATCATTATAATATCATAAAAATCATATATATTCATTAAATCCACCCTTGTTAACATCCATTTATGTTCCAATTAAAAACCGATGTTATCATCTTCTAATAGAATGGAAGGTAATATGGTTGATATTATATAGTAATTATAGAAAAATAATTATTTCATAAATATAATATATTTATATATCCATTAATTCCATCATTATTAAAATCCTTGTGAGGTGACGATGGAAAATAAATTAAATTTGTTAGCGAGGTGGTAGTCAACCGTGCACATGACTGATGGTTTTTGTTCCCATTTGATGAATAAGGAGATAAATTATTATCATTCCATCAATATAATAAAATTTATGTATATGGATGATAGTGGTGCTATTACACATTAATTTCTTACATTATTTATGGTGGTAAAATAAGAATTAAAAAATGAAGGCTCTTAGAAAATATGATTACATTCTCTTCGAGAAACATAATTTATATGTTCTCTTACGGTCACTAGGGTTGGTATTTGGGATCACCAATAACTATATATTATTAATATGTATTTTGGGAAGATAATTTGGTAGGATTTGATTACTATATTTTTTAGAATGTAATTTTAGGAAAATATAGAATGAGTATCCTTTTATAAGTGATTTGAGGGGCCTTCCTAAAATTTCTTTAAGTATTAAATTTATATCAATTATGTTAAAATTAAAAATTTATCCAAATAGATATAATTGAAAAGGAAATATAATTATTAGTCAAAATACTCTATTATTAAAAAAATTGGTGATTGTAGGCGAATTCATTACCCCTATATATTTTTAACCCTTATTAACCGAATTGAAAATTACCGTGATAACAATTTTTTTATACATTAGAAGATTATTAATTTACCATTAATGGAAAATTGTCCCCTAACTTTCCATGTAATTAAAAATTACACCATATATTATCCCCATATACCTATTTAATTATTATTATAGTTTTTAATGTATTTTATAAGTTTTTTTGATAAAATATCATCAATTAAAATATTGACGATATTTATTTAATGTGACCATAAAAAACACCACGATAAAGGTGTAATTTTAATTTTTTTTAATGATTCCATTCTATGTTATATTTAACTATAAAATTCCGGTAATACAATAATTCCTCTAAATTTTCTTATTATTTACAATATAAAATTAAAGTATTTTATTTTTCAAAAAAGTAAAAAAGAACTATGTTAGTATTGGGTAAGAATTTTTAGTAATTATTCAATTACTTTTAAATAATAAAATTCCCCGATAAAAACCCTTTCATCTTTAAAATGACATTTTATAATTTAAAATTATTTTTTTCTACCCCCTTTTCAAAATATTATATATATTAAAAGAATGTGAGTGGCATTATTGACTATATCCATTATATAATTATAATATCAATAAAAATTAAATATAAATGGAAACTGATTGTCAAATTTTCAATGAATAAAATATGATGGATGAAATATAATCATCCAATTTATTAAAGTAATTTATATTTTTTTAATTCCTTATCATATTATTTTCAACTTTAGTTACCCAATTTACCCTTAATCTCAGTAATAAATTTTTCTGTGGTTACTATTAATAATGTTTAAAAATAACAGGAAACAATTTACCAAATTTGAACCACATGATTAAAAATATAGAATCTATTTTATGAAATTAAATTATTTTAAAGTTACATTAATTAATATCAAAATAAACCCATAAAATTCAATGATAACCATTTTTCAAATAAATTTCATTTTTATTCCTAAATATAAACCTATATGATAACAATGAAAATGATAATTATCATGTAAATAATGTGTTATATCACTTTAATAAAAAATCCAAAATATAATATTTTTTATTAATTAATTAAATTAAAATTAAGGATTTATTTACAAAAAAATTATATTCTCACTAGTCAATGAAATACAAATAATACTAAAAAAATCCATAAAATTCAACCTAAGGGTATTTTGATAATATTATTTTAATGAAATTTATAATTGTCACATAATAATACGTCAATGTGTTTTCATGGTTCATTTAAATTTTTTGTTTTGTGTAAAAAAATACATCAATGAAATTTATATAATGATAAATATAAAAATATATCTGTTTATCTCCCAACCCCTTATAAAAATTTTATATTAAAATCCCATCATTCTAATTCAAAAATAAGTATAAATTTTCCAGATTTCATCCTTAGTTTTCCTTATACCATCTTAAAAATATGTGGGTTTTCCACAAACCCTTCACCTTCTAGGAGGTCCTGTTTTGTAGCACAATAATTTTATGATCCATAATTTCAACCAATTTTTCCTCAATAGAATGATATTTCCTCATTTTTATGACTTATGAATGTAATACATTTGAGGGATCAATTATATACTTCCCCTAGAACAGATACATGGAACAAATCATAAACATGAGATAAATTTGATATCATTTCCTATCAATAATCTATCATCCAGAAATGATCATGTAATTTTAATAGACTAATATAACTAGGAATCAAATTCCCCATATTTCAAATTCTCCTAACCTTCTTCAATGAGAAATTAATAGAAATTTCTTTTCACTAATATTGGATGGTAGATCTCACTAATGATGTAGAACACATATTTTTAACAGTAATTAGATTTTATAATTATTTTTTGAATTAATCTAACATTATATTATATTTTGATAGCCGTATCTGGACGCTATTGTTTTCCTTATACTAGATTATCCCAACATGTTAGAGTTATGGACATCCTCCCACACATGCTTTCATATTGATCCATATGACTACTCAAGTGGAAACAATTTTTATAAAAAATTAAAACAGAACATTTTTTATCACAACCACCCTCGAATCCAATAAACAAAAATCTCAAAATTTCTTCTAGATTTAGAATGGTTTTCTCGGAATCTTCATCTATCCGAGGATGATAAATATTTCAAAAACATAACTATATATCAAATTCCTATAAAATAATTTTATAAAAAATAGATGTAATCCTCAGATCCCAAAATGATATTATTGATATTGATAATTCACGGCTTCTCACAACATCATTAATATATAACCATGTAATCTAATTAAGATATGAATCATAACTAATATCAATAAAATACACTAATTTCATAATGTGATAGACTACAACCAAAATAGAATTATAACTATTAAATGTTTTTTGGAATCTAATGATGAAATATATGTTATTGTTTTCCCTTTTACATTATAGTTTAGTAATTGTTATAAAATCATATTGGTGTTTTTTCTCTCAAAATTAACTTACTGACAAACCGGGATTTAAAATACATACTTGGAAATAACCCAGTATATGTTATCCAAAAAAACATTCTATTAAATCTATATACATCTTTATACTTTTAGTGTTAATAGAGAATTACTGACTATAAACTTCATCCAATAACTCCTAATTTAACTCTATTATTAATGGAACACATACTAAGGTTTGGACCATTATCTATAATATACGATCATAGTTTAACTTTTGGAAATTACTCATCTTATTTTATAATTCCACATTGACTTATGTGCCTTTTTAATCCACTCATGTATGGATGTTTTAATATTCAATTGAGATAGATAAAATATATCTATTTCTATAATATTTTAATATCTAACTACTGTAAATTTGTAAATATTAAATCTCATTCACTCCACATCATAGAAAAACTATCCTAATATTTTTTTATGTAGAGAAAAATCCATCTTCTTTCCTATACAGGGGTAGTAATGCATTTAATATCTATAATAATCGATCAAATAAAACCATCCCCTATATAACATATTAAATATTTCATTTTCAATAAATATATAAATATTTTATTATAATTATATATATCACACTATTGAACTTAGAGTTTATGTAACCATATCTCTAATGCCAACATTTCTTCCACTGACTCCAAATATTGATTTAGAATATTTTTTTCAATTTTCTTTCCAATTATTTCCAGGAATATAATATTTAGATTTTATTCTATATGATGATGCATAATAATACTGTTTTTTATGGATAACATTAAATCAAAAACTTGGTGAGTGGTCTTGAATGTAATTAAAAATATTTATAAAATAATTAGTAATATCCAACCTATATTATAAAATTACCGATATCAATTACCACGAATTTTCTATGTCATTTATCAATAGATTATATGTTTCAGGGATCAAACAATATACCCTCACAAGATGTTATATGAAAAAATAACATTAAATTCTAAATTCAAATTTCAATGTTGGAAAATTTAGAATACAACTTATACTCCCTGAATGTCTTAATTATAATTCTAGATTATTGTTCATATTAATACATTATCATTAAATATAATGAATAACTTAAAATAGTACATCATGAATCAGATCATGTAAATCTTTATATAATCTATTCATTATATCCATAATTATTGTAGGAGCATTGGAATGTACAAATGGAATTTCTATAAATTCATAATGATTATACCTAATATAGAATTCATTCATTGATATATAATCCTTCTTAACCCTTATCTAATGACATCATGATTGAATAAAAATCATTAATAAATTCATATGGCCCATTAATCAATAAAAAATGTCATTATTATAGGGTGGGGGATAGTTTTTCTCAGTAGTTGTCCTGTTAAGATCCCAAAAATCAAAGAATAGGTGTATTTACCCATATTTATTATTAAAAAAATATTTTTTTAAACCCAAGGTTAAGAATTATAAAAAATGAATCCCTTATATTGATTTCGTGGGATTATCTTCTTTAATTTCTACAATAAAGTTAGGCCAATTCTATGTTGAGTTGATGAAATAGTTAAAGCACCAGGTTTTAGTAATATTGAAAACTCAAATTCATGTTTCATAGGAATACTAGGAATATCTATTCAAAAGAAATAAAAAAGTCCACATAAAATATAAATTTTATCTATATTTATTTTCTCCCTAAAAATATAAATATATATAACTTATTAATAGGTAGTAAACATAATATGATAAAATTAATTTCCAATTTTTTTCATGTTAATACTTACACCAAAACATTGTTTTGGATTTATTTTGAATATAAAATAAAAATTCTCCACACTAAGAATTTATACGATCTCTATACATAGTGATCCAATCTATTTCTAAAATGAAATTGTTTTAAATTAGATGTAAATTAAAATGGTTTAATGAAATGAAATTCTAGAAGAATAATGTCATAAGGGATCTATATAATTGAGAATAAATAATTCTATCAATATTATTTTCACTACTAATACAATATCTAATCCTTGAGGTGGTCATTCGATACACATATTGAAATATTTAGATAAAAATAGAGGATAATCCCTGAAGAAAATGAATCATTTTTAATTTTATAGTTGTTTATAGGTGTTTTTTCCACAACATTTCTTGGAACATTAACTTTAGCTGTATTAATTACATTTGTTAGGACTTCTACCATCATATTATAATGTAGTAAAATACATTGATGTTTGAGGAAATATTTTTAATAATTCCATATTTATTTATATTTTAATCATTATATAGTCATGGATTTTTTACTTTATAGTAATTAGATATATTTCACTTATCTGAAAACATATTTCAGACTCTAGTGTAATTCAAGCATTTTACAGTGTCCTTCAATCCATAATTTTTACATGATGGAAATGTCTTTGTTAGATTATTCAAATTTTATGTGTTTCTTTTTTCCATGGATTATCTTAAGTTTTATTAAATTAATTTACATTAATGATATATTATCTAATAAATTCTATCTATATATTAATAGATCTTGAGTATATATCACTATATTATGGAATTTGTTTTGAAAATAGTTCACTTTAAAGACACTACATTATATGATCAATGAAATAATAAATATTTCTTTCCATTTTTTTATATTTAGTCTATATTATGTTAAGATAACCTTGTAAAAATATCCTCACTATCTTATAAACTTTATCATTATATTTTCTTTAAACTAAGGAATTAATTCTCTATTTCATATCACTATTCTCGAGGTAATTATTTCACTATAAATATTACCTTAAAATATATCCATTCCATGATTTCTATTTATTAATTCACATAATTATTCTACATAAATGACCACCAATGATTTTCATCTCCTTTTAAAAATACATTTCATGATTAACTTTTTCAGTTTTATTACATACCAAATCTAACGACTAATTTTCAAGGGAATTAATCCTTTACTCAGATTCTAATGGTTTTATGAATCCATTGAAGGATGGAGTATTTTATCATGGGATTTGATAAAAAAATTACTACTATTTTTGAATAATAGGTTTCTCTATACACATAAGGTTAGTTGTTATATCCTATTTTTGATCCGCTATTATGGGAAGGATCAGCTATGTTTTATATAATGTTTTATTATATTCCTCTTTAGGAAAATATGTACAATATTAATGGGGGTTGATTCAATTTATTCCACTATCTTAAATCACTAAATAAGGGAAACATTGATTTATCTCTCTATCATCATAAATATTATGCCATAAAATAAAAAAAAAATTATAATTGTAAAATCTCTTAGATATTTTATAGGATAATCATTACTCCCATGTCATCTATATTTATTTGAATTATAGTTACAAAGGTTTCAAATAAATTTGATATGATATAAAATATAATTAACCTTGATCTGATAACCTAGTTCCAATTTTAACTTTATTTCATTAGTGCAATATGCAATGGATCTCGCCTGGAAGGATCGATCAATTTTTTCGTCTTGATGAACCAGATAAATACTTGATTACCATTATAAATTATAAATATGAAATACATACAATAAAAACTATTCTCAAATCCTATTATTTTATCAGAACAACATTCATTATATCTTTTCAAAAAAAAGAAAATAAATGGCGACCTTAGATACTCACTAAGGGTTACATTCATTGGAATATGTCATGAATAAATAAACAATAATCAATAGGTAATTGTAAATAACAAAAATTAGATTCTATTTAATCAGTAACATGGTTAAAAAAATTATCCCTGGATAATATTATTGTCAAAATATCATATATAAGAATATATAATATTTTTTTCAAGTAAATGCAAAACACTGGATTTCATTTTCTCTAGAATAATGACCTCCATACTGTCAAATCATTTTTCCAAGTTAGTTTAATTAATTGTAATGTGTACATTAAAAACCCATTTTACATGGCCAATAGTTTTTTCTCATGAGATACGTTGATCTGTCTGTGGAATATCTGTAACCGGTACCCATCCATTTCTACATGTGAAATGTATTCCTAATATATTTAATGACAAATTTAATTCATAAATAATATTATTTATCAACTAATTTAAATATAAAGTAAATAATTTTGATTATCAATATTTCCCCAGTTTATCAAATTGATTTCAAAGTATAATACCCTATAAAGAAATGATATATGGTTTAGGAAATAACTATATAAATTATAAAAATATTATCACTATTTTCATGAACATTAATGTCCAATTATTATAAAAAAGTGAATATTTTAAGAGAAACTGAAGGAAAAAAATTATTACGAGATTGATGATAACCATCAATTCATCAAAACATAGTTTTTACAAAAAAAATCATGCTAATTTTGGGAAATGGAATTCAAATATTAATATAAATTTACTTAAAGAGTATTCATTTTAAATCCTTGAATTTTATTGAGGATTCAAGATAGTTTTAAGTGTTTATAGTAGAGATAACGTCTATTAAAAATATATTAGTTTGAAAACATTGTAACAGCCCGAGATTTTATGAAAAATATTCTTTTTAATTTTATTAATGTCTTGTGTTGTACGCTACACCAAAAGGAGCTTGCACAACACGCATCCTTGACTTGCCTTGCATTACACGCAATCGCAACCTTCTTCGATAGCGTGTGTAGTACGCAATACTGAGTTTCACTAAACAACGATATGCTATTAAAATATTATTATAACTAGCCGTTATGAATAGTAATAACCACCTTTTAAAATTTTAGAAATTTTAGCTCTCAAAATGGACTTCATTTTTTGATTCGTAGTATCGAATTTAGCCTAAGGTGAAATTTTGGTACTTTTCGGATAACTTTCATATTTTGATGAATAGTGAAAATTACTAAATTTAAGTTAAAAACAACTTTTTCAATCGAAATAATTAATAGTGATAAATTATTAATTTGACTGGTTTTAAAGTATATTTAGAATATATTTTTACAATTTAATACAATGTTGGTCATTGAATGTAATTTCACATTTAAACCAGACATAATCAAGTGTCAATCTTTTGATAGATATTGTTTCTTAAAAACACGCTATTTTTTTAACAGCGGGATTTAATTATAAAATTAATTAATACAACTTCTATGTTATGAATTTGGTAAAATAGATTTCATTTTTGAATTCGGAATATGAAATATATCTTAGGATGAAATTTTGGCATTGTTCTGAAAAACATCAATTTTTGATGAATAGTGAAACTACTAAGTGGTAGTTAAAAAACTGAATTTTTCATAAACTTAATTTTACCGCTTCTATGAATGGAATTTCAAAAATCCAAGAGACACGGTAGATGTCAGTAAGTAAAATGTGGTTCAATGAGATGAAAATAATTTTTGGTGAATAGTAACTTTTTACTTTTATTTACCACGGTTAAAAGTAAATAGGGTAATTAAGGATAAGAATGATATTAATATTACCCTAACACATGTCCTAATTCTATTGGACAAGTGTAATTCGACCAAAAACAAACTTAGGAATAAAATATGACCATTTAAGCCCACTTGGATTAGATTAGGACATTTATTATTAATTTATTTAAAGAAGGGTTAAAATAGTTAAAATCAAAGTTTAATAAGTAAATCATTTTTAATATGGGGTTATACATAAGATAAATTCGACTATAAATATTCATTATAAATCTAAAAAGATTTCCTACATAATGGTATTTTATTTTTAATTTTTAGACATTAAATAATTTAATTTATTTATGACACAATGATGATGCAGTAATTATCTTATTAATGAAATATTGACATAATTGATGTTATAAACACCAAAATAAATGTAATTTGAGACTTTTTATGAATTCCACTAATTTTCTAGGTTACTATGATATATTAGTGTTGTTTTAATCAACTTGGTTAGAACATATAATTCTGTTATGACTTTCACAAAAATCATATATCAAATAGTGTCAAAATTGAAACAAAATAGTTTTTAAATCAAATATTATATTATTAATTGATATTTTATTCCTAAAAATCTAAGGTTCGGAAACATGACTTAGATAAGGATATATACCTTAATAATAAACAATTTGGGGTTCTTTTGGCATGTTATAGTAAGTGTATTAACCATATAGTGAAAGAAAACAAAAAGACACAGTAAAAGTTAAATTATTTAACTTAGAGTTAAATCTAATTGATAAGGTTAAAATAATACCCTAAACCTGTCTAAATCCTATTGTATGATAGTATTGCGACCCATACCCACTTTATCTTCGAAATAATACCCTTTGGAACCATTATAAACCGATTTTGACATTAATATAAAATAATATTTTGAGGTATTCCTAAGGTGCCCCTCTCCTCCCTTATAAAAGGACACCTCCTCCCCCTCCTCCTCACACCAATTTGAGCACTCAAGCTCGGCCAAACCCTGTCATTTTCTCCTCTCCACTTCCCTAGAATAATCCTAGAGGTCCTGGTCTTCTTTAAAGACCAATCTTAGTTCCCTAAGTGGAGTATTCAAAGAGGCGTTCCAAAGAAGAGGTAATATCCATTACCGATCTTTTCAATTTCTTTCTTCTTCAACTTCTTCTTCTTTAGTTGTTTCATGATAAAGTAATAACATCGGTATTACTTACATACTGATATGTTATTATAAATATTAAACAACCCTAATTCACCTTCTATCCATCCTACGGAAAAATGAAATCACCGCGCGTGCGTACGTACGGAATACCGTCTCCACACCGTGGTGTAATCTATTTTCCACCATCACTTTACAAGGATGGGTATAATGGTGTAATAAGTAACTATTTATGATTATTATAAATTAACATTGATACTGAAATAATATATATATATATACTCCAATACAGTTCCACGGTCATAGGAACGATATCATCACTCGTGCGTACGTACGGAATACCGTCTCCACGATGTGATGCGACTCGTTCTACATGATCATCATTACATAGTAATTATATAAATGAATTGAATGAATAAATATGATATATTTTACAATAATACCATTCTGGATATAAGGTATCTATAACCTTAAAATAAGAATAAGAATGTATTCGGCAAAACACGCATAAGAACAAAAGGCAATAAAGACCCGAGTAACAAGTAACAATGAAATATTACTATCAAGAAGCTAAGAATATGACCATATATGATATCATATCAATCTGTATGATTCTGGAATAAGTCAATAACATTATTTAAACCATTATACAGGAGCTTCGGACACGTACAAAGCAAATTGGACCTAAGGTAAGGGAAATATCACAATCTCATTTTTATCCGAGATTGTTTATTCGTAAGTATTTATTGGGGTGTATTTTATCATCCACATCCATGTTCCCTCAATATGTAATATTGTTTCCATCCACTTACACTAGTTTAAATCCAATTTTACCCTTCGGTGAGTTTTTAGTAAAGAATATGAAAAGAATCGTTTGTCGTTTTTTCGTACGAGGTACTTTTTGACTTTTCCGACAAAAGTACGAAGAATGTTTTTTTTTAACTTATACGGCATGAATGGATTCTTAAAACATTATTTCCAAGAAGCTTCCTTTACAAGTATTCAAGTTTATTTTTAATCAACTTATTTTAGTTTAAAATTTTATGACATGTTAAGAAAGGAAAAGTGTTTTTGAAGTAGAAAGGATATTTTCCTCAAGAATGGAGTTCAAGTATTTTATCAAAATTATTTTCCATCTAAGATAATAAAAGGGTTCTGTTTTTATCCCTATTATTACATGGATTTGATTATGTTGTGATGGAAATATTTTTATGAATTCCTTTATCTTATATGAATTGTTTTATGATGTCATGTTTTTTAAGAATCCCATTTTTATTACATGGGTTATGCTATGATTTATGATTTATGATTATGTGGAATACATAAGAAAGGATTCATTATAAGATGGGTGGGACCTATATGTCCCTCCAATGCATTGGGTAAAGATTTTATATCTCATGAGATAGACAGGGATGGAACGGTAGGTTATACCGGTTCAGTGAAACCGGACTGAAACGAGGGTTACTCGATTCAGAAAGGGACTTTGTCCACTAAGATAGTCTTGGAAATGAGTCATGACTAACAAGAAATGATTTTCCATGATTATGTGTGCATGCCACAAAGTTTCAAGTTTTATGTTATGATTATGGGGATCTCATTTTCACTTATATGATTTATTCCATGTTAAGATATTATGATCTCTTTTGCAGGTTTTGATTTTCAAAAAGATATGATATGATTTTTATTTCCTTTATTTGCCCTTGCTGAGCATTTGAGCTCACCCTTTTATGTTTTCTTTTCCCCAGGATATAAAGAATGGTTTTAGGTAAAAAAAAGGAAGATCTTTATGGGAGATGTTGAAGATCTTTTACCACGATTAGAAGATTTTATTCCGAGTTTCCAAAGACACTAAACTATTATGATCCTTGTGTGTGTGTTTTTGTTATGTACTAAGTATTCTGCAAAAGTAATGTAATGTTCATGTACGTCAAGCTACGGGTCTCTATAGTTGGTATCAGAGGGAGGTTTAGTCAACCTTTGGAAACTAGGATGCGAGAACTTTAGTGAGATCCCTAGAGATATTTATAAAGTATGTCTAGGGATGTCTCTAAGGTTAAGTATACATATAGGTTATAGTCCTAGAATTGCGCTAACGATCTTAGAATTTAACCTAAGATGTTAGATATTGAGGGTGATTTCCCTTTACTATGTTGTCTTCCCTAGAATGATTTCTCCTCTCACAAAATTCTTTTTGTGTTTTAGTTAATGGAGGGAACCAGAAGGAATTAGGTTAACATTGAATCCACTGGACAAATTGGTGGCTATGAGAAACAAAATTGTGTAATACCTAGAGATAAAGATATTGTGATTATGCCGAATCAGTCATCGCGATATATGATTAACAAGGTGAAATTTAGTGGTATGACTAATTCATCAAAGAAGAGGAAGATAAACTATTATGCATGTTCGCATGATAAGGAGCATAAAGAAAGGAAGATTGAGATTTCTAAAGAAGGGAAGAAGAACCTTGAGGAATACCTCAAATGGAGGGACCGATGTTATCTGTGTGGAGAAAAGGGTCATAGAGTGACAGATTGTTATGGAGTTCAATGTCTTATTTGTGGAGAACATGGGAATTACCCAACTCAATGCCCTGACCTAAAAAGTTACTTCTAAATCAAGGAAGGACTTATTCCAGGACAATCATTGAAGTGGATGGACTGAAGTGTGTATGTATTGGTATTCAAGAATAATGTTGTTGAGGTACTTTTATGGTGTACTGAAATATTTATGTTTTGGTCTATTGTGGTTTTCAATAATTTTATGGTACCGGTAACCATGAAAAGTTATTGAGACATTTTTGGTAAACAGATGATATGATCATAATGAAGGGATAAGAAGATAATGAGATGTTTGATTATATTCATGAGCTCATGATTGATATAAAGACTAAGTGATATCATGGTTTGAGTATATAGAATTTTTGGATTATGGTATGTGGAAAGAGTTAACTTTTGACAGCATTCATGTTTTCACTAAGGTATTCAAGAGAATACATCATTAAGGACTTTGAATGTTTGGAATGTGACCAACAAAACATATCTTATGATATATGGGGATCGACGATGGTGTTAAATCTCTGGTAATCGTTTTCACTATGTTATGAGAGTGAACTGCAGTATTATGGATAAGCCTAAAGATTGAAATGGATTATGTTGGACATAAGTGAGTATTGTTTAAGGATAGAAGTTTTTTTTCAATATTATTGATGGGATGTTATAGTAATGTAGTTTTAGAAAAAAGGACAACCTGCAGGACGGGCGACAGCCCATCGCGTCGGACAAGGCTGTAGGAATTGAACCCACAACCGAAGTGCAACTGGCCTTTATCGCCTACCACTGGCCTACAGGAAGTCCCTGGTTAGTAGAAACTAGTTTTATTATATTAAGCAGTATGATATATGAAGTATAAAGTCCATTTTAGGAACCATATATGATTAATCTCACTATAGATCGACTTATGTATATAATTTTTGCTAACCGTTTTTTTTTTGAGACAGATGGAATGACCCGTCATTCTATCACATGATCTGCTAACACTTCACGAATAACAAATTCAACTTCATTTATTTAAGAGATGAAGTGGAAATTGTTCAAGGCACAAACAACAGTGCGATTGTACCAAAATAAAGTAAGTATTTATTCTAATTCTTTAACTTTAGGGAAATGATCTTGAAAACCAAAAATGTTGTCCTAGTGCTCTTATATCTGATTAATCAGATGGTACCTTAGATCGTCACAAATTTATGGATTTGTGATTGCTAGCTTTTCCATAGCCATGTTCTCTACCACTCTCCATCAGAACATGATGGTTAGATTTCTCTTCCATATCCATATTTTCACCTATGTGGAAACCCAGTGATTAGTTTATTTGGGTAACCGTTACGTTTCAAACTTTTGTTTTTAAAGATTGGTTTTAATATTCCTTTTTACGATGTGGGTTTCTATTAAATAAACTTTCGAATAGTAAACCATTTATAACCCCGACGAATTTCGAGGGCAAAATTCATTTTAAGGGGGGTAGAATGTAACAGCCCGAGATTTTATGAAAAATATTCTTTTTAATTTTATTAATGTCTTGTGTTGTACGCTACACCAAAAAGATCTTGCACAACACACATCCTTGACTTGCCTTGCATTACACGCAATCGCAACCTTCCTCGATAGCGTGTGTAGTACGCAATACTGAGTTTCACTAAACAACGATATGTTATTAAAATATTATTATAACTAGCCGTTATGAGTAGTAATAACTACCTTTTAAAATTTTAGAAATTTTACCTCTCAAAATGGACTTCATTTTTTGATTCGTAGTATCGAATTTAGCCTAAGGTGAAATTTTGGTACTTTTCGGATAACTTTCATATTTTGATGAATAGTGAAAATTACTAAATTTTAGTTAAAAACAACTTTTTCAATCGAAATAATTAATAGTGATAAATTATTAATTTGAGTGTTTTTAAAGTATATTTAGAATATATTTTTACAATTTAATACAATGTTGGTCATTGAATGTAATTTCACATTTAAACCAGATATAATCAAGTGTCAATCTTTTGATAGATATTGTTTCTTAAAAACGCGCTATTTTTTTAACAGCGGGATTTAATTATAAAATTAATTAATGCAACTTATATGTTATGAATTTGGTAAAATATATTTCATTTTTGAATTCGGAATATGAAATATAGCTTAGGATGAAATTTTGGCATTGTTCTGAAAAACATCAATTTTTGATGAATAGTGAAACTACTAAGTGGTAGTTAAAAAACTGAATTTTTCATAAACTTAATTTTACCGCTTCTGTGAATGTAATTTCAAAAATCCGAGAGACGCGGTTGATGTCAGTAAGTAAAATGCGGTTCAATGAGATGAAAATAATTTTTGGTGAATAGTAACTTTTTACTTTTATTTACCACGGTTAAAAGTAAATAGGGTAATTAAGGGTAAGAATGATATTAATATTACCCTAACACATGTCCTAATTATATTGGACAAGTGTAATTCGACCAAAAACAAACTTAGGAATAATATATTACCATTTAGGCCCACTTGGATTAGATTAGGACATTTATTATTAATTTATTTAAAGAAGGGTTATAATAGTTAAAATCAAAGTTTAATAAGTAAATCATTTTAAATATGGGGTTATACATAAGATAAATTCGACTATAAATATTCATTAGAAAGCTAAAACTATTTCCTACATAATGGTATTTTATTTGTAATTTTTAGACATTAAATAATTTAATTTATTTATGACACAATGATGATACAGTAATTATCTTATTAATGAAATATTGACATAATTGATGTTATAAACACCAAAATAAATGTAATTTGAGGCTTTTTATGAATTCCACTAATTTTCTAGGTTACTATGATATATTAGTGTTGTTTAAATCAACTTGGTTCGAACATATAATTCTGTTATGACTTTCACAAAAATCATATATCAAATAGTGTCAAAATTGAAAGAAAATAGTTTTTAAATCAAATATTATATTATTAATTGTTATTTTATTCCTAAAAATCTATGGTTCGGCCAAATGACTTAGATAAGGATATATAAATTAATAATAAACAATTTGGGGTTCTTTTGGCATGTTATAGTAAGTGTATTAACCATATAGGGAAAGAAAACAAAAAGACACGGTAAAAGTTAAATTATTTAACTTAGAGTTAAATCTAATTGATAAGGTTAAAATAATACCCTAAACTTGTCTAAATACTATTGGATGATAGGATTTCGACCCATCCCCACTTTAGCTTCGAAATAATACCCTTTGGAACCATTATAAACCGATTTTGAAATTAATATAAAATAATATTTTGAGGTATTCCTAAGGTGCCCCTCTCCTCCCTTATAAAAGGACACCTCCTCCCCCTCCTCCTCACACCAATTTGAGCACTCAAGCTCGGCCAACCCCTGAAATTTTCTCCTCTCCACTTCCCTAGAATAATCCTAGAGGTCCTGGTCTTCTTCAAAGACCAATCTTAGTTCCCTAAGTGGAGGATTCAAAGAGGCGTTCCAAAGAAGAGGTAATATCCATTACCGATCTTTTCAATTTCTTTCTTCTTCAACTTCTTCTTCTTTAGTTGTTTCATGATAAAGTAATAACATCAGTATTAATTACATACTGATATGTTATTATAAATATTAAACAACCCTAATTCACCTTCTATCCATCCTACGGAAAAATGAAATCACCGCGCGTGCGTACGTACGGAATACCGTCTCCACGCCGTGGTGTAATCTATTTTCCACCATCACTTTACAAGGATGGGTATAATGGTGTAATAAGTAACTATTTATGATTATTATAAAGTAACATTGATACTGAAATTATATATATATATACTCCAATACAGTTCCACGATCATAGGAACGATATCATCACTCGTGCGTACGTACGGAATACCGTCTCCACGATGTGATGCGACTCGTTCTACATGATCATCATTAAATAGTAATTATATAAATGAATTGAATGAATAAATATGATATATGTTACAATAATACCATTCTGGATATAAGGTATCTATAACCTTAATATAAGAATAAGAATGTATTCGGCAAAACACGCATAAGAACAAAAGGCAATAAAGACCCGAGTAACAAGTAACAATGAAATATTACTATCAAGAAGCTAAGAATATGACCATATATGATATCATATCAATATGTATGATTCTGGAATAAGTCAATAACATTATTTAAACCATTATACAGGAGCTTCGGACACGTACAAAGCAAATTGGACCTAAGGTAAGGGAAATATCACAATCTCATTTTTATCCGAGATTGTTTATTCGTAAGTATTTATTGGGGTGTATTTTATCATCCACATCCATGTTCCCTCAATATGTAATATTGTTTCCATCCACTTACAATAGTTTAAATCCAATTTTACCCTTCGGTGAGTTTTTAGTAAAGAATATGAAAAGAATCGTTTGTAGTTTTTTTCGTACGAGGTACTTTTTGACTTTTCCGACAAAAGTACGAAGAATGTTTTTTTTAACTTATACGGCATGAATGGATTCTTAAAACATTATTTCCAAGAAGCTTCCTTTACAAGTATTCAAGTTTATTTTTAATCAAATTCTTTTAGTTTAAAATTGTATGACATGTTAAGAAAGGAAAAGTGTTTTTGAAGTAGAAAGGATATTTTCCTCAAGAATGGAGTTCAAGTATTTTATCAAAATTATTTTCCATCTAAGATAATAAAAGGGTTCTGTTTTTATCCCTATTATTACATGGATTTGATTATGTTGTGATGGAAATATTTTTATGAATTCCTTTATCTTATATGAATTGTTTTATGATGTCATGTTGTTTAAGAATCCCATTTTTATTACATGGGTTACGCTATGATTTTTGATTTATGATTATGTGGCATACATAAGAAAGGATTCATTATAATATGGGTGGGACCTATATCTCCCTCCAATGCATTGGGTAAAGATTTTATATCTCATGAGATAGACAGGGCTGGAACGGTAGGTTAAACCGGTTCAGTGAAACAGGACTGAAACGAGGGTTACTCGATTCAGAAAGGGACTTTGTCCACTAAGATAGTCTTGGCAATGAGTCATGACTAACAAGAAATGATTTTCCATGATTATGTGTGCATGCCACAAAGTTTCAAGTTTTATGTTATGATTATGGGGATCTCATTTTCACTTCTATGATTTATTCCATGTTAAGATATTATGATCTCTTTTGCAGGTTTTGATTTTCAAAAAGATATGATATGATTTTTATTTCCTTTATTTTCCCTTGCTGAGCATTTGAGCTCACCCTTTTATGTTTTCTTTTCCCCAGGATATAAAGAATGGTTTTAGGTAAAAAAAGGAAGATCTTTATGGGAGATGTTGAAGATCTTTCACCACGATTAGAAGATTTTATTCCGAGTTTCCAAAGACACTAAACTATTACGATCCTTGTGTGTGTGTTTTTGTTATGTACTAAGTATTCTGCAAAAGTAATGTAATGTTCATGTACGTCAAGCTACGAGTCTCTACAAACATTCCTTTAGAAACTTCTATAAAATAACATTGAAAGGACATTTTCCAAAAAATTAAGAAATATTCTGAAGAAAAATTATGAAAAAATAAAATAGAGAATAAAATTACCTTAATTAATCTGTAATGTGAATAAATAATAATTTTATAAAATAATATTTTAATATATGTTCATGGAATATAAATATAAATGATCAAAAGAAAAATAATTTAGGATTTTTATTAAAAAATTTATTAGAATTATTAATGTTCTAATGAGATGTTGTTTTAGAAAAACTTAATGAATCTAATTCAATATCTATAGGATTATAAAACAGATGATAATTATAAATTATTGATTAAAAGATTCTATTAATTAAAATAAGTGCAATACCAAAAACATAAGATTTCAAAATAAATTATTACCACTTTAGAAACTATTAAATTATAAACCCTTAAAATAGAAAACTAGAAATGAAAAAATAAACATCATGATTATATATATATATTTAGTTAAATACATAAATAGAGAACTATATACACCACAAAAAATTTATCAGTTGATATTTAACAAATGTATCTCAATGTAATAGAAATTGAGATAAATTCTTTTACCTCGTGTTCCACATGACACGTAGTTTCTATAAAATCTTATATAATAATTTTTTTATTATAAATAACTAAAACAACCATATTCATGTTTATAATATAATATATGATCCTCTTATAATATCTCTTCATCTGTTTGTTAACAATATTTTTTATCATCATTATTTGGGGTGTTAGGTACTTTGTTTTTCATGTATGATTTTATTTAGTTGTCTCAGTCCATATATGTTACTCAAGGTTCCATAATATCTATAATGTTATAAAAGATATTAATATCACATATATTCATGATATATATATTTAGAGTCATCCATAATTTATAATGATATGAAAATTAATTATACCGTTCTTAGAGATGGTAGATCGTATGTTTGAATAGACGAAGTATTCTCATTTCAACTGATGGATGAAAATAAAGATAAATATACATTAATATTTAAAATACCATTTTTATGTCATATATATAAATTTTATATTCATGAAATCTATATTTTTTACCATATTTTAATATTTTAAAAGAGAAATGGATCTAATTTCTTTGTGAATGTGGTAGTCCACACACACACAAGAGCTACATTATATTCATCCAAAGAAATTAAAAGTTAAATGGCATGTAAAAACCAATGAGTTTATGAATTATATATAATATAAATTAAATTCCACTGATATCATTATTTATTTTAAACACCATGTTTTTCTTTTCCTATATGAAACATTAGGTTATCATGCATTACAAACGATATAACATTTTAACAAAACCATGATATATTATGAATATAGAAATTTAATACTGACCATTATATCCTTTCTATTAAACAAAGTTATATGAATATTAATATATTATTTTAAAATATTAATAATAACTTTTTTATATAAATAAATTTTCTTTATAAAAATTTATTAATGACATGTAATGTCTTTATATGTATCGATAATACTATATTTTCAAATAATGTTCTTTATTTCTATTTAAAATAATAAAAAACTCAATTTTTAAAAATATATCAAATTTAATTTAATAATATAATCCCAGATTTAAAAATTGTCCTATTAATGTTTTATAATGGTAATTTTTTTATATTTTTCTAAAGAGCTTTAGTTTTTTTATGAATAGTAAAAAATAATATATTTTTATTTAAAACTGCCAACTATTTTCATTTATAAATAATGGTAAATTATACATAAAATTGGTTATAATGTAAATTTATATCCATTACATATCCAACAATAATATTTATTTTATTTGAATAATTTAAATATTTATTTTTTATATAATAATTGAGTGATTTTGTTATTATTTTATTTTTAAAAACATGTGTTCTCATCATGATTGTGTGGTTAATTTTAAAATAAAATTTTAAACTTCAATGAGTAGAATTTAGAAATTTAGATTTCATATATTCAACAATAATAATTTATATTATCTCATATGGTCCAAATATATTTTAATCAAAATGAATAGCAATACAAAAAAAAATTATTTATATTATTTAATATAAAAAATGGTTTGATTGAGCGGTTAAAGTAATATTGTTTGGTTTTGAAAAATCCCAAAAAATTGGAAAATAAAATTTTATGAACATATTTAGTCCTTATCCCCTATATAATCTATAATTATAAATTATTATTGCCATGGGAAATGAAGGAAAACATAGGTGGGCTGCTTCCATTCAAAAAAAATAAAAGTGCGCCACTAACCTCACTTATAAAAGACCACCCCTTATCATATCCTCTCCATACCATAAAACCCTTTTTTGGAGAATACCTACCCAAATAAATTCAAAACTTCTGTCCTATCATCTTATAAGCCCTATATTTTATATTAATTCAACCTATGATATATTTTGATGTAACCCTAAGAAGGATACCCGAAGAAGTTGTAACAATAATCAACAAGTGTTTTATGTTATTTCTTCTTCTACCATATTAAATAAATTTTATACCGTGATTATATAATAAAGTAAATATATTCTATATAATATTTTGTTTTTATGATAACTGTATGACCAAAAAACATATCCACTTATATTGAATGGTTTGCAAATTTATCATTTTTATGTATGGTGGACTACAGTCTTGGGAACTGATATCATTCATTTTTCCAAGAAAACCACTAACGGGTTATAAAAAATGATGGATTTATTATTAATATATTATATTTATTATATTTATATGATTATTTAATTATTATATCACACATTTCTTTATACATTCTATATTTTGGGTATACAACAATGTCGATCATGTGTGTAATATACTACTTCCTCACGAAGCGATGTGATCCATTCCCACTTTTCGTGAAAGGTAATATGTTTGGTTTTAATACAATTATGTTATATATATGAAATAAAAATTATTATTTAACAATAATATATCATTTACCTTTCTTTTGTCTAATCCAACAACAAAATGGGAATATTATTCATGAGTATGTATTCCCTAGCATCTCCATAGATGGTGTATTTCATTTTCTATCACTAAATTTCATAGATTACTATAAATAAGTGTATAATAAAAAATTAGATATTTAATCCATGGTTTAAACTTTTTATATGGTCAAATAATGATAAAATTAGGTTAACCATAAATTAAGAATCAAAAAATATATAAAAAACAAAGGGGTTATTACCCAAAAAATTACATTAACATGGAAATGTTAAAAAAATGTAATAAAAGTACATAATAAAATCATATATGGTATGATATATATATATTATATTTAATACAATTATATTAATTTTATAAGAGTTTTTATTGTGTATGATGGAATTCAATACTTAAGGTAGGGGATTCTCTTCTCAATTTCCTTTCTTTGAGACATATATTTTGTTATTAATGTTAATTCATTCATTAGATGTATATGTAACACCCAAAGATTTTTGGGATTTTTTTCAAATAAAATTTAAAATTTATATAATTTTTTTACATGTTATAATTGGTTTTTCATTTGTTATAACCAACACTAATATTTTCTAGCATTAGAGAAAACATTAAGTTTAACTGAAACATGATATATAAATTTAATATTGTTATTATAGTTATCAATTATAATTCTAAATAGAGATTATTAATAAGAATTAAGAAATTATTAAACCATGTTTTACACATGTATAGAAATGAATTATTTTTGACTAATTATTTATAAATGAATGTAAAACCCTTTTGAAAATAAAATAAAACCATTCTATGAAAAACTATTTTTTTATGAACAAAAGTGTGATAATATTAGTAAATTAAATTTTTTTATTTAATTATTATTATTAAAATAATATATTATATATTTGACAAAATTATTCTCACTATGTTTTTGTTTTTTTATATAATAAATATGAAAAAATCGAAATTTATGCTTAAAACCGTATTTTTTTAAACAAATTGCTTTCCTTTTGTTCACATATAGAATAAATAATTTTATATATATCTACTGTAAAATAAAATCAGTTTTTTTGACTTGTAATTTTGGAATTATCCTTGTGTGAATTTTTGGGATTCTTCTAAAATGTTTAATTTTTTATGAATAGTTATATATACTGAATTTTATTTATAAACATAAATTTCATTTAAATTATTTATAATTTAAAATTACATTATATTTTGGTTTTAAATAAAAAACTAAACAATTTTATATCAATAAATACAATCAATGTAATTTTACATCATTTTATATATAAATTTCATATAAAAATATTTCAAACATTCAAATATTTTGTCATCAAAACCACACTTTCTCATCGCTTCCATGGTATTAATTTAAAATTAAAATTTTCTAATCCTATGAATGAATTATTAAAAAAATTATAATTTTGTTAAAATAATAATTTATAATATAAAATAAGGAAAATTAATATTAGAGAAAAATTAATAGTGAATATAGGAAAAATTAGTTATCACAGTTAAGTTAAAAATGGGCTTACTGGGGGTTAGACTAAAAATATTTTGGCTTCAAATGACTTACAGAAATTCCTAAAAAGTATATTAGGTACATATTCTGACCATTCAACATAAATTTTTAGTAAATTTCATAATATGGAGTATTTTTTAACAATGAAAAACATGGGGGGAACATATTTCTTTTTAAAATATACCATATATGTCCCCTCCCCCACTTTTAAAAGGCCGCCACCTCTACTATTTTATTAACACCTTAAAAATATATTGATTGACCAATAACATATAAAATAATATCAAAAAATACCTTGTATAATTATTTATGGCTTATATAAGAATCAAATTCATCCTAGAAATGATTTAGTGAAAATTTAAATAGACACATAGAGAAGTGGGAATATTCTTCAATGAACATCTATATTTTATTTCTTTCTCCAACACCTTAAATTATTATTAAACAATTATTTTGTAATAACCTAATTATATTCCATATAATTGTATTTTTTTATGATTACAGGAATAATAAAACATTTTACACTTCCATTAACTGGGTTATATAAAATTTGTTCGTTTGTATAGAAGGCTACCACCTCACGAACCGATGTCACTCATTTTTACCTTATAGTCTAAAACATTTTGACATAATGATGTACTTATTGATTATTTTTTATATTAATTATGTACTTATTATTGAGTAATTATTATATGACACATAAAATTATAAGTTCCATTTTTCGGAATACGATAACATCGATTGTTTGTTTAGAGGACTACTAACTCGTGAAGCGATGTGATTTTTTATTTCTTTACATCGAAGGAGATATGTATTTTTATGATCTTATGATCATTTTTGAAAGTTAATATATTAAATAAAACTATTACATTTTTATCATTGAATAATGGAAATGTTACATAATGAGTACATATGGCCTACCATCTCTATGATCATAAGATAAAACATTTATAAAAAACATCATTTATTATTGGTATTACAATATTATTTTTTTGTATAAATATGATAAATATTTCATTATTATAATTCAGTATTTTCTGTAAACCATGAACAATTTAAGAGGATCAAAAATAAAAAATCAAAACATATACCAAAAGGAATGTTGTTATTACCCGAAATGTGACTTTAACAAAGAAATGGAAATAAATATTTATTAAATAGAAATATGAAAATAATTAATCATATTATATATATTATTATGACCTAATAATAATTATGTAATAATACTATATCTATTATAAATATTTTTCTAAAGAGTGTGAAGAAGGCCGACACATTCAGTAATAGGATTTCTAGTCTAACATTTATTTTTGAGAGACATGTTCCATATTCGCACTTATTTATTTTGTGTGTTTTATTTACTTCACTATGGAATAATATATTATAAACCTTACAAGGTTATTTTTAATTAATGTTTCTATATATGTTATTATTTCATGGAGATTATTATTCAGAATATAATAAATTAGTAATGAATTTATGTCTCAATTTTTCATCATTGAGACATATGTTATGTTATAAGCCTATATTATTTAATGAGTTGTATAAACATACCCTTTGAAATTAATTTATTTAATATATTTATCCAAATGAATTTTAATTTTAATTTTATTTTATACATTTGTGGTGCATACACTTCATGGTTACAAAAGTTGAAAGTGTTTTATGTTATAAATATATCACATACGGGTATTATTTTTTATTAATCATTCAATGATGAAATATTATTATATATATCTCAATAAAATCACTCATATAGTTCTGCTATGTTTTTTATGATAATACATTTATCCACATAATTTTCATGTCTTTAAGTACTCAATAATTCAAAAAATACTTTATTTTTTAAAAATTGTCATTTCTGTAGAAAACCCTTTTACATCCAAAACCATGTTTCAAGAAAATGTTTTGAAATTTTTTATTCTCTTATTATTTCTAAAATAAAGTCTTAAAGATGATTTAATTCATAAAATTTTTTATAATGAATTATTCATGTTATTTTCCAAATAATTATAATTTTTCTTTTAACTAAAATGTGAAAAAATATTTTTAGACATGTATGACATGAATGAGACTTCTCATCATCATGAATATTATTTGATTTGAATATTTCATTATAAATTTTTAAAATTACCTCAATTTATCTAAAATTTAAAATTATTTAAATTTCAATTTTTTTCAAATCATATTTTATATTTTCCTCACAAAATGTATTAAATATTTTTAAATGATTTAGTTATAATTTTCCAATGTTATTTAAAAGGAAAATGAATTAAAAAATGTTTTTCATTTTAAAAATAGATCCCCAATGAAATTTTATTTTCTATATAAAATGTTCCTAGTGATCTTTCAAAATCATTCTCTATATTAGATGATATCCTATTATACAATTAATGGTATATTAGAGATATAAACTAAGTATAACATTCATATTATTTATGTGAATGTATTTTTTATGATGGAATGATAAATATGAAACTCATTTACATTCAACTAGTTACACCATGATGGAACTCTTATGGAAAACACTTCTCTCTATAGGTTTTTCTATAATTAAATGATTAGATGATTTTAAATCATATCTATTTTATATAGATTATGATATAATGAAGTGTTTATCAAACACTTTTCAATTAATGGGATATGATATGATGATTTTTTATGATGTTGTAGAATATATATGTAATATTTTCATTATATAATGGTTATTATGTTATAAATAATTATGGTGGTTATATTTCACCTAAGTATTGTGGTTTCATTATATCCAATGATGGTTGTGACCAATAACTCCCCCTAATGAATTGGGTAAATATTTATTTCTCATGACATTATCATGGATGGAATGCGGAGTGAACTTAATCAAGTACAATAGGGATGGAATGGAGTGTGAGCCCAGTTTATCAAGATTGGGCTAGAATGGGGGTGATCATAGTTTATTAATATACATTATCCACTATTATGGTATTGGGAGTAAACCATGACTACTATGGGGGTTTATAGATTAAACCCTTTCCACTATGAAGAAAGGGTTGCCACATTGGATGGTAGTGTTTCCACCTACCAATGAAGCCACCCATAGATTCCCTTAAATGTATTATCAATGATCCTTGACTATATTGGAAATTATTTTTTGTGCTCTTGTGTATGTCACAAATCAATGTCATATAATGATTTTATACTCCCATGAAACATGTTCATTGATTTCCCTAGGATTCATGTCATAAGAAATGCCAATATTTATTTCATGAATCAAGATTACAATCTTCTATTTTAAGAGTATGATAATTAAATTTTGTACTAATGTTATCATAAACTTATTATCATGTTAGATGTATGTATCTCCCTTGATTACACTTATAAGGAATTTTATGTCCCCTATCCATATGTTTCCTTCTCCCAAGTAATAATGATTTTTTTTATTGGTAGACTAAAAAGGGGGTAGATATTTCTGGGATACATTGAAGATTATACACAAATTTATAATATTTCATTCCAATATTCAATGTTCACTAAAATATAATGATCCTTAGGGGTTTGTTTGTGTAATATATTGACTATTTATCTAAAATTTTGCAATCTCTATGTATAAGGATCCCCAGTAGCTATAATTTGATTGAGAGGAAAGGTTTAGTATTCCATTATACCATTAGATGTGATAAAATTTGTGAACTCCCAGATGATATTTCCAATGATATAACTAGGGATGTATCCAAGGATAAGTAAAAGGATATGTCAACATTTATAAAAATATCCTATAATTTTGGTAAACTATAGAGATAGTGGGTTCAATGAAATTAAATCAATTTATGGATACTGTAAGTGTATATGTATTTGGAAAATATGTACCTTTGGATAACAACCCCAATATTTATATATTGAGATAGACATGATCAGGAACTGGAACATGACTATGCTCCTTTCATCACAACTAGTTTGCAGATCCTAGTGATATTCATTAGAAATTAATTTTTTTTACAAACCATCATTGGGGATATTAATATAATATAAATATTAATTACCAAGTATTGTCCCAAGGTATCATATATTTTATAAGGTGTGAGTAATTATATAAAATATATGTGTTTTTTTTCAGGTTTTTGTGTTTTTCCACAAGGATTAGTGTATCTCACACTATGATTTTTGGTTTTTTAAATGGTGGGAGGCCAATATATGTTGGTTAAAATTGAATATCAAGTGAAATTTTATGATTAGAATAACAATATAATGACCATTGGATTGAAGGATATGGTTTTTACCCCGAACAGATCATCATGGAACATGATTATCAACATTCAGGTTAACCAATTGTATGACTCCCCAAAAAAGGGAAGGATAGAGTTCACTGAGATTTTGTATAATAGATACCATAGATTAAAGAAGATTTCATTTCCTATATTCAAGAACTGTGTGAATATGTGTCAATAAAATTTCATGAATGGAATTATGAAGTTCTAAAAATGTTGAAGGGTAGGTCATAAATCCCGAGAATATCAAAATGGGATTAATAGAATGGTTAATGAAATTGGTGAAAAGACAATGCCATATAATTCACCAACTACACTCTAGTACTTAAAGTGAAAGGAGTTTTGGTATTATATGAATTGATTTCCTAAATGGAAATGCATTTGAAGGGAATGAATAAGTTTGTACGAGTAATGGTTTTTGATTTGATGAAGAAGAGATGAGAAATTTCATATGATGGTAAATAAAAATTAATGAATATGATGATGAATCAAAATTATTTTTTATAGAATTAAGTTGTATGATTTTATTATTTTAGTACTGGGATTCATGAATAATGAAATATATAATAATAGTTCATTATAAGTTTTTTGAGAATGATTTTAAATATTTTGTTAAGTGATGTTGGTGACTAGGAAAATTACATAGATAAAAAGTTTATATTTTAGGGAAAATGGTTAAGGGAAGTTATACCTTAATATATTACTAATTTTGAGAATTTGGTATTTAATTTGGATATGTAGATATTGTGTAAGAATGAATTAAATTAGATATTACAGATTACCTTGGAAGAGAATGATGATTGGTTAACAATGTGGTTTATGCTATCATGAATGGAGTTTATGAAAGTTTAAATTAGAGGAATATATCCAATAAATTGTATTCTATGTGAAGAATTATGAATAATTTATTTTCTAATATTGGTTATGGAGATTCATGTAATTAAATGTTTCATGAGAATTCATGATTAATTTATTCACATAATTTATGTGTGACAATAATGAGCTACTTTATGATATATTGGGGATCAATGTTATGCTACTTTTGAGAATAATATTCACCATATTTCTATAATTTTAGATTTCAATGATATTGGAAATTCCTAAGGTTATCCATTATTGAAATGGTTTATGTTTAAATTTTAATGAGGTTTTAGATATTAATCACTACAAAAAGATGCTTTATACCAATGGTTTGGAACCGTTGGCATATGACTCCAAACCGTTGGTATAGCCTATACCAACAGTTTGGAGAACTGTTGCCAAGTAAGTCGTGGGGATAGGTCTATACCAATGGTTTTGGGAAAACCATTGGTATAGACTTATTCCAACAGTTTTCAAAACCGCTAGTATAAGTAATATGAAAATCTATACCAATGGTTCCATAAAACTGTTGGTATATATAAATAAAAAAACAATCATCTGGTTGGTTTTGATCCCAGCACCTCCCGTTTGAAATTAACCACAAAACCACTAACCTAAATTACTTTTGTGAACATAATTTCATAAATATATATATTTATTATCATAATTATTTTAAATTTCGATTTATTTAATGTCATATGTAAGAAGATTCCATTAAAAATACATGTAAATATACCAATGGTTCTCTAAACCATTTTTTGTAGATCTATACCAATGGTTTTGAGAACCGTTGGTATAAGTTATTTGATTTTGGGACCTATACCAATGGTTTTGGACAAATCGTTGGTATATGGGGGACCTATACCAATGGTTTGTCCAAAACCATTGGTATAGGGTCACTATAATGGACCTATACCAACAGTTTTGGCCAAACCGTTGGTATAGGTCCAAATTAGTGAACTATACCAACGGTTTGCCCAAAACTATTGGTATAACTCCAAATTAGTGACCTATACCAATGGTTTTGGCCAAACCGTTGGTATAGGTCCAAATTAGTGAACTATACCAATGGTTTTCCCTAAATCATTGGTATAGATCATATTTCTAGTAGTGAATGTATTATTTCTCTATATGAAGATTAATTCATATTGGATAACATGTGATAATCATTTTTTAACAAATGGAGATAAAATGAATGAATTATCTTTATTTATGGACATTATGATCCATTCAATCATTAGGAGAAAAATTGGTCTTTATTTATTTGGGTAAAATACAAAGTGCCAATTGATCAGTGAACAACCAAAGTGTTAGATTATGCATATTAAATTGAATTAAATCAAGATAGTATATCTTCTCATGAAAATTATTGAAAAAATGTTTTTATGCTATCACCATTTTTGATGATATCAATGTCCTTCTTCACTAATCTTTTGTTTATAGATTTATGATTTTTAACCTTCTCTGGATCACCCACATTCTTGTAATCAATGTTCTATATCACCCTCCATTAGTATTTTTGTGTTATTTTTCACTTCATTGTATATTTTCTCACTTCCCACCTATGTTATCCCATTTTGAAATTTATTAGTTGTTATTATAAATGACTTGTTCACATCCATTTATCTTTTTGAATTGATTTTTTTTATAAAATCTCTTTATGATGTGGGTTTACAAGAAGAATTTTAAAATAATATTCATTTGATGAACGAGATGAATTGCAAGGGTGATATTCATTTTAAGGGTAGTAGAATGTAACACCCTAGGATTTTTTTCAACTATATTTTTTCTAATGAACATAATATCATATATATTTTGGGTTGGGGAATTTCTTTCTTTTCTTGGGATGCACACAACAATGAGAATTTCTTACATTACAAGTAAAACTGATTTTAAATGGAATGTGACATATTATTGAAATATGATTATGATAGATGTAAAATAGTAATTGTAATAGATATTATCAATAATAATAACTAAATTATGAATGTATCGTTGAAAAAATTCTATAAAATGAATTATTTGGCGTCCAATTAATTAGAACATAAAATAATACCCTTTCAATTTAAAATTAAATATTTCTCTCAAAAACAATATTTTATACACCCAAATATGTTTTATATCAATAAATTTACCGAATATCTTTTGGTTAATTATTTAAATTAATGATATTTAATACATATTCAAAAAAATTTCTATCATTCATATTATGTGTTCTCTGTATATGAAATAAAAAAATCTATTTTTATGCTTAAAAACTATATTTTCCTAAAAGTTGTTCTGTCACATTTTCATAAAAATATAATAAAATGATTTTTTGAATCTTTTAAAAAATAAATATTATAAAATAAAATTACTTACTCATGTTATAATTTCAAAATTATATTAGGATGAATTTTTGGGATTTTTTCTAAAATGTATTATTTTTTGATGAATACTAAAAAGTACTAAATTTGGTGTGAAAAATGAATTTATATTAAAATTATTTATATTTATAAATTATATCATGAATTATTTTTAATGTAACATATGTTCAATTATATCTCAATTATTCTAATGTATATTATTTTAATTAATATTATATTTAATTTATGATATAAAAACACTCCAAACATTTGACCTTTTTTCTCTTTAAATACCCTCATTCACATCACATCTATGGAATTAAATTATAACTAAAAATTTTCACTTGTGTGAATTAAATTTTAAAAATTGGATTACATATTTATAATAGTATAAATTATTAACATCTAATATACTCAATATTATTTTTATTCAAAATGAATAGTGAATGTAGAAAATTTTATTACGGTGCTTTAGGTAAAAATGGGTTTACCAGGGGTAAACTAAAAAAAAGAAAAATGACCTATACACTTGTTAAAAAAAATTTCCATCCATATTTCTACCATTAAACCTATATGGTCAAATAATTTTCTAATTTGGACCCTTGTGACAGGAAAACCCTTGGATGTGACGTCCCCAAATTGGGAGCCAATAAAATGGTGTGCCAAGTTGGGTCACCACATGAACTCAACCATACCAACCCATACACTGGAGTCTCCTAAAAAAGATAGTCTAAAAGGTCATGTGGGGAGACTATAGCCTCATTACCAAAGTAATACACAACATAAAATGAATAAAATATTTGAAACAACATGTAATAACCAATGAAAATGCATAAATAATTGGGTCCAAAAATTGGGTACAGACCATAGATAATGGTAAATATGTCATGCCATGATAATAGTGAATTGTGAAAAGAAACCCAAAATAAATACAAATAATAGAATCCCCAAAATGGACCTGACTCAAAGTCCAAAAACTCATCTATTTATATCCAATGACCGACTCAACTCCATTGCACGGAGTCGTTTCCCATATCTTGACCTAGAAGCACAAAAACTACTCGGGTACCCAACATAGGCCTAGGCATGCTATGGGTACAACTTAGTAATCCACCATCAATGGTGTGTAAAAAATATATAGTCTAAATATATAATTCAAGCAATTATAAGATAAATGACATGTAAATAAAGGATAGTTTGGATGCCATTATTTAGAAACCTTTAATATGACTATTATCAACCATAGTAACATATTTATTGTTTACATATTCATCCTTAAATAATTCATTATCAACATGTTATCCATGGGTTAACTATTTACATTATTCACACAAGTGTTCAAGGCATTCATCCCTATGAATAATGGAATAAATGAAGTCTATATCTCACTGGGGATGACACTTCACAAAATAAAAATTGTCCTCACCTCGAAGCCTTAGTCCAGGTGGAATAAAACTATTAGGGAGATAAATATATGTCACCTTACCAAACCCATGCAATTTGGGGTGGATTATAGAGCATTACTCAAACTCATCCCTTGGGTGTAGGACCTGATTCAATACCCCGCACAACCATGAAACATGGACATTCTTATTTATCCATCCACATTACACAAGCCATATCACAATAAAAAAACAATAAAAATAGAAATTAAAATCCATAACAATAAACATGGGAATTAATACTATTCAATATCCCATTAACACATTTTCCAATTACATTACATAATCCATTTAGTCGAATTCACTTCCTCATGCATTATTGGATAAGAGTATTCCATTATTCATTTTTATAAACCCATTTAAAATATTTATAAAGTCCCTTCTATGAAACCATTTAACATATTTTTTATTTCACATTCTATTACCAATTTAAGATGTTCGTAATTTAATATTCACTATATCTCTTAGGAATTTGTATCACGATTCATAATCTATTTGACAAGATCCCAATTAACCAAATTAACCAATTTTTGTTCCATGCCAAACAAACCCTTAAGACATTGTAAAATAAACTAATACTAAAAATATTCAGTTTTCAATTCAACTAAAGATATCAACATTCTCAATAAGGGATTTATGTTTCACACATCAACCATGAACTTCCTTTACCAATTCTTAGGTCTCAGAATGTCGGTGCACCCATGAGTGACCCTAAATTGGTAAATCATTAACAATTTATCCCAAGGGGACCATGTTGTATTCAATTCATTAATTATATTACCACATTACCAAATCTCACCAAGGCATAAAAATAATATTACTGAATTACTAGGAACAAAACTAAACATGACAAATCTACATCAAAACTATGGGATACAACATGTACAGCAGCTACCCTGAATCCATTGCTGAACAACCACCTAATCATGGTCATAAATATATATTTGAACATCCCTTTAATCCAAAACCTATATCCTACTAGGGTAATATGGTTTTGGGATTCAAAATAACATTTCTCAATATAAAATCCCTAATCTAGAAAATAAAAGTATGAGGGAGATTAGACATACATAGAGATTTCAACCACAACTGAAGGTGCTCCAAATGACTAAGAAATGAGGGGGATTGATCCTTGTAATATCTTGAGGGTTATATGTTATGATTAAGTCTATATGTAGAATCATAGGGGAGAAAAATGGGTAAAACATAAAAATACCCTTGTTGAAAATTTTAATTTCTCAACTTTTGAAGGGGGCACAGTTTACCTAAACAATTTTCCAGAACTTTCACAAACCATGCACAAGACACCATCCAAGGGGAGTTGGGTGTAATAGTTATATTGGCAGGTACCATGATTTGGAAAACCATGAGGAAACCATGTAATATTTGACTATCCAAGGTTTCATTGTTTACCTGGGAAGGCTTTATAGTTTACATAACCATGCACAAACCATGCACCTTGTACGAGTTTTCATAGTTTTCCTTTCCTTTTTGTCCTGAACCCCTAGATCACCATAAAGGCCTATCATACTACTGAGAATAATTTTATTAACCAAAAAATAAGAGATTGTGACTAAAATTTTTAACACAGACATAACTCTTTGAATTCTAGAATCAAACAATCTCCCTATAATATAACAACTCATCTATGATATGCACTCCCAACAATTTTTGTGTTTATAAATGAAGGAGACCAGGTCACTGGGCCATAAAATAGGACTCCCATTCCCATTTTTCTTATGGAACATTTTCATGTTTCCAAAATACTCAAACTAAGGAAAAATCATTCCTCATAATATTTTCCCACTGTGATCCATGGTACAAACCAGATGCTATTTAAAGGATGCATCATCCTAAAAATCTACATACTCAACATTTATCACATGATATGGGTCAGGGAGATACTGTCAAAGATATGAACCATGAAAAAGATTATCCATAATACTATACCATTTTGGATGATCCAATCGGTATTCCACCGACCCGTTTGTCTTCACAATCTTAAACGGTCTCATATATTGGGTGCCAACAATCCATGTATCCGAATCTGATAGTGACCCAACCTTGGAGTCACTTGAAGAAACACAATATCTCCCACCATAAACCAAAGAATTATTTAGTGCTAATCTTCATATGAATTCCTTATACTCTAAGCCATTTTCATGTATTTTTGAATCAATTAATCCTTTGTTGATATCTGATACATGAGTATTGATCCCAATTGCTCAGAGTTTCCACATTCTAAAAAAACATAGATCTATAAGGTCTCCCATTGAATACCTGAATAGGTACCATCTGAGTTGTAACCTAAAATCTATTATTGTATGAAAATTTGACAGCTGATAAGTTTTTTTCCCACAGATCATCAATATTATTAATGCAAGCCCACAACATATCCTATAGTATCTGAATTTTAAAACCTAACTCCCTATCTATCGATGGGGGATAATCCATACTAAAAAACATCAGGGTATTGAGAGGATATTATAATATCTATAAGAAGTGTGATGTGAAATACATATCCTAGTATGAACTAAAAGTCTTGGAACACTAATAAACCACATTATTTATTGAAAATATAACTCACACAAATGCTCAATGGTGAATGTCACATGGATCGATAAGAAATGGAAAAAATTAGAATATCAATCAACAACTAACCATAATACAAAATTATTATGAGGTGTCCTTAGAATACCCACTTCTGTTGAGCCCAGTGATTGAATTTGTTGTCAATAACATGTCAATGTGTGCTTAATCAGTGAATTATTGAAGCAATGAATACTGGAGCATCTAACATTAGACTATTATTGAAATGATCCTAAATTATAATAATTGTATTAAGGTGATACATTGTTACACCATTTTATGAATTCCATGTAATATTTGATTACATGATTACATTAGAAGATCCATCCAATAGATTCTAATTGAATGAAGTTGGTAAAAAAATTAGATGATTTAATAGATGATCTTAAAAATTCCAATACGTACTTTCAAAGGATAACACATCAATCACAATAAGGTTACCATGAATTACTATTCTAATGTGTGAGGAGACGTAGAACCCACACATCATCTTTAATTGATTCAATGTAACTTAATGAAGAGGTTTGGAAATCACGATCCAAACCTTAAAGATGATTCATAATGCTTGAAGTTGAATATGGAGAGAGGAAGCATGCATGGACATCGAATGAAGAAGTATGGTTTGTAATTTTAAGGATGAATTCATACTTAGTTTTTATACTATGTATTTAGTATATGACATTACAAAAAATAAGGCCTACCATGAAGGACAGCTAAAGCCCTCACAAAAGGCATATGCGGGACCCGAGGGTCTACAACACCTAAGGGGAAGGCCTTAAAGCCTTTCTCCAAGAGGTGCATGTGGGCCGTGTGTAAGCCCAAAGGTGCGCGCACAATGGTGAAGCTATGCGAAAAGTGCATAGTGGGCACTAAGAGCATGCCCGGACGAGGCAGAGTGGGCGCTAAGAGTGCACCCATAGAGAACCAGTGCATGGAAGCACTAGAGGGGGGAGGGGATTAAACTATCATTAGTGCGACATGAGTTGATTGTTAAACCACACAACATCCATAGAGTGATTCAATGAGGGATAATTTTTTAAAAACACAGATGTGATCGATGCTATCCATATAATCTCATGCCTGATCTAATCCACTCATCACATCCACACTATGCCTTCTAATCAAGGATATCTGTGATTGATCCACGTTGATTCAACAGTTGTGGCATCATCTTCAAATTCTAACTCCATAGAGATCCACCCGACACTGCTACTCATCATCATCACAATCGATTCACCTTGATCGAGCTCCCAACCCCTATTGATGATGAAGTCTACTGCATGATGATCATCTAAGAACCACAATATTATAAATAGATTAAGAGTTTCATGCATTCGTCAAGGTGAAAATTTTGAATGAGGCCGAAGAAAATAAAGTTGTGAGGCCTTGTATTGCATGGATGACGCTCAAGAAGGATGGTTCGCATGCATTCGAAAACACATACAAGATATTTCCACCCTGTAAAGAAGGCCCCCTTCATTGAAAAGGAAACACCTGATATTTGAACATATCTATTATCCAGCGCTTGAATATTTCAAAGCTGTAGATCATGGAAATTCAAATCTACAGAACCCACAACATATTTGGAGGGATTTGATCTTGAGGAAACACATTGATCCACACCTATAAAAGGAGGAGTGCCTCAGTTGCTTTGTGTTTTTTAAAAAATTGAGAAATCTCTCATTCCCAAAAGAACAGAGCACCATAAAGAGAAAGTTTTCTCACAACCTTGCTATATGAAAGGAAAGGTTCCACATAGCCCTGCTACACAAATAAGAAGGTATCGTGCATCCCCTGCATGAAGGAGAACCAAAAACCATCTTGGTTTGTGGAAGAGAAGTTCCACACTCTATGTAAAAAGGATGAAATCCTCAAGCACATGATATTTTCATTTACAACCTTGTGTGTATTTGTGAGAATCTATCCCATGGGTATAAAACTGGATCATGTAATCCTTGTTGTAGTTTTATGAAGATATAACCAAGAACTCCATCAAGGTTCTGTGAAGAAGATCCCCACAAACCCTATGCGTGGAGGAGAAGAAACCCAAGTCCATTGAAGAAGAAGGAGAACTCAATCATAACATACTTATATAGAATCCAAACCAAAGAGAAACAAGTGTGTGTGTTCTAAGAACCAAAAAGGTTAAATAGTAAGAGAAATAAAAATATAACGAAGAGAAAAATTGTGTGTTCATTGAGAAAAAAGTGGGAAAATTGTGTGAGGCCATTATTGAATAATAAATATTTTAAATAAAGTGTGTGTACCAGGTGCACACGTATGAGGTAGGCTAGGACATCAATAGGAAGAAAGAAATATAAGACTGAGCATTTATTTCACTAAGGCAACCAATCCTTATTTGTGATCAGAATAGTTAAGCAAGGATGGAAAATTCTATTAGATTTTGTTGAAGTAACGTGAATAGTGAAACAAGCCATTTGAAGAAGAAGTTGAAGTTAGGTAGAATAACCAGTTTCTAAAAGAAGATGAAGGTGCAGATAAGTTAGGGGGTTTAACCATCTTGTAATTAGTGGCTTTAACCACTTACCATTTTTAATCATCTTCTGGAATAGTGAAGAATCCTTGTTGGGGAGAATAACCAACACTGCAAGGAGTAGGTCTTTGTACCAAACATTGTAAATCCATATGTTCTATGATTTTGTGTTGCAGCATCATTTAAAGTGTAGATCTAGGCCTTAACTAGCCACATAGGTTGAATTAAAAAAATATGGGAACAATTAATAAAAATAATAATTTAATCAAGGGATCACTAATTCACCCCTCCTCTCCCAGTGATCTTCCACCATTCAGGGTATTTCAATTCACATCAGAGCAAGGTTCCCTCTATAAGGATCCACTAAATTGAGAAGATGGACAATCTAAATTCTGTTAATAGTAGGGGTGAACCTAATTTCAATGGCAATAATTATCACAGTTTAAGAATAGGGTGTTGCCCTATATTTTATCCCTTTTCCTTGAAGTTAGAGATGCAATTATATTTGGATTCACTCCTATTGATAATGAATCTACTATGCATTTTTCAGAGAAAATAAATATTGAATTCTATGGAAAAGATAAAAATTCCATCATAATGTCTCTTTCAGAAAAGTGTATAGATAGGTTTTGGGACTTAAAAATCAAAAAGAAATTTGGGACAAATTGGAAAGAATCTATGAAGGACACATGAATGTCAAGAGAGACAAATGGAAAATTTGGAGGAGAAAATTTGAAGATATCCAGATGAGAGAAGAGGAAATCATTGATTATTATTTCACATAAGTCAATGAGATTTTTAGTAATATTTAGGGGTTTGGAGAGAAGATGGATGATTCAACTACTATAAAAAAACAAATGAGAAATTTTCCTAAAAGGTTGGATCCCAAAGTTTCATCACTAGATGATAGATATGATATTTCACTTGATAAATTACATAACATTATCACAACATATGAAATGTGAAAGACACTCATCTTTAAAAAGAAGATCAAAGATGATATTGCTTTCTAGGCCATGAGAAAGCTCAAAATCAATGATAAAGAAGCTTCAGAATCAAGTGAATCTGATAATGATGATAAAGATGAAAAATATAACAAAATCATATCTCTTATATAAAAAAGATTCAGGGAAGAGAAATTTAAGGGCAAAGGAAAACTACCACTAAGGTGTTATAACTACATTAACACTGGACACTTCGCTGTAAATTTTCCTAAGAAAATTTTTCTTGCACCTAAGATAAAAGAAGAAAACCCAAAAAAGAAGAAATGGGGTATAAGTTAAAATGACTTAATCAAATTTGGTACAAGAATGAAAAGTTCTTTCTAGGTGAAATAAGAAACTATGTGATAAAAGAAGAAGATGAATACTCCAAATCAGACATCCTACCAGAATATGAAACTAATTTAATGGATCTTGTGGAAAAAGGGTTTCATACTTCTAGCAGTGAAGATGATGAAAGAGAACAGATTGATCTAGAACACATGTTAAAATTTGAATTAGAATCTTTCTTTGAGCAAAACAGAATGCTTAAGAATGATAAGAGGTTGTTACTGAAAGAAAAAGAAAATATTAGTGAATAAAAGGAAGAGTTTACAATGAATGAAACATTTTACATTGAAGAAATCAATAGACACAAATTGAAGGCAAGTAAAATGTAAAATATGGAAGAAGACCTTGAGGAAAAACTTCACCTCAATGATAAAGATAAATCAATGACTTAGTCTAAGTGTCTTGAAGCACAGAATAGTTTGAATAAGATCAAATAAGATTTTAACAAGGCTATTGAGGTCAAGGGAAAATCATCACACACTTGTGAAAAGAATCAGGCCAATTCAATAGTAATCAATTATGAAAATACATATGTTATTTCTAACAATGTTGGTTCAAAAAAAAAATCTGAGAAAAGTTTGGAGCACAAAGGCTTGTGAAAAATCTTCTTCTAATCTAAAAAATAGAAAAATCATCCAAGAATGTTTACTCAGGTTTTGGAAAGAAAACAACAACAATATTCTAGATAAGAATCATATTAGTGGGGAAGATCAAGTTTTATAGGACGCTTCAGCTGTTGTGGAGTGTTTGGGAATAACGCATATTTATGTTGGTATAACTTGTCACAACCAAAAGTGAGACATGAATCAAGGTGGTGTTATTCTGAAAACCAAAGGGAAATGCAGAAATCATATGATCTTCTAAATCAGAACAAATTTAACTTCTTGGAAGAAGCTTGTGAAATATTTGATCCGCAAGTTTATAGTGATGAAAATTGGATGATTTTTCTTCCTAAAAAACCCTCAATTTCATGAAAGGAAAAGTAATTTAAAAATTAAAAGAAGAAAACTCATGATTTGTTGAAGTTTCTTTTAAATCCAGTAGAAAAACCTAGTCATGTATTCTTGATAGTGGATGTTCATCACACATGACTGGTGATACACAAATTCTAAGCAAAATAGAAATTCATGAGGGAGGACCTATGATATTTGGAAATGATTATTCTTTTGAAAATAAAGGGAGTTGTAAAAACAATTATTAAAGAGAAAAAATGAAATCCAATGATGTGTTATTTGTTGAAGGGCTAAAGAATAATTTTTTATTGTAAGCCAACTATGTGATGGTGAACCTGAGGTTTTGTAAAAAAGGATTTGGGTATCATTAAGAGCTCAAAGGATGGAAAAATCATCACTCAAGGATTAAGGATCACTGACATACTATATCAAATTGTTGAGTTCCTTAGTTCCTGTTATTTGAGTTATATGAAAGAAAAAAACATTTGGCATAGAAGACATGGACATCTTGGTCAGAGGAGTATTTTTAAAATATTGAAGTATAACATTGTGTATGATCTTCCCAATTTTAAAAGAGAAATAGATGAAATTTTGGAAACATTTCATAATGGAAAATAGACCCAAAGTTCACACAAAGGGGTAGATATCATATTCTCTAGTCCTCTTAAACTCATTAATAAAGACATATGTGTGCCAATGATAAAAAATTCTATAAGCGGTTATCTATATTTTATAACATTCATTCATGATTACACTCGAATAACTAATTTCATGTTTATTAATCACAAGTCAGAGGAAACCACAATGATCAAAAATTTCAAAAGGCAAGCTGAGAAGAAGAAATGAATCTTCATAAAAAAGATGAGATCATATAATTATAAAGAGTATACTTTTTATGCTTTTCAAAACAATATTTTAAAACACAGAATCAAGCATCAATACTGCACACTATATATTCCACAGCAAAATGGGGCAATAGAAAGAAATAATAGAATCATAGTTGAAATGGGGAGGACTATGTTGGCTGAACATAACATCTCAAAGTTTTTCTGGTGATAAGCTGTATATAATTTCATACATATATAGAATAGATATCTTCTAAGACCAGAAATAAAAATGACAGCTTAAGAAATGTGAAAAAATAGAAAACCAACTGTTAAATACTTCAGAGTTTTTGGTAGTCCATGTATCATTAAGATTAAGAACATCAATTTGAGAATGTTTGTAGAAAAATCATAAGAAGAAATTTTCAGTGGATACCTACCTAATAGTAAATTATACAGATGTTGGAAAAAAATAATGAACAATTTAGTTGATTGTAGTGATGCTAGAAATATTGAAAATGATATCAAATAATATACTTTTGAGAATGGGGATTCATAAGTCTATGTAGAAAATGACATGAATATAGACCAAAAGAATTATGAAGCATCTGGAACAGAACAAACCAATGTCGACCTCAACTATGAACATTCCATGGATGACTAAGAAGCCAATGAAAATAAAAGAGAATTGTATGAAGAATTAAAGAAACATATTAAGATAGAAAATTTCATTGGTAATCTACAATCTCCAGTGAAAATGAGAAGAAGATTGAGAATTGAAGATCAAACTACACTCATTTCTCAAGTTTAACCTCATATAGTAACTGAGGCAGTTGAGCATGAGGAATGGATACAAGCTATACAAGAGGATCTTGATCAGATTGAAAAGAATTTCACTAGGGATCTTGTGTCAATACTGAGGAATAAAAATTTTATTGGCACCACATAGGTCTTTTGAAAGAATATAAATGAGAAAGGAAAAATTTCAAGAAATTAGGAGAGATTGGTATGCAAGGGATATTCCCAAATAGAAGGAGTTGACTTTGAAGAAACTTTTTCACAAGTAGAAAGAATGGAAACCATTATAATATTCTTAGCAGTTGCAACACACAGGAATATAAGGTTTATCAAATGGATGTGAAATCTATATTTCTAAAGGGAGATCTTGAATAAGAGGTATATATCAAATAGCCAATTGGTTTTATTATGAAAATAGATGATAGCATGGAATGTAGGTTAAGAAAAGATCTATATGGTTTAAAATAGGCCCCTAGATCCTGGTACTACAAATTTGATGGTTTTATAACGGATAGGAAGTTTTTAAGGGTACAATTTATAGTAATCTTTATGTCAGAGAAATGATCCCTGGTACTCTAATAGTCATTATATATGTGGATGACATCATCTTTGCTGGTGACAAGGAAGGTATATGTGAATAATTTGCTGAGAAGATGAAGAGAACTTTTGAAATGACCATGTTAGGTCAAATGACATATTTTTTGGGATTTTAGGTTGAAAAAAAGAAAATTCCATATTTCAATCACATGTGAAGTATGCAAGGGAATTGGTGAAAAAGTTAGGAATGGAAAATGAAAAAGAAGTTTCAACACCCATTTCAGTTGGAACCAAATTATACAAGCATGAAAATGGAAACAATGTTGATCAGAAATATTTTAGAAGAATCATTGGTATCCTACTTTATCTCACATCATCAAGGACATATATCACTTATGCAGTAACTCTATGTTCTAGATATCAGAGTAATCCAAAAGAATCACAATTATCAGAAGCTAAGAGACTTTTGAGATATGTTAAAGTAACTTTGAAGTAATGGATGTTATATAAATATAGTGCAGACATGAAGTTATTAGGGTTTACAGATGCTTATTGGGCTAGTGATTGTATATATTGAAGATCCACCTCTGGTGGAACCCTCTTTTTGGAGAAGGATGTGTTAGATGGTATAATAAGAAACTAAATTCCGAAACTTTGAGCACAGCTGTGGCAGAATATGTGGCATCCCCACATGCATGCACATAGATGATTTGGATGCAAGTACAACTAGCATTCATGAGAATTGAAACTGAGAAGCCTATAAAGATATTCTGTGATAATAAAACTTCCATTGTATTATCTAATAATCCCATACAAAATTCTAGATCTATGAATATTGATATGATATGTCATTTTATCAAAGAAAATGTGGCATTTGGAAACATTAATCTTGAATACATCTATACTCAAGATCAAATTGTAGATATTTTCACCAATGTAACATTGGGAGAGAGGTTTGTTGAACTAAGGCTAAAACTTCATGTTCATCCATCTCCACTCACTTGAATACCAAGAATAGGTTCCTCCTTATTACTTAAATCTATATACATGCTTTTGCACTAATTTGTAGGGTATTGAAGGAGATAAATTCATGCCTTGAGGGGGAGCATTGGTTGTTGAATATTTGTGCAGGGTTTTTTCAGTTCAATAAAGAATTTTTCTATTTCAATCCCCTTGGAGATGAGTGGATCAATTCTGAGCATCATTTCACATGTATGATTGTCTCTAGATTTCATAGAAAACATTGGTTATATCTCTTTTGTTTTCTACACCGATTTAGCCAATGTATACATAGAGTTGATTAACTACAGGATCATTGCTAAGTAAACCATTTGATATCATCCCATTGCATTTGTTTGCCAATAAGGGGGAGAAAACATCATGGCACACATATTGACTCTGCCAAAGTGTGCTTAGGAGATATTGTGTAAAAAATAAAAAGGGGGATATTGTTGAGACTGGTGTTTGAATTTGTTGTCTGTAACATGTCAAGGTGTCCCTAATGATTGAAGGATTGAAGCAATGAAGATTGGAGAATCCAACATCAGATGATTGTTGAACTGATCTGAAGTTCAAATACTTGTATCATGGTGATACATTGTTACACCATTTGAAGAAGGCCATTGAATACATGATTGCGTGATGAATTTTGAAGATCCATCTAATAGATTCTAATTGGATGAAGTTTGTAAACAAATCAAATGATTGAATAATTGATATTAAAATATTCAATACAAGTGTTTAAAGGATAACACATCACTCACAACAAGGTTTCCAGGCATTATGATTTAAATGCATGAGGAGAAGTAGAACCCACACTTCATCATTGATTGATTCAATTTAACTTAATAAAGAGGGTTGGAATTCATGATCAAAACCTTAAGGATGATTGATGATGTTTGAAGTTGAAGAAGGAGATAGAAAGAATGCATTGGATTTTAATGAAGAGAGGTAGTTTGGCATTTTATGGATGAATTTATACTTAGTTTTTATACTATGTACTTAGTATATGCCTTTACAAAAAGAATAGGGCCAACCTTGCAGGCCAGCTGAAGCCCTCACCCAAGGCATATGTGGGATCTGATGGTCTATTGTTCTCAAGGGGAAGGCCTCAAAGCCAGCCCACAAGAGGTGCATGTGGGCTGTGTATAAGCCCACAGGTGCACCCATGGTGGTGAACCCATGCAGTGAGTGCATATTGGGTTCTAGGAGCACGCCTGGAGAAGCAAGAGTGGGTGCTAAGAGCGTGCCCACAGAGAACTAGTACGGGGTGGCACTAGAGGGGGGAGAAGAGTAATATGGAATCAGTGCGGCATGAGTTGATTATTAAGCCGCATGAAATCAATGGTGTGTTTCGATGTGGTTCATGTTTTCAAAAACACAGACATGATTTTCACCGTCAATCTAATCACATGCCTAATATCTACCGCTCATTGCATCTGTACTATGCCTTCTAATTAGGTCCATTTTTGATTGGTCTGAGCTGATCCAATGGTCATGGAGTCATTTTCAACCTCCAACTACATGGAGATCTACCTGACACCACTCTTTTCCATCGCCACTATCAATCCACCTTGATCGAGCTCCCGACCACTATTGATGATAAAGTCTACTACATGATGATTATATGAGCACCAAGATATCATACATGCATTAAAAGTTCCATGCATGCATCGAGATGAAGAGTTTGAATGAGTTCAAAGAAAAAAAAGTTGTGATGCCTCATCTTGTATGGATGAAGCTCAGGTAGGATGGTTCACATGCATTAAAAAACACATGCATGTGATTTCCTCCCTGCAAAGAAGGAGCCCTTGATTGAAAAATAAAAAACTGAGATTTGTGAATATCTATTATCCCATTTTTTAATATTTCAAAGATTTAGATCATAGACATTCAAAGATATGAACCCCATGACATATTTTAAGGGATTTGAGCTTGGGAAAACATGTTTATCCATTCCTATAAAAGGAAGAGTGCCTCGACTATTTTATGTTGGTGAGAAAATTTAGAAATCTATCATTCTAGAATGAAAAGAGCATCATGATGAGAATGTTTCCATGTAGTCTTGAAACATAAAAGGAAAAGTTCAGCACAACCTTGCTACGTGAAGAAGAAGGTGATGCTCATCCCTTGTGTGAAGGAGAACTGTGAACCATCTTGGTTCACAGAAAAGATTTTTTGCACTCTCTGTGCAATGGAAGAAATATGCAAGAACATAATAGGTTCTTTTTAACCCTTATGTGTCTTCTTGAAAATCTATCCCATAGGTACACAATTGGTGCATGTCACTATTGTTGTACCTTTGCAAAGATAGAACCAAAAACTCCTTCGTGGTTCTGTGAAAAAGATCTACGTGAACCCTTTATGTGAAGGAGAATAAACTCAAGGCCATTGAAGAATAAAGGTAACTCAAGCTTAAAACACCAAAATAGTATCCATACTATAAAAGAAAAAAGTGTGTTTGTGATAAGAATAAAAAAAATTAATAGAAAGAGAAATAAGAATATGAAAAAGAGGAAGATTGTGTTTGATTTGAGAAAAAAAAGTGAAAAAATCGTGTAAGTCCATTCCTACATAATTATTAATTTTAATAAAGTGTGTGCACCACATGAACACATCTATATGAGGCCATGAATTCAATCAGAAGAAAGAACTCTAATCCTAATAACTTTTTTTCACTGAGGAAACTAATCATTATTTGTGATCAGAATAGTTGAGCATGGCCGAAAGATTCTATCCGAGTTTGTTGAAGTGACATGAACAGTGAAATAAGACATTTGATGGAGAAGTTGAAGATGGGGATCATAACCAGCTTCTAAAAGAAGAAGAAGGTGCAGAGAAGTTGGGGGGTTTTAACCAGTTTGTAATTGGGGGGGGTTAATGAATTACCATTTGTAATCATCTTTTGGTATAGTAAAAATATGTGTTGGGGAGAATAATATACATGACAAGGAGTACGTATTTGTACCTAACAATGTAAATCCATGTGTTATATTCTTTTGTGTTGCAACATAATTTGAAGTGTAGATCTAGGAATTGACCATCCATTAAGGTTGAATTGAAAATGAAAGGGAACAATTAATAAAATGAGAATTTTAATCAGTGGATCACTGATTCACCCCCCTTAGTGATCCTTCACCCTTAAAGGAATTTGAACTTCAAATTCTTTCGTTACTTCATCCCACTTCCACTCAGAAATTGGTAATGTATGTAAAAAACCACATAGACACTAATTCTCGGCCTTTAGATGATAACATGTATGGCATAAAGCCACAGAACCAGCAAACTATTTCTTCATTCTTGGACACTTGTACTTACTATGAAGATCATGATATATGTTATTAAAACAATTATGCACTTCCATCTTCAATGAATAGAGTTCACATGTTAACTATTCTTCAAAACATATCAAAATAACCACAGAACCAAAAATTCTGACAGTCAAATCATCACTAAAAACACAAATACCAGGTGACTCTCCACCTTTAAGACATTCCATCATAGTCAAAAAATCTAGATCCTCATGCTAACTCTATTTGACCAAGTTCAAAATTACAAACTCAACTACTATGGATCTAAGGGTTATCATCTTGTCCCCATACTACACCATTAGGTGCAATTCAGCAAATACACCATCATTCTCCACTCTGAGTTGGATTCCTGAACCACAAGATTTTGGGTCATCCAGATTAGAGCATCTAGAACAGTATTATATTTTCTTGGTGTGTAAACCAACTCAAATTTAGAAGACTATATCAATTAATCTTTTATTTTATGTCAAATGTTCACATCACTCTAAAAGAAGATGTAATTAATTATATTATGATCGGTAAACACTATAAACCACTCTCCAAACCTATAATGCCTCTAAAACCAAAAGTCATAAACCACATCAACCAACTAAATATCATTAGTAGGGTAATATCATTCATGAGTCCTCAAATTATTTGACCCATATACTACAACCCAAGCATCATTAATCAATACCGCTCCAATGCCAACATTAGACACATCACAGAACAAGGTGTACCTCTTACCTAGTTTTAGTAACCATAGGATTGGTGCGGTCATCGACCACTTAATAAACACTTGGAATGAGTTATCGCATGAATATGACCACCCAATCATAACTTCTTTATTGATTCATCCTAAGAGTGTCACTTTAAAATGTGAGAAATCATTAATGAACCTTTAATAATAATCATCCAATCCCAAAAATATATAGACATCATAAACAATATTAGGCTACCAGAAAAACGCCCAAATGATCACTTACTCTTGATCCACAAATACACCTACCTCATAAATGATGTGAACCAATTAATGAACTTCATTAATCCAAAAAATATATTTTGATAGCATATCATAAACCCTATTAACTATTTCAATAATTAAGATGATGTCATGATGTTTGGAATGATTGTCATGAGTTCTTTAGTACACCAATAGGTCATCAACAAAGACAACTATTAACGAATCTAGGTATTGATGGCATGTTTCGATCATTAAATCCATGAACACAACCACTGTGTTAGTTAACCAGAAAAACATCACCAAAAACTCATACATCTCTTACCTTCTCTTAAAAGTTATCCATGGTACATGAGAAGGTATCACCCTCAACTGATGGTACCCCAATATCAAATATATCTTAGAGAATAATGAATCACCCCTCAATTGTCCAATGAGGTCATCAATTTTTGTAAGTGAATATAGGTTCTTAAATGTATTTTAATTTATCATACAATAATCAAAAAATTATCTAAATGATACATTAAACTTCATGGAAATTATAATGGGAAATCCCATGTAAGTTTCACTGTGATAGACAAACCCCTTACACTCCAAATATTTTATAAAAACCTTATGTTTCTAGATTTCGGCCAATGACATTTGATATGGAAGAATGTAAACTGGTTCTTCCCCTAAAAATAACTCAATTATCAACTCAACATATGTCTTATGTGATAACCCTGAGATGTCCATGGGAAACACATCAATAAATTGATCCATAATGGTAGGGAAGTTCGATTGATCCATTTCTCCTTCATCTTGAATAAGATAATCTACATGGGCCATGAATTTTCCCAAATTATGAAAAACTAGCCCTATACATCATTATAGAACATCCCACTCACCATGTAGAATGTAAGTGTCTCTATCGAGAGATGCGAACACCATCTAACATTGGTAATAGCTGAGATAATCATAGTACAACACAAACCAATTCATGCCCAAAATTTGGTCATAACCTAACATTTCAAGGATTTACATGTTCCACAAAATATTGTACCCACCAACCACCAAATCAAAACCTCTACATTGTTTGATATCCTCCTCTCACACCCCCAACATAGTATAAATTGAAATCACCCCACACGTCTATTCCATGGCTAGGCCCATCACAAATACAACTTGGGTATAAATAATAGAATTTTTGGAACCTCTATAAAATAAAGAATTAGGTATCATGGAATCTTTAAGAATCAAAACTCGAGAAGTAGATGGTCCAGACTTGCTATCTCCATATGTAGAGAGAACTATGTGAAGATGACTTGACCATCTATCCTAGGTTCCATCCTGTTTACCTTGCACATTAATAATCTACTGTTATAAACGATCATTCCCTAAAGTCCCAAATCCCCCATGCCTACTGGTATGGACCATGGAGCTCCAACTACTAGCATGATATAGGGTACATACCCCCTTCCCACACTCTCCATCTAACTCTTCCCTATATCTATTCATATCTGCTGAGCATTCCAAAAAACCACTGTATGTATCCAAACCAACCACACTACATGAACTTGAAAAGCAGTCTGGGTCACTAGTTACACATGTTCCCCATACTACCACACCGGTAATAGAAAACCTGATCACCACCAAGAGTGATATGCCCTCACTTCTGAATTCTTGGTTCCCTTCCACAAGGATGGAAATTAATAAAACGATGCTTCCAACCCTCATAACTCATACCAGTTTCATAACCAGTGTGCACTGAAATTACACCACCTGAAGGTCCCTTCATGAATACTTTTGAGATAATGTCATATTATAATATCTCAACAAACCTATTAAAATTGATGTTATTTATCTGGGACCCAATATCATGTTTATTCCCATACTATAATAATTTATCCATAGTTATCTTTCCACCTTTCAATGTTAGAATGAAGTGATACAAAAAAGTTAAACAACTGGCATAATGCATCACTAATGCACCCTTGGATCAAACTCATAAAATCGTTTTACTTGTCCAATATCTAGGTCATTAGTTATAAGTTTTCTATAACATTTTCATAAAAATCATTCAATATCATTCCTTCCACCTACTTAGTGTGAACCGTGAAATCCCACCAATGCTTCGACAGACCTCAAAACATAAATGACGCTAACATTACTCAATTCTGAGAAGGAGTCTTCAGATGATCATGAATCATAAATATGGACTCTATCCAGAACTATGCTACCCATGGAAGACCCTCTACGATAAATATTGGATGATGCTACAGTTGAAACTCCCTGTTCATCTCGAACATAACTGGTACAACCTATCGTGGGTCCTATTGCATCATCTACATTAAATGAAAAATGCTCTCATGGAACTTCTCTTCAATATTTCTCTGAATCCCAAGGACTTCATGATCCACTACTGGGGGTTCATTCATGAAAAAATTATATTTTCTCCCTTCTATCACACTCCATAATGGTATAATTCATCCATAATTACAAACAAGAGCTTTAGAACACATAACATAATGATTCTACAGTGCATATAAATGAAATCTCTCTATTGTTCATAAACAAAACATTGCATAAACTATACCAAAAGATATATTCACATCCCAAACACTAACCTAGACTATCCCTATTGAGGGCCATGGATAAAAAAGGTAGAATAACTTAAATTTTTTATAAATCATTCAATGGTCACCATTTCAAAAAAGTATTCCATACCCACCACTCTAATATTCCTTTTTAGGGAATTTCTCATTTCAAATAATGTTACAACTATCATTTGAACCCATATAAAACATATTTCATGGATAATCCCGTAATAATTCTTATCATTGTACTTATATTTTTACCTATTTTCATTATTTAATTTGACACCATATTCATCATTTTCACGAAAATAAATTGATTTGTAACCATTATGTCCCACACACCCATATCATGTGTGTACCTACTATGGTGCATGAAAATTATATACATAGGTTCCTATAATTATGCATGAATTCACAACCTAATGACATTTTTCCATGATCAAAATGTCATAAAAATGTCATATCACATAACATGTGCATCACACAATGGTGATATATCATAAAATGTATGAAAACATTATAAAAGAACAATTCCCACCCCAGGTGAGTTGGGGTTTCCCTCATGCATGGGTTAGCTACTCTCATGAACAAGGTCATTACCGAGGGTTGAAACATACCTAATCTCTCGTATAACATCCCAAAATAGTAAGTAATAGAAAATAAATCCTCTGATACAACTATGTAATGTGCTCGACCCGGGATCCCCTAAGTCGGTGTCCTAAGCTGGGTCACCACATGACCTCTAGAACACCTCCACGTACGCTAGAGGTCTCTGAGTTGCATCAAGGCCTAAAAGGTCACATGGTGAGACTATAAAATATTTATAATAGTAATATATAATATTGAAAAAATAGAATATTATAAACGACATACAATAGTCAATGAACATCCATAAATAACTATCTCCCAAAATTGGGTACAAACCATAGATAATAGAAATTTTGACATGCCTTTCTAACAGTTCCAAGTGAACAAAACCCAAAAGGTGAATAGTGTAATCCCAAAAATGGTCGTGACTCCATGTAAAAAATATCATCCATGTACATCCAATGCTGGAATCAACTCTCAAGAACAAGGCCCTTTTCCCTTATCCGGACCTACAAATATGAAATCTGCCTGACTACCCAATGGAGACCCTAGTAGGGTATGAGTGAAACTCAGTTGACCACCACTAATAGAGTCTATAATATATCCCGTCTAAATAGATAGTGTATGAAGGTAGCAGATAAATTAAAAGAAAATAATAGAGAGTTTATGTACCATTAGTTAAATACAAATAAATTAACTATTACTGACCTTAGTACAAAATTGATTATTTACATATTCATCATTATTTAATTAATTATCAACATTTGTTCCATGGATTAGGAATTTTTATCATTCACACAAGGGTTTAGGTAATTCATCCCTATGCATAGTTGAATATTTCATGTCACTATTTCACTAGGGATAACACATTAATGTTTTTTCCTCGCCTCGAAGCCTCAGTCTTGGTTGAATGAAACCATCCAGCGAATATAGCTCAGTCCCATTCCCTAACATAAGAATTGTGGTGTGGAGTTTAGTGAATAAATATATCTCAACCTATGGGTTTAGAACCTTTGTTAATACCCCACACTACCAAGCCATTTTCATATGCTTACTTATCAATTCCCCATAACAAAACCATATCACAACCAAACACAACAAATACATATTGGAATCATAATCCAAAATAATAAACAAGATAATTAATATTATTCCATAACCCATTAACATGTTGTCCATTTACATTTCATATCCAATTTATGTGTTTTCTCATCCTCATTCCTAGCTCACTGATCATATTCAATAATTCTATTATATCAAATGATTTTAGATATTCCAAAACTCTATTATGAAACCAATTAAACATATTTCTCATTTCACATTTCATTACCAATTTACCATATTCATAATTTCATAAGCAATAACTCCATTAGTCATTTGGAACATAATTTATATGCCACTAGACACGATATTAATTAACCAAATGATCTAAATTTATGAAATTCCAAACAACCCCATAAAAAATTATCAAAATATAGGAATACTATCAATGTTCCATTTTAAATTCAACTAAACATATCATCATTTTTAATAAGGACTATGTGTATTCACACACAAACTAGTCACATACATTAACAATTCCTAGATTAGGGAATGTCAGTGTACCCCATGGTTGGCCCTAAATTTTTCAAATCATCCATGATTCATCCCAAATAAAAATTAGGAGTTTAGTTGTTTATTTAGATGCCCTGTTTACCAAATATCACACATAGAAATAAAATAATGATAATGAATTACCCTGAAAAAACCAACACTACCCAAATCTTCAACAAAACTATATGATATATCTTATATAACACCTACTGTGAATCCATTGAAGAACACAATTTAAATCATATCATTTGATCATAATTCGAACAAACATCAATGCCTCAAACTAAAAACCAATATAGGAAGATGGATTTTGGGATTTGAAATAAGATTTCCCAAAACAGAAACCCTAATTGGAAAAGAGAAGCAAGTGGGAGATTAGACACACCTAAACCTTAGATCTACAACTGACAGTGCTCTAAACATCCAAGAAATGAGGGAGATTAATCCTTAGAGGATCTTGAGAGATACAGATCATCACTAGGTCTATAGGTAGGAAAAAGTGGGAGAAATATGTGGAACATAAAAATACAAATCTAGAAAAATTGTAATTTTTCCAACTTATATGGGGGCACACAATTTAGCAGAATGATTTTCTAAATCATGCACAATCCTTTTGCAAGAATCTACCGAAGAAGATTGGGGTCTCTTAGTTACTGGGGAAGTTCACATGGTTAAGGAAACCATGCACTATCATTGTGATTTTTCCTTTATCCATGGTTGCACTATTTTCCTACAAAGGTTTCATGGTTTATTATACTGCCCACAAACAATGTGCCTCATACAGGTTGGCTCTGTTTAACTTCCATTAATTCCCAAAACACCCAAAACACCCAAAACACCCCCTGAGGCACATCATAATCTCAAGAAGAACTCCATTAACCAGTAAAGATATATAATAACCAAAAACATTAAACATGGATAGACCTCCATTAATTATAGAATCAGACATGAAAAAACTTATTTCTTTTAGAAAATATCACACTTTTCCTCTCAAGATCATATAAAATCCACCCCCTCTCCACTATTATTAAAAAATTAAAAATATTTTTCATCTAAAATATATTACAAAAAAACTACCAATAATACCTCCTAAAATTATGTAATCTATTTTTTTTTATATTATGTCTACTTATGAAGGATTTGGTGAATCCCTTATATGGATACTCAAAGAAGATGTAATATTATTGAACGGGTATCTTTATTTTATTTATTTATCCAACCCCATCATTATATTTAAATAATTAAACTATAATAAACTCATTATATCCCATATAATTCGATTATATTTAAAAATTCACTACTTAAAACAATATGTACTTTCATTAAATGGGTTATGAAATCATCATTTCGGTGTACGGTGGACTACAGCCTCGCGAACAGATGTCATTCATTATTCCATTCCCACCAATAAAAATTGTACATAATGATTTTTTTATTATTTAAATATTATATATATGATATTATTATTATTATTTATTTATTATATTTTATATAAAAAAATAGTTTCCATTTTTTTAAGAATATGACAAAGTCACTCATCTTTGTGGCGGACTATTATCCCATGAAGAAATGTGATTTATTTCAGTACTACATGGTTTTGATTACGGCACATTTAATGATTTTTTATATAAATAAAAAATTATTATTTTAATTATTATTTTTTATTTTTAAAAAATAATAGAGGTTAATTTTATTCATTGAATTTAACTAAATGAAAGATGATAATGTTTCTGATGTACATGTCAGCAACTGTCTTCATGAAGAGATGTGACAATCCTTTCATAACCACAACACCTGAATAATATGTATGACTATAATTAACAAAATAATATTTTTTATTGTAATATTATCATCAATTAAGGATATTATATTATTTACTAACCTTTAATAATGATAATTAAAAAATGGAAATGTTTCGCATGCGTATGTACAACCTACAGTCTCAATGATCGTAACATACAACTTTTAAAAAAACCCATCATTAATGATTGGTATTAAAATAATATTTTGTTTATAAGTATTAAAATTATTTAATTATTACTATCATGTATGTTATTTAACTACGATCAATATAATAGGACTTAAAGATAAAGAAATGAAAATATATACAAAAAAATAAAGTGATAATTAATTGAATCATGACTTTAACATAGAATTGTTAATTAATTGATAATAAAAGAACATAAATAAATCATATATGGTATTATATATATTGTTATGGTTATATAATAATTATATAATAACAAAATATTCAAAATACATTAGGTTCTAAATGATTTTAAAGGATGTTGAGAATTTTATTAAGAAGATATATAGTCTCTCTTTTATTTCTAAGAGTCTAATTACATATTTACCACCCATTTCATTTTTCTAGTTTATATACTATCCAATGAAATTATATGTCAATAATATATAAAATAAATTATAATTAATGCTTCTATTTATTTAATTCCTTCAAGATTATTACGATTCAATTTTTACTCAATCTGTAAGGGATTTGTTTCTCAATTTACATTCTTTGAGTCAAACATTATGTTATAAACCTATTTATTTCATTGGGTGTGTATAAGTCATATTATCATAAAATATCATGAATTTGTTTCTACTCATTATATTTTAATATTTATTGTATGTAAAAACTTTATGGGGTATATGAATCAAGGTAAAAAATTTCTTAAGAGTTTTATGTTAAAATATCATCACTTATCGGGATTGTTTATGATTATGATTCTAATGATAAAATTATATTATCTCTCTATGCAGAAACACATATCATTTATACTATAATTTTTATATCCTGATAATAAATTGTATCATCTTTTTTCTCACATTATGAAATCATGAATCCAAAAATAAACTTTTAACAAAACCATCTTTTTTTTTCAAATAGCATTTTCCTTCCTCAAAAATATTTTATAAAAATTCATTCAAAAACAGTTTTTTATTCACCCAAGTTTTTCAAAATTCGTTTTTAACAATGATTGGATTTTAAAATTTATTTTAATGATATATTTATTTCCATTTAAAAAAATAAATTTGGAATTTATTGAAAATGTGAATGGAAGTGTTGTTTAATCATATACAGAATGAAAAAATCATCTCGCATCAGGAAAATTATTTTCTCCTAAAATTACATTATATATTTTGATTTGTATTTTGAAATAAATGGTGTTTCAAAAAATATTCCCTTTTAAAAAGTTTTTTCCAATGATTAAAGGACATTTTACTCAATAATTTTTTAGATGTTGTGTCAGATATGTGATTATATTATTTCAATGAAATTTTCAATGAAATAGATATGAAAATTTTGAATGTTTTAAAAAGGGATTTTCAATGAAATGTTATTTTACTTAAGAAATTTTAGAAGTTATAATTAAGCTCCTTATCTGTTTATAATGACACCATTTGATATAATTTGTTATTTAGAAGGGATATGAACCATTGATAACATTAATATTATTTCTAGTAATTATTTATTCTTTTTATGAGAAGTTAAATATGAATCTTGTTTCTCCAACATGTGTTATACCTTGATAAATATATAATGAAACCTACTTCTATTCATAAGTTATACTATAATGAAATGATGAAATGATTATGAAAAAAATCACTTCTATGGGTTAATATATGATATGATGTTTATGAAACCCTTATAATTTCATGTGTTAGGGTGTGATGATTTTTTGATCTTATGTAACATAAATTAATTATTTTTATTATCTGAATGTGGTTCTATTATAAACAAGTATAGTAGTTACATTATAACTGAGGATAGTGGTTATGTTATAACCAAAGATGTTTGGGACCTATATCTCTATCTCCAATTAATTGGGTAACTATTTATATCTCATGATATAGATAAGGATATATCGGGGAGTGAACCAGATTCAGTAAAACAATTCTGTAAAGGGGTTTGGAAATGATTCTGAATGATAAGGCTATAATGGGGATGAACTCAGTTCAATAAGGTACTTTTTCCACTCCAATGGAAATTAAAGTGAACCATGACAATTATGATGACTTGGGGAGTGATAAATTCCATTATGTTAAATGGTTTGATTCTAGGGATAGTGGTGTGTCCCTCTTAAGGGGTGTATCCACCCATAGAATTCACTTATAAGTTTTAGAAATGATTCTTAACTACAAAGGAAATAATTTTATATGCTTATGAATTTTTTACAAATCCATGAATTACGATAAAATTATTCTCATAGATAAGTTTAATTGATTTCCTTAAGATTAATGTATTATGAAATGAAAATAATCAATCCATGACTCAAGATTATGAACATTAATGTGGAAGTTATAGTTCTAAAATATTATTCTCATGTTTTCATGCCCTTATGCTCATGGTATACTTATATATCTCCCTTATTAACACTTATTGATAATTTGATTTCACCATTTTATATGTATCCTTTACCTAGGTTGTGAAGAATGGGTGTTAAGTTGTATTACAGAAATGGGACGATATTTATGAGAGACACTGAATATCACCCTTAATTCACAAGATTTTGTTCTCTATTTATTATGGTACAAAACTATTATTGTCTAAAGTCATGTGACTATTTAATTTTATTAATTTTCACCTATGAATATATTATTTATGTAACACCCCAAGCTTCCACGGTACGCTTTGTACATAACTTTGAGTTCTAACACACACCATAACCAATCAAACTAGCCATTATAAATAGTAATACCCACTTTTTGAAATTTTATAAATTTTATCCTTCAAAATGGAATTCATTTTTGGATTTAGAATATTGGTATTGGCCTAGGGTGAAATTTTGGTACTTTTATGATAACTTTTATATTTTGATGAATAGTGAAAATTACTAAATTTTAACTAAAAGAAACTTTTTTAATCAAAATAATTAATAGTGATAAATTTTAAATTTTGGTGGTTTTAAAGTATATTTAGAATATATTTTTACCATTTAATATAATGTTGGTCATTGTACATAATTCCAAATTTAAACCAAAAATAAACAAGTGTCAATCTTTTGATAGTTATTATCTCTTAAAAACACACTTTTTGTTTTAACAACTGGAATTAATTTTAAATTAATTTCTTCCACTTCTGTGTTTTGGATTTGGATAAATGGATTCCATATTTAGAATTAGGATGTCCAGATTGTGTGAATAGGTAACTTTTATTTTTAGACATTTCGAATAATTACTTTGGTAAATATTTTATTACCATTTTTAAGGGTAAATCCGGTAAATAAGGGTAAAAAAATAATATTATAATAATAATAAATTACTTTAAAATGTGTCCTAACCTTATTGGTTGATAAATTTCCGACTATTTCCATCTTTGGGTTGATTTTGGGACCCCATGGATCCACTTTTAGTTGATAGGGGCACTTTATATTAATTAAGTTAAAATATATACAAAAATGACATAAGCATATATCTGTTAGAAAAACAATTTTTACATAGGGTTATATATGTTGGATTTTCGAATATAAGTATTCATTAGAAAGATAACGTAATTTCCTACATAATTATAATTTATTTTTAATTTTTATACTTTTAATAATTAAATTTATTTATGACACAATAATGATTCAATATTTTCCTTATTAATGAAAGAATCAAATAATTGGTATTATAAAAGTTTAAATAAATACAATTTGAAAGTTTTGATGACATGAATGAATTTTATTGGTTAATATTACATGATATTATTTCTTAAATGAATTTTTTTCGAATTAATAATGTTTTTAAGACTTTAAAAAAAAATCAATTATTGGATAGTTTCAAAATTGACATAAAATAGTTTTTTAAAACAAATATTATATTATTAATTTATATTCTATTCCTAAAAATTTAAGGTTAGGCCAAGAGACTTAAATAATGATATTTGTATCATTAATGGACCACATGGGGGTCTCTTGGAAGTTTATCGTAAGTTTATTGACTATATAATATAAAAATTCAAAGAGACATGGTAAGTGTCAAACTAATTAACTAAGTGTTAAAACTAAAAGATAAGGTTAATAAAGTGACCCAAACCTATCTAAAACCTATTTTGTGAGTGGTTTTTGAACCATTCACACCTTAAAATTCAAATAATCCACTTTGGAGCCATTATAAACCGAATATGGATTTATTATAAAGTAATATTTCTATCTTTTCTAAAGGTGCCCCTCACCCCTCTTATAAAAGGGCACTCCCCCTTCTCTCAATTTCACACATTCAAAGCCTTTTGTCTCAGACACACCCTACCCAAATATTCTCTAAAATTCTTTCCCTTCATCCTAGAGGCCTTCCTTTAGTCAGAAATCCAACCTAAGTAGCCCTTTTGATCAAATCAAAAGGAAGAACCTGAATAAGAGGTAATGATTTCACCACCTTTTTTCAAGTTCCTTTCTTCTTCAACTTCTTCTTTCCTTGTTATTTCCATTCTAAAATAATAAATCCAGTATATTCTATAAATTGGGACATTATTATAATTATGTAACAAAAAAATTCATTATTCTATCCATCCCTTGGATGACATATCACCATACGTGCGTACGTACGGCCTACCGTCTTCACGTCGTGGTGTAATTGTTATTCAATATATTATTATTTATATGAGTATAATAATGATGTATAATTCATGTAAATAATAAATATAACATGATAATGATTATTTATATATGATATAATATCCAATTATATATTATTTTAATATTAAAATAGTGATATTGTCTCTCGTGCGTACGTACGGACTACCGTCTCCACGAACGTGATGAGATTCATTACCCATCGTATCCATTCAAGTTTAATTCTCATTTGATGATTAAAAATAATGTTTAAGTACTTGATATAATTCTGGATATGAATAAGATACAACCTACCCATAAGAAACATGTCTTATGTAACAAAACATATAAAAGAAAACGAGTAAGTTAACACGTGAAACGACGATAATACTAAGATATTATTAAAAAAGCAATATTAAAAGATCATATATGATATCATATTAATGTATATGATTCTTGTGTAATTTAATAAAGATGTTTTTACTATTATACATTAAGCTAACATACCATCAACTAAGTAAAAGTACAAGGTAAGGGGTTTCTTATCTCACTTTTAATTCCATGAGATTTCCATTGTTCACCACTTATTTATTTCATGTGGTGTGTGTACTTCCCATGTTTGCATTCACTATGTAATATAATTTAAATAATGTATATTTACATCATAATTGTTTGATCCTTCTTTCATGGTTGTATGTTTCGTAAGTTACCAAATCAATAAGGGAATTTTAACTTTTAATTTCCATTCATTCGGATTTACACATACTTCATTGATTAATTTACTCCAAGATTATGTGTGGAATCGCTATTCATTTGAGTATGTCATAATTTCCACTCACCTTTCTGTGGATATACTTTTTATAGACATAATAACTCCATTTATAATTTCTTAATTCATATATATGAACTTGATAAGAGTAATTTTAACTCAATCTCCATTTGTTGTGTTAAATATCCAATTCATTGGTGTTGTCTTTACAAGAATATGTGTGAATGTCCTTGTCACGACCCCCTCCCCCCAAAGATGCCCCTCCGGATCTGGAAATGGTGAAAGGAAGATAATGACCCCCGAGTCCCGCCTCCAGTAGGCCCCGGGGTTGGCGACTAGCACCAAGGGTATGATTTTTCACAAATATGGGAGGCATTACCATTTTTATTATTTTGGATCGGGAAATAGGACAAGTCAACCACCAAAAAGGGAAAAGAACAAGTGTATATAAATAAACCCAAACCAAGCCCACATGCATGTTTAAACAATTTTTATAACAAGGTACAAGTACAAGGAAGCTCAAAAGTACAATGCCAAAGAAAACAAGAGAACAACAACTGCAACAACTCCAACTGCCCGACTAGTAGGGTCCCGCACGGCCCTGGTAGTCCTCCTGGAAACCTGAAAGTAAACGTAGGGTGAGCATACAAGTATACTCAGTAGGGAAACCTAAAGCTCTCGTGCACAAGTGGGGAGACACCCTAAGGTCCCGTGAGAAAACATAAGAACCAGAAACTAACAAGGAAAAACTATCCACCCAGCCTCACTGGTCACACTCACCAAGTAACACAAACAAGTTTAGTATATATATAGAACAAAATTATTGGGTACCCCGCACCATTTCCCACTTAATTAGATGCTGCTCTTCCTAACGACAAACGTCCTGACGCTACCACACTCTTCCTGCCCGCACACACCTGGGCCAAACCACGCATCCCGCCCGCACACACCTGGGCCTCACAACCACGCATCTCGCCCGCACACACCTGGGCCACAACCACTAACCCGCCCACAGACACCTGGGCCTCATCCCGAAGGTTCTTGGGAATGGTACGCCTGCTCGAAGAGTCTTGGGTGTAAGGTCACCTCAATCCATCATAGCCTATGGAAGAAGGAGCAGGAAGGAGCTAGTAACTAAGGGGGAACACCCTCTCCGATAAAATGGGAGTGTTCGGCACTAGGTGCTTGACATGGGTGTGGTGCGACAAAACACAAAGATACAATTATATATATACATATACCAAACACACAGCCCAACCTATGGCTTCTTAAAAAGAGAAACTGAGCATGTGCCTCGGCACTACTACCACGAAGCATGCATCAACAACCAAACAATCATCCCCCAACCCCATTTAGGTTTTCATGTTTCATGCAATGGTTTAACAAAATTATTACTACTGGGAAACTATCATCCAGAAAAAACCTTTCACAAACATATCCCTGCCATCCACAACCAAGGTTAGATAAAACGCAAGCAACCACATGCCATTTCATTTACAAAAGATTATCACAACCATACAACATTCCATCATTCATTTATTTCAAAGTTCCACACATAAAATCCTTTCCACACACAAAACATTTCCACATTTGAAAACACCTTTTACTTCAAAACACTTTTCATAAATAAAGGCATTTTCCACAACCAACCAAACCACCAACATGTTCATTATTCCAACTTTGCTCAATCGGGGTGATCACACAAGGTTTTCATTCTCATTTAATCATCTAGTCTTTACGTGCTTATCCATTTTCCATGTTTTAACAAAACCAACCACAAACAATTCAGATATCAATTTCGCACGCAAAGGCCACCAACGGCCTTGATTTTTAGTAGGCAAAGGCCTTTCAATCCAAAATCACAATCAGAAGATAAAGAAACTGGAAGGCAATAGAAACAGCACAAAACCCCAAACCCTTCTTTATCCGGTTATTATCTTTATTTAAAGTTCAACTGCATCCCATGGAACAAAAGAAAAATATCCCACCCCGCATGTTGCACCAAATAGAGAGATGAAGGTAAACCCCTACCTCAAAAGGTCCCGATCACATCGCATCCGACGACGTCCTTCGGTGTCCTCCGCCTTCGCCAAACCCGACAAACGCCTCCTAGGATGGAAGCTGTAGAAGGAAGGCCGTAAGGAAAGGTGACAAGTCCAGGCATAGAATCTTCGTCTCGTCGCTACGATCCTGTGGCCGCTGACAGATCGTAATTCGGAGCTCGGACAAAGAAGTTAGAGGAGGAAGACTTCTTGATCAACCAAGAGTGTCGTCGTGCTAAGAAGAAGCGATTGGTATGGAAATAATCTGTGACCCTTTCTTATATAGCCTACGAATAGGTAAAACAGTATGCAGCGTGTATTGATGAATACACGGTGTGACTGTACACCCGTTACGTGTTTTGACTGGTCAACACACGACACGTCACGCGGTTTCCACGCGTTAAAAAAACGTTAATTTAATTAATATGTGTGTTTCGTTGACCCGAGACATAACTCATAAAAAGCTCATTAATGGTCTTAAAATGACCGTCATAATTTCAGGGTTACGCTTTCGCTGACGGATCGTCAATCTGATACCGTATGAGGGAGATACGTTGGATACAAGATCCCGTAATAATAACAATATTAAATCTATTAATTTATGAGTGTTTCGGGTACCCAATCCGAAAACCCGAAAAAGACATCCAATATTGGACTCATAATTTTCGTCTCTTAGTCAGGGTCGCACTGCCACTGACGGTTCGTGAAACCGAGGTCGCACGAAGAAGTTATTGTCGGAAAAGTGTTTTACCTACAAAAACATTAACATGATTATTATATTATTATTTTTAATTGATTTATTTCAAATACCTAAATCCACCCAACCCTCTCTCTCCAATTTGGTGCGCCTTTCTCCTTTTCTCCTTTATTGATTTATTTTTCATTTCTTTTATTACTTCTCTTTTAATTCTCACACTCTCTCCAATTTATTTCAAATCTTTAACTCACTCCACAAGTGGCGCCTCCCACTTTCTTTTCTCCATGTTCAACACGTCCCATGATTGACTCCCCTTTAAATTATTTATTTTATTGGTTTAAATATTAAATCTTTATTTCATTTAAACCTTTTCTCTCTCCAATCTAATTCTCTCTCCAATCTTTATTCCTACCAAAATATTCATCACGCCCACAACAAAATGGCTCCTCCTCATTCTCCATGTGGCACACCCAAAATTTATTTTAAACATTTATTTAATTATTTTTACACAATTATCATAACATCTCTCATTTATTCTCATATCACAAATCTCATTGCATTTAATTCAAAACATAATTCTCATTAAATCATTATTACCAGATCTATCAAAAAAAACCAACATTATTATTATAATTATTTAGTATAACACTTATAACAAAACCCCAAAAAAAATTATTAACATGTCACCATTTATTAAAAATAATTATTATTTTTGATGTTTGCCGCATTGACCACATCAAAAAAAACTTTTTTACAAAGTAATCGACCGGAGAGGTCCGGGCCATTACATTAGATACCTCTTAAAATATTCTCGTCCTCAAGAATTAAAAACCAACCAAGAAAAAGAATGGATCCAAACAACCACTCCGCAAGATACCTCTTAGGGCTCTTGTCATAAAAAGAAACAACCGACAACCCTAATTATGTGAGTTAGGAATTCCCTCTCCTATGTTGAGATATTATCCGCTTTAGGGGGCACTGACTCGCCTGCACGGGTTTAATCGCATCTGCATTAATGCGTCTCGATTAAGGACTGGGTCTTCCCACTTCCATATATTAGGTTTTTTTTCCAACTTACACTGCACCCAACAATGTAAAACCCACACACTGCCCGGACACATGGCTTCAGGAATTCCTTCTCCCATGTTGAGATATTATCCGCTTTAGGCGGCACTGACTCGCTTGCACGGGTTAAATCGCATCCACATTAATGCGTCTCGATTAGGGATTAGGTCTTCCCCTCCCCACATGATAGGGCTCTTCACGTACATTTAAAGAAAAGCGGGAAACAACATAGCATTAAAAACACAAAAAACAAGGTCTAGGCCCAGAGAATGAGCAAAAGAGTTCCAACAATGGAGTGTAATGCTCCCAACAAAACATAAAGGAGATCATTCAAGAAAACCCAAACACATCTCTATCGATCCATGGTCCTTCTAGAGATGCTGCCTCTGATGCATGAAACTATCCTCGATGAGCTCCTCTGCCTCTCTGTTGACGTCCGCCTCCTCGACCACGTCCCGATTGGGATCCTTGAGGAACTTCTTGTGGCTGGACACCACCTGCTCCATCTCCCCTCAAAGGGACTGGAGCCTGTTGCTGCTGGAAGGGTCTTGTCAGTGACTGGTGCTGCTGAGGAGGGCGTTGAACCTGTCCATCTCCACCGTACTGAGCATGGGTCGGGCACCGACTCTGAACGTGCCCGAAACCTCCACAAGAAAAACACTTTGGTCCTGGGCTCGTGAAAAAGGGACGAGGACCTGAAGATCTGAATTGGAACTGCTGGGGCCTGCTCCCTACTGGCCTGAAACTGGAAGGTCCCGTCGTAGGAGACCTGCTGCTGACTGCCTTCCCCTTCGACGAGCTAGGCTGGATCCCCTCACGTGGTGCACCTCCCTGCGAGTGCATCCTTTCTACAACTTCCACCTTCTTCTGTACGGCTAAGTATGTCGGAAGGGAGAAGGGGGTCACAGCATACTGGAGCGAAGGACGAAGCGCCTCTTCCAAACGTCTCGCCCGAGACTCTTCATCCGGAAAGAGTTCCGGAGCAAAGCATAGGAGATTCTTGAACTTAATACCCAACTCTCGAACAGTCATACTCCCCTGCTGAAGGGAGAGCAACTCCTGACGCTTTTCCGCCTTGATCAAAGAAGAATGGAATTCCTCTCGGAACTCCTTTTCGAAGTCAGCCCATGGAATCTCTGCCTCCTTCCTCTCCCCGAGGTAGAGCATCCACCATTGGCGCGCCGCGCCTCTCAGCTGACTGACCGCTAGGGGGACCCAGTACTCCTTCGGAGCACGGATCAAGGTAAAAGCGATCCCTAGCTCTTCAATCCACCCCTCCGTCTCCAGGTCCGAAGTACTTCCCTCGTACTTCTTGAGAGTCTGACGCTGGAAAAAACGGAGGGTCTTCTGCCACTGGCTGTCTTCCTCCTCTCGATCGATCCTCAGCCGATCAACCGCCTGGATCTGCTGGGCCTCATCCATCTGAGCCACCCGGGGACGACGTCCAGGTACCATAGCTGTACGGTAAACAAGGATCGCCTAATCCCAAGTAGTAAGGCAAAACTCAAAGTTTTAATTATCATTTTATTTCAATTCCTTTCCCAGAACACCCAAATCAAGTAAAACACAAACATGATGATGCATGTACCTTCCCTAGGGTCTCTACCCTGCAATCAATATAGTCTCACTTGGTCGTTTGGTAGGCTCAGAGTACTTGCATCAGATCACGGGGGGCCCTAAAATCCTGTGTCCTAGCCGGTCTTCCCTGGCCTAGGTCACGCACCAAGATTAACGAACACTGTTGCCCTACCATCCCATGCAATCCTCACTGTGCCTAACTCCAGACTCCATCCTATCTCTCAACCATCAACTCTGATACCATTCTGTCACGACCCCCTCCCACCAAAGATGCCCCTCCTGATCTGGAAATGGTGAAAGGAAGATAATGACCCCCGAGTCCCGCCTCCAGTAGGCCCCGGGGTTGGCGACTAGCACCAAGGGTATGAGTTTTCACAAATATGGGAGGCATTACCCTTTTTATTATTTTGGATCAGAAAATAGGACAAGTCAACCACCAAAAAGGGAAAAGAACAAGTGTATATAAATAAACCAAAACCAAGCCCACATGCATGTTTAAACAATTTTTATAACAAGGTACAAGTACAAGGAAGCTCAAAAGTACAATGCCAAAGAAAACAAGAGAACAACAACTGAAAAAACTCCAACTGCCCGACTAGTAGGGTCCTGCACGGCCCTGGTAGTCCTCCTGGAAACCTGAAAGTAAACGTAGGGTGAGCATACAAGTATACTCAGTAGGGAAACCTAAAGCTCTCGTGCACAAGTGGGGAGACACCCTAAGGTCCCATGAGAAAACAGAAGAACCAGAAACTAACAAGGAAAAACTATCCACCCATCCTCATTGGTCACACTCACTAAGTAACACAAACATGTTTAGTATATATATAGAACAAAAGTATTGGGTACCCCGCACCATTTCCCACTTAATTAGATGCTGCTCTTCCTAACGGCAAACGTCCTGACGCTACCACACTCTTCCTGCCCGCACACACCTGGGCCAAACCACGCATCCCGCCCGCACACACCTGGGCCTCACAACCACGCATCTCGCCCGCACACACCTGGGCCACAACCACTAACCCGCCCGCAGACACCTGGGCCTCATCCTGAAGGTTCTTGGGAATGGTACGTCTGCCCGAAGAGTCTTGGGTGTAAGGTCACCTCAAGCCATCTTAGCCTATGGAAGAAGGAGCAGGAAGGAGCTAGTAACTAAGGGGGAACACCCTCTCCCATAAAATGGGAGTGTTCGGCACTAGGTGCTTGACATGGGTGTGGTGCGACAAAACACAAAGATATAATTATATATATACATATACCAAACACACAGCCCAACCTATGGCTTCTTAAAAAGAGAAACGGAGCATGTGCCTCGGCACTGCTACCACGAAGCATGCATCAACAACCAAACAATCATCCCCCAACCCCATTTAGGTTTTCATGTTTCATGCAATGGTTTAACAAAATTATTACTACTGGGAAACTATCATCCAGAAAAAACCTTTCACAAACATATCACTGCCATCCACAACCAAGGTTAGATAAAACGCAAGCAACCACAGGCCATTTCATTTACAAAAGATTATCACAACCATACAACATTCCATCATTCATTTATTTTAAAGTTCCACACATAAAACCCTTTCCACACACAAAACATTTCCGCATTTGAAAACACCTTTTACTTCAAAACACTTTTCATAATCAAAACACTTTTCATAAATAAAGGCATTTTCCACAACCAACCAAACCACCAACATGTTCATTATTCCAACTTTGTTCAATCGGGGTGATCACACAAGGTTTTCATTCTCATTTAATCAGCCAGTCTTTACATGCTTATCCATTTTCCATGTTTTAACAAAACCAACCACAAACAATTCAGATATCAATTGCGCACGCAAAGGCCACCAACGGCCTTGATTTTCAGTAGTCAAAGGCCTTTCAATCCAAAATCACAATCAGAAGATAAAGAAACTGGAAGGCAATAGAAACATCACAAAACCCCAAACCCTTATTTATTCGGTTATTATCTTTATTTAAAGTTCAACTGCATCCCATGGAACAAAAGAAAAATATCCCACCCCGCATGTTGCACCAAATAGAGAGACGAAGGTAAACCCCTACCTCAAAAGGTCCTGATCACGTCGCATTCGACGACGTCCTTCGGTGTCCTCCGCCTTCGCCAAACCTGAAAAATGCCTCCTAGGATGGAAGCTGGAGAAGGAAGGCCGGAAAGAAAGGTGACAAGTCCAGGCTTAGAAGCTTCGTCTCGTCGCTACGATCCTGTGGCCGCTGACGGATCGTAATTCGGAGCTCGGACAAAGAAGTTAGAGGAGGAAGACTTCTTGATCAACCAAGAGTGTCGTCGTGCGAAGAAGAAGCGATTGGTCTGAAAATAATCCGCGACCCTTTATTATATAGCCTACGAATAGGTAAAACAGTATGCAGCGTGTATTGATGAATACACGATGTGACTGTACACCCGTTACGTGTTTTGACTGGTCAACACACGACACGTCACGCGGTTTCCACGCGTTGAAAAAAACATTAATTTTATTAATATGTGTGTTTCGTTGACCCGAGACATAACTCAGAAAAAGCTCATTAATGTTCTTAAAATGACCGTCATAATTTCAGGGTTACGTTGTCGCTGACGGATCGTCAATCCGATATCGTATGAGGGAGATACGTTGGATACAAGATCCCGTAATAATAACAATATTAAATCCATTAATTTATGAGCGTTTCAAGTACCCAATCCGAAAACCCGAAAAAGACATCCAATATTGGACTCATAATTTTCGTCTCGTAGTCAGGGTCGCACTGCCACTGACGGTTCGTGAAACCGAGGTCGCACGAAGAAGTTATTGTCGGAAAAGTGTTTTACCTACAAAAACATTAACATGATTATTATTTTATTATTTTTAATTGATTTATTTCAAATACCTAAATCCACCCAATCCTATCTCTCCAATTTGGTGCGCCTTTCTCCTTTTCTCCTTTATTGATTTCTTTTTCTTTTCTTTTATTACTTCTCTTTTAATTCTCACACTCTCTCTCCAATTTATTTCAAATCTTTAACTCACTCCACAAGTGGCGCCTCCCACTTTCTTTTCTCCATGTTCAACACGTCCCATGATTGACTCCTCTTTAAATTATTTATTTTATTGGTTTAAATATTAAATCTTTATTTCATTTAAACATTTTCTCTCTCCAATCTAATTCTCTCTCCAATCTTTATTCCTACCAAAATATTCATCACGCCCACAACAAAATGGCTCCTCCTCATTCTCCATGTGGCACGCCCAAAATTCATTTTAAACATTTATTTAATTATTTTTACACAATTATCATAACAGCTCTCATTTATTCTCATATCACAAATCTCATTGCATTTAATTCAAAACATAATTCTCATTAAATCATTATTACCAGATCTATCAAAAAAACCCAACATTATTATTATAATTATTTAGTATAACACTTATAACAAAACCCCAAAAAAAATTTATTAACACGTCACCATTTATTAAAAATAATTATTATTTTTGTTGTTCGCCGCATTGACCACATCAAAAAAACATTTTTACAAAGTAATCGATCGGAGAGGTCCGGGCCATTACAGTCCTCTGATTGATTTACACTGAATATCCAATCATATTGAGTTTATTTATATTTGTCACACATAATTATGCAATTGATTTATCCTTAACCTAAGGATACGGTCTTTATAAGAAGTTTCATCTCAAATTACATTCCATTGAGACTCCTTTGTTGTTACACACCAAATCACTTTTATGTGGTGTATATAATGTACTTTGACATAGTATACCATGAATCCATTTATTATCATGATATTACAAAGTTTTTATTTACTCAATTATTTTTATTCAAGTGTCTCTCATTTGGTTAGAAACTCTAACTAAAATATCATTTTTAAATGTTTTGTAGATTTATTCTTCTAAATATTTCTCATTATTGTCCATTTTTTAAAAAAGGTTTTAAGGATTTATATATATGGAAATTATGGTTTCAAATTTAAAATTACTTTTAAAATTTTCAAAGTGGTATGGTACACTTTTCTTCAAAAATATATTTGTAAATGGCTTCTTGACAAATAGTGTGACTTTTAAATGATTTCAAGAAAAGGGGGGATATTTCTCTCTAATAGTGTTGATGATTATTTTCATCTATGTAAATATCATTCATTATTCTCAATTGAGGTTAATATGATATAATACAATCTTCTATATTATATTGAATGAGTTATGTTTGATTGTGTATGTGATATTTTTATACCATTCATGGTTTGTGGATAAAGTATTGACATTTCGTATGCTAGTTTTAAGGCGAATGTTTATGTTATGTTTCAAACTTTTCATATGAGGAATGCATTGGACTTAGTAAGTGACGGGTGGAGCCCGCTATAGCTCCTCGACGCATCGGTAGGTCTCATGAGAAAAACTAGTGTCTTGGCGCAAGGCCCTGACAAAATCTTATTTGTAGTCTTGACATGAGGCCTTGGCTATGTGGTTATGATAGTCTGGCATTATGCATTCCATCATTATGAAAGTGTTTATTGATATTTCATGTGATTATTTGACTATTAGAATATCCATGTGAATAAGTAAATGGCATTATTTCATTTTATCTTTTCCATATTATGCTGAAGTTCATGTTAAAAAGGCTTTTGTTTTAGTTATATATTTCCTTAAACGTTTATGCTTATTTATGAAAGTTTCCACTATATTGTTATCCTTAATGAGCATCTGAGCTCACCCCTTTCAATGTTTTATTTTTCCTAGGATGTGAAGAAGTAATTTATGAATGACCTATAGGGACAGTATTATGGTATATTAAGACAAGATGTTGTTTTAGTAGTTTTCACTTTATGATGTAATGTAAACTTTATGAATGTATCTAGTTATTCCAAGGCTACTAAATGAATCGGTCTTTCAAGACATGATCTTTTGTGATCATGCCAATATTATATAATAATGCACCTACTCTGGGTAACTGGGGTCGGGGTGTTACTGTTGGTATCTGAGGAATTTAGTACAAACCTTGGAAACTAGATTTAGATAAACTCTGATTAGAGCACATAGCCCTAAGATAGAGTTTGAGGATTAGTATATAAGAACTTCTTAGAATTTTGGTATTGTATATATTTTGTGAGTTTTCCAAGAAATACATCCCTGTCTGGATACGAGCATGTATAGGCGGATCTAGCACAGATGTACCTAGGGGTAAAACCCAAAAACACCGCTTTGAGCTAGACTCGAACGGGAACTGGTGCACGACAACGGGCCCTGCTGCAATCTTGGTTACGACACTCTTGGGGGATATGATTAGGATAATTTACATTTTCTTTACAAACCAATTAGAATTATTTTAATATAAGATGAGAATAAATGACCTTGGTTAATCCTCATGTGTTTCAAATTGAGAATATGGTGTCATGATATTCTCTAAATGATTTTATGACTACTATTACTCACACAATGCTTTCTGGTTTCAGTCAATGGCTGGAGTTGAAGGAAGTCATAGTAACTTTTAGAACGATGTACAAGGTGGGAACGGTGGTGGAAATGAGAAACAAAATGGAATGTTGATGGGAATAAAAGATATTGTGTTCATGCCAAATCAGTTTTCCAAAAATATGATCAACAACATATATATTAACCAACTCCCGGTCTCAATAAAGAAGATAAAGGTGATGAATGATAAGTGATCTGGTAGTGGAGACCATGGAGAAAAGAATCCTAAATTTCCATCATACACGAAATGTGGAAGGAGACACCCAGGAAAGTGTCTCAATGGAACAAAGAAATGTTGTATGTGCGGGAAAGAATGACATAAAGTGAAGAATTGCTGAGAAAAAATAAAGATTACTATGGAAGAAAATAAAAATGGTCCCAAGAATCCATTTACAGTCATTTTCCATAAATGTAGGGGACCTGGACTTTACCCGAGTGAATTCCCTATTCTATAGGATACTTTCTTGGTCAAAGAAGAAGCTATGTGGAGATAAATGGTTGGAGAAATGTGTAAAAGTATTTGTGCTCCTTATTGATGGGATTACTTTGGAATAATTTCCTCTTGTATTTGTAACCCAGTAGTTTGCCACGTGAGAATGATATTTGAGGAAGTCTTATCTTTTCCCTTGTGGATATAGTTATAAATAACCATTTGTTTTTATATGATCATTGGGTTTGAGGAAATTACAAGTTATTATATTTTGGAATGAAAATTCAAGGTATGAGATAACATTTCTGGGTAATATTATGTTATGGTTATTTTGAGAAATTTATCTCATTTTGGTAATGTTATAAAATATAGTTTTTGAAAAAGGAAAACACGCAGACCATGTGACAACCCATCGCATTGGACAAAGCTGTGGGAATCGAACCCACAACCAAAGTGCGATTGGGATTTATCGCCTACCACTGGACTACATGAAGTCCCTCGTTAGTGTGACTAAATGTTTTTAGTAAAATTATTTTATTGATCAATAATAAGTTGAGTTGGGTTCTTATGTGTTATCAAATGAATACCCTTAGTATAGAAAAATGATTTGGTGATTAAGTGATAAATGTTATTTTGGAAGATGTTTGCTTTGTTGGGAACACTATATGCCCAAGGAGAATAGAATACTGTGGGGTTTCATTTGAGGAGTAATGGGGGACTTTTATCTATGTTTTTGTTGTGGATTTATAGTGAGTTGGGTTATTTATGGAAATGATTAACCTATAATAGAGAATATTTGATTAGGTTAATTACTTTTAAGTATGTGACTTTAAGAGTAGTTGATTCCATTTGGAGATACAATTTAACATGGAAGACTACATAACCAAATTATTCTTTGTTTTGGGTTTCAATATTTGTTTGGATTATATTGAAGGATTTTAAAGACAATTGTTTATTGAATGGTATTTATATAACTTTGGGGTATTGATTTTAGAAATTAAGATTATTGTTTCTTTCTCTAAAGGAATATACTTTTGGGGGATCATCAGATCTTTTACTAACCATTTTTGTTTTGATAAATCTCTGAAGACAAGGTAAATATATAGTTTATCCTTCGTGGATCATGTGATTCTATAGAAGTTTATTCTAGCTCTTTCAGTGCGACCAAGTCTTCTTGAATACTCATCATTTAAAAAAAATGAGTTAGTGGTGGAAATTTATTAAAGAATGAAACTCTACTTAAAAAGTAAGTATATCTCTTTATTTTCTTAGTCAATCTCAAAAATGAATTCCTCAACTTTTTGTAATGTAACTTAAAACAAAAAAAAATGTTGTCCGTTTACTTTTCCTACTGGGAAACTAATGACTGTTTGTACCATCACAAGTTTGGGGTTATCTTGTTGTTAAATTTCTTTTGATCATGTTTTATATCCCTCTCCATAAAAACTTTACACTTAGTTTATTATCCATATACATGTTTTTCTACATGGAATCCATGTATAGGTTATCTTGGAAGACCTTTTTACTTATCTTTCTTTCTTTTAAAGTGATAGTTTTATTGACTCTTTTTCCGATGTGGGACATTACATTATATTCCCAAGACCAATTTTAAAAATTGTGAGGATGCAATTTATTGAAGGAGGGTAGAATGTAACACCCCAAGATTCCACGGTACACTTCTCTTTGAATAATACAGTAGTGTGTGTTGTACGCAACTTCGAGTTATAACACACACCATAACCAATCAAACTAGCCATTATGAATAGTAATACCCACATTTTGAAATTTTATACATTTTATCTTTCAAAATGGACTTCATTTTTGGATTTGGAATATCAAAATTGTCCTAGGGTGAGTCTTTGGTACTTTTCGGATAACTTTTATATTTTGATGAATAGTGAAAATTACTAAATTTTAATTAAAAACAAATTTTTTAATCAAAATAATTAGTAGTGATAAATTATGAATTTGAGTTGTTTTAAAGTATATTTATAATATATTTTTACCATTTAATATAATGTTTTTCATTTGACATAATTCCAAAATTATACCAGACATAAACAAGTGTCAATCTTTTGATAGTTATAATCTCTTAAAAACACGCTTTTTGTTTTAACAATGGGAATTAATTTTAAATTAATTTCTGCCACTTCTGTGTTTTGAATTTGGAAAAATGGATTGAATATTTGGTATTAGGATGTCCAAATTGTGTAAATAAGTAACTTTTATTTTTATAAATTTCGAATAATTAATTCGGTAAATATTTTATTTACCATGGTTAAAGGGTAAATCCGGAAAATAAGGGTAAAAAAATAATATTATAATAATACTAAATTACCCTAAAATGTGTCCTAACATTATTGGTTGATACATTTCCGACCATGGGCATCTTTGGGTCGATTTCAGGACCCCATGGAGCCACTTGTAAGTGATGAGGACACTTTATATTAATTAAGTTAAAATAAATACAAAAATGACATAAGCATATATCTTTTAGAAAAACAATTTTTACATAAGGTTATATATGTTGTATTTTAGACTATAAATATTAATTAGAAAGATAAAAATATTTCCTAAATAATGGTATTTTATTTATAAATTTGAGACATTTAATAATTAAATTTATTTATGACACAATAATGATGCAGTATTTTCCTTATTAATGAAAGAATCAAATAACTGGTATTATAAATGTTAAAATAAATATAATTTAAAGTTTTGATGACATACATGAATTTTATTGGTTAATATTACATGATAGTATTACTTAAATAAATTTGTTTCGAATTAATAAAATTGTTAAGACTTTAACAAAAATCAATTATTGAATAGTGTCAAAATTGACATAAAAGAGTTTTTAAAACAAATATTATATTATTAATTTATATTCTATTCCTAAAAATATAATGTTAGGCCAAGAGACTTAAATAATGATAGTTTTATCATTAATGGACCACTTTGGGGTCACTTAGAAGTTTATAGTATGTTTATTGACTATATAATATAAAAATACAAAGAGACATGGTAAGTGTCAAACTAATTAACTAAGAGTTAAAACTAAACGATAAGGTTAATAAATTGACCCTAACCTGTATAAAACCTATTGGTTGAGTGTTTTTCGACCCATACCCACCTTAAACACTAAATTATTCACTTTTGAGCCATTAGAAACTGAATATGGATTTATTATAAAGTAATATTTCCAGCTTTTCCAAAGGTGCCCCTCACCCCTCTTATAAAAGGTCACTCCCCCTTCTCTCAATTTCAAACATTGAAAGCCTTTTTTCTCGCCCAAACCCTACCCAAATACTCTCTAAAATTTCCTCCCTTCATCCTTGAGGCCATCCTTTAGTCATAAAGCCAACATAAGGAGCCCTTTTGCTCTAATCAAAAGTAAGAACCTGAAGAAGAGGTAATGATTTCACCACCTTTTTTCAAGTTCCTTTCTTCTTCAACTTCTTCTTTCCTTGTTATTTCAATTATAAAATAATAACTCCAGTATATTATATATACTGTGACACTATTATAAATATGGAATAACCAAATTCATTATTCTATCCATCCCTTGAATGACATGTCACCATACATGCGTACGTATGTTCTATCGTCTCCACGTCATGGTGTAATTGTTATTCAATATATTATTATTTAGATGGGTATAATAATGATGTATAATTCATTTAAATAATAAATATAACATGATAATGATTCTTTATATATTATATACTATCCAATTATATATTATTTTAATATCAAAAGAGTGATATTGTCGCTCGTGCGTACGTACGGACTACCGTCTCCACAAACACGATGAGATTCATTCCCCATCGTATCCCTTCAAAATTAATTCTCATATGATGATTAAAAGTAATTTTTAAGGACTTGGTATCATTATGTATATGAATAATATACAACATATCCATAATAAACACGCCTTATGTAACAAAACATATAAAAGAAAACGAGTAAGTTAACACCCTAAACGGCGATAATACTAAGATATTATTAACAAATCAATGTTAAAAGATCATATATGATATCATATTAATGTATATGATTCTTGTATAATTTAATAACAATTTTTAACTATTACACAGGATTTTAACATACCATCGACTAAGGAAAAGTACAAGGTAAGGGGTTTCTTATCTCACTTTTAATTCTGTGAGATTTCCATTGTTCACCACTTATTTATTACATGTGGTGTGTGTACTGCCCATGTTTGCATTCATTGTGTAATATACATTAAAACCTATATATTTACATCATCATTTTATGATCCTTATTTCATGGGTGTATTTTCGTAAGTTATGAAATCAATAAGGGAATTTGAAATTTCAATTTCCATTCATTCGGCTTTACGCATACTTCATTGATTATTTTACTCCAAGATTATGTGTGGAATCACTATTCATTTGGTTATGTCATAATTTCCACTCCCCTTTCTGTGGATATACTTTTGATACACATAATCACTACATTTATAATTTCTCAAGTCATCTATATGAGCTTGATAAGAGTAATTTTAACTCAATCTCCATTTGTTGTGTTAAATATCCAATTCATTGGTGTTGCCTTTACAAGAATATGTGTGAATGTCCTCTAATTTATTTACACTAAATATCAAATAATATTGAGTGTATTTATATTTGTCACACATAATTATGCAATTTATTTATCCTTAACTTAAGGATATGGTCTTTATAAGAAGTTTCATCTCAAATTACATTCCATTGAGACTCTTTTGTTGTTATACACCAAATCACTTTTATATGGTGTATATAATGTACTTTCACATAGTATATCATGAATCCCTTTATTCTCATGATATTAAAAAGTTTTTATTACCTCAATTATTTGTATTAAAGTTTCTCTCATTTGGTTAGAAACTCTATCTAAATTATCATTTTTAAATGTTTTGAAGATTTATTCTTCTAAATCTTTCTCATTAATGTCCATGTTTTAAAAATAGTTTTAAGGATTTATTTATATGGAAATTTTTGTTTTAAATTTAAAATTACTTTTAAAAGTTTCAAAGTGGTATGGGACACTTTGATTCAAAAATATATTTGTAAATGGCTTCTTGACAAATAGTGTGACTTTTAAATGATTTCAAGAAAAGAGGGGATATTTCTCTCTAATAGTTTTGATGATTATTTTCACCTATGTTAATATCCTTCATCATTCTCAATTGAGGTTAATCTGATACAATACAATATTCCATATTTTATTGAATGAGTTATGTTTGATTGTGGATGAGCTATTTTTATACCATTCATGGTTTTTGGATAAAGTATTGACATTTCATAAGTTAGTTTTAATACGAATGTTTATGTTATGTTTCAAACTTTTCCTATGAGGAATTCATTGGACTTAGTAAGTGATGGGTGGATCCCACTATAGCTCCTCGATGCATCGGTAGGTCTCATGAGACAAACTAGTGTCTTGGCACAAAGCCTTGACAAAATCTTATTTGTAGCCTTGGCACGAGGCCTTGGATATGTGGTTATGATAGTCTGTCATTATGCATTCCATCATTATGAAAGTGGTTATTGATATTGCATGTGATTATTCAACAAGTAAAATATACACGTGAATAAGTAAATGGCATTATTTTATTTTATCTTTGCCATATTATGCTGAAGTTTAAGTTTAAAAGGCTTTGGTTTTAGTTATACATTGCCTTAAATGTTTATAATTATTTATGAAAGTTTATGTTATATTGTTGTCCTTACTGAGCATATGAGATCACCCCTTTCAATGTTTTATTTTTCCCAGGATGTGAAGAAGTAATTTATGAATGACCTGTAGGGATAGTATGAGGGGATATGAAGACAAGATGTTGTTGTAGTAGTTTTAACTTTATGATGTAATGTAAACTTTATGAATGTATCTAGTTATTCAAAGGCTACTAAACTAATAGGTCTTTCGAGACTTGATCTTTTGTGATCATTCCAATGTTATGTAATAATTCACCGACTCTGGGAAACTGAGTTCGGGGCATTACAATGTACTTTTATTAGGAGACTTAGTTTATACAATACATAAATCCCCCATTTTAATGTAATATCCTGGTTCTATATTTCCACATGATATATTATATTTCATTTTGTGTTATTCTTTCATGGGGATTATTATTAAAAGATACCAAAATGCTATTGATTTTATGTTACAATGTTATCATTTTTTGAGGTTGTTTACAGTAATATTTTTGTGATAAAATATTATAATTCATATCTCAATAAACCCCGGATTTTTCTTCTCCAATGGTTATTTAATATATTTTCATGTAATAGAAAACAATTTCTACTTTTTTATTTAAAATTATGCTGAAAATGATGGTATTATGAGTGGATATTGATTACTAGGATGGTTTGGGGGTGATACCTTTCCACTATAATATTCATGGAAATGATCCTTCACTAATATATAAATTATATTACTTTCTTATGGGAGTCCCAAACATTTATGTCTTATGCCAATTTTATGATTTCATGGATCATGTTATTTGACTTCATTATGAATCATAACTTAAAAAATACCAATATTTATTCTAAAACTCTCTATTATAATCTTTTATATGTAAGGTATGTTTTTAAAATGATATAATCACGTTTCAAATCCATTCTATTCATGTTATGATTATGTGTCTTTCTTTATTTCCATTACTTGGAATTTGAGATCAACTGTTATTATGTTTCCATTCCACATGTTATAAATAAATATATTATTTATGATATGTCAATGAAGGATACTAGTTTTGAAAATCATAGTGCGAGATGATGTTGTTTACCTATGGACTTCCTATTTTTGTTCACATATTTCTAAATACACTATTCTATTATGATTCTCATGAATGTGTATAAGTAATATAATAAATTTTCCTATTTTTTTTAAAATCAATATATGATAAGCCTAGGTCACCATAGTTTGTATCAGTGGTTCAATTCTTAAGTGATACCCCTAATGAAATATCTAAGGATACATCTGGGGATGAGTCAAAGTAGAGGAAATTTCCATAGATTTTTGGAAAAAAATGATTGACTAGTTTCAAAGAAATTACATCCTGGTTTAGATAATAAAAGTGGGTGTGACACTATCATAAAGGTACCTTGGGGTAATACTATGAAAAGGGAATTTTTACCTAGATATTATTTCCACCAGGTGTATGAAAACTTACCTTAATGCACAACTGGTTTGACACTCCTAGGGAATATTATTTAGAAATTCAGAAACTCTTATTGAAAAATCATAAAGTATTTAAATATATAGTGAATATAAATGATTGAGGAAAACCGTATGGTTTTATATGTTAAATAATTTTTTTATGCTTTAGACATCTTAAAAGTTATTTCTTCTGATTATATGAATCTGAATCATGAATGTTGTTTCTTACAATATACATTTTTGTTTTACTCAATAAATGTAACCTAAAAGGGTTGTTTTACTTGATAATGAAATTGAAAGTAAAATGATTCTCCTAATGATCATCCAAACATTATAGGAGATGAAATTAATAGTATCTTTTCTATGAAAATATTTTTTTAAAGAATCGAATCCTAATGTACTTCCAATTGAAAAAATATGTGATAATGTTTTTTGAATCTATGAGGAGAGGCCCACCTTCATTTAGTGGGTTTTTTGATTCCTTAATTGAAGAATAATATATTAATAGTAATTATAAGGTATTTTCAAATCTATAGTCACAGGAACATGAAATACTAAATGTATATGTCCACAATTAAGAGGGTGAAATGGATTAATGGTGGAAACCTATAAATAATAAGAGTTAATAAGATGAAAACGACTCCATGTACTGGGATGAGTGAAAGAATGTATTTTTCAATAATTACTTTTCTCTTATTCTTCATAAAAAGTTAGAGATGGAGATTGATTTGGTAAATATAAATTAAGATGAATCTATTTCCCCCAATGGGAAATATTTTAAAAGTCTTATGAGGTTAGCTTTAGTTATTATCATACAACCAGAATATAAGTTTGATCAGTTCTTTAGCGGCATAAAATAAAGTATCTCACATGAATTATGCATAAGTGACATCAGTAACAATGAAGATATTATTCAATGTGATATCATGGTGTAAATGTATTTTGGGGTTTCAACTCATTTTCATGGTTTTCAAAATAATATAAAAATGGAATTCAAATTAAAATATAAGAACCCTAAAAATAAGAATACAAGATTTCCTTTGTGGGAATTGTGAGTGAAGAATAATGGATGTAACTATCTTAACAAGACTATTACATGTTTTATGTGTGTAATGGATGGTCATCATGAAATAGATTATCGATGTGATGGGAAGAAGTTTGAAAATGAAAAAATGAGAGGGAAATATTCATAAGAAACACCTCCCATGCTCTTATGAATCAAATTCCAATAATATAATTATTATTCAAAGAAATTTTTAAATATAGAGGTTAATGAGGATGATATACATTTGAATATTTTTAAACTGATATAAAAAGTTAAATGTCATGTGATCTTTATTTTGGACAAGGACTATGATAATGACATGGTGAATGTTACACATATCATCCAGTCAAGAACTACTAATGCGTTATTTAACTCTAGATCTACACATTCTTCAAATCAAAATAATATTATAAGGATATCAATATTATATAGAAATTATTTAATAAAGAATTAGTAGTTAAAAACCCTTGTGGTATGATGATCGCATCTCATTTATATGGTTCCCATTTGGTGAAAAAAAGGTAGAAATTTTCTTCCTTTAGATATATTCATTCTTAATATATTTCAATTTGATTCTATATAGGGAATATATTGGATTTATCTACATAGAACACACCTCAATTACTGAGTAAGGGATGTCAACTATGATATTATGGACCATGCTATGATCATCTATCATTGTGATGATATGTATGATCTTATTATAGAGATCACATTAATTCTATGTGTGTTAATTCCCATTAAGATGGGGTTGTGGTCTCCAATGGTTTGCGAGAAACAGACCTTGATGGTATGCCATTTATGTAAGAATTTGTTGATGTGTTTATTATAGATATTCCTAAACTTCCCACTAATAATGATGTTGAGTTCTCAATATAACTCAAACGTGGTTCCATAAAAATTTCCAAAATTTTATATAATATTAACATGATTAAGTTAATGGAATTTTGGAAGATACTCAAGGAGAAACATGAAAATGGATTCATTCTACCAAGTGCCGCACCTATTCTTTTTATAATTAATTATGGATCATTGAAACTCAATATATTTTATCCGGATTTGAATATGATAATAATATATAAAAAGTATCCACATCCTCATTTTGATGACTTGTTTTTTTAACCTCATGAATCTTAATACTTTTCCATGATTGAACTTCATTTTAGATATCGTCAATTGAGGGCAAAGAAGGATGATGTTACCTTGATAGAATTCTGCACAAAGTATGAAAATTATGAATATATAGTTATGACATCTAGTCAAACCAATTCACCCTCTATAATAATGGATTTGTTAAATAATTTCACTATATATTACCATGATTAATTCTTGGAAGTCTTTATAAATGACATTATTATCAATTCAATGGTTGAGGAAGAACATTCATATCAATTGAAAATTTTAACAATGACCCTATTAAGGAGAAACTATATGAAAAAATTTCAATTTCTAAATTATAGTTGTACAATGTTTCAAAATTGGGACATATAATCTAAAGTGAGGGAATATTTGTATGTCCATCAAATATGGATGCTATTGAATGTTTACCTAGACCAACCGTAGTGATTGATATCTATACATTTTTAGCTGGCTATTATAAAAAATTTTGGAAAATATTTCATTACTATATGATCAACTCACCGTGTTAACTCATTAGGGATTGATGTTCCTCTAGAAAGATGAATGTTAGTAAAATTTAATGGAACCGAAGAGAAGGATGGTCAATGAACTTGTTTTTAAATTAACCAAAAGTGGGGAAGACTTTATAATCTATAGTGATTCATTGAATACTATAATGGGATATTTTCCATTGAATAAATACATGGTTATTATTTCTTCCTCATGAAAACTAAAGAATCATGAACACAATTACCCAAACCTGGATTTGAATTTAGTTGTGATAATTTTTGAATTAATTATATGAATGAATTATCAATATGGGTAAAATTTTAATATATATACTAAGATAAAATGTTTATTGAATATATTCACATAGATGTAGTTAAATATGCACCAAAGAAGATGGTTAGGTATGACTAAAAATTATTTCTTCTCAATACATTACAACCATATAAAATTGAACAGGGTGGTCAATGAATTGAGAAGAAAACATCATGATATCTTATCAATGATGAATATTACAAAAGATCTTATTTTTTGGATTTTCAAAATATGGATCTATAAATCCCAATGAAAGTGGAAAATAATATTTTCAAAATTGAATTTTCTACCATATATTTAATTGAAGATAAAATTGGCATAGAATGAAGTTATATAGCTGAAAAATAAAGTTATAAATATTCATATGTTTAAAATTGATCAAAATTTAATGATAATTTTTATTAATTATGTATAATTTATATCCCTACAAATTTTTATGAAGTATTTTCTAGAGTAAGATCATAGTTTCTCAGTATCTATTCACCCAAGAAGAATAATGATGTATATAGATTTGAAAAGTTATTTTTGATGGGATGAAATGAAGAGAGATATCCTAATGTTTGTATCTTAGTGTTGATATTTCATAAACATGACACTAAAAGATAAAATTATTAGAGGTTGATACATCCATTACCCATACGAGAATAGAAATTGGAAAACATCACCATGGATTTTGTCACTAGACTCCTCAAAATGTCTAAAAGGAATAATCTTATATGGGTTGTAGTTAATCACCTTACTAAGTCATCACACTTTATAGCTATCAAATATAACTTCCATATAGATCATATTTATATTATATACATTAATAAATAGATAGTGTTTCATGGAGTATCAATTCCAATTTTGTTTGATTGGTACTTTAATTTTACATCAATATTTTGGTGTTATCTTCGATATTCTCTTGATATAAAGTTTAATTTCATTAATGTGTATTGTCGTTGAAAAGAAGGTATGTGTGACTAAAAATTCAAACCTTAAATGATATGTTGAGGTCTTTTTATTTGTAAATCAATGTTTATTGGGGTCAAAACCACCCTATAGTTCTTTTTTCTTAAATAATAGCATTAACTCAAGCATTAAGATAAATCCTTATAAATACCTCTATGGAAATTAATTAATAGATCTAATATATTAGAATGATTTTTGGGGAAGAATTTTTTTAGGCCTAACATAGATAATGAGAAGGTTTAAAATGTTAGAGACGTTCATCAATAGATAATTGAATCTAAACATTTTCATAAAAGTTATGATGATAAACATCAGCTTGATCTATAATTTGAAGTTGGTTATAATTTTTTTTTAAGAATTTCTCATGAGAATAAGGTTATTATATTTTATGGGAAAGGAAATTTTTTACCAATATATATCAGTACCTTATAAATTCATGATATGACTGGGATGGTGGACTATTGGCTGGACCATACATCTGACATCTCTCATATCCTTGATGTGTTCGAGGTTTCTCATCAATGAATATAAACACCTAATAGTTTGATAGTATTGATCATAGAAGTCATATAATTGGAATAAGATATTTATTTTTTGGAATAACCAGTGTATATTGTTGATCAAACAAAAAATATTTGACCAAAAAATACAAATAACTTGGATACTTTTTAGTGGAAAAACCTGGAGTTTGATGAAGTAATTTTTTAAATTGATGATTTTTTGAGGAAGAAGTATCCTCATTTGTTTGTATGGGAGTGGATAATTCCATGGAATAAATTAATTTTAATTGGGTAAGATGTAACTTCCAACATTCATATGAATTAATTTTTTAATAAATTAAATTTATTTGATGGATTATATTATATTCAACACCATTTTATGTTTGTGATACACACACCTATAGGTTACCCACGACACGTAGTTTTATCAAAACCATGATATATTTTTAATATTTTTATTTAAACATGACCATTATAATGTAAAAATAAAACTAGTTATATGTGTATTAATAACTAAATATTAAATACTAATTATAATGTGTTTATTTAAATCAAACATGTTGTAAAAAGTACTTAATTTTTGGTGAAGTCATTATATGTTTTTTAAAATACTATTTTCTCCAAGAATAATTTATATATATATTTTTAATTAATAATAATAATTTATCACAATTTTATAAAATTAAATTGACCAAATAAAATTCATTTTGGGAGAATCATGCAAAAAATTATCTGCGGTTGAATATTTTGGATTTTTCTGAAATGAGTCATTTTTTTAGATTAGAAAAAAATTCAGAATTCTTATTAAAACTTACTTTTCATTTAAATTATTTATACTGCAAAGTTTTATTTTTTATTTTTTAAATAATAATTACATCAATTATATATCCAATAATCCTATTTAGGTTACTGTAATAATTTTATAATTTAATATTTATAGAAAAATATTGTATACTTTTTATCATGTTCTCTTTAAAAACATGTGTTTCTATCACATCTAGGAGATTAATATTAAATTGAATTTTCAAAACATTCGAATGGAATATAAAAAAATGGATTTATATTTGTATCATCAAAATTTATATTCTCCAATAATGGTAGCTTATTTGATGTAAACAATTAATTTTATAGATAGTAGAAAATTATTTTCTATAGCTATTGTAAAAATGGGTTTACTAGGTGTTAAACTAAAACGATAAGGGTCAACTGTAACAAAAAATGTCAAAAAACATTTTCAATCCTAATTTATACTTATATCTTCTTGGATTGATAACTTTCCATTATTGGATCCTTATAACCAAAACTAAACTACAATGTAATTCAACTTAAAAAATATTAGAAGTGTGCCACTCGATTCACATATAATTGGACACCACTTATATTGTCTTATTCAAACCATGAAACTCTTTTGGTTCCATAAATACCTACCACTATCAGTTTTAAAGGTCATTCCTCTCATAAGGTAGAGAAAATAGACCTGGATGATAATATTGAGCACAAATGAATGGATAATGTTTGTGGGAATTCTATAAATCCCTCTAAATGCGAATGATGTAGAGTCACAGAAGAAGAAGAATTTGTATCAAAATGATAATTTCATGATGAAATCCTTATATTCTACTCATGTGAATCCTAGTTAAATTTAAGGAACTAATTTATTACCTTCAGATGGAGTGGTAGAAGTCCCAATTGTGTCATGCCCACATGGGTTTTAGTCACCACTAAATAAGAGATATGCTTTATAATCTCACACCGATGAGGAAGTTATTGTGATATAGCCTGATTATAAGGGGAATTGTGTCAACATAGGAAATCATGGTGCTATATTGGATGTATCATCATCCCCTCCTTTTGATTAATGTATAAAAAATTTGATTGGGAACAAATCCAAATGAAAATCATAAAAAGTCACACTAATGAAAGAAAATAGGCATTGGCATATGGTTAAAGATAAAATCCCCCTATTAAGGAGAAAATAACTTATTCAATGAATCTGTTATTTTAGAAAGGTCAATAAATTGGGAAACCCAAACAACCAAGGCCCTTAGTCATTATATGTTTCCCTATATGCCTATGTTGATTGGTATTAAAGATCCTATAATTATCTTTAGAATATATAGGGAATTCAAGTGGGCCTCCCATGGATAAAATTTTATTTCTCAAAAAATGCATGAAATAAATATGTATTATCTATGGTTTTTAAAGTGAGATAACTTCTTGATGACTACCTTTATTAATAAATCATTGTGGATATCAATATCATGCATCAGTTAAGGAATCATATTGGAGGATTATTTTTTATTCTTCCTCATACAATATCATAAAAATTGATATTTTAATGCGTTTGAGTGATTATTGTAAATAATATTAATAAATGAATGGTCATAAAATTTTATAATATTATCCTGAGACCTGAAGAGAAAACTACTCTAAATGTAAAAAAATCATCTTCAATGTACTTCTTATGTTTTGTTGATCAATTTCCTTTTATGTAAGTACCAATTTCATGTGGTAACATCAATTCGGGAAGGTATACCATGTATGGAAATCACTCATGTAAACATGACATGTGATTTGTATATATAGATTAAATGGGTGTTGATTTTAAAATTTATGGGAAAATATTTCTATATATTCATTTATGTTATAAAAATATTTTGATCTAAATATCTAGTTATATTTTGAGGTATATTCCCCTTCCATTTTATTTCATTATAGGGTAGCTTGAGACTCCTGTATGTAGGAATGTTTTTATGGATTCTTGGGGGATAAATCTACATGGAATCTGGCTATATATTTATACTACAAATATTATTAATGTAAAAAAAATCTTAAGAGAGTGTAGTATAAAATCAGGTTATATGATTTGTCATTAGATTAAACTCAATAAAAAAACCTACCAAAATATCTACTCAATAATTAGCACCTTAGCATCCCCTCTTTGTTGGAAATTTAATCTATTTGAAGGTTTGATGATCTTTTAACGGTTAATGAAAGGTTGGATAAAAAACATGTACATGGAAAATGGTTGAAAGATGGTGATTGGAAATCTAAATTATTTTATATGCTATACATGAAAAAATGTACTAAGTATGGATTAATGGCCATTTATATTGATGTATGTCATTAGTTCTCTGAAATTTAGATTTGAATTTTAGTGTTCATTTATTTCACTGGTCTATACTCTAATGATGGAATAGACAACACCCATGATATGAGTGATAATATCATCATATTAGTTTACATATATTAGAAACTTTATATCATAATGGATCCTTCCATAGAGTAAATAAAGAGAGATCTATTATATCTAAATAAGGAATGTGAGGATGTTCTAGATGGATTCACCAACAAGTTCATTATATTTTATGTGGTCATATTTCAAGATTACCTCATTAATGATGTAAGATATTTGTATTCAAAAATTTTAATACCTTAGGGGATTAATTAAAACATTATTTACTTGATTCCATGCAAAGATAATGTTATATAAATTAATGAAATATGAAATGTGGTGGTTAGGAATACTATCCCAAAAATAATTAACAAAATAATCATCACAAAATTTGGGAATATTTTCATGGAATAGATTTCCTTGAACGAGTTTGGATTTTTACCTAGTAGGATCATCTAGAATTGTTTTTTAACTACATTAGAGAGCATTAAAATAATAAAAATGAAATATAAGAAAGGTATATTTTTCCTAAAATGTTATATATCAATGGATTTTGATACACTAAAATACAGCATCCTCCTTGAGGACCCTAAGAGGTATTATTTTTCAAATGGATTCATTATACTTCTTAATTGCATTCATCGATCTTAAAGGATCTATATCATAATTAATAGAACCATAGAGTTTTCTTTCAATTGACTATATGATTTGGAAAAGGATATCCCTCTTAGAGCTTCTATTTTCCATTACTAAAGACTATATGAGTAAATGTTTTAATGAAATTTCTCATATTGGTATTTACAATGTGATTATAGATGGAAGGGACAATCTCATCCCATATCACATTTTTTATGCTGAAAATTTTATTCTCTTTGGTTAATATTTAAATAATACTATCACTACAATTAACTCCTTATTTTCAAATTATGGGATAGTGTCTTTCTAGACCATTAGTTATAATAAAAAATTCATTGTTTTGGGAGATGGTTTAACCATTGACAAGAAAATAGGGACATTAAGGCTTTTGTAGTTAAAATGGTTCTATACCTCTTACTTATCTTATAGTTCCCACACTCTTTATAATGGTTAAGTAAAAATATCTTGAAAAATTATTATATGTCTTTATTAATTAGATTTATAAATAGAAGGTTAATGTAATTTCTCATCCTGAGAGGGTGTGACTCATAAAATATGTGATTACATATTTATTTTACTATTTATCTCTTTATTGATTGACAAGAGGTATTATCATTGACCTATAATGAAATATGATAAACTTCATTTTGAAAGGATATATTAATGAAAGAATTTGGAAAATAGTTTCTTAGATGGAGTAATATAAACCCATTGAGATGGTCAACCTTGGAATCAAGGATATGAGGATATTTAATTGCAGAATTACTATAAAATTCACAAGGAATATATTAAACCCCCTTGACCATTATATAATCTTTTCCTTTATGTTCAAGATAATGATTCTAAATGGATATAATCACCATATATCTTCATCTATTTTACCTTAACAAAGACATTACTTCATTGATATTATGCATAAATCAAAATGGTTGGTTAGTAGAAATCTTAGCATCAATTATTGGGATACCCCTTGGATAGAACACCCTCTTAACACTGGAAATATACATTCCAGCATATGTGACATGACTATTGTAGATTTACTGACTTAAAATGATAGGTTTTATGATAATGATAACCAAAATATAGCCTAGAAATTCAGAATTATACTTTTATGGACAACAAAACCCTGATATGAAAACTAAACATAAATGAAAAATTTAAATAACAAACAATTATAAATAAATAATATGCTGGCCCCAACCAAAGCACAAAATGGTCCGTTAAATAAAAATAATATTTTTTTCAACCACCAAGGTTTATACTTATTTAGGGAATTTGGATGAATATTTTTCCCATATATGATCAATTAATGATGGATAAATAATTTATTCTCTTATATTTAAATTTTTGTATACAGGATGATGAATATATACATCGCCTTTTTTGAGTTAACCTTTTGACCAGAATTTATCAAAATACATTGGTATATTTTTTGAAGTTGAATTGTGTATACAAAGGTACCTGGATGAATTGGGGATTCATATTAGTAAATGTGGAAGAATTGAGCATATCCAGAATATTTTATAGGTTGTCACTACAAGTGTCTAAAATGTAGTTTGGATATCCCAAAATCACTCCTTTTCAATAACATGAATTCTTCTGTTTATGAAAGTGAACTAAAGATTCAAAGAGACATATATGTTTCTACAAGAATCAAGGTTTGATTAATGTTCAATAACTTCCTGGATCTCAACACACTTCATATATTGGGCATCATAGGTAGACTGAAGAGACCATTGATGATCATGATTATATACTATAATCTTAAAATATATCAATTTATTAATGCTATTTCTCAATGATCACCAGGTAGAATTCTGAAGTGATTGAGATGTTGAGGTGTCTTCTACATGCGTTGTGAATTTTTCAATGGTTTCTTCCATAACATCAATAAACTGCGAATTACATACGATGTTGAATTAAGGGATATTATCTATGCTATCAAAAAAATTTCTTATGCTAATTCAAATGTTTTATAGATTGAATCTAATTATGAAATTTATGTCAATGATCATATATTTAAAACCAAGAACATACCATGGATAATTATACCTCACTAGATTTAATGTCTCAATCTGTCCAAGCATCTCAAAATAGTAGTCACACATGCTCATATGGAAGCTAATAAAGTGTATAATGCACTATCAAAAAGATAAATCATGTAAATGTATAATATGTTTCCCTTCAGGAGTCTAGAGTACTATAAAACCTTCACGAAGGTAGAAATGTGGGGTGTGTTTCACTCCCACCTATGTAAACCCCCTTGTAATGTCTAACTATATATGTTTACTTTTTCTTTACTAATTTATATGATCAGCCTATCGGGACCCTAGATTTTCCTTTTATAATAACCTCAATAAATTATATATAAATAGATGTTTCTTTCTAGAGGAATTATATAAAATTATATCCACTTCCATTAAATGGGTTACAAAATCATCATTTGTGTATAGATCATACTTCCACCTCAAGAACTGATTAAATTTGATTTTCCATTACTGACTCTAAAGGATATAAATAATTATATAAATAATTATATATATTATACTTATTAAATTAGTATCCTTATTGAATTTTTATTTCACACATATATTTACACTCTTTATATTTTGGGAATATGTTTTTGTTACTCATATGTATGGTGGAAAACTGCCTCACGAAGCGATGTGATTCATTCATGCATTATATGGATTGTAATAATGATGAGTATAATTAAAATAAATGATATAAATGACATAAAAATGATTATTTAATTATAAAATATGAGTTACCTATATTTCTTTTAATTCGATATGAATGTTGAAATATTGCTCAGGCGTATATACGACGTACAATCACCATTTATGGTATATATCAATTTTTATCACTAAATATTACGGATAAAGATATGTAAATATATACTTATTATATATTATATCTATATCATGGTTAATATTCTGGATATGATTCAATCATGATCAAATTATTGGGACCAAAAATAAAAAATCATAATAAATATGAAAACCAAAGAGGATGTTACCAATAAATCGACATTAACATCGAATTATTGATAAAAGGGTATTCAAAGATATTTTTTAAATATTATATGGAATTATATATATAAATTTTTTTATATAATATATGTATAATAAAAATATATTTATTATATAATAGGTATAAATGTGAATGATGGAATTCAAGGATTAAGGTAAGGTATTTTTTTCTCAATGTTTCTTCTTTAAGATGTATATTATGCACCAATATTCCATCACAAGGTATATATTCATCCATTTTTGACATTTAGTATCATGAATCCATTTATAGTCATGATATTTTATGTCCATTTTGTGTTACTAACTCATGGGTATTATACAATAATATTGCTAATGCATTCTTGATTTAATGAAACAATATCATTGTTTATCATGATTGTTTATGATTATCTTTCTCATGATAAATTCATAAGATATATATTTAAATATAAAAATGATTGTTTCTCATCAAGTATTGTAGGGTATTTTAAAATAATATTACCATTTTCCATATTTTTTAAATTTTAATTATTATGGAAATATTTTTTGTAAAGTGTGACATAATTTATCTCTTCAGAATGAAATCATTTTTCTTACAAAATAGTATTTTCCAAAAATTATTTCAAATTATTATTATTACTATACTATGTTTTAAAAAATACATTTTTGCCAATGTATAAATTTTTTTAAAAAATGAAGGTAATATAATTATAGTATTCCAAATAATTCATGTTTTTCTTCTCTTGAAAATGTGAGAAAAATTATTTTTAAATGTGTACAGATTGAACTAATATTTTTTTCAACATAAAAAATATTTCCATTGAATTTTACATTATAATTTCTCAATTTTAATTTTATAAAACAAGATTTTCAAAATGTTAATGTTTTAAAAACTTCATTTCAAAATATAATGGATATATTTCTTATGTAATGTGTTCATTGATCAAAATCATTTTCCATATAATATGACAGTAAAAGATATTACCACTATATATATATATATAGATATATGATCCAATGAAACCATTATTATTGTTCAACTGAATGGTTTATGTTTTTGATGTTAATATTGTTAAGAAACTCATTTATCTTCCATGGTTGATACCATATTAAAATTATTATGAAACCTTCCCTTTTTAAATGATCTATGCTTTGTTGAAATTATTAAATGATTATAAAACATATAACTTTTATACTTATTAGGAAATTATAATTCTTTTATAAAACCCATTTTAGCACTCAGATATTTTTATGAAACATTTTTTTAAAATTATTTTAATTCTTCAATAGCATGAATTGCACATAATAATGAGTTTAAATTAACTATGAGATGAAATTAATATAAAATTATTATTTTAACCTAGCTAATATGTTAGCATAAATAAATATAACTAACTTATGAAAACGTATGGTAATGCCATTCGCTATCAAGGATTTATGAATCAATTATATATTTTTATTTTTTTGTATTAAAAAATTGAGTAAAATACTATTAGTAAAAAAAATTATAGAAATAAATAATTTATATACTTAATAAAATATGTGTGATATTAATACAAAAGTTATTTTTGTCAAGGAGTATGAATAAACCCTATTTTATGTACACAAACATATATTTTTGAATAGGGGGATTTTTAGCCTTTTAAAAGGGAACCCCTTTTAAATTAATATTTTAACTCATAAATAATTTTTATATTACAAAATAAACATTTTATTTTGAATTGGGATATAAAATTTTACATTCAATGAATTTATGATATTTTTTGATAACTTTCATGTTTTGATGAATTATTAAAATACACTAAATTCTTGTTGAAAACAACTTTTTCATCAAAATAGTTTATATGGATATGTTATAATATTGAATGGATTTAAAGTATAAATAGAATATATTTTTATCATTAAATATAATGTATGTATTTATCATTAATTTTACATTGAATTTAAATCTAAAAACATTTCAATTCTTTGCAACGTTTTACCTTTCAAAAACCCATTCTCTCATTCTCACAACATGATTGACTTTAAATTAATTACAAAAATTTCTATGTTTGGAATTTGGAAGAATTGTAACCATATTTGGAATCTTTAGGTCCAAATTATGTAAATAGATTTATTTTATTTTTGGACATCATGACTAGTAACTGTGGTAATTTTTATTAATTTGGTAAAAGGGTAAATCATGTAATTAAGGGTACAAATACTACTATAAAATCACCCTAACACTTTTTATTATATCATTGGTTGAGTTGGTTAGACCTAAATAACCCTTAGGTGAAAATGGTATCTATTTTAATCAAATGGTATGAGATTAATTCATTTAATTTAATTTATTTAATGAAACAATAAATATATATCACTCAAATGTTAATAAATAAATCATTTTTTATATAAGATTATATATGAGAAAATTATATTATAAATATTAATTTTAAACATAAAATGTTTTTATTTTTCATTATAATTGATATTTTATTTTTAGGAATTAAATAATTACCTTAATATCTTATACATTAATGATGCATAGATTATTTAATTGATTAAAAATTAATAATATAGTTTTTATTAATATAATAATACCATTAAAAGACAATAACACTTGAACAAATTTTACTCGTTGAGTATATATCGACCATAGTAATCTTATGGTTGAGTGAGTTACCATTTGGAGACTAATATAATGGATTATGACACTTATATTATTTTATGTAAAGTGATAATAATGTTAACACATTAATAATTTAATAAGTATAACATTTAAAATAATGGATTATCCAAAATTTAAATTGGGATAAAAATATTATTATGAATTATAACATATATTTATTCAAAATATTATTTTATTTTTAATTTTAATTCAATAAATAAAAATATTAAATAATTACACATAGTTTAGTATGTGATTATTTTATTAATAGATATAACAAAAAAATGTTATTAAAAATATTAAAGTAAATATAATTTGAACTAATTAACATGTCTAATTAATTTTATGTAATACCTTTACCTATTAGGAATATAATAAAATAGATGGTTCAAAGATGTATTATTATTATAATATTTTTAAAAAATCAATGAATTGATTTGTGTCAAAGTTGATACTATTGATTTTTAATCAAAATAATTTTTGTTAAATTATTTAAAATTCATAAAAAAATTTAAAAATATATATTAATTATTATATGTATGAAAATTTTATAATGTAATAATTTATGGTCGATTTTACATAATATAAGTAAATATTTTACCTTTTCATTATTGAATTATTTGTTACCCTAGATAAAAAATAAATAGAATAACAAAGTGCTAATTAAAATGATAATATTTAAATTAACATAAAACTTATTAAAAATTTATTGACTGATGACATTACAATTATATCTCATCTCATATTCAAAATTGGGATATTATATAGGTTTTTGAATGGGGTCTTATTTAATTATAAATTAATATTTGTGAGGTCTCCAAATGTTCTCCTCACCTCAATTATAAAAGGGAATATCCTCCATCACAACTTCACACCACATAAAAACATCAATTTAGACATCCCATTACATTTTCCCTTATCAAATTCCCTAGTTACATTCTAGAAGTTCTAGTCTTCTTCCAAGCCTAACACTAGTGCTCTATGCGGAAATTTAGAGGTGGCACGTTGAAGAAGTTGTAATCACCTCTTCTATTTATTTCAAACATCCTTCTTCTAAAACATACGATTCACAATTTGTTTCATTAAAAATTAATAAATTCAGTACCACATATATACTGAGTTGTTATTGTTATTATTAATCAACCATATTCCACCTACTATCCGTCCTACAAAAAATGAAGTCACCATGCGTGGGTTAGTATGACTTACCGTCTCCACACCGTGCTGTAATTTTTATTTCACCACCATAATACATGGTTGGATATAATGATGTATATAATAACTATTTATGATTATTATAACATGAAATTAATTCTGAAATATTATACATCAGCCAATTCAATACCATTCAACAATTGTTGGAATTATATTATCACTCGTGCGTATGTACGACATACCATCTCCACGATGTGATGTGATTCATTATACATTATATTCATTAAAACATGATTATATAAATGTATAAAATGAATAATTATGGCATATATTATTTTAATATAATTTTATTAATGGTATAAATATGACCTAATAAGGGTATCCAGAACATATTTGAAAAAACATGCATAAAAACCCAAAGCATCTAATTTCCAAATAATAAGTAATAATGAAATGTTATTAAATAACAGATGATAATATGATCATATAAGATAAAATAAAAATGAAAATTATTATTAAATAATTCAATGAAATTATTTAAATCATTATACCGGAGGTACAAATACATACAATGGAAATTAGTCCTAAGGTAAAGGATAATTTCTCAATATCATTTTTGTCCAAGATTATTTATATATATGTATTTAGTAGGGTATATTTATTATCAATGACCATTTTCCTACACATGTAATACTATTTATATTATTTTACACTTTTTAATTTCAATTTTACCCATTGGTGAATTTTTTTCACATGATATTAATGGAATATTTTTTCAATATTCGATAAGAGGTACTTTTTGACTTTTCCAGAAAAAGTACAAGGTCAATGTTTTTTAACTTATACAGCTTTAATAGATTATTATGATTTGATAACTCCTTATTTCCATTAATATTAATTTACAAGATTTAAATTTTATTTTAAATTAAATTCTTTTCATTTAAAATTTATAGGCATTTTGAAAAGAGAAAATGTTTTAGAAGAAGAAATGATATTTTCCTCATGAATTAATTTCGAGTGTTTTATCAAAATTATTTTCCATCTAAGATGAAAATCATTAAATAGGGTTATGTTTCTATCCCAATTATTACTATTATTTGATTTGGTTTATTGTGGAATTTTATTTTATTAGATACATTAATTTTATATGGATTATGATGGAATTGTGTTTAAGAATCACATTTTTGTTCATTGGGTTAGGATATGATGAATGATTTATGTTTTTGTGGAAATGAAAGAGTGGTTTCATTATGAGATGGGTGGGACTTATATATCCTTCCAATTCATTATGTAATGATTTATATCTCATGATATAGACATGATTGGAATGGAATATAAATGTCATTTAATAATACAGTGTTGGAATGAGGAGTGAAATTGGTTCAGTAATGGTCTCTACCCACTCTGATGGTCTCGGAAATGAGACTTGATGAATATGAAATGATTTTCTATGCTTATGTGTATGCCAAAAAATTTATTGTCTTACGTTATGAAATTTTGGATTGTGTTTAACATTTATGATTTATCCCATGACGTGATATCAAGATATATTATATAAAGGATAAGATTTTAAAATGTTATGTTTTTATGTCCTATGATTATGATATGATTGATATCTTCCCTGTTTACCCATACTGAGGATTTGAGATCACCCTTTAATATTTTTATTTTCCCCAGGTAATGAAGAAGGTTATTAAGAAAGATATGTTAAAAGGGAGTCTAGCTATGAATAAATAAGTAGGAGGCAATGTTGATTTTTATGAACCATTTGTTTATGTTTCACAGTATCTAATGAAACTATATACATAGAGTCCTATCATGGATTTATTATATTTTGTTATGAATATTCATCAATTTTAAAGAAATATCAATATATGTAATGTATAAGTTGTTATAGATGGTATGAGAGGAAATGAGAGAGTAATCATTATCAATCTCAGATGACAAAACCTTAGGAAAAACCCTGAGGATATGTCTAAGTATATGTTACTATCCTATTGTTTTAGAAATGAACATGAATAACCTAGGATAAAAATTATTGTTTATTAAATTCAAGTTTGTTTCATTATTATGCAGTTTTACCATTATGATTAGTGTTGGTCACACTATGCTTCTTGGATTGAGTCCATGTATAGAACTCAAAGAAACCACATTAATGAAAAATGTGACGGGAAATGAAATTATTTTCCTCATGATTAACTAAATTTTTTGGGAGTTGGAATGAAAAATATTGTAGGTATAATCACACAACATTCTAAAGCTATGAATTGTATGAGACTTCCAATCGAGCAAAGGAGGGAACAAAATTCTATTAATTCCTTCACAAGGAAGCTTCCACCGTTTTTACATAGTCTTCAGATCCAGTAATGATTGAACATTGGATAAGTACCATTGAAAAGATATTTTTAGTTCTCTAATGTTCAGAACATGATATGTTTATCTTATAAATCTATCATTTGGAAGGTGAATCTGGTTAATGGTGGAACCTTATCAAGAATACAAGGAAAAAAGATCAAGTTATTTCCATGGAATGGGATGAATTAAATAAATTATTTATTAGGAAGTAAATTCCTAATTTTCTTCAATGAAAGATAGAGAAGTAGTTCAATGAACAAAAGAAAAAAAAGATGATGAATCTGTTGGTACCTATGATAAAATTTTTACCAGACTTTAAATGGATTCTTATATAATTATTATCCTACCGAAAAGTAACACTGATCGATTATTTAGTGGCATAAAACCAATTCTTTGAAGGGAATTATCCATAAGGGGCTTCAATAGCTATAAAGAAATTGTTCGATATTCTCTCAAGGTTCTTATAGATACTAGAGTAAACCATCAGTCCTATGGTTTAGATAAGAAGAGAAAAATGGAATTCAAGGGAAAATATAAATACCTCATTGAAAAGAAGATGGGTTTTCCATTATGATCAATGTGTGGAAATAAACATGGAGGGAATTTCCTTAAAGGGACTAGTAAATTGTTTAAATGCATAAAATAATATCATATGGAAAATGAATACTGAAGTGAATGGAAAAATATTTCTAATGATGTTAATAGTGAAAAAGATAAAGAGAATCCACCTCCTACAAATCAATATAACAAGTGCAAGGAAATGGAGAATTATTCCAATCAATTACTTAATGCAATGGTTATTGATGATGATCAACGTCAGAAAACACATAAGGCCAAAGAAAAAAGTACAGTCACATACGATCCCTTTCGGTAATGTGGAGTGCAATAATGATGTGTTGAAAGGTATACATACCATCCAATCTAAATTATTAAATGTTTTATTTGACTATGGTACCACCCAATATTTTATTTCTTAATATTCATCTATGGTTATAACCATATTACCTAAAAAATTAGATGTTTATTTATCTATGACAACTCGTAATGGCATTACAATCACATAAAAAGTTAATAACTCTTCTCTGGTTGATATTTGTGGGGAATTTCTTCCAGTAAATCTTGTTATCCATCCTATAGTGGAATTTTATGTGATTCATATCATGTATTGGATTTATATATATGGATATCATATTAATTTCCATGAAATTGATGTCACATTTCATATTCCATACCAATCTATGATAATTTATCAATGCATGGATGTGTATGACCATCCATTGAAAATTGATTCCCTATTATGGGTCTTGATTCTTATAATTGAATGTTATTTATCTAAATATTATGGGGAGAAACTCACAATTAAGAATAAAACCATTGTATGGGTTCTTGATGATGTCTTTCTAGAAGAATATTCGAGTCTTCCATAGAATCACGAGGTTGACGTTTTAATAGAACTCATATCGCGTAAAACTCCTATTTAAAAGAAAACATAAATAATGGCCCAAATTTAGTTATAGGAAGTGAAGAAGAAACTCAAATAGAATCTTAAAAATTGATTCATAGTCCATACTGCATCACCTTATTTGAATGTGTTCTATTTATTAAGAAGAAAGATGTATCGAGGAGTCTCTAAATTGATAATCGATAACTTAACAAAATCACTATCAAAATAAAATGTCCTCTTCCACCATTGATGAATTATTTTACCAACTACGTGGATATAAATACTTTTCCAAGATTTATCTTCATTCAAGATTTTTTCAATTATGGTCAATAAGGAGGAGATACCAAATATGACATTCCTTACAAGATATATACACTATGAATTTATAGTAATGGATTTTGGTCTTACTAATTTTCCCACTATCTTCATGGATATAATGAATAGAGTCTTTTGAGACTATCTTGATCAGTTTTTGGTAGTATATATAAGTGATATTATTTTCTATTCAAAATGAATAGAATAACATAAAGATCACATGAGAATTTTATAGAAGTACATAATTAATAGTGAAGTTCTAGGAAAATTTTACCAAGTGTAAATTCTTTCTTTGGAAAGTTTCATTTTTAGGTCACATAATCTCAAGATAGGGGTATTTATGGATACAACAAAAAAATATGTCATTGAAAGTTGGTCGAGGCCAATAATGGTAACTGAGTTTTCATGTTCTAATGGTTTGTATGTATGTTATTATGTTTGTTAAAATATTTTTCATGATTATATAATCTTATCCCAAGTTGAAATGGAAATGGGTTATGTTATTTTCGACGGAGGAATGTGAATAGAATTTCAAATAGCCAAAATGATGATTATCCAGTGCACCTGTGCTCACACAACCTTGTAGTGGAGAAATATTTGTGATCTATAGTGATGAATCCAAAAAGGGGATGGGATATGATCACATAAAAAATGGTATGGTGATATCTTATACCTCATGACCATTTGAAATCCATGAGAAAAATTACCCAACTCAAGATTTGGAGTTAGTTGCAGTAATCTTTGCACTATAGATATGGAGGCATTATCTTTTTGTTGAATGGTGTGAAATTTATATTGATCATAAAAGTTTAAATAATATTTTCACAGATAAGGAGCTGAATATGAATCAAAGAATATGGATGGAGTTTATTAAATATTACAACTTCTCAATACATTACCACCCTTGGAAAGTGAACAATGTGGCATATACTGAAGTTGAAAGGACCATGATACCCTATCCAAGATTTGGATCAGAAAAGATCCAATATTTATGGATTTTAAAAGGATGACTCGTGAAATTTTAATCAAATGAGAGAAATATTATCTTTCTCAAATGAGTGTTTGACCATTTATACAAATAAAGATTCAAGGGGAGTAAAAGGAAGATATGGAGCTACAAAAAAAGGTGAGAAATGTTCCTGAATTTAACCATGATTGTCATGGAATAATATGGTTTATGAATTGTCTTTTTATTCCTCCCATTCCAAAATTAAAGAATGAGCTATTGGTTGAGGCTCATAGTTCTTCATTCTCTATTCACCATGGAATCACAAAGATATTTAGGGAAATGAAAGAGTATTTCTAGGGGGATGGAATGAAATGAAATGTTACCAAATATGTCTCTCAAGGATTGGTTTTTCATCACATTAAGGATGAGAGAGTGATGTTTAATGGAATGTTACAACCGTTACCCATTATTGAATTGAAATGGGAAAACATCACTAAATAATTTTTCATTGGACATCCCATAACATATAAAGGTCAATATACTAAACGGATTCTATTTGATCGCATTACGAAGTCATCACACTTCATTTCTATCAGAGTGCATTCCCCTCTTGATCAACATTCTTGGATATATGTAAATGTTGTGGTAAGATTTCATGGAGTACCACTTTATAGTGTATCTAATCAGGGATAGTGGATTATATAGATGTTTTGGATATGTCTTCTACAAGCTCTGGATACAGAGTTAAGTTTTATCACTTGTTATCATCCTCAAAAATATGGTTATTTTGAGAGGAAAATTTAAACTCTATAAGACATGTTTTGAGATTTCTCTATGAATTTGAATGGTGGTTGGGGTCGACATCTACCATTTGTGGGATTTACTTTCAAATATATATTTCACTCCAGTATTCATATGTATAAATGTAAATACCTCTATTTAATAAAGTGAATAACTCCATAATAAAGAGTTGATGTTGGGGAAAGAAATCTATTAGAACCTGATCTTGTTGATGTAATGGAAGAAAAGGTCATATCTTTTCAATAATACATAAGAGAAGCTCATAGTTAGTAAAAACGTTATTATAACAAACAAAAAAAGACCTAGAGTTTGATGTGATTGATAAGGTGTTTCTACAAATATCTCCCTAGAAGTTGGTAATGAGATTTGGAATGAAGGTCACACTAAGCCATAGATAAATCAGTCCTTTTGAAATTCTTGATCGTGTTGGGAAGTTATATAACAACATAGTGCTTCCAACAAATCTCTCTCAAGTTCAAAATGTGTTACATGTATCTCTCTTGAGAATGTATATACCTAATACTTTATATGTACTAAACTGAGAAATCATGCCGTTGGATCAAGATATTTCTTATAAAGAAAAACTGATAGAGATTCTCTATCATAATGAAAAAGTTCTGTGAAACAAGACCACTCGCTTGTTTAAAATTTAGTGGTAGAAACACCTATTTTAGTAAGCCATATGGGAACATGAGGATATGTTTAAAGAGAGATATCCTCATATTTTTGTATTTATGTGATGAATTTTGAGGGTGAAATTTAGTACAAGGGTGGTAGAATGTAACACCCGAATGTTTTTATGAAATATTTTCATTAAATAATTGTAGTTCTTCATTAACATTCATTACTTGAAATCATGAGTTGAAATGAACCTTTATATTCCCTTTGTATAAAATGAATTTTTTAACCTAGTTGTTAGGCTAGTGGAAACAAATATAACAAACTTATGAGAATGTGTGGTAATGTCTGTCACTACTAATTATTTAATAATCAATTATATATTTATATTTATTTGTATTAAAAAATTTAATGAATAAAATATTTTAAATAAAAATAATGAAATATATATGTTATATTCCCAATAAAATATTTTTGATATTCATCTAATAGATTTTTTTTCAAAGAGTATGAATAAATCTTATTTGAAGTATAAAAACACATATTTTTCAAAAGGGTAATTTTCCACATTTTAATGGAGAACCCATTTTAAATTAATTTTTTTGCTAATTAACAATTTTTATATGAAATCATAAACATGTTATTTCTATGCGGGATACAAATTTTTAATTTGGATGAATTTCTGATATTTTTCTGATAACATTTATGTTTGGATGAATACTAAAAATAACCAAAATTTTAAGTGAATACAACTTTTTTTTACCATTATAATTTATATGGATAAATTATAATATTGAATGGTTTTAAAGTAAAAATATAATATATTTTTATCATTAAATATAATTTATTTCATTAGAATTAATTTTAATACTATTCAAATGTAAAAAAATTTCAATCATTTTCAATGTTTTAACTTTTAAAACCTATTATCTCATTCTCAGAACGAGATTGATATTAAATTAATTGCATCAACTAATGTGTTTTGAATTTGGAAAAATAGAATCCATATTTTGACTAAGTAGGTCAAAATCATGTAAATAACTATTTCTATTATTGGGAATTATGAATAGTTGCTTCGTTAATTTTTATTAATATGGTAAGTGTAAATCAGATAATTAATGGAATGAATACTATTATAAAGATTCCCTACCACATGTCTTAGTAAAATTGGATGAGTGGGTTTATACATAAATAATACTTGGGTTTAAATGTTATCTATTTGAATCCACATAGATGATATTAGGAAATTTAATTTATTTTATTTAATGAAAACTTAATTATGTCTCACACAAATTTTAATAACTAAATAATTTTTTATATAATGTTATACAAAACCTAAATTCTATTACAAATACTTATTTGAAAGTTATTTTTTTATTTATCAAGGTAATTTATTTGTAATTTTTATAAAATAAATAATTACCTTAATAGTGTATACATTATTGATTATGAAATTTTCTAATTGATGAGAAATCAATAATTACACTTTATTAAAATAATAATACCCATTAAAAGATCCATACAGTTGACCAAATAGTTCAGGTCGAGTATATATTGATCATATTCATAAAAGGGTCTATTTAGGGACTATCTATAGCTTTATATAAAGGATTATAGCACTTATAATGTCTTATTTAATGTGATTATAAAATTTTCAGATTCATAATTTAATAATTATAAAATTTTAAATATTGGATTTCCCAGAAAATAAATTATACTGAAAAAATTATTATGAAAGGTTAAATATTTATCTTCAAAAAAGTATTTATTTTTATTTTTTACTAAGAAAGTTAGTATATTGAATAATTACACAAAATTTATGTAGTGATTATTTTCTTAATAGAGATAACAAAAAATGTTATTAAAAATATTAAAGTAAATATAATTTTAGCTGATTGAAATTTCTAATGAATTTAATATATTATCTTTATCTATTAGAAATATAATAAAATAGTTAGTTCTAAGTTAAATTTTTATCTTAATATTTTCTATAAATCAATGAACTAAATAGTGTCAAAATTGACACTATTGATTATTTATAAAAATAATGTTTTATAAAATTATTTAAAAATCATAATAACATTAAAAACTATATATCAATTATTATTTTGTATATAATTTTATAATGTATTTATTTATGGTCCATTTTACATAAATTAAGTAAATACTTCACCCTTTTAATATTTAATTATTTGTTCCCGTAATAAAAAATTAAATACAATAATGAAGTGTTAATTAAAAAGATAATATTTTAATTGACATAAAACATGTCAAAAATTATTGGTTGATGAGACTACAACCATATCTCATCTCATATTCTATATTAGGTCATTTTAGAGGTTTTTTGGATAGATTTCAATTTTATTATAAATTATTATTTTTGAATATTCCAAAAGTTCCCGTCACCACAGTTATAAAAGGGTATCTCCTCCCTCACCACTTCACCACACTTTGAGCCTTAAATATAGACCTTCTCATTCCATTTTACCTTATCAACATCCCTTGTAACATTATATAAGTTCTATTATTCTTCCCAGTCCAAATATAGTGATCTATAGAAAAATTTAGAGGAATCATGTTGAAGAAGAAGTAATTTTCTATACTGATTCTTTCAAACCTATTTCATCTACTACATCCTCTTTATGAGTTTTTTTCATTATAAAGTAATACCTACAGAATCAAATATATACTGAGACATTATTAATATTATTAATCAACCATATTCCACCTTCTATGCATCCTATGAAAAACAAAATCACCACGCATGAGTATGTATGGATTACAGTCTCCACGCCATGGTGTAATCTATTTTTCAACACCACCATACATGGATTGGTATGATGATGATAATAATAACTATATATGATTATTATAACTTGATATTAATTATGAAATATAATACCCCATTCAATTCAATACTATCTAACAATTTTTGGAATGATATTATAGCCCATGTGTACGTACAACATACCATCTCCACGATGCGATGCGATTCATTCTACATGATATTCATTAAAGCATGATTATATAATTACATGGAATGAATTAATATGGTATATTTTATGTTAATATAATTTTTTAATGATATAAAAATGACCTAATAAGGGGAAATAGATATTATTTGACAAAACATGAATAAGTTCATAAAGTAGTTAGGATCTGAATAAAAAGTAACAATGAAAGGTTATTAAAATAATGATGATAATTTGATCATATATGGTAACATAAAAATTACTGTGATTTTAAGATAAAAAAATTAAAATATTTAAATCATTATATAGAATGTGTAGATACATAAAAATGAAATCGGACCTATAGTACATTATAATTTCACAATCTTATTTTTGTCCGAGATTGTTTATACGCAAGCATTTACTAAGGTATATTTATCATACATTCTCATTTTTACTACATATTTAAAACTATTTATATTCTTATAAACTTTTTTAAATTAAATTTTACCCATTGGTAAATTTTTTTGACATGGTATGAACAAAATATTTTTTTGTTATTTAATAAAAGTTACTTTTTGGATTTTTTGGTAAAAGTATGACGAGAATATTTTTTAAATTATATGGCATGAACATATTCTTACACTCTAATAACACCTTATTAATATGAATATTACTTTATAATATTTCTTGTTTATTTTCAATTAAATTAATTTATTTTAAAATTTCATTTAATTTTTTGAAAAGAAAATATTTTATAATAAGAAAGAATATTTTCCTCAAAAAATAATTTCAAATGTTTTATCAAAATTATTATCCATAAAATATGACATTCTTTAAATAAGGTTATGTTTCTATCTATATTATTACTATGATTTTATTTTTTTTATGATGAGCTTATTTTTATGAAATTTATTTATTTTATATGGATTCTGATGAATTTTTTTAAGAAATGCATTTTGTTCTTTTGGTTATGATATGATGAATGAATTATGTTTTTGAGGAACACATAATAATGATTTCATTATGAGATGGGTGGGACCTCAATATCCCTCCAATTAATTATGTAAATGTTTATATCTCATGAGATATTCATGACAAAAAAAATCACATAAATATTGTTCAATAATAGAGGGTTGGAACGAGGAGTGAACTCAGTTCAACAATAGACTTTTTCCGCTAGGATGGTCTTGGAAATGAGCTTTGACTAATATGAAATGATTTTATATGATTATTTGTTTGCCAAAAAATTTCATATCTTATGTTATGACTTTTAGGATTAGTTTGAACATCTATATTTTATCCCATGACATGATATCATGATCTTTTATATACAATATAATATTTTCAAATGTTATGATTATACGTCATAGGATTATGACATGATTGATATCTCCCCTATTTACCCTTAATGTGAAATTGAAATCACCCTTTCTAATGTTTCATTTCACCAAGTCATGAAGAAGGGTATTAAGTTATATATGTCAACAAAAAGTCTAGTTAAAGTATAAATAAGTGGGATAAAATGTATATGTTTTATGAACTAGTTGTTTATGTTTCCCAATTTATAAATACACTATACATATACTGTCATGCCATGGGTTTATTATATTTTTAAATAAAAATCATTAATTTTGAAGTAATATGAATTTATGTATAGTATGGTTTTTTATACCTATTTCATTTCATGGGTAATGTTATGAGGAATGTTTTTTGATCTTATAGATCACATCAATATATTTTCCTGTGTTAGTTGGTTAGAACAAATATCTACATCCAATGCGTTGAGTAAATAATTTTATCTCGTGAGATAGATAGGATTGGAATAGAGAGTGAACTCGATTCAGTAAAGGAAGTTTTCTTCTATGATAGTCATTGGCATGAAACATGGAACCTATGATGTTTTTGTGAGTGAACCCATTGACTATAATATCCTTTCCAGTGAGCCTTGAAAAATATGGAAATGATTTTCAATTCCTAGTTATATGCCAAAAATGTGCGTCTTACATGAATTTTATTCTCTCATGTCTCATGTTCATTGATTATGTTATGATTTATATCTTATAAACTTCCAATCATTATTCCATGACACTAGATTATTTGACTTGATATATAGGGAATGGTTTTGAAAATTTATTCTCATTTTCTCATGCCTTTATATTCTTGTTATGCCTATGTATCACTTTTATTTACCCTTACTAAGCATGTGTGATGACCATTTCCAAGGATTTATTTCCCTAGGTTATGAAGACATGTATTACCTATGTCATTTCTAGTAAGGTTGATAGTTATGAAGATAGTAGTGAGAGATTATGTAGTTTTTATATAGACCAACATTTGCATTTCCATGTTTCCAATGACAACAAACTACTACATTCATCAGTGATGTGATTGTGTAATGTTATGAATGTTAATTTTTTTTGGTAATATAAATTTATGATAATTATAGAACCCCATAAGGTAGATATGATATTATAATTTATAAAAAATAATAATGTTATAAGAATCATAAATAGTGTTTAGTTTAATCATATGAAATATCCATTCTAGGTGTCAATAAAACCCAAATTACATTGATTTTAAAGGTGGTAGTGAACTATACACAATAATAATGGTTTTGTTTTGTAATTTATGTGGTAAAGACATGGAAAAAAAATATTCCACGAAGATAGTGATATATTAGTATATAGAATACATTTGTTGAATTATGTTGGAATTTTTAGGAAATATTTAAAGGTTTTAAATGAATATTTAAACATCATCATTCATGGTAATGATGGTAAGCTCTTCTTAGAGAAACCCCCTTTAGTTCATTTCTTAGGGACACTAGGTCTGGTGTATTATGAATACATTAACCACTAGAATGTGGATAAAGATTTTATTGAAGATAATCTAGTAGTTTTTTCGACCAATGTTCTCAATGTCTTATAGTACAAAGAGTGAGTCTGATACCATTTATAAGTGAGGGTTCAAGAATTCATAAATTTTAGTAAATTATTACATTAACATAAATTAATTTTTTAATCTAAATGGCTCTAAATTTATATAATTAGATGTTAAAATGAGGATTATTAATATTATTTTAAAATATTAAAAATCATTTTAGGTTCCTTTTTCACCAATATATCTTTGTGCTAACTCCCAGTTATCCCTTTTTCACAATATTTTGATAGAAATTTTGTCTAAAGAATATGAGAGAAATAAGTTAAAATAATAGGAAAAATATCCTATAAATGGGAATGGAATGAAAATTGAGACCAAATATTATCCACCATTTCCTAATTCATTATTTTTAAGATTTTTAAAAAATGAAATAAATTTATATTTTCCTAAATATAATTAGTGTAATTATTGACAGTTTTAATTTATTTTGACATTTAAAACTATCCTGATAAAGATGGAATTAAAATGTAATCAACTAAAACAACCCTAATATGTTATATTTATTGAAATATTTTTGTAAGACCATACTTTATCTAAATTTTATTAATTTTAATATTTTTAATATCATTTATATTATTTTATTATAAATTAAATGAATATTACATCATCCTCGCATAAATATTTTATTTTACTATTCAATTAATAAAAATTAAAGACAAAATGTCGTGATAATAAACTCAATAATATATCAAATAGCCATTTATTATAAGAAATTTTATTTTTTTATCCCTATCGTAAAATATTATATATATTAAGGGAAAGATACAACCTATTTTATCTTTATCCATCATATAAATATTATAATTGTAAAATTAAAAGGTAAATCAACATAACATTTCATATTTTCAATTTGTGGATGATTGTGGATGAAATATAATCATCCAATGAAAAAAGGAAATTGATGGAAAAAAATTTAATGCCATGTCACATTATTTTTAACATTAATTACCTAATTTACCCTTGCCCTAGGTGATATATTTTATCGATCATTCCATTTATAATTACGACATATAAAATGGAACAATAAAAAATATTTGAAGCTTTGAATTCCAAATATGGAATCTATTTTATCAAATCTAGTTCTAATATATATAATATAATAATTTAAAAATAATCAAAGAAGATTTGTTAAAAACAATCATCTATAAAAATGTGTTTTAAGACTAAAAAATAACATATATTTTAATTATAAAAATTAATGATCAGAATGTACATAAAATGGATCTTCTATCACATATATAAAAAATGGAATGTGACAATTTAGAATATTTTATTTAAATGAAATAAATTAATGTTTTATAAAAAACATTAATTTTCATTATTAACTGGATAATAAATCCTTTATGAAAAATCCAAAAAATGCATCATAAGATTAATTTTAAATAATGATTTAAAAATTTATATATTTTTCACATAATATAATTTTAATAGGTTGTCTTATATAATTAAAACATTGTGCCTTTTATAAATCCTGAAATCAATGAAATTTATTTAATGTGAAATATCAAAATTTAGGTTATTAATGGTGATTCAATTCCATTCCTAAAAAAATGGTAAATAAAAAATTCAAAATAAACCTTCCACTTTGTTGTTTAAGGTGAAAAAAATTTGAAATATTCATACAAGTTTACTAAATAAATAATAGGGAAATGATAATGATGAAGTATCCATAAATAATTCCTTTTTCAGTTTGAAATGTATGATTAGTAAATATATTTATTATTTATAAAAAAACATTATTTTCTAAGAATATGTTTTCTCAGAAGAAATAGACTTGGATATAATTGATGAAATTAAGGTCCTTGAGGATAATGTCCTTTTAGATTCCATATTCAAAACACTATTAGAAGATGGTGATGATGAATGTTCCCATGCTGAGGGATGGTATGATTTCAAAGTTTAACTAGAGGTATATCTTGAAAAAATTAATTTTTTAGGGAAATAAAGAAATAAAATGGAGTGTTATGTGATTCCTAACATTATATATGGTTGAGAAACCATAAAAAATAAGAGTTTAAGTTTTAAAATCAATGAGTAAAATCTATAAATCCAAAAAATAGTGAGTAAAAAATTATTTTAGATAACAATGTAAAACCATAAGAAAAAATTATCAATGTTTTAATAAATTTTTTAAAAGATTATTTAAAAAATTTAGAATTTTAGGAATAAAAATTAATTATTATTTGGTAAAATAATGATGATCAAGAGAGAATTATAACTATAGGCATTCCATAAAGAGGATGGAGTATCTGTTATGATAATGCAGCTTCTATAAAACCCATTGATTCAATAGAATAGTTGTAAAATTTCATATATATTATTAATTTATTAAATTATAAAACAATTATTTAGTGGTTAATCCAAAAAAATTCACTTCTAGTTGATGGAGATACATGAAACCAAAACCTAAAATAAGGTTTATTTTTATGACTCATAAAATCTAGGATTGGAAATAGACCGACCAATACCGACTAATAATAGTACAAAATGAATCTACTCTCAATTGTTTTTGAAAGAGTGGTTATAGTAAATATTAATCATCAATATAATATAACGTCATTTAAATTAGAATGACAAAAAAATAGGCCTACATAAATTTCTACCCATTTTATTTTTTAATTTATATTGTGTATTGATTGAAGGATATAGACACAAAACAATGAATTTTTCACCCATGTTAATGGGATATGTGATACATTTTATTAATAAAAATTGATCTTAATATGTATAAAAATCATTAATTGTTATAAAAACTCCGAATACTTTTTTCCCTTGTAATATTCATATTATATAATAGATATATAAATGGAATAACCTCGTTCATTACCAAAGGAAGGGATGAATAAATAAAGGATCAATAATAAATATTTTGATATGGAGAATGATACATAAATTAAAATTTATTTAATGGATCCAGATGTAATATGAATCAATTATAAGGAATGAAAAACCAATATGATACAAAATAACATTAATTTCATTAAAATATACTATAAAAACAATGGATAAATCACTTTGTATGAAAAGTAGGTGTTAAGATAATTAGATCTATAAAATCAAAAATCAAAGGAAATGACATCAGTCAAAAATATCACATTCTTCTTAAAGGAATATATAATAATTTTCAATGTGTATGTAAACTATGTGACTTGATATATGATATAAAATTCAACATGAAAACTTGTGTAACAATAGAATAGATGATATTATTTTAATTAATAGAAGGCAAGCAATAAGTAATATTTACCTTAACTGTGAAGAAGAATACATGTGTCTTTTATCAAAGGAATACGAAATCATGTTGTGGAAGAAAATTATTTTCCAACAGTTTAAGAAGTCCCTTAATATTTTTTTTGAGGAATAAAGAAGATAAAGATATCTGTAAACATTCATGTCAACAAACTAACACATTTTATAATTTTCAAAAATAATAAAATTATTTGTTGGTGTTATAATTCGAAGAATATTAAATCATTGAAATTATATAGTTCTTTCACATTGGTGTATATGGACCAACATCATCAAAAAAAATATATAGAAAATTTTATTATTTTCAATTTATCAATGAATAAAAATGGATCATATTGGTTTTGGTGATCTTTCTAAAATATATAATGTTTACGTTAATTACATGTTATTATATATTAGTGGTGTGGATGAACAATATTGATATTCAAAAAGGATTAATAATAATTAAATTAAATGGTACAATAAATAAAAATGAATCATATCTAATGAATCATATATGGCACTAGGGATAGTAGGTTGGGACTCCTCATTAAAATTTTTTCTTTGAGAAGAGGAATTAGATCATGAACAACATGGCCTATATTATGCTCATTGGGAAAGATAAACTAGAGTTTTTTATGGAATAAGTTATAACAATATATTATTAATCCATTTGTAATTTCATATTATGGGATAAATAGAATTCAACCTATAATATTTAGTATGGTATGAATCCAATATTGAAGGGAATTGAATTATATTAAATAAGTCTATGATTTTCAACAATGAGACGAATGAAAATTATAAAGTTCATGGGGAAAAAGAATTTTTCCATTGATAATAATTCAATAAATTTTCATATAAATTATAAAAAAATCATAATGGAATCATTGAATTTCAAAATGTAACTATTTTTTAAAATAAGAGGAATTCTCAATCTACAAAGTAGTTTCAGATGAAATAATTAATAAAATTATAGATAAATTTGATAATGAATTGAGTAGTCTCTTTGGATAAAAATTTTATAATGTAGATTTTGGTGAATCCATTAATGATGATGAAATTTAATTAAGTTAATTTTCTTTAAAAAAGTAAGTATTAGGGATAAAATTAGTGAAATGTATATCATTAGTGTTTTAAAAACTTTGTGAAAAAATAGAGGATAGGGGTTGAAAAATGTTCCTCTTATTTATAGTTTATCCTAATAGAGCATAAGAGGATAAAGAATATGATAATTGTTTAAATGTGATCTATAAATTGTTACTCTAAATTTAGGAAAATAAAATATCTAATATTGTTCTCTAGATGAAAGATAAATAATAATAGAAAAATTTTAGCATTCAATAAAAAAATCAATTACATTTCTTGTTAATTTAGATAAAATATTTTTTGGAACCCATATGATACAAAAAAAATTATTTGATGTTGGTGAAATTTTTTCCCTAATAGATAATTTAAAATCAATTCTTAATTACGTCTATTTTTTAAAAAAATAATTTCAAGCTACTCCAAATGGATATCAATTTAGTATTATTTAATGGATTATTAGAAGAATAAATGTAAACTGAGTAAAGAGATATATTTTATATAGATGATTATTTGATAAAAGTATGTATTTTTATAAAATAATTACATGAAATAAAGAAATAATAAATATCTTAGTATTCTCAGATTTATCAATACATAAAAAATCATAGATTCTAGTGAGGTGGAGTTGATAAAAATATCTTCAATAAGAATGTTAGAGAAAAAGTAATTTGGGTGATCATTTATTTTGATGAAATATTTATTTTAGTACATAAAAAATGTTAATTTAGTATTATTTTGTTTTTTATTAGTTGTGACTTCGATATATCGGGTTGGTGAGTAAACATATCTATATTACAAAATGTTGAGTCAAGGATAACATAGAATCAAAATTTCTAAGTAAAATTTTACAAAAGATATATTAAAAGGTATAGTAATAGATCATTTGAAGGTGTTGAAAACAATTACTGCTACAAAATGGACATATAAATAAATTATGAAGGAAACCATTCATTGTAATAATAATATAAAAATTTCTTTAGAAGCCTATTTTACATAATAGTAATGTGTCTAGACATTATTTTCCACTTTTCAAGATTAATTGAACCAAATATTTCCCATGAAAAAAATTATTGAATTGATATGGATTTTTTATATGAAAATAATTCATTATTTTGGACTATAATATCATTGAAAACCACAACATAATTTATTTTAACACACAAATTCAGATTTAGATATTACGTTGCATGATTTCTTGTCAAAATCGTGTGGTAAATTATATCATGGAGTGTTTTTTTTGAACAAAATAAAAAATATGAATACATTTCAATATATACTATAGATGTTATTTCTTAATCAATTATGTATTCAATTACAATATATAATGGAATAACATTGATGATATTGATTTTGAAGTGAATCTCATATTTATATCTAGTGTGATCTCTCAACTACTATCAGTATTATAAAAAACCATACTCATCACTTATGGTAACAAAAATGAAAAATATATAATCTTTTCAACAAGAATAAATTTGAATAAGGGAATGTAATTTTTGAGTGTATTTCTAGAAAAAATAATTCTATATAAATCAATCAAAATGAAAAGGAATATGCAGATTTAAAACAATATCCATTGTATATTTGAGTCGAACTATATGGTTTGGTGAGGGGACCACCACTCCCCTATGAATTTTATATTTATTGAAAGTTATAGTGAATCTATTAAATTAATTTATTGATTTATAAACATTAATTTAATTATTCTAGATATGTAATATTTAGAATAATTGAAAAAGGTTAATGATTGTTCAATTAAATTCAGGGTAGAATTTTTCTATTATTTGGGATTAAAGAAGATTGGTATTAATTATTTTGGTTAATAATTTGGTATCTATTACATGATAAAATTTTAGAATGGTATATGGTATGATATTAACAATTTATGAAAATTTATTTAAGATCAAAGTGTTAAAGGAAGTGTAATCTAAGAGATGTTATTAGTTAACTCTATTTTTTATAATGACATTAACACATCTCATTTTAGAGTTTTGGGTTATTAAATTATTAATACACACTATAAATGGAATAATTTTTAGACTATGTTTTTTATTGATTATATTTTTCAAATAACTATATGTATTTATCTAGTTTTAATGGGTTTTTAATTAACCAAATGGTAAAGTTAGTTATAAAAAATATCTAATAGTTTGTTTTTATTTTTATTGACAATGAAAGTGTGATGATAAATACAATAAAGGTATATATACTTATATCATTGTTTTTTTATGCTTTTTGGATATATTTAATTCTATGAAAATTTTTTATGAAACTTTTATTAATTCCCCACATTTAATGATTTTTCTTGAAGAGTTCCCTGAACAAATCAAGCCACGAGAATTAGCATAACACCATAATGAAGTTTCATAACCAAATAATTTTGTGAGAATGTGTCTCATTCCACGAATGGATACATATATATGATAGGTACACGAAACCTAGATTATTCATATTATTTTGGAAATTGGAAAATTACCTTGAATGTTAAGGTTAACCCCCTTTCCCACTATATACTAATATAAAGTGCACAATATGAGAATGATGTCTACAAACTGGAATGGTTTTGGTGGATTTCAATTTTTCTTCGAATTTGTATTTTTAAACTATATAGTTGATACTCATATTGAATATATTATTTGTGTAATAGATAATATTATTGTAGTTGATGTGAATTCACTATGAATATTGGTTTTATGCTATAGTGATTTTCTCAATGAGGAATATAATGTTTTTTACAATGAAATGTTTTATACGGTGTGGATAATAAAATTTATAGGATTACTATTAAGAATAGAAAATGAATGTTTCCTGTTGTAGAGGTTATTTTGAAGGAAATAGTTCATGATCATGGTTTTAAAAGGGAATGATGATAATGTATCAATAGTAGTTCTGAAGAAAATAAACTGGTGGATTCAAAAAATTCACATAATCAAATGTACTCTCATTATGAAGGGAATTAATAGATTTCTACAGGTTTATTTTCTACATTTTAAGGATATAGTAACCAAAACAATAAATCAATCGTAGGGTGAATTGAAAATAAATTATTTGGGAAACATTGAGATTCATCCAATATTGGATTGGTTTCCATCTCTTTAGATAAATAATGAGGATCTTTTATTAATATAATATAAATATGAGAATTTATAATATATACTAGAAACATGTATATAATAATAATATAGATCAATGATGTCATTATAGAAGAGGTATATTCTGTTTTCCAATGTGATCAACATGTAACTAACTGAAACTCCCTTAATTGTGTTACCTCATTCATCATATATATGAATCGAAATAGTTTCTTATGAAGGATAAGTAATATTAATGAATTATTATAAGTAGTGAGTTCTCTATTATTAATTCTTATAAAAAATATGGTCACTAAAGACACTTTGATGTATAATAACCAAGAATATTATTTGTGATTGTATTATACTAGCACATATTAATTTTGTGCTCCTTTGATTATCAAATATTTGGTAAACCAACTAGAATTACTTATATAACTAATTATTTATTATCACATAATATCAGTTGTAGGGTAGAGTGTAATTCCTACCAATTTTAGAAAAATGTTCTCAGATATGGTTTTTGAAGATATTGGAAGTACATGATTCAACCCCCTTTGTGCATTAACCATTTTCAGACTAATAATATTTTATTATTAAGAATACCTTCATGTTGTTAATATTTGGGATGGAATGTGTTAGGAATGTATTCTTTTATTAGATGATTTATTTTATTGAATTCACATTTTCCTCATAAATTTTATTTATAAATAAGTTTTTTATTTTTTTTAAATTTTATATTTCACACATGTCAGGATTGATTTGGATGTATTTATAAAGGTGATAAGAATATCAATGGTAATATGTCCCATTTTTTGTGGATAATTCTATACAAGATCATTGG